>JAGIQG010000006.1:54251950-56651950 GCA_024679065.1 Sphyrna mokarran | reverse complement strand
AGTTTTCCCATTTATCCTGGCAACACTCAATCCTAACTCACCATTACCCTGCCTGTCTCCTTCATTCTTACTGAATTATCAGACTGTTTATCTGACATCAAGTACTGGGTGAATTGAAATTTTCTTCAATTAAGTATTGAGAGGATCTAAGCCATAGTCCTTGGTCCCCATCATAAATTCTGTGATGAAGCTTCGCACTCCTTTCCCTGGCAAACATTCAGTGCTGAACAGCACTGTTTCCAACAACTATACTGTTACACATGAATCTGAAGTGAGCTTCAAGCCACTTCGTAATCATCACAAAGACATTCTCCGTAATATAGATGGACTTTGTCCCTATCTCAACTCATCTGCTGCTGAATCACTCACTGATGCCTGTCACGTCTAGACATGTCTATTCCAACATACTCCTGGCCAATCTTCCTAATTCCACCTATCACAAACATGAAGCTATTCAAAACTCTGTTGCTGTTTCCTAAACCACACCAAGTCTCATTCACCTGTCACTCGTGTTTGTTGACCTACACTGATCCCAGCCAGGCAAGTTAAATCCTTTAATACATAACAACAATCATCCAGTACTATGTTAATGCCATAATGAAGCAGATTATGGGAATTCTTTTGAAGTTCCAGAGAGGATTAACACAAAAAATGGAATTTTTTGATACCATACCTGTGTTATTATTGGACCATTACAACTCTGAAGAAAAAAATTTCTAGGTGCAAGTCCATGGAATTCACTAACACAAAGCAACTGAGGGCAAAACATTGTACATTTTTAAGAAGGAGTTAAATATAGTTCTTGGGGCGAAGGGAGTGGAAAGATTTTGGGGAGGGGAGGTTGGTGATCTGACTATCAAGTTGGGTGATCAGCTATGATCATAATGAATGGTGGAGTAGGCTCACAGCCAGACGGCCTACTCCAGTTTTCATGTTTCTAATATAAAATCTTAAAAATAATATTTTTTTCAAAATGTTACCCATTGTTGAAGAAAAGGGATGAACAAGCACTGTAAACCTCAAAAGTTGCTGGGAACCATCGAGTCATTGAAAAATGAAATAGCTGAAATGCAAAACAAGAACTTATTGTTGCAGTTGTATAAAATGTTGGTTAGACCTCATTTGGAATACTGCGTCCAGTTCTGGTCGTCTTATGACTGGAAGGACGTGGAGACTCTGGAGAGAGTGCAGAGGAGGTTTACTAGGATGCTGCCTGGTATGGAAGGTCTGAGTTACAAGGAGAGGTTAGGCAAATTGGGACTGTTTTCCTTAGAAAGACGTAGACTTAGAGGAGATCTGATAGAGGTGTACAAGATTATGAAGGGGATAGATAGAGTAAACAGGATTAAGCTTTTTCCTAGGATGGACTCAAATAGCACGAGGGGTCACGGGCTTAGGGTGAGGGGGGGTAAGGTATAATTTGGATGCTGGAGGGAGTTTTTTCACACAGAGGGTGGTGGGGGTATGGAATGCACTGCCAAGTAAAGTGGTGGAGGCAGGTACTCTGGAGTTATTTAAAAAATACTTAGATGGGCATATGAACAGAATGGGAATGGAGGGGTATAGAAAACTGATTTAAAATAGGGATCATGAGCCTTGGGAGTCCCTGGGAACTGTGTAAATAGATGATGATATTGATGTACTTGTTTTTATCCTACAGGTGCTTTGGTCCACCTTGTTATCTAACGAGGGGTGTACATGCGATGGGTTGTGAGAGGGCTGCTCTTGGACTTTTTTTTTTGGAGAGTATCCTAGTGCTTCACGTCATTAGTGTACGCTTGACCTGCACCATTTGATGGGCAACATGACAGCTCAGTGACTATCGCTGCGCTGTGCAGATACATGGATTTGGGCTTGTGTCTGAGAGAGTTTGTGCATCCTCCCCGTGCTTGTGTGGGTTTTCTCCGGGTGCTCCGATTTCCTCCCACATCCCAAAGATGTGCTCTTAGGCTAACTGGCAAAACAAATTCTCCCTAAATTGTCTCAAATTTGGTTTTTAATCCATAGATCTATAAACATAGTTAGGGATCACGGGTAGAGGTGGGAACATCGAGGCGGGAACATCGAGACGGCAGCGCGGGCTCATTGAGCCGAAGGGCCTGTTTCCCGTGCTGTTTTGTTCTTTGTTGATTACATGTTATGCTAATTTGAGTTTGTACTGATCTTGATGCCACACTTGCAAAAACAAGTCATTTTACGATGCACAAAATTGGTTTAGACCAAAATTAAAACAAGTTATAATTCCAATTTGTAGAAACCACTAAGTCATATTCAACTCAAAATGTTAACTATTTCCTTTCTTGCATATGCTGCCAGATGCACTAAGCATTTCCAGCATTTGTTTTATATCAGACTTAGAGCATCTGCAGTATTTTGCTATAAATTTAGATCTATTATCTTTTCAATTTCTCAGCTAAGATACTACACGAAGATGGGAGATAATTAGCAGCTGGATATCCTGCTATTTGTCCTTTACAGAGAGGTATTGATGAATTCTGCCATCGTGTCTTTGGACATTTGTGATGTAACTACATTAATGTTAATCCAGAATACATCATCATCCTGGTGCCATGGTCTGTTCTAAGTACTGTGTGGTTTAATAGGTCTCAGAGGTTCAGAGTCTTGTATAGTTAATAGCAAGTATTCATTAATTACATTCTACAAATGCACATCTGCTAAATATTTGACACTCTTCATTTTCTTTTGAGGGAACTTGTACCTTATCTTGCCATTCTACTTTCTTGTTTGGCATTTCAGCTATTTCATTTTTCAATAATTCAATAGTTCTTAGCAACTTTTCAGGTATCAGATGCTTTTCCTTCCCATTGCTTTGTCTTTAGCTCAAAATCTACATTGTCTAATATTCTTGTCTTTATCCATCTGCAGTTTGAATCACAATACTACATTGGCTTCAATCATGATCAAGTGTCTCAGCACTACCCGAACAATGTGTCAGGATTTTCAAAGAGAGTTAATTTTAAAACTTTCAGAATGTTCTCTGCACTATCATGCAGCTTGCTTGGGAATTGTTTTCTTTCCTTTTGTAACTGTATTCAAGGTTTGCCATCCTTCTTAAGCTCTGTATACACTACAAGCTGAGGCAAAATATTAGTCAAAAGGTTTCTAATACTTCAAAGCTGGCTGAGGTTTTATCAATGCATAACATCAGGATAGCTTCATCAGCAAGTTCAGCAAAAGAATATAAAAATACATTAATCTGGGCCTCTTCTGATTTTCTATTTAGACCTGATGCATTCAGGAAATTTAAAAACGTTCCTCACCAGATGTCCAATTGTGCATTAGGTTTGCTCTTGCATGGATCCAAACCAGCATGGGGAACTAGATTTTTGATCCACAGTCATTAAATTTTAAGTGTGTATAGCATTAAATGCTATCAGGAAATCCAAGGTGGCGCTGCTGCATGCCTCTTCACAATGAGGTTACTAGCACTTGTCAGTTTTGGTGAGGTCCTGCAGTAACAGCCCTCACAATTTGAGTCTTAATTTTTTCAGCAGCAATTGTCCGGATCAACAAGTTTTCCCTGCAGTATCTAAGTATTCTCGGATTGTGAAATCTGGCAATCTCCTGCATCTTCACGTCTGGTACTTTTTGTCAGGTCAGAATGCTTCTGTTTTACCAATCATCAAGGTTTTCAATTTTTTCTCCATTTCTGAGGTTCTAATAGCTGCTGCCATGTTGTAAGATATTGTGTAGTTCAGTAGATCTCACAAAGTGATTCTGGCTCTTGTATAATTTAACACTAAGGGTGGAATTTTCCCATTATCCCTACCACAGGAATTGTAGTGGGCGCAAGCAGACCAAGCAAAGATCCGTTGATTTTGGGTGGGATTTTCTGATCCTGGGGCAAGTGGGCCAAAAAAACTAGCCCTCAGTGTTAATCAACTAATACAAGGTCTAAAGTAGGATCTGTCTCAATGCCCACTTCTACACTCTTTTCTATCAGTGCACAACAGCCCTCTAGACTTGGATCATGTCTTTCTCTACATCACATTATGGGTGCACTGTACCCAGTCATGTGTTAACCCTTTCTCTGCCAGACCCTTATACTGCAGGATCAAAGATGTCACAGAGCTATTTCAGAACATTGAGAGGAATGAGTGAAACAACCACTAGCCATGGACCATCTTGGCACTAATGACATCAGTATAAAGAGGATGCGATCTGATGAATTTTAGGGAGCTGAGAAAGAAATTAGTGAGCAGGATTACTAAGGCAGTCATGTACAATAAAAATAAGAGGTTAGAATGGATGGCTCCAAAAGAGAAAATGCTGGAAAATCTCAGTAGGTCTGACAGCATCTGTAAGGAGAACTGATTTTACGAGTCCAGATGACTCTTTGTCAAAACATTCCTCCCCCCCCCCGCTTCCAGATCTGCTGAGATTTTTGGTTTCATATTCCAGCATTCCCAGTAATTTGCTTTTATTTAGAACAGATGGCTGCAAATATATGATACAGGAGGGATTTAAGCTTCTAAATCACTGGAATCATTTTTGGGGGAAGATGGAGCTTTACAAGCTCAATAAGTTGCATTTCAAGAGGGACAGAACAAACGTTTTTAATGGGGTAATTTGTTAACTGACTTAGCAGGGGTGGGAATCAGAATGCAACAAGAGATCGAAAACAAGGTGGACAAAAAAAAAATGGAAGAAATAGTTAGCATTAGAGTAAAAAGTAAAGTATTAAGCAGGATCAGAGTAAGAGGGAATGCAAAGTCTAAATTAGGTTGAAAATGCATCTGAATGGATGGAGCAGTATGGTTAAATAAGGTAAATGCACTGCAGGTATAAACAGTAAAGTGGAAACACAATATTGTGCCAATAAATGAACACCTGGCTCAAAAAAAAAGGGCAGGGCTGGACCAGTCCAA
Organism: Sphyrna mokarran; assembly: GCA_024679065.1. NCBI lineage: Eukaryota > Metazoa > Chordata > Chondrichthyes > Carcharhiniformes > Carcharhinidae > Sphyrna > Sphyrna mokarran. The sequence continues at coordinate 56,647,061 of JAGIQG010000006.1, read as the reverse complement.
CGCCGATATCTCCACATCTAAATATTTCTCAACAGAAGATGTTTAGGAAAAATAGGGAAGAAAGAAATGGGAGAATATTACAGTGCTAGAGAAAGAAAGAGGATGTTCCAGAGGGTTCAAATATAGAATCAAGTTGGTTAGAGTTAGGAAAAAAATATCACTACTTTACTGGGCGCATTCTATAGGCTATCAACTAGTAGAAGGATTAAGAAATTTTAAGTGGTGCAAAAGTTACAGAGCAATTATAATGGGGAGGGAGGGTTAATTATCCTAATTTAGTCTTAGATACCAATTGAGTAATACCAAGGAAATGTTTCTAAAGCATGTTCAGAAGATTTTACAGTATGTTTCCAGCCCAATGAGAAAGGGGATATTGCTGGATCTAGTTTTAGGGAATGAGACAGGTCAAGTCTCAGGGCAGAATATTTAAGGGCTGTGATCATTAATTATTAAATTTACAAGAGCTATGGGACAGCACAAGTAATAATCTAGCAGGAAAATTACAGAACATAGAAAACCACAGCACAAACAGGCCCTTCAGCTCACAAGTTGCGCTGATCGTATCCCTACCTACTATGCCTACCTACAACCCTCAATCCCATTAAAGCCCATTAAATCATTTAGAAATCTCTCAAAAGACCCCAATGAGTACACCTTTCATTATGAATTCATATTTCAATTATGAATTGGGAAAAGTCAATTGAAATGAGGCCCAGCAGAACAGGCATCAAAGATTAGGCAGCATAATTAACTGAAGAATGAGCTGCCTTAAATTGTTGAGGTAATTACCACAAAGGAGAAATGTTGAACAAAGTGAGAAGATTCTGATGACCAAAACATTAGAGAGTAAGTTGAAGCAGAGAAATGGTTTCATCGATGTGAAATTGATAATACAAGGTGAGAACTTAATTATATACAGAAACCTCAGTGGGGAAATGAGAAAAACAAAAAATTAAACAAAGAGAGCACATAAAGAGACTGGTACAAATATAAAAGGAAATCAAAATATTTTCTTGAAGCAGTTTACTATTAGAAGGGTAGGAAACAGAAGAATGGGTTGATTAGAGACATATAGTGGACATATGCATGAAGAAATAGGCATGGCTGATGTACTAAATGAGTGCTTTGCAAAGTCATGGTGAAAGAGTTATTGGATGGACTAAAATTTTGTGAAGAAATATTAGAAAGGTTGTCTGTACTTAAGTTGCTAAGTCACCAGAGACATGATCTGACATAACCTAGGATACTTAGAGAAATAAAGGTTGAAACTGAGAGGCACTGGCCATAATCTGTCAATTCACCCAAGATATTAGGGTGGTCCTAGAGGACAAGTGAATTGCAAATATTGCATTCACTCAGAAGGGTGCAAGGATAATCCTAGCAATTATAGGTCAGTCAGTTTAGTCTTGATGAGAGAACAGCTTTTAAAAACGATGAGGGACAACATTAACAGTAGCTTGGACAAATGTAGATTCAGTAATGAAAGCTTGCATTGACTTGTTAAGGATAATTTGCATTTAACTAACTTGACTGAGTTTTTTTTTAAAATGAGGTAACAGAGAAGGTAAATGTGGGTTATGTATTTGATGGTACATAGATTTCCAAAAAGGAGTTGATAAAGGAATACACAACAGGTTTGTCAAGAAAGTTAAAGCCAACAATTGGCACAAAACCTGGAAGAAGTATAAACTGTAGAAGAGAACAGAGATAGACTTCAAGTGAATATAGATAGGCTGGTGGAACAGGCAGACAAATAGTGGATGAAATTCACTAATGCAGAGACATGCAAAGTGATGTTTCTAGTGGGAAGAATAAAAAGAGTGGCAATTTATAATAAAGAATAGAATTCTAAATTCTACAGTTGCAATGGTACAAGAATCGGGAGCGTATATGCATGGATCATTGAAGATGGCAGGCAGATAACAAGGAAATGAGAAGGCGGGGTAAGCTATACAGCCCTTCGAGCCTGTTCCACCATGCATTTTGATCATGACTGATCAAATTCAGTGTCCTGATTGCCCCCAAATCCCTCAATCACTTTGGCCCCAAGAGCTATATCTAATTTCTCCTTGAAATCAGACATTTTGTCCTCAATTACTTTCTGTGGTAATGACTTCCACACATTTATTACCCAGTGGGTGAAGAAATTTCTCTTCATCTCGGTTCTATAAAATTTACCCCTCATTCTCAAAAAATGACCCCCATTATTGAGAACATTGTTTCTGATCCACCCTGTCTAATCCTGTTAGAATTTTATAAGTTTCAATGAGATCCCCTCTCATTCTTCTAAACTCCAGTGATTCTCCTAACTGACGTAGTCTCTCCACATATAACATACCTGCCATCCCAGAAATCAGCCTGGGAAACATTGACTGGACTCCTTCTACATCCAGGATGTCCTTCCTCAGATAAGGGCACTAAAACTGCTCACAATACTCCAGGTATGGGCCTCGGCAACGCATAACATAATTGAAATAAAACATCCATCTCCCTATATTCAAATCCTTCTGCTATGAAGGCCAACTACAATTTGCCTTCTTTACTGCCTGCTTGTGCACTAACTTTCAGCAACTGATGCACAAAAACACCAAGGTCACGCAAGGTATCCACCTCACACAATTTAGCAAAATTGTAGAGGAAATCATTAGCAAGTCTTATTGGCCCCTAGGCTTTATAAATAAAGACATAGAGTACAAAAAAAAATTAAATGATGAAGAACCTTTATAAAACATAGTTTCAGCTTCACTGGAAAATTTTGCCCAATTCTGCACGTCACATTTCAAGAAAGATGAGAAGGTCTTTGTCAGATTACTGAAAAGGCTCATGAGAATGGTTGCAGGGATGAAGGACATCAGTAACATGAATTGAAGTTGTGGCTGTTCTCCTGCAAGTAAGTAAACAATGAGATGAGATTGAATAGAGCTGTTGAAAATGATAGAGTGGATAGGGAGAAATCATCTCCATTAGCCAAAGGAACAGGAACCAAACAATTAGCAAAAGAACCAAAAGACAAGAGAAAAAAACATCTTTACACAAACAGTAGTTAGGATCTAGAAACAGTGCCTGAGATTGTGGCTTTCACAAGGGAATTGCTTACTTATCGGAATAGAAAAAATTGTGGAGCTATATTGAAAAGATGGGGGAGTGGGATGGTGGAATTGCACTTGTTGGTCGCCTGCACAAACTTCTTTCCATGTGGTATCTATTTTATAATTAGAAATCCCTATGAAACGGTGAAGGCTTCACTGGTTTAGCATATTGTCACCCCATGTGACAAAATGAGAGAAAACAAGAGAAAAGGAAAGATTTTAAAAGTCTTGAAATTGAAAAAACATTGTTTTAAATTAAAACAGAGTCATAAACATCTTATGGTCATCCCTCCTGTAAAAACCTCCAAAGGTCCATAAGGATTCATTGAATTGATCTCCCTATGGGGCTCGTTCAATAAGAGTTCCTTTGGTAACAGGTGATGGCTGGCCCAGCTAGAACTCATTACCTGAACCTTTCAGAGACTAGTATGTGTACTGCACGATAGTCATTTTACTTTGTAATCTGTTATAAACTATGTTCCTTTCCATTTGGGCTTCCTGAATCATTATATCTCCTTTGTTTAATTACAGCTTAATATTCTAATATAATGTTGGAGAGCATGATCTCATTTCTGTACTATGAAGTTAAATTCAAAAATCTAATATAATCTCCACTGATATTTCCCTTTAATTAATGTAAAATAATTTAAGATAAATTTTATACTGAATTCTTAACAAATCTGAAAATACAAACAATTGAAAATAAAAAGCTTTGTTAAAATAATTAAGAATTGTGAAGTAGTGTAACGGTGCTTTTACTGTAGTTGTAATTCAAAGCATTTGTATGATATTGCAGAGATCAAAGTGCAAATCCAAAACATAGCAGTTTGAAGACTGGAATTAATTTAATGTAAAAAATTGCAAATAAAAGTCGATAACAGTAAATGTAATAAAGCGGTCAGTTTTTTTTTGAAAACCTAACTTGTTCACTGCTGTGCTTCAGGAAAGAAAAAGTGCACTGCACATGACTCTGCAGCCACTTAATTGCACCAAACTATTACAAGAACCAAATCTCATATGCATTTTAGTAGTATGAAAAGGAAGTTCACCACCACAATCATCTTCTTGGATAATTAGGAACAAGCCACTAAAATTTATACCTCAAATAATTATTTTCTCTTAATTTTCTCAAAGTAAGATAACAGTTGGGATTAAATTTCAAGATTTACACCAAGGTTCATCCATACCCAGAATTTTTTTTTAAGAAAGCAAATGTCCCACGTACTTCAAAAACTTAAGATAACTGAACTGGTCAAGTTCTTCAATTAAACTACGCACGCACGCGCACACACTTCCTGGAATTGTATGCCAATTAAGATCACTTAAACATATTAATAACTTACAGATGAACTCAAATAATTCTTTGGTGATCTAATCATTCCAGCAATGGAATGTCGAATGGAGTCAAATTTTGAAACCTTGTCTTTTCCTTTATCCTGAAAGACACAATACACAAAACTCTCAGGAAATGCATTACACACACCTATTTAAAATGGCACAGTCAAATCCTGATAAGGAATTAATTTTGTTACCATTCACCATTTTATATTTCAAACATTTAATTGATTTACCTGAACCCAACTCTACTTTAGAACAGAACACGACGCAAAAATAGGCTACTCAGTCCTTTCAACTTGTTCCACCAATTAATAAGATCATGGTACTATCCCCACATCTTTTGACTTCCTTGATATCTAAAAATCCAATTTAGTTTTTGAATAAACTCAAAGGCTAATCAGTCACAGTCTTTCAAGGTTGATAATTCCCATGATTCATAACACAAAAGAAGAAATTTCTTATCTCAGTCCAAAATGGCTGAGCCTTTATTCTGAGATTGCAACCTAGTTTGTCAAAAGGATCACGATTCATTCTCTAAATTCAACATAGTACAGACCTACATAATTCAATTACTCCTCATAAAACAATCCCATCATCTCAGAATTCAGTCCAGTAATGAACCTTTGTTGCATTCCCTTTTCCACTTAGATAAGGATACTAAAAACTGTATTCAGTACTCTGGTGTGTAGGTCTGATTGAACACTGTATAATTGTTGCAAGACTTGCATTTTTATATTCCAAAATCATTGTAATAAAGCCTTAACACATAGCTGCATTTCTAATTGCATGGTATATCTCAACTTTCTGCAATAACCCAATTGTCTCCAAGTATGTCCCCTTAACTTCATGGGCTTCTATGTCAATAAGATTGAACCTATTCTAGATCAATTATTTCCATGCTTTGCTCCCTTCCCTTCGAATAGTGCCCAAACTTCTTCTAAGATATCCCACCTTTTACCTTGAACTTGTAGCTTTCTGATCACCTTCATTTTGTCCTTGAGGCCCTGTTACTGTTCCCTCAATCATATTACCACTAATTAACTTACTTCTCTTCCTGGTCCCACGTTTACTATGTGGACAGCTTCTCTCTCCTTGGGTATTGACCCTCTATCTTTCATTGAAATGGCTCATACCAAAATTAACACCAATTTTATAAATGTGGTGAAGTTAATCTATCCCTCCTCATCCTTCTCAACCTGCAGTGGTGCAGCAGATCAATAACTAGAAATACAACTGCAAATGAAGGATCAGAGATGACATAATTTAGAGTTTGAAAATGGAGCTGTAAGCAGATTGAAGGAAAAGCTGTCCAGGGGTGGATACAAAGAAAGCAAAGTATACTTTTACATCCTCGTACAAATGATCAAATGAAGCTTTCACTTCTGGATGACAAATAAGTTCAAGAAGACAAATAACTGATTTTCGATGATTCATACTCTTTCATACCACATGGGTGGTTTATGTCCTAGGACAGCATTGCATGGAACTCTAGCAGTGAAACCCAGGTTATTGTTTTGTGAATAAAAGTGCATTATATTCCCATTTGAAACTATCTTACAGATAGTCAGAAAATTCATAATAGATACTTAGTGATGCAAAGCTCAGCACTGAACAGGATGTCAAGATGGCAATTTGGTTTCACTTGAGGCAATGGATAGGGAGCGAGATAGAACATGCTATTTTAACATAACTAGAGGCTAGCACAGCTCATTTAAGATGGGATCTCAGAAGATGCTGGCAATATATAGGCGGTGATAACATAGTGTGGAGACTTTTTAGAGGATAGAGCTGGATGAGCTCAACATGCATGAACTCATGCACGTGGAATATTATCTCCAATTGCAGTGGATCTTAATCAATTAGGCCAGTGGGCTGACAAATGGCAGATGGAGTTTAATTTAGATAAATGCAAGGTGATGAATTTTGATAGATTGAACCAGGGCAGGACTTAGTTAATAGTCAGGCGTTGGGGAGAGTTACAGAACAAAGAAATCTAGGATTTCATGTTCATTGCACCTTGAAAGTGGAGTCACAGGTGGAGTGAGTGATGACGAAGGTATTCAGCATGCTTGGTTTCATTTATTAGAACATTCAATACAGGAATTGGGATGTCTTGAAGTTGTACAAGACATTGGTAAGGCCACACTTGGAATACTATGTGCAATTCCAGTTACCTTATTATAGAAAGGATATTATTAAACTAGAAAGTGTGAAGAAAAATGTACTAGGATGCTACTGGGACTTGGTGGATTGAATTAAAAGGAGAGGCTGAATAGACTGGGACTTTTTCCTCTGGAGTGTAGGAGGTTGAGGGGTGACCTTATAAAGGTCTATAAAACAATAAGAGGCATAGATCAGCTAGATAGTTAATATCTTTTCCCAAATATCTTTTTTAGAGAAGTCTAAAACTAGAGGGCATAGGTTTAAGTTGAGAGGGGAAAGATACAAAAGTGCCCAGAAGAGCAATTTTTTCCCACACAGAGGTTGGTGAGTGTCTGGGATAAGCTGCAGAAATAGTGGCAGAGGTGGGTACAATTTTATCTTTTAAAAAGCGTTTAGATAGTTACACAGGTACAATGGGTACAGAGGGATATGGACCAAATGAGGGCAATTGGGATTAGCTTAGGGGTTTTAAAAAAAATGAAGGAGAGTGGCTTGTTAACAGCTCCTGTCTCTGAGGGAGCTGTGGACCAGTTGAGGGACATATCCATACCGAGGGAGGAAGTGTTAGAACTTCTAGATAGCATTAAAACTGATAAATCTCCGGGGCCTGATGGCATTTATCCTATGCTGCTTAGGGAGGTGCGAGGTGAAATTGCTGGGCCTCTGACGCAAATCTTTGTCTCTTCTTTGGACACAGGTGAGGTCCCAGAGGACTGGAGAATAGCTAATATTGTACTGTTGTTTAAAAAGGGTAATAGGGATAACCCTGAAAATTATAGGCCGGTGAGTTTGACGTCAGTGGTAGGGAAGCTGTTGGAGGGGATTCTTAGAGATAGGATGTATAGGCACTCAGAGCGTTGCGATCTGATTACGGATAGGCAGCATAGCTTTAAGGGGAGGTTGTGCCTTACAAATCTGGTAGGAGTTTTTGAGGAGGTGACAAAAACGGTCGACGAAGGGCGAGCCATTGATGTCATCTACATGGATTTCAGTAAGGCGTTTGACAAAGTCCCTCATGGGAGGTTAGTTGAGAAGGTCAAGGCTCATGGGATACAAGGACAGGTAGCTAGATGGATAAGTAACTGGCTTGGTAATAGGAGACAGAGAGTAATAGTGGAAGGGTGTTTGTCTAGCTGGAGGTCAGTCACTAGTGGTGTGCCGCAGGGCTCGGTACTGGGACCTCTTCTATTTGTAATATATATAAATGACTTGGAAGAAGGAGTAAGTGGAGTGATCAGCAAATTTGCAGATGATACAAAGATGGCTGGACTTGCGGATAGTGAGGAGCATTGTCAGACGATGCAGCAGGACATAGATAGGCTGGTAGCTTGGGCAGACAGATGGCAGATGGAATTCAATCCTGATAAATGTGAGGTGATGCATTTCGGGAGAAAGAATGTAAGGGGGAGGTATGTGATAAAGGGTAGACCTATTAAGAGTATAGAAACGCAGAGGGACCTGGGGGTGCAGATGCACAAGTCTCTGAAGGTGACAGAGCAAGTGGAGAAGGTTGTGAAGAAAGCATATGGTATGCTAGCCTTTATAGGAAGGGGTATAGAGTACAAGAGCTGACCTTTAATGTTGCAGTTGTATAAAACGTTGGTTAGACTTCATTTGGAATACTGCGTCCAGTTCTGGTCGCCTTACTACCGGAAGGACGTGGAGACTCTGGAGAGAGTGCAGAGGAGGTTTACCAGGATGCTGCCTGGTATGGAAGGTCTGAGTTACGAGGAGAGGTTAGGCAAATAGGGACTGTTTTCCTTAGAAAGACATAGACTTAGAGGAGATCTAATAGAGCTGTACAAGATTATGAGGGGTATAGATAGAGTAAACAGGGTTAAGCTTTTTCCTAGGATGGACTCAAATAGCACGAGGGGTCACGGGCTTAGGGTGAGGGGGGTAAGGTATAATTTGGATGCTAGAGGAAGTTTTTTCACACAGAGGGTGGTGGGGGTATGGAATGCGCTGCCAAGTAAAGTGGTGGAGGCAGGTACTCTGGACTTATTTAAGAAATACTTAGATGGGCACATGAACAGAATGGGAATGGAGGGGTATAGAAAGCTGATTTAAAATAGGGATCATGAGCCTTTGGAGTCCCTGGGAAGTGTGTAAATAGATGATGATATTGATGTACTTGTTTTTATCCTACAGGTGCTTTAGTCCACCTTGTTGTCTAACAAGGGGCATACACGTGATGGGTCACAAGAGGGCTGCTCTTGGATTTTTTTGAGAGTATCCTAGAAGTGAGATAGGATACGTTAGTGTACGTTTGACCTGGACCATTTGACGGGCAACACAACAGCTCAGTGACTAATCGCTGTGCTGTGCGGATACATGGATTTGGGCCTGTGTCTGTGGGAGTTTGCGCATTCTCCCTGTGCTTGCGTGGGTTTTCTCCAGGTGCTCCGGTTTCCTCCCACGTCCCAAAAATGTGCTCTTAGGCTAATTGACAAAACAATTTCTCCCTAAATTGTCTCAAATTTGGTTTTTAATCCACAGATCTATAAACATAGACAAGGATCACGGGTAGAGGTGGGAACATCAGGGTGGCGGCACGGGCTCGTTGGGCCAAAGGGCCCATTTCCCAAATTATTTTTGGGACATGGGAGGAAACCGGAGCACCTGGAGAAAACCCACGCAAGCACGGGGAGAATGCGCAAACTCCCACAGACATAGGCCCAAATTCACGTATCTGTCCAGCACAGCGATAGTCACTGAGCTGTTGCGTTGCCCATCAAATGGTCCAGGTCAAATGTACACTAACAACGTGCTGTTTTGTTCTTTGTTCTTTGTGAACAAGTTGGGCCAAAGTGCCTGTTCTCATGCTGTAAACCTATATGACTCTAAGCTCGCATACAAGGGTGGGAAGGGAAGCCATTGTTGGAAGTTCTGGTTGTGATCAATTGGACAAAACTGGGAACAAGTGAAGAAAATCTCACCAAGTTGGATGGCAGTAGAAACGAATTAAGAGAAAGGAAATACAGGTGGGACCATGGTAATAGCCAGAGGAAAATTAAAGCTAGGTATCCACCTCAGTAACAATGACAGGATGTCATTATGACTCAGTTGGAAGCTGTTTCTGAACTGAGACTGTGCAGAATCCTGATTGCAGGATAAATCTGCAGGAAGGATGAGCACTGGAGGCAAGAACAAAGAAAAGTACAGCATTTAATGGGTGTGGGATGAATAAGAGTGCAAAATTTAGGAAGTCATTCTAAATCTATATAAAACACCAATTCGCCCCACCTAGAGTACTGCATTCAATTCTGTGCACCATGTTTCAGAAAGAATAAAGAATTTGGGGAGATTATAGTTGAATTTTACTAGAATGGTTCCAGGGATGAAGGATTACAGCTGCAGAAGCTGGGATTTTTCTTCTTAGAGCAGAGAAGGCTCGGGGGAAATTTCATAGGATGTATTTTATAAGCATGAAGGGCTTAGATAGAAAAGCTGTTTCTCATAACTAGAGAATTGAGAACCAAAGGACGCAAATTTAAGATGACTTGACAAATGAACAGAGGTAATATGAGGAAATACATCTCGTTTACAACGACTGGTTGGAACACTCTGCTTGACAAGATGATGGAAACACATTCAATATAAGTTTTCAAAAGGAAATTGGAAGGAGAAAAAAACTACAGGGACATGGGGAAAGATTGAGACTCACTAAATTACTCTTTGCAAGAGTCTGCAAGACCTTGATGGATCAAATTGGCTTCCCTTCTGAGCAATTATATCCACGTTTTAGGTTGCATGGTACAAGGAAGGATGATTCTTGAAACCAAACTACAAAAGTTAAATTTTACACATGACAGACTGCCTGTCTTTCACCATCCGCTGAATCAAATCACTGATCTGAATTGAAAGATTTACGTGTTCAAATGATTCCAGAAATATATTTGAACAGAGCATGAAAATGAATGTAGTGCATTCTATTTTAATGAGCTGATTCTTCAATCATTGGATTTTAATACATAAGTATAGTTGAACAAATCATATTCAATTGCCAATTAGTAGTGTGCAAAGTAACAGACAATTCTGCTTGTTCTGGAATTTCAATCTTATTTGAATATGATAATTTAAGATTGCTACATAATGTGATCAATGGGCCCAACAACAGAAAAAGCATCAGGGCACATGATTTCTGCCCCTTCTCTACCTCCTCAGAATTCTGGTCCAAATTCCATAATTTTACACAAGACATTCCTGTAAGATTAAGTGAAACAGTGTTTTGCTAATATCTGTGTTCACGTCTGTCAAAAAGGCGGTTGTCAAACTGTATAGATCTCTATAGTGCCTCTTGTAATCAGAAATTGCTTTCGCAAAAAAGTTGCTTTTATGTTCAAGGCTCATATATTGTCCAATGAGTGCGAAGACCAATCAGGCCACTATATACTCTGATTACCGTAGTTTAATTGAAAAATTTAACCAAATTTCTTAGTCAAAATTCACAAATGCCAGAAAGTTAAGAAATGTGTTGCTGCCACCTGCTGGCACAATTTCAGTCGTAGTAACAGTTATCATAAAGCATACGAGATAACCCATTTTTCCAGCCCCAAAAATCATGTATCTATATACACCAACATATAAATCAACTTCTCTTTTCAGACAGGACATGCTATACACAGATTAGTAGTCAAACTCAATTTTGCACTCCACAAGTTAACTCCCATTTTGGCAGAGACTTGAGACTTCAAGGGATGACTTGCACGTTGACATCTGCTGCTTAAGAGTAGGCCCTCTGCTCGTTTCTCCATGCCTCACAATCTTGTGCTTTTCTTTAGTTACTCAAAATTTTTGATTTCAATGATCAATATGACTAGGGAAAAGAATACATTAAGTAGTTTCTTGCTGCCTTCCTCATATGCTTAAAGGAAAAACAAGTCTTCTTCTGACTGTAAGCAACCATTGTCCTTGGAGATTTTAACTCTCCGCTATCATCATTCAAAATTTGCTTTGATTCTGCCACTGGTTATAGTTTGCAATCCAGAGTATGGCAATCTTACCTGAACCAGGGGCCAATCACAAAATGGCAAGGATCACCACTCCAGCCACTCAGATGATCTGACTACCTTAAGAACAGCAGCACTTCAAATTTAAATTTTAAACAAATCGTCCATGCCAGGGTTCAGTAGGATTTATGCAACCAATGGAACACTGTGAAACATCAGACTACTCAGCATCCAGCTTTTATTAACCAAATAAATGCAACTCTGGCAGAAATGCTTCAAATTATGTGCTTCAATTTTTCAATCTTCTTTCCTTGATTCTAAAAACTTTTGCACAATGGCATAATTATTTTGTGAATGTAAGAGTACTAAGACACAACACAATATTAAAATGGAATAACATTAGCAGCAAGAATGCTACATGTTCAAATGTCACAACTTACATTCAGTACAAACAGGCATACTGTTGCCAGGCCTAATTCAAAGTGAAACCAGTAGCAATCTTCTGAAATATTTCTTGTACACTATCTTGGACAGTCACTGACTGTCTTAACCCACTTCTTTTTCAGATTTAGCAGAAGCTGCTAATGATTTTGAAACTTCTGAAAAGCCATTGTAAGACTATTAATTGACATTATTGCCAAATCAGTTTGCTTTGCATCTTAAAAAAAAACTATGCCCATCAACACAAAGTTGAGAATTAAACACTCCAAATTTTGGTGCAATTTAATGCCATGCTCAACAAATTAGAACAGACTTTACAGACAAAAATTAAAATTTCCCTCATTAATTACAAGACTCCCAGCTTGGGTCACTGTCTGTGCAGAGTCTGTACGTTCTCCATGTCCGTGAGAGTCTCCTCCAGGTGCTGCAATTTCCTCCCACAGTCCAAAAGACGTGCTGGTTAAGTGCAATGGTCATGCTAAATTCTCCCTCAGTGTATCTGAAGAGATGTGGCGACTAGGGGATTTTCACAGCAACTTCATTAGTGTTAATGTAAACCTACTTGTGAAACTAATAAATAAACTTTAAACTCAGAAACAGAATAGATCTCAATCCATCACAAGCAGAAAGCCAGAAGCATCATTTCCTGACAATGTCACATTTACAGGGAAGCAGAATTTTAAATAGCACTTTTAAATACCAAAAATACTTCAGTAGGCTTCCAAAATTTTGGAAGTCAGACTACCATTTTCTGACAAGCAAGGAGCAATGGGAAACATTAATAATAACTTGCATTCATTTAAGGATGTTTTTGCTTGTTAAAGATCCCTCAGAAATTCAAGTTCAGCTACAAAATTACAACTGGTTATGGTTCAGTGATTCATTAGGTACAATAATCTCAATCCTGAAACTTCTTGAAAAGTAGGGGAATAAAATAATATCTTAAAATAAAGTGCTCTTATGTATTCCTTTGAAACAAATGTTGCAGCTGGTGTTGAGTAAAAATTTGTCCTTCATGATTTCATGACCAATCATCCAAGTGATTTAAAAATACTGATATTGAATTTAAGTTCCAATTCTAATGAAACACCTTTTGCATTCCTTTGTCAGGATTAGAAGTGTAAGATAAAACTGGCCAATGATTTATACGTACATGGGGTAGAACATTCCCTCAGGGATAGGAAATATAAGTCAGGATGGTTTCTAGGTCACGTGTGGAACAACAATCCCAAGTCTTATATTAATTGGCCTGAAGGTGGATTTGGCCACCAATAGGCAGATACTGAGATAGATCTGTTCAAGTATGAACCCAATTTAACCAGATGATGTTAGCTATTACTCTGGTTGGCATTTCACTGCTGCACCATTTGACAGCAACTGATGGAGAAACTTGGAAAACCCAAGCACAGATCTTGAGATTCTCCAAGAAGATTTAAGGGAGAGGAGGGACGTCCTTTTCTGTTAGGATGGCAAGAGAAGGTCACCCACCCAAACAAGAAAACTCGTTTGGAGATAGTTGACACAGTTAGCAGAAAGAGAGAGATATGTAGAAACTATGTCCAATTTCAAAAGAAGTTCGACCATTTATTCTTGGCTTTAATAACCACCCTTCAAGCAACCGATGTATAGGAACTAAGGTCAGGTAGCGTGACATAGATTTGGACATCTGTTCCATAAGTGCCTGACTGCATGTGACAGATTTGCACTGACTGTTGTTACATTCTGAGGGTCAATGGAATTGCAAGTCTAGATCAATTCAACATCTCTTGGAAATGCAGGACTTCATACTTAGTTAAAATGCACTGCCTTTTATAATGTGCACAGACAAGATTTTACATGCAATATTTGCATTCTAATCCATTGAAATGCACGGTTCTGCTCTAATTCCCTTCTTCTTTCTCACTCATCCCTCAAACAAACCTCAGGCCACACCTCACACCTGCCAAATTTACTGCTGAAAACGCAGGAAATTCCGATATCCTAGAAATCACACTCCAACACGCAATAATCTTCTATTCCACAAGATTAACTTTGTTCTTTGTAAATTGAACTCCCAGTGCCCAACCTCTGGAGGTCCTTGATTGCCAAACTCCTCACTCTAGCAGGGTCAGGCCACTTGCTCTTTGCAAGTACAACCTATAGGAAACCATACTAGAGTGAAGCCATTCCAGGCAAGGTGGTGGTAGGGGTAGGGAGACACGAAGTCTGCAGGTCTGCTAATAAGGTGGAAATTACATTATAAAATAGGAATTACCATAATTTAAGCAGCTCTGTACTGATTTCTGCAAAAGGGCTGACAGCACCCAGAAATCTGGTTGCCAAAAACTCATGGAGGCTGTGGCACCTAGCAGGGAACCCAGGAAAGAGCCTCCACTCGAATCTCCCAGCCCACTGTGCGACAAAAGCAGTAAGAAGTCTCACATCACCAGGTTAAAGTCCAACAGGTTTATTTGGTAGCAAAAGCCCAGTCTTCAGGAGAACAGTGACCAAGATATAACACAACCCTCCCACAGAAACCTCTGCACGATATGCCGGATCATCGACATGGATGCCATCATCTCACTTGAGAACACCAGGTACATGGTACAATTCTTGCAACTCAGCCAACAATGTCTACCTGATACATTGCAGAAAAGAATGTCCTGAGGCATGGTACAATGGAGATACCACGCAGACATTACGTCAATGGATGAATGAACACTGCTCAACAATCATCAGGCAAACATGTTCTCTTTCTGTTGGGGAACACGGGCCTTTGGCCTCTGATTTTCGAGTTAACATTCTCCAAAACGGCTTTCATGACACACGACAGCGCAGAGTCGCTGAGCAAAAGTGGATACGATGTAGAGATGCCAACGTTGTCAGGCTTCTTACTTTGTTTAGAAAAGCGGATAGCCAAGTTTCACACACAAGGAAGACCTCAACCAGGATCTAGAGTTCACGTCATTCTGTGACCTCCACAACTTGCCTGGACTTGCAATATCTCACTAACTGTCCTGGCTGGAGACAATACATATCTCTTTAACCTGTGCTTAACATTCTTTCCACTCACATTATCAATCCTTTAAAGACTTGATTACCTGTAAAAACTTGCATTCCAACCATTATTTTATAAATTGAGTTTGTGTCTTTACATGCCCTGTTTGTGAATAGAACTCCCATTCACCTGACAAAGGGGCAGCAAACACTCCAAAAGCTAGTGGCTTTTGCTATCAAATAAACCTGTTGGACTTTAATCTGCTGTTCTGAGACTTCTTACTATGTTTACCCCGGTCCAATGCTGGCATCTCCACATCATGACTACAAAAGCAGTGCAGTGGGATGGGAGGTTTGCCCCATGATTTTTCCTAAAATTTTTTTTTTATGTATAACAACAGCAATAGGAATTCTGCATTGTGAGCAGAAATGTTCTTATTACTCATAAGTAGCTAGACTAATCAACGTCTGTAAATGCTAACTTAAAATATCACAGGAAACAGCAAAGAATTTCTATGTGCTAAGGTTCAAAAGAATTTAGTATCAACTGGAGTACTTTGTATTGTCTTTGTGCTTTAGAGATATCAATGATCCATCATTTTCTCTGCATAAAACTGCAAACAATCTATTTTGTTTACTGGTTAATTAATTTTATTTAGAACTGCTTTACTGCTAAAATGTCAGCCTGTAGAAGTATCGTACAAAATAACTACCATTGTTATTTTACTATTTCTCAATTTATTACATACGACCGTTGGATTTACTATTTAGAACATAGAACATTACAGCACAGAACAGGCCCTTCGGCCTTCGATGTTGTGCCGACCAAAATAAAAAGCAATGCCCCTCCTAACTAAACAATTCCCTTCTCTTCCATATACTTATCAACTAACCTCTTAAACGCCACCAAACTTGGCGCATCTACAACAGCTGCAGGCAGGGCATTCCACTCCCTAATCACTCTTTGAGTAAAGAACCTACCTCTGATATCCGTCCTATAACTCATACCCTTAATTTAAAGTTGTGTCCCCTCGTGCTAGCTTTCTCCATCCTAGGAAAAAGGCTATCACTGTCCACCCTATCCAAACCTCTAATTATCTTATATGCTTCAATAAGATTCCCCCTTAGCCGCCTCCTTTCTAACGAAAACAACCTCAAATCCTTCAACCTCTCTTCATAGGACCTGCCCTCCATACCAGGCAACATCCTGGTAAACCTCCTCTGTACCCTCTCCATGCCTCCACATCTTTCTTATAATGTGGCGACCAGAACTGCACACAATACTCCAAGTGCGGCCGCACTAGAGTTTTGTCCAGTTGCAACATGATGCTGCGGCTCCTAAATTCAATCCCCCTACCAATAAAAGCTAAGACTCCATATGCCTTCTTAACAACTTTATCCACTTGACTGCCTACTTTCAGGGATCTATTGACACATACACCAAGATCCTTCTGTTCCTCAACACTAACACTATTTAAATTCACTTACCATGGATAGGGATGACAAAACTCGATTATATTTAGAGTATTTTAACCAATTAAAACTTGTGTATGCTCTGCTTTTTTTTTACTATTTCTGTGACTAAAACAAATGTTACAGTGCCTGGTTTCTGCCAGCAGAGTCTCTCAGTAAACTACACAAGTGGAGCAAGAACGGAAAATTGCTCTGCAGCATTTTGGTTCAAAAATTCATAGATCAGCCTTTAGAATTCCCAGTAGTTTCCACAGCATTAGTACAATCCCACAGGTAACGATATTTTACTTTAATTATTAACAACTTAAATTGACTTTTTAGGTAACTATTCTATAAGTTCTTGAATAAATTATGATAAAACCTTATCTATAAATATCCTTTTATTCAGCAAGTCCTATGAATGGCTAAGAATAATGAATATTTATCAGTGATCACAAAGACAGTAATCAGTTGCACTTTTTAGAGTTCTTGACTAAGGTCCAGATAAGGCCTTATCTAAGAATTGCTTTTGAATTAACACGTTCAAAGAGGATAATAAATATCTGTGAATGATTACGAAGGCAGCAATCTAGGATTGGAAATCATGAACACACATTCAAGCCAAATATAACCATTAGTGTGAAACCTCAAAATCTCTCTCTCACTGAAAATGAGTGAAAGAGAGGGAGAATCTGTGTGTATATTTTAATCACTTTTCTCTCTGTTCCTGGGAAGGGGATACGTCGCAAGATTGTCAATTGTTCTCACAAACCTTGCAATTGACAGTTCAAGAGTAGTTTTGGCAACTGGGAACAAGTTGCCCTTCAGCCTACTTCTTGGCAATGGTGGTGCAAAGCTCAAGGAAGTTGAGTTACTTGGCTGATAAACTGTAAGTCATAATTTATGATATGCAGTAGATATAAAATACACTGTGTTCTTTCAAATATCTATCTACTGAATTTGCTATTAAAAAATGGCTGATCTAAGGGTTGAAAAAATGTGTACTTCAGACAAATCATTCTATTTATCACCTTCAGGTTCAATCAGATTAAATTAGATTTAACATGTAGCATAAAATTTAAGAGTTGTAATTTAATATACTTCCAATTTTGCCATTTATGCAGTCCATTGAAAACCAAATTCCAATTAATGCAGCTTTCTCTTCCCTATGGAAAGGGTGAATTTTCAAATAAAAATCTGATAGATCAATTAATCTAATTACACAATCTTTTTATCTCATGGGATCAACTTTTATCTCATGCAAATTTACTGAAAATGTGCTTGCCCTCAAACCTATTTGGAGGGTCCTACCCAGCAAATTGAAGCTATCATATTAATGAAAGACAGTGTACTTTATAAGTCTGTAATGAGTAGCTCTTCATGAAGCTAATGATATTGTTTCATCAGAAGTTTCATTTTTTTCTTTCAATTGGTGTATTTGAATGAATGCCATTGTAAACCCTGATGCATTTTATATATAGACCTACCATTGAAGTAATAGATCTTGCATCATCTTCATAGGCTAGTACTGGAGGTGGTTCCTTCCCATCATTCTCTTTGACCTTTTGATCCAACAGATCTTTCTGTGACAGGAGTTTAGCCTCAGTACATTTCATCTGCTGTACAGTCTGTCTCAGTTCTTCCAGTGCCTGCTTCTGACTCAGCAGTAATGCAATGCTGGTGAAAAGAAATTATATTTTCAACATCTTCAATATAAAAAAAAACACAAAACAACTCTGCACAAATTACTTTAAGTATGATGTCACTGCTTGAAAGAAAAACTCAAGTCACTGCTGAAGCCTGAACGAAGGAAGTCATGAAGACATTTTGGGACTTTCAATTATGTGGAGAGACTAAAGCAGCTCAGACTATTCTCCTAAGAACAGAGAAAAAGGGTAAAAGAATTATGCACTCAATATCATAAAAGGCATTGAGAATGTAAATAAGGAGAAATGATTCCAGTGGCGGAAGGATCAGTAGCCAGAATACACAGCTTTTATAAAATTGGCAAAAGAAACAAAAGACAACACGTCCTTTCAAGAAGGAAACCTGCCGTCCTTACCTGGACTGGTCTGCATGTGACTCCAGAATAAGAGATCTCACAACACCAGATTAAAGTTCAACAGGTTTATTTGGTAGCAAAAGCCACTAGCTTTTGGAGCAATACTCCTTTGTCAGATAAGTGGCACTTACTTGACAAAGGAGCAGTGTTCCGAAAACTAATGGATTTTGCTTACAAATAAATCTGTTGGACTTGAACCTGGTGTTGTGAGACTTCTTATATGTCTACCCTAGTCCAACGCTGGCATCTCTCCGTTGTGACTCCAGAGCCATAGTAATGTGGTTGACTCTTAACTGCCCTCTGAAATGGCCTCGCAAGGCACTCAGTTCAAAGGGTAACTAGAGGTAAGCAATAAATGCTAGCCAGCTAACAACATCCATATTTCACAAGTGAATTTATTTAGAAATGCACCACTGGTTATGATGATTCAGAGTGCACTGCTTGAAAATGAAATTATATCCACTTAACTCTCAAAACTGAATTGGACAAGTAGTTGAAGAAAAATTTCAGCACGTTCGTGAAGAGAGTAGAGAAATACAGCTAATTGGATAATCCTTTCAAAGGACTGGCACAAGTACGCAGAGTTGACTAGTTCCCTTCTATGTTGATTTGACTTATTATTGTCACATGTATTAACAATGAAAAGTACTGTTTCTTGCGTGCTATATAGACAACACATATCGTTCGTAATGAAGGAAACAAGAGATGCAGAATCTAGTGTTACATTCATAATGTGTAAAGAAAGATCAATTTAATGCAAGATAAGTTCATTCAAAAGTTTGACAGCAGCAGGGAAGAGGCTGTTGTTGAATCAAATGGTACGTAACCTCAGGCTTTTGTATTTTGTGCCCGAAGGAAAGCGGCAGAAGAAAGAATGTCCAGGGTTAATGGGGTCCTTAATTTTGCTAGCTGTTTTGCCGAGGCAACAGGATTATAGACAGTTTCAGTGGATGGGAAGCTAGTGTGCATGATGGACTGGGCTACATTCACAACCTTTTGTAGTTCCTTGCAGTCTTGGGCAGGACCCATGCTAAACTGTGATATAACCAGAAAGGATGCTTTCTATGGTGCATCTGTAAAAATTAGTGACAGTTGTAGCTGACATGTCAAACTTCATTAGTCTGAGAAAGTAGAGGCAATGGTGAGCTTTCTTAACTATACTGTCAGCATGGGAGGGAGGTTGGGGTTTCAGGGAATGTCAAATTTTGGCTGTTTACAAGCATGGTAGAAGAGAATAGAATTCTCTTGGACAAGGAGTCAATTCAATTTCACATACTTAAGCACTTGAAAGACTTATTGCTCAGAAACAAGAGTATAAAAATACACTCAAACAGCAGCAGTATGTACGAGTTAGCAACTGTAATTCTATTATTTGCTTTTTTTCAATGACAGTCAAAGTCTGAGGGAGACACTTAATTAGAAATCCTGGAAGCTAGCCATTTGTCTAGTCTCTTAATTGGGAACGACAGAATGAAAAATTAACAGGAAATTGTTTGTACAAATGTATTTCCTCCAGAATTTTAAAGTGGCTGTTAAAAATGATCTGGGAGAGAAGCGAAGTTGGAATCAAAGTAGTAAACAAACAGAGCAAAATAAACAAAACAGTGAACAAAAGGACATTAATGAGCTACTTTCACATCCTCAGCATATCCAAAAATGCTTCACAGCATATTAGTGACTTTCCAAAATGTACTCTTGTTGCAGTAAAAAGTGGCAGCTGATTTCCACTTATACAATTCCAAATAGAGCAACAAGGGAACGACCAAGTGTTGGCTAGGAGACCAGAAGAATTTCCTGCTCTTCTTTGAGAACTAGTTTGGGATCTTTATGTCTGTCTAAAATGGGACACAAGATTTGAACATAGTATATTGTTCAAAATATGATAGTTCTGACTGTACCGCACTTAAATTTCTGCCTGCAATTTACACTGCTAACTCTGCAGCAGCCAAAACTTAATCTTCTGACTCAGAAGGAACAGTCTTACCCAAAGTTAACAACTAAAAAGATCACAATTAAGTTTTCTGATGATAGTTATCAGGAATTAAGCATACAAATGACTAAAAGATCAAATCAGCATGACAATATATTGGAATTTGATGTTCCTAATCATGCCAAACTAACCACACTGAACTAGGTAGGTACACCTTCAGGGAATTTCTTCTGCTTCTTGAGCGATTGATCTCTACAGGGTGAGAAGTCAGCAGACCTGCAGAAATCCATAAAGTTTACTGATAATTGTTGGGAAGCAAATGAAAGCACAGTATTAATCCCTAATACGAGTGTGCTCAAGTGTGGAATCCCTCATCTCTAGGAGCTTTTTTTAAAAATCAAGAAAGCAGTAAGGCACGTGGCTTTAGCAAGAATATGTTAACTGATCACTTGAATTACTTTTTAATTACTAGATAGTTTGTGTTAAGCTAAAAGCAAAATGCTGCCTCTAATTTGAAATAAAAACAGAAAATGCAGAAAACACTGATCGGTCAAGCAGCATTGTTTCACGTCTTCATACAAGAGGGCAGGGTCTCAATACACCAGCAAGTCCACTGCTCAGAGATCAGAGTGCTACCTTAAAAGGGTGTCCTGAAGAAAACCTGAATGAACCACCCACCTCCTTCCACACACACAGAAGGGTCTCAGGAGCACCCCCTACCTCCCGATCATCAGCATTTCTCGACCATGTCATAGTGTCAACCTGGCAATGCCAGCTTGCATTGTTAGGGAACATTGCCAGATCACTAACTGGCCATGTCCCTCTCCCCCCAGGGCTATACTTACTTTTACAACCATTGCAAAGGTTCACGTGAACCTGCTGTAAATGGTATCAGTGTGATGGTATGGTAGCACCCACTGAATGTCTGATGAATGGAAGCCACGGAAAGAGTACTCACTAATAACAAACTAATGCATTAAAATGAGCTGTGGTTTCATGGTATGTTTCATGCCACTCCACCAGCAAGGGACCAGTAAAGCATGAATTATACTCTCCAGAGTTTGAGCACATGCTGCCATTCCCAGAGACAATGAATGCAGGCTCAAAATTGCCCCCTGTATTTCCTAACTGACATCACAACATACTTGTCAGAAACTAGAAATGAAAATGTTAGATATTATATTTCCATTAATTGCATTCAGGATTTAAACCTCAGCTATTCATGCTGAGTTATACTCAGCAAATAATCTGCATTAGTACCCAAAGTATAGGGATTGCCTCATGGTTAAAAAAAAATCTATCAAAGGGATTATCTACCCTGCACTCTATCAGATTGCTTGTTTTTGTTGCAGAATAGCATAGAGGCAGAAAACAATACAAATGGAAACAAAACAACTGCCATTTTAATAAATGAAATGCTTAGTAAAAAATACTGATTCAGCAAATTATCCAAGTGTAGGGTCTGTTCATTCCTCAGAATAGGCGGAGACAGCACTGAATAACTTGTTTGTTTTATTCAATAAAAGTTATTCAACAAGCTTAAAATTAACATTACAGAAAAGAAGAGAGAAATAGAGATACCAGCAAAAGCCAGTGTTGTGCTGGTCAAAGAACTCAAAACATACTCTGGGTTAAATTGACTAAACATAGACCTGTGTCTACAAGTTAATTCATCTGTGTTACTGAAATTGTTCGTACAAACTGTGTCTCTTCCTTTCGTAAACAATTTGCAACTGTGATCATTAAAACTTTGTTTATGAAAAAGTCTTACGTGCATTATACTTGAAAAAAAAAGGTAGTCAATTTCTAAGCGCATCCCAACATTCTCAGCTGAGAATTAAAATATGACAGTTAGCTTTAAAGCTTAGCATAGTTAGTTGCATAAGCAGAAATATCTTAAAATGCAGTTTTTTGCTGAAAGCAAATCGTTGAAAAGATTCCACACTTAGCGTAAGTCACAGTAACTCAAACATAAATTGACTTAGAATATTTGGCACATACTCAGATTTCTTTTCATACGTCATTACAGTTTCTGCAATTTTTCGCTCCAATTCTACCATTATTTCTTCCTTGCTGGCAATAGTACGTTGAGTTTGGACTAAGTCTTCAGTTGTTGTTTTTAACCTATAAATAAAAACAGTATCAATGGCAAATTAGCTTTTGCTCAAAATATTTGAAATAGTTATTTTCTTTCAAGAACACAAGTTCCTAAGGAGTTCATTCAGAGATTTTACCATTATTTAACACCAAAACTGAAAGAACAAAGGAGTTTTAAGAATTACCAACAAATACTAGATCAGGATTATTAAAAGTTTGTTTAAGAGATAATTATTGTCATAATCTTCCTAAGGCCAGTTTTACACCAACATCACTTTTATTTACAAAGTCTCAAAATGCTACTCAGCAGCAAGTGTACAGATTAGCCAGCCTGAGTATATAGGCTCAGGTTTCCCAAATTTTTCTTCATAGAACAGTGCTACCATCCTGGGGAAAAGTCTGGCAAACCTTCTTAGCACTCCTTCAATAGTAATAATATCCTTCCAAAGTAAAGAGGCCAAAACTGCTCACACAACTCCATGTGCAGTCAAAACAAGACTTCATTTAACTGAAGTAAGGCTTCATTAGTCCTGCAGTCAAACCTACATTCTTACTGAAGCCAAATAAAGAAAAAAGGGAATATGAGAAAGCTCTGGCTGATAAGAAGAGGGAAAATCCCAAGCTATTCTACAAGTATATCAACGGGAAATGTTTACTTTTACTTATTCATGTCACAAATAGGCTTACATTCACACAACAATGAAATTACTGTGAAAATCCCCTACTTGGCACATCCCAACATCTGCTCGGATACACTGAGGGAGAATTTAGCATGGCCATTGTACCTAAACAGTATGTCTTTTGGACTGTGGGAGCAAACTGAGCACCTGGAGAAAACCTACGCAGATTGGGGATGTACAGACTCAGCACAGATGGTGATCCAAGCTGGGAACTGAACCCAAGTCGCCGGAGCTGCAAGATAGTGCTAAACACTGTGCCACCACACAGGGAAAGAATAGGATCCATGAGGGACGAAGGGGGTAATCTATGGATGAAGCTAGAGGACATTGACAGCATGTTGTGAGAATACTTCATATCCATCTTCACCAAGAGAATGAGATGAAGGTATGGAATTCAGGAGGAAATGATTACAAAACTGTTGAGCAAATTGCCATAGGAAAGGGCAATGTAAACAAATTGCAAGGTCAAGATGAATTGTGTCCCAGACTGATGTAGGAGGCAAGGAAGATTGTAGGAGCTCTCACACAAATTTTCAATTCCTCTCCAGCCACAGGGAAAGTGCTAGAGGGCTGGAGAACAGCTAATGTGGTTCCATTATACAAAAAGGGTTGTAGAGATAAACCAGGGAACTACAGATCCAGTGAGTCTCACATCAGTGGTAGGAAAACTACTAGAGAAACTTCTGAAAGACAGAATGTATATCCACTTGGAGAGGCAAGGCTTGATCAGGGATAGTCAGCATGGTTTTGTCGAAGGGAGATCATGTCTGACAAGTTTGATTGAATGTTTTGAGGTGACAAGATGTACAGATGAGGGTAGTGCAGTTGATGTAGTTTATATGGATTTCAACAAAGCCTTTGGCAAAAGGCACATACGATACAGGGTAACTTGATAAAGTGGATTCAAAATTGGGTCAGTTGGGGGATTCAGAGGATTATGACAAAAGGCTGCTTCAGTGACTGAAAGCCAGTGTCCGGTGGCGTACCACAAGGATCTGCGCTGGGTCCCCTGTTATTCATCATTTATATAAATGACGTTGTATGAGTATGTGGGAGTAGGGTTACTAAGTTTGCAGATGATGCAAAGATAGGTCAGGTGGTTAACAGTGAGGTAGAGTATCTTGGATTCCAAGGTGATTTTGACAGCATGATAAAATAGGCAGATAAGTGGCAGATGAAATTTAATCCTGAAAAAAAGGTGTGAGGTGACATACTTCGGAAGGAATAATTTGACAAGGAAGTATTCAATAAACAGCATTACATTGGGAAGTTCTGTGGAAAAAAGGGATCATGGCACGTTTGTCCATTGATCTCTCAAGACATGTTAGTGAAGTGTGAAAAAAAAACAAGGAGACACTTGCCCTTTATCAACTTAACAGATTCCAAAAGCAGGGAAGGCACATTGGAATTGGATAGAACTTTGGTGAGGTCACAACTCGAGTTGTGTGTGCAGTTCCAGTTGTCACATTATAAAACTAATGGGACTGCACTGGAGGGGTTGCAGAGAAGATTCACCAGGATGCTGCATAGGATGGTACATTTAGGTTAAGAAGAGAGATTGGATAGGCTTGTTTTTTTTGTTGGAGCAGAGAAGACTGAGGAGTGTTTTGATTGAGATGTACAAAATTATGATGGCATGGATAGCGTGGATAAGGAGCAGTTGTTCCCTTAAACGAAAGGGTCAGTCAGAGGGAACATAGATTCAAAATAAGGGGCAGGAGGTTTATGTGGTTTTGAGAAAAAACATTTTTACCCAGAAAGTAGTGATGGTCTGGAATGTGCTCTGGGAGGGTGGGAAAGGCGGTTTACCTCACATACTTTAAAAAAGTATCTGGATAAGTACTTAGCACATTATGACATTCAAATCTATGGGTCAAGTGTTGGTAAATGGGACTAAGTGCAAGATCAGGTGTTTCTTGTATGTCGGTGCAGACTTGATGGCCGAAGGGTCTCTTCTGCAACATCGAATACCATGATCAAATATTACCAGAACTGTTTCTGTTAAATGTCCCAAAATATTTACTTTTTCAAATGTTGCAAAATTACACAGCATTGGCATAACAGATTTTAAACTTACATTGTCTGTAAACTCTCTGCTGTTAAACTGTTCCACAAAATCTCATTCACTTGAAGATTTTCTGTGTCCTCCAATAACATAACATCAAACTCAATACTTGCCTCTTTAATGGGCTGCGACCTACAAAAATGAAGCAATATGCTCAAAATAAATTCTACGTATCTAGATACGTAGGCTACTTGGTTGTAGCCTCTGCAAATTGTACAAGAATATTAACTGAAGTTTGAATTACATTGTAAAATGTAGAACATTACTGAAAAGGAATTTAATTATAAACTACAATTCCCCAACAATGAACTGTTACTAACATTCACCGAACCAAAACTTCGCTTTTAAACATTCTTCACCTCCAATATATAAACAAATTTTTTCCACTAATGTGATTAATTGTCCTAATTTTTGCATAGTGCTTAATTATTTCATCTCTAGGTCAGAAAGCTGCGAGTTCAAGCCCCAACTCCTTTGCTTCATGAGACAGTGAAATTCCATTATTCAGATTTGCCTGTTGAGACTGACATTCATTTATTTACTATTCACAGAGAAGTGAAAAAGTTCTATTCATATCCTGGATTAAATGTAATCCCCAATCATCAAAACAGATTATCTAGTCATTTACTCCATTATTCAGGGGCTTAGCTGTGTGCATATTGGTTTCCACATTTCCAACCAAACAGTGATTATATCTCAAAAAGTACAGCACTTTGCCCAGTGAAGACTTCAATATAGAAATGCTATGTAAATAAAAATTCATGTGTTATGTTCACTATTAAACACATAACGAATACTTCACCTATGATTTTCAATGAAGTGGTTGTATTCGGAACTGGGGTTGATTTGTTCAATAGAATTGAGGACATCATTGTGGATATTTACTATCTCTTCAGTCACAAGGCTCGTTATTTTTACATATTCTTCTAGAATTCCCCTTCTACAAAAGCAAACCAAAAAAAGCAAATTGAAATCAGTACGAAGAACATTCTTGCTTTCTAGTTTATAAGTATTCAATTTTATTATTACCAATTTATTTGAAGAAAATTGCACTAACATTTTGCTGATGGTAATTTTTCACCACACTTTCACATTTCAAGGCCTAGTATTGTATTCCAAGGTAGGTGATCAGTATTGAAGAGATTCACAGGACTCAAGCAGTTCAATGGATGATGGGCTTGACTTTAAAAATAAATACAAGGAAAAAGTTTGTGAAAACAAGGAGGAAGCAGGCAAGACAGAAGGATCTCTGGTTCTCAAAAAGGAACACTTAGAATATAAGAATTTAGTGCTATAAAATGGCACAATAACAACACTGAGGGAACAGGAACACTCCAGTTTCAGAGAAGCATCCAGAAATAAATGACCAGAGGAGACTACTACAGTAGAAAGCAGACAGAATATAGTACAACTTGAAATTGAAGATGAGGATACTGAAGTCAGTTGGTTATGATGCAAGGAGCCAATACAGCATAGAAAGTCAAAGGAGACATGGGCCCACAGATTTGTTTAATCAGATATGGCAACTTTGAATAAATTGTAATTTACAGAGAGGAGCTGAGGAAGTCTGCTAAATTGATTAGAGAAATGAAATCTTGAGGTAAAGTTGGCCAATTCAGTTCGAGCAGCCAATGTAGCTGACACTGCCACTTGAATTTGCATCAGTATCTCAATGGTGATTACAATAATTAAAGGAGATATTCTAGCAAACATATTAATCCATTTGCTGCATCTGGCACTTAAAGCACTGAAATTGCCACTCAGAAATCAGAGGGATTCAGTTAATGGATTACTTACTTGTTAAGGCGTCAGTGATTAGTATCACTTAGACTTGATAAACATTAACTAGGATTACAACAGAAGGAACTGTATTTGTTAGTACAAGGATGATAGTAAAACTTCCTGAATATTAGATGCAACGCACAAGTAGAAGCTAGAGGTCGAAATGTACAAATAAGTTAACAGGATTGAGCAGAATGCAATTCTTACATTACAAAATCAGTTGAGGAAGGAAAAATGATTAGGCTACCTCACCAAATGACAGTCTAGACTCATTAATTTCTTAGTCTACTTGTCCCAAAAACATAGTGCAGAGAGTAGTGTTAAAGATTTTTTAATAATCCCTTTCCTTTCCTCATTGTCTTTGATGAAGAAAAATCATATTCTAACTATCAACTAGAATTAGAGGCCACAGACTCAAGAATAATTGGCAAAGGGTGAAGTGATGAGGGGGGAAAACTTTTAAAGCCAAGAGGGAGACTGGATTCTGGAAGCAACTTGTTCAGATGGGCAGCTTTGATACAGGTATTCAGAAAGGAATTGGGTTGTGATCTGAAAAGAAAGACGACAGGGATAAGGCAGGGGAGTGGAATGTGGCTGTCTTTCCAGTTAGTGCAGATACAGTAAACTGAGTAGAGTCCTTCCACACTGTATCAGTGATTCTGTGATAATTTAAAACAATTCACACGAAGTCACAGGGTTTCAAATTATGGGTTGTAATCCCAATGGGGCTGCAATAGTCCTGTTTTGGATTGCATTCACCCATCAACTGCCTAGTCCAGAGGCAGTGAGCAGAGCCCAGAGGGAAAGATGTGATGGGCAAAATGGCTTTTCTGCACTGTAGGAATTCCACAAGGGCAAGAGAGACCAGGGTGGCAGGAAGGAACAAGGGGCCACAAATGATGAGAATGAGGCCATGTGGGGGAAACTGAGAAAAAGCTTGTGTGTGTGTGTGTATACACAGCTATAGTGCAAGCAGAGAGATCATTGATGTACGCATGAGGGCTTCACTATGTTTCCTGTCACCAGGGGAATTTTGAGGGCTTGGCTGAAATTTGAGTATGTAAAATAACATCTGCACCAAGTACTTTAAAACAGGCCTGTTTACATACTTACATAATATTACTTGCAGACTTTGAAAAATATGCACTGAACACTATAATGCTGCTTGCTTTATTGCTAGTTTGTTTTTGCTAACATCTGGGCTCACATTCATTTTCAAAAATTAAAATGGGGTCACATTAGGTAACAGCTTGGGAAGCACTGCCCACAGTTTGATTTTACACCATAAAAAACAACTTACACATATTCTGCATTTATATTTAATTGTCACTGGGAGCATCACGTTTACAAGTGCTCAGCAACGCTTGACATTCCAACAACACTGCTGTTTTCTTTCTCTGGTGAGACTACTAAGAACCAATTGTACATGCTGCCTGCAGAAGTACATATTCATACACTTCTAAGCATGAAGTAAATTCATTTAGTTGGCACTCACCAAAAGATAACAGCAGAGAAAGGGAATATATTTTACTTTGTGCTTCCAGAGCTGGTCTCAGTTGTTTGCAGATCAGAAATAGTACAGAAACAACAATAGTTGTTTCAGCTTCAAAATCCTTCAACTACCATTCATCCAAATACACAGAAGCTAGTACAGCACTTTCATTACTTGTGATATCAGACTGTCAAATGTAAACAAGTTTTTAATTTTTCTCATTTTGAAGGAAAAGTAGTTTCATGATATAATTTTCTTAAAGTAGTTAAGATATTACACAATCAAATTTAGAAAATACAGGTAAAAAGATATAGCATGGTGTCTGGCAAATAGCGGTTTCTTCACTGAGCCAAGCCAAGGACAAGACATGGCCTCAGAGGAATAAAGATCAATTTAATACAACAGGTTCATCACCTTGTTCTCAAACCATCTTCTGCCCCTATAAATCATCTTCCTCCTCTTCCTTCCCATCTTTGCCTTTTCCTCTCTGTACTACACTTGCATGATCATAATTCAGACTATATTTTTTTTTCTATACCCTTTCTCTAAAGTCCTGACAAAGTCTCCAAAATTACATTTTTTCCTGGCCCTTTGCAGTGGCATCAAAAACTGCTTTCAAAAGCCTATTGAAATTTGGAGCAGCAAAACTAGATCCTTTCATTAAAGCATCTCATCTCTCAAAAGTTTGCCTGACAAGATTTTAATTGAGGTTGATTTCATGTTTTTCTTCAAAAAACCTTCTGGAAAAAAAACAAGCAGAAATTCAGGATAAATCTCCTGTATACACTGATCAACACATATCAGGGAGTCACTGACATTCCATTACCTTAACAGCTTGCCAAGGCATCTCTCGAGTTCTCACTACATGCAGCCTGCCAATAAAAGCATTCTTGCTGCTATAAGCCTCTTCTTCAGGTTCCCAATACTGAATGGTTTCCTCACCCATGGTTTCTACTGGTGATCATCTGAGTCCTCTACTCTTGGACTTTACCCTGATAACCCCTGGTTTCTGTTTCTGTGCTCCAAAAATCCACTTGTTACTGGGCCTCGCAATTGTTGTTTATTCTGTGATGCAGATGTACTGCTTGATCCCTGTAGCTATCGAAGTATCATTGCCATCCATGCACAGTTCACACATGCATCAGAACCTTCTAGGCCTCCCAGGAAATGCAGTCCTTAATCTCTGGCAAGGGGGAGATGGTGTTGTAGTGGTAACTCACTGGACTGGTAACCCAGGAACCAAAGCCAATGCTATGGAGACACAGATTCAAATCCCACCACAACAGCTGGTGGAATTTAATTTAATAAAAATCAAGAATATAAAGGTAATTTCAATTACTATGACTGCGAAACTATGACCAATGTGCTAAAAACCCATGTGGTTCACTAATGTCCTGTAGCAAATTACAGTAGACTCCAGAACCACAACAATAGAAGTCAACAAAAAGCCTGTGAAATGACCGAGCAAGCCCCACAGTCCCAAGCCAATTCAGGTTGTGCAATAAATGCTAACCCTGTTGCAATGCATCAATTCAAAGACACCAAAAGGTTAGGTTCACATTTCTTAACACAAGGAAAATTTTAACAAATTATTGCTTTCCAGCTCTGACAGCTCTGCTTGGACTTGGGTTTTGCTCATCAACATTTCTCATTTCGCTCTTGTACTTCCTCTATTACAGCAGAACACATGGCCCATCTCATTTTCATAGTGGTGTAGCACACAGTAAACGACTAATCTGGATAAATGCTTGGGGCTATACTGCAGGACATGAATCTTTGTTTGAGAACAACCTGATTTCTGCATGCTTCTTATGAGACTGATGCTCAGCCTCTTGTCCAGGCCACTGTCTCCAGGAAGCAAGGCTGTTAGCGTGGGTTGAAAATGGGGGAAATTGAATATTGCCAGTAAGGAAATAAGCACAGATCTGCATTAATCGGTATCTTAGATCACAGGCACCAAAGACTGAAAAAGCGGAACGACCTCCTATTATAAAACATGACTGGTCGTTGAAGCAGGAAGGCAGGGCAATGTACAAGCAGCCTTCATCTTAGGGAAATCCAGTGATATGGACAAAACTGACAGTTCTTATCTCCTAATCTGCAACATGCATTGAAAGCCATGCATTGTTTGTTGCTTCCTTCCAAACAGAGCACCTATCAGATTGACAACAAACTGACAGCCACCTATGGCAGCCTGAAACAAACACATCGTCTACACTGATATTTGAGCACTGCATTAAAAAAGGCTACTGGCAGCATCTGTAAGGAGAGAAAAGAGCTGATGTTTCAAGTCCAGGTGAACCTTTGGTCAAAAGGTATGTAAAGCAGTGATTTCTGTCTTGAACACAGCTGTTATTTCTAACCAAAAATGAGGAACATTATGTTCCAAGCATAAGAAAAGGAGAGAAGGCAATGTTGCAAAAATACCAATGTCTCCAACTGGATGCTTGAAACACAAGAATAAATTATTGCAAAGCATTCTATCACTATGTATGCAAATGGAAGCCTAAACATCCAACTGATGAAACATACAAGAATAATTCGCCTTTGCAAGAGTCATTGGCACTTCTCGGACTTGGGTCCAAGCCTAGTCAAAGAAACTTAGTAGAGCTGGAGAATATTGAGATAGTGATGGGCAAGGCCATGATGAGAGTTAAACACAAAGCTGAATATCTGTCTGGGCAACAGAATTCCAAATGGATTGAAGTTTAACAACAGTGGAGGATGGATTGAATGGTCAGAAACACAAGTCTGAAAATAGAATCATGCAGTGCAGAAGAGGCCCTTCCACCCATCGAGTCTACACCAACATATCAGATGGTGATGACATGGATGAAGGTTTCAGCAGCACATAAGCAGCGACAGACATTACTGAGATGGAGGCAGCCACTCCATGATGGGAGAGGATAGGATCTCAAACTTGTTTTGTGATCAGCAAGAATTCAGAAGTTGCGTACAATTAAGCTCAGCCCAACACTGAACTGGGAGATGAAAATAGGTGACAACGATGGAATTTGTGCCAGCTCCTGATGATGATAGAACATAGAACATTACAGCACAGAACAGGCCCTTCGGCCTTCGATGTTGCGCCGACCAATATAAAAAGCAATGCCCCTCCAAACTAAACCATTCCCTTCTCTTCCATATACTTATCAACTAACCTCTTAAACGCCACCAAACTTGGCGCATCTACAACCGCTGCAGGCAGGGCATTCCACTCCCGAACCACCCTTTGGGTAAAGAACCTGCCTCTGATATCCGTCCTATAACTATCACCCCTTAATTTAAAGCTGTGTCCCCTCGTGCTAGCTTTTTCCATCCTAGGAAAAAGGCTATCACTGTCCACCCTGATGGACTCCAGTCTTACCCATGTTCAAGTCAGGAAAATGCATCTGCCTCAAAACTCCAAAAATAGAAAATCTGCTTTCTCAACTCCATGACTATATCAATGGAAAAATCAGAACAAGCTGGTAAACCCATCCAAAATGTCACCTGTTCCACCAGCATTGTACCCAAACTGAATGTATGCTTAAAGTCAGCAAAACTGCATGCAAGGATTAAATTCTGGTAGACGCTAAGCCACAAGCATCATTACTCAGACAGCAAAAGCAAAAAATTTTAATTCTTAGCCTGCTGCTACTCATCACTTGACCTTGTTCCATTATCACACACTAGCTGGATTAGTGCTGAAACAAATTGACAAACGCCCAAAATAATTACAATTATTGACATAGGGGTGGGTGCTTGGAAATATTTCCACCCATTTACACTTTTGTACTGCAGCATGAATTTGGGGGTTCTGTTGTTTTGAAATATTTACAAAGGAAATGACTCAATTGCACAGCCTTCCTTTGAACTTACTTAGATGATTGGCATCACAGTTGTTCTTAAAGTTTACTTAATAGCTTTCAAGAAGCTATTCTGAAGATGGATAGAATAAAATGCAGAGTTAACAGTGGAGTTCACAATAACGAAACCGCTACTTTAATCCTGATCATTTCCACCACTCACAGTAGTTTTCCACCCATCTACACTGATTGCTGCGCGAGGATGAGCTAAATGTGAAAGGAACAAAGATAAACCATAGAAAAAATACATATTAAATTTACCACTCAAGTGACTCTAAAGGCCTTTCCTACGCCATAATGACTATATATATGATTCTGATTCATATACAGAGTCAATATAAACACAAAAAGAGAAGAAAATTACATAATCCTTGCACCAACTTTAATATTGGCAGTTTGTCATATATATATTTATTGCATTTATGTTGTCCTTCTAAGTCTTGCACTATGCTGAATTTACAACACTGAAGTGTTCTGGTGTTTTTGTGCCATGAAGCTAGAGATGTATTCCTATCCCATGCTAAATATGCTTTGTATCAGAAAACTATAGAAGAACAACTTTAAATACAACTAGCTCACAGATTACAGAAGACACTTGCAACTCGCACTGAAAGATAGTAATGTGAATCGAAATACACATGAATCTTCCAGTATGCAAAATGGTGGGACCTGCTGAAGGCAGAGAAGGGAAAAGTGAAATATTTGCACAGGCAGCTCAGTTGTTTGCACTGCTGCCCCACAGTGCCAGGGACTTGGGTTCAATTGCGGCCTTGGGTCACTGTGTAGAGTTTGCACATTCTTTCAGTGTCTGTGTGGGTTTCCTCCCACAGTCCAAAGATGTGTGGATTAGATGGATTGTCCATGACAAATTGACCCTAGTGTCAGAGGGATTAGCAGGGTAAATACAAAGAACAGTACAGCAGAGGAACAGGCTTTTCAACTCTCCAAGCCTGCATCTATCACATTTACCTATCTAGACCAACTGCTTATAATCTTCAATTCCCCGTTTGCTCATATGCCTATCAAAAAGTCTTAAACGTGGCTGAAGTAACTGCCTCAACCACCTCACTTGGCAGTGCATTCCAGGCCCCCACTACCCTCCGTTTAAAAAAATCTCCCCCCCCCTCTTGTCTTTAACTTGAGCCCTGGGAAAAAGCTTCTAACTATTCACTCTTTTTATATATCTAAGTATTATAAACTTCTATCAGATTGCCCCTCACTTCCATCTTTCTAGCAAGAACAATCCCAGTTTATTCAATCCATCTTTCCTCATAGCTAATACTCTCCATACCAAGCAAAACCCTGACAAATCTTTTCTGCACTCTCTCCAAAGCCTCCATGTCCTTCTGAAAGTTTAGTGACCAGAATTGGACAGTATCCCAAATGTGGCCTAACCAATATTTTATACAACTAACATAATTTGCCAACTTTTATACTTGATGCTCTGTCCAATGAAGGGAAGCATACCATATGCTTTCTTCACCACCTTTTCTACCTGTACTGCCACTTTTAAGGACGTGGACCTTTAATTCCAGATCTACGTCTATGCTTCTGATTGTTCTGACATTTATTTTATAGCTCCCACCTGAATTGGATCCACAAAAATGCATCATCTCCCATTTGTCTGGATTAATTTCTCACCAACGTAATATCAGTAATGCAAGTGCTCATGATGATTGCAGCATGTTTCACAGTTGCCCAGTTGTTGATGCAGTTTGTGCATGCATTCAGCAAGTCCTGGACAACAGTTGGGCATGGACTAATAAGTAGCAAGTCATGAGTGCACAACACAAATGACAAGCAGTGATCACCTACGATGAGAGAATCCAATCGCCTCCCTTAGAAATTCAACCCCCTTCACCATCACCAGGTTTCCCCACCATCAACATTCCAAGGTGTTCCCACTGAAACTTAACTGAACCAACTATACAAACCGCTGTTGCAATAAAGAAGCTGGAAGCTTTGTTGTGAGGCTCGACTGCCTAAAGCTTGTCCACCATCTGCAAAGCAGAAGTCAGAGCAGGGTGCAATGCTCTCCACTTGCCAGGATGAGTGCAACTCCAGCAAACTCAAGAAATTCAGTACCATCCACTCTGTATCATCAGCACATATCCGCTACTTTAAGTATTCACTCCATTCACCACCAGCACAGACTGGCAACAATTTGAAACCTGGGCAGGATATTCTCCAGCATCTTGCCTGGAGCCCAATAAGGCATCTTCCAAATCTATAACCTCCACCACCAAGAACTAGGAAGCAGGTGGATGAGACCACCATCATCAGCAAGTTCCCTTCCAAGTGACATGACATCCTCATTTCACATTATTTTGTCATTTCTTCATATTTGAAGCATTCAAGCCCTAGAATTTCCTCCTGACCACACTGTCAGCAGCAATTCATGACAGTTCACAACCATATTCCTAAAGGCAATGAGGAATGAACAGTAAATGCTAGCCTTGCCAGCAACAGTCACATCCCATGAACGAATGAAAAAAGTATAATTAACCTACGATCTAGCTAAAGGTATCAAATATAACAATAAACAGGGCAAAATGTAATTGGACCTATTACCCAGGCAAACATGTAATCATTAAGCTAACAATATAGCCCCACAAAGCAGGTCGTGGCAATATGCTCCATGATCGATCCTCTAGTTAGTGGTCCAATATTCCAGGTCTTTTCAATTGCAGACAAGTTTCCAGATCCAATCACCTTTTGCAAGAATTTCCAGAAAAACGAACTCCAAAACAAAAAGAACACAAACATACCACTCATCTTCATTTAACTGATTCCAATTATGAGTGAATATTTCAGCATCTTTTGCGCACTATAGCATTTCCTCAAATTATCAGCAAACTGGATTCATGATTTTGCAATAATTCTGCAGAAAGATGACAATCAAATCACACAACATCCCATTTCGCAATCAAGATTAGCCAGTTCCAAAGTTATCAGTAGCCTTGATGACAGAGGTATGTGCACACTTTCATAAACACACCACAACCTGTGAGATAACCAGCAAAAATGAAGGAAATTTTTCTTTGCAACCATTCTGAATGGGAGCAAAGTTATAGTATTTAATTACCATCTGTTTTGGCAAGGCTCTCTGTGGAGAGGTGCAAATAATGGAGCGAATAATGCTGTGGTTTTAATAGCAAGTGCAAATTAATAGAGTCATAATTTATTCAAACGGCTGTATTATAATACATTCAACTGCATATGCACCATTACTATGATCCAATCTTTCCATGCCACAGTTCTCACTATGTCCTACTGCTTTTTTTTGTCAGAACTGTCAAAAACAAACATCAATAGGTTTCTCCATATTTACAAACTGGTTTACATAGTACTACAGGAATTAAAGTAGTTTTTAAGCTCCCACTTCATCCTCTCACCTTCCTTCCTATATATCAAGCTACACAAACAAAAATGAATAAAATAGAAAATAAATCAGTGTCCATGCAGTCTGAGAAATCTCCTATTTTTCACCTGTTAAGAATTGATTTTCTTTTTCTGTGGGATAATAGAATATATTTTTGCGAGTTTGCAAATTTGCTGACAATTCTCAATGCGAGGCAACATTGCACATCAAAGTGAACATTGTTAATTAAAAGGTCCGATCCTAGTTTAAAATCAGCATATTATTCGGCTAAGTGGACTGCCAACTACATTGTTCTAAAACTTAGGTTAGAACATAGAACATAGAACATTACAGCACAGAACAGGCCCTTCGGCCTTCGATGTTGTGCCGACCAAAATAAAAAGCAATGCCCCTCCTAACTAAACCATTCCCTTCTCATCCATATACTTATCAACTAACCTCTTAAACGCCACCAAACTTGGCGCATCTACAACAGCTGCAGGCAGGGCATTCCACTCCCTAATCACTCTTTGAGTAAAGAACCTACCTCTGATATCCGTCCTATAACTCATACCCCTTAATTTAAAGCTGTGTCCCCTCGTGCTAGCTTTCTCCATCCTAGGAAAAAGGCTATCACTGTCCACCCTATCTAAACCTCTAATCATCTTATATGCTTCAATAAGATCCCCTCTTAGCCGCCTCCTTTCTAACGAAAACAACCTCAAATCCTTCAACCTCTCTTCATAGGACCTGCCCTCCATACCAGGCAACATCCTGGTAAACCTCCTCTGTACCCTCTCCAATGCCTCCACATCTTTCTTATAATGTGGGGACCAGAACTGCACACAATACTCCAAGTGCGGCCGCACTAGAGTTTTGTACAGTTGCAACATGATGCTGCGGCTCCTAAATTCAATCCCCCTACCAATAAAAGCTAAGACTCCATATGCCTTCTTAACAACCTTATCCACTTGACTGCCTACTTTCAGGGATCTATTGACACATACACCAAGATCCTTCTGTTCCTCAACACTATTAAGAGTCCTACCATTAGCCCTATACTCTACACATTTATTGTTCCTGCCAAAGTGCATTACCTCACACTTTTCCACATTAAACTCCATTTGCCACCTCTCGGCCCAGCTCTGCAACTTGTCCAAGTCACTCTGTAAACTAAAACACCCCTCTTCACTATCTACCACACCACCAACTTTAGTATCATCTGCAAATTTACTGATCCATCCCTCAATACCCTCATCCAGATCATTTATAAAAATTACAAACAGCAGGGGCCCCAAAACAGACCCCTGAGGCACACCACTCGTCACCGAACTCCACGATGAATATCTCCCATCAACCACCACCCTCTGTCTTCTATCTGCCAGCCAATTTCTAATCCAATTAGCTAAATCACCCTCTATTCCACACATCTGCATTTTCTGTAGAAGTCTTCCATGGGCCACCTTATCAAAACATTGCTTACATACTGAACTAAAAAAAAATTAGGTGAATTATAGAGTATTCCTTACAAAACAAGAATCATTTCTTCCTGCATCTTCTGTAGAGAATCCAGCAGAAGAGGAAGAGCTTTATCATAATACTGTTCCTGATGTAGCTGGGCCGCCTTCACTCCCAACACGTACTGATTGTGTACATTATGGAGTTTCATCGTGGCCTTGTCAAATCGGTCTTTGGCTTTTTCAGTCTCCTTGCCTGTAGGAGATAAGAAGGCTTTTAAGTACAAATGTCAAAAATTCAACTTGGTTCAAGTAAATTAGGTCTGTTTTTTTAAATAAATATTAATTTGTGGCTAATTAAGATCAATCAATTCCACAACTGTTAATTTTAAATGCTATAAACTATATGATCCAATAACTGAGTTGCATTGTGATATGATTAACAGTATTTTTACTTTAAGTTGAAGTTTTAAATGATAGCTTCTCAGAGATAAAGAAATGATTTTAAACTCCCAGCAGATATGTTTCTCTCTGGAGTTTATTTCAGTTCTAATGTTTTAACCTTTCATTTTTCAGAAGTAATACTGGTTTTTTATTTTTGAAAAATACATTGGAAGAGGAAAAATATTGGCGACATGTAGTTTTATAAGGACATCTTGAAGGTTGTTCCCGATAGCAGGAGAGTGTCCAGAATATGAGGCCACAATTTAATGATGAGTAAACCTTTCAGGGCTGACATGAGAAGAAGTGTTTCCATGAGAGAATAGTGGGTCTGAAATTCACTACAACGCAGAAGGTGGCTAGTTTGCCCATTGAGTCTGTACCAACTCTCCAAAAAAAAAAAAGCAGCATCTTATTCAGGCTTACCCATCCCTGTCTCAGTTTGTCACCCTGCACATTTACCGTGGCTAATCTACCAAATTTACACATCTTGGAACATAAAGGGGCAATTTACTACGGCCAACCTTGGGATTGTGGGAGGTGCACCTGGAGAAAACTGATGTACAGACATGCAGAGAATGTGTCTGTATGGAGTTTGCACAGTCACCCAAGATTGGAATTGAACCTGGATCCCTGGCGTCATGAGGCAGCAGCGCTGACCACTGTACAATCGCACCATGCCCTTTCAAGGAGTCAGATACAACTCTTTGGGCAAAAAGGATTAAAGGATATTGAGGGGTGGGGGGGGACATGGAAGAAGTAGGATTAGACTACTGATGTGGATGTTCAGCCATTATCATACTGCATGGTACAGCAGACTCAGAGGTCCATCCTGCTTCTATTTTCTACATTCTTATCCTAGCAATTTAGTGGAGTTGGGAGACATGGGATAACAGGGAAGAGGAAAATGCTGCAGGTGATTTGTTTTCCCTATCCAGAAGGGGTGACAGTCATGAGGTGAAAAGGCTTCCATGTTAATACTTCACTGTTTAGTGCTTACAATTTACACAACATACAACAGAAACAAAATTAAAATCTCCTCCATAATGCCCCAACTTCATAACAGCATCTCAACTTCATCAGGTGATAATTTTTGTACTTTCAGCATCAGCTAATTTATGTCCCAACCGAAAATTCATTGTTAACTGATTACTGGGAATTTTGACCAGGAGACTGACATAAATTGTACTAGAATTTAGGAGCAGGAGTAGGGCCTTCATTAAGATCATGGCTGGTCAAATTCAACATCCTGATCCCCTCTTCACCCAAAATTCCTTGAACTCTAAGCCTCAAGAGCTGTACATAATTTCTTCTCAAAATCACGCAACGTTTTGGCCTCAACTAATTTCTATGGTAGTGACTTCCACACATTGACATTCTGGCTAAAAAAATTTCTCCTCATCTCGGTTCTAAAAGTTTACCTCCTCATTCTCAAACTATGACCCCTAGTTCTGGACTCCCACACTAATAGAAACATTCTTTCTGAAATTTACCCTGTCTAACCCTATTAGAATTTTAAGTTTCTATGAGATCCCCCTTACTCTTTTAAACTCCAATTATTATCCTAACTGACTTATTCTCTTCTCATATTACAGATCTGGAATCAGCTTGGCAAACCTTGACTGCGTTCCCTCTATAGCAAAGACATCCTTCCTCAGACAAGGAGGCCAAAACTGCACACAGTACTCCAGATGTGGCCTCAGCAATGCCCTATACAATTGCAGCAAAACATCCCTATCCCTAATATTCAAATCCTCTTACAATGAGGGTCAAAATACCATTTGTCTTCTTTACTGCCTGCTCTGTGCATTTACTTACAGTGACTGATGCATAATGATATCATGGTCTTGCTGAGTCTCCACTTCTTTCAATTTAGGAGAAATTATAGAGGAAACCATTAACAAGGCATAAGTCCCTAGGTTTTATAAATAAAGACATAGGGTACAAAAATCAATTAAATGATGGTGAATCTTTATAAAACACAGTTTCAGCTTCACTGGTGTATTATGCCCAATTCTGTGCATCACATTTCAGGAAGGATGAGAAGGCCTTGGTGAGATTACTAAAAAGGTTCTCGAGAATGGTTGCAGGAATGAGGGAGATCAGTCACATGGATTGAGAAGTTGTGGCTGTTCTCCTGAAAGTAGATAAAGATTGAGATGAGATTGAACAGAACTGTTGAAAGTGACAGAATGGATCGAGAGAAATCATTCCCATTTGCAAAATGAAGAAGTAGCAAACGAACCAAAGACAGCATGAGGGAAAAAACATTTTAAGCAGATGAAGGATACCAAAACAGCACACAAAACTCTAGGTGTAAATAAATGCAAAGGGCCTACCTGCCTTAAGGCAGAGAGCTCATCAAGAAAATGCAACTCATAAGTTGGTGGCCTGAAGAACATACTCAATAATGTCATGTTACTCCTCTTTTCTAAATTCTAACCGAACAGATTCTATCCTTGATCATTCTGGAGCGTACTCTGTCTTCAGCACTCTAATAATTATTGTTAAACAATACTGCCATGCTTCAACATTTTTTTGTTAATGCCTTGTAACTTGGACTTAGCAACCAACTCTGTTATTTTTCCAGTTGGATCTCAGTTATGGCCACATTCTCTTGCGATGAGGTGGTTTGTGTTTGCAGCGTATCTTATTTACCATGCTTCCTGCATTTATCTAGATGCACCGTAAACCTCTCTTCAACCTCTCTGCACTTGATTTGTTTGGTTCAGTCTTATATCAGACGAGATTTTTATTTTAGTGCTGCCCATCTCTTCCAATCCTTCATGTACTTTGTTTCTCCTTTTTAAGGTGACATCCTGATGCCCACCTCTTGCCAAATTGACTTAAATAATCCCATACAAGTAAAATGCCTCACAGGGACTTAAGTGTCAGTCCTTTGAGGTTCAACCACTCCACCCTGCACAGGTCCTTACTCCCACAAGATGTGATTTCATATTTATTGCTACAACAAAGAACATGTAGGAACATGAGTACATATCTCTGCACGCACGTGCAAAATTCATTTACTGAAGCAATACTTTCAAGTCTTATTTTGCATGACGTGTTGGGGCAAGGGGCAAGAAACTAAGTTCTTCAGGCACTTTTACTTGCAATTCATGCATCTTTTAAAGGAAAGGGAGAAAGTCAACAATAGTTTGCTTCATAATTCCATATTAGCCTAAAATATTTGACTGCAATAGTTTCAAAAAGAATGAAGCATAAAATAAAATTTAATAAACTTAAATCCTTGTACTCATGACTGTAGAATATCACTCAACAGTAACTTTACTGCCTACAATTTTAAGCAACTCAAGACCACCAGAAAACATTTGTACAAATTTGGGCTCATAATAAAAAGGACAGTTCATCATGACAAGCTACAAGTTGGTTGTTTTTAAAGCAACAATTCATTCATGTCATATTTGGTGAACTATACTACATGTGCAAAATTTGTTTAGTTTTTACACAGAAGTCCAAAATGAACTATTACTATATCAGGGTAATACTGGGATGCTTTCAGCTATACTGCATGAATTGATTAATGCTGGGTGTTCAGTGCCATCTTTGTCCTTTCAGAAAGATTTTTTTTGAAAACATGATTCCTGCAGCTCACAGCTTCAGTGATGTCATTTTTGCTGGCTTGATTATCAGCTGCCCTTATATTGCTACTGCGATGCAGTTTGTTTTTACTTTCAGGATTGTTTTAATGACACTGCATTTAGAGGGAAACAAACTGGTTGGCAGGTCAGTTGACATGATATTATTCCATTTTCAGTTCTGAGCTGCAAGTTTGAGTTTTAGTATCGGAGAGTGTGGACATCAGACTGAAAAAAGTGTCTCTCCTCTCCCTGGTTTGGGAAATTCTATTGTTTACTTGAAAACCTTCCTAGAGTAGAAAATCTTTTGTTAGGGGGCAGCTGGATCAAGAATGTCTGTGGTGCTTTGGAAAGCTGTCCTGTCTTCCAACTGTTGTGAGTCTCAAGAGCCTTGGATTGCAGCATTCAACTACTGGTCTTGATCCCAGTATCAAGTGAGCATAAATCTATGCTGCGTTAAACTCGTGAAAAGGGGTTTTTTTATTATCTGTGGGTTTTGGTGTTAATTGGAACATGAGATATTCATTAAGGGTCGTACATTATAGTGGTTGTTTTGTTTCTTATTTGTAACTGATGAATGTTCTTGCTAATTTTCTTATATACATGTGGGGTGTCAGGGAGGGGTAGTACCTTTGGTGGAGGAACATGTCGCGTCCTTTCAGGGCGGTTTGTCTATCCTTTGTCGCCATCTAGCACTCAACTCTCATCTGTGGCTCCCGGTAGCTGTTTGCATGTGACAGTGGCCACACCCCAGACAATGGCCTTGACAAGCTGGCTAAACCAGGTGAGGGTAGCCAACGGGTCTCAACCTTCCAAGAGATAGGGAAATGTCTATCCCAGCATGTGAAGACAGACTCTGGCAGATTGAACGGACAAGACCAATGAAAGGTCCAATGGTCAAGAAGGCGGTCTCTGCAAGTGCTGTGGAATATGAAGAGCAGGGCAAGACACAGAAGACGTCCTGATCATCCATTGCACCTAGTCTCATCTCCAGCTGTCTTGACTCTTGTCTTGCCACTGGATCTAGATGGGAATTGGGAAGAAAGTGAGGCTGATGCTGCGCAACTCTCCCTCACTTTAACCCAAATCAAGCACTAGTTCCGACACGGCTATCATCAGTATTCTGTTCAACTCGATGTCCTGTGGCAATGGGCTAGTGACGAAGCAGCAGGTGTCGATGTGCTAGGAGCTATAGTTACGGACCTGCATGCAGGCAGCTCAGGTCTAGTGGTTATTTTCTGCTGACCAAAGCAGCAGTGGAACCCAGGTCTACCTGGGCAACTGAGCAGTCCTCTTCAGGAATGCACTGCTCACCTCCATAGAATGAGTAAGGGGCTTGAAAAGGTGCCCTAAACATCGCCTGCTTCACTACATCCTGACTAGTTTATCGCTGCTGGCGGAGATCCCATCTTGCGGTTGAACAAAAACATAAAACACGAGGTGACACCGCTCACCATTGGCACTTGGAACACGCGCGCGCTTTTGGACAATTCTACAGCAGACAGGCCAGAGAGAACAGCCTTAGTTGTCAGAGAGCTTGCAAGATACAACATTGACATTGCAGCTCTGAGCAAAACTCGTCTTGCCAACATAGGTCAGTTGACTGAAACTGGAAGTGGATACACTTTTTTCTGGAGTGGTCGCAGCAGCGATGAGCATCACGATGCTGGAGTTGGATTTGCTGTCAGGAGTCACCTTGTTCAGAAACTTGATAGTCTACCCAAGGATGTAAACGACTGGCTTATGACATTACAGCTTCCACTACAGAACAGAAATCTAGCCACCCTGATCAGCGCCTATGCCCCCACATCAGGACGAGATGAAAGACAAATTCTACGAAGAACTAGACGCCCTACTACCAACAGTGAGCAGTACCGACAAACTGATCTTGCTTGGTGACTTCAATGCAAGAATAGGGTGTGACTCTGAAAGCTGGCAGAGAGTCATTGGGAGGCATGGAGTGGGCAAGTGTAACAGTAACGGCCTACTCTTAATGAAGATCTATGCAGCACACGACTTCCTCATCACAACCTTCTGTCTGCCTACCTGTAACA
Organism: Sphyrna mokarran; assembly: GCA_024679065.1. Classification (NCBI taxonomy): domain Eukaryota; kingdom Metazoa; phylum Chordata; class Chondrichthyes; order Carcharhiniformes; family Carcharhinidae; genus Sphyrna; species Sphyrna mokarran. Next base: position 56,603,782 of record JAGIQG010000006.1, on the reverse strand, counting down.
AGACCTCCTGGATGCACCTCCTCTCTAAACATTGGCATCTTACCAACTATGTCATTGTCAGGAGAAAAGACAGGCAGGATGTCAGCGTAACCAAGGCCATGAGTGGTGCTAACTGCTGGACAGATCACAGGCTCACTGTCTCCAAAATGAGGCTCCGCATCAGACTCAAGAAGCGACCACAAGGAAGCAAGTTTATGAAAAGAATCAATGCGGTCAAGCTGAAGAATCCCAGCAAAGCCTCAGCACTGGCTGTAGACTTAGAAATCAAGCTTGCTGACCTACACCTCACAGGCAGCGCTGACAACGATTGAGAATTCTTCAGGGATGCTATCCATACATCTGCGCTGAAGGCACTCGGGTCCTCCACCCACAAGCAGCATGATTGATTTGATGAGAATGATGAGGAGATACAGGCTCTACTTGTTGAAAAGCACTGCCTTCATTGGACCTGTCAGAATGACCCATCTTCAGCTGCCAAGAAAAATGCTTTTATCAGTGCTCGCAGGACAGTTAGAATAAACTGCATAAGACGCAGGATGCCTGGCTGAGCCAAAACAAATGAAACACAGGGACACACTGACAGAAACAACTTGAAACAAAGCCCTCAATCTCTCGAGAGCTCCCTGCTCCTGAGTACAGATGATACAATTCTCGTTACAGAGAAGGCTCAGGTCCTACAGAGATGGGTGAAAACTTTGAAGTTGTCCTCAACCGACCATCATCTATTCACTATGAAGCAACAGACAGGATTCCCCAGGTTGATAACAACAGCGCCATGGATGACCCATCAGTAGGAGCTGTAGTCACAAAAGCTATCAGCCAATTATCCCATGGCAAAGCCCCAGGGGCAGATGCCATACCCATAGAGATCTATAAAGCTGCTGATCCTGTACTTATCAAGAAGCGCACAGAGTTGTTCCAGTCCTTTTGGAAGCAAGGATCCATCTCTCGGGAACTTCAAGATGCTGCCATCATACATCTCTACAAGAGGAAGAGCAATTAGCAAGTATGCAACAACCACCGAGGAATCTCTCTGCTCTCCATCACAGGAAAAACCCTCACAACAGTCTTGCTAAATTGTCTGCTCACTCATCTGGACTGGGCCTGCTTCCAGAGTCACAGTGTGGCTTCCGCAAAGGTTGTGGGACTACTGACATGATTTTTGCTACATGCCAACTTCAGGAGAAGTGTCAGGAACAGAATCGCAAGCTTTATACAACCTTTGTTGAATGTGAGAATGCCTTTAATACTAAGCCAACAAGGCCTGTGGAAGATCATGTCAAAGTTCAACTGCCCCCCCCCCCCCCCCCCCCCCACCACACACACACACACACACACACACACACACTCTTTGCTAATCCTGCATGCAATAGTTCAGGTGCACATCTTGACTCACTGCTGACATACCATTCAAAACTTTGCTGTGAAGGGTTGTCAACTGGCTATTCTTTGGTCCAAAATATCATCCAAGTTTGGGCAAGTCCAGTATTACATTTTCTGAACAAGTGGTTCAGCTCTTTTTAAACACTATAAAGAGGCAACAGGTGCTGAACTTTAATGGAAACAAGTTTGTCTGTGTGTCACATTTAGTCTAAGATCATAAAGATACAAGAACAGAATTAGGCCATTCGCCCATATCTCCATAATCTTGATTCCCTTACTGATTAATGATTTCAGTCCTGAACACACCTAACAACCCACCTTCTACAGCAGTCGGCAGTGAAGAAATCTACTGATTCACTTTCTTCAGAAGAAATTTCTCCTTATCTGTCTTAAATGAACGATCCCTTACTTTGTGATTATGCCTTCTGGTCCTATACTCTCCCGTAGGAGGAAATAACCCTGTGACATCTACGCTGTCAGGTCCCTGAGAATTTTACGGTACAGGAGGTTGCCATTTGGTTCATAGAGTGATATCAAATGTATGTAGTGTAATTCTGTCAGCTCCATTTCCTTTTCTATTGGCATAACTCTGAAAGTTTATTACCCTTCTCCCCTAGTGTTCAATTTAGTTTAGAAATCATCAATCATCTCCACTTCCAGTGTTCAAGGAGCAAAGCTCCAGGTAATTATGGGTGACTGCATAAAGAAATGTTTCCTTATGTTCTCCCTGCATTTCCTGTCCAAAATCTTAAACATGTCCCTTGACCAGATGTTGGACCACCAGCTAGCAGCAGCAGTTCGTCTTTATCCATCTGATCCAAACCTGTCGCAACTTTGTACAATCTTATCAAATCTCTCTTCAAACTTGCTTGCTCTAAAGAGAGCAACACCACCTCATTCAATTTAACTTGTAGCTAAACTTTCTAGCCCCGGAACCATTCTGGTAAATATCCTCGGTACCCACTCAAGGATATTCACATAGTGCAGTAACCTAACAATTTGAGTCAGGAATCAAAATTGCAATTAATTCTTGAAACAGGAAATTAGAGGCACACGTGATAAAGGAACATCCGTAATTATGGATGACTAAGCTGCATATGGATTGAGCAAATCAAATTCATCACAATACTTTAGAAGAAATTTCTGGGCTGCGTAGGGAACGGTTTTCTAGACTAATACATTGAGGAACCAACAAGTGAAGTGAATCGGCCATCCCAGACAGGGTATTGTCTCACGGAAAAGGAATAACTGGCAACTTAGTTGTGTGAAATCTATTGGGGATGAGCAACTATAACATGATAGAATTTTTCATCGAGATGGAGAGAGACATAGTTGATTCTGAAACTGGGGGTCTTGAATCTAAATAAAGAAAACTAAAATGGCATAATGGATTGGGAAATGCTAAACAGATGAAAATGGATGGGCAATGGCAAGATTCAAAGCGCACATAGGTTGAGTGCAACAACTGTAAAATAGGAAAGGTGACTAAACCATCGCTAACAAGGGAAACGATATAGTATTAGATCCAAGGAAGAAGCACACAAATTTCCCTGAAAAATACAACAGATCCAAGGACTGGGAGCAGTTCAGAATTCAAAAGGTGAACCAAGAGATTAATTAAGAAAGGAAAAATAAAATATGAGAGTAAGTGTGCAGGAAACACAAAAACTGATTGTCAAAGTTTCCATCAGTATATGAGAAGAAAATTGGTGAAACAGGGGAATTTATAATGAAGAACAAAAGAAATGGCTGAAAAACTGAATACATGCTTGGGTTCTGTCTTCACAAAGGTGGACACAAATAACAGAGTTTAGTGAGGGACAAACAGAAGGAAATTGATTTTGAGAGAGAAATGGTTTTGGGAAAATTGATAGAATTGAAGGTCCATAAATCCTCAGAGCCTGATAATTTACATCATAGAGTACTCAAGAAAGTGGCCCTAAAAATAGTGGATACATTGGTGGTCATCTTCCAAGATTTTATAAATTCTCAAGATCCAGATTGGAGGATAATGTATTTAAAGAGGGAAGTAAAGAGAAAACAGAAACCAGTCAGCCTGACGTTAATAGTGGGAAAATGCTCGAATTCATTATAAAGGATTTTATAGCAGAGCACTTAGAAAAACAGTGGTAGAATTGGACAGAGTCAATATGGATTTACGAAAGAGTAACCATGTTTGACAAATCTAGTGGAATTCTTTGAGGATGTACCTTCTTTGATGAAGAGGAACAAGATGATGTGGTTTAAGCATCGAACCCACCAAACTGACTACCACAGATTTGCTGGTTCAAGGAGGGGTTGGTGAGGTTAGGAAGGATGGGAGGAAGGAGGGGGTTGGTGAGGGGAGGATCCAAAAGCTTCAGTCCCTTAATCTGCACAACAGATTTGAGATTCTTGCTGCTGGAGTGGACAAGAATGAGAATTGCGAGGTAAACGAGCAAACTGCCCACGGCACAGTGGTGCAAACAGAGGCCAGAGCAGGAGAAGAAAGGAGAAATGTAGTGATTATTGGAGATAGTGGGGTTAGAGGTATAGACACTATCTTTTGCGATAAGGATAAAAAACACCAAAGGGTGTGTTGCTTGCCTGGTGCTAGGGTCCAGGATGTCCCGTCTGGGCTGCAGGAAAACCTAGAATGGGAGAGGAGAAATCCGGTTGTTGTGGTTCATGTGGGAGCCAATGATATAGGCAAAATAGGAACTAAAGATCTGCAGAGGGAGTATGAAAATCTGGGTGCCAAATTAAAAACAAGAACTGATAAGGTGGTTATCTCAGGATTGCTACCTGAACCACATGCAGATTGGCACAGGGAATGTAGGATTAAGGAGATGAATCTGTGGCTCAAGGATTGGTGTGGGAAGAATGGGTTTGGGTTTATGGGGCATTGGCACCAGTATTGGGGCAGATGGGGTCTCTTCAGATAGGATGGTCCATGTCTTAATCATGCAGGGACTAGAGTCCTGGCGAATCGCATAACTTTGAACTAAGTTTGGGAGGGGGGGGCGGCGGCAGCAGCAGCGGCGGCGTGCACACGAGAGTAAGGGAACTTACTACTCCTGGAGTAAAGAAAAAGATGCAGGTGCATGTGAAAGTTGAGGATGTGCTGCCTATTAGAGGAGTGGGGGGCATGGGAGAGCCTAGGAGGGATTCAGCAAATAAGGTCCAGGCAAACACAGGTATTAAGGCACTTTACCCGAATGCGCGAAGCATTCGGAACAAAATGGATGAGCTGATGGCACAAATGGATATGATCTAGTGGCCATTACAGAAACGTGGTTGTGGGGGGACAAGGATTAGGAGCTGAATGTCCATGACTATCAGGTGTTTAAGAAGGATAGACAGGAGGAAAAAGGGGGTGGGGTGGCTCTGTTGATTAAGGATAGTGTGAGGGCAGTGGTAAGAGAGGATATAGGCCCCAAAGAGCAAAATGTGAATCACTCTGGGTGGAGATAAAGAAATAAGAAGAGGAGGAAGATGCTGGTGGGTGTGGTCTATCGGCCCCCTAATAGCAACTTTGAGGTGGGGAGGGCTATAAACAAACAAATAAGAGATGCGTGCAGAAATAGGACGGAGTTCGTAATGGGTGATTTCAATCTGCACATTGACTGGGCAACGCAAGTCAGACACAGCGGGCTGGAGGAAGAGTGGGTTCCTTGAACAGTATGTTACAAAACTGACGAAACAGCGTGCTATCTTAGACCTGGTACTATGTAATGAGGTGGGTAGAATTAGGGATATTCACGTGAGGGATCCTCTAGGGACAAGTGATCATAGTATGGTAGAATTTATGATGCAGATGGAGGATGAGGTAGTGGAGTCCCAGACCTGTGTACTATGCTTGAACAGAGGGGACTACGATAGGATGAGAGAGGAATTGGCGACTGTGGATTGGAGGAGTGCGCTGGTTGGTAGGACGGCTGAGGAACAGTGGGGGATTTTTAAAGAGATCTTTTCCGGTACTCAGCATAAATATATTCCGATGGTGAAGAATGACTGTAGGAGAAGGGAAAATCAGCCGTGGTTCTCCAAGGAAATTAGGGAGAGTATCAAATCTAAAGCTGAGGCATTCAGAACAGCTAAAAATAGTGGGCAATCGGAGGATTGGGAAAGTTTTAAACAACAGCAGAGAGTGACTAAAAAGGCAATTAAAGAAGATGGAATATGAGGTTAAACTAGCTCGAAACATCAAAAAGGACAGCAAGAGTTTTTATAAGCATATAAAGAATAGGAGGATGGCCAGAGTTAATGTAGTTCCCTTGGAGGATGAGAGGGGTGGTTTAATGGTGGATGACAGGAATATGGCGGAGACCTTGAATAAGTTTTGTGTCAATTATCTTTCAAAATTCGCTGGACTCCGGAAAAGTGCCGGAAGATTGGAAAACAGCTAATGTTACGCCGCTGTTTAAAAAGGGTAGCAGATAGAAGGCAGGAAATTATAGGTCAAACATCTGTAGTAGGAAAAAGCAGAAATAACGAGGCACCTGGATACAGACAGTTTGATCAGGCAGACGCAGCACGGATTCGTTAAGGGGAAGTCGTGCTTGACGAATTTACTGGAGTTCTATGAGGAAGTGACTAGTGCAGTAGATAGAGGGGAACCAGTGGATGTGGTGTTTTCGGATTTCCAGGAAGCGTTCGATAAGGTGCCTCACAAAAGATTGCTGCAGGGAGTTTGGGGTAGGGTGTCAGACTGGATAGAGGATTGGTTGTTTAATAGGAAGCAGAGGGTAGGTATTAATGGGTGTTATTCTGATTGGCAGCTGGTGACTAGTGGAGTGCCCAAGGTTCGGTGCTGGGGCCTCAACTACTTACCATTTACATAGATGATCTGGAGGAAGGGGTAGAGTGCAGGGTGACGAAATTTGCTGATGACACGAAGATGAGTGGAAAAGCAAATTGCATGGAGGGAGTGGAAAGCCTGCAGAAGGATCTGGGATAGACTGAGCGAGTGGGCGAGGACCTGGCAGATGGAGTATAATGTTAGCAAGTGTAAAGTTATCCACTTTGGGAAGAATAACGGTAGGAAGGATTACTACTTAAACGGAGAAAAGCTGCAGCATGTGACGATACAGATGGACCTGGGGGTCCTTGTGCATGAATCGCAAAAACACAGTATGCAGGTGCAGCAGGTGATTAAGAAGGCGAATGCAATGTTGGCCTTTATAGCTAGGGGGATAGAATATAAAAGTAGAGAGGTACTGTTGCAGCTGTATAGGGTACTGGTGAGGCCACAGCTGGAGTACTGTGTGCAGTTCTGGTCGCCGCATTCAAGGAAGGATATATTGGCCTTGGAGGGAGTGCAGAGAAGGTTTACTAGGCTGATACCAGAGATGAGGCCGTTGGATTATGAGGAGAGACTGAATAGGCTAGGTTTGTACTCTTTGGAGTTTAGAAGGCTGAGAGGGGATCTTATAGAAACGTATAAGATAATGAAGGGGATGGATACGGTAGAGGTTGAGAGACTCCTCCCGCTTAGCGAAGATAGCAGGACTACAGGGCACAGCCTCAAGATTAGGGGGGTCGGTTCAGATCAGAGTTGCGGAGGGGTTTCTTCATGCAAAGGGTGGTGAATATTTGGAATTCTCTGCCTGATGAGGTGGTGGAGGCTTCTTCACTGAATATGTTCAAGTCAAGAGTGGATAGGTTTTTAATTGACAAGGGAATTAAGGGTTACGGGGAGAAAGTGGGAAAGTAGTACTGAACCACTACAGATCAGCCAAGATCTTATTGAATGGTGGGGCAGGCTCGAGGGGCTGTATGGCCTACTCCTGCTCCTATTTCTTATGTTCTCTCATTTAGACTCGCATAAAATTTCCTACAAAGTTCTGCATAAGAGATGAGCGAATAGAATTAAAGCATGTGGGATTGGGGTTAGTGTATTGAGGTGGCTAGAAAACTGGTTGTTTAAGTTTAGTTAGTGTTGTCACAAGGCGGCTTTCATTAACACTGCAATGAAGTTATTGGGAAGATTCCCTAGTTGTCTCACTCTGGCACTTGCTTGGGTACACGGAGGGAAAATTTAACTTGGTCAGCGTACTTAACCAGTATATATTTTGGATTGTGGCAGGAAACAGGAGCACCCAGCGGAAATAAATGCAGACATACCAAGAACATGCAAACTCCGCACAAACAAACAGTGATCCAAACCAGGATCAAACCTGGGTCCCTACTCAGTGAGGCAGCAGAACTAACCATGGGGCCACCATGGTTGACAGGCAGAAAACAAAGAGTAGAATTAAATGGGCTTTTTCCCAAATGGCAGGCAGTGACTAGTGGGGAACTACTGCTCCAATCCCAGCTATTTTCAATATATATTAATTTAAATAACAGAACTAAATTTAATGTCTCCAAATTTGCAGATAATACAAAGCTGACTGGGAGGGTGAGCTGTGAGAAGAATGCAAAGATCCTTCAATGTGAAATGGACAGGCCGAGAATGGAAAAATGCAGTATAACATGGGTAAGTGTGAGGTTGTCCATTTTGATAGCAAAAACAGGAAGACAAATTATCTGAGTCGTTACAAATTTAAAGTGGGGAATGCGCAATGATACCCGAGTGTCCTCATATGCCACAGTCACTGAAGGTAAGCATGTAAGTGCAGCAGGCGGAAAAGAAGGCAAATGGCATGTTAGTCTTTGTAGCAAGAGGATTTGAGTACAAGAACAGAGTTGTTTTGCTTTCATTATACAGGTCCTTGATGAGGCCACAGCAGGAGTATTGTGCACAGTTTTGGTCTCATTACCAGAAGGACAATGTTCTTGCTTTGCAGCAATGGTTTACCAGAGTGAGTCCTAGGATGGAAAGACTGAAATACGCGGAGGAATTGGGTAGGTTATGATTATATTCGCTGGGAGTTCAGAACAATGAGGGATCTTACAAAAATCTATAAAATTCTAACAGAACCCAACACAGTGGATGCAAAAAGGATATTTCTGATGGACAGGGAATCCAAAACCAAGGGTTACTGTCCAAGCACAAGGAATAAATTCTAAGATAGAGAAATTTCTCACCTAGAGTGATAAGTCTGTAAAAGTTGTTACCACAGAAAGCAGTTAAGTCTAAAACATTAAGGGCGAAGGGTGGTTGGGGGAGCAGGATCATGTTGCTGAGTTGGATGATCAGCCATGATCACACCAAGTGTTAAAGTCAGCTTGATGTTACCTTTTGGTTAGAAATAAAATTACAGCAATATAGGGCAAGATCATTGATCAGCTATGATCCGAATGAACAAAGAACAAGCTAAAGAGACTAAACATTTGCTCTGTTATGCTCCTGAACATGAATGTCTTGCAAGATTCTAACAAACTATTGGATAACATTCATCCACACTCGTAAGAGTGTCCTCGTAACTGTCCTCAAAAAACTATAGTAGTATTATGCGATACTGTTAACTGCTTTCAAAACAATGCCATCCACTCCATGTGGTCCGTTTCTTCACATGATAAAATAGTTATGTCCATTTCATAAGATCAAGGAAAACCTATGAAAAAGATAAAAGCAGTAAGTTTTTTGTCCTGCAACAATTTTCTATTTTAAATTTACCTTTTGAAAGAGCTTCTTTATATTTTTCCTTGGCAGTGGTGGCTTCTTTTGCTAACTGTCTGTAGGCAGACTTCAGCTTTTCAAGTTCAGTCCTTGTTACCTAAAAATAATTAGCAAAAAAGGTTCTGTGAAAGTTGGAAGATTTGTATGAATCAGTTAACATTCTGACAATTAAGAACATAATGCATCCACTTTGCCACAAATTAAATTCTTTATTTGTTACAGTACTTACAAATGTATGTTTTATATTTCACCTTAAACCGTTGCCATAAAAAGATTGTACTTAACTATGGGATTTCCCCATTTTTCCAAATGAAAAGGCTTATTTTGAGTTTGTCATCTTTATGTTAATCATATTATAGAGTAATTGTCCTCTGTAGGTTCTGAATTAGATGGATAAGGACATGATTTAAATCGTACATGAGACCAAATTAATCAGCTTCCTGAATTGTACACAATGAACTATAACACTACTATTTGAGAACATTCAGATTCAACTTTTTGTGCTTCAAAAAAATTCAAAATTGGGAAGTGAAAAATATTGGAGGGAATGAAAGATTCATACTTATGTAGTATAGAAAACTAGTCTAAAACATTGTATGCCACAGGGCAACTCAAGATGCTTCACAATCAATGAGGTATCTTTGAAATAATCACTGTTGTAATGTAGGAGATGCAGCAGCCACTTGCACACAGTAAGCTCAGAAAAACAGCTGTGATAATGATCTGATCTATTTTTGAGGGGTCAACTGGCAAATAAATATTACGCAGAATACAAAAGCAGGGATGCAGTATTCTCATCCTCTCGAAATGAATGCTAACATTGCAACTGCTTTTTTAACTACCAATTCAAACTGCAAATTAATCTTAAGAGAATCCTGAACTTGGACTCTCAAGTTCCTTTTCCATGTTAAAGTTTATTAGTCACAAGTAGGCTTACTTGCACTGCAATGAAGTTCACGTGAAAACCTACTCGTCGCTACACTCTTGTACCTGTTCGGGTATTTAGCATTGCCAATCCACCTGGCCATTATGTCTTTCAGACTGTGGAATGAACAGTCTGAAAGACCAGAGCACCCAGGAGGAAATTCATGCAGACATGCAGAGAACATGCAGACTCCACATAGACAGTGACCCAAGCTGGGAATCGAATCCTGCCTTCAATACCACGTATCTGGCGTTGAAGGCAGCAGTGCTAATTACAGTGTCACTCCAATTTCGCTTCCTATTTCGTACCCCATTTAGAAAAACAGTCTATCATTTACTTTATCAAAATAACTCTTGGGAGCTTTATAATTGAAACATTTTGGGAAATTTAGCAGTTTATGTTAGGAACTAATTTAACAGGACCTTTTTGTCTGTCACTTTACATTTGTCTCAGGCTGTCTGTCAGAACCTTACATAATTTTAGCCTTGACCAAGACCTTGTGACTATATTTTAACATTGTTTGAACTTGTGAAAAAAGGAGTTCAGTCTATCTTTATTGGTCATGAGCAAATTGAATCAATGATTACCAGCCGGCATTTGCTTTCAATCCATACAGCTTTATGGATTCTTGATCAATCTAAGTGTTTAACAATCAGTGTTATGATGAAGTGATCACAAATAAATGGTAGATATATTGCCATTTGAAGATGCAAACACAAGGTAATCTGGTATGTCTGCTACAGTTCTTACCAACTTTTACAGATGCACCATAGAAAACATTCTTTCTGGTTGTATCACAGCTTGGTACGGCTCCTGTTCTAAGACTGCAAGAAACTACAAAGGGTCATAAACGAAGCCCAATCTAGCACTCAAACCAGTCACCCATCTATTGACAATGTCTACATTTCCTGTTGCCTCGGAAAAGAAACAGCATAATCAGGGATCCCATGCATCCTGGACATACTTTCTTCTGTCTATAAAAGTCTGAAGACATATACCAACTGACTCAAGAACAGCTTCTTCCCTGCTGCCATTAGACTTTTGAATAGAGCTACCACGCATTAAGTTAATCTTTCTCTACACCTTAGTTATGACTGAAGCACTATATACTGCATTCTCTCCTTTCCTTCTGTGTACAGTGTGTGTGTGCGCGTGTGCGTGTACGTGTGCGCGTGCGTACGTGTATATATATCACGCAAGAATCAATATTTTTTTCACTCAAACCAAAAATTTACTTTATCCTCACATTGTTCATAATGCACTTTGGCAACATTAATCAGACAGACAATCAATCAACAGTCACCACTGAGAGCTAGTCCAGTTTTCACAATCATCTTTATTACGTAAAATCTAAATTTTTTTTAAAAATAGAGGATTTGGTGGCATTTACAAGCAACAACTTCAAATACTTCCTTCATTCAAGTAATGATAATTATATTTCAATAATTCTTTAGCATTCTCCCAACAGTCATCAGAACAAACAGATTATGTAGAAATATCATCACAGCTCAAAGAGAAAGTAAGAGTTTGGGCATAAAACATCAGGGAAATACTGGCTCGCACTTCCCACTTCACAGCCACAATTTCCAACCAAATAAAAATTGAATTGGCAGAAAATAACAGGTTAGCTTGCATGGAAACAAAAAATTTGACTAAATACAAATGGCTTGAAAGATAGTGAACAACTGAGATGCAACACTTGTGCATTCAATACAGTTCTGTTGACCCAGAATATTTGATTATGGCCAGACAGCAGCCATTATTCGAATCCCCATCTTCCACCCTTTATTTAAAAATCAAATACTAAATAAAGATGGGGAAGCTTTATCACCAAAACAAAGATGAAAACAAGAAAAAAAAAATGTACATTCTGTTTCTTTTCGATATCAGATGCTCAAGCAGAGCAGCAATCTCACCCAAGTTACAAGATTTAATGTTCTGGTGCTGTTACAACCAACAAAAGATTACTGTTCCTGCAATAAATCCTCAGTTATGATCATCCTAAAGTGTACCAAGAGCAAATAAGGTTTCAACCTATTGACTTCAATAAACTGTAAATTTGAAATTAAGCAGACAAAACTGGAAATGCATGATTGCACACACCTATAACGTTAAGGAGCAAAAAGCTTTTCTATGATCACACCAGTCAGGATACTTTGTTGACCTCAAAATAATACTTATGCCTAGCTGCAAGATTAGTATCTACGCCTCGCTAAAAGACTTTAAAAACTGTTTCAAACTACTATGACAAAGAGGACAGAGGAAGCCCTTTCAGATCAAGTTACAAGTCAATGAATATCACAAACTGACAGAAGATCTGTGTGGGCAACACAGAGAAAAGGTTGCACCACAACCAGATACAGGAAGGATTTGTTCTGGTATGGTCAGCAGGAGAAAAATCATTGGAACCAGTTTTAATTAGTGGTAGTTGATTTAAGAAACCCTCTGAAGACTGAAGAAAAATGCCTGGTCATTTGAAGTTGCTCCTCATCACAAAGGGAGCACAAGAACTGACCTGAAAGCAGCTATAAATTGGAAGTTTTAATTCATTTTAAAGTTATTGGTTCCATGGGAATCATACAAAGTCATGCTCATGCAAGGGTGCAAGGACATTCTCAGTAAATGGAGGACGGTCAGTGTAACATCTGTGGTCAGAAAGGTTTTGGAAAGAACATTTGGAAAGTGGAAAATATATTTGTAAAAGGCAGATCACCTTTGGTTGATCTAATTGAATGCTTTGATATACTAACACCATGCTATTGAAAGGAATGCAGTAGGTAACGGAATTAAAAAAACACATTTGACAAATTAACACAAATAAGGCTGTTGAACAAAATTGAAGCTCATGAACTAAGAGAGGCAGTGTTAGCGCGTACCACACAACTGCCTTAACAAAAAAAAAATCAAATCATGATAACTGGTTGTTTTCATTCAGATTGGAAGATGACAGACATTATTGATGAAAGGTCGCAACCTAAAACGTTAGCACTGCTTTCTCCACAGATGCTGGCAGACCTATATTTATTTCAGATTTCTAGCACCTACAACAGTTTGCTTCTATGATGATGTTTCCCAAGTGTTAGTGCTAGGACCACTAAATATATCTTGATTTCTATAAATGACTTGATATTAGAATACAAAGTCAGATTTCAAATTTTGCCGATGATTAAGAGTGAAGCAAGCAGTGAAGTTAATACAAATCAATAGTAAAAAGGCAATATTTTGTTGTCCTCAAGCATGGCAGACAATTGACAGGTGAAATTTTATAGAAAAGGGTGAAGGCATTTGTTTTGACAGATGCTTTACTGAGAAATATATTTACTTAATGGTATAATTCTGAAGTATATGCAAAGATCTTTGAAGGCAGCACAACATATTGAAAATACAGTTAGTCATATGTGAGGCTCATAAGTAGAATTGAAAGGAACTTGTACTAAACATGTATAAAACTCTTGTTAGGCCATAACTGGAGTATTCCTGGTAACCATGCTTTTAAGAAGGATGTGAGGGATCCTTAAGAGGATGCAGAATGATTCCAAGGATGAAGAAATTTAGCAACAATGTTAGGTTGGTGAAATGAAGAGGAGCTGTTCTCCTTGCAGCAAAGGAGGTTGTGGGGAGTTACATCAAATAATGGAAAACAAGAGCATAAAGATAGTCATTCAGCCCCTCCAGCTTATTCTACCATTTAATATCATAGTTGATCCTTTATCTCAACACCAAACTTTTGTTCTTTTTTCATATCTTAAAATGCCTTTAGTGTCTAGAAATCCATTTCATTTTTAATGATTTAGTTACTTGACCTCCAGAACCTTCTGTTGCAGAGAACTTCTAGGTTCATTATGCTCTGAGTGAATAAGTTTCTCCACTTCTCATATCAAGATACGCTAAAAAGATATGTACAAGGTGATGATGACAAGTTCAAATAAGGCAGACAAATAAAAGCTGCTCCTATGAACTGATTTGACAAATGTAAAGCTTTGGATCTGGAACTTGCTGCAGATGAGAATAACGGAAGTGAAGATTTTCAACAATTTCAAAAAGAATATCAAAGGCATTTGAGAGAAATGAACTTACAGGACTGCAGGGATAGATCAAGAATTGATTAGACTGCTCTGCAAGTCAGCATAGACTCAATGGGCTCACTGGTCTCCTTTTGCACCCTCATGACTCAGAGGAACAACCATTTGCATTTATACAACACCAAACAAGCAAATTTGCTTCCAAAGTTAAAATCATCTAGTACACATACAACCTGCTGTAGTATTCAAAACCTATGTGCTGGAGTTCGAAAAAGCTTAGTTCAAGTAGTTGCTATGTCAGACAGATACTAATATTAGCTGCAATGTAAGCTATTGCCCAGCTATAATCTATCCACAAACTAAGTCAAATCTTACCCAATTCCACTCTACAGAGAGGCAGTCTCATAGTAAGAGGTAGGTTCATTAAAGCTGACAGAAAATTTCTACACTGAGTGACAAATCTTTGGAACACTCTACCCCAGAGAGCTGTGATGATTTGGACAGTCATTAGAGAATTTTCAAGACAGAGATGAATAGATTTTTAAATTGTAAAGACATCAAGGGCTGTGGCTATAGTACAGGAAAGCAGCTTTGAGGTAGATTAGCCATGATGGAACTGACTGATGGAGGAGACTTGAGCGGCGTATGACCTACTCTTGCAACTATTTTCTCCTCTAAGCTTCCTTCCAAACATCAGCAAAACACACAAACATACTGACTGTGCAGTAATCTGTCTCAAAGTTCCGTACTTATTCTGGAAAAACATCAACTTCACCACAGTTTGATCAGACATGCATCCAAGAAGTAGCATTAGATACAAGATCAAGGATAAGTACATTTCAAAAAATCCATGTCAAAAGATTTAATGGAGAAGGGGGTCCATTGGACCCCAAGGAATTTGAACATTTTCTTTCATTAGTACTTGATCAGCTCTTAAGTTTTCTGGTACCAATTCCAAAGTTCATTCAGGGATATGTATTTACACAATTACACAACTGTTGAGTCCTACAATTATGTTAACATGATACCACATTCGCTTGTTACATTTAATACTGAAAGGATCAACTTACTGTTATTCCCCAATTCTGTGATCCCTAACTACTCAAATTATTCAACTGTTGAGAAATAAGAGAAATATGATATTATACATATTGCCCATTTGCTGGATATGAAACTCAGCAAAAGGAAAGATTATTTCACACTGGATAATGACAATGTTAATTTGCAAAACCACATCCTTCCAAGTCACTCAGAGGAACAGAAAGTCAGTCTATAGGTCTCAGATCATTGATTTTTGCAGTAAGATTACATTTTAGTCAAGTCCATCACAATAGACAGCCTAGTATTTTAACAAATCAATAGCCCTGCCTAATTTGAACATGTATTGATTGTTTCACATGGTAAATGTAAAAGAATGATATTTTACAACAGTAAGGTAACATGTTCACTTCTCTTTAATGAACTTCATTGGGTAAGCAAATTGAAATCAGCTAAATTTGGTTTTGAAAGGGGTGTTGAGGTTGGTAGAGTCAAGACAGGTAATGGGCAATGTCAGTATACACGTGGAAGCTGTCCTTGCAAAGGGCAAGCAGGTAAATGAGCAACAGTGAGAAGCCTTGAAGAATCCATGAGTATATGGTGCAGGAATATTCTTCATTACAAGGGGGAATGTGGAAGCTATTGAAAGGGTGCAGAGGAAATTTACAAGGATGTTGCCTGGATCGGGTTGCATGCCATATGAGGATAGGTTGAGGAAACTCTGTCTTTTCTCCCTGGAGAGACGAAGAAAGATGAGGTGACTTGATAGAGATTTATAAGATGTTGACAGATATACATCAGGTGGATTCTCAAAGGCTACTTCCCAGGGCTGAAATGGTCGCTACGAAAAGACACAGGTTTAAAAGGTGCTGGGGAGTAGATACAGGAGAGACGTCAGGGGCAAGTTTTCCACCCAAAGGGTTGGTGGGCGAGTGGAATTGGCTGCCGTCGGTGGTGGTGGAGGCAAATTCATTAGGGTCTTTTAAGAGACTTCTGGAGGGGTACATGGGATTTAATAGGATTGAGGGTTATAGATAGGCCTAGTAGGTAAGGATATGATCAGCGCAACTTGTGAGCCTGTTTGTGCTGTAATTTTCTATATTCTCTAAATAGTAAGAGAAGCCATTGCTGCAAATACCTCAACTAAAGTCAGAATTTAACTCACCATTGACCTCTTTCTGCTGCAGCCTGAAAGCCACTTCTCTTTACAGTTTCTCTCATATTCCTCATGCTCTCAAGAACACCTTATTTCTAAAACTCAGTTATTTTCTTGATCTCATTGCACTGAACTGCTGGCCACCCACATTTCCCCCTTTGCCCTATCCCAACATCATAAATGGTTCCTTCTTCTGTGGTATTGTCCCTTTAGTTTTCAAAGCTGTGGTTTGAATCACCACTCCTCAAATAAGCTCCCTTATATTGCAAATTATTGCCCTCCTCATTTCCAACCACCCTTTTCTTCATAAAGTTCTTCCACAGTTATCATCTCTTAAATCTTTGCCTATTTTTCCACAACTCACGTTCAAGTATTTCCAATCAGATTTCCATCCATGCACAAACAAAGTCAATTAAACTTGCTTTAGTTCTAAATATGATGTTGCATGTTGCCTCATTTTGGAGCTCAACCACACCCATACTCGTACCTCTATTTTTCATCACTGTCCAGTACTATTGGACAGCTTTCACTTGATTTTACTGCTACCAAACTGATTTGACACTACATGCCCTACAATCTGTCCTTGGCCCTTCCTTTCTGAATCAGCATTTTGACCTCCAACAGACATAGGATTAGCTTACGCTCACATATTTGACAACATCCAGTTGTACCTTTTCATCACACTGATTCCTGTACTGATGTGTTATCAGACTGCTAATCTGCTATTTTGTTTTGATAAAGCATTGCTCCCTGCAGTCAAATACTGAAGACCAAAGCCCCACTACCATTGCCCCTGTCACAACAAGTCACGTATTCTCATTACCAATTCAGAAGAAAGCAAAACTATGGAGAGGCACAGAAGAGGGAATGCATCTAGAAAGATGGATTGATCAATTATGCCAAGGCACTTAAGAGGTCTGAGTGTATGAGAAATGACATGAAGCATGTGCACAGTTATAAACAATCCAAGAAAGTTCAAGCAAATTTGATCATATTTTATCTTTTCCCACCACCTTTCATCTTTGGTCACATGAAGCAAGAGGACCAGCAAACAAACTGCTTCTCTGCCTTGACTGATATTGCTGCAAATCAACTTCCATGAAACTAATTTAGCTTTGAATTGAATGCTAATTGATGGCATCTACTCAATCCATAATCAGCAACATAATAATAGAAATAAAGTATTCAAATTTCAGTCTGATCTTTCAACTACCTTGCACATTTCAGCTTCCATCTGTTGTTGCATACTTTGATAACTTTTCTTGACTTGCTGCTTGTCTTTGATCATCATGGTTAATCTACACAAGGGTCCTACATTTAAGTCTTCAGCATGTGTCTTCATTATTTTGCTCAACTGTTCTGTCTGGTGCACCATACAGGTCCAAGACTGCAAAGCAAAAATGAAAGCATCTCAAAGGACTAGAACTGAGCAAGCAAGTCAAACACAGTATCTGCACCACAAAGGATCATAAATCGTGATTAAATGAATGTGTTTTGATTCATTCTTTGCAATTGTGAACCAGAATGTCAGAATTGCATTTTTCACTTATCAAATATCATTGCTACATATGTTACCATTTAGAAATAATGGAGCAGTTCTATCAGTAATGCATATTTCATTCATGTCAAAATCTTTGTCTGCTGATAGATATGTTGAGACATTTTGAATTTAAGTCATTGATGAACTAAGGAAAAAAACCTGCTCAGTTACCTTGAAGACATTGCTAACTGAATCCACAGGGGAGGATGTTTCATGCTTCTCTACTTGCTGGCAAATATTCTGTAGCAAGGATGCATATTCTTTGTCACTCTTAACACGTAGAGACATAAATTTCTTCAGTGTCTCCAAGACCTTAAGCTCGGACTCTTGCAGTTTTATCAAAGCCTCATGAGAATTCCGAAGGTCACTTCCAAATCCCATGTTGAATAAGGCACTTAAATATTCACAGTGCTTAAAGCAA
Organism: Sphyrna mokarran; assembly: GCA_024679065.1. Taxonomy (NCBI): domain Eukaryota; kingdom Metazoa; phylum Chordata; class Chondrichthyes; order Carcharhiniformes; family Carcharhinidae; genus Sphyrna; species Sphyrna mokarran. The sequence goes on along the minus strand of JAGIQG010000006.1, from coordinate 56,585,751 downwards.
ATTCAGCACTTAACTGATCAAAGCATGTCTCTGGTTCTGAAAAATAAAGACAAAAGACTAAAAAGATTTATTCTGGTTCTGTAAAAATAGTATCAAGTTAAAGTTTGCATTCATATGAGAATAAAAGGTTCAAATTGTAATCTTTCATTTAAGCTGGCTCAAATTTAAGTCGCATTTAAAACTGAGAAGTTAACACTAAATTGCAGAAGCAAGTTGACCAAAGTTGCAGAGCCAACTCAAAACTGCAATCTTATTTATAACCCACAGTCCTATCAAAGTCAGAATTCAACGTACATGTGTTCCACCCCAAACATATGTAACAAATGTTGGAACTCTTGCGTCCTGAAAACAAATCTCGAAGCATATAGATTTAAATTCTTCAAGATTAGTTGCAGTCACTGCAGGATAAAAACGTTCTTCAATACCAATACATTATTTCTGTTTGTTATTTGAACAGAGGCATTTATTTTAAATGGCAAGTGCTGAAAATATTCAGCAAATCTGGCAGCAAAATTTAACAGTCAAATGCAATTTCTTTTGACTCAAAACATGAACTGTTTCTCCATAGATGATAGCAGATTTGCCAAGCATTTGCAATAGTCTTATTTCAGATTTCCAGCTGAATTTTGCTTTTATTTTAAGTGGGTTCACCCCATTGCTAGAACAGTGTGTAGACAAATATACATAAACTGCTCGTTTAATTTTTCACCTGACATTGTAACTCAAGATAAAAATGTTTTAAAAGCAAAGCAGGTGACTGAATGCAAGAGCAAAAATGAATCATGACTTCCCTATAACCCCTGATCCATAGGAATTTGCCAGTATCCTCTCAACTTCATTAAAGAAACAATCAGTAGTTCATTCCTTTCAGTAGACCGGGACTATACTCATTGAAATTCAAAAGAACTAACTCTTGTTTTATCCACTTGACATAAGCACACTTTTCCTCCTTCACCTACATTTCCAACTCTTTGCTCATCCAGAGAGTTTGAACTTCTTTGCCTGATCTTTCCCCTTCCTGGGAATATACCTTCACTGCAGTGCACAAAAATTCTCTTTGAATTTTCAGTTACAGTTGCCTGCCAACCTTTTGAGTCAAATTTATCTGGGTCAGATCCAATTTTACAGTATTAGCCAACCTAAACCTATGACACAATAATCACTTTCCCCCAAATGTTCTCCCAAGAACACTTGGCCTTGATCTACTTGGCCTTATTTCCAGAAACCAAGTCCAGCAGAGCTTCCTTTTTCATTGGATTAGACACATGGGTGGCACAATGACAGTGGTTAGCATTGCTACTCACAGCACAAAGAACACAGGTTCAATTCCAGGCTTGGGTCACTGTCTGTGGGGCATTTTGCATATTCTCCCTGTATCTGTGCAAGTTTCCTCTCTCAGTCAAAAGGTGTGCAGGTTAGATGAATTGGCCATGCTAAATTCTCCCTCAGTGTACCCGAACAGGTGCTGGAGTGTGGCATCTAGGGCAGTTTCACAGTAATTTCATTGCAGTGTGATGAATAAACTTTAAACATTACTGCAGAAACTTCTCCTGATCACAGTCTGGAAATTCTTGCCCTCTGTCCTTTGCACCACCACTATTCCAGTCCCTATTTGGGTAATAATGGCATCACCCATTATAATTATTCTATTTTTTTGCATCTCTCTAATTTCCTTGCAGATATGTTCCCCTATATCTTTCCCACGAGTTAGTATCCTCTGGACTACACTGAGTAAACTAATTGCACCTAACCAAATAGCATTTTTGTCCAACTACTCCGGGATATCTCCACTCTCCAGCACTGCATTGTTCTCATTCAATACTGCCATTCCTCCCCTATCTTTCCTGAACATCTTGTATCCAGGAATATTTAATACACAGTCCTGCCATTGTTCGAGTCAATTCCTGGTTCAGCACAACATATTGCCACAAAGCAATCTGCACTTGTTACTCAAACTTATTTGCTACACTCTGCACATTCAACTACATGCACAATAACCATAATTTAGACTTTAATACTTTTCCCTCTTACTGAGCCACTTAACACTTGACTGTTCCGAATCGTGCCACCTGTCTCTCCCCATGCTCTGTGCATCTTGATTTTCCTCTGATATTCCTTCTCAGTTCCCACAATCCTGCTAAGTTAGCTTAAAACCTCCTCAAGAACACTAGCAAATCATCCCACAAAATAATAATCTGGCATAGTGTTGTTTCAGTGCAACACATGCAGCCGAGACAGGTCTCATCTCTCCATAACTTTGCTCATTTACCATGGCCAATCCAACTAACCTGCACATCTTTTAAACAAAGGGGAAACTGGAGCACTTAGAGGAAACCATCACCCAAAGCTGGGATTAAACCCAAGCTTCTGGCGCTGCCCAATTTCTTCCTGATTCGTTAATGCTGCTCCCATTCCTCTCTTCTGTAACTTAACAGCTAAGTCAACAGCCTTATTATGTCACCATTTGATTTTGTCTATCTCACTTCAGTTATCCTGACTTGCGACAGTGTTTCTTACAGATGGTGAATCATCAGAGGTTAAGTTCCCACTGTAAAAAGTTGTAGTGAAGTTGCAATATTTACCAGATTTAATTGCTTCTCGGCCTTTTGGCTAAGATCAAGTGTAGTATGGACATGCTGCGCTTGGTTGAAGTCATCAGGTTACATTTCAGCTTCATTTGAAGCAATTTTTGAAAGCAGCACCTCGGTCTTTTGGCTAAGGTGCAAATGCGATCAATAAGATCAAGCCTTGGAGGAGCTACGCCAACTCCAATCATCTTGGATTATGCAGACCAAGCCCAAGACAGGCAAGAGCCCTATCTTGTCAGCTTGGATTGGGAATGTCTCAACTTGAGACTCTGAATTAGACTTGATTGGATTGAATTGGAGTAAATACAAAAAAAAAACCTCACTTTCAAAAGATTTTTTTTAAATAGTCAAAATTACACTGCCAGCAAGAAATATACCCAAGTTTCAACAGTTAAATCCTTTGGGGTCTTTCCTTCACAAATTCAATATTAGGAGCACACAGCTTCAACACACCTATAATTCATGTTTATGTTAAATCCAAGTTTTACCACATCCTGTCCAATTCCTGTTTTAAAGTATGATCTGAGATTTTTAAATATTTAGTGGGACAAAATGGTATTCTGCATAGATAAGGACAGGAGTTTGTGCCTGTTTCCAAGATTAAACAGAGGATGGTTACCAGAGACAAGTGTCTTTGAGGGCTATGGTAAAAGGTTAAAAAGGTATTCGGCTGATACATTTATAGAGTTATGGTGAGTTTGAGTTAAATGGAGATTGGATTTAAAATTTGCATTTGAAATAAACAGGAAACAGTTTTTTACTGCCAAATTTCAAAAGGGACTTCAGAGTCGCTAAGGTACCTTTACGTTTTAAGAGCTTTATAGATAAACAGGGAAAGATGTACTGCAATTTACTGACTTGAACGCAGAAGCAAAATAGACAAATACGAAAGATTTTTATGTTTGGAAATGTTGAACTGAAAAATCTTTGAGATCATCTATCTGGAATCTGAAATTGGGGGGGGGGGGGGGGGGGGGGGGGGGTTGTATGAGGGGGGGGGCCGTAGGAGGCAAGAAAACATATTTATGAAAAGTCTTTAAATCAGGAGTTGTGGAAGCTGTGGGGTGAGCCCTGAAGATCAGCTCCTCTATGCAGAAAAACAGTTTACAATTTGAGGCGGCCACCCAGTACAAAACTGGAAATAACACAAAACATTGAAGCACCTATTTGCCACCACCACGGCTCAGTCATTCAAAAAGATCACCGCTGATATATTTGCATTCAAAAGTTCCACATTCTAATCTATCCCCAATACCCTTTGATTCCCTGCTTATCAAAAACTTATCTACCTCTCCCTTAAAAATATTCTGTGACTCCTGCTTCCATCACTTTGAAGCAGTGAGTTCTAAAGTAACACAACCCTCAAAGAAACTCTGTTCCATAAAGGGAAACAACTAACTTTAAAATCATGACCCTGAGTTCTGGGCTCACCCACAAGGGAAAAACAGTTTTCATGTCCAACTTGTCAAAACCATTCAGAATCTTGTATACTTCCATCAAATCAATCCTCACTTTTATAAAGTCCAGGGAAAGAAACCCAGCCTCTCCAACCCTCCTTCCGAAGATATGCCTCACATTCCAGTTATCAATATAATAAACCTCCCGTGAACCCACCTTCAACACATTAACATCATTCTTTAAATAAGTAGACCTAAACTGCACATTGTATTTGAGATGGGGTCTCACCAATGCTTCGCACAACTAAAGCCTAACATTCTTACGTTGATGCTTAATTCCTCACATATTGAGGGACAGTATTCTATGAGCCTTCCTAATTATATTCATTCTTTATCTGCATATTAACATTGTGTGACTCATACATGAGAACACCTTAAAATTCTGCAGTCATTCCAAGACAGTACAGTGATTAGCATCGCTGCCTCATAGCACCAGGGAAGTGGGTTTGATTTGCTGCTTTAGGTCACCATCGTTGCAGATTCTGCATGTTCTCCCTGCATCTGTGTGGGTTTCCTCCCACAGTCCAAAGACATGCTAAATTCTCCTCAGTGTACCTTAACAGGTGCTGTGTCTGGTGACTAGGTAATTTTCACGGTAACTTCATTTCAGTGTTAAAGTAAGCCTACTTGTGACACTAATAAACTTTAAAACAGTTGAAATAACATTCTGCTTTTTTATTCTTCCTGCCCAAGTGAAACTTCACATTTTACCACATCTGCCAGATTTTAGTCCATTGATTCAACCCATCGACAAACTCTTCTTTTTCATAACATATTTTCAATTTTGTGCGTCATCTGCAAATTTAGATGCCATGGCTTTCTTCCCTCGAAGTGATTGATCTAAATTATCAAAAGTTGATGCCCTAGCACAGACGCGTCATGATGCTTCACGTCACATCCTGTTAATCAGCTAAAGACCCATTCATGCATATTCTTTGTTTTCTACCAGCCTGCTGATCTTCTATGCAGGACAATATGTTATCCCCAACAGAATAAACTTTTATTTTCCGCAACAATCTCAGATGTTGTATCTGATCAAAATGTCTTCTGGAAATCCCAGTATATTTATAGGCTCCATTCTACCCACAAAGATTAGTTGTGCAAAAGAACTGTAATAAATTGGTTAAGTGTAATTTCCCTTTCATGACACCATGCTGATTCTTCCTGATTACCTTGAACTTAAGTATACAGCTACATCCTCTTTAATGACGGACTCTAACACCTTTCCCACAACATGTTAACTGGCCACTAGTTTCCAGTTTTCAGTCTCCCTCTTTCTTGAATTGACAGGTTAGATTTGCTACTTTCCAGTCTAATGGAACCTGTCCAGAATCTGGGGCATTTTGGAAAATTAACATGAATGCATCATTAGTCTTGGTTTCTGAACTTCCTTTTGGAATTCCAGAGTGAAAATGTTCGAGAAGTCACATGTTACATTTTATTAAAAATTGACAACAGCTTCTCAACTTGAGTAATAGTATTAGATCTTGAGTACTTACATTTTTTTCTTTTGAATAAATCTTTCAATTTTTAAATTTCTAAGAATTTTACTGGAATTCTGTGCTTTCGTCCTCATTTTCAAAATAAAAAAAATGTTCATAATCAGCGAGACAGACTTCACTCTGCAGTCAGGCTTGCTCAGCAATAACATCTGCTGTGGTCATAACATTGCGTCAAGACTGACACTGAAAACTGTTTCAAGAGGCGTCAACGTTTTAAACAGAATGATACCCATACCCAATATTCAAAAACCTGACAAATGGGGTTAAATGAACAAAGATTTCACACGGCAAATATGTATTGCCCTAAAAGATTAAGGTATATATTAAGAATAGTGATCCAAAAAAAGAGGGTTTGCATGCTAACAAAGCACAGATCTTCAGTTCATGTTCACATGAAGTGAAGGGGCATTAACAAATATTTCATACACAGAAACAAATTGCTGCTTCAGAAACAAGTTATTCAAATTTTTGTGTGAAAACAGCATGGCATTTGAAAACTTCAGTGTTCGAGAAGTCTCAAACATTCCAAGCAGTGAATAACTTCCTCTTTGATCTGACATATCGAACAAATGCTGCCACCTTTTGACCAGGTCTCCATATATGCTAAAAGAAGATGGACTGTATTCACATTTCTTTTTATAAATCACTTCAATAGTTGTCAGATATTTGGTCAACATTAGATATAAGGAAGTTAGAAGTAAAATAGCCAGGCTGATCTAGCTATCATGAAAGGAAATCCTGTGCAATGATCATGTTGAGCCCTTTCACAGAGACCTGTTATGAACCTGGAAGGTTCAAGCATCTTGGCCATGATTATACTCTCCTGTGGCCAGTTTAGTGATCATAACTAAACATGAGAAAAAAATCCAGAAGTACTTGCCATGAAGACTCAATTCACAAACCTGAAGCAAAATCATATTCAATCCAAAGCGGTCAGAAAAATGGACTTGTTTGGTTTACAGAATTAGATTGCTCAAAGTAGTGTTGTTCAGGTGCAAAGCAAACAGGTATAAAAGGTAGTATCGTGATAAAAGAAATGAAGGAATTGCCTATTCTTCATCCCTTACTACTGTGTCAGAAAACTTTCTCAAATGATTCAAGGCAATAAGATTTCCAAACTAAAAAACTCAAGCAATTAAGAAGAGGTTTATAGCCAAAACTTCACCAAATATGCTGAATTCAGGCATGATATAAAAGGTCAATGGGAATTTAAATTTGGATAACCATTTCTATGATCATGTAACCTTGTTGCATCACACTACTGTTTGAAGATTGATATTCAATGTAGTAATTTATACATACTATTGTTGCATAGATTTGTGCATCTCAAAATAACCAGATAATTCCCCCACCTTCTCAAGATGCTTTTCCTTTGTTTGACAAAATCAACAAAAGAAAAGTTGATCAAGACTTTATAAACAACTTTAATGAGTAACTTCACCCCCATTTAAGGTTACACCAAGGACTAAAAGGAGGATTTGGCATTTTCCACATTCTCACTGCCTCAATGCTTTTCAGCCAAGGAATGACATTCAAAGAGTTGGTATGCAAATACAGCAATTAATTTTTACTCAAATTTTCATTAACAATAAATGAGATAATGATGAACAAATTAATTTTGATTATACTGGTTAATGTGTAAATATTGTCTAAAATACCATGAGAACTGTTTTCTTCAAAGAGAAGATGCTGGAAATCCCAGGTGCGGCAATATCTGTGAAAAGAGAATAAAGCCAATGTTTCAAGTATGGATAGCCTTTCACCAGAGCTAAAGACAAAGAAAATAGGACAAGGTTTATATTGCAAGGGTGAGGTTTGTGTAATTGACCAAAACATCATAAAAACCTTGTTCAATACCAGAAGGGAAATGGAAAGCAATAAAGGTGGACAAGGAAAATGCAGATGTTGTCAGACCTGCTGTTCTTTTCCAGCATTTTCTGTTGTTTCCGATTGCAGCATCTATAGCATTCCATGATATTTTGCTCAGTATTTTACCTTAGTGCTCAACTCACTACTACTTCTCTTCCAGGAACGCCTACTAAGAAGAAATGCTGTTCTTCTGTCCAACAGAATTTCCGTTTGTCTCTAGTGCTCGTGACATATTGGTTAATTACACAACCTCTTCAGTCTCACAATATAAATTTCATCCTATTTTCTTTGTCCTTAGCTCTGATGAAGGGTCATTCAGACCTAAACATTAGCTCTTTCCTCTCTCCACAGATGCTATCAGACCTGAGATTTTCCAGCATTTTCAATTGAATTCAATTAAATTGAAGAGTTTGAATTCAGTTTAAGAGTTTAAGGACCAGACAGCTGAAGGCATATCCATCATTGGGCAGTGATTGAAATTCCTATGCTCAAGTGGTCAAAATTACAGAAGTGTAAATACAGATTAGAGGTAGGAAGGGACCAGATCATGGAGGGATTTGAAAACAAGGTGGAGGATTTTAAACATCAAAACTTAAATTTTGGGATGATCTTCCACAAAAAAAATTTCATGTGCTGAACAAGTGTAAAAATGAGGGAGATTTGTGCCCAATTCTAGGTGAGTTCCCAAATGCAATCGTATGGCACTTAGAAAAAAACAGCCCAAATGTGACTCCTACCATCATGGGGAATGGGCAAAGGCTATTCATGCAAAAAAAAAAAAACGGCTACTAAGCTATCAGGATGCCATTTCACAGGTACCCCAATCTCCCAGTTCACAGTGTACATGCAGTGTCATGATGTGGAGATGCCAGCATTGGACTGGGTTAAACACAGTGAGAAGTCTCACAACTCCAGGTTAAAGTCCAACAGGTTTATTTGGTAGTAAACACTATTAGCTTTTGGGGTTTGCCCCTTCATCAAGTGAGTGGGAATTCTGATCAGAATATAGTTCATGGTTTTTTTTTTTGGCTTTTTTTTTTAATTCAAATAGATCCACATCCACCTCAGTAAGCATGTGTCATCCATATGCCTTAACTGACAGACCACACCTCAGAAAAACAGTGATAGAAGTTTCCCATTAATTTCTGACTTCTATTTGAGAATACCACCACAACTATGAAACTAAATCTTTATGGCCTTGATGAAGTGGAAGGCAATATGTTCTATAGTTTAGAACTTCCCCCAACAGAATGGAATTTGTGAAAAAACAGTATTTTTCCTAAAAATTGCATGAGCTTTGCCATTGTACATCAGTAAGCAAGGATGAAGGTCAAGGACGATAGAAGACAGCCAATTTAATCCCACTGTTATGATCTATCCCCATTGCTCTGTATCAAATAGTTCAAAATATTTACCCAGCTTCCTCTTAAAAGACATAACAATGAGTATCTCAACTGCTCCCCCAATGGTAAAATATTTTATCATTGATTCTTCAACCAGAGGAAATTTTTTTCTTGATTAAGACTTCAGTTCAATTTTCTGTGAACCAATTCTGTTCACTTTATCCCAATATTACAACTTTGCTCAACGTTAGATTATCCCAGTATTTCACATAAACCAGAATGTATTCTGGAGAACACAGACATAATGGTTATTGCATTCAGCATATAAGTTAAAGCCAGGCAGAAAAACAGAGCACAAGTTAACCAAGAGATCATTATAAGGAGTTTCATAACATTTCATAACACAACAAATCCTTTTTTTCCTCTATTCATGCCATTTTATTTGCCGATCTGTTTAAATTGAGTTTACTGCAAAAAAAGCAGTCTTACTGGCTTTATAAATCTTAGAATCCCTACACTAGAGGAGGCCATTCAGCCCATCGAGTCTGCACAAGCCACAATCCCACCCAGGCCCTATCCTCAATTCCCTACATATGTACCCACTAATCCCTCTAACCTAAGCATCTTAGGACACTACAGGCAATTTTACCATGGCCAATCAACCTAACCCACACATTTTTGGACTGTGGGAGGAAACCCATGCAGACACAAGGAGAATGTACAAACTCCACACAGACAGTGACCCAAGCGGGGAATCAAACTCAGGTCCCTGGAGCTGTGAAGCAGCAGTACGAATCACTGTGCTACCATGTCACCCCAAAGAATGGAAACAGCTGACAATTTGAAGTTCAAGCTGTTGTCCACTTTATTTGAGTTCAAGCACTTGTTTGGTTCTTGTACAAAATTCAAAAGCACCAGACACATATCTCAGGTCATTAGCTTTAGATACTACAAAGCAAGCTTGAAGCTACCTCAGGCAATGTAAGAAGCATTTCACACAGGATTCATATTAAGAAATGTTTCCTATTATTTCCTGTAACAAAAAGGGAACTGATAGTTCTGTAAAAAGTGCAAATTGCCATCAAGTTTTTGCCACCAGTTATTAAAATAAACCTGTCTTGTAATTTATGACCAAATCACAATTTGACACAGCATTTCCTTCTTCTGTTTTCTCAATCCTCTATATGGACAAGGTTTTGAGTCTTTTAACATTTGTCAAGGTTTTGATCAATTGAATAGGGAGACATTGTTCCCATTTCGGGATGGAACAATGACAAGAATTATTAATTTAAAATTGTCATTGTGTTGAATCTAGGAAGCAAAATGCAGTTCCAGAATAAGAAATATAAAAAGTCCACTCGAATTCTTAGATGCTACTTCGAAGAAAATGTGAATAAAAACCCGAACTGAAACACCAGAATAAAACATTTGTAAAACACGTGTCACCAGGGGAAAAATATCTCTGCAATATTGTAGACTTCAAAATTAAACAAAAATACTAACAAAATGCACATCAAGTCAAAGCTTCAGTGAACTGAATTAATAGATGAAAAGATATCGCTATAGCAAAATAAAACATTTACCTGAAGAATGGATAGTGTGACTTGTATCCCTTTAAAGAAAGACTTTTTTAAACGGACATGATTCCTTCAGCTCACAGCTTTAGGGCTATCATTGTTGCGGGTTGGTTACCAGCTGCCCTTTTACTGCTACTTCAATGGGCTTGTTTGTTTGTACTTTGAGTTTTTTTTTGCATAAAAAAATTGGTTGGCAGGTCAGTTGACAAGGTAGTTTCCATTTTCAGTTCTGAGCTACAAGTTTAGTATAGGAGGGAATGGACATCAAACCGAAAGAAGTGAATCTTCTCTCTCTCTGGTTCTAGAAAATTCTACTGCTTAGCTGAAAGCCTTCCTGGAATAGAAAATCTATTGTTGGGGAGCTGGACCAAGAGTCTCTCTAGTGCTTTGAAAAATTGTCTGGTCTTCAAACTGTTCTGAGTCTCATGACCATTGGACTAGAGAATTCATCTCATGGCCTTGATTCTAATATCGGTGCTGTGTTAAATCTACGAAAAGGGTATTTTGTTGCCTGTGGGTTTTGATTTCAACTGGAACATAATATTTTCATTAAGTGTTAGAGATTATAATGAGTGCTTTGTTTCTGGTTTGTAATTGATACAAGTTGTTAATTTAACATGTTGACTACATTCTTAAATAAACTTCATTTGATAAAACTCCCTAGTGAGTCACTTGAATCATACCTGAAGGGAAACATCTCATGCTTATCCTCACTAAATTCAAGATGCAAAATACTTATGATTCGAGTGAGCTTCATAAAATGCAGTGGAACTTCTGAACCGTAACAGTAAGGGCTTAGTATCAGTATGAGACAATACAACTCAAGAAAAAAAAAAATCATTCTGAGAACAACATTTACATTTCTACAGCACCATTTACAATCTCAAGATGTCCTTTAGGACATCACATCAAATTCAATATCAGTGCAGTATACTTCAGGAGTAATGTTTAACACAGCAACTTAAGTGGAAAACAAGATTGCGTTAAGTAGCAAGCAGATACACGACTAGATAAACTGTTGCTGGTTGTGGAGGGATAGATATTGGTCAAATCTCAAAAAGAATCCTGCTTCAAATCGTATCAGAACGGGCAAATGAAATCTTGTTTTAATCTATCTTCTTGATGGCACCAAAAAGTAATCATTCAGTACTGCATCACAGATCAATTCTTTGAATTGGGCTTGAACAAACAAAAAAAATGCTTTCAGGCACATTTAAAAAAAAAGAGTATGATGGAAATAAAAGATCACGAAGGAAATTTCAGAACCAAGGGCTTGGGTAGACGAAGGCACGACTACAATAGAAATAGAGAAAATAGGAGTAGGCCTCTCAGCCCTTTGATTCACTAGTGTGGCTCAATGAAAATCTGGAAGGCAAGAGGCCAGAACTGAGCTGAGTAGAATCTGAGAATCATAAACTTGCAGACAGCTACAGAGACAGCAAAACAAAGCCTTGTATAGATTTGAAGCAAAGGATTTTTTTTTTTAAATCAAAGCTTTGTAAAACCAAAACCCAAATGTAGATCAGTAAGCAAAAAAGGTGATGTGAGAGTTGAGCAAAATTTTGATAAGCTTGAGTTTATAGTATGCAACTTGGGGGGCTAGCTAGGAAAGTACTCGAATAAATCATATTAAAAAGGCACAAAGTATTTGAGTTTCAGCAGATGAGCTGAGGTGAGCTGAAGATAGAAATTGAAAGCAAGCAGTTAAGTCATTGAGAAGATATGGATTTGAAAGCTCAGCTCGAAGTTAAATAGACCACTAAGGGAAGGTGTTGAGCATGTATATGGTTTGCTAAGACTTCATTTTAAGATATTTCTACCAATGCAATAACACATAAATATTACTTAAAATTAATTCAGCTTTAACTTGACCACATTTGAAGAAACAAGGCATGCTAGGTTAGCTGGGAAAACTGACTATATTCTTGAAAATACAATGCTCTCATAAGCCAAAGTTTTTCATAAATAACACATGCAACTTGTTTCTTCAAGATGGAGATAGCATGTGCCAAATAATTTCAATAACACAAGAATTAGTATGTATTGTAGACACAATTCTATGTTGTTAGTTCAGTCCAGAATCTATTTTGAGTGCTGCTTTAATCAGTATAGGACTGGTAAAAGCCAGTATATCTCTCTCTCGAGTGATTCTTTTTATGTTCACTTTCTGTAATGTTAATTTTAAGACCTGTTCAATAAAAGAAATTCAACTCAGTACCAATGCCGTCTTTGCCTATTCTGAGGAACAAATGAACCCTACAGAAGACTGTGGTTTCAGAACCGAGTTTGAGGTGGAGGCTGTAGACTACAGCTTTAGTCTTTCCAATATTTAACTGAATTAAAATTACTGTTCATCCAACACTGGGTGTCAGCCAAGCAATGTGACAAATCAGGGGCAGTGGAAGAGCAGAGAAATATGGTGCTTGATTTAGCCTTTTGTTATCAGCATACATATGACAACCTGATGATTGTATTTTCAGAAGTTGTTGCTAAGAGACAGCATACAAGCGTGAAGTAGACTTATCGATAGATCTTTGGGAGACTCCAAAAGTAACACTGCAGGAGCAGCAAAAGAAGTCATTGAACCACATCAAATAAATCTAATCCCATCCACACATCTGGTTTGATCTCAAACAGATGTCAACTGAGCATTGCAATTTACCGAATAATTTCCTGATGACGATTTAAAAATTCTGAATATGCCCATGATGGACAATGGGAAAATAATTTTTTTTTAAACAAGCTTACAGCGTGGATCGCTACTTGAAAACGTGATGTGATGGCCATTATAGAGACTTGGACGACTCAGAAACAGGACTGGATACTTCAAGTGCCAGGTTTCAGATGTTTGAGGAGGGGCAGGGAGGGAGGCAAAAGAGGTGGGGGAGTGACACTGTTGATCAGAGGCAGTATCACGGCTGGAGAGAAGGTGGATGCCATGAGGGATTGTCGACAGAGTCTCTGAATAGAATTTCTAAACAGGAAATTTAGTGTGTTTTCTATAGGCCGCCCAATAGTAACAGGGATGTTGAGGTGCAGGTAGGGAAACAGGTCCGGGAGAGATGTAATAACAACGAAGTTGTTGTGATGGGAGACTTTAATTTCCCAAATATCGGTTGGAATCTCCCTAGGGTAAAGGGTTTAGATGAGAAGGAGTTTGTTAGGTGTGTTCAGGAGGGGTTCTTGACGCACTATGTGGATAAGCGACAAGAGGAGAGGCCATACTTGATTTGGTATTGGGTAATGAACCTGGGCAAGTGTCAGATCTGTCAGTGGAAGAGCATTTTGGGGATAGTGATCACAACTCTAGCTCTTTTATACTAGCATTGGAGAGAGATAGGATCAGGCAAACTACAAAAGTATTTATTGGAGTAAGGGGAATTATGAAGCCATCAGGCAAGAAATTAAAGACATAAATTGGAAGGAGGTTTTCTCAGGCAAAAGGTACAGAAGTAATGTGGCAGATTTTCATAAAAATGTTTGTCTGGAGTTCTGCACAACAATGTTCCGATGAAACTGGGAAGTTTTGCTAAGTTACAGGAACCGTGGTGCACGAAAGTTGTCATGAATCTAATCAAAAAGAAAAGCGTACAGAAAATTCAGGGAGTGAGGTAATGTTAGGGATCTAGAGTATACGACTTGTAGGAAGTAACTTAAGAAGGAAAATAGGAGAACCAGAAGGGGTCATGAGAAGGCCTTGGTAAATAAGATTAAGGAAAACCCAAGAAGTATTCTACAAGTATGTGACGAGCAAGAGTATGAGATGTGAAGGAATAGGACCTATAAGATGTGACGTTGGGAAAGTTTGTATAGAACCGGTAGAAATAGCACAGGTGTTCAATGAATATTTTCCTTCAGAAAAGGATCTTAGTGGTTGTAGTACAGGCTTGCGGCAGACTGAAAAGCTTGCGTATGTGGACATTAAGAAAGAGGATGTGTTAGACCTTTTGAAAAGCATCAAGTTAGGTGCGAGGTGAAATTGCTGGGTGTCTGACGCAAATCTTTGTCTCTTCTTTGGACACAGGTGAGGTCCCAGGAGGACTGGAGAATAGCTAATGTGGTACCGTTATTTAAAAAAGGTAGTAGGGATGACCCTGGAAATTATAGGCCGGTGAGTTTGACGTCAGTGGGAGGGAAGCTGTTGGAGGGGATTCTTAGAGATAGGATGTATAGGCACTCAGAGCGTTGCAATCTGATTAGGGATACGCAGCATGGATTTGTTAAGGGGAGGTCGTGCCTTACAAATCTAGTAGAATTTTTTGAGGAGGTGACGAAAACGGTCGACGAAGGGCGAGCCATTGATGTTGTCTGTATGGATTTTAGTAAGGCGTTTGACGAAATCCCTCATGGGAGGTTAGTTAAGAAGGTCAAGGCTAATGAGATACAAGGACAGGTAGCTAGATGGATAAGTAACTGGCTTGGTAATAGGAGAACTCAGTAAGAATTTAGCCACACCAATTATTAATCCAACCGATTTATTTGATTGAAAGCTCGCGGATTTACTATCAAATAAATCGGTTGGATTAATAATTGGTGTTGCTAAATTCTTACTGAGTTCTTACCACCCCAATCCAACGCCGGCATCTTTACATCATTGGTAATAGGAGACAGAGTAAAAGTGGAAGGGTGTTTTTCTAGCTGGAGGTCGGTCCCGAGTGGTGTGCTGCAGGGCTCGGTACTGGGACCTCTTCTGTTTGCAATATATATAAATGACTTGAAAGAGGGAGTAACTGGAGTGATCAGCAAGTTTGCAGACGATACAAAGATGGCTGGACTTGCGGACAGTGAGGAGTATTGTCAGGTGATGCAGCAGGACATAGATAGGCTGGTAGCTTGGGCAGACAGATGGCAGATGGAATTCAATCCTGATAAATGCGAGGTGATGCATTTCAGGAGAAAGAATGTAGGAGGGAGGAATATGATAAAGGGTAGACCTATTAAGAGTATAGAAACGCAGAGGGACCTGGGGGTGCAGGTGAACAAGCCTCTGAAGATGGCAGAGCAAATGGAGAAGGTTGTGAAGAAAGCATATAGTATGTTAGCCTTTATAGGAAGGGGTATAGAGTACAAGAGCTGGCCTTTAACGTTGCAGTTGTATAAAATCTTGGTTAGACCTCATTTGGAATACTGCTTCCAATTCTGGTCACCCTACTACCGGAAGGACGTGGAGACTCTGGAGAGAGTGCAGAGGAGGTTTACCAGGATGCTGCCTGGTATGGAAGGTCTGAGTTACAAGGAGAGGTTAAGCAAATTGGGACTGTTTTCCTTAGAGGAGATCTAATAGAGGTGTACAAGATTATGAGGGGTATAGATAGAGTAAACAGGGTTAAGCTTTTTCCTAGGATGGGCCCTAATAGCACGAGGGGTCACGGGCTCAGGGTGAGGGGGGTAAGGTATAATTTGGATGCTAGAGAGAGTTTTTTCACACAGAGGGTGGTGGGGGTATGGAATGTGCTGCCAAGTAAAGTGGTGGAGGCAGGTACTCTGGAGTTATTTAAGAAATACTTAGATGGGCACATGAACAGAATGGGAACAGAGGGGTATAGAAAACTGATTTAAAATAGAGATCATGAGCTTTGGGAGTCCCTGAGAACTGTGTAAATAGATGATGATATTGATGTACTTTTTTTTTAATCCCACAGGTGCTTTGGTCCACCTTGTTGTCTAACAAGGGGCATACACGCGATGGGTCGTGAAAGGGCTGCTCTTGAATTTTTTTTTGAGAGTATCCTCGTGCTTCACGTCATTAGTGTATACTTGATCTGGATCACTTGATGGGCAACACAACAGCTCAGTGACTATCACTGTGCTGTGCAGTTATATGGATTTGGGCCTGTGTCTGTGGGAGTTTGCGCATTCTCCACGTGCTTGCGTGGGTTTTCTCCAGGTGCTCCGGTTTCCTCCCACATCCCAAAGATGTGCTCTTAGGCTAACTGGCAAAAGAGATTCTCCCTAAATTGTCTCAAATTTGGTTTTTAATCCATAGATCTATAAACATAGACACGGTTCGCGGGTAGAGGTGGAAACATCAGGGTGGCGGCATGGGCTCATTGGGCCTTTTTCCCGTGCTGTTTTGTTCTATGTTCTGTAAGTCGCCAGGACTGGACGGGATGTACAGGTCATTGCGGGAGGTGAGGGAAAAGATTGCAGAGCCTCAGGCTATGATCTTTGTGTCATCAATGGAGATGGGAAAGATTCTGGAGGATTGCAGATGTGGTTCCTCTATTCAAGAAAGAGAGAGAGAGAGAGAGAGCCCAGAAAATTAGTCAACTGGCGAGTCTAACCTCACTGGTAGGTAAGATGATGGAGAACATCTTAAGACAGGATTATTATTGAACATTTGGAGAAGTATGGTATAATCAAAAATAGTCAGCACGACTTTGTCAAAGGCCGATCATGCCTTACAAGCCTGGCTGAGTTTTTTGAAGACGTGACTAAACACATTGACAAAGGAAGAGCAGCAGATGTAGTTTATATAGACTTCAGCAAGGTGTTCGATCAGGTTCCCCATGCAAGGCTTATTGAGCAAGTGAGGGGGCATGGGATTTAAGGGGATATTGCTTTGTCGATCCAGAACTGGCTTGCCCACAGAAGGCAGAGTGGTCGTAGATGGGTCATTTTTTGCATGGAGATCAGTCACCAGTGGAGTGCCTCAGGGATCTATTCTAAGACCCTTGCTGTTTGTAATTTTTATAAAAATGGATGAGAAGTAGAGGGATGGGTTGGCAAGTTTGCTGATGACATGAAGGTTGGAGGTGTTGTGGATAGTTAGGAGGGATGTCAAAAGTTGCAGTGAGACGTAGATAGGATGCAAGACTGGGCAGAGAAGTGGCAAATGGACTTCAACCTGGATAAGTATATGGTGGTTCATTTTGACAGGTCAAATGCGATGAAAGAATATAATATTAAGAGTAATACTCTTAGCAGTGTGGAAGTTCAGAAGGATCTTGGCACCCAGGATCATAGGACTCTCAAGTCAGCTTCACAGGTAGAGGATGTCGTTAAGACAGCATACGGTATACTGGCCTTCATCACATCGAGGAATTGAATTTAAGAGTCGGGAGATAATGCTGCTGCTGTATAAGACACTGATCAGATCTGTCTTGAGGTACTTTGTTCACTTCTGGTCGCCTCAATACAGGAAGGCTGTGGAAGCCATTGAAGGGGTGTAGAGGAGATTTATAAGGATGTTACCTGGATAGGGTAGCATGCCTCATGAGGATAGGTTGAGAAAGCTCAGTCTTTTCTCCTTAGAGAGATGAAGGATGAGAGGTGACCTGATAGAGGTGTATAAGATGTTGAGAGGTATTGATTGAGTGAGTTCTCAGAGGCTTTTTCCCAGGGTTGAAACGGCTGCCACAAGAGGACACAGGACAAGATGCTGGGGAGTAGGTACAGAAGAAATGTCAGGGGTTAAGTTTTTCACTCAGAGGGTGCTGCGTGCATGGAATCGGCTGCCGGTGGTGGCAGTGGCAGATTCAGTACGGTTTTTAAGAGACTTCTGGATGAATACACAGGATTTAGTAAGATAGAGGGTAATAGGTAAGCCTAGTAGGTAGAGATGTTTGGTGCAACGTGTGGGCTGAAGGGCCTGTTTGTGCTGTAGTTTTTCTATGTTCTACATTCAGCTTGCTATTCCTGATTAGTAATCAGCAATTAGTAGAAAGCGAGCTTGTGGAAAAGTAGACCATGATAGCATTAGGTTTGACTAGGATCCCACTCCTTCTCCCCCTCAACTGCCTCAGTTCACAACTCTTTAATGAAATTAAGCATGGTACAAAATAATTAGCCAAACGTTTTCATAAAGCCAAAACCCGTATATAATAAGAAGCACTTACAACTCAGAAACTAAATAAAAATTGGTGAGAAAGTTGAAAAACAAAACTGCATATATGAAACATCTTAAATTTTAAAACAGCAAAATCACCATCAGGAAGTTGTTGGGCCAATCAAGTTGTTGCTGCAGGACAAACTTAGTTGGAGCAACAGTTATATAATGAAAAACACAAAAGGGACATCCAATTATAAGCAGGGTTTTTCCAAACTGATGAGAATTCAGATTTTGTGTTACATTGATGTTGAGTTGAAGTTCATGTAATCTGATTATTTGGATATTATTCGAAGAAACAAGTAAAAACAAAATACAAATGACTTAAAAAGAAAAATCATTTTATCATGCAACTAAAGTCTTTCTTGGTTCTATGAAATATAACATTTCCAAATCTTAACAACTTTATTGGTTTTGACTGTTCTAAACATCTGGCAAGAATAAAAAGTTTGTAGGTTAGAGTGAATATAGACTCTTGCACTCATATTTAACAGCTATTTTGCAGAATTTCAAAGTACTTGGAAAAGATCAATTTAGATACGAACATAATGTTTCATAGTAAACTTTTGAGAAAAGATAAATTGCCTTCTTCAGTCCTCTGCCTGAAAGCAGATTCAACCTACAATGTCACAATTTCCAATATGGGTACCGAATCCACCCTAGTCAGAATGGGGATTGAACCCAATGCTCTTAACACCAATTTAATCCATACAAACCATCCAGCCAACTGAGCCCCAAAGAAATCAGAGTTGCTGTGATAACATGCAATTCTACATGCACATTTCAATTGTGCTAAGATTTACAATTCAAAACAAACCCATAACAGTTCTCGTTTATGACAATTATCCATGACTTGTTTTTTAGAAAGTCTTTGACAAACTACTGCATGGTAGGTCGTTGCACAAGATTAAATCCCACAGGATCCAGGATGAGGTAACTAAACAAATACAAAACTGGCTTGATGACAGACATGATGTGGAGATGCTCGTGTTGGACTGGGGTAAGCACAATAAAAAGTCTCACAACACCAGGTTAAAGTCCAACAATTTATTTGGTAGCAAACACCACTAGTTTTCAGAGCACTGCCCCTTCGTCAGGTGAGTAGGGAATTCTGATCACATAAGGGCATATAGAGGCACACACTCAGTTTACAGGATACTGATTAGAATACAAGTCTTTACAGCTAATCAAGTTTTAAAAGTGCAGACATGTGAGCAGAGAGAGCATTAGGCATAGGTTAAAGAGATGCGTATTGTCTTCAGACAGGACAGTCAGAGAGATTTTGGCTGGGTAAGCCCAGCCAAATCATAGGGGTTACAAATTAGTGTGATATGAATCCAAGATCCTGGTTAAAGCTGTCCTTATGTGTGAGGAACTTGAATATCAGTCTCTGCTCAGCGATTCTGCGCTGTCATGAAGGCGATTACCTGAAGATCAGATGTTGAATGCCCATGACCGCTGAAGTGTTCGCCAACAGGAAAGAAACAGTCTTGCCTGGTAATTGTGGAGCAGTGTTCATTCATCCATTGTCGTAGCGTCTGCATGGATTCCCCAATGTATGATCCTTAGGACATCCTTTCCTGCAGTAAATTAGGTAGACAATGTTGGCTGAGTTGCAAAAGTATGTACTGTGTACCTGATGGATGGTGTTCTCACTTGAGATGATGGCATCCATGTCGATGATCCGGCACATCTTGCAGAGGTTGCTGTGACAGGGTTGTGAGGTCATGGTCACTGTTCTCCTGAAGGCTGGGTAGTTTGCTGCAGACAATGGTCTGTTTGAGGTTGTGCCTTGTTTGAAGGCAAGAAGTAGAGGTGCGGGATTGCCTTGGCGAGATGTTCATTTTTAATGACACGTTGAAGACATTGGAGAAGAGGTCGTAGCTTCTCCGCTCCAGGGAAGTACTGGACGACGAAGAGTACTCTGTCCACCGTGTGCCATGCTCGTCTGAGAGTTTTTCACTGAAGCACATCGGAACCGTCAATCGACAAGTCGAGCGCCATACCTTGTTTTGAGGGCATCTTTCAGTGTCTCAGCACTCGACAATCACCAGGCAAAACTGCTCTCTTCCTGTTGGCAAACACTTCAGCAGTCACGGGCATTCTGCTTCTGATTTTCAGGCAAGCCATTCTGAGGCGGCCTTCACGACACACGACAACGTGGAGTCACTGAGCTGAGACTGATAGCCAAGTTCTGCATGAGAGTGGTCTCAACTGGATCTTGGGTTCATGTCACACTATTTGTAACCTCCATGACTTGCCTGGGCTTGCGAAATCTCACTTACTGTCCTGTCTGGAGGCAACACAAATCTCTTTAATCTATGCTAATGCTACCTCCACTCACACTGTCTGCACCTTTAAGACTTGATTAGCTGTAAAGACTTGCATTCTAATCAGTATTCTGTAAACCGAGTGTGTGCCTTTATATGCCCTGTTTTGATCAGAACTCGCCACTCACCTGATAAAGGAGCAGTACTCCGAAAGCTAGTGGCATCTGCCGCCAAATAAACCTGTTGGACTTTAACCTGGTGTTCAGACTTGTTGATGACAGAAGCCAAAGGGTGGCTGTAGAGGATTGTTTTTTAAATTGGAGGCCTGTGACCAGCAGTGTGCCTCAGAGATCAATACTGAGTGCCCTTATTTGTTATTTATATTAATGATTTGGATGAGAATATAGAAGGCATGGTTAGTAACTTTGCAAATGACACCAAATTTGATGGCATAGCAACAGTTAAGGTTATCTTGGATTGCAATGGGATCTTGATCAATTGGGCCAGTGGGCTGACAAATGGCAGATGCAGTTTAATTTACACAAATGCAAAGTGACACATTTTTGTAGATTGAACCATAGCAGGAATTACTCAGTTAATGGTAGGGCACTGGGGAGAGTTACAGAACAAAGAGATCTTGGAGTCCATGTTAATAACTCCTTGAAAGTGGAGTCACAGATGGACAGAGTGGTAAAGAATGCTTGGTTTCATTGGTCAGAACATTGAATAAATGAGTTGGGATGTCTTGTTGAAGTTGTATATAGACATTGGTAAGGCCACACTTGGAATGTTGTGTACATTCTGGTCACCCTATTATAGAAAGGATATTATTAGACTAGAAAGGTGCAGAAGAGATTTACTAGGATACTACCAGGGCTTGATGGTTTGAGTTATGAGGAGGTTAGACTGGGACTTTGTTTCCCTTTGGACCACAGGAGACTTAGGGGTGATCTTAGAGGTCTATAAAATAATGAGGGTCACAGATCAGCTAGATAGTCAATATCTTTTCCCAAAGGTAGGGGAGTCTAAAACTAGAGGGCATAGGTTTAAAATGAGAAGGGAGATACACAAAAGGGTCCAGAGGGCAATTTTTTCCCCCACACAGAGCGTTGTGAGTGTCTGGATCAAGCTGCCAGAAGTAGTAGTAGAAGCTGGTAAAATTTTGTCTCTTAACAATATTTAGACAGTTACATAGATATAGAGGAATATGGATCAAATGTGGGCAATTGAGACAAGCTTAGGGGTTTAAAAGAAAGTGTGACGTGGACATGTTGGCTAAAGGGCTTGTATGTATGCTGTAAACCTTCATGACTCTGAAGTCACTTCATATCTTTCAACCCAAAAATAGTTGGGTTTAGCAGCAATGCTTCATGTCAAATAATCTGCCAATATTCACTGTCTGGATGAATACATGAACAGTCACAAGGGTAGAAATCTAAACAGCTATAAAGAGGGAGTAAAAAGAATGGGATTTATCAGCTGCTTGTTAACACTACTAAGCTTTAACTAATTTTACATTTTGCTAAAGTACAGTTGGGAGTCAGAACAATGTTACAAATATCACTCAACATCATCTACAATAAATTACAGAATTAGAAAAATAAAGGGTTGCTTATCCATTTCCTTTTTATTTTTATAGTTCTGTAATCTTTTCCAACATGACTACAGAAAATTAGTTTACTCCAGAATTAGTTACATTCTCAAAATCCTAACATATCTGTGTATACCAACTGTTTTTCCTTTTCAACTTGCTTCAGAGCACAATCAAATATCCCATACTGCTTAGTCTCAGTAGACTGGTAAATATTTAAAAACTCTGCAACCAGGCTGAAAAAGTAACTAACTTCATTAGTAAGCGTGTAGAAGAACATGTACCAAAAAAGCAAATCTGCCTGTTCCCAATCAGAAACCATGGATGAACTGCCTGTTGAAGTCCAGGTCTGAGGCATTCAAATAACACACAAAGAAAGATATGGAGATGCCAGCATTGGACTGGGGTAGGCATCATAATAAGTCTCACAAAACCAGGTTAAAATCTAATAGATTTATTTGGTAGCACAAGCTTTCGAAGCATTGCTCCATCAGGTGAGTAAAGAGTTGGGTTCACAAACAGGGCATAGACACAGATTCAATTTACAAGATAATGGTTGGAATATAAGTCTTTATGATGCAGACAATGCAAGTGGAAAGAGGGTTAAGTACAATTAAAGAAGTATGAATTGTCTCAAGCCAGGACAGTTAATAAGAATTTGCAAGCCCGGGCAAGTAGTGGGGATTACATACAGTGTGACATGAACTCAACATCCCAGTTGAAGCCATTCTCATGTGTGCAGAACTTGGCTAGTTTCTGCTCGGCAATTGTGCTGTGTGTGTCATGAAGGCCACCATGAAGAATGCTCACCTGAAGATCAGAAGCTGAGTGCTCTTGACTGCTGCAATGTTACCAGACAGGAAGAGAACGCTCCTGATTGTCCAGCAGTGTCCATTCATCCGTTGTTGTAACGTCTGCATGGTCTTGCCATTATACCACGCCTCAGGATATCCTTTCCTGCAGCGTATCAGGTAGATAACATTGGCCAAGTCACAGGAGTATGTATAGCGTACGAACAGTGACCACGATACCACACAACTCTGCCACAGTAACCTCTGCAAGATGTGCCAGATCATCAGCATGATGCCATCATCTCATGTGATAACACCACTCACCAAATATATGGTACATATTCTTGCAACTCAGCCAATGTGTCTACCCGATATGCTGTAGGAAAGGATGTCCTGAGGCATGGTATACTGGCAAGACCATGCAGACGCTACAACGATGGATGAATGGACACCACTGGACAATCACCAGGCAAGAGTTTCTTTTCCTGTCGGAGAACACTTAGCAGTCAAGGGCATTCAGCCTCTAATCTTCTGGTAAGTTTCTCCAAATAGCCTTGATGACACACGACAATGCAGAATTGCCAAGCAGAAACTGGTAGCCAAATTCTGCACAAGGACATCCTCAACCAGAAACTTGTTTTCATGTCACACTATCTGTAACCCCCACTGCTTACTTGGACTTGCAAAATCTCTAACTGTCCTGACTTGTGACAATTCACACCTCCAACTACACTTAACCCTCCCACCACTCAATGTCTTTACAGGTGCAGATAATTACCTGTAAACACTTGCATTTCAATCATTATCTTGTAATTTTAGTCTGTGTACATATGCCCCGATTGTGAACACACCTTTTCATTCACCTGAAGGAGCTGCATTCTGGAAGCTTATGCTACCAAATAAACTGGACTTTAACCTGGTGTTGTGAGACTTCTTAATATACAAGAAAGGCAGGTATGATCCGTGGAGTTCCAGCAAAGATACCAAAAGACAGTATTGGACCAAGCTAGAATCCCAGGCTAGCCACAAGGACTTGCTGATTATGGCAAGGTCTGCAAGACATAAACTGCTACAAGGTGAAGGCAAGTAAAATCACTGGCTCTAGTATACCCCACCTCAATGAGCTCAACGCATTCTACACCCGAGGTCAGGAAGAGCCTCCATCCACAAACCTTGGACGAACAGGCATCCATGGTTATTATTGCCGACATCAGTACAGCCTTCTTAAAAGTCAACCCACAGAAAGCAATTGGACCAAATAGGGTATCTGGATGAGCATTCAGATTCTGCGTAGACCAGCTGGCAAGGCTTTTCACAAACATCCTCAACTTCTCTTTACTTCAATTAAGGTACCTACCTGCTTCAAGACAATGACCATCCTGGTATCAAAGAAAAACCAGGCAATGTGCCTTAATGACGATCAGACGGTAGCTCCAATATTCATCAATATGAAGTGCTTCAAAAAGTTAGTCATGGCATAAATGAATTCCTGCCCAACAGACTGCTTGGATCCACTACAGTTTGCCTATTGCCACAACAAATCCACAGCAGATACAATCTCCCTGGCCCTGCACTCAACCCTGTAACACTTAGATAACAAGGACACCAATGTCAGATTCCTGTTCATAGACAACAACTCTGCCTTCAACACCATTTTTCCTATGAAATGCATCTCCAAACTTTGTGGCCTGTGGCTCATCTGCTCCCTCTCTAACTGGATCCTAGACTTCCTAACACATAGTCTACAGTCACTAAGGACAGGAAACAACACCATCTCCACCGTCATTCTCCATACCAGTGCCCCACAAGCTATGTCCTCAGCCCCTATACTTCTCATACACCGATGACTGTATGGACAAATTCCTCTGCAGCTCAATTTTCAGGCTTATTGATGACACCAGCGTTGTAGGTTGTATCTCAAAGAATGATAAGGCAGAGTACCGGACTGAGATAGAGAATCTGGTGAACTGGTGCGATGACAATCTCTCCCTCAAAGTGAGCAAAACGACAAAGCCAGTTGTCGACTTCAGGAAACAGTGAAGGGCATGCCACTACGTACATCAATGGAGAAGAAATAGAAATGGTCGAGACTTTCAATTTAAGCATCCAGATCACCAACAACCAGTCCTGGTCCCTCCATGCCAACGCTATAGTTAAGAAAGCCCATCAACACCTCTACCTTCTCAGGAGACTCAGGTAATTTGGAATGTCTGCTACAACTCTCATCAACTTTTAAGATGCATCATTCTTTCTTGTTTTATCATGACTCCGACTCTGTCCAAGACCACAAGAAACTTCAAAGGGTCACAAATGAAGTCCAATCCATCACATAAACCAGTCTCTCATCCATGATTCTGTCTACACTTCCTGCTGCCTCAAAAGCGATCAGACATACTCTCTTGTACTTTCTTCTGTAGAGAAAAAGATACAAGTATGAGATCATGTACCAACTGACTCAAAAACAGATTCTTCCCTGCTACCACCAGACCTTTGAATAGATCTCCTTAGAGTAATTTGATCTTCCTCTACACCCTAGTCATGACTATAACACTACATTCTTCTCTCTCTCCTTTACTTCCCTATCATATGCTTTGTCTATATAGTGCACAAGAAACAATACTTTTCACTGTATATTAATACATGTGACAATAAGCAATCCAATCAAATCATCTGCAACTACCAGGAAAGACCAGAATTTTTTTCTCTCAAGAAAAAGAGGTTTCCATACAGAAAAGTCACTAAGTGTTTATACATATTGCCAACTGTGAGAAGTCCAAAACTCAGGAACATAAATTCAATAGCAAATTCAGATGCTGCTTCATTCAAAGTGGTGGAAATGTGCTACTTGCTACCACAAAAACAGCAAGGGAACTGGAAGGAAGCTGGGGAAAAAGCAGTGAAGTGAGGAGAAGGGAAGGGGAGGGAGTAAGTGGTCCAATGTCCTCTTCTATACTGTAACTTCAACTTTCCATTGCTAAAAACTGACAAGTATAACTACAATAGTTTGTGATAAATGTGAACTTAAACCAAAAGACACAGCAAGAGAAAGCAGCTATTCAGATCATAAGGTCTGCTCCACCATTTAAATGGCCGAAGTGATAATCCTCAACATCACTTCCCTGCCTTACTGTTTTGCTAATTAAAATGAGAAACAACAACAACAAATACAAGTTTTATTTAGGAAAACCAGAAAGATACATACACTTTGCTATATTGTAAAGTGTTGCCCATTAGCAAGCTTTCTTTCAAGTTTTGTATGCTCCATCTACTTCCAACAATTGATTTCAGGTTCAACATCCGAGGTTTCAATTCAAAAGTGTTAAAATTTACCTCACAGCATTAACCCGTAGTTACTCCAAACTAAAATATACTGATCCATTCTTAAAACACTCTGTAAAAGAATCTTTGGGGAAAGCAAGTCAATTCGATATTCCCCAACAGTTCTATTCAACTTCAAAAACGCCTTTAGACTTCCGAAAAATCACTAAAACACAGTATTACACAGAAATAACATTTCACCGCTGCTCAAATACATTAGCTGTTTAAGTTACTTTTGAGAAAACTTTTCGTTCATCCAATAAAAAATATCAAGGATATCATTAATTAATATTCTACTTTCTTCGAAACATTCGATTCGCTTAAAACCACATTGTATTTTCAAGGCCAGCTGTGCTAATAGCCCGTAATAAGAAAATATTCTGCACCTCGTCGAATTAAAGTAAAATCAGGCATGAAGTTGCAGGTTGTGACTACGGATAAACAAACAGCCGTCAATGAGTGTCGGGCCAAACAACTGACGTGCCACAGGATACAGGGGATGGGCCGGGCAGTCGGACGGGTGTTATCGCTGCACGGTCACTGATTAATCCACAGATACCAGGGCGCTCTGGCGATAGACACGCCAGGGTCACCCACTAGGAATGGGACTGGGAGGGCGATCCCTCCGCTTGATCCGCCGGGTTTGTTTGCCGACCGAGGTTTGCCTACCTCGTCAGTAACCGAGTGAAGTAAAAAGATCGCGACCCCGGAATGCAGAATAGCCGGCGTTGAGACCTTGAGCCTGAAACATGGACCAATCCTTCAACCGGCTCACTTTTTAACTTTTAACACTCGTCGAAGACAGCCGTTCCCAGGCAGTACGCATGCGCAACATTACACAAAGCATGCTGGTCCATAACGGCAGGGTTCCAGCTGGACCGCGCACACGGCGCATGCGTCATCTCGCCAAACGCATCAGTGCGCTTGCGCCGCAGTAGCCAGGATTCGCCGGGTGGCTAAGTGTCTTGAGCAATGAACTTCTTTTCGTATTTGGCGTCACGTCGTCGAAAATGCAACTCGCAACCTACTACCTTAGCAGCATGAAACATGCAATCAGAAAAAAGTCGACATTCCTCAAATGGATCTCTGCTGAAGACGGGCCACTCCCTACAATCGATGTCATGGGGGCGGGGTCGTTGTATGCACATGCGCGTTAGTCGGCACGCTCCCTGACATCAGAGGCTAACTGGAGGGCACGTGATTGTGCTCTGCTCGCTGATTGCTGAGGAGCGGATTGCCACCAAAAGAGTCACGCGGCGCAGCGGTGGAAGTATTGCGGACGCGGCAGGGATGGAGTGAGGAAGTGCTGAGGTAACTGCGTGGGAGTTTGGCAGTGTCTGGGGAAATTCCTGTTCCCTCGAAGGAATTCCGTCATTAATTAAAAGGAAAAGAAAGGATGGCTGCAGGAAAACATAAAGGCAAAACACCGCCAATCTGAAACAAAACAGAAAATGCTGGAAAATCTCAGCAGGTTTGACAGCATCTGTGGAGAGGGAACAGAGCTAATGTTTCCAGTCCGGTTGAATCTTCATCAGGGTTGGAAAAGACAATACCCCTTCAGAGGGCTGGCACAGACAGACCTGTCCTTTGCTATACACATCGTGTGTGTGAAGTAGGACCCAAATTCAAGGCAATTTTAAATTGTATCCACCACTTCATCCAGTACTTACTCATTGTTTGCCAATTTAGGTTTGAAGTGTGCACTCGTTTAACAGTTTTTAACCTTGTGAAACATCCTGTCACTCATTAGGTAAGCCAAAACAGATGAGAGCTGCCTACAGCCTAACAGTCAGATAAAAGGGTGAATGACCAACAACATTGTTAAAGATAAAAGCAAAATACTATGGACCTGGAGTCTGAAACAAAAACAGAAAATGCTGGAAAACCTCAGCAGGTCTGACAGCATCTGTGGGGAGAAAATAGAGCCAATGTTTCAAGTCTAGATGACCTTTCATCAGCTCTGATGAAGGGTCATTTAGGCTCAATGTTGGCTTTGTTCTTCCCCACAGTTGCTGTCAGACCTGCTGAGATTTTCTAGCATTTTCTGAACATTGTCAAGGAGGGAGGTTTTGAGGAGGACCTCAAAGAAGGAGCAAGTTTAAGGAAGACAATGGTGAACACACAATTGCCAATGATGAGACAAAAGAAGTGGGAGGTCAACCAGTGTGTGGATATGAGTGCCTCTGCAGATCAGAACACTGCATTTGCCTGACGAAGGCGCATAGCGTCGAAAGCTCGCGGATTTACTATCAAATAAATTGGTTGGATTTAAAATTGGTGTTGTAAAACTTTACTAGGTTAACCAGAAGCCAGACTTGAATGTTGTGAATAACTATAGTTTTCCCTGATCTTGGTTGTCATCTTAAAAAGAGAAGAAAATCCAAGAATGTAACCCTAACTTGAATTCAGTTTTTAAGTTATATGACATTTCAAACGGATGGGAAGAAGGGGTGGGATAGGGCTGTTAATAATGGATGAAATCAGTAGTGAGAAATGATCTTTGCTTGGAAGATTGAGATACAGAATCAGTTTAATGGAAATAAGAACGAGCAAGGAAAAGAAGTCACAGGTAGGACAACTTATAGATTCCCTAACAATTAACTATTTAATAGGACAGAATATAAATCAAGAATTCATGGGGGCTTGTGAGAAAGATTTTCCAAGAATTGTAAGAAATTCATTCTTGATAAAGATTGCACAAATCAAATTTGTAACATTGCTGTGAGGACAAGTTTATAGTGTGATTGGAATAGTACCCAGAAAAAGATTTTGACCAAATTCTCTGCTTGTTAGCTAGTAATGGAGTTTCTGATCCACTGGTAGTGCACCCCCGCCCATAGGTTTCCCAGTGGCATGAGTTGGCCACAATGGGAAATCCCATTGGCAACAGTGGAATCATAAACTTCTGCCACTAGCGAAACAGTACGCTATCTCTCACTGCCAAGAAACCTGCTGATTGGAAGCCAGAGAATTCCACCCACTGTGAAACCACCAAAGGAACAGCTGATTCTGAACTGATGTATGATGAGACAGGATTACTTAATGACCTCATAGTAAGGGATTCCCCAGAGAAGAGTGACTGTAACATGATAGAATTTCACGTTCTGTTTCAGGGGAATCTGAGTCTAAAACTGGTATCTTAACTTTAAATGAGGACAATAGCAAAGTTATGAAGATAGAGTTGGCTAAAACAAAAAAGGTTAAAAATTAAGTAGCAGCAGATATTTAAGATGTTCTATAACTCTCAGCCAAGATGTATCCCATTGAGAAAGAAGGACTCAGAAGAATGAGCCATCCTTCTTCAGTAAGAACATTAAGGATGGTATTAAATTTAAAGAAAAGGCATACAAAGCTATAAACATTAATTCTAGATTAAAAAATTGGGAATATTTTACAAAACAGTGAAGGGCTAAAATAAAAAGAGAATGTCGAATAAGAGTAAATAAACAAGAACATAAAACCTGCTAGTGTGAGCTTCTATAAGCATATCAAAAGGATGAGACTAACTTAAGTAAATATAGGAAGGTAGCAACAGGACATTTGGAAAATTGTTCTACAATCAGGCAGGTTCAACAAGGTTTTATGAAAAAGTAATTATGCTTGACAATTTTTTAAAAGTTCTTGGAGGATATAACAGCAGGACGGATAAAGGGGAACCATAGGTGTAATAGAACATAGAACAACATGGAACAATACAGCACAAACAGGCCCTTCGGCCCACGAGTTGCGCTGATCACATCTACCAATCCACAGACCTATCTATAACCCCCTATCCTATTCTTTTCCATATACTCATCCAGAAGTCTCTTAAAAGACCCCAGTGAGTTTGCCTCAACAACCTCCGACGGCAGTCGGTTCCATTCACTCACCACCCTCTGAGTGAGAAACCTACCCCTGACATCTCCTTTGTATTTGCTTCCCTGCACCTTAAATCTGTGTCCTCTCGTAGTGACCATTTCAGCTCGGGGAAATAGTCTCTGAGAGTCCACCCTATCTATTCCTCTCAACATTTTATAAACCTCTATCAGGTCGCCTCTCAACCTACATCTTGGATTTCTACCTAATGTCTTTGGATTTTCAAAAAAAGTTCAATAAGAAGCCACAAAAGGCTGCCACATAAGATTAGTGCTCACGGTGTTTGGTGTGATGTGTTTGCATTGGATAGAGGATAGGTAGGAAAGTAAGTTGTGAGGAGGATACAAACAGTCTGCAAAAGAATATGGGTAGACTAAGTAAGTGCAAGATTTAGAAGATGGAGTATTATGTGGAAATGTTTGATGTTACCTATTTTGGTAGGAAGAATAGAAAAGCAGAATATTAATTACAAGGAGAGATACAGCAGAATCCTGCAGGACAGAGGGGCTTATGTATCCTTGTGCTTGAATTAAACAAGGTTGGTATGCAGGTCTAGCAAGTAATTAGGAAGGCAAATGGATGTTGGCTTGTTTTGCAAGGAGGTTGGAGTATAAATGTAGGAAAGCCTTGCTAAAACTATACAGAGCATTGCTGAGACCACACCTAAAGCACCATGTACACTTTTGATCCTCTTATTTAAGGAGGGATACATTTGTATCGGAAGCAACGCAGATAGGGTTCAATAAGCTGGTTTTTGAAACGATGAAATTGTCTTATGAGGAGTGGTTGAGCAGATTGGGCCTTTGCTTTTTGGAGTTTAGAATAATGCAAGGTGATCTTATTGAAACACATAGGATTCTAAGGGGGCACAATAGGGTTGAAGCTGAGAGGATGTTTCCCTCATAAAGAATCTAGAACCAGGCACTGTTTAAAAATAAGATATCTCCCATTTAAGACAAGACAAATAGCAACTTCTTCTCAGGGGCATTTGTACATGAATTCTTTCCCACAGAAAACAGTGAAAGCTGTGATTTTGCACATAATCAAGGCTGAATTAGGCAGAGTTTTGATCTGTGAGGGAGTTGAGGGTTATAGGGAGCAGGCAAGAAAGTGGTTTTAACGCCATAATCAGAGCAGTCATGAACTTACTATACGGTAGGACAGACTCGATGGGCCAAATGGCTAGTTTTACTTCTATTTGTTTGCATGGTCTTATGATATAATTGGTTGCACAAATATTTTGTGTCTGGTTTCAAGATAGATGACAAAAAAAACATCCTAATGATAATTGCAAATGAATGAGCAAAACGGTGGAATGAACTTAAAACAGTCGCTATTACTAGAGAAAAAGGGCAAGGAAAATGAATGTGACGAATGGCTGACCTCTGCACCTGATGGCCTGCACCCTTGGATCTTAAAAAATAAATTGTTGCAAAGGTAGTGCATGCATTAGTTGTAAACTTCCAAAATTTGCCAGATTCTAGTAAAATTCCCAATCAATTAAAAATCTGAGAATTTCATGCCTCTTTTTTAGAATATTGGGAGATAGTTCGGCCGGTTAACCTGACACCTTCCATTAGGAAGCTGCTAAAATTCATTTCAAAGTAGCAGGACGTTTGAAAAAAACCTAAAATAAATCAAACGGAATCAACTTGATTCTATGAAAAGGAAATTATGCATGACAAATGTTACTATAGTTCTTTGAGGATAAAGAGGAGTGTGGAGAAGTTTGTAGAACGTATTGGACTCTCTGGGTCTGCAGCTTGACCAATCTAAGTTCAGATTTACTAAACTCTAGCCCAACCTGCAGACATTGCTGGGCACCAGGCAGGAGAAAAGGACCTGAGTCCTTTGTCCTGGGAGACAGTCACATTCTTTAGCACAAGTAGAACTTGAGCTGGTTAATGATCAGGGACAGGAGGATGTGAGTGTGACGATTGCACTATAATGTCTCCAGTTTGGAATTCCAAAATCAAGAGATGTAGGTTATCCAGAAATCTTTTGAGCAGACCCACTGAGTCGACACTCGACTGTCCAGATATTGCAACAGGTCAAGGAAGGGTTGACTTACCTGATGCTTTAAATGCTTAGTATGAGGAAATATGGCATAAGTTTACAGGGCCACTTGATTTCCCTACATTGTCTCTCTCTCTGTTAGGTTGTCTTTCTGTCAGTCTATTTCTCCACATCTCTTGACAGTGTCTTTCTCATTCTGTCAGTCTATTTTGCTAATTCTCACCCAGGCTCGCTTCAACATTGTTTTTCTCTCTCTGTCTTTCTTCCTCTGCTCTTTTGCAGCAATTCTGTTGAGCAGACTCAAGCATTCCTAGGGTGTTTTAAAACCATGACATCTAAAAAATGTGCAACAAAAAGTAAACATGTTGCAATGGTGCAAATCACCAAAGAAACTAAATAAGGTTGCTTTAGTGAAAGATTTATGTGAGGCCTTTGGTGTGGCTGTCTCAATAGTTCACTGCATCAGGAAAAAGTATGAAAATGTGAAAGATAGAGCATTTTGACAAAATGTATTTTATGCTGCTTTATTATGTTTAATCACTGTTTTAAGTTTTTAAATATTTTTATCAGTTATTTTGTCCAGTTCACATACTTGTGGTCAGAGCAACTTTATTTCATAATTTAAAACTATTTGAAATCCAGAAATGGTTTGGTCCTAATTTACAAAGTCATTTCACAGGATGAGGGCATTACATGCCAGAGCAATATTTATTGCCCATCCCTCATTTCCTTTGAAAGGGAATTCCAGGATTTTAACTCAATGCCAATGAAGGAATGGTAATCTATTTTCAAATCAAGATGGTGTGCGACTTGGAGGGGAACATGTAGATGGTGATTTTCACATGCATCTGCTTCCTTTCTACTCCTTAATGGTAATGATGCAGCTTTTGAAGGTGCTGTCAAAGGAGACTTGTTGAGTTGCTGCAGTGCATGCTGCCACAGGCCTTCAACAGTAAAGGAAGAGATTGTTGAAGGTCATGCATGGAATGCCGATCAAGTGGGCTGCTTTGTTTTGACTAGTATCAAGCTTCTTATTATTGGAACTGCACACATCTAAATAAGTGAGAAGTATTCCATTACACTCGTAACATGGGCCTTATAAATCGTGGATAGGCTTGGGGAGTCAGGAAGGCAGTTATTTGCTGCCAAATTCCATCCTCTGACCTGTTCTTGTAGCCACAGATTCAGTTTCTGGTCAATGATAACCCCAGAATGTTAATAATGGAGGATCATTGATTGTAATGCCATTGAATGTGAAGGGGTGACAATTAGATTCTCTCTTGTTGGAGATCATCATTGCCTGGCGCTTGTGTGGCACAAATGCTACGTGGCATTTATCAAGCCTGAATGTTGCCCAGATCTTGTTGCATATGAGGAAAAACTGCTTTAATATCTAAGGAGTTGTGAACGGTGCTGAATACTGTGAAATCATCAGTGAGCTTCCCCACTTCTGACCTTGTGATGAAGAGAAGATCATTGATGAAACACGTGAAGATGCTGCATAATCTCAGGATAAAGGACCAATCATTTAGAATCGAGATGTAAATAAATTTCTTCATTCAAAGGGGAATGAATCTTTGGAAATTTCTATCAGAGGTATGTCAAACATATTTAAGGTTGAAGTAGATATCTTGTTGGTCTCTCACAGGATCAAACTATCGAAATCAATGGGAGAATGCACTTGAGATACAAAAATCATATTGAAAGACTCAGCAGGCTCACAGAGCCTTCTGGTCTACACATGCTCCTATTTCTTATTTAGTGTGAGGGCACAGGATCAAATGAGTATGGCAAATTTCAGTTCACAGGTGTAGGTCACGGTACAAAACTGTTGACAACTCAGCATTACACAATGCATGCGAAATTCAGCATCTTTGCTCAAACAGCCATTAATAATGACTAATGTCAAAAATAGAGTAATTAACAGTGAGGAAGCTTGTTCATCCAATACCATTGATGTACTTGATGACTTAGATGTGTTGCTGGTTGAGCGACGCCTTGTTTTTAAATTTTTCTGTCTTGTTTTCAAATCTTGCCCTGACATTGTCCCTTTCTATTTCTGTAATCATCTATTCAAAATGGGCTTGTCCAATTCCAGTACCTTGCACACCCATTGTTGATGGTTGTGCTTTCAGCTGCTGAGACACTCAGATCTTTTCCTCAACCTTTCTAACTTTCTACCTCTCTTTCTACTTTCTGTTGCATTAAATCTTCATCTTTGCGTGAACTTTTGATCATCTGCACTAATATGTCCATATGGGACCTGGTGTCAAATCTTGTTTGATAACCATGCTCTGAAGCTTCAATTTTTATTACATTTAAGGTGCTATATGAATGTAGGATTTTGTTGAGATTATTAGAGATTAGAGCCTTAGTTTAAATTATCTTGTGAATACTAGACTGCATATTACTGACACTGGATTGTAAAAATGAGCAAGTCTTCCACTCACCTTTTAGAAGAATTAAAACAAACATCAAAATATGGAAGTCTTTAAATTGGAGCAGCTAAAAATCTAGTCACCAGATAATTTAAATAAAGGGTTTGTTGCGATTCTTGAAGTAGACCCCCAAGTTGTCAGTGAGATTTGGTTTGGATCAATAACTTTTCTTTTAAATAGACAACTTTGAGATTCAAGACATTTACTATGTGACTAAAGCCACATGATGCCATGGATTTTGAAGAGACAAAATAAACTTTACTGCACAAAGTGGAAAAATAAAACAATTTACAATATCTATCTCCTATTCAAACATTCAGAGTTAATATGAGGTGCATTTGAATTAATGGGCAAAGTGTGGTGGAGTATGCCACAGTGCACAATAAATGCTAAATGCAACCAAACAAATTCCATGGATTTCTCAACAACCCACCAAGACTCAGTAATACTGTGAGTCAGCCAACCTCATTGAAACTCAGTCTTTTTCACAGGGATTTCCAGTCTTTATCTTTGAAGATTTCACCTTGGATTTCGCTTCAAAAACCAATGCAATTCAGGGCTTTAACAGAGCCCATTTCAAAAGATTTCACTCTCACTGCCCAATATTCCATTCCCATGCATACTTGAGTTTATACTAAAGCACCAATTCACAAGCACAACTTAAGATCTTAGGCCACATTCATTGTGCCAAAGTTTATCTAATTCAAGCCAATTAAAACATAAATTACAGTGCTTCACTTATAAGAAGTGGAACAAAAGAGTTAAGATACAGGACAGCCATAATGGCAGAACAAGCTCAAGGGCAGAATGGCTTGGTCTTGTTTCTGTTCCTAACTCAATGAATGGGAATTGTACAAGCATTCATGCATCAAGTTATTTCTGCAGTTAATTCAAATTAATCCAGATCTCAAAGAACTATTAAGTCAGCCAAATTAATGGCTCAGATAGTACATTTAATGTAAAATGTTATCAGTGCAGCAGAGTCAATATCGAAAACATTTCTATTAACCACTGTACCAACTTCAATAGCGAAAATGAATACGAATATCTATATTTACATTTCTACCACATCATATTCCTAAACTATAACAATGATGCTAAATCTTTCAAAGGATCTATATAACTCTTCTGGCTACTAACTTAAAAAGCTTTATCTTGGGAAGGCCACCTGAATAGTTTTTACTTTCCAATGCCTTTTTCGCATTCAATTGTATCTTTAATTAACTTCAGCTGTACCTGATACTTAAATGTGCGATCTTGCTAATGAAATATTTATTTTTGAGGCTATTTTCAGATTATTTATGTTAATTACTTTATTTTTTTCTCCATAACTTATTTCCATTAACCAACTCAGCCCAATCTCCATTTTTTCATTCATCTTTATCTCTGAAGATAGGACCCAATCTTGCAGCACAGACAGCGAGTTGTCTACAGAAGTAATGTTCTCAGCCAAGTAAAATATGATGATACAATGAATATTGATAGGAATTGAGGTGTTGTTAGGACATGGAATGTTCCACCAGAAACGGTGGCAGGAAAAGACTCCATCAGACTTTTCACATCTAAGATAACAAAAATAGAGAAGTATGAGAATGAGGATGACATGGATAGTTCTTTAGTTCTTTCTGAAAGCTGTATAGGGACAATGAGGGGTCAAATAGCTTCCATCTGTGTTGTGAAAATCAGCAGTTCCAACATGAAAATCAGATATCATCTCAGGAACATTGCTACTGATTAAATCCATGACTTTCCAATATGTTGAATCAGAAAGGAATTTTTACCTGCACTCTCCATTATCTTTCTCCTGTGATACTACCTATTGAATGAGGTCACACACCCTAATTTCTGACCAATTATCATTGTTTCATAATATACAAAGCTAATTGTTGTTATGCTTCAAATAAGATGAATGAAATGATTGACAAAGCTTCCGGGATCCAAAGAAACCGCTACAATTCTTGGAGAATTTAGCTTTATATGACCAAAATTTTGATCCATATAAATATTTATTAGATTGGGAAGCCTACAGAGATTCACAGCCCTGATGTTGAGATTCTATAATAGAAACCATTGCCTTGGTTTGCTCCTATTTGCAACAACAAAAAGCAAGAACAATAATCAAAAAGCAGAATACAGTGTTTTTTCTGAGGAAATCAGGCTTGAAGTCGACTATGTTGGCCTCACCTCAGTGCTACGGTGAGGGATTTACAAGTAGAATGTATTTCTGTCTCTGATGGCACCTTTCTGTACACACGTCCTACTGCAATGATTGCTGCCCCTTGATCACTGACAGTAGACAATTGCATCACAATGCAAAGTGGCACCTCTCTGGGTGGAAGCTGCTGTCAGAGTCAGCTCACTGTTGACGGATCCTGGATATAAATTGGTGTCACACATACACAAAGACACTTACTCTGTCATTTCCTCATAATTAGCATTTTCCTAATGAGGATAGGGCAAGTGAAGGAGAGGAGATAGGAAGGAGGATGGAGATAAGGGTTATGGAATTAGGAAGCAGAAATAGGGGTGTCAAGACTGGAGGGTGAGGGAGGGAGAGTTGTAAGGGGGATGGTATGAGGAGAGAGGTGGGAGTGTGAAGGGGAGGATAGGGAAAAGGGAGTTAAATGGCTGCAATCCTGGTTTCCCCTGCCCATGGTTAGAATTTGCGTATGTGCACCTATAATTACAGCCTTGTCCACATGACAGCCACTTGGTTTCGTGCTTTCTCCGATTTGAACTCCTGAATGTTGGGAGCCATCCACTTCTGCACATAGCAGGATTATAATTCCCATCAGAGATTGCAAGCTGGTTCTCCCATGATTGCATACTGTTGCTCCCCACTGTGCAGGCACAGCAACACTGGCAACGTAGTTCCAACTGGTGACTGTGCCAAGAAGGAGCTGTCCATTCCTCTGTGGTTAGCTCAATGATTAACATTTAAATTCTGAAAAGAATTTCAAAGTGGTGCTGCCCCAAATCGACAGTGAGAGACTTGCTCATTATTTTAGGATCCCCTGTTTGGAGAACTTATACCTCAGCACGGTGTGTTTCATTGTAACTGGGACCCTGCATGGCTAACATGCTCTCCGCTTACCAATATGTTGATGAGGCTCCTGCACCTTTTGCTATAACGATGGAAGGCAAATTGCCAAAAAAAAGTGGGTGTAATTATAAAAATCCAAATAGATGATCGAAATTATAGAACAATAGAGAAGAACTGACAAATAATAAATATAAAGTGGTTCATTATCTGCATCTTATTGGTACATTAAACTTAACCTAGATTCAGAAATCCCATTAAACAGAGTTGAGCCTAACTGTTTTTAGGGATATATTAAAAATTCTTCTTTAAAGAGGAGTGTGCTTTCACAAAGGATCTTTTAATATGTACCTGTAATCTTAGAGGAGTTATAAATGATAGGTTACATGTTGAGAGAGAGATATATAATGATTATACAGTATATGCTGAGTAATTTATCTGTTTGCATTTCTTTTCCTGATTCTAATTTTATATTTTCTTTGTCAACATTATGATGTTCTTTTGGCAAAATATCAGAGGAGAAAAACACAAACTATTTTTTAATTATGTCACAATTTTATTTTAGAAGTTTCAAGTGGTTTAGTTGGAATTGTCATGGTGACTATCTTGGAGAAACAAGTTTGTTTTGCGGTATGATTGGACAGTATTTAGCAGAGGCTGGGGAAGAAAGAACAATTTTGTGCTATATGTTTGGAGAGACTGCAGGAGTTTAAGCCATTAAAGACAGTTATTTCATAGATATAAATTCACAGACTACGGATGCTTGACAAGTAGTGCAATAAAAATAGAAAGTGCTGACAAAGATTAGTCAGTCTGGCATCATCTGTGGGCCAAGAAATAGTTAATATTCTAAGTCCAGTATGATTTTTCTTCACTAAGAGTTTTTTTAAAGATCATTCATGGGTTGTGGGTGTCACTGGCGAGGTCAGCATTTACTGTCTATCCCTAGTTGCCCTTCCGAAAGTGTTGGTCTGCTGCAGACTTTGAGGTGTGGGTACACCCATGGCGATGTTAGGGAACAGCACCATGGATGCTGTCCCACAAGACGCCAAGTTCATGAGGACCTGGCATAGGAGCTGCATTGCCTTCTTATTGAGGCAAAGCCTGCAGTGGTACTCAGCCTTCTGCAGCCAATCGATGGACATATAGTTCCTTCAAAGTGGGTCTCTGCCTCCAACATCCTTTGGCCCAACCCCGCTCTGGTCGATGGCAGCAATGCCCTGTTCCCTACCAGTGATCCCCCGTTCTCCTGCCGTGGCCTCTGGCTGGGCTGGCCATCTCTCTCCACCTGCTCAGCAGACTCGAGAATGACTGTCAGGTCTGTTGGTTCCATTACTCCTTTGGATAAGAGGGATGGGGGCAGGGAGAGATAGTCAGAAAGGTTATCCAACCCAGCCCCTCACTCCCTCAAAGCCACCCATGTTCCCATGATTCTGGATGCTGTTAATCCAGTGCTATCCAGTGCCTTCGTCAGGCGAAGGCACAAACCATGCAGGTATGGAGAGCATACGGGTGGCTCTGAGAAATTATCCATTGGTAACCTGAATGTCTATTGCAGTGGCTTCCAGGAATAGTCAGCAGTTCAAACAGATTGTGGAAAGCACCCTCATGACTATCATGAGATAGATTCTTACCGAAGGCAACACTGTTGAGTCCATGCAGTGTAAAGAGTCATGTTAGCACCCGCTGACTGTCTTGATTGGGGCAACAGCTGCCAGACCTGGTGCTTGTCACTGTTTCTGGGGCCTGGGTTGAGAAGTCAGTAATACACCACAGAACCTGTCTGGCAGACAGATGCTGGGTATTTAGAGAGCACTTCTTTCATCTCCACTTCAGCCAGGAACAGTATCTGAGGCAGCTATTATTGACCAAGGGCATGGGTTCCACATTCTGTGTTCCTTGACAGTGACAGCATGTTCTTCAACACAATAAGCATTTCTGTGCACACGACCATCAGCCTTTTCCTGTGCACTACTCCATCAAAGTCCTCATGTTTATCCTTTCTAGCAGAACTCAGCTGAGATCTCATCCTTCAGAAAGTTGGCTTTTGCACTGTCCTTTCTTCTGAACCTTTGGCAACCAACACGTGTATCCTAATTAACCATGTGCAGATCCTGACACTGTTCCAGCTTCTGGCGTACTTGCCAATGTGTGACATTGTGGCTGTAGTATCCGATCAAGTTTTGATGCTGCTTTATCAGATACCTGCTATTCTTTTCAGTCTTCATCAGCTGGTTGCACTGACTAACTAGCTGCTTTTTTTGGGGTATTTAATAGCATAAATATAGAAAGGAAGGTTGGGATAAGAAAGGGTAAGATAAGGTTGTGTGGAAAGCAAGAGGGGTATTCTTGGCTTGTACTTCATGTTAGATTGCAGGATGGAGGAAAGTGAAATTTGAGAAGATGCATCAGTTGAAATGTATCATTATTCTAGAAGGTTTCAGTGGCACTAGTTACAATGACCTGAGTAACTCCAAGAGGGATGTGTGTTGCAATGCTTTTGTGCTGTCATAACTGACGAGCTCTAAGTATGTGGAAGCTTCAAGATGTGGGTGTGAAGTTTGCAACAGTGGTATTTGTGTGTGTGTGTGTTAGATGGAGTGTATGAATGTTAGGCATGAGATCTGATTGCGAGAGATTACTGATATGTGAACAATGGGGGTGTGGCACATTGACTGCTGTGCGTATTTGGTGGTACAGTAAGTAGGAGATGGCATTTGAAGATCCATTCACTGACCTTAATCACTTGAGGTTATTAGCAATCAACAAAGCCCTCAGAGTCAGATTCCTTGAAAGGTACTCTGACTATCTCACTCCGTTTCCTTCACAGTGCACAGCTGAAGGGTCTTTTCATTCCCTGCAGAAACATCTCATCTCTCTCCTTTTTCACTTTTTGGAATATGACTTCTACTGCTGTACTGGAGAGCTTGAGAGCCTTTTATCTGGCCTTCTGCTTCATTGCTCCTTTTTCTTTCTTGTGAGAAATGCTAGGGGTGGGATTTTCTATTTAAGACCAAGTGGAGTGGTGGACAGGAAAAGTAGCACGCTTCTTTCTGCTTAGAATGGCAGGTTTCCATACCAGATCATCTGTTTTCTGGCTCATTAAATATGCACAAACAGAATACACATTGGATCTCGTGGCAGGGCGATCTGTAGTTTGTCCTTGCCACCATGGCTTCATCAATTCATCTTTCCAGAATCTGTATTTAAACTGAACCTTCACTGTTGCATCCCAGGATTTGTCAATGATAGTAATAACCCCCAAAGGATAGTGGCCAAGTGCCCCCAAGTTCAGTGGCAATATGCTCGATGGGATGGAGGCACACCAGCACGTTCTTTGCTCAGTGATGGGAGAAGGACGTCCACTAAGCTTACTGTTGTGGCTTGGAGGAAGGTGGTCAGTAACAACTCATCGCAGAAGAAATCTACAATTCAGTTCAAAGAAGGATGAAAAAGATTATCAATAATTTTTGGTGTCAAGAAATTCCACTAGTATTTATACGGTAGTCACGTTACTGTTATTTCTGATTACAGACCACCTTTGAGTCCTTTTAAAGAAGACTAGGCTATTCCACCAATTGCATTCACAAGTATTCAGTATTGGGCAACAATCATTTCCACCTGCAAATATAGTTTCAAGTATCGGCCTGGAACACAGATAGCAAATGCAGATGTACTTTGTCATTTACCTTTCCAAGAGACTGTTGCACGTCTCCCGGTGCAGCAGGAAATTGTCATGACATTGAATTTTTTAGACATATTGCAGTTTTGGCAAAACAGATCAAATCCTGAACCAGTTGGGAATCAGTGCTGTCCAAAGCAAGTCACAGAATGCTAAAAGATGGAGTTAATGCACTAGTTTCTGAAGAGATACTCCATATTTTGTACAAAAAGATGAAGTGAGTTGTCAAGATAGCATCATACTTTGGGGAGCAAGAGTAGTTGTCCCTGTTCCAGGAACAGAGTTGCTCCCAGCTGAATTACACAGTGCCCATCCGTGAATACCAAAGATGAAGTTCTTCAGGCGGCACGGTGGCATAGTGATTAGCACTGCTGCCTCATAGCGCCAGGGATCTCGGTTCAATTCCCGGCTTGGATCACTGTCTGTGTAGAGTTTGCACATTCTCCCTGTGTCTACGTGGGTTTCCTTTGGGTGCTCCGGTTTCCTACCACAGTTCAAAGATGTGCAGGTTAGGTAGACTGGCTATGCTAAATTGCCTCTTAGAGTTGGGGGGCTCTAGCTAGGGTAAATGCATGGGATTATGGGGATCGAGCCTGTGTGGGATGGTGATTGGTTCAGACTCGATGGACCAAATGGCCTCCTTTTGACAGTAGGATTCTGTGATTCTAAGTTGTTCACCAAGACTTATGTCTAGTGGCCTGATATTGATCCTGACATTGACAGCCTCATCAAGCACTGTGCCAGTTGCAATAAAAGTTGTCTGCTGCAGCCTCCCGACACCCTTGCAGGTGGTTTAACCAACCATGGATACGTGTCCATATTGATTACATTGGTTCATCCATGGGCACGGTGTTTTTGCTTCTTGTGAATACACATAAAGTGGATGGAAGTGTTTGATGTGAAGTATCCAACTTTCCACACTATTGTCAAGAAATTATGCCAATGTTTTTCATCTGCAGAATACCTGAAGTCATAGTTCCTGATAATGGAGCAGCCTTCATGAGTCCTAAGTTTCAGAATTTCACTGCCCTCAATGGTATCAAGCACATTAGAACTGTACCTCACCACCCAGCATCCAACGGACTAGCCAAATAAGCTGTTCAAACTTTTAAGTCTGGCCTAAAGGAGCAGTCAGGAGGGACTCTGGAGACCAGAATCTCAAGATTCCTTCTGGGTTATTGGACCACATGCATTTGCAACAGTAGGAGTCCCAACCAGCAAAGTTCTTAATGAACCTTCATCTCAGAACAAGACTGAGCCTCATGCTTTCAAATTTACTGTGGAGGGTAGAGGCCAGCCAAAGCAGCCATAAGGAAAACCATGATTCATATAAGTCAACATGGTAATTTTCAGTAGATGAGGTTGTCTATATGTGCAATTTTGGAAGTGGGTCAAGTTCACTCTCTGAAGTCATTTGGCAAGGCTCACAAGATCCTGCCTGAGGACAATGGAGAATTCCGTTCTGCGAGCCTCACCTGCCCCGATTCCGGGGTGGGCAAGGCAGTAACATTCCAGTCATTGTATCCAAATTAGACCCCGGTCTTATCAATTGGACAGAGAAGAAAGGATCACCAGAAACACAAGAGACCATTTGAGAGCGCAAGAGTTGGCCCAGCAGCTAGTGCTGCCATCAGGAGCTACAGTGCCATCTGGAAATGTTGATTATCCAAGCACTAAAATACCTGATTATCCTGTGACAGGCACACTTGGAAACAGACAGAACTGAACTGCTTGTGCCTGACCCAACAGGCACCTATCATTGTGGTTTCAAGTGACAGCAAGTCTGTGGAAGCATTCCAGACAGAGGAGTTATGCCATTCCACAGGATTTGGAACGCCCTGAAATACTTAATCTATAATTGACTAAATTCATGCACTAAAATGTTTAGATATGTTGGGACTGTGTAAACTGAGTATTGACATTT
Organism: Sphyrna mokarran; assembly: GCA_024679065.1. Lineage (NCBI taxonomy): Eukaryota > Metazoa > Chordata > Chondrichthyes > Carcharhiniformes > Carcharhinidae > Sphyrna > Sphyrna mokarran. The sequence continues at coordinate 56,542,662 of JAGIQG010000006.1, read as the reverse complement.
GTATAAAAAGACTTAGAGAGGGAGGTAAGTAGCCTTTTGAGCATCAATCAGCAGAGTAAGGGTCACATGACCTGGGGTTCCAAGTGGAGAACGAGTTGGGGATCACCCTGAGGAACTGGGGTTCCTGTTCCAGAATCTTTCCAGGACCTGCTGGTAGCCATGAAACTGCAAACCTCTGTTTTATACCTGTATATAAATAATGTTGCAGTTATTATTTATCTAACTGCTGAAGCGGAATTATTACATGATATTTGGGTAATTGTGCTGTGTGTTGATTCAGTTGTAGTCACCACATAGATGTATGTGGTAACTACAATAGCTGTAGATTAGCCAGGAGGGAGCTAAAGAGTGAATTGAGGAGAGCTAAGAGAGGACACGAGAAGACTTTGGCTGATAGGATTAGGGAGAATCCTAAAGCTTTCTTTAGATATGTTAAGAATAGAAGATTGGTTAGGGCAAGATTAGGGCCAGTCATAGACAGCAGTGGGAAGTTGTGCGTGGAGCCTGAGGAGATTGGAGAGGTACTGAATAAATATTTCTCTTCGGTATTCACGCAGGGTGATGTAAATGTAGTTATGGAGAACACTGAGGTACAGGGTAGCAAACTGGAAGGTATCGAAGTAGATAGGGAGGATGTGCTAGATATTCTCGAGGGTTTGAAGTTGGATAAGTCCCCTGGGCCGGACGGGATTTACCCTAGGATTCTCTGGGAGGCAAGAGAGGAGATTGCAGAGCCTCTGGCTCTGATCTTCAGGTCATCGTTGGTTACGGGTGTGGTTCCGGAGGACTGGAGGATAGCGAATGTGGTCCCATTGTTCAAGAAGGGGAAGAGAGACCTTCCAGGGAATTATGGGCCAGTGAGTCTTACTTCTGTTGTGGGCAAAGTATTGGAGAGAATTATTAGGGATAGGATTTATAGTTATTTAGAGAGAAATGAATTGATTGGGGATAGTCAGCATGGTTTTGTGAAGGGTAGGTCGTGCCTTACTAACCTCATTGAGTTTTTTGAAAAAGTGACCAAAGAGGTGGATGGGGGTAAGGCGGTTGATGTGGTATATATGGACTTTAGTAAGGCGTTTGATAAGGTGGCCCATGGAAGACTTCTGCAGAAAATGCAGATGTATGGGATAGAGGTTGATTTAGCTAATTGGGTTAGGAATTGGCTAGCAGATAGAAGACAGAGGGTGGTGGTTGATGGGAGATATTCATCTTGGAGTTCGGTGACAAGTGGTGTACCTCAGGGGTCTGTTTTGGGGCCCCTGCTGTTTGTATTTTTTATAAATGATCTGGATGAGGGTATTGAAGGATGGATTAGTAAATTTGCAGATGACACTAAAGTCGGTGGAGTGGTAGATAGTGAAGAGGGGTGTTATAGTTTGCAGAGGGACTTAGACAAGTTGCAGAGCTGGGTCGAGAGGTGGCAAATGGAGTTTAATGTGGAAAAGTGTGAGGTAATGCACTATGGCAGAAATAATAAATGTGTAGAGTATAGGGCAAATGGTAGGATTCTTAGTAGTCTAGATGAACAGAGGATCTTGGTGTGTATGTGCATAGATCCCTGAAAGTAGGCAGTCAGGTCGAGAAGGTTGTTAGGAAGGCATATGGCGTCTTGGCTTTTATTGGTAGAGGGATTGAATTTCGGAGCCGCAACGTCATGTTGCAACTGTACAAAACTCTAGTGCGGCCGCACTTGGAGTATTGTGTGCAGTTCTGGTCCCCACATTATAAGAAAGATGTGGAGGCATTGGAGAGGGTACAGAGGAGGTTTACCAGGATGTTGCCTGGTATGGAGGCAGGTCTTATGAAGAGAGGCTGAGGGATTTGAGGTTGTTTTCGTTAGAAAGGAGGCGGCTAAGAGGAGACCTTATCGAAACATATAAGATGATTAGAGGTTTAGATAGGGTGGACAGTGATAGCCTTTTTCCTAGGATGGAGAAAGCTAGCACGAGGGGACACAGCTTTAAATTAAGGGGTGATAGTTATAGGACGGATATCAGAGGTAGGTTCTTTACTCAAAGGGTGGTTAGGGAGTGGAATGCCCTGCCTGCAGCTGTTGTAGATGCGCCAAGTTTGGTGGCGTTTAAGAGGTTAGTTGATAAGTATATGGAAGAGAAGGGAATGGTTTAGTTTGGAGGGGCATTGCTTTTTATATTGGTCGGCGCAACATCGAAGGCTGAAGGGCCTGTTCTGTGCTGTAATGTTCTATGTTCTATGTATGGCCTGGCCTTGCTCCATAAATGGGATGATGAGTGCGGTCCATCAGAAAACTGGATGAACTGAATTATTTTCAGGCTTTCCAATCTACACAACTCTGCTTCTGGTCGCCTCATTATAGGAAGGATGTAGAGGCTATTGAGAGAGTTCAGAGGAGATTTACAAGGATGCTGCCTGGATTGGGAGGCAGGCCTTACGAAGATAGGCTGAGGGAGCTGGGACTCTTCTTACTGGAGAGACGTAGGTTGAGAGGCGACCTGATAGAGTTTATAAAACATTGAGAGGAGTAGATAGGGTAGACTCTGAGACTATTTCCCCGAGCTGAAATGGTCATTACAAAAGGACACAGATTTAAAGTGCAGGGAAGCAAATACAAAGGAGATGTCATGGGTAGGTTTTTCACTCAGAGGGTGATGAGTGAATGGAATCGACTGCAGTCGGAGGTTGTTGAGGCAAACTCACTGGGGTCTTTTAAAAGACTTCTGGATGAGTACATGGAAAAGAATAGGATAGGGGGTTATAGATAGGTCTGTGGATTGGTAGATGTGATCAGTGCAACTCGTGGGCCGAAGGGCCTGTTTGTGCTGTGTTGTTCTATGTTCCGCTTTTTCTCTTAGTGAGTAATGCACCGGCCTTGTGATATTTTCTGAAAATCAACATCATTATAACTTGCATGCCCTTTAGATTGCCCATTTACTTGGGAAAAAAGTGTCATATTTCTTCAAGTGCTCAGAATTCCATTGGACTTCAGGTGGAATATTTCTGACCAGTCTTGTTTTATACTTTGTAGCCAATATTGACCCAAAAGGTTGGGCTCCTCTCCCTCTATGACCATAGAGGGCTATCTGCTGCTTGAAGGAGATGGGAACAGCAGCAAGGCCTTCAACGTGAACAGGCTATCCAATGTAGGCTGTCAGCATGGTGGACTTGCGGTCCAATGTCAATGGCTTCATCACTTCACTGAAGTACTGAATGTGCGTTCCCCAGTAACAGTAGCTGAAACACAAGTGTCCACTTCCATCTGCAGTTGTTTATCACCACTGTCACTGCAATGGGTGCAGATTTAATCAGTAGTTACATGATAGAGAATATGCAGCAGCATGATCAGCTTCTGCAGTGTTAGTTGATTCAATCAGATTCATTTTCTGCTCTGCTGCTGATTTATTATTTGTTCTGCCCAATCTAGCCTAGTGTCTTCTCTTGTGGCTTCTCCTAACCTGCATGCGTCATGATAGCAAATGTATCCCTTGCCAGCTGACACATTGTAGATAGGGTTCCTGACTTATCATTTGGTAGCCATGATGTGGAGATGCCGGCATTGGACCGGGGTAAACACAGTAGAATTCTCTCAACACCAGATTAAAGTCTAACAGGTTTATTTGGTAGCAAAAACCATTAGCTTTCGGAACATTGCTCCTTCATCAGGTAAGTGGGAGTTCTGTTCATAAATAGACATATATAGATACAAACTTAATTTGCAAAATAATGATTGGAATGTGTGTCTTTACAGGTAATCAAGTCTTAAAGTTACAGATAATGTGAGTGGAGAGTGCGTTAAGCACAGGTTAAAGAGATGTGTATTGTCTTCAGCCAGGACAATTGGTGAGATTTTGCAAGCCCAGGCAAGTCGTGGGCGTTACAGATAATGTAACGTGAACCCAAGATCCTGGTTGAGGCCATCCAGACCATTGTCCACAGCAAACTATCCAGCCTTCAGGAGAACAGTGACCATGACACCACATAATCCTCCCACAGTATCCTCTACAAGACGTGCCGGAGTGTCGACACGGATGCCATCATTTCACGTGAGAACACCATCCACCAGGTACACAGTACATACTATTGCAACTCGGCCAACATTGTCTACCTGATACGCTGCAGGAAAGGATGTCCTGAGGCATGGTACATTGGGAAGACCATGCAGATGCTATGACAACGGGTGAATGAACACCACTCAACAATCATTAGGCAAAAGTGTTCTCTTCCTGTTGTAGAACACTTCAGCGGTCACAGGCATTCAGCCTCTGACCTGCAGGTAAGTGTTCTCCAAGGTGGCATTCATGACACGTGACAATGCAGAGTTACTGATAGCCAAGTTCCACACACATAAGGACAGTCTCAACCGGGATCTTGGGTTCGTGTCACATTTTGTGTAACCTCCACAAACTTGCCTGATCTTGCAAAATCTCACTAACTGTCCTGGCTGGAGACAATACACATCTCTTCAACCTGTGCTTAACGCTCTCTCCAGTCACATTGTCTGTACCTTTAAGACTTGATTACCTGCAAAGACTCGCATTCCAACCATTATCTTGTAAATTGAGTTTGTGTCTTTATATGCCCTTTTTGTGAACAGAATGCTCACTCATCTGATGAAGAAGCAGCAGTCTGAAAGCTAGTGGTTTTTGTTACCAAATAAACCTGTTGGACTTTAACCTGGTGTCATCATTTGATAGACAGGGAATCGTGCTGAAAATCTGCACTGCCATTCTTGCGCTGTGCAATAGGCTTCTGCCTGGTATGGTGCAGTGCTCTACTATTTATGCTGCAAATCCTCAATTTTTCACGGCACTCTCCATAGTGAGAGAAAATTCCAGAGTGCATTTGGAATCAGTTGCCGATTCAGCAAGCAAACAGCACTGTATGGCATCTGTATGGCATCATCATTCCACCTGGATACATGTGTTCTGCAGCATATCATTTAAATCATTCCCAAATACTCAATACTTGCTTGGTGACCTGTTTCAGGTTTGCCATAAATGTAGCAATAGATTCACTTGTGTTGTGAACTATTATGTTGAAACACTGCATAGTTAGAATTTTAGTAACTTCATAAGCTCCATTAACTCAATGTGCGATTTCTTATTGGGTGTACTGAGGCAGTCAGGTTTCTGATAAGTTTATACATTTTGCTTCCACACACACTTGTCTGATTTAATAACAATGAAATAGAAATCAAGCCTCTCCAAATTCTCTTTTGGGGAGGCAATAACCTAGTGGGCTATTACTCCAGAAACTTAGCTAATGTTCTGCGGACCTGGGTTCGAATCCCACCATTGAAATTTGAATTCAATTTTTAAAAATTCTGTAATTAAGAATCAACCAATAACCACAAAACCATTATTGATTGTCGGAAAAACCTACCTCGTTCACAAATGTCCTTTAGGAAAGGAAATCTGCTGATCTGGCTTGCATGTGACTCCAGAGCCACAGCCAATCAACGATGCCCATGTCCCCGATTGAATGAAAGAATATTGTGACTACATCTGCATCATGTGGATTGCTCCTCACGAACAACCTGATGATCACCAATCTTCTGGCTTCTGCAAGTGCTAGCTGCTTTCTTTTTCTTGTATTTGTCACTTTAAATATGGCTACCACTTTAAGACAGTGAGCTTTTTTATTAACTACTTGCTGTCAACAGCTTATCAGTTCTGTCCTTATGTTTCCTTCACTTTTCTGGTTTTGTCAGTGTCATCAGCAGCATGGCTGCCTTCTTTGCTTTTGTAAAAAAAAACAGCAGCAATCTCTCTCCTAGACAATCCTGTAGCTTTTTTTGCTACTCCGCAGGGACTTTTGATGTTGGATATTCTGGAAGCTTCTGGCCTGATCAGGACACTTTTTTTTCAAAAAACCTTGGGAACCATCTTCTTTACCTGAAGCAAGTTAGTGATTGCTGTCACTAGATTTTGCAGGTTTTCTCCCTCTTTTGTTCACCAGGAGCTGTTTGTAGCTTGTTAGTGTCATCCCAATGATTTCTTGGTGCTTCATGAGAGTTGGCGCATGTGCACTATTTTGAAAGCTGTGAAGCATCAGCTCTGCAGGTTGTTCTCTTTCTTACTATTTTTCTCTCTCTGCAGGTCTTTCTTTTAAAGTTGGGAGTGTTTTGAGAAGTTTCTGAACCATTGAGAAAGGGCCCATTTTCCTTTTTTCCCATTCAACTTTGCAGGACTCTGTTGCTTCCAAATTCCATAGCATTCACTGCAATCAGGGTGAAGCATGCAGCGTTAGTTGGATTTATCCTCGTCACTCGTGTAATATCTTGAGGGATGAGCATTTTTGGTGTTGATAAACATAACTTTTATTGAGAATGTATTGCAATGCTTACATGCATGTTGCCATTTTTTTGCTGGGGCTCTGCCCCAGCACTGCCCCCATCTTTGATTTACAGGAAAGACAATCAATCCAAATGCTACAATTGCCTTCCAAGTATGCTCTTTTTGGAGCTGAAATGACTTTTGTTGCTGTGAAGTAGATGTTAGAAGAGTGAACTTGGTCTTTCAGTTAACTGCAATATAAACAGGATGCAGTCTTCCTGTGACAAGAGGAGCTATCCTTAGCATATTTGAATTTGGTGATTATGAGAATGTAAAATACTTCTTTTTAAAAAAAGCCTTAGCTTTCCCAGCTGCTGACATGAGTGCATCCAGGAAGTTTACTTTGGGCTGCTGCTGAATTTGTAAGTGTGGAAATAGATGGCATTGTCACAACACAAAATCAATCTAAAAGTAGCTTGAGTGTCAATCAGGCCTTCTGAAATTTGGAGCATGGTCTAACAATGCTGCTTTAGCAAGTGATCGGATTTTCTTTGCAGTCTGACTTTTCATGCTGTGGAAGTAGAGAGTTTGGATAATAGCTGTGTGAATGCCATTTGATATTCTGTGTTCTGGGTGAAGATTTTATGCCAATTTTCAATTCTTGTAGCATTTCTTTACACAATGAGAAAGTAACAAATAATTAGAGAAGTACCCTTGCTCCTGATCTTGCCCAGCCTGGAGCAACCATTAGAGGTTTATTTTTTCCAGGCCAGGAGCAGAACAATCCAGAATCATAGACTTCCTACAGTACAGAGGAGGCCTTTCTGCCCATTGAGTCTGCACTGACTCTCCAACAGAACATTCCACCCAGGTCCTATTCCTGTAATCCCACATTTATTCCACTAATCTACACATCTTGGGACACAAATGGGCAGTGTGGTATAGCAAATTCACTTAATCTCCACATTTTTGGACGTTGGGTGGAAACCAGAACACCTAGAGAAAACTCATGCAGACATGGGGAAGAATATGCAAACTCCACACAGACAGATAGTCAGCCAAAGCCAGAATCAAATTCTTGACACTGGAGGCAACAGTGCTAACAGCTGTGCCATTGTGCCATCCGTAGAAATCCTCTGGTCTATTCACCTTTTTTCATATAGAGTGACCAAAAATGAGGAGTTTAGAAAGTAAGAGGGAGCTAACAATTGAGGAGATACAGATATAACTGAATCTAGCATAAGTTGAGAGTATATCGAAGAGTGAGCTAGTATTGGGATTTGGGGAGAACAGTAACTAGATATATAGGATGAAGAATTTTCAACAGTAACCAACTAAATGAACATAAAAATGGCAGCACAGAAAGGGACAGTTTGGACTGAATCCTGCCAGACAATTCATTATAAGTGTTGATATAGGCAAAAAGTATTTATGAAAAATGTTCCAAATTTGCTTTGCAAATCACTGGTCAGGCCTTAGCCAGATTACTATGCACAATTCTGGGCAGAACATTTCAGGATGGATGTCAAGCATTTGGAAAGTGAATAAAGGAATTGAGCAGGCATAATGGACTTCAGTTATGTCAAGAGATTGAAAAGATTGTGATTGTTCTCCATGGAGTAGATGTTCTCAACAGGCGAGAAGAGATGAACTTCCTCACCTCTATTTGACCTGCTTGTTGGTAATAACCAAGTTCATTTTTCATAATCATTTACCTTTTTCAAATCAGAATGTATTGAACTATTTAAGCTATGAACAATAAGGAGCTAATCAAAATTTTCTTGAGGCAAAGAGCAAATTTATTAACCAGTAAACCTAAGAAAAATCAGACATTCAATCTTCATGTGATCTTTCAGGCTCAAATCAACCACCTGGTGGTTACCATTGACTAGAAACTGAACTTGAGTACCATATAAACACTGGCTACTAGAGCAGGTCAAAGTTAAGAATTCTGTGTCAATAACTCATATCCTGACTCCCCTGAGCCTATCCATAATCTATGAAGCAGAGGTTGATTACCCCCTCTCAGAAATAACATGTAACCTCTCAAAGAGAGTACCTCACCTCAATCTGATAATGAAGTGGTTATATCTGTGCTTCAGCAACTTTTAGTGGTTCAATCAAAATAACTCCGTGAGACTCTATTTAAAGTCAACAAATAACAATTCATTTATATAACTAACTGAACAAGTTAACTAAACTATTAATAAACCGAATAAAACATGATTCTAATGGAATGCTATTTAGATTAATACAATTCCCACTTATTAACAAAATAAAATAGAATTTTAGTCACTCTCTAAATTACAACCAGGGTTGCTATCTTCTAGAATATTATGGGCATTCTCTGTTGATTTTTCTGTCTAGAACTGCTCCCCCTCTGGTACCTTCACTATTGAGATGGTACTTTGAATTGGGCAGATGGCAGTGCTTTCTTTGCTTATTGTCACAATGCCTGTTCATTTATACCTGAAATGACGTATCCACATCCCCCACAATAGGATTGGTTGCAGTTGCCAAAACCATTACATTCAAATCTAATAGATTGCTGATATTCAAGTGCCTAATTTAAATTGATAGACTGAATTCAAAAACTTTCAAATGCCTAAGCCTGTTGCCAGGGCAACCCTGCTGCTTGGCTCTGCATTACAATGTTTCAATTTGACGTCTCTATATACGCCTGCAATTTTTTAACTTTCTAAACACAGAAAAAGCATCACCTTTTAAAGCGACCATGCAGTAATTTCACCTCTTAGCATTTCACAATTTATTTTATAATTTTACAAACATCAAATTCTAACATTCGACTCAACTTTGCAACACAAAACACAAGTCAGGAGTGTAATGGAATACTCTCCACTTTCCTGGATGAGTGCAACTCCAATAACACTGAAGAAGTCTGACACCACCCAAGGCAAAGCAGCCTGCTTGGTTGTTACCCCTTTGCCAAATTCAGTCCCTCCACCATTGATGAATAGTGGCAGCAATATGTACCATCTGCAAATGCACTGCGGAACTCAACAACATTCGTTGGGTAGCACATTCGAAACCCAAGACCATGACCATCTAGACAGACAAGAGCAACACATAGCTGGGAACACCACCACCTGGGGTGTCCCTCCAAGTCACTCACTATCTTGACTTGTGAATGTATCATGGTTTACTCAATGTCGCTAGATCAAAATTCTGGAATTCTGACAGCACTGTGAGTGTACCTACAGCTTAGGGATTGCAGCATTTCAAGAAGGCAATTCACCAACATCTACTTGAGCAATTAAGGATGGGCAGTGAATACTGGCCTAGCCATCGACGCCCATATCCCCAAAATGAAATTTAAAACAATAGGTGCACATGTCAGAAATAAGAGCCCTAATAGAAAAAGTTAAAACAATATGTAGTTAAGTACCCTTTGTTTGTCCTTGAGGCATAAATTTTAAACACTATGGCTGATTTTCTTGGATGTAGTCAGAAATAGGAGATATTGCTATTATTACAAGGAAGTACAATACTTAGCACTGCTGCTTCACAGTGCCAGAGATTCAGGTTTCATTAAAGCCTTGGGTGACAGGTCTTTCTGTGTGGAGTTTGCACATTATACCTGTGTCTGCATGAGTTTCCTCTGGGTGTTCCAAAGATGTGCAGGCTGGAAGGATCAGCTATGCTAAATTGCCCCATGATGTGTAAAGTTTCTAGTAGATTTAACTTCTTGAACCAGATGATACTTTCATTCCAAGTTGTGGGTGGAGGGCTGGAGAGAATGCAGCTTTCAGCCTCTTTCCTCTGCTGAAGACTTCCTTGACATTGACTGTGTCACTTGCACTTTCTGAAAATGCAGAGCCTTGCTTTGAAATGCTTCACTTATTGTGTTTTGGGTCTTTGTGGCAAACATTAAATGTTGAAAAATCTTATTTTCAAAGTCATAGCAGCATAGCTTCATGAAAAGGTTACCCGGAGATTTGATAGAAGTATTCAATATCTGGAGGATTTTGGTTAAGCAAATAAGGAGAAATTTTTTCTCTTGTCAAGTGAGCTGCTGATCAGAGCTTGTAGATTTAAAATGATTGAAAGGAAGTTGAATGGAATTGAAGTTATTTCAAACCAAGGACTATTATGATCTGGAATGCAGGGTATGGAATCCTGTACTATAGGAGCCTACAAAAGGTAACAGACATTTATTTGAAGGGAACTAATTTGCAGGATTATAGGGCTGAAGTTGGGTTATGGGGCTAAACTAGACAGCTCCTTCAAAGAATGTCACAGACACAACAGAACATACGTGATGTAAGATTCTCTGATTCAGAGATTCTAAAGGATTGTGTCTTTCCTGCGAGTAATTTCAAGCAATAGTGTTGATATCAGCAAACATATTTGTGTGACATGTTACCAACTTATACCAACAACAGCTCTGATTTGTATAGTGGCTTTCACATAGTAAAACATTCAAAGGAACTTCACAGAAATGTTATAAAGCAGAAATTGACACAAAGCCACAAAAGGAAATATGAAAGCAGATGACCAAATCTTGTTCAAAGTGCTCAAGTTTTAAGGAATGTCTTAAAGGAGGAGAGAGTTACTTTGGGAAGGAGTTGGAAAGCTCAGGGTTTTGGCAACTGAAGTTGCAGCAGCAATGATGAAGCAGTTAAAATCAGAGATGTCCAAAGGTTAGTATTTGAGGACTGCAGTTTTATGTATTGTACATCTTGCCTAGACTTGCTGTACTTTGCCAATTAGTGTCTTATGGGATTGCAGGATCCATTTTTTTTATTAATTCGACTGTTGAAGGAATAAAGGATAGTTGCAATGTTAATCACCTCCTGCATCTACATTTGTACCAAAAAGCACCAGGACCAAAATAAGAACTCTTATTTCTGATGTGTGTATCTATTGTTTTAAATTTCATTTTGGGGATATGGGCCTCGCTGGCTAGGCCAGTATTCACTGCCCATCCCTAATTGCTCAAGTAGGTGTTGGGACTAGGATGACAGATTTGTGCATAATGTCACTCAAAAAGTGAAACTGAAGCAAAAAAAAATCTTCATTTTTCAGTTGGATTGGTACTGCACTGCAAAAAAGGGCTGGTGATTAAATATAAGGTTTATGGTGTTTTGGAACAATAAAAAGCCTGCAGTTTTAAAAATAGAAAATTGTAGAATATAACTGCATAAGAAATAATTTCAGTTATTCAGAAGACTTCAACAGCAAACAGCAATCAGAAATGTGGTTTAAACTTGCTTCAAGTTTAAAAAATGTGAGGACATTAAAAAAAAGCTAGTAAAAATAAATTACTGATGAAAAACAATGGATCTCAATTGAACCATGAACCCACCAGGATTTCCAAAGTACGGGAAACAGAGTGTAAGTCCCTGCTGAATACAATGGGTAAAAAACAACCTCAGAAATCATCCACTGAAAAAAGGAAAAAGAATTATTGTTGTACTTAACCACCAGACACTTGTAAATCTCTTCTGTATTCTCAATTATGTCCTTCCTATATTGTGGTGACCAGAACTGTGCACAAAATTCCAGCTGTGGCCTAACCAACATTTGATACCTTCCAACATTGCATTCTTTTGAGTTCTGTACCTCATGCAACAAAGGAAAGCATTCCATATGACTTTACCACCTTATCCATTGCCCTGTCACCTTTTGGGATCTCTGGAAGTGCACTCCATCATCTTTCACTTTCTCTTTCTGAATATTCCAGCATTCACTGAGTATTCCCTTTCTTTGCTCTCCCAAAATGGTTAATGCCACACTTTACATTAAATTTTATTTGCTACTTTTCTACCCACTCAATCAAATAATGTCTAACATTCTGGAGGCTATTCTCTTCATCGTCAACTATATGATCAATTTTGGTGTAATCTTCAAATTTCCCAATGATGTCTCCTACATTTGAGTCCAAATCATTAACATGTATAGTAAACAGCAAGGGATCAGAGTCCTGTGGGATGCTACTCGAAAACCCTTTGCTTTTGTTAAAACATCCATTGATGATTATCATTTGATTCCTGTCATTGAGCCAATTTTGGATTCAACTTGCCACGTTTTCTTGTATCCCATGATAAGTGACAGTTTATCTTGGCTTTCAGAATTGCTTCCAATAATTTTTCCACCACAGAAGCCAGACTAACAGGCCTATAATTATTTTGGCTTATTCCTTTCACCCTTTTTAGACTGGCATAACACTCACAAACCTCCAATTCTCTGGTATCTTGCCTGTATCTAGTGAGAATCGAAAATTTATCCTCAGGGCATCTATTATTTCATCTCTGGCTTCCTTTAACAGCATGGGATACAATCCCTACTTTCCATTAACCTTTCTGACTTTTGTTTTTGTATATTCTGCCATTTCCATTAACTTAACTTTGCTCTCAACAACCCTGACTGTCAGACCTGAACTTTGACAACTAACCCCACTGAATGTTTGAACTGTGACATTGATTCGCCTTGAGCAAAGACCCTGACTCACTTTGCTTTACTGGTGGATTCTGTGATGCTTGTAAACTTTCAGTGACTTCCACTTCCTTTCTGATTTTCACTTTTGACTGTAGGAGGAATTTGGATGATAAAAATGTTGTTATGCTCTTTTATCACATTTCCTGTTTCAAGCAAACAATCTACTTGACACTAATGGAGGCTCTCTCCTATCTTCACCAACTAGCGAATGCGCCTAGGTTCTTTACAACAACTCTAACCAAATACTGATCATCTTGGTGCTTTTTCACCATGATCTTCTGACCAGCGCTGAACTCTATAATTTTATGCCTGTTATATTATGATTCATCTTCACTTGGTCTTGTTTCCCCTTACTTGCTATTGATGTCAGGCTTAAGCAAACTAAAGCTTATACAAGGACCATGTTTAAACATTAACTTGTATGGTAAGCATCCTGCTCAAACAGCAATGAACCTTGAATTCGCTGTGTAAGCCAAGCTCCACCCAATCATATGATTTTATCTGTTAATCAACCTAATGAAGTCCTATGCTGCAAAGCCCCAGTGGAACCACTGAAAACAACAGAACAATATTAGTCCAAATTACAACAAACATTCTAGCAATTAGAAGCAATTATGCTGCTGCAGGAACAATATAGGGCTACTGCACATAGACAGAACAGCATCAGTAATAAAAAAGCTGCTGAAACAGACTCTGCACAATGAACATGACAAATACATTTCGTAAAGACACTATCATCATCATAACTTTAAGTGGCTCTAGATTTAGAAGGCTCAACAATCTGGGTTGGCTGACTAACACTCAACAGCAGGGATAAAGTGATATAGGAAACAAGTGGGGAGGTGGATTTGAGGCCAGGAAAAAATCAGCCATGATCTGATTGAATGGCAGAGCAAAGTCAAAGGGCTGAATTTGCCTACTTCTGCTCCAGATTCCTATGTCCCAATGTAGCAAAGGCACTAGAGATATGACATTGATGAGAAATGTAATAAGTATTCAGAGACAGAAGTCTCTTCACCAAAATCCCTTCACTTACAATTCGAAAGCAGTACAATAGAGTGCTATCAGTCAGCAGTCTACCTTTGGAGTCCCAAAGGAACTGACATTATCAGCTAAATACAAGAAAAAGACTCTTTGGCCCATCAAATGACTCCTTAATCAGGGATTTTTTTTTCATACCAACCAAATTAACTAACTGAAATTAATTTAGGGGCAAAATAAATGGGGCACCTCCCTAAAAGGAGGAGGAACAGCCCGAACAAAAAACAAAGCCTGAAGGAAACTTAAAACATTAAATCATAATGTGGTTATCAGGTTTGAGTATGCACCCCAGCCCCTGTGATGCCCATTGGTCACAGAAGGCATCAACCGCGCCCAAGGACATCACATGCTCCCTCTCCAGGAAACCTAGCCGTGAATGTAGCCATGGTAGAGGCGCAGACATCAGGGTAGACGAACTCCTTAATCAGGGAATTCATATTCCAATAGGCCAACCTCAATAGCCTGACTGAAATCAATACGAGAGAACAAATGTGGTCTTTTAGAGAGAGAACATCAGGTTTATGCTCCATGGAGCCACTGCCACTTCCCCTTTACAGAACCTGCTAGTCTGCTGGACTTCAGTGACACCCTGCAAGATCACTTGCACACATGGTAAACCACAACCATAATGGCATGGCACCAAACAGACATTGTATGACAGCAGGCTTCCACTGCATTATTAAGATGTTAGGTGACTACTGATTGTGCTGCAATAGAACCTGAAACATCTAATATAAGACACTGCATCGTATGTCAATGGAGTTTGCCACCAGCTCCAGAGAATTGAGTTCCATACTAAACTCTGTACCAAGTTGCTACCATTTTCCTCCAGGCTCTTTAACAATGCCAGTGGGCTTTCTGGCAGGCTTTCTAATGCACCAGTCATTTTGTTTTGCTGCTCCATCAAAATGCTCTCCTCCATCAGCTCTCTGGCAAGCTGGCATTTGCACTATCTTTGTCCTCTGTCCTTGCTGCAGGCCATCTGTGTCTCATCATGTGCACATTCTGCCTTTGTGCTATCGATTGCATCCAAGAATCAGTATCTGAACTGATGATTGCAAACATGAAATCAAGTGACTATCCTTCACTCCTTTGATATTTAAAAAAGGAAAGGCACAATGATAATGTTGGTATCAGCGTGAGAAGGGTAGTGGAGAGGCAAGAGTTTCATACTTACATCATCCTGAGCTTGTTTGTCAGAAGAGATTGTGGGATAAGATGGTATATGAAAAGAAGAGTTAAGTCAGAAAGTACCTCCATCCCCAATTGTTTCAGCCCATGACCACAGCAATGGCCATCCTGATAATGATCAACACTGTCTCTTCCTTGGAGAGTTTGGACTGTAGGCATGCCTATCTCTTTCTGGTTAGTTCCTGCTATCTCCAGATCGGTGCTATCATGTTCTACCATAGAGAGGGAAGTGTGCCAGTGATTATTGTGCATTCTGTTTGGATGATGTAGCTGGCGTTCTGTGCAAGTTATGAGATATGGATATGTAACTTTCAGTAATGTAAATGTATGAGATTAGGATAGAGTATATGAATGTTATGTATGAATTGTAGTTGGTAGAGATTCTTGGTAGGCAAGAGATACTGGTATAGTAAATTGAGCAGTGTCTGTACTAGTGATGCAGTTGGTAGGATATGGTATTTGATGATGCATTCTCAGATATTGACTACTCATATTCTTACAGATTACATCCAGGTTCTCGGGTCTGATGCAAGGTATCGATGTCAAAGGCCATATACTGCCTTTACAACATGTGCCTGGAGGGTCTCCTGACCTCTTTAGAATATCGGACATATCCCTGAATTTCCACCTCCTCCATTAAGGTTTCCAGCATCATGACTAAAAGCCATAAGAATCCCTTTTTTCCCCCTATTGTGTGATTCTTCAATGTTTCTCACACCAGATTCACTTTCCTCACAACTGCCAGCACTGATACAGTCACAGTGCATCACCGTGTTAAGAGGTATAGATTAACTTTTTGCAGTGCAAGTGAGTTTTGTTACATATTGAAGTGGTCACATGATTGCTTTAAGAAGCAGTCACATGATCTGATGGTGATACCATTGGGATATTTCATAGGTACCTGCTTAGTTTCATTTTCTACTCTGTACAGTCCACAGCTCCTGCAATAAACCCGTGTTGTTATTTTGAATCTACAAAATGTTTTTATTTAAAACCCACAGCCCTTAACATAGTTAGGATATTACAAAAAAATTGGTGAAAGTCAAGATTTTATTTCATGGAGATCCTACACACAGACATACAGCCAAGTTCAAACCTCCAATTCCTCCCCCTTTTCCTTCTCTTGCCATCCCTTCCTTTCTCCTCCCCTCTCTTTCCTTCCTCTCTTTTCTCAACCTTCCCCTCCCTTCCTTTCCTCTTCCTTCTGGTTGCTCTTCTTCATGCTTCTTCTCTCATCTCTGCCCCTTTCTCTCTTCCATTCCCCTGCCCTCCCTTCCCTTCCCCTTACATCTCTCCCTTATTTACAAAAAAACAACGGAACCATTGTGTTAAAGTAAACAAAATTATTGATCATTGTGATAAAGTGAAAAAATATATTTTATTGTAAGAACTTTGAAAAAGTTGAGGTAATTAGTAGCTGAAATGTCATACTGCATCTGCTAAAGATAAATTTTTAGTTAAATGTATGAATTGTATCAAAGTTTTGTATTTATGATATTTTTGTTAAATGTTTATTGTTAAATCTTACCGAATTCTTCAGATGTTTTCTTGAAATGTCAAAACACAACATTTAAATATGATAATTATAAATGAATTACATAATTGGAGTAAACAAGACAGAAGAATACTAATGATAAACATATGGTGGGTTAGATTTTCCACAGCCCAAGATGTGAACTCTCTTTTGCTCAAACTCATGCAATGGGGTATCAGGTGATGGTCCGAAAAATTCCATCTTCTCTTCTTCCTGAGTAAATTTTCAGTTTCCATGGTCTAAATTAAAATAAACAAATACGTTTAGGCATATCACACATAAAGTTATAGAATAATATAATGCAGGTTTAAATAGAGGTTTTACAGATTTAAAACAAATATGTTCACTTATATATATTAAATAATAATTATAAAAGTAAAATTAAAAATTACTCATTAAGTGAGCCAATTAACAGTTGAAAAGAAATAACAAAAAAATTAAAAACTTTTACATGCCTTTATAATGGCATAGTTTATATAAAGAGAAACCTTTGAACTTTCTGACTTTACTTTAAAACTACTGTTTCAAAGATTACCTCAATGGGCTTTCACAATCTTGCCCTTTCATAAGGGGGCATAGATTCTAGCCTTGGGCCACTGTCTGTACTCCTCCTACACTGCGCAGGGGCCTGCAGAGACTGTCTCGCTGCAGGCTGAAAGCTGCTACTCTAATCAGGAGTTTGATTGGTAACACAGGTAAATTCACAAGGAATTCTCCGATTTTTGGTGGCCCATGGCTTTCTGTCACTAGGAGGAAGTTATGGGCCAATATGTGAAACAGTCATGATTGAATCTGAGAAAGCATACAAGGAAGTCAAAGATGTTTTCCAGAAGTCTGAAGTATTAGTTTATTTTAGTCCAAAGCGATCATTTACTGTTTGTTTGTGATACTTCATCTCACGGAATAGGGGCAGTTATTTCACATATTATGCCTTCGGGAGAAAATGACTAACAGTTTTTACTTCTCACCCAGGCCCTATCCCCATAACTCTATGCATTTATCCTAGCTAGTCCTTAGCATGGTGATCCACTAACCTGCACATCTTTGGAATGTGGGAGGAAACAAGAGCATCCAGAGGAAACCCATGCAGACACGGGGAGAACGTGCAAACTCCACACATTTAGTGACCCAAGCCAGGAATTAAACCTGGATGCCTGGCGCTGTGAGGCAACTCTACCACCATGTCGCTACATCTTATAAAAACACTACTCATGCAACTATTCAAAGTTCACCTGCATTATATTCTTAAACAGAAATTTGAGAACCCTGTTCAATATGTTATTATGTCCAGAATCTTTAGAGATTATGGCGCATCAACAACAAAGAGAGAATCTGGTGAACTGGTGAGACAACAATAATCTCTCTCTCAGTGTCAACAAAACAAAGGAGATTGTCATCAACTTCAGGAGAACATGCCCCTGTCTATATCAATAGGGACGAAGTAGAAAGGGTCAAGAACTTTCTACTCTCCAAATCACCAACAATCTGTCCTAGTCTCCCATGCTGACGCTATAGTTAAAAAAGCTCACCAATGCCAGTACTTGCTCAGAAGACCAAGGAAATTTGGCATGTCAGCTACGACTGACCAATTTTTGCCTTAGAAAGCATCCTTTCTGATTGTATTGCAGCTTGGTATGGCTCCTGCTCTGCCCCTCAAGGAAATACAAAAGGTTGTGAATGTAGTGCAATCCATCATGCAAATTAGCCTCCCATCCATTGACTCTGTCTACACTTCCCGCTGCCTCAGCAAAGCAGTCAGCATAATTAAGGAACCCACGCGCTCCGAACATGCTCTGTTCCACCTTTTTCCAGCGCAAAAAAATACAAAAACCTGAGGTCATGTATGAACCAAATTGAGAATAGCTTCTTCCCTGCTGCTGTCAGACTTATGAATGGACTTATCTTGCATTAAATTGATCTTTCTCTACATTCTTGCTATAAGTGTAACACTGCATTCTGCACTCTCTCATTTCCTTCTTTATGAACGTTATGTTTTGTTTGTATAGCACACAAGAAACAATACTTTTTACTGTATGTTAATACATGTGATAATAAATCAAATCAAATCAAAACAATCTTAAGTTGCTTGTCGAAAAGTGAGAGCAAACGAATGCGCATTTCAGCAAGGAGATTGAGGGTTAGCGTACAGTTATGCAACAAATGAGAAAATTATGAACTTTTGTCGTTCCTAGTGTTGTGAATACTACAATGGCAGACTTATTTGAATCTAATGATTATAATGATTGCCTGACAATTGCGCCTTTCCTAGTTACCACATGAGAATGATGCAGAATTAGTTCCAAGAGAAGAAGTATCTACTGAAGTTCCAGATCATACTTGTAGCATCAAGGACAGCTAAATTCCAGAATGTCATATGCAACCAAGGACATCTTCCTGATTGAGTTTCTTATTTCTTATTTATAATGGTACATAATGCTGTGTCTCAATTATTATTGATCCTATGTAAACAGTAGTAATTTGTTGTTATGACCACAAAAGTAAAGGGGGAGGGATGGTAAATATTTACGTTATTGCATGATTACTTTAAATGCTGGTCACATAATTTAATGATGATGTCTTTAAGATGTTTGACAGGCTCCTGCTTCATTCCATTTTCTACTTGGTACAGATAACAGTTCTTGCAATAAACCTGTCTTGTTATTTTGAATCTATGTGTGCAAACTACGTCTTTTTTATTTGTGTTTAAAGCCCAAAGCCCCTAATATAGTTAGGACATTACAAATTTGAAGCTAGCCAAATGTGATACTGGCCTCCTGCTGATGTGTCCAATCAACAACTAGGTCAGCCTGGATGCTGACATAAGGCACAGTTTCAAGATTGGGGGGGTGGTTCAGATCAGAGATGCAGAGGAGTTTCTTCACGCAAAAGGTGGTGAATCTTTGGAATTCTCTGCCCGATGAGGTGGTGGAGGTTTCCTCACTAAATATGTTCAAGTCAAGAGTGAGTAAGTTTTTGATTGAGAAGGGAATTAAGGGTTACGAGGAGAAAGCGGGAAAGTGGTACTGAACCACTACAGATCAGCTATGATCTTATTGAATGACGGGGCAGGCTCGAGGGGCTGAATGGCCTACTCTTGCTCCTATTTCTTATGTTTCTTATAATTGAAATGAGTACGCGGTATGAAGCTGGCATGCTGCCTCCACTGAATCAACAATGGAAGGTCAATTTTACCTGACAATCCCCACTCCCATTTTAGCCCACAAAGGAGGAAATATATAATAAACATTCTTCATATAATCTGAGTGCCCTAATTTTAGATTTTAAGTTCAAGGATCTGGAAATTTGGGTGAGCCGGAATAAAAATAAAAGGTTATTATAAAATGCCAAGACTGATTGATTGCTTTTCAGCAATACCTTTTCAAAGCAGACTTTAAAACAGCGTGATCAAGATAAAGCCAAAGACTTATAAACCACCATATAAGTTGAAATTATAGCTCCCAGTTAAATGTGAAGATTGCAACTGTTTTGCTTTTCCACATTCTTGATTGCCTGATGTCCTTTTCAAATAGGCTGAGTTCAAAAATATTAAGAAATAAAATCAACAGTGTTTTCATTACATTTTGTGCTCAACTATCTTCTGCTTAACTTAGCAAAACATTTCCATTAAACAATCAGAAAATGTTAATAATACAAAGCGTTTGTCTGGACCATGTACAGGATTAAATTTGTGTCCCAGATTGGTTTACCATCACAAGAAACAAAACGAAGACACATGTTTTATTTTCACTTATATTTTAACCATCTCATGACTTCTTTTGTTCTGAGAATATGGTATGCCCAAATATAGGATTCACAATGCCATTGTGGCCATCATAAAAAACTCAATCGTATGACTAATTTTTTTTTGTTTTTTTTCATAGTACCATTCAGCACAGTGGGAGCCCATTCTGTCCATTGTGTTTCTGCTAACTCTTTCATGGAATTAGTCAAACACCCTCATTCCCATGATCTTTCCCAAGTCTTGAATTTTTTTCGTTCAAGTATTTATCTAATTCCCTTTTGAAGATTATCAAATCACTTTCCACCGCTTTTTCAGCATTGCATTCCAGATCATAACTGTTCACTTAAGTAAAGTAAGATAAGTAAATGTTTCCTCTTGTTGCTTCTGGTGAAATCTAGAAATTTGGGTGAGCTGGAATAAAAAGGTAAAGAGGTGAAAAATGAAATTAATCAGGCAAAGAGAGATTATTCAGAGGAACTGGTATCCGGTCTAAAAATGAATTCAAAGATGTTCCAGAAGTGCATAAATAATCAAAAGAGAGTGATAGGTGCAGAGTCAATTAAATACTAAGCTTTGAATTTATGCAAGGAGGCAGAAGACATGGCTCTAATACTAAGTGATCTATCTTTACCAATGAAGAATATGCTGCCCAAGACATAGTGAAAAGGTGATTGGATCACAAATAGATAAAATAAAAAAGAAGATAAGTATTAGAAAAACTGGCTGTGCTTTGAGTGTTAGAGTTTCAGCGTCATTTGTGACACAGAAGGAGGCCATTCATCCCACTCCCCTCTTTGATTCCCATAACTTTGCAAGTTGTCAATAAAGTTGATAAAGTTACCAAGATCAGACGGAATACATCCAAGACTGCTGAGAAGAGGGGTAGAAATTTTTACAGTACTGTAAAAAGAGTGTCTTTTCTGCACTCTCTCTAGTTCACCCTTTTATAGGATGACCAGAACTGTATATAGTATTCCAAGTGTGGCTTTACTAATGTATAACTTCAACAAGATGTCCCAACTCCCATATTAAGGTAGGGCAATCTAAAATATCTAAAATCCTTACATAGAATCATAGATGTTTATAGCATAGAAACAGGCCCTTCAACCCAACCTGTCCATGCCACCCAGTTTGTACCGCTAAACTAGTCCCAATTGCCCACATACGGCCCATGTCCCTCTATATTCATCTTACCCATGTAACCGTCTAAGTGTTTTTTAAAAGTCAAAATTGTATCCATCTCTACTACTTCTCTGGCAACTCACTCCAGACATTCACCACCCTCTGAGTGAAAAAAACCCCTCCAGATCCTTTTGTGTCTCTCTCCTCTCACCTTAAACCTCTTCCCTCCAGTTTTACACTGCCCTACCTTTGAGAAATGATGTTGATTATCTAACTGATCTATGCCTCTCATTATTTTATAGACCTCAATAAGATCACCCCAAAGCCTCCAACATTCCAGGGAGAAAAAGTCCTGATCTATCCAGCTTTTCCTTTTAACTCAACCATTAAGTAAGATAGTATCTTAGTAAATCTTTTCTGCACTCTCTCTAGTTCACCCTTTTATAGGATGACCAGAACTGTATATAGTATTCCAAGTGTGGCTTTACTAATGAGTAACTTCAACAAGATGTCCCAACTCCCATATTCAACGTTGTGACCAATGAAACAAAGCATTCCAAATGCCTTCTTCACCACCTTATCCACCTATGATTCCACTTTGGACCTGTACTCTAATTAGGTTAGCCTTCTTTAACAAAGATAAGGTAGATAGTCAACATCTTTTCCCAAAGGTAGGGCAATCTAAAACTGGTTT
The DNA here is from genome assembly GCA_024679065.1 of Sphyrna mokarran. NCBI lineage: Eukaryota > Metazoa > Chordata > Chondrichthyes > Carcharhiniformes > Carcharhinidae > Sphyrna > Sphyrna mokarran. The sequence goes on along the minus strand of JAGIQG010000006.1, from coordinate 56,520,628 downwards.
ATAGTTCTCAGGCTTTTCCCTGCAGCCTTTCTTACACAAAGGCATAACATTTGCTACCCTCCAATCTTCAGGCACCTCACTTGTCACTATTGATGATTCAAATATCATTCCTCCCTAGCCTTCCACAATGTCCAGAGATGCATTTAATCAGGTTCCGAGAATGTATCTGCATTGATGCGCTTTAAGACTTCCAGCACATCCTTCTCTTGGCAATGTTACACCCTTGTTCAAAAAAAATGAGTTTAAATTACAGGTCAGTCAATTTAAACTTGGTGGCGGGAAAACCTCTAGAGGTGATAATCCCAGACAAAATTAATGGTCGTTTGAACTAGTGTGAATTAATTAGGGTAGTAAAGGCAAGTTGTGTTTAACTAACTTGATTGAATTTTTTGATGAGGTAAGAGAGGATTGACGAGGGTATGTGATTGATGTAGCGGAAATGGACTTCCAAAAAGCTTCTAATAAGATGCGATATAACTTACCAGCAACATTCAAGCCCAGGGAATGAAAGGGATAATGGCAGCATGAATACAAAGTTTGCTAAGTGTCAAGAAACGACATGGTGATTAATGGTTGAACTTTTGACGGGAGAGAATTTCCAGTGTTTGGTACTGGGGCCACTGCTTTCCGTATTGTATATCTATGATTTGGACCTGGATGTACAGGGCACAATTTCAAAATTTGCAGATAAAAAATTTGGAAATATTGTGAAGAGTATAGCAATAGAGTTTAAGAGGAATAGAGAGGCTGATGGAATGGTCAAATATGTAACAAGCGAACATTGACATTGAACCCTACGGTGCAGAAAGAGGCTCTTCGAGTCTGCACTGAACACAATCCCACCAGGCCCTATCCCCAAGTCCCTACATATTGTACCCTCTAATCCCTCTAACCTACGCATCGCTGGACACTAAGAGGCGATTTCTTAGCATAGCCAATCAACCTAACCCACACATCTTTGACTGTGGAAGAAAACTAGAGTAAAACCATGCAGACACGAGGAGAATTTGCAAACTCCATACAGACAGTGACCTGAGCTGGGAATCAAACCAGGATGTGGAGCTGTGAAGCAGCAATGCTAACCACTGTGTTATCGTGCCACCCAATACAGAGAAGTTACATTTTGATACATTGAGGAAAGGCAATACCAACCAAAGGGCACAATTTTAAATGGGGAAGTGCAAGAGTAGAGACACCAATGGGTATATGTCATTGAAGGTGGCAGCATAATTTCAGAAAGACAGTTTGAGATTTATAAGTAATGGAATGGAGTACACAAGCATGGTAGTTATATTGAATCTGTTGTGTTGAATCATTATGAAACTGGTTGAGTTTCTGCTGGAGCATTGTGTCCAATACTGGGCATTGATTCAGAAAAGATGAAAAGGCTTTAGATATAAAGGAGCATAAAAAATTTACAAAAATGGTTCCCGGTTGAGGAACGTCAATTACATGGAAAATTGTAGAAATTTAAGTTGCTCTCATTAGAGGGAGAAGTTTGAGAAGAGATTTGATAGGGGTGTTCAAAATTATAAGCAATCTAGACTAAGTGGATTAGGAGAAACTGCCCCATTAGCAGAAGAGCTGTTTTTAGAGGGGTAATGGTTAGAATCTAGAATGCAGTACTGTAAATGTGGTGGAATTATATACAACCTGGGCTTTCAAATGGATTGGATAAGCACCTGAAGAAAAAGAAGCTGACAGGACTATAAGGAAAAGGACAGGGAGTGGGACTACTTGAGCTGTCTTGCAGTGGGACATCATGGACTCAATGGACTGAATGGCCTCATTGTCTACTGTAACAATTCCATGATTTTTATGAGAAGAACCCTAGTTTTTTCAACATCCCCACACTGTGCTCCAAACTTGCCCTGCATACTCTCAGAGGTTTGTCATCTTTACAAAATTATGATGCCCATTCTTGAACACTGTTCCAGTTAAGACCTAACCACTGTTTCACAAAAGATTTATAAAGAACAAAGAACAACACAGTGCCCAATGAGCTTGCGCCACCACTTTAACATTATGAATGCCCTCTTCTACCTATGACCTATGTCTACGTCTATTGGACTCCACACAAAGGAACCATAACCAGATTGAGGGACGACTAATAGGGACAATTTGTTTACACCAATCAGCCTAAGGGCACGTTTTTGGGATGTGGGAGGAAATCGGAGCACCCAGAGAAAACCCATGCAAGCACAGAGAGAATGTGCAAACTCCCACAGATACTGGCCCAAATCCATGTATCTGCACAGCAAACAGTGACAGTCACTGAGATGTCATGTTGCCCGTCAGCTGGTCCAGTTTAAGCGTACACTAACGACGTGAAGCACTAGGCAACTCTCGAAGCAACATCCAAGAGCAGCCCTCGCACGACCCACCACATGTATATATAAACTCAATTTTTAAATACTCCATGCTTCAATTCATAAAACCAAGAAACCTTTTTGTCTTTTTTAACAGCCTTGCGTACTTGTTCTTATAAAATTTGTGTGCATGCACCACTAGACCTTTCTCTTTCTGCAGTCCTTTTAAATTTAGTTTATATTGCTTCGACTCACTTTTCCCACCAAAAGATGACAAGACCTCTGAGAATGTGCACGGGAAGTTTGGAGCACGGTGTGGAGACGTTGAAAAATTAATTCTCTGCATTAAATTTAATTTGCCATGTGTCTTATTGTTTCACCAATTTGCTTTAAGTCCTCCTGCAATCTGTTACTAAATTCCACAATGTTGACTACTATGTTTCTAAATTTTATGTCATCTGCAAACTTTTGCATTAGTTTTGCTGGTGTCAGTGGGGTGAGAGAGATGCCAGTGTTAATTGGTGGGGGAGGGGTGGAAGGGCCTGTAACACCTCAGTGGTGAGGTGAGATAGAGGTTATTTTTGACTTGATTGAGGTGTGCAATTAGTTTTACCCATGTGTTTACGTCCCTCAAAATGACAGTGTGAAACATGCCCCTTGTTTTTTTTGATAAAGTGTCATAAGAAAAGCGGTCTGTTTCTCTGGAGAGAAATATGCTAGTTTTCAATCAGACCTTGATGCACTTTTTGGTAATATTCCGCTCAATGATTTCTGTTCGTTAACGAATTTTATAATTGTGAAGGCAGTATCCCTTTCATCCATAGGCTTTAATTTTGCTAACAGGTTTATTATGTAGTACTTTATCAAATACGCTTGAAAGGCCAAATACTGTCACCAACTTTCTCTGCCATTTCATCAAATACCTAACTAAATTAGTTAAGGATTATAGGATTTGTTTTGACAATGAGTGCTGATAGCCTCAGTGAGAGAAAGGATTTGGAATCAGTTATTCAGAATTAACAGGTTGAGGAAACGGCATTAATACAAACAAATGTTATCACGAACACAGGGCACTTTAACATCTTTTCATGTTTTGTTCAATAAGGAGATGAGTAACTCCTCTATGAAAACAAAATACTGTGGATGCTGGAATCTGAATCAAAAATAGAAAATGCTGCAAAGTCTCATCAGATCTGATAGCATCTGTGGAGAGACAAAAGAACCAATGTTTTGAGTCTGAACATCCAGACTTGAAAATAAACTGTGATCATGAAGTTGTAATATTATTAAAACTAAACTAGTTTGATTTGATTTATTATTGTCACGTCTATTAACATACAGTGAAAAGCGTTGTTGCTTGTGCGCTATACAGGCAAAAACATAAAGAAGGAAACGAGAGAGTGCAAAATGCAATGTTACAGTCACAGCGAGGGTATAGAGAACAATTAATTTAATGCGAGTTAAGTCCATTCAAAAGTTTGACAGCAGGCAGGAAGAAGCTGTTCTTGAGTCAGTTGGTACGTGATCTCAGACTTTTGTGAAGATGGTGGAAAAGAGATTGTCCGGGGTGCAACAATATGCTTTAGGGAAGGAAGTCTGTATATCTAGTCTCACACCAAAATGCATGACTGCTGACTGCCTTTAATTGCATAGCAAGTTGTTCCATTATATCAAACTATTCAAGAAGGAGGACAATTACTCAGCAAAATGGGGATGGGAACTTTGCCAATGACATGAAAATCCTGAATTTCTTTCTAAATTTGACACACAATTTATATACAATTCTGCAAAATTCTTTTGCTCTTATTTTGGTACATTATATTCCACATAAGGAAACTGAATATTTTTTTGCAGCAACAGCAGTTGTCTTTATGTTAGCTTTAGAAGGAAATCTGCCATTATTAATGGCCATGGCTACAATGATTCTTCCTTTGAGAACTTCTCAAAGACATCAGCATATTTTTTGCTCTCGGTAGCTATTTGTTAGTGCTGGAAAATAAAAAACATGCTTATTTGTTGACAAGTTTATTCGCATGTGCAAAATTAGATAATTATTCCATTACAGAAAGACATTCACATTTATATAGGACCTGTTATAACTTCAGGATATCCCAAAGTACTCCACACACTGTGAAATACTTTGGAGGAGAATATAGGAAATTGAGCAGACAATTTTCACAATGAAAAGTGCTACAAACACCAGTGAGATCAATGTTCATATAATCTGTCTTACTGATGTTTGAAGAATACATTTTGAGCAGAATGTCTGGAGAACCCTGCTATTCTTGCTCGAGAAGTGGCATGGAATCTTAAACTGAGGCATGCAAAAGACAGTATGTCTTACAATCCAGCATTTCTTTAGTACTGCATCATCAGTTTAAATAGAGTTTACTTATTAGTCACAAGTAAAGTTTACATTATCATTACAATGAACTGATTGTGAAATTCCCCTGTTACTGTGAAATAATGTGTCAAGCCTAGACTGTGTGCTGAAATGGGACTTCATGCCATGGCCGTCTAATTCAAAAGCAACGGCTGACATAAAAATATATGGGTAACTAAATTGTATCCATGCCATAGGAACTAAGAATACCCGAGGTTCAATCTGCACTGCATCTCCACTGCATGATTTGGCGCAGAGTGGCAATAGTATTCGAAGTAATAACTTTCAAAAAAAATCTTTTGAACAGTTCTCATTTTTTCTAGTTTTGATGGATCGTATTCAAAACATGAATTATGTTTTCTCTCTCCACAGGTACTGTTTGGCCTGATGGATTCTTCCAGAATTTTTTTCAGATTTCCATCATGTGTCGTAGTTTGCTTTTGTATTGTGGGCTTGGGAAAAAGAGTTTGTGTTCCTAACTGTCATCCAATGAACCTATTGGAATTGCATCTCAGTTAAAAACAAGATCATTTGCTGTGATGTTTCAAAAAAGAGTGGGCTCCTGACCCTCTGTGTGAGCTCATAAATGATGAATAGGCACAGATGAGTTATCCCAAGGCTGTGCATCTGAATACACTGCAAGTCATTAAAGCTATTGAGAAAAGCAAGCTGTTCAGTCAAAATCCATGCCATTTCCTTCGAGGCCAAACCAAAGATTTGGCAGCTTTTGGAGATTTGGAGGAGGAATAACAATGATGCAAAACAATTCAACTAAATTGGACTTAGAACTCAGCATTGGCAATTTTAACAAAGCATTTGCTATACCAAAGTTCCTTGTTTTTAAATTTAATTATTTTCTTTTTGCTTGAAGATTTAACTTCAGTAGTGAGGATCTCAACATTACCAGCTTGATGGAGATGGGTAGAGTGCATAGGTATTTTCAATGGGAAAAGTGGTGGTGTAAAGTTTGTAGGTTGGGGTTTGGGCTGCAACTGGTTTTTATTTATTGCAGCTGCAGTCTGATGGTTGCCAGTAGGGAGGTTCTATGGTTAATTTCTTGCTTAAAAATAAGTAACTTATTATATTAGTTCCATATTTTTTGTTTGATTGCCAGTTCACTCCTGCAAAGTTTTACTGAAGTGTTCATACATGGAAATGAGTTGAAAAAACAGCCTGATAACTCAGCACTCCATGGAACATTAGTGGATGTTAGAGTGGAAATCTGGCTTTGGTTCAAGATGTGCCTCCATCTGTGCCCCTCCTTTTTCTAAATTGCTCATTAATCCACCAAATACATACACTTTAGAACTTGTGATTTTTCACCAATCTGACTGACCAGCTGTGATCATATGGGACAGAATTGTGAGTCCCCACCAAGATGGGGGCAGAGCTGTAAAATGTGGCAAGTTGTTCAAAAGTCCATTGACATTGGCAGGACCACAAAATCCCAACAACTGGAGGGGCTGTAAAATTCCATGCATGATCTTCACAAATGAATGATGCTTTCTTTTGACCTTATTTGCCAATAATATGTGTACCTCCTTCAAACATTCTCATTTTTGTGTGGTTACTCATTTGAACAACGCAAATGCTTTATATTGGACTGACTGAACTCTGATTCAGTGCAGAGAAAGAGGGACCATATTGGGAAGGGAATCTACTGGAAGCAAATGAAGTATTCTGGCTGATGGAAATCTGAAACAAAAACAGAGAATCCAAAAACACTACAGATGCTTCTTGACCTACATAAAGAAAAGACTAATGATATATGTCAATGGCCTTTGCAAGTTATGCATGGTCCCTGGAAACCACATCACTCTTATTATGTTAACCACTGCTCATTGTTCCATGAGAGTAATATAACAAAGAAATCTCTGGTAGCTGCTGCTCATTGGTTCCTGGAAATCACATGAGGAACAAACGTGACTATAACATAACAAACTGACATAATTGAACGATCTTATTTTTTTACAACCAAGCATAAATTTGCTTTAAATATTTGCTGCATGTAAACTGGGAGGAGAAATATCATCATTTTGTTTCCATTTTCTATAAATTGTTAAAAATTTTGTTGCTCTGTAAAAAAGCCCTATGCCTACTCACAGTTGTTCTCATTTTTGGGAACATTTTTGTATTAAATTTTACGATTGATAGTTATAATGGCAATTCCATATGTGGGTGGTTCTCTGCCATTTCATCATTGCAGTCATGGTGTTGTGGCGTGACTCAGATACTTCCCTGCTTTCTATTATTTTGTTTTTCCACAATTCTGAGGACTTATTCACTTCTTGAACATTTTAAGCTTGATTTTTATGTTTTCATCCAATAAGCAGAAGAAAGAATAAACTTTTCACCATTTGCAGATGCCTTATCCTCTCTGTTTCAGGAAGCATCCCACTATAATGTCAATTGTTTTTCTGCTATAGTGGAACACTGACTGTTGTTGAACCTATTACTCAGGTCTCATACTGTGTTTGTATCATGAGTCTGACTAAAAATCCCACAGGTCTTATATTCTGTCATTGTAACTCTGATTTCCCATATCCATTCCTGTTCATCACTTACCCGCATCACTACTTCTTTCCAGTTGCTTTACTTGGGTCGTGACCTTTTATTCCCTATTGACTATTTTGTAAAATTATTTGTGTCTTGGAATGTTGGAGTAGGTGACAACATCAGCATTTGTTTCCCATCCCTAATTACCCTTGCATTGAGTGACGTGTAGGCCTTTTCAGAGGGTAATTAAGAGTTGACCACATTGCTTTTGGTTAGGAGTCACATGTCAGCTAACCACAGAAGGATGGCAGATTTCCTTCCCCAAAGGATTTTAACAAAACAGACAATTGGTGATATTTTCATAGCCACCATTACTGAAACTAGCTGTTCAATTTCAGATTTTATTTTATTCAAGTTTCACCAGATGTCCTGGAAGGATTAGAAACTAAGCCCCAGAGCATTAGTTTGGGCTCTGAATTATTAGCCCGGAGACATTACCACTCTGCCTCTGATCTCTAAGTCAGGACATTTTTACCTACTGGGGGATTTTGATACTGGAGTGGGTATGGAACATGAGGCATAGCTCTCTTGCCTTGTACATCATGGCTTGATGTAGATAAATGGGAAGAGACAGAGACTATTTGAACTTCACTGTTACTATAAGCTTTGTGTAATCAATACCTTCTTTCAGAACAAACAATGTCACAAAGTTCTGAAGAGTCATATTGGACTGAAAATATTAAATCTGCTCCTCTCTTCACAGATGCTGCAAAACCTACTGAGTATTTTCAGTACTTCCATTCTTAAGCCATGGCATAAGTTGTCCTGGAGACATTCAAGATCAGGGCATTGGTACCAGCCAGCTGGATCTGATCATCACCAAACATAACTATCTGAACAGCAATATGCAGTACAGATTAGACCTTGGTGTGTGGGTTAGGATGTGTTAGGATGCAACCCTCAATGTTTTCTCACTCAGAGCAGAAATGCTTTCTTTGTATCAAAATGAGGCACAATAAAAGACAAAAACTGTGGTAAAAATCAACAGCTCTTCATCTGTGGACAGCATGGTGACACATGGGGTTAATAATGCTGTCTCAGCGTCAGGGACGCAAGTTCAATTCCAGCCTTGGGTGACTGTCTTCTGTGGAGTTTGCACATTCTCTCTGTATCTGCATTGGTTTCCTTCAGTGCTCCTGTTTCCTCTCTCAGTCCAAAGATGTGCAGGTTAGGTTGATTGGTTATGCTAATCAATGTGGGTGAGATTGCGGTCAGTGCAGACTCAATGGGCTGAGTGGCCTCCTTTTGCACTACAGGGATTTTATGATTTAAGATGGCCATGAATGTGAGTTGGGGAGTTTATGTGGAGGAACCTAAAACACAGCTCCGTGACGCGTATCTATTCTTTGTAGTCAATATGACTAGGAGTGCACAATCTTTGCAGCATGTCAAATTCAAGAAAAGGCCTGTGAAATGAATAAGGACCTCAAAAGGTGGTCATTAACTTGGCCAAAGCTTTTGACACAATATACTGGGAAGACCTATGGGAGGTTCTGTACAAATATAGCTGGCTTGAAAATATAATTAGCATGTGCAGTATTTTTGCAATTGATTATGTAAATCGAGACTTGGCGTAATGTCATACATAAAACAGTATCAACCTGGAGTATAAATTATTATTTTATTCTGCTGAACACTTATGCTTTGAAGTGAGAAGAGAATTCATCATCATAATATAAGGCACAGTATTCCCACTATAATGCATCATCTGGGGTCACTGTCTGTGTAGAGTTTGCACATTCTCCTCGTGTCTGCATGGGTTTCCTCCCACAGTCCAAAGATGTGTGGGTTAGGTTGATTGGCCATGCTAAGAAATTGCCCCTTAGTGTCCAGAGATGTGTAGGTTAGAGGGATTAGTGCGTATAATATGTAGGAGTATGGGTATAGGTCCTGGGTGGGATTGTGTTCCATGCAGACTCGAAGGACCTCTTTTTGCACTGTAAGGTTCTATGATTCTAGCACACTCGTATCTCTGACTTACAAGAAGAATACCCATGGGAGATTTGGTTATAAAATGAAATTCTCAGGAATAAATGCTAGATTAGATCTAATATAGTAAATAAACTTAAAAAAACATTGTCTATAGCAACATCATTATTTGAAAGTCTGTATTATGTCTTCATGTACCTTTCTCCCTCCAATCAAAATAAACTGTTATTTGATCCTATTTATAGAGACATTCAGGAATGCTGGATAAATTAACTACGCACTCAAACTCAGCACATTCTATTGTGGAAATCTGCAAAACCCAGGAAATACACAACAGAACTGCAAACATTTGAAAAAGGAAATAAGGTTACTATTTTGGGGTTAGATTTTTTTTCTCAAAATGAAAAAGGAAGACAAGTGAAATCGTTTATAGGATTAAAAAAACAGAAGTAGAAAAGAACAAATCAAAGTATATTGTATGTCATGATACAAATTACGAAAGTGCAGTTAGCATGTTTACTGTTGTGTGTGATAGAAACAGAGTATTTTGTTTTACATAGTATCCGACATTATAACATTTTAAGTTGGGCAACTCTGACACAACATGAAGACAAGCAAAATGTGGAAATCTAAAAAGAAAGTGAAAATGCGAAAAGTACTCAGGTAGGTGGCAAGAGAAATGGTAATGTTTTGAGCCATTTATCTCTCATCAGGTTTGGCAAAAGATAGACAGAGGCAGGGAAGAACAAAAGTAAAATGTTAGATTTAAGGCTGTGATTAAATGACAATGGTTGACACTTGTGCTCCTGTGTCAATTAAACATGACAACCTATCCTCACCAAATCTTACCCAAACCCCTAGAGAACTTTCTCTGTTTTCTGTAAGACCAAGCCTCTTTCCAAGATAATCTCATCCTCTGCTCAGCTCTTGGTCATGCCAAGTATAACATCTGCTAAAGGAGAAGGAATGCACTTACATTGAAGGCAGTCTCTATGTCTGATGTTTGTGGGGTCTATGGTTGAGGGAAATTGTTTCAGATGGGGTGTAATTCCAGCACCTCTTTGGAGTATCTCTTGGACCTGATCAGCCTTGCAACTTTATTTAGTGGCAGGATAACAAGGATTGGATATATGCATTCTGTGCAGTCTGTTCTGCTTGTCTTCTCAGCATGAAGTTTACATCTCCATAAATGCTGACAGTGACCTTCCCTGATGGTGACCTCCCTCCTGATCTTGATAGTCCAGACTTTTCCCATTCTCTTGATGGTGTGATCATGCACAAAGGAGGATAGTCACTGCTAAGTCTCCTCAACTTCAAATATTTTAATCCCTTATCATTCAGTTAGGTGATCTTTCAGCTGCAAGTTTCTAATTGGTTTGAAGGAAGGACCCAGGAGAATGATTCAGTTGAATAGATTCACAAGCTCCAGGGACACTGACACCAGAGCCTCTCCTCATTATATTCATAGAACTTCCGTTGCAATTGCAACAACGTATTAATATTTGATTTGATTTGATTTGATTTGATTTATTATTGTCATCTGTATTAACATACAGTGAAAAGCATTGTTTCTTGCAGCTATACAGACAAACACACTATTCATAGAGAAGGAAATGAGAAAGTACAGAACGTAGTGTTACAGTCATAGCTAGGGTATAGAGAAAAATCAACTTAATGCAAGGTAGGTCCATTCAAAAAACTGACAGCAGCAGAGAAAAAGTATCTTTTTCCCAACAGAAGAAAGTGGAAGAGAGAATATCTGAGGTGCATGAGGCCCTTAACTATGCTGGCTGCTTTGCCAAAGAATGGGAAGTGTAGACAGAGTCAATGGATGGGAGGCTGGTTTGTGTGATATATTGGGCTACATTCACGACCTTTTATAATTCCTTGCAGTCCAGGGCAGAGCAGGAGCCAAACCAAGCTGTGACACAACCAGAAAAAATGCTTTCTATGGTCCATCTGTAAAGGTTGGTGAGAGTCATAGCTGACATTCTTAGTCTTCTGAGAAAGTAGAGGCATTTGTGGGCTTTCTTAACTATAATGTTGGCATGGGGGGACCAGGACAGTTGTTAGTGATCTGGAAACTTAAAAACTTGAAGCTCTCGACACTTTCTACTTTGTCCCCAAACACCCATGTCAAGATCTCAAAGATCAGTCGCAGGCAGCTTTGGCCATCAGCACTTATCCCCAATATTTCTGTGTCTGATTTTTAAGAACATTGCCTGTCACTCTCATTGAGACTCTCAGATGCCATGAATACCTGTGGGATCTCAATCCAATCTTTAGGCAAAGGGTCATTGGATGTTTCCAGGCTTGCCCCCATCCCCAGCTTCCTTTCTGTTGGCAGTGTTATGAGCCAGGTCAGAAACTCGAAAGTATTTTATGAAGTCAGCTTAGACCATGAGTTTTGCATTTTGAATTTGGCACAGGTAAGCATAAGATGTTTCACTCCAGATAATGATCCTCTCGGGAGCTTTTATCAAAAAATGTTGATTTAACAATACAGTTAACAGACAATAAGACAGTTATCAAGAGCTTTTACAAACTATAAACAAGAGAAAAAAACAACCCTGATATTGTATAAACTTCAGCAGCTAAATAAACTGTTCCAACTAAAATTCCTTACAACATACATCCTGTTCCAGGCTTTGCAAGTATGCTCATGTGATGCTTGATCTTGTAGCTTTGCAATACCTGCTGTGTATCAGTCCTTTGGATGGAGAGTTGGAACTATAAGTTCCTAGTCCTAGAGCTTCTAGTATATCTTGAGAGATAGAGTCACTACTTGTCTCTAATTTTTCCCTATCAAACAACTAACAGTAGAATTTTCACTCCAGAGAGAGAGGCAAGAACACCTGCTTCCAGTCTGCAGCCCAAACAGCTTCTAACAAAGTGAAGCTAAAACCCTTGTTCAAAAAAGACTGCTGCAAGGTACTTGATCTGTCAATCAGGCTCCACCTAATACTTCAAAATGGATCATAAAACTCCAGGACATTGTATTAGTCTAAATTGAGAAGAAACAGTGCTTCACTTATCCAGCTTCAGCATCCATAAAAGAAATCAGTACAGACAACGCGACATCAAAACCAAAAATGCCAGTCTACTTGAAAAGACTGCAGAAAACATGATTAAAATATATTTCCTAAAGACACCGTACCTGCACAGTGGATAGAATGTCAACGTCAGAGGTTTTGGTTGTTGTACTCATGCTGCCCTTGCTCCTCCCTTTCTGTAGTTCACCATTTCTCTTACTCTTTGAGTAAGGGAATCTTGGTGTACGAAAAAAGTTGATTTGCTGGTTAAAAGGAAAAAGGAGGCTTATGACAGGATGAGGCTTGAAGGCTCGGTTAGTGCAATGGATAGCTATAGATTAGCCAGGAGGGAGCTAAAGAGTGAATTGAGGAGAGCTAAGAGAGGACACGAGAAGACTTTGGCTGATAGGATTAAGGAGAATCCTAAAGCTTTCTTTAGATATGTTAAAAATAGAAGATTGGTTAGGACAAGATTAGGGCCAGTCATAGACAGCAGTGGGAAGTTGTGCGTGGAGCCTGAAGAGATTGGAGAGGCACTGAATAAATATTTCTCTTCGGTATTCACGCAGGGTGATGTAAATGTAGTTCTGGAGAACACTGAGGTACAGGGTAGCAAACTGGAAAGTATCGAAGTAGATAGGGAGGATGTGCTAGATACTCTCGAGGGTTTGAAGTTGGATAAGTCCCCTGGGCCGGACGGGATTTACCCTAGGATTATCTGGGAGGCAAGAGAGGAGATTGCAGAGCCTCTGGCTCTGATCTTCAGGTCCTCGTTGGTTACGGGTGTGGTTCGGAGGACTGGAGGATAGCGAATGTGGTCCCATTGTTTAAGAAGGGGAAGAGAGACCTTCCAGGGAATTATAGGCCAGTGAGTCTTACTTCTGTTGTGGGCAAAGTATTGGAGAGAATTATTAGGGATAGGATTTATAGTTATTTAGGGAGAAATGAATTGATTGGGGATAGTCAGCATGGTTTTGTGAAGGGTAGGTCGTGCCTTACTAACTCATTGAGTTTTTTGAAAAAGTGACCAAAGAGGTGGATGGGGGTAAGGCGGTTGATGTGGTATATATGGACTTTAGTAAGGCGTTTGATAAGGTGGCCCATGGAAGACTTCTGCAGAAAATGCAGATGTATGGGATAGAGGGTGATTAGCTAATTGGGTTAGGAATTGGCTAGCAGATAGAAGACAGAGGGTGGTGGTTGATGGGAGATATTCATCGTGGAGTTCGGTTACAAGTGGTGTACCTCAGGGGTCTGTTTTGGGGCCCCTGCTGTTTGTAATTTTTATAAATGATCTGGATGAGGGGATTGAAGGATGGATTAGTAAATTTGCAGATGACACTAAAGTCGGTGGAGTGGTAGATAGTGAAGAGGGTGTTATAGTTTGCAGAGAGACTTGGACAAGTTGCAGAGCTGGGCCGAGAGGTGGCAAATGGAGTTTAATGTGGAAAAGTGTGAGGTAATGCACTATGGCAGGAATAATAAATGTGTAGAGTATAGGGTAATGGTAGGATTCTTAGTAGTCTTGATGAACAGAGGGATCTTGGTGTGTATGTGCATAGATCCCTGAAAGTAGGCAGTCAAGTCGAGACGGTTGTTAAGAAGGCATATGGAGTCTTAGCTTTTATTGGTAGGGGGATTGAATTTCGGAGCCGCAACGTCATGTTGCAACTGTACAAAACTCTAGTGCGGCCGCACTTGGAGTATTGTGTGCAGTTCTGGCCCCCGCATTATAAGAAAGATGTGGAGGCATTGGAGAGGGTACAGAGGAGGTTTACCAGGATGTTGCCTGGTATGGAGGCAGGTCTTATGAAGAGAGGCTGAGGGATTTGAGGTTGTTTTCGTTAGAAAGGAGGCGGCTAAGAAGGGACCTGATCGAAACATATAAGATGATTAGAGGTTTAGATAGGGTGGACAGTGATAGCCTTTTTCCTAGGATGGAGAAAGCTAGCATGAGGGGACACAGCTCTAAATTAAGGGGTGATAGTTATAGGACGGATATCAGAGGTAGGTTCTTTACCCAAAGGGTGGTTCGGGAGTGGAATGCCCTGCCTGCAGCAGTTGTAGATGCGCCGAGTTTGGTGGCGTTTAAGAGGTTAGTTGGTAAGTATATGGAAGAGAAGGGAATGGTTTAATTTGGAGGGGCATTGCTTTTTATATTGGTCGGTGCAACATCGAAGGCCGAAGGGCCTGTTCTGTGCTGTAATGTTCTATGTTCTATTTAAGGGTTCTGCTGCCTTTTGCAACTGCTTGCTCTTTTATTCCTCTCTCTTTGTGGCTACTGGCTCCATCCTATTCTTCAGTCTGTGCTCAATACTATAGACTCTGCCTGTTCTTCCATTTGCACTCAGGGCTTTTTGCCTTGCTCCTAGCATGTTGAGAGTTCTGCTTCTTGTCCTATAGAAACCCTAAGGAGCAGGCCACTTCTTCTTCTCAGTGTTCTCTTGACCATTAGCTTTTGTTGGTAGGGACTTGATGCCCTATAGACAATGCTCTGAGGAAAGTAGGGTCAAGCATCAAAGTTGGAAAATGGGACGTTGGGCCAGCAAAACATACCATTACATATAGTAATAGTGTAGACTTGCATGTGCAGTGCACAATTTCAAACTCTGCAGAGACACAACATTAGAAGGCATTTAGAGAGGGTGCAGAAATGTTTTACAACAGTGGTTCCAGTAATGAGTGACTTCCATTATGTAGATAGATTGGAGAAGCAGTTCTCCTCAGAGAAGATTGAGAGGAGATTTGATAGAGGTGCTCAAAATTATAAGAAGCGTAGACAAGGTAGTTGGAAATAAACTATTCCCAGTGATGGGAAGGCAGAGAACCAGATGACAGAGTTAGCTGATTGACAGAAGAACTAGAGGCAGCATGAGGAAGAATCTTTTTTAAATGCAATGAGTGATTCAGTTCTGAATGTACTGCCCGAAAATGTGTTGAAGGCAATTTTGATCATAGTTTTGGGACAGACAGTATAAAATTTATTTATTAGTGTCACAAGTCAGTTTACATTAACACTGCAATGAAGTTACTGTGAAAATCACTGCATCGCCACACTCTGGCACCTAATTGGATGTACTGAGGGAGAATTCTTGCCATTCTCTTCAATCCCTCCTCCATGAGCAGCACGGTGGTACAGTTGTTAGCTTTGCTGCCTCACAATGCCAGGAACCTGGATTTGATTCCCAGCTTGGGTCACTGTTTGTGTGGAGTCTACACATTCTTCCTGCGTCTGTGCAGGTTTCCTCCAGTTTCTTCCCAACATCTGAAAGATGTGCTGGCTAAGTGCATTGGCCATGCTAAATTCTTCCTCAGTGTACTCGATTAGGTGCCAGAGTGTGGCAAATAGGGACTTTTCACAATAATTTCATTGCAGTGTTCATGTAAGTCTACTTGTGACACTAATAAATATACTTTATACAGTGCAAACTTTTCAGAGTTTAAACAGTTCTCTCTGTTAGATGATCATTCAAAACGTGCAGTGTGCACACAGTGTATATCATTCTTTTGCATGAATTCTTGAAATAGCTTACTTGTAAAATTAGTGTCACAATTCAAAACAAGCAAATCTGGTCAGTCAAGAGTTGCAAAAATTTTATGCAGTTTCTCAATTGTCACAGCAGCTGTAATATTACTTATATAAGCTTTCAACCATTTTGATTACGTATCTATGATGATCAAAAATATACTGTTCATGAAAGTTCCCATAATGTCTGCATGAAGTCTGAATGATTTGGCCACTCCCAAGGATGAAATGATGCTTATTTGAGAAGCGGAACAGTACTTCATCTTGTTCTCCAAGTTTGGATCCACTTTCGGCCACCAAACATATGACCTGGTGAGAATTTTCATTCTAGAGGCACCTGGATGAGCTTTATGAATTTCATCCGTGACTTGTGAATGACTGGAGGCAGAGCAACCACACTTGACCCCCAAAGTATGCATCCATCCCATAGACAACTCATCCTTACACTTCACATAAGGTTGAAACTCATCATCTCCTGACCTGAAATAGGATAGGATCTCTATCTGCGCACTATCTAATTTGCTTAGCACTCCCTGGACATTGGGTAAAAAGATCATTTCAGGAGGTCACAATACCTTGAATGGCAAATCCAGTAAAACGAGATAACTCAAAGCGTTTGCATTTGCATTATCTTTCCCTGCTCTGAACATAATATTGTATTGATAAGCTGACAATGTAAGCACCTTGCGCTGTATTCTTGTTAAGGCCATGGAAGGAATACATGTCAACTCACTGAAAAGACTCATCAGTGGCTTGTAGTTGGTATATATGGTGGATGAATGACCACAGAGGATGGAATCTTTTCACTGCAAAAACAACAGCTAGACATGCTTTGCCCAGCTGTAAATATCCCTTTTCAGACTTGGTCAACATCCTTGATGTAGAACTGGTGGATTTTTGGACACTTCTTCCATTAGATGAGAAAGTACTGCTCCCACAGGTAGTGTACAACAGGATAAGTTCCCTGTCTGGATCAAAATGGACTAGCAGATTAGTCGATTGCAGTAGCACCTTCACATCTTTGAAGGTATTCTTCTGTGTGAACTCCCATTTCCATTTGGTTTCTTTGTGTAGAAGTAGATTCAGTGAACCAACATTGTAGACAAATCTGGCAAGAACTTTCCCTAATAGTTTAATAAGCCCGAAGTGCCCTGAGCTCTGACACATTCCAGGGCTCTGGAGCTTCTTTATTGACTCAAATTTTGCCTTTCACAGGAGGTAAATCTTGTGTGGTGATTCTGTGGCTTAGATAGTTTGCATTTCGTGCCTGGAAAATGCATTTGCTCCTCTTCAGATGCAGTCCCATTCCTGAAAACCTTTTTAAAACTTGACTCAAGTTGTTGAGGTGCTCCTCCTCAGTCTTCCCTGTAATTAAGGTGTCATCCAGTTCACCGACTGGAGGATATGCGAAAAACCAAACAGTTCTAGTTGAACAACCCTTCTGTGTTGATGATCACCTACTGCTTCAAATAATCCTTTAGCAAGAGCTGTTGATATGCCAAGCTCATGTCCAGTTTTGAAAATGTCTTGCCTCCCTCAAGAGTCAAAAACAAATCTTCCACCCAAGACAATGGATAAGCATTCACTGTGGAAACCTGCTTAATGATGAGCTTGTAGTTACACATATGCACACTGTACCATCATTTTTAAAGATAAGAATGATTGGGGCTACCCAATGAAAAAACTGAATAGGCTCAATGATTCCAAGCCTTTGCAGCCATTCCAACCCCTCCTCCACTTCCCTTTTCCTAAAACAGCGCATTGTCCCAGGCTTGTAAAAATGAGGTGTAGCCTGAGGAACAACATCAACTTCATGGTAGTACCACACAATGCATTGTGCACCCAGTTCATCCTTGAACATGTCCAGATACTTCTGAACAACAACCTCAGTCACCTTTGTGTGCTTTCCCTTGCCCCTGTTGAATGGAATCTTGCCAACCCAGTCATGCCCTAAGAAACTTGGCCTGTACCTTTGACCGCAAGGACCCAGATCCTTATTTCTGAACTATTATACGTAAGATGGACTTCAAATGCCCCAAGCAAAGATGTGGACTCTTTGATGTAAGTCTGAAGATTAACCTGTGCTGGAATAAGAGCTAGTGCTTCGTTATTCTCTGATGTCAACTTACAGGTTTCCTCACAAATTACAGATGCAGAGGCTCCTTTGTCCATCTCCACTTCATTCTGTTTACTGGAAAATAGGCTTTTCCTCGTTAATACTGAACATATTGTAAGCTTGTTCGAGTGAGCTTCTAGTTGGACACAATAAAATGAAAATCCTTGAAACGAATGACAACGCAACACAATGTTTCAGACCGTCTGGCGGGCAATAATCAGAGATTTTTAAAATAAAATAGACTTTGAAGAGTTGAGACATGGTAATTGGTTGCTTGGTGAGCTAGGAGTCCTGCATTAGGTCCGTAATTCAGCAGAGTGAGGGATTCTCAGTTCTCAAAGGAAAATAGATATTTCAAAGTGGTCAAAGTTTTGCCACAGTGATGTCAAAAGCCGTTTATCTATTATTACGCATTGTCTTTGATTTCAAGACTGATAACATCCCAACTGTTATCTTTTGCACGAATTGTAAATCCACATTGAGGTTCTTGGGTCAGGGCATTATTCAGTAAAGTTTTACAACACCAATTTTAAATCCAACCAATTTATTTGATAGTAAATTCGATAGTAAATTTATTGATTAGTAAAATTGATTGTAAAACTTTACTGAGTTTACCCCAGTCCAACGCCAGCATCTCTACATCAGGGCATTATTGTCAGGGAAGACCCTCTGACTAGACGAAAGAGGAACCTTATCAAGATGCAAATTATGTCCATTGTCCCCTTAAAGGTGCCCTTCTGAAATGTACCTGAACAATCCCAAGAGTGAGGTGGGGCTGTTAACAACTCTGCAAGAATACTATGTTTTGAACTGCAGATATCCTGGTTTTATAATTATAATGTCCATACAATTGGATGTGATATTTTACAATGCTAAGAGCAGGATTTTTTATAAATCAAGTTTGAAACTTTCAGAACAATGCTCCAATTCTGTGGTCATTTGACGTGTAGCAGCCATCTTGTTGGTTTCAGCAGATAGTCCATTTGAAAAATAGTACACAGTTGGATTTCTTCCATGTTTCATCGACATAACAGTTTTCAAAAGAGAATTGGATGATTATCAAAGTAAAATGACCAGGCCTGCAGAGAAGAAGTAGGAACAGCCAAGTTGCTCTTGTAGAAAGCTGACAGGGACACAATGTGTGAACTGGTCTTATTTTGTATTG
The DNA here is from genome assembly GCA_024679065.1 of Sphyrna mokarran. NCBI lineage: Eukaryota > Metazoa > Chordata > Chondrichthyes > Carcharhiniformes > Carcharhinidae > Sphyrna > Sphyrna mokarran. Next base: position 56,501,612 of record JAGIQG010000006.1, on the reverse strand, counting down.
AATAATTCAAGGGAAGGAAGGGAAGAGTCAGAGGTGAATTAGTTGAAGGTTAGGAAGGTGTTTAAATTGGAAAAGTTAATGCTAATTTCTGGTTTGGGACAAGAACAGGAAACAATACTGATAAAGTCACCATAAACCATACTGAAAAAGAGATGCAAAATATGGGACCTGTGTAGGACTGGAAAAAATAATTTTTCATGCGTCTTACTGAAAGCAGGCATAGCTGTAACCCCTTTGTGTCTTCTTGGCAACACTTTTTATTCAGAGGTGAGTAGAATCAAAGGAAATTCAATGCAACAACATGTTAAGTCAGATGGACAAGTGGTGGTGGTAGATGGGGACTGGTTGAGCTTCCATTCAAGGAATAAGCAGAGAGACTTTAGGCACTTCTGGTGGAGATTGAGAAGGCAAAGTACAGGACATCTATTCTGAAAAGGAGATGATTCACAGCTGTTCAAATGTAATGGGAGTCACAGGTAGGGAGGGACTTGATAAAGGCAAAGAAAATAGTTGAGACAATAGTTGAGACTAATTGGATTAGTAAATTTGCAGATGACACTAAAGTCGGTGGAGTGGTAGATAGTGAAGAGGGGTGTTATAGTTTGCAGAGGGACTTGGACAAGTTGCAGAGCTGGGCCGAGAGGTGGCAAATGGAGTTTAATGTGGAAAAGTGTGAGGTAATGCACTATGGCAGAAATAATAAATGTGTAGAGTATAGGGCTAATGGTAGGATTCTTAGTAGTCTTGATGAACAGAGGGATCTTGGTGTGTATGTGCATAGATCCCTGAAAGTAGGCAGTCAAGTCGAGAAGGTTGTTAAGAAGGCATATGGAGTCTTAGCTTTTATTGGTGGGGGATTGAATTTCGGAGCCGCAACGTCATGTTGCAACTGTACAAAACTCTAGTGCGGCCGCACTTGGAGTATTGTGTGCAGTTCTGGTCCCCCGCATTATAAGAAAGATGTGGAGGCATTGGAGAGGGTACAGAGGAGGTTTACCAGGATGTTGCCTGGTAAGGAGGGCAGGTCTTATGAAGAGAGGCTGAGGGATTTGAGGTTGTTTTCGTTAGAAAGGAGGGGACCTAATTGAAACATATAAGATGATTAGAGGTTTAGATAGGGTGGACAGTGATAGCCTTTTTCCTAGGATGGAGAAAGCTAGCACGAGGGGACACAGCTTTAAATTAAGGGGTGATAGTTATAGGACGGATATCAGAGGTAGGTTCTTTACCCAAAGGGTGGTTCGGGAGTGGAATGCCCTGCCTGCAGCAGTTGTAGATGCGCCAAGTTTGGTGGCGTTTAAGAGGTTAGTTGATAAGTATATGGAAGAGAAGGGAATGGTTTAATTTGGAGGGGCATTGCTTTTTATATTGGTCGGCGCAACATCGAAGGCCGAAGGGCCTGTTCTGTGCTGTAGTGTTCTATGTTCTAATATGTAAGGAAATAAGTTCCATGAAGAAAGAACAGGCAAAATGATATGTTTACAAAGAAAATCCTGTTTGTGGGTCTTGGGAAAGAGGAAAACCAAACTTGCTACATAATTCTGTAAGGAATTTATGTACTTTTATATTGTTTTTATATGGGGTAAGCAAAGTTAAATCCACAAACCCTATCCAGAAATAACCACTGGTATCAGCGATTGGCAGTGAGCCAGTCTCCCACTGTGTGATGGTGTGGAGAGAGAGGTTGCTTTGATGTGTAAAAGTTAGAAGCTTGTTTTACAGTACGGATGTAGCTGACTCACAATTCTGCAGGTCTAATTGTCACAGGAGTGAAATGGAACTCCATGGGACCAACACTGCAAACTTAATGAGTCAGTGGAAGAATCTTAAAAAAATCTAAGCAGTTGAGGACATTTGGTAACTGATATGTTTGTATTTCAGATTATTCTGTTGCTTTGTGCTACAGATGTGTAATTCCAAATACAGCTGACAGTTTTCAGACGTCTGACAATGATGGGAAAGCAACAGCCTGTGTAACCTCTGCTGCAAAATATCAGAATCATAGAATCCTTACAGTGCAGCAGGAGGCCATTCGGCCCATCAAGTCCCCACCAACTCTCTGAAGAGGGCCCACATCCCCACACCTTATGTGTAACCTCTTGGGTATACCTGTTAATCCTCTAATGCCCCGCTAATCCCCCTAGCCTGCACATCTTGATGTGGAGATGTCAACATTTGACTGGGTTAGGCAAGTACAAAGCCTCACAATATGGCATAGTAGCACAGTGGTTAGCACTGCTGCTTGAGGGACCTGGGTTCGATTCCCTCCTTGGATCACTGTCAATGTGGAGTTTGCACATTCTCCATGTGTCTGCATGGGTTTCCTCTGGGTGCTCCGGTTTCCTCCCACAATCCAAAGATGTGCGGGTTAGGTTGATTGGCTATGCTAAAATTGCCCCTTTGTGTTTTGAAATGTGTAGTTAGAGGGTTTAGAGAGTAAATATGTAGGGATATGGGGTAGAGAATCTGTGGGATTGTGGTTGATGCAGACTTGATGGGTCAAATGGCCTCTTCCTGCTCTGTAGGGTTTCTATGATTCTATCAGATTAAAGTCCAACAAGTTGGGCAGCACACTAGCACAGTGTTAGCACTGGTGCTTCATAGCTCCAGGGACCTGGGTTCAATTCCAAGCTTGAGTCACTGTCTGTGTGGAGATTGCACATTCTCCTCATGTCTGCGTGGGTTTCCTCTGGATGCTCTGGTTTCCTTCTACAGTCCAAAGATGTGTGGGTTAGATTAATTGGCCATGCTAAAAAATTGCCCCGTTGTGTCCTGAGATCCTGAGGTTAGAGGGATTAGCAGGTAAATGTGTAGGGATATGGGGGTAGAGTCTGGGTGGGATTGTGGTCATTGCAGGCTCGATGGGCCAGAAGGCCTCTTTCTGCACTGAAGGGTTTCTATGATTCTATGAAGTTTATTTGGTATCACAAGCTTTTGGAGTGCTGCTCCTTCATCAGATGAGTGGAGAGATGGGTTCACAGACAGGGCATATATAGATAAATACACATCTTGGGACACTGGGGAGCAATTTAGCATGGCCAGTACATCTAATCTGCACATCTTTGGACTGTGGAAAGAAACCGTAACACCTGTAGGAAACTTACAAGGAAAATATGCAAACCACACACCAAGTCACCAGAATTGAACCCGGGACCCTGGTGCTGTGAGAAATAATAATAGCTTATTGCTATTTCTATTCACAGTATATATTAGAGTGCAAAACTCATTACAAAACACTTAACTAGACCCACTCACCCACCTTTTATGCAGAACTTTACAAATCTTTTAATTATCCAATTCCCCTTTGAAAGCAATGATTGAATCTAACTCCACTATAGTCTCTCAGGCAGTGCATCCCAGAACCTAACCACTCGCTATGGAAAGAAAGTTGTTCCTCATGTCGACCACAATTCTCCCATCCTGACTCAAAACTTTTCTGACAGGTTGGGGTGGGAGGTGTGTGTCGTTGGCTTGTTCCAAGATTTGCGCATGTCCTGTGACCATACACGAATCTCCCAGAGCCAACGAATAGTCGCAGGCCAGACTACGCTGGAAAAGCAGAAAGCAGGTAAGTAATTTGAATCTGTTTTTAATATGGTTTTAAATAACTTTTAAATGTAATTATTGGGAACTTAGCATTCATGATTGAATCTTCCATCCCACCAGGAGTACTTCATTCTGGCAGGTTTTAGAGTAACTCCCCACATTTGGGGAATTAGCAGGAAACTCCACTGGAATGAAGAGGAGGTAATAGGGGACCCCCAGGGAGTCAGGCAGTGGGAGGAGCAGTGTCCCCTGGGTATGGACACCCTGGCAGAGCCAGCCTGTGTCCCCCAAAGGACAAAGTGCCCATGCCCAGGGGGCATCTTGGCATTGCCCAGCAGACATTGGGCAGCGCCAAGGGGCTAAGGCCTATTGTGAACGGAATCTAGGGATGATCGATGTGGGTGGGGGAATCCTGCTGCCAGTCTGCATGGCAATCGGTCGGGGATGGAGGGAGGGCAGCGAATCTGGTGGGTTGGGGTGCTGGAGAGGTATCTTGTCTCATAGGGGGTTCAGCGGGGAGGGTCTGGTGAGGTGAGGTGAGGTGGGTGGGGGGTTCGCTATTTCTGGGGGGGAGAGGGGATGGGCTGGACATCAGGGCACTCCAGGGCTGGGGCCAGAATCGGGCTGTGGGGACAGCTGGAAGCGCAGCGCTGCCAAGGTCCTGGGTGGCCAGTGATTGAGTGGCCAGCAAATGGGGAGAATTACAGAACGGGGCCAATGCGCATGCACAGAGTTCCAGAACGATTAGACTCAGGCACGAATAGGCCCTGTCTCTCCCTGGGTTTTTAATGAGATTCACGATTAGAACCTCTGCAGTGCACACAGTGGGGCGATTCGGGTGAGAAGCTGAACTGACAAAACAATCGGGATCTAGAACAGTTTTCCTGTCAATTCGGCACTTTTAGGACAATCGCGGCCATCATTTCTGGTTCTTTTCCTCCCAATCACTGTAAATTCCAACAAATTTGGAAATACAAGATCCATCCTTGTTCTAATACATTTATCCATTAGTAACTCAGAAAATATGTTTTAGCATGGCTTGATAGGGGTTAGAGAAGAGATACGACTCGAATCAAATGAAGGCATACAAACAATTGAATGCTCTAGGAAAAAAAAGCTACAACCACATAAGTAATCTAATTATGAGTGTAATTACATTTTGGTGAAGACCTATTGAAAAAAAAGGTGGAAAATCCATTGTATTGAGGAATGATTAGATATGTACAGACTTGCATTTACTCATATGATGTGTATAAAAAACATTTGTATCAGAACAACATTGAGCAGATCCTTCTGATCACTCTCAATGGCCACTGTAAGCACAAAACAAGGCATTATTGTGTGGATTTGCTATGTTACAGGTTGTTCTTTAAAAATTTTCTTCAATATGCCACAACATCATGTGCCAATATGGCTACCTGCAACTGACCAATCTTATTTACTACAGTTTGTATATTCACATACAAGTATTATAAACTTAATTTAGATTTTATTGCATTTGCTCTGACTCTGACTCCCATTGTTTTCTACTTCAATGTTCTGTCTCTCTCAATCTTTTGGATATTTAGCATTGCTTCCTATTCCCCTGTCATCAGCAAACTGCCTACAAGGACATCAGTTCTCTGTTCAGAAGCAACCTGTAGAGTGACATCATAAAGTCATGGGTATAGAGGTTTACAGCATGAAAATAGGCTCTTCGGCCCAACTTGTCCATGCCATCCTTTTTATTTAATCCCAAGCTCGTCCCAAATGCTCACATTTGACTGTATCCTTCTATATTCATCTTACCCATGTAAATGTCTAAATGCTTTTTAAAAGACAAGATTGTACCCTCCTCTATTATTACCTCTGGCAGTTTGTTCCAGACACTCACCACCCACCAGTGAAAAATTGCCCCTCTGGACGTTTTTATATCTCTCCCCTCTCACCTTAAACCCATGCCCTTTAATTTTACACTCCCCTACCTTTGGGAAAATATATTGACTATCTAGCTGATCTATGCTCCTCAATATTTTATAGCCCTTGATAAGATCATCTCTCAGCTTTCTATGCTCCAGAGTAAAATGTTCCAGTCTATGCAACCTCTCCTTAAAACTGAAATCATCAAGTCCTATTGCATCCTCATAAATCTTTTCTATGGTCTTTCTAGTTTAATAATATCCTTTCTATAATAGAGTGGTCAGAACTATACACAGTATTCCAAGTGTAGCTTTATCAATGTCTTGTATAACTTCAACAAGACATCCCAATTCCTGTATTCAGGGATCTGACCAATGAAACCAAGCATGCTAGATGCTTTCTTCATTACTCTGTCTACCTGTGAATCCATTTTCAAGAAGCTATGAACCTGTACCCGTAGATCTCTTTGTTCTGTAACTCTCCCCAACACCCTACCATCAACTAAGTAAGTCCTGCCTGATTCAATCTATCAAAATACATCACATCATATTTATCTAAATTAAACGTCATTTGTCATTCATCAGCCCACTGGCTCAATTGACCAATATCCCACTGCAATCTGAGATAACCTTCACTGTCCACTATGCCACCAACTGTAGTGTCATCACAAAACTTACTAACCATGCTTCCTGTATTCTCATCCAAATCATTAATATAAATGACAAATAACAATGGACACAGCACTGATCCGTGAGACACACCGCTGTCACAGAACTCCAGTTTGAAAAACAACTCTCTACAATTACCCTTTGGCTTCCATTCTGTCTCCCTTCTACTGCTTCCACCTCTTGGCTCATAGTTTTTGTTTCTTTACATTTTTCCATATTCCTCTGCTCACATCTTCATTTCATTGCATCATGCTATCTTCACTGTCCTGGAGCAATCCAGGACAGAGACATCTTAACTAATGTACCTTCTTCTTCCTTCATTCAGAGCCAAACTTGTACTTTGTGGAAGGGACATTTGTCCATTGAAATTGGCAAACCTCTCTATTAGAGGAAGTCCGTTTATGATTATTAGGCAAACTGGAGTTTAAATGACAAAACAAGTGCTTTCTGACCTTAAGGCTCTACCAAGTTAGTACTAGAAGGCTAGTAGATGACAGTAAAACAAACAAAAGTATGGATGAACTATAGAGTTCATTTGTTTGTTTTGGAACTTGTTTTCACAAATGCTAACAACCTTGTTTTGTATAAAAAATCTCAAATGCAAGGACCTTTAAGCCTGTCATTTCCTCAAGAGTTAACCGTTGTTTTGAACATCCACCTTTGTCATTTTGCTCCCTAATGACAATACAGCTTTTTTTTCATCAAAACAGGTAATTTTCACAAGTAAGTCCTTGATAATGGAAAATGATTAGCTTCACAACAGATATCTTGAGAAGCACAAGTTCATGAGAACATAATCTTACCAAAAATATTTTTAAAATGCAGTTTTACTGAGAATGACCAACTGTGAGTTGCCAATGCAAATACAAATACAAAATAGGAATGCTACTTATTGTCTTCAAAAATAACATTATTTTATCAGCTAAATTAACCATGACATTTTGAAATTTGAGATGATCTTTTGATGTTGAAAGATTAAATGGATGTGTTAATGTTGAATAAATTCATAGAATATAGTCCAAAGATGTGCAGGTTAGATAGATTGGCCATGCTAAATTGCCCCTTAGTGTCAGGAGGATTCGCAACGTTTTTTGTAGGATTATAGGGACAAGACCTGGACGTGATTGTTGTCGGTGCAGGCTCGATGGGCCAAGTGGCCTCCTTCTGCACTGTAGGGATTCTGTTCTATGAACATCATTTAAAATTTTATATGAGATTTTAATGTGGCACACTTGTCTGCAACATGCAAGGGTTGGATGGCAAGGATCATTTATTTTTAGTCATCAATAAATATTTTTCATATAATGACATATTCTTAACCTTATCTTTTTCAGGACTTCAATGGCTCCTCAGGCAATAATGAATCATCCTATTTTTTCCTGATAACATTACTTCACTCGAAGTTAAATCAACATAATTCTTTTAAATTGCAGCAAGCTGCCTTTTTTTTTAATGTCATTATTTGTCACTGCACCAAGATCTTGAAAACATTCCTCATCTACTTATCTTTGCACTTTTAAAATTTTGTAACTTTGTTTAAACAGTTTCATATAGAACATGAATGATACATAATGCTATTGAACATCCTGACTTGTTATTACTATCAATCCACATTTTTGAGTTTCTTGAAGATGCTTGCTGCCTTTATTTGAGGGGAAAACCTATCTCACCAAATCTAATTATGTCTTTCTTTTTATTGGCAACTTGATTCCTCATTGCTCCAATCTTCCTGGTATTGATAAATGAATCTAATTTTAGCTATCATATTTAGCAAATCAAAGTTTGAAGTTCTTAACCTGCAGGAAGCAGCTAATGTTGCTTTTGCCCATCAATCCATGATACGCCAATTACACTCTCTTTTCATTAATGCAATCAATCATTAATTTAAATGAGTTAAGGGCAAGTTTGACACTTGCACACAGTAAAAAAGATATGTGCCTTCACTTGGGGTGATGCTCCCAAAAAAAATTATAAGTGTTGCATTCGCATAAAACTGGAGTAAATCATACTGATTTTTCAGTGGGAGTTTCAGAGTGCACTAGCTTAAATCCCATTGAAATTCAGTGGTGGGGCCTATTCCTGCTGAAGAGGCAGGCAGCATGCTGAACAAGCCATTGCACCTGTCAGTGGTGAGATCAACGCATGCACAATGGCCCCTGTCTGTCAGCCAACACGATCACAGGCTAACTCCACAACTTCTGCATCATTTGCCTCCCACCTCTCCATGGCCTGAACAATAGCTTTCACCTCTTGGCTCATAGCATATAAAAAATATTCCAGGCCAGCCCCACCCCCAATGCCCCTCAGTCCACTTCAACCTCCCCTCCTTCAGTCTCCACCCAATACCAATCCTCCTCCAAATCTCCTCCCCGACCCATCCCACCACTCTCTCCTGCTCCCCCAGTCACCTCCGATTTCGTCTTCCCCCACTCCCACAGATTGTCCAGAGGCCTTATCCTCTGTAGACCACACCCTCTTGGCACTGTCTGGGCTTTGGCACTTTGCAGCTTGAGCTGTGCTAGGGAATCCAGGCTGGCACTACTAAGGTGGCAATGCCCCGGGAACATTCCTAGCATCTGATCTCCTGGCAGGCTTCAATTGACACCCCCCCTCCCCATTTCACTTCCTGGGGTTGAGCTGCGGGAAGCTATACTAAACCCAATAGATTGAACCACTCCTGACGGAGCAGAGGAGAAGGGTGAGGGGATTGGTGGGGAAAGAGCCAAGCAAGCCCGGAGACTTCAATCCCAGGCCAGCTAATATTCTGTAAAATAGATTATGTGCACCTACATAACATATGTAGCTCTGCGCCAATTGGTGGCATGGAGCTAATGGTGCTGGAAATCTGGCTGTTGGAGATTTGCGGAGGCCATGGTGCACAGCAGAGAGCCCATGAAACGGCCTTCACTAAAGTTTCCCAACCTGCTGTGCTACAAAAGCAGCACAGAGGGACGGGAGAATTGCATCTCACTATCTTATATAATGAGAAAAATAAAAAAGAACTGTCAGATACTTCAGAAAGTTCACTGTGTACAAGTTAAAAAAAACAAACTATTCAATTTGTTGGTAAGGTCAGATGTAAAAGTTATAAAAAGCAAAGTACTGAAAGTAGCAAACACCCAGAAATACCAAGTTGTTAGGGAATCATCTGTGGAAAAAAAAAGCATGTTTTATGTTTATGGCTTGAAAAGTTAATGCCTTTTTTCCATAAATGCTCCCCTGACCTGCTGGATGTATCAAGCTTTTTTTTTGCAAAAGATTTTGTAATTATGGTCATCAGAATGATCATTGATAAATTTAATGAAGCCCTGGATGCAAAATATTTCTGTTCTAAAGAGATGTTTTGATTATTACTTTCAAGAAAAGATTAATGCCAGATATGATCATGACAGACTGATTTTAAACAAAGGATTAATACAAAGAAGTGGAGTTCTAAGATAATAAAAGGTCTGAATTAAATTTATTTTACGGGTGAGTTATGACTTGCCTTACCAGTGAAATAAAGAGAGATTTGTCGTAACTGGTACATATTAACACCATTGTTGTGGAGCAGAGATTGGTCACCACCTTGAGAACTAAAACCTAACCACTCAAAGAGGAATATCTCACATCTTAATCTGTTAAAAATGTATGTGAAGTAGTACGATCTGCTCTTCAGCAACTTTTGGTGGTTAAATCAAAATAATTACTTGACATGCTGGGAAAAAAACAACAAACAATATTTTGTTTATCTAACTAACAGTGAACAGATTAACTAAAGTATTAACAAACCAAATAAAGTACTCTTCTCATGGAATGCTGTTTAGATAAATACAATTCCCACTTATCAGCAAAAAAAAATTGAATTTTTAGTCACTCTCTAAATTACAACCTGGTTTGATGTCTTCTGGAATCTTATGGTCTTCTCTATAGATTTCTTCTGTCTGGAACCTTTGTCTTCTTTTGGTACTTTTTTTATTCAGATTGTGCTTTCTTTTAAGACACAAATGCAGTTACGAGAACCAAAAGTCATTCTCCCTCTCGGAGAGCTGTGAGTGGTGACAGGTTCTGGAGATGCCAGCGTTCGACTAGGATAAAACAGAAAGAAATCTCATCACACCAGCTTAAAGTCCAACAAACAAACTTGTTGGACTTTAAGCAGGTATTGTGAGATTTTCAGTGATGATAGGTGGCAGGTGTTCTTCCCATTTGTTTCACTGTCCCTATCTCTTATTCCTCTGATGACATATCAATATTTCCTACAATATGATTGGTTCTCAGGTTACCAAAATATCAATTTCAAATCTCAGATTGCTTATAGCTAGGTGCCTAATTTAAACTGATTGGACAAAATTCAAGCATACCAAGGCTGTTTGGCTTTTGATACAATGTTTCGCTCTGTGTACTGGCACCATATGCATCTACATTTTTAAGATTTTCTAAACACATAAAAAACACTATCTTTTAAAGGGATCGTGCAATGCATTTTTTTTTACAAATACCAACTTCACAACACCTTTGTATCCATAACTGACACTGTAAGGCAAGTCATACAACAATATAAACCAATGTTAGTTTTAAGTAAGAACCATTGTAGTTTTTCTGATTTTTTAAAAAACTGCAAGTTAAAGCTCTCCATTACTCAGTTGTGACAGAAGTGCAGCTCCTCAAAGAAACCAGGTAGTTTATGCAAGTCTTCTATAAAGCATGGTTGAGTGGTTTAAGAGTTCTTTTTCCCCTGATTTATCCTTTTTCAGGAAGTGCTTAGCTTCCATTCTGTGTTTTCCTGGTGATATATGGCTGAGATTGGGAATACTGATTTGAGGATTTACTGATGCAAAGCCACGACCTCACATTCAGTTAAGCTGTGTATTTGTATTCCAACAATGTATGCATTCAGAAGCTGCCTTTTGTTCATTAGATAGGTATCTAGCACACAAAGAACTCATCACTTCTTCGAAGCTGGCGTGAAATCAACACAGTTAGCACTTCCACTTGCTTAATATACAGAATCATAGAATCCTTACAATGCAGAAGGCGGCCACAGAGCCTATTGGTTCTGCACCAACTATCTGACAAAGCATTTTATCCTGGTCCACCCTCTGTTTTATCCCCTAATCCCTCTAAACTACACATCTTGGGACACCAAGTCACAATTTAGCATGGCCAATTCACCTAACCTGCACAACTTTGGACTGTGGGCGAAAACTGGAGCACCTGGAAGAAACCCATGCAAACTTGGGAGTAATACGCAAATTCTGCACAATCACCCAAGGCTGGAATTGAACGTGGGTCCCTGGTGCTTTGAAGCAGCAATGCTAATCACTGTGCAGTATATTCTTATTTTCCATGGACCTCTCACCCACAATAGTTCAGAGATTAGGGCCAGGTTGGGAGAGCCAAGACTCACACTGTTTAGAGCTATTTATCCAGAATTACAATTTCTGATGAGGAACCATCATCTACCTGGAACAATGATGCAATAAATCCACTCACCAGTGTCAGGAACACCTCTGCATGTTGTATTGTAAGGTAGTTGATTAATTAGTTATCTACCATGCTATAGAGTACTGTGCAAATGGCTTTCTCAATAATTAAATTACAAAGTTGGCACAAAAAGTTTTTTAGTTTTTTAAAAAAATCACAGAATACTTATAGTGCAGAAAGGGGCCATTTGGACAATCATGCCTGCACTGACAACAATCCCATCTAGGTCCTACCCCATAACACCACATATTTACTCTGCTAATTCCCCTATATTAATGGACAATTTAGCATGGCCAATCAACCCGCACATCTTTGGCGTGTGGGACGAAACTGAAAAACCTGGAGGAAACCCACACAGATACAGGGAGAACAAGCAAATTCCACACAGATAATGACTTGAGGGCCGAACTGAATCTGGGCCCCTGGCAGCGTGAGACAGCAATGATAATCACTGTGCCAATCACCATCATATAACAAAGCATGTCACTCTGAAGTCATCTTGACTCAGAATACATTTTTCTCATTCAAAGAAAATTAGATAAATGATTGTAAACAAATTATATGTTTTCAATATTGCGATGGTATCTAGTGAGGCAGACTTGCGAGCTTTGTAAGTGAGAATAATTAAGCTGAAGACAGTTAGGTTGCAAGATTAAATCATCAAAAGTGCAAATCAGGCATTGAAAATGGAGATGATCAACGTCAATAAGCATTTGCATTAGGAGATAAGTGAGAATTTGCATTTAGATTTTGCTGTTGAATTTCAAAGAGAAATAGGAGATTTAAAACTGGCAAAAATTATAAATGAATAAATCAAGGTTATTAAGTTTATTTTACCTGAAAGTAGTGAACATTAGGTAAAGATGAAATATTTTTACATTCTGGGAAAGGTATAGAAGGATAATAACAATGGGTTTAAAGATGAAAGAGCAAAGGCATTTTTAAGGAAAGATTGAAAGCTATGTTAGGAGAGTGATTATTTAAGATCCTATCATATGCAGTGCTAAGAGAGAGCTGCGAAAGAAGCAAATTGAACTGTCTACAGAAAACCTTGGGAAGTGTCTGTTCCGGCAAGCAGGATTTTGTGTTAAGCTTGGGATTTCCAGTGTTGAGTGAGGGGGAAAGAGAAGGCTTGTGAAATATCTTCGCTATTACAATAGTGAGTGTTTTGTCATAATGTTACTGGATTTTTTTTATAGATTAAGGACATGATCTTACTGATCGTTCATGACACGCTCTTGTTGCAGCACAGTTGGAGAATTTGGCACGCAGCCAAATCTCTGTTCATTTTGCAGGATGGGAAAAAGTATCTATAGGGACTGTTGTCTAAAATGGTGTTTTTATTTGAGTCTAACTAATTAGAAATCTTTTGGGGAAATGATTGTAAGACTCATTTTTAATTGTGTAAATGTAATTGTGTGTGTTTAAATTCTTTTGTTAATAAATATTGATTTCATCATATTTCTGAAAATGGTATTGGAATTTTTGACTTCTGACTTCAGTACCTTCTCATAATAAAGCACAAGTTGCAAATTGTTGTGAAAGCTTACCCACATTTCCCTTTATAATGTTGTCAACCTGGCAATTACCATCAGCCAACCTTAATAATGATAAAGTGAGTTTTGATTCTTACTGGGAGGATAGCAAATACAAAAAATGTGATTCCAGCACTTGGTGGTTCCACCAGTCAGGCTTAAATTATAAACAAATGTGAAAGGACAGCTGAGCCATAGATTTTGTTCCATCCAACAGGGTAAAACTTATTCACATCATTAAACCCACCCATTGATCCTAAAGCCTGCACTGTCTGTCTTGCTGGCAGACATATGTATTCTAGAGATAGCAGAAGAAAATTCTATAAAAACATTTGGGACAATTTAGAAAGAAAGAAAAACTCTAGAGCTTTCCTCTCTGACTCAGATAGGTGAAACAAGCATTCGCAGTGAAACTTTCCCCAAACATTAAGTGACAATAAGCCTTCCACTTGCAGATATTGAAACAAGCTTCAGCATACCTCCTTCTAATACAATCATGGATACATTATTGCTTCTTCTAATACCTAATGTCCAAGAATATCTTCCAGTAGCAGTTAACTGATATATCAAGTTTTCTCATCAGCTATGCAAAGAACATCTGGCTTAAATAACTGAGAGACCTGCAAAGAAGCACTTGAAATGCATTAGCCACATGTAAATAACCTATAAAAGGCGTATAGAATTAATTACCCAATACCTGGGCACATAATTGCAAAATAGAGTAAAATTTTTTGTCGGGAGAAGGGGGGGTGAAGAAGGTTAGAATATAATCTATGGCACAGAGACAAGCCTTTCGGCCCAAATTGGATCATGCCAACAAAATGCCCTCCTAAACTAATCCCATTTCCCTGTATTTGGCCCAAATCCCTCAAAACCTTTTCCATCCATGTAGCTGTCCAAATGATTTTTAATGTCAATGTCCGTGCCTTAACCACTTCCTCTGGTAGCTTATTCCATATACATACCATCCTCTGTGTAAACAAGTTACCATTAATTCTTTCCCCTCTTAACTTAAATCTATGTCCTCTAGTTCTCAATTCCTCAATTCTGGGAAAAATACTGAGAGCATTCACTATATCCACACCTCTCGTAATCTTATACACCTCTATAAGATCACCCCCCAAGTCTCCTCTGCTCAAAAAAAATCCTAGCCTGTCCAATCTCTCCCTATAACTCAGTCTCCTGAGTCCTGGCAACATCTTTGTAAATCTCTTCTGCACTGTCTCCAGTTTAATAATAACTTTTCTATAGCAAGGCAATTAAAACTGAACACAATACTCTAGGTGTGGCCTCATCATCGTTCTCTACAAATGCAACATAACTTTCAACTTCTGGACTCAATGTCCTGACTGATGAAAGCCAGCATGCCAAGAGCTTTTTTCATTGCCCCATCTACCAGGTTGATAAACAATTAACTCAAGGCTCAGTGGAATATTGAAAGGCAGTGTTGGGAGTGTAGAACAAATAGGTACTGAAAATCAATAATTAAATATGAACAAAACTGAAGTAAAAAAAAAAGGACTGCAGCATTGGAGGGAAAGGGGTTAATGGGGATAAATATATAAAAACATGTTGATGAGTAGGGAATGAATTTCAGAAAGACACAGCCTCTCAAAATTTGTGTTTGTCCAAACACAGCCAATGTCAGGAAATAAACAGCTCCCGGGTCTGCATCACCGCCGATAAAACTTGGTGGCAACGTTTCACAAGTGAAGAAAGCGACTATAGTTAAAGCTCTCTCCCCGGCAACAGCGGGATAACCGGGGACAGCAGCAGCAGGCTGGCAGTGCTGGTATCTCGGTATCGGCCTCCTAGCGCTGATATCCCAACGGCGATACCGGCCTCCCGGTGCCGTATCTGGGTGATACCGGGATTCCCGGGGCCGATATCCTGCTACCAACCTCCCCGAGGTTCCCGGTGCTGTATCTGGGTGATACCGGCCTCCCGGTTGCTGATGGACCGGGGTTCCGAGAGGGAGGCGGGCTCAGCCAGTGACGCTCAGCCGCCGCCGCCAATGAGCGGTGTCGGGGGGCTGTCGCCGGGCTGCGGCTCGCTCCGCTGGGAAGTAGGCCTCGCAGTGAGTGCACTGAGCTCTGGAGCAGTTTGTATTCAGTTTGTTGAATTTAAACCCGATTAGTGATGTCGTGTTTATATTTTAAACTGAGAGTGATGATATCTGTGTGCACCAGGTTGCAAATGTGTGAAGGCTAGGGAGCTATAGCCGCCGGTAGGCAGCACGTTTCTTCCTGTTATTTACTATTTGAGAGACAGGCACTGGGAGCTGAGGCCTTGTTTAAAATGAATGTGAGTGAGTGAGAGAGAGAGAAGCAGAATGTTAGAGCTAGAATTTCAGAACTCGGAAATGTTGTTAGAGTCTAGCCACAACATTGGGACAACACAGCAGGAGAACTCCCAACAGGACACAATACTAGGCTTTCTGAGTACAGAAATATTTTGGGTACATTGCTATTGAAGTGTGCGTTTTAATATCAAGTTCAGTTCATAATCAACAGTTATAGGCTGACATTAACATAAAGGTTCAGTGAATAATCCATTGTGATTTCAATGCTAAAAAGCCCTGTGACATTCTTAAGGAATACATATGTCAAGATGGAGACGAAGCCTCAGACACAAAACACATAGACATATATGTTTTTGACTTAAGCAAATGGTTATTTCAAATACTGTTGTAATCCACCTGAGTTGATCAGTGTCAGTTATAATTATATGCAATATTTACATTTTAAATTGTAAACTATATATATTCCTCTTCTACAAAACTTTTTACAGTTGACTTATTGAGACACAACTCTATATTTTTCAGTATTGTTAATGGATGTAGTATAAGATTTCAAAATGGCCCAGGTTATTTGAGGGATATTACTATAGTTCTGAATGAGGGATCAGTGTCATTTGAACAAAGAACAAAGTGCAACACAGCACGGGAAACAGGCCCTTCGGCCCAACGAGCCCACACCGCCGTCTTGAAGTACAAGACTTGTATTGAGATTTCATGATATGCCTTGCAATTCAGTCTGAAATTCAGTAATTTCACACTGCCAAAAGCATAACAAATATCAATTATTTTCATTTACTTTTGCTGTAGTTATTGTGGCTATCTTAATTTCCTCCCTCCCTTTTGCTTCCTGATTTGTGTTATTGGGATGTTTTTTGTGTGCCTTCTATCGTGATAGGTTGATGGCATTTGAAGATTACAGATGTGGAAGAAAGTGAAACAGTCTTTGGAATAAAGAGGATATGGAGCTGAAAAATCAGTTGTGAGTCTGTACCATAGTTGTGGAGGTTCTGTTTCGGTCTAAAATAGTGGCAGCCAGGTGATGGAATAGGCATGGACAATGTGAAGCAGTGCTTTCCAAAACCTTTTTTCCACTGAACTCCAATTTAAGGCTTTGAAATTGCCATGATCCCTCCAAGGGAGTTATGGGCAAGGATGCTTTTAATCATTATCTGCCTTTAAAAACTTACCTTTAGGTTGGTTTCTGGAGCAAGAATCACTCCTTAAGGTTGGACCATCTAAACCATACCACCATTGGGTTTAAAGGAGCCTCGCTGCTGTTAACAGTCAGATGAACATCTGCAGAAGCCATTACAGAGTTCCCAACCTCGGAATCTCTTGTGACGTTGTTTGGGAAACCATGTTGTGGAGTTGAGGCTGGGCTTAAAAAAGAATTGCTTTCATTTATTCACCTATATATTGGACAAACAGTCTGACAGCATGGAAGTCATGAATTGACAGAAAGCAGTTTAGCTGGGTGTCATTAGCATGAATGTGAAAGCTGCTCCCATATCTGCCAAGGAGGCAATCTACACCAGAACAGAGTTCAAGAATTAAATGTTTTGCACAGTTATAGATAATGGGAGTTCTGTGGCGTTAAGGTGCTGGAAGATTGTGGAATCTAGATGTCTACAGAGATGTTTTAGGGAGTCAAGTTAAACAGACATTACTCAATTACATTTGATGCCACTTTGGTGCTGTGGGTAGGCTAAGACCAGATTGGAGGAATTGAAATGAGTTGTTGGAGAGATTGTAATCTGCTTCTGTGCCAAGATATGTTCAGGCAAGTTGGGGAAGGAGGTTTGAAATCAGGCATAAGTTGCTGGTTGATTTTGTGGGGAGGAGAGTAGTAGTTTTAAAAAGAGGTTAGAGGAATAATAAAGACATGGATCTTTCTAAAAATTAATTGAAATGTGGCTTTGGAATTTTACTGCAGTTCTTGCTGTTGTTATGCTAATCTTCAGTGGGATCTGCTGCGGATGAACACAGTTGGGAGTTTTCTTTAGTTCTGTGTCATGTTGAGTAGAGATCATCAAGTAGGTGGGTTACATCTTCTAATGAGTATGAGGGAAAATCTGAGATGAGGGTTGCACCTGAGAAGAGCTGATGTCTCTTGACCATTTGGTAGAGAGTGGGAGGGTAAGTTGGTGGTGTTTGGGAGATGAGTTTCTGTTGTATTGGTAAAGATATATGTTGTCATTTTCAATTAGAAACAGAAAATAGAAACAGGAGTAGGCCATTTGGTCCGTCAAGCCTGCTCCACCATTTAGTATGATCATGGCTGATCATCCATCTCAACACCATACTCCCGCATTCTCCCCATGATCCATGAGAGCTTGAGAGTCTAGAAATCTGTCTATTTCATTCTTAAGTATATCCAGTACCTTGCCCTCAACGGCCTTCTATGGTAAAGAATTCCACAGGTTCATCACCATCTGAGTGAAGAAATTTCTCCTTTATCTCAGTCCGAAATGGCTTATCCTTGTTCTACACCTCCCCAGCCAGAGAAACAACATCTCAACTTGTTTGTCAAGTCCTATCAGAATTTTATATGTTTTAATTAAATCCCCTCTTCATTCTTCAAATCCCAGTTAATACAGGCCCAGTTGACCCAGTCTTTCCTCCCATGACAACCTTGCCATCCTCGGACACATCTGGTGAACCTTTGCTCCCTTTATGGCAAATATTTCATTTTTTAGATAGGGAGACAAAAACTGCACACAATACTCCAGGTATAGTCTCACCACAAGGCCCTGCAGTAAGCATCCTTGCTGCTGTACTCAAGTCCTCCAGCAGTGAAGGAAATCAACATTCCATTTGCCTCCCTAACTGCTTGCTATACCTGCATGCTTGCATCCTATGAGTGATGTAGTAGCGCACCCAGATCTCTTTGTCCATAAACATTTCCCCATCAATCATCATTTAAATGATATTCTGTGTTTCTGTTTTTCTGTTGGAAGTGGATAACTTCATATTGATCCATGTTATACTGCATCAGCATGTATTTCACCTCTGATTGAACTTGTCTAAAACACCTTGAAGCCTCTTAGCATCCTCCTCACCATTCATATTCCCACCAAATTTTATGTCATTAGCAAACTTGGAAATATTACATTCCATTCCCTCATTCAAACCATTGACCTATATTGTGAAAAGCTGGATCCCATGCACTGATCCCTCCGGGACCCCACTAGTCCAGCTTGCCACTTTGAAGATGACCCATATATTCCTACTTTCTTTGTTGTCTGCCAGTCAATTTTCAATTTGTGCCAGTAAAATATTCCCAGTCACATGCACATTACTGTTACACATTAACCTTTTCTGTTGGATTTTTGAAAATCCAAGCGCATCACGTACATTAGTTCAGCTTTGTCTATTCCGCTAGTTGTACTCCAATACATTTGTTAAACATGTTTTCCCTTTCATAAATTCATATTGACTTCGTCTTATCCCACTGATATTTTCTCAAGTGCCCTGTTATCACATCCAACATTTTTCCTACTCCAGCATTTTCCCTACATCCACTGTTAGACTCACCAGTCTGTATTTCCCTGCTTTCTTCCTCTTTCCTTTTACAAATAGCAGGGTTATCTTTGTTACCCTCCAATCTGCCGTGATTGTTCCAGAATCTAGAGAATTTTGGTAGATGATGGCTGATGCATCCACTATTTCCACGGCCATCTTCTTTAGTACTGGGGAGTTCAGATTATCAGACACTGAACGTTTATCAGCTTTGATTCCCAGTAATCTGTGTAGCATTTTTTTAGTGATACTAATTTCTTTCAATTTCTGCTTCTCACTTGAGCGTCCCTTAACATTTCTGGGATGGCAAAATTAAACTTGAAATGCTTTGCCATTTCCTTGTTCTCTCTTATAAATTTTTCTGATCTGGACTGTAAGAGACCGAAATTTACCTTTATTGTTTTCTTCATATGTACTTACAGATGCTTTTGCAGTCCAGTTTTAGGTTACTTGCAAGTTTCCCCTTGTACTCTTTTTTTCTCTCTTAATCAATCCCTTGGATATCTTTACTGAATTCTGAATTACTCCCAATCCTTGGACTTGCTGCTTTTTCTAGCAACTTTATATAACTCCACTTTGGATCCAATATTATCTTTAATTTCTTTTGTTAGCCATAGTTTGGCTGCTTTTTTTTTTGTGTCTTTGCGGCAGAAAGAAATTTTTACTTGGCAATACATACACTCGTTTCTTTAATATTAGCCATCGGCTATCTTCTGTCATGCCTTTTATTGAAGTTTCCCAATCTATCTTTGCCAACTCATGCCTCATACTTTCATAGCATAGTTTCACCCTTTTTATTAAAGTCTGTATTCTGTCTCAATGCAGTATCCCTACAAAAGTTTTTCTGACTGGGAAGGTGAACATGATGTGCATTATTTGAGCAGAATGACAACTTGGTGATCTTGGTTAGACTGCTTGCATAGAGAGGGTTTAAGATTGCAAAATGTCTACATTTACCAATAACTTTACTAATTTTTATCTGATGCATTATGTTTTAATGAAGTAAATACAGTGTAAGTATATTTTTAAGTTAATATTCTATTGTAGTAAGACAGAAAGAAGCAGCAAGCCTGTATCTCAAATTTTAGACTTCAGAATGGTTGCAGTTGGCAACATAATGAGCTATCGTACAAGGAGCAAGTTTTGAGGATTG
Source organism: Sphyrna mokarran (assembly GCA_024679065.1). Lineage (NCBI taxonomy): Eukaryota > Metazoa > Chordata > Chondrichthyes > Carcharhiniformes > Carcharhinidae > Sphyrna > Sphyrna mokarran. The sequence continues at coordinate 56,481,527 of JAGIQG010000006.1, read as the reverse complement.
TAATTAATTGAAATTTAGGAAGCCGCTATCATGTCAGTTTTGTAAATCAGTGCCCTTAAAGTTATCTTTGTTCAGGGTGTTTAATCAGCTGCTTTTACTATGGATTTGCACCAAAGTTTATTGACATAAAATATTGATATAATTGAACTATCAAAATTTGCTAAGTGCGTAGCAGAAAATACTGCACCTGCAAATGCAACAACGAAAGCATCTGGAGACTTGTCATCAAATTGGCAGAATGATACACCACGTTGAGCACAAGAAAGAAGTGTGTTAGGTTTTTTTAATTTTTCCCTTTTTTCACTGCATAGAATAGTTGAAATGAATGGTGTAAATGCATTTAAGGAGAGGCTTGATAAGCATATAAGAGAGAAGAGGGTGAAAGGTTATGAGGCTGTATTTCAGGAAGGAAAGATGAGCGGAGGTTTGAGTAGAACATAAACATCAGCATGGATGGATTAGACTGAATGACCTATACATGTATATGTAATGTAAAGAACTTCTGATTATAATTCTAATATTTACAATTTGAAGTTAGAAGGGAGTTGAATGATGAATATATTATGTCCATTATCTGTATCAGTGATGCTTAAACTTTTTTTTTTATATAGAATAATACCATCAGAGAAGTTTGAAGCTTCTATATGGGCCATTTTCTTTCAAAAAATGGTAAGCGTGTGAAGAAGAGAAGACGGAAAGTGAGAAAGAACTGCTTTCTTCGTGGACCTTGCATGTTGTGCTTCATTGTTCACAATACTTCTCTTGACGAGGATCAGTTCGAAAGTGCATCCAAACTAGCTGAGCGATACGCCACGCTGACCACGACAGAGGAATGTGCTAAGTTTCTTCTTTCCCCCAAGGAGCTTGCTATCTGGGAAGAACAGGGGAAGAGTTTACTTTCCAGTGTTCCAGCAAAATTGATTGGGCCACCTCTGTTTAGAACAGTCTCACCAGATTATTCGGAGATGCCAGTTTGCAAACGTAAATGTGCTGGAGTACAAACGTGTACACCTTGCAAATTGCCTCGTTCTGCTGTTGAAGGAATTCCTGATAGTGGTTTAAATAATGACATAGCACAGCATCCTGTACCTGTATGTACTTTGCCTACTTCCACAGCAGAATGCACTAACGTGGGTATTCAGGGGAACATGGGTGACTGCTCTTCTCTGCTGCAATGTCCAGTGTCTCCTACAGGGCCCGAAGACAATGAACTTCTTCCCCATGAAAACTTTAAAGATTTAAAAGTGGAGTCTGAACCACCAAATATAAATCAGCTTCCTTCCTCTATACTTCTTAAGGTAAGGCTTCTGGCTACGCAAGGTGATAATTATGTTTTGAATTTTATCTCACGTGACACCATCAATTATGAGAGTGCACAAACAAACCTGGGTTATTATAAACAAAGAATATACAAAATACATATTTTCAGTGTTTCAGAGAAGCTGGAAGGAATCTTATAAAAAATGATAATGTTTGTTTTCTTGACCTTTGTTCTTTCCTTTTTAGTTCTCCACTCCACTCACATTCAGTGTTCTGGCTTTGTCAGGCGTTGGGAAGGGCAATGTAACAAGTGTTCCTGTAATATTACATTTGCAGAGAAAGATTGTTTACAGTCTTAATCAGAGTTTTAGCTGTGCAACGTTAATGCCATAATGTTATAAATGACTTTCTTCTGTGGAGTTCCTGAGGTGACATTAAACAGTGAAATGTACCATTATCACATATCTTTTATGATTACCTGTTTTGAAGTAAGAATGAACTGGATATTCTTAGAAGCAAATCTATATTTTTGAGAGGTAGAAATCACAGCACCTGGTATCTGTATTTTTGGAAGTTTTTATTAGCATCTCTATCATTTCTTTAGCTCTTCAACATGTTATGGTACATAAATCTACTCTTACTAGCCCTCTTCATTTCAAAACATCTCTCCAATGAATAATTTAGTCATTTAAACAGTCATATCTCTTCTAAGCCTACATTTATTTCTTCGAACTAAATAACTCTGACACTTGGAACCTAAGAGCTTTGTGATCTTGTATTATCTTGGCGACCCATTTTATGGCCAAAATATCCTTTGTCAGGAATGGATTAAAACTGTATACTGTTCCAAATGTCAATATCTCTGTCTTTATTGCCCAAAGTATGCCACTCTTGATTTTGTATTTAACTTACCAGTAAAATGGTCAAAATGCATATTTTAGTCACTTTTGATCCTAGAATGGTTGCAGGCAGAAAGAGGTCACTTGTCCCGTTAAGTCGGTGCCAACGCTCTGCAAAGAAAGCTTAGTTTTTCCAATGCCTCTGCCTTTTCCTGCAGCCATGCATTTTTCCTTTGAAGTTCCCTTGAGAGTCATAATTGAATCTGTCCTCACCAAACATTCAAGCAGTGTGTTCCAAATTGCAATCATTTTAAAATGTTTTTCCTCATGTTCTTTTGCTAATTACTTCAAATCTGTGCCCTCTGATTTTTTTTTAACAGTTTTGTGAGTAGGAAGGGTTTTTCTCCAAGTATTGTCAAGTTAGTTAAACGTGAAATAAAAACAGAAAATGCTGGAAATATTTTGCAGGTCAGGCAGCATCTATGGAGAGAGAAATCTTTCAGGTTGACCGCTTCCTTTGTTTCAGGTGTAACTTCAACCACTAGAAAATTGTGTTCTGATATTTGTTGACTTCAGTTTCACTAGTGCTTCTTGATGCCACACTCAAATGCTGCCATGATGTCAAAGGCAGTCACAATCACTTTTCTAAACCTGTCTCCTCTCCCTAAGTCGCTCCTTTTAAATCTAGTTTTTTGACCAGTTCTTTGGCAGTCCTGTGTAACCTCTCTGTGCCTTAATTTAGTTCTGACTGGGAATGATTTTGGGAAGCATCTTGGGAAAGTTTGCTGCGTTAAAGGTGCAGTATAAATAATTGCAATTATTTAGGGGATTAAGAGCCAATTAATTTAGATCTGTGACCCTAGGACTGATTTCTGAATGTGGACCCAATACAGAATAACATTAAATCATTGTCAGTTGAGCTTACTTTGCAATTATATGAAGATTGCTTTTGATCTGTATGTGCACATTGTCATTTGAAAATCTGTGATTTCTCTAGCTATTAAGGGGATAGTGCTTGCTACTATAAATATAAAATATCTTGAGTGGCATATATTTCAGTCCTGTTCCAAGACTTATCAACTGCAAAAGAACCTGGCCACTGGTGTGGACAAGCTAGTTTGCATCCCTGTTCTGGATAAGTGGAGAGGGTTGGCGGCGGGTAGGTAATCCAATTGTAAAAACACCAGCCAAATCCAAAAATTGGCAGTTGATATGAGAAATGAGTAACCAGCATTGTGGCCACCCCATGTAACATGGGAAGAGCCTGAAAGAGAGTTTCATGATGAAAAATATAATGCTTTCCAGTCCCCTGCCCTTAGGATTTAAATGCTGTTGAATATGGTTTAAGGAGAACGAAGTTCTAAGAAAGTTTGTTTGAAATGCAATTTCAGGATTGAATTTTCAAGTGGTTGATTCTGTGTAGCAATGGATTAATTAATTAGATTGATGTGTGCATCTTGTGGTGCCACAAGAAAGTAAAGGTCTTGTACTCCTTCAAAGAGCAACTAGCATAATAAGGACTAACTTTGTGTCCTTAAATATGACAAGGTTGATGATGATGGCAGAATCCAACATCTGTAGCTTGAATACTGTTATAAAGAATGTGCTAATTGTGTGTTTGTGGACCTTTCAACAGGCAACCCTGTTGGAAATGCTGTCTTGACATACTTTTTCAAGCTGCAGAGTATTCTTATGTACATCTAAATAAATTATGTTGGGGAAAGGAATTTCAATTTCTGTTCTGGTATTTAGAGTGTGATTAATTGCAAAACACTGCTAAATTAATACTTGAAGTTCAAGTTTTATGTAAGTTGGAAAAGATTTAGAATGCTTCATGTAGGGAAGGCATCCTTTCCATATAGAACTAGTTAAAGTTTGACAATGAAGTGCAGGAGGACTGAAGGTACCTTGAGATGTTTGTGGCTTTATGTGTATTTTTACTTATGTCAACTTTTTCCAATCTAAATTCCCAAGTCCATACTTATTGTATGTAATATTATCTCACAACACCAGGTTAAAATCTAACAGGTTTATTTGGAATCATGAGCTTTCAGAGCACTGATCCTTTAACCTGATGATGTAAGACTTCTTACTGTGCCCACCTCAGTCCAACACTGCCATCGCCAAATCATAGTTACTTATTGGAGGCAGCTCTGATTCTTCAAGTGCATCAATCTCTGTTGCAGAGATTTTTTTTTCCAATCAACCCATCTCGACTTTCAAAAAGCTTCTGTAAAATTTGCTGTTTAAGTAATTCTAATGATTATATATAACTGATTTGAAAATGGGAACTGATATCTATATACCCTGCCCTCCTCTCATCTCAAGATTTAATTTGGCCTCTAATTACACAAGAGATTGACTTCTATCCATCTCACTATGCACTTCCTGTCTGCAAAACTTTATTTTTTGCTTTTTTGTCATTTTTTTGTTAACTTTTTCTAGTAATACTCTATGTCTACATTTAGAATGAAAATGGTCTTTTTAAACTTGTCCTGCTGTCATTTCATAAATTGCCCACTGGGTGTAGCTGAGATTCCATTACCATGTTATTTGTTCTTGAGGTAAGTTTTTTTGAATTGTAACTTCCTCAGTATGTGTTTTTATAATTTAATTAAATCCTTTTTTATTAGCTCTTGGTATCTTTCAGGCATCTCATCCTTCTCTGAGACAGTATTTTCCCTTTGTTTTAAGGTTCTCATCTTTCCTCCACTGTTGGGCCTTCTGGGATTGTCCTCGGTTATGTTTATTTAAATATTTTTAAAGTACAAATTTATTCATGTTTTACTCATGGTTGCAGTCATGACCCATTATGCAGTTGGATTCTGTGTTGTCTTCCCTATTGTTTCTTTTACTTTAAACTCGAGATCATCCAAACTTCTATTGTTTGTGTCTTAACTCACAGCAAGCCCTATTCCCAATCATTCATGTGTTCACTGACCTACAGTTACTCCCAGTAAAACAACTCCTTGATTTTAAAATTCTCATCCTTGTTTTTAAATCCCTTCATTACCTTGCCTCTTCTCCAACCCCGCAACCCAATGAGATATCTGCGCTGCTCCAATTCTGGCCTCTTGTGCATTCCTAATCACAATCACTCCACCATTGCTGGCTGTGCTTTAAGTTGCCTGGGCCCCATGCTCTGGAAATTATTTCTTACACCACCTTTGCTTTCCATCTCACTTTTGTCCTTTAAGAAACCTCTTAATGACAGACCTCTTTGACCAAGTTTATGGTCATCTGACCCACTTAATGTCATACTCGGTTTTATAATGTTCCTGTGAAGTACCTTCTGACATTTCAGTATGTCAAAGGGGCTGCGTAACTCTAAGTTGGTATTACTGCTGTTGCTACAAATCTCTCTCTATTCTTCTCTCCTTTTATTGCCTTTTGATGATTCTGAAACAACAATCTAGTGAAGAGGACTGGATGATGACCCAGTCTTTCGCTCATGTCTGTCTGACTAGGAAGTCATGATGCTCTTCTGTTCATGTTTTCATAGCTTCTTTTTTATTATTCTGTTTGCTTTATTCATCCTTATCAACACTGATGTGCAATTGTGAATTTAGCAAGTGCGATGTCTTGTTCTCTGAAAGTTTTAATTATCTTGCAGAGACTATTAAACACATTTTCATAAGTCGTGGACAGTAATATAATTAATTGCAGAATGTTGATCACAGAGCTTCTGATCATTAATCTTTTTACATTTTAGGTCTTTGCTCATTTAACTTTGAAGGAAAGGTGTCTTTCAGCATCTTTAGTTTGCAAGTACTGGCGTGATCTTAGTTTAGATTTTCAATTTTGGAAACAGTTGGACCTCAGTGGACGACAGCAGGTATGAATTTCACTGTCTTAAGATAGAGATTGGAAAAAAATGCTGAAAGAGAAATAATTTTATCATTTTAAATGTCTTTCACAGGTTGCATGTATAAATAAAATATGTTTTTGAGGGAGGGAAGGAAAGAATACTAAAAGATACTGCTTTTATGCTGATGCAGTTTGTGATAAATTACGTCAAGCCCTGTACATCTGTTGAGTATTTCTAAACAGGTTTGAAAGTCATCTCAAATAATTTGTCAAATAAAAACAAGGTGCTATATAAAGCTTTAAAATGTCTTTAAGTATTCTACAATTATTCAGTAGACTTGATTATCCTCCATATTGCCTTCTTCAGTTCAGAGAGTGGAATGCCTAATGTGCAATTTGCTGCAAATATGTCTTTTTTTATAAATTCATTCAAGCGATGTTGTTATTACCGTCAAAGCTAGCACTTATTATTCATGAGAAAGTGCTAATGAGCAGCCTATAACTTGTGTTGTATAGTCATGCCCACAATGTTGTTAGGGAAGGGCTTTCAGAATTTTGATCCAGAGATAATGAAAGGATGGTGATATATTTCAAATCATGCACCATCCTGTTTTGGAAGTGATAGTTCTCTTGTGCACCTGCTCTTCTTGCACTTCAGTGTGGTATAAGTGGTGGATTTGTGAGGAGTTGTTGAAGAAGTTTGGTGAGTTGCTAGAGTGCATCCTGCGAATAGCACAATTAAATCCATGCAGTACTTAAAGCCAAACCTGGTTGATGTGGAAGCATGTTGATGCATTGAGCTGAGCATTCAGATTGATCAAATAAAACCTTTGAATTCGGATTTTTGCAATTATTCACTTACACATTTATATTTTATTCCCTAAGTCACCACTAGTATGGTTTAACATTGCATGATAATTCCCATGTTTAAAAATCAGTTCATGTAAGGAGAAATTAATGGCCCAAACCACACTAGTAATTGATTTTGTCATGAATGAGCTTTTATGTTCAACTAATGATGTTGGTCTAATTCCCTGTTTTGTTCTCTTTGTGCATATTTCTCTGTTATCTATAATTGTTATTCCATCAAGTAAAACTGCTGACCTGTCGTTGATTCAGTATCATTCTGCATTGATCTTTGGTTTTAAACTCTAATTAAAATTGATGTTTACTCAGATGTTTTAGCCTTAATATCAATAATATCATTGCTGTCTAATTTGAGATCATCTCACAATCCCAGTTGGCTTTTCTGTTAAACATGTCATTACTTCATTTAAAATCTGCTGATGCTCTGAGGGTCAGTCTCAATTCAAAAGTTCACCTGAGAATTACTGTTTGTCTATGCAGTTGTAACACATCATGATTTAAAAATAGTGTTTTCTAACTTAACATGGTGAAAAGTTAGCAATATTAAATCACTCCAAGTCAAAGGGAGACATGCAATAAAGCATCATGCCTCTGAAAGAGCCATTTTATTTGACCCATTCCCCTGCAATTCTCTTCCCTTAAGAGTATTTATCCAACTCCCTTTGGAATATTTCTAATGAAAGATCATTACAGATAACTTGCTGGGTAAAAATGATTTTTGCACCTTGCCTCAGGCATTTTGGTAAACTATATTACAAACAAAACATGTAAATAGACTTTAAAATGAGAGTAAAAGGAACATAGTAAGTATTATGCATAATTAAGTTTTAAAGCATTTGCAAAAATACCTTGAGAAACATATCCTATCTAATCAGAGATCACCAAAAAAAAAATTGTGACTTCTGTGTGGAATGAAAGGGATCCTCAATAGGCTGGAAGCCAAAACATTCAGATACACTCAGATTTTAATGGTATTTTTCCTGGAGAAGAGACTTTTCGTATTAAAGGTAGGAGAATCTTAATGAGTTAAGTTCTGTTCAGTGCCTTCAGATGTAATTTGACAGAACCTTTCCATAAATAAGAATCTGGTATGTTTCCTTTTAAAAATGGTTTGTTGCATTGTGGCTTAAAAAATGAATACACTCAGTTGTGGTTTTCCCTGCACTCAAAATCAAAAATACTTTGTGGCTTTTCCTTTGTATTCTTGCAGTGCAACTTATTAAAATGACAATTCTGTTCCAGCAAATTTAGTTTTGAGCTATTTTCATCCTTGGCGTAGTTGCTTTTTCAATATTGAGCTATTTTTCCTTTTGCAGAAATTATTTATCTTAACAGCAGTTGATCTGCACATAGTATTTTCTGAACAAGAACTATTTCTGCATTACTTTTTATATGTGTGATTCACTTGCTCCATTTGAAATGACATTTGTATTGCTAATATTTTGATTTATGTGTTTAGATCAGCAATTTAAAACTCTACACTTCAAATATTCTGATGTTTTGTAAAACAACTCCTTGCATTTTTTTGTACCTATTATATACCGGAGCAGAACACCTGAACTCAAAAATCAGACCCCAGATTCTTTAAAATTTTATTCCCTAATTTTCCCAGTTGTTGCTCAGTTGGTTCGCAGATGTCATGTTTTATAATGACAGGAGAGTTGTGTCATGCAGGGCAGTTGTGAGGAAACTTATGAGCCCTTTATGGCCATTGGATCTGATTGCTGTATCTTCCTTGGTCAACGTGAGGTTTGTTGCCTCACAAAGGATCAGGATAATTTATACCAAAGAGATGACATGCAATTTTATTCCTTTATTTGATCTTCCTTTAAATAATACTCACTTCAGCAAACATTTCCCAATATTCCTCTGCTACTGGCTGCACATAAGAAAACAAATAGCAATTGGAGTTAGCCATTCAGCCTTGAGAGCCTCCATTGCCGGTCTATAAGTTCATGGTTGAAGGTGGAAGGAAAGCAGGTCAAGTAAGAGGCAGAGAGTGATGAAATGTGTATCCTGGCATCTTCAATACCTAATCAATGTAAGGATCTGTTACATAAAAAGTATTTTGCAATTGCTCTCCCATGTAAAGTTGCACACAATGGCGATTTTTGTATATTTCCATTAGCTCTCTGACCCTCATCCCCCATTTACTCAAATGATTCTCATTGTGTGCTGTGTGACCTTTTGCTCAGGAGTTCTATTCGTTTTATTTCCCTTTTCTTGACCACTTCAAACTGATCCAATATTGATTAAATCTTTGTCCTCTGACTAATTCCTCCCAAATCCATTTAAGAAATACTCCTTCACTTGATACCTTCAAAAGTTTGCCAACTTGCCAGACTTTTACTGTGACTTCAATCCTTTATTAAACAGTTCTTTTTCTTGATAAGCATCTAGCTCTCCCCTCACGACAACGCTCAAAACTGTCCACATGGCAACCCATCAGAAATCTAGTTATGTCCTGTTTCTTTTCACTGTGCTAAGCACATTTTTATCATTTCATGGAATGTGGGTGTTGCTGGCTACGTTATTATTTGTTGCTCATCTCTAATTGCTTTTGAAAAGGTGGTGGTGAGTTATTTTCTTGAACTGCTGAAGTTCATGTGATGAAAGTACATCTATGATGCTCATAAGGGGGAAGTTTCAGGACTTTAACCCAACAACAATTAAGGAATGATAATATAGTTCCAAACCAGGTTTACATGTGTCTGGGAGGAGATCTTGCAGGCAGTGGTGTCCTAATGCATCTGCTGTCCTTGTCCTAGGTTGTAGACATTGAACGCTATTACAGTGCATCTTGTATATGGTACACATAACTGTAACTGTACATCAGTAATGCAGCAAGTGAATGTTTAGGCTGCTGATCGGCTGGCTACTTTGCCATGGATGGTGTCCTGTTTCTTGAGTATTGCACTCATCCAGGCAGATGGGGAGTATTTCATGATTGCTGACTTGAGCCATTGTAGATAGTGGACAGTTTCTGGGAAGTCAGGAGGCAAATTACACCACTGACCTCTGACTTGCTCTTATAGCCACTATATTTATTTGGCTGGTAGTAACCCCCAGGATGATGTTGATGGGACATTTAGTGATGATAATACCATTAAGCGTCAAGGGGAGACAGTTGGATTCTTTCTAGTTGGAGATGATCATTACCTGGTGCTTGTGTGCACAAATATTCATTGCCACTTAACAGCCCAAACCTGAATATTGTCCTGGCCTTACTGCCCATGGACACTGACTGTGTTGGTACTTAAAGAATTGCAAATGGTGCTTAACTTGGTGCAATCGCTTCTGAATGATGGTGGAAGGATGATTGTTAATGAAGAATCATTTTTGACATGACTATAGCTCTGTTTCTCCCTCTACAGATGCTGCCAAATCTGCTGAGTTTTTCCAGCATTTATTTTTATTTCAAATCTCCAGCATCTGCAGTATTTAGCTTGTATTATGGCAATAATCCAAATGAGTTGAAAGCTGTGAATTTGTTGCGGCTATTTATTTGGGCTATCTGTCTACATTGATGTTTCAGTTGCTATTTTCTTCACCCAAAAAGCAATTAAGGCTAGATCAGTTGAACATTTCAAAACTGACATTGATTAATTTTTATTACATCAAGGGATCTGGAACCATGATGGATAAATGGAGTTGATACAAAGATTAGCTCTATTTTAATTGAATGACTGAAGAGGTTTTGGAGGATGGATGCTAAATGCCCTGCTCTTGTTTCCATGTTGCCCATGAATGCTCAGTCTAAGTCCCTGGTTCTGTCAGTTGTAAGCATGATTTTAAACCTGCTGAAATTGTCTTGCATCTCATCAATCATTGAATTAGTCATACTCCAATGTCACTTGCTCAAAGCTGAACATAATTGGCTTTGATTTGTGAAGGATTGTTGGTTTCTAAGTTCTGAAGGCATATTTTAGGTAGAAGTCAATGTTTAAAGCTGTAGCTTCTAAAGCAAGACTGAGGCATCGGTAACAGTTGGAACGGGAGCTTGCTATTCTGTTTAAAGAATTGTCTTGATTGAAGCTTTTCTAATACACTTGTGAACCCAATTGCTATTTTCATTACCTTGAATTGAGCACAGAATGTTGTGAAGATTTACAATAGGTCAGAAGGTTGGGAAAATATTGGAAACTAGCAAAAGATGGCTTATAAAAATAAAATAAAGGAAAGTAGATTCAGAGTAAACTAGCAGGAAGTATAGAAACACAAAAACCATGGGAACCCTACAGTGCAGAAAGAGGCGATTCAGATGGTAATGTCTTCTTTACATTTTGAAGAGGAAGAGGGTAGCCAAAGTAAATGTTGGTTCCTTATAGGATGAGACCTGGGAAGGAATAATGGGAAACAAGGAAGTGATGGGGACTTTGAAGAACTATTTTTTCGCTGGCTTCCAAAAAAGGCATGAAAAGCAAAGTATTCGAAGATCGGGGGGCAAAAGGGAAGGAGGAAATTGCTATCTCCAGAGAAAAAATGCTAGGCAACTTTATGGGAGTAAAGGCTAACAAGTTTTCCAGGGCAAGGTGGACTTGATTCTTAAAAAAAGTGACTGCAGAGAAATTGGATGCATTGGTTGTAATCTTCCAAAATTCCTTTGATCCTGGAAAATAGGAGACACCAAGACTAAATACAGATGTTTAAAAAACAGAAGAGTAAGCAAAGTGATTACTGTTCCCCTAGAAATTAAGTCCAGAGAATTAATAATGGAAGATAAGGAAATGTTGTTCATGTTAGAGAATACAAATAACATCCCAGAAATAATTGTGAATCAAGGGGTGAAAAGGAGGAAAGAAATTAAAACAATTATAATCACCAGAGAAAGTGTACTGAGAAAATTATTAGAGTTGAAAGCTAATAAGTCCTCAGGTCCTAATGGAATTCATCCTAAAATCTTAAAAGAAATGGATGCTGAGATAGTAGATGCATTGCTTTTAACTTCCAAAATTCCCTTGAAACTGGAAAGATCCTATCAAATTGAAAAATACCAAATGTGGCTCCCCTATTCAAGAAAGGAGGGGGTCAAAAAGCAAAAAGTTGGTTTAACATCTCTCATTGGGAAAATGTTTGAAGCTACTATTAAAGATAATTATAGCAGAGTAACATCTCTTTGCGCAAGAAAAATCATGTTTGACTAATTTTCTAGAGTTCTTTTGAGGAAGTAACTAGCAACGGCAGGTAATGGGGAACCTATGGATGCCGTGTTCTTGTCAATTGCCTTCTGGAATTCTAAAGTGCCGCATCAAAGGTTACTACACAAAGTAGAATCCATGGCCTAAGGGACAACATATAAACATAGACGATTGGCTAGCTAACAAGAAATAAATTGGCTTAAATGGGTTGCTTTTGGGTTGGAAATATGTAAGACTGGGGTGCACAAATATCAGTGCTGGGGCCTCAATATATCACTGATTTGGATCGAGGCTCCAAATTTGACTAAATTTGCTGAATACACAAAGATAAGTAGGGAAAATAAGTTAAGAAGAAGATATGAGGAGTCTACAAAGGGATAATAGGTTAAGCAAATAGTAAAAATCTAGCTGATGGAAAATGATATGGGAAATATGAATTTGTCCATTTTGGTAGGAAGAATTAAAAAAAACATATAATCTGAATGGAGAGAGATTTGAGGTATGGAGAATTTGGGTGTCCAGTTATGTGAACCATAACAAGTTAGTATGCAGCATTACAAGTGACGAAGAAGGCAAACAGAATGTTATCATTTAATGTAAAGGGAATGGAATGTACAAGTAAGGATAATTTTCCAGCATTGTGCATGGATTGGTGAGACCATATTTGGAGTACTGTGTACAGTTTTGGCCTCCCTATTTAAGAAAGAACATAACTGAATTCAAATCAATTCGGTAAAGGTTCTTTCAACTGATTGCTGAGATGAGGGAATTATCTTGTGAAGAAAGATTGGGCCAAATCCGTTGGTGTTTGGAACAGTGAGAAGTGATTTTATTGAAACATACAAGATCTCGAGGGGTCTTGACGACAGTGGATGTGAAAAGGATGTTTGCCATTGTAAGAGAGACAAGAATTAAGGAACACAATTTAAAAATAAAGGAATAACAGGTTTTCAATTTAATAGAGATGAGAACTTTTTTCTTACAGGGTTGAGAATCTGTGGAACTCTTTTTATCTGTGAGTCGTAGAGATATTTTCTTCCGCTTTAAAAATATTTGAGGCGTACTAGGGTTAATGGCAATGCGACCACAATCAGAGCAGCTCTGACCTATTGAATGGTGGCATGAGCTGATGGGGCCAAATGTGTCATTAGTTGTGCATTCATACAAAAGTGACAAAGTCTTAGCAAGATGGTGCAAGGCATTGATGAGACTACAGCAGGAGCACTTTATACATCATTGGTCTCCTTATTTGAGGAGGTTTATACTTGTATCAAAGATAGTTCAGCGATGGCTGTCTAGGTTGATCCCTGAGATAAGGGGCTTATCTCGCAAGAAAAGGTAGTTCATGCTTTTACTTATTTAAGACTGAGATGAGAAGCACTTTCTTTTCTCAGAGAATCATGAATCTTTTTAATTATTTGCTCCAAATGCTGTGGAGCTTGAATCATATATATTCAAGGATGAGATGGGCAGAGAAACTTTAGGTGGGTCAAGAGCTGGGGAGCAAGCTAGAAAATGGAATTCAGGCCAAAATTATATTAGCCATGATGTTATGGAATGGCAGAGTAGGTTTGAGAGACTGTATTGCTTATTCCTGCTCTTATGTACTTATTAAACCCACTTTACTGAGGCACATTTGCGAATTGCATGTCAATAATTCCTGTTAATTTCCATTATTTTGAAGACATGTTTATGTAGCTTGTTTGTTGAACTCTGTGGAGGTGTTGTGTAGGTAATGTTTTGTTCACATTACTGACTCATCCTTCCTTTTGTGTTGTATTTTCCTGAAGTGTTAAATGGTTATAATCTTTCAGAAAATTTACTTTTTCAGAAAGTTAACAGTTTCAGTTATAGATGAATCATTCACAAGGTAGTTTTTGTGAAAGTGACAATTGAATTCTAATTACTTGTGCAAAATGGGAAAATAAAACTTTCTATATTTGCATCCATAAAAATTAATTGGGTGGTAAGTGCAGCTCTGCAAGAATACTTAGATTGACTGAGAACGGAGTAATCTGGAACAAATTGTGCCTGACTTATCGAATTGTTATTTTGGGTGATTTCCTCAAATGGTTAGCAAAATACTCGGAGCAGTTAGTAACTTTCAAGCAATTACAGAATGTTAAAACACAAAACTAAAATTAGGGAAATTATTTATTGTAACAGTGCTTCATCTGAGCCGAGAACAAATGACTGAAACTGCTTTAGGTTGGAGGAAGTTAGGTGGATTGGCCATGCTAAGTTGGCCTTAGTGTTCAAGATGTGTAGGTTCGGGGATTAATGAAGTAAATGCATGAGGTTGTGGAGGTAAGGTGGGAGTGTGGGCATTGGTAAGATGCTCTGTTGGAGAGTTGGTGGAAGCTCGATGGGCTGAATAGCCTCTTTTCTGCACTGTATGTATTCTGTGGTTCGAAGATGCACTGTCAGAGTGTCAGTGCAGACTTGATGGGTTAAATGCCCTCCTTCTGAATTGCAGGAATTTTATGATTCTAAGTTAGAAATTGAACACAGATTTAGCATTTCCATTTAACATAGGTCATTTTGCTAAGTTTACGAATGTTGTCATTCTGCATATAACATTCCTGTTTTGCTGCATGAAGACAGTCATGTCTTCACCCATTTAGCATCATTGGAAATTCACGATTTTTACTTCATTCCCCAGATCAAGTCCAGTAAGATGCAAGTCACATGTAGGTAGTAGACTGATACATTGGTTAATTTAGTTAAACAAAAAAAGGCTGAAAATATTAATAGACTAGCTAGCAAAGTTGAGGATCATGGAATCAAAGGGAATGTGGCAGAGTGGTTATGAAGAAAGAGGATAGTGATGATTGGTTGTTTTTTAGACTGGGTAAAGTATATATTGGGTTTTGCCAGGGGTCAGCACTAGGACCACTGCTTTATGATCTAGACTTGGGTGTCCAGGGTTCAATTTGAAAATTTGCAGGTGATATAAAATTTAGAAGCATTGTGAACCAAGTGGAGGATTGTGATAGACTTCAAGAAGACTGAGTACAGATGGCCGATGAAATTTAATGAGGAAAGTGTCAAGTAATGCACATTGGTAGGAAGGAGAAACAATGTGAAATAAAGGATATAATTGTAGTGTAGAGAGACTTGGGGTATATGTTTACAGATTGTTGAGGATAGCAGAACAGGTTGAGAAAGTGGTTTAAAAAGGTAAACAGGATCCTGGGCTTTATAAATCGAGGCATTGAATACTAAAACAAGGAAGTTATGACAAATCTTTGCAAAAGATTGGCTCAGCCTCAAATACTAAATATTGTGTCCAGTTCTGCGTATTTCACTTTAGGAAGAACATACAAGTTTCTGAGAGAGTGAAGAGAAGTTTTATAGGGATGAGGAACTTGAGTTATATAAATAAATTGGAGAAGCTGGGCCATTGTCTTTCAAGAAGTGAAGGTAGTGAGGGAATTTGATGGAGATATCCAAAATTTAGAAGTCTGGCCAAAATAGGTAGGGGGAAACTTTCTATTCGCGCAAGTGTTAAGAAATGGCTGTGGACAAGGCTGGGGGAGTTTGATCTGCTGAGCTCTTCTTGGTAGAACTTGCATAGGCATGATGGACTGAATGACCTTTTTGTGCATGGTAATCATTCTATGATTCTATGAAATTAAAAGTTCATATATTACTAACTATACAGCCTTTGGTTCAAATATTGAATCTTATACAACAGACATGGGCTACTTCAGCTGTTCACTGTTTTGTTAGTCCAAATTAATTCCACATCCCAACTTCTTGCTGCACTTGCAAATGCTTGATTTGATTTCCCAATTACATAGGAGTTCTGCATTCTGCTTATGTTACCATCATCTCATTTCTTTAACTTTTTTATCATAATTGAACACAATTAACAACCCAGAATTGGAATGTTTTGGACTAGCTGATATCCTGATTTCTTGATGATCAAGTAACTTGGATTGTGCAAGCTGAATTGAGGTTGGGTGAGGATTAGGCATCTTTGCAGAGAGTGGGGTGAGAGGGCTGAACATCAAAAATGCACTTTTTAACAGAAGAAGTTTTCTGCAATGATCTTTCAATTGATCTTTCTCTACACCCGAGCTATCACTGTAACACTACATTATGCATCCTCTCCTTTTCTCCTCTACGTATGGTATGTTTGTCTATACAGCATACAAGAAACAATATTTTTCACTGTATACCAATACATGTGACAATAATAAATCAAATCAATGATATTAGTTAAAATCTAGGCAAATATTTTCTAGCTCTCAATTCTAATTTAGATTGTTTATTTTATTCCGTGTCTCGGAATAGCAATCCTGGAACTCATTATTGTAATTAGTCACACTGGGACCTGAGATTGAATCCAGTCCCATTTGCTGGGGTGAAAATGTAGTCATATATTACATGAATTTGAACATTATGAATCGATTTCTTCCCCTTGAGGTCAGTCCACAAAGCGGAAGAAGCCAAAATCTGAAGTATCAATTTAGGGTGCCTCGCATGGAAAAGTGCTAATTGTTGCATTCAAACAGTTTGATGGGCCAAAGTGGAGGAGACATTACTCTTGATGCAGTTTTTGCCTTTGTTACACCTATTCTGGGAATGCTTAATGTTGGCATTTTTGTTCTAAGAAATAATATTTTATTACACATATATTATATGATGCAACATTTTTAATATATTCTCATTAATATATTCTCTCTGTTGGTATGCATTGGAGATTTTATTAGCTTTCTTTTGAGTGATCAGTCCCTGGAGACCATGTTTTCTTTCAGCCCTGCAAAATAGAATTTCTGGATGAAAATTAAACAAATCGTTTATGATATTGATAATTTGATATTGATGGATTAATTATTGAATACACAAATTCAAAAATAAAGCATTTATTTGTGTTCTTGTTTCTTGACAGATCACTGATGATGTACTTAAGAGAATTGCGTCAAAGAATCGAAACACAATTCAAATTAATGTTTCCGATTGTCGAAGTATTTCTGATACAGGAGTGAGTTCGATAGCATCACAAAGCCCAGGACTGCAGAAATATATTGCATATCGATGCAAACAACTCAGTGACATTTCTCTCATTGCAATCGCTTGCCATTGTCCTTTTCTTCAGAAAGTACATGTGGGAAACCAGGATAAGCTTACAGATGAATCCTTACAGCAGGTTTTCATTTAATTACTTGTTTATATTGTATTTCAAGTTTTAATTCAACAACTTTTTGAACTTCTTTGACGCCGTATTTCCTGCGAGCATATTTCAGTCATGGTCAGGCATTTTAGAACTGTGGTATTCGTAGAATATGCTTGTAACATTTTAGCAGATTCATTAGAAATTAAATGCCCTTCGTTCATGTGGGATTGGGTTAGCCTATTTTGATATTATGTTTGGTACCAAATTTGTTAAAATTACGGGGCCTGGGAAGTATTACTAGCAAGCTGCTTCAGTAACTGGAAAACCCACATGGCATAAATTATTGTGGTAGGAAAGTGTTAGTTGGATGTGCAAGCAAGTGAGTTGATGTCCAATGCTCTTTGGTCCTAACAGTTGGAAGGGATGTACATGTAAGTTGAAGTTTAGTATTTACTTTTCTTCTATCTTTCCGTAAGTTGTTTCCTATTTAGTGCTGCAGCAGCGTGACTTCATTGGCTCCTGATAGTTGAGGAATTATGGATTTTAATTTGAAACTTAACTGCTATGAGTATAGAATGTTTTCATTTATTTGCTGATGGTTCTTTGTTACCTGAAAGTCTAGTTCAAAATGAATACAATTTTTAGAAAGCTTTTTCAACAGATTTCCTGGCGGTTCAGTAGATGAGCACATTCGTGGTTTAATAAAGACATTAACAGCAGGACTTTTTTGGAGGTTACTCTGACATCCAGCACAAAATGTTGCAAAATGGAAAGCTTCAGATCTTTTTGCCTTTCTCACAGTTCTCTGAAAAAGAAATGTAAATGCAGATTGTTTCAGTTGCACCATGGAATCTCATTTGTTTAGAGTGAAGGGAGGGCAGGGACATGGACAATTTTACCTTGTAACTTACCAGAGCTTGTATGTTTGAGTGCCTTATTTCCCTCAGCACTTTGCTCTGTCTGGAGCCACACCAATTCATATAATTTAATGAGATGAACCTCTTTGTTTAGAAGCTGGTTATTTTTACCCGCCACTCTTAAACAAAGTACTGGGTACTAGAGAAAGAATACTTTCCACATTTAGAATTCAGCATTAGCATCTAACTTGGATAATAAAGTTTAGTGTACTCTGTTTGAGAATGTCTTGACTTCAGCTTTGGAAGAGCATGTTTCCAGCACTAGCATCAAAAGTCTGTATTTATATAACATAGTAAAGTTTTGCAACACCAATTTTAAATCCAACCAATTTATTTGATAGTAAATCTGCGAGCTTTCAACACTATGTTGTGCCTTCGTCAGGCAAATGCAGTGTTCTGATCTGCAGAGGCACTCATATCCACACAGACAGATACAGATTGCTGATTAGAATGCGAATCTTTACATCTAACCTGCTATTCAAGTGTTAAAGTGGCTAATAATGTGTGTGAAGGAAATTCTGAGCATTGGTTAGAGAATTGTGTATTTATATAACATGCCTAACATAGCAAAAACATCCCAAAGTGCTTCAGAGCAATCTAAGGGAAATAGATAATGTACCAAAGAATTAGAAATCTAGAGTCTATCACTCACACCTCCTGCCTCTGGCTCCTGCGAGTGTCCCTTCTGCTCCAACCCTCTTGGGTTTCTTTCTTTTGTCCCTCTAACAATGTTTTCAGGCATTTGGAGTGAGCAGGTGAACGAGCTAGCCGGCTGGGAAATAGACAGAACGTGAGTGGGACAGTAGCAAGGCAGCAAGTTGGGTGGAAGCAGAGCTGATTTATGAATTGTCCAAGCCAGTTCCTCCTGACAGCACTGTTCCACGGATCTGGAGGGGTGATGATTCATGGGATAAATTGGAGAAACTGGCTCTAAAGCATAACATCAAGTAGGACGACTTAAAGTGAGAGCTATCTGTATCAACAGATTAAGATGTGAAGTACATAACTTGACATTTTATTCCAAAATGATAAAACTGTCACCAGAATAGAAAATACTGAGGATCCTTATTCTGCTTCGCGCCCCCCTCCCCAAAAGTATATTTTGTAAGTAAGAAAATTCATGACGTTAAAACTTGTGACATATATTTTGTAACTGCAGAACTTGCAAAGTTCAGCTTTTGGAGCTTTGTCAATATAAAATTAGTTTACCTTTCTAGATTTGGAGATTGTAATTTCAATTTTTGTTGTGGTTCTTAATTCCTTCATGCATCTTATAGTGTAATATGGAAATCTTTAGTGAAAGGTGAAAGATTTATACGATCTGAAGAGAAACCAGAGTACAAAGTGTGATACGGAGGCTAGGAAAACTTAACCTATGCTCGGTTATATGGTCGCAATCAAGGCGGCATTGGTAGCGTTCACTGCATTTGATTTTACTACATGACAAGAGTGCAGGCAGAACTAAAGGAGAGATTCAGGGATGCGAATACACAAAGTAAAGTTTATTTATTAGTCACAAGTAGGCTTATATTGACACTGCAATGAAGTTACTTTGAAAATCCCCTAGTTGCCACACTCCGGCGCCTGTTCGGGTATATTGAGGGAGACTTTAGATTGGCCAATTTACCTAACCTGTTTGGCCAAAGAGTTAAATTTTTAGGATCTAAAAGAAAACATTGTTGCCAGTAGTGGGGTGAAAAGAGAAGAGTGAAATCAGCATTACTGTGGCTCATTGGAATGGAGGAGAGTACAGAGATGAGATTGGAAGTGACAAGACCATGGCATGTAAAAATAATCCTGTCTTTTTGGCACCAAAATTAATGTTTAGATGTGTTTGGTGTTGAATTCAGCCCTTTCTGCTAAGAAACACTGTACAGTTAATCCCACTTAACATTACTCACTTAACCTAGTTTCAGTTTCATACTATTTTCTATTTTGTAGTCTGTCTGTTTGCATGATCTTCTGCGCAATGTTTCCATTCCTGTTCTCAGAACTTATTCCCCTTGCTTCTGGCCTTGTGTCTTTTTTTGCTCCCGGCCTTGCCTCCCACTCTCTGGTCTTTGTTTCTCTTGTTCTTCAGTTCAGCTGTTGTTCTGAACTCTCACTGTAATACTAGGTTTTGTCTAGTAAGAAGTCTCACTGCACTAGGTTACAGTCCAACTTTAATCTGGTGTTGTGAGATTTCTTACTATGTTTACCTCAGTCCAACGCCGGCGTCTCCACATCATGGCTTCCATCTAGTGGCAGATATTAGTCAGTGCTGGTGGTCCTGGGACTGCTGCTACCAGCACTGAATAACTTCTGTCACTAATGAAGCCTGGCAATTTGGGTCATGTTACTAAGAAGATGCATAATAGTTTTAAAATACAGCATATAGAGCTAAAGGAGTGTGGCGATTGAAAAACAGAAGTGGGTTCTTGAACAAAAAGGAATTAGTACAATCTGGTTTCAGGCCAAAAATCATAACATTTACTAACTCGCCAAATAATTCTGTTCAACGAGGGAACTTGATGCCATGAAAATCTGGTGTGAGAATAGAAGAAGGAGGAATCTCCCCAAGACTAAATGGACTGTGACAACTGGAACCAGCCATTAAGAAACATGCATCAAAATGGATCCTCGAATCATCAGAATTGTTATATTGTCACCAGAAATGCACTATGTTCGTATACACTTAATGTGGGCCAAATCAGACCCCATGTTCAGGAAAATTTTCAGTGCAACAGCTACTTGGTGGAATGGAAGTACCTTGTGTTGCAGCAGAACCTACTTCAGCTACCGAAAGAGTCCATGTCTGTATGCATAAAACCTGGACAACAGTCAGGCTTGGGCTGATGTGTAGTGCAAATATTATTTGCCATTTAAGTGTCAGGTACTGGCTATTCCTAACAAGAGAAAACCTAACAATTTCCCCATGACATTTAACGGCATTAACGTCACTCAATCCTCCTCATCAGCATCCTGAGAATGACCTTTGAGAAGAAATTGAACTAGATAAACCATATAAATACTCACGACAACAGCAATTTAGAGGCTGGGAATTATGTGGCAAGCAACTGGCTTCCTGACTCACCAAAGGATGTCCACAATCCGTTAGGGTGAAATCATTAGTGTGATGGAATATGCTCCACTTATCTGTATGAGTGCAGATCCAAAAACACTCAAGAAGCTTGACACCATCCAGGACGAAGCACTCAATTGATTGGTAGCCCATCCACCAGCTTAAACATTCACTCCCTCCACCACCCGCGCATAGTGGTAGCATTGTGCACCATCTAAAGAAGTATTATAGTAACTCACCAAAGCTCATTTGACAGCACTGCCAAACCCATGACTTTTAGACCCTCAAAGGACAAGGGCAGCAGATGTGGACAAACACCACCACTTGCAAGTTCTTTCCCACACCATATAGCATTCTGTTGTGGGAATATATTGCTGTTCCTTCATTGTTGTTGGAGCAATCTCTCCCTAATAGCACTATGGATGTATCTACACAACATGGACTGCAGCGGTTCAAGAACAATAAGGGATTGGCAATAAATGTTGGCCAAGCCAATGACACACATACCCTGTCACAGAATAGATTAGGATTTTTCAAATGGCAAGAAAAGCTCAATGCCAAAATTACCTGTTTCCACCAATTCATCATTAGACAGTGGCAAATAGGACCAACCTGTGTCACTTTAGCAACATGGATGAAACATCATGCGTTTCAATATGTTCTGAACTATGAAGGGCAAGTTTTGAAAGCAGTTGCAGGGAAAACAACCAGATACAAGAAGATAAGATCCTGTATTGGCCGACAGACCAAAATTAAAGCCAATGGTAATTTTCATATATAAAACTGTGTTGAAAATGAATTTTCTTGTAGGAGATTTTGTTCATGTCCACAGCAACTGTTGAATGTGTGAGCATCAAATGAAGTTGTGGCTTGATGACGCCTGGGAAAGGCCCTGCACAAAGAACGCAGGTTAATTTCATGGGACCTGTTCAGAAATTTTCAAGGCTTTAAAGGTCAATTGATGCAGTTATCTATGGTGGACTACTTTATACATTGTATGAGCAGAGCAGTAACAAGGTAGAGGGCTGCTGTCCCTGGAAGATTGCATCTATAAAGAGAACATCAGAGTGATTGAGTTTGCAAGTGAAGAAAGCATGTATGACTGTAACCTTTGCTGGGTGAGCATGTAGGGTTGGGACCAGATTATATTACAGCTATGGACTTTGATACGTGATAGAGAGGAGATGGGAAACCACTTTGTAATTAAACAGCATTAATGATGCCAACATGAAAAATTAATGGTAACTGCAACTCTTTATTTTTGGGACGTTATTACATTTTAACTTGCAGTATTATATTGTTACGTAAAGTTTGTGGGACAGCAAGCTATTTGATATAACTGTTGGATGTTGAAAGCAATTGACAGACAATTTTCAAATTTGAGTCCCGCTCTTTTTACAGGCTGACATTATTTGCATTGTGTCCAGTGCAAGGACTGCTTTCACCTGAGGTTTCAGAAGTTTCTTGATGCAATATAACTGCAGTTGCTTCACTCCAATTTTTACTTTTTGAGACAGAATTCTATTTATACCGTTAAATTTAGTTTAACAAATAATAGTGAATTTAATAATTATTGTTGAAAATTTTATTTGGAGCCGGGTTGTAATTCAGCATGTACGTTGACTGTTTACGGCTATCACAAAGCTTTAATATTTTGCTGAATAGATTGATTATGGCAAATACACAATTAGGGCAGGTATACAATCACTTGGGCCTGATGGGAAATTTATTAATCAGCTTTATGGATATGTTTTATCCGTAAAATGCATGGACTGCCACCATTTGCAATTGACTTTGATTCATGTCAAGTTTTTTGGACAAGGTATCACGAGCAAAACTCAGTATAACTTTCAACATTGGAAGGAACTTAACCTCCAATTTAATTCTGTGTATTGATTTGAATGTCAGCATGGAATATAGCCTGTTACACTTGCAGTGAAGGTACCACAAATGAAATACATAAGGAACTGAGCTAACATTGGCCAATAAATTGAGAAATGATGTTGCCCTGTTGGGTTAGTTACACTGAAAATGATTGATCTATTTAGGCCACACAATAACTTGAATAAAAATATTAGATTAGGGTTGGCCAGACACACTGAAGCACTGGGCAACATTCAGAACGAGTATTCACATTTCTATTTTCATGGAGAGAGATTTGGAGAAACAGCTCCCAGTCATAAAGTTGTAAAAGCACCATTGATATTGCAGGTCACAAGGGCAAACTGAAGCCTTGCCTGTTTAAGACGATACTCAGTATCTATCTTTCACAGATCATGGGAGAATGGCCTCACTTGATAACTTCTTGTGAAACCATGTGTTGATATATAGTTTTGTTTGTGGCCTCTGGGGATAGGATTTAAAAGATTGCTGCTCTCAGCATATATTACTGAACGTGTCAGTTGAAATGTGCACCGAAGTGGCTTTCGCTGTATCGTTAGAAATACCTATCTGAGACAAAATTTACTTGCATTTGACTGGCTGCAGAACTGAATTTGGTTTATATCACTCGAGCAATGGTGTTTTCTGAGGAAAAATCCTAAGTTCACGGTAGAAAAGACTTTTTACATGTTTTCATAAAATGTGGAAGTAATTCCAGCATACGCTCTTGAAGTTTCCATTTCTGGAGTAATCCGCTGTTCTGATAACAGATCAAAGTTTTTGCCGGCAAGGTAGAAATTTAATGGGATTAAATTGGCCAAACAATGATCCTGCTTTTAACGTTTGTTTTATTCCTGCAATTATGACTAAAGTAGTTTTATAGTGGTAGGACCAGAAGCTGACTTTCAAATATAATGCAGTTATAGATCTCCTGCCTGAGGGGATGTTGATATGCCAAATCAATTTTTTTTGCACTTGCTGTTTTTGCTAGTTTTTTTTGCCCCTTCCACCGTTTCTGGATGTATGGAGTCCATGTTGGAACCTAGTGAAAGTGCTATTTACTCTTCAGTAACATCTCTCTGACCATTAATCATATGTGAGTTTTGACAACATAGGCAGGGTATTGGATGACACTTGAGGGTGAGGGGAGAGAGCTGTAGGGTGGCATTCAGAAACATTGAATAACTACTACTTAAAAAACAATTAATCTGCAATGACTTTCATAAAATTGTTATTGGTAATAAAATGGAAGGGAAATGCTGCTATGATGTTTGTTGAGGTGGGTATAGTTGTTGCATATTGAATGGAATTGACTTTCCAGGATTGAGAGAAGCGTGCCTTCCCATATAATTTGAAGTTCTGGTTGATTTTCCAACATTGTGGAGGAGAATTTCTCTTGTACTGCTGGTCATGCTGTTTTATATGATGGGAAATATTCCAATAAGTTAGGCAAAGACTATAATTAATAATGTATAGTGTATGTTGCAGTAATGTTATTAGTCAAATGAAGTATTTGATCTTTAATTCTTGGCTCAAGTTTTTATTTTCTTTGAGCTGAGAAATTATTGTTAGCAAAAAGATTTGATAAACAGCTTGGTGTTTTTAAGACATCCTGTGAGCCTGAAGAATTTTTTTTGGAGGGCTTGTTTTGATTGTAGGAGGCTATCTTTTGGATATTGCGAGCTTCTTGAAAATAAAGCCTCTGCTAAAGGATATTAAATAGACAGGTGCGTTAGATAGGCTGCTACAAATCCAACAACAGTTACGCAGTTTGCTCCATTTGCCGTTCCCCTCTGTCCCATCATCCACTTCCAGTGGCTGGTGTTAAAGCAAACTTGAGGTTTGGAAATCAGGCTTTTGTGAATCGACTAGGTTACCATCTGACTGGATTGTTTTTACAAAATAATGAAAATGTACAATTAAAGTTTTAAAAACTGATAGATACTTTTATAACAAAAATGCTTAAGTAAAATGGGGAGCAAAAACTAGATTATTGGCTAAATTCTGAAATGAATGGCTTGGGTCATGTGACCTGTTTCTTGGTGTGGCATACAAATGAATGGCTGCAGAAAAGAAGCTTCACTTAACCAGTCCGTATTTCACCTTGACCACTGACTTGCAGCAATGTGACATTGTTTTAATTCTCATCCTGTGTTCTTCTGACCAGGATTGTTGGCTCAGTAAAGTTTGTCAATAGTAAAGTTGACTGCCAAAACTCAATGCACACTTTGTTGCTCTAGCTCACTGAAGTTAAAATCTTTTATTTTATATATCTGTGCCATTTTTAAACTTGAGCCTCTGTTATGTGGATATGAAAGTTTCTTGTGTTCATTGACAAAAAGGTTACGATATAATTGAGGCTGAGATCTTATTCTGATGTGCATGTGTTAAAGCTAAACACTACTAATTTGTCACCAAGTAGTCTTCTTGCAGTGGTTTGCATTTGAACTGATGTGGAAATGCCGGCATTGGACTGGGATAAAACAGAAAGAAATCTCACAACACCAGCTTAAAATCCAACAGGTTTATTTGTAGCAAACGCCCCAAGCTTTCGGAACACGCTGTCCCTTCATCAGGTGCGTGGGAATTCTGATCACAAGTAGGGCACAAAGACACAAAATCAATTTACATGCATAATGATTGGAATGTGAGTCTTTACAGCTAATCAATTCTTAAAGGTACAAACAATGTGAGTGGAGAAAGCTTTAAGTACAGGTTAAAAGGATATGTATTGTTTCCAGACAGGAAAGTTAGTGAGATTTTGCAAGTCCAGGCAAGTTGTGAGGGTGACAGATAGTGTGACATGAACCCAAGATCTTGGTTGAGACTGGCCACGTGTGTGGAACTTGGCTATCAGTCTTTGCTCAGCGACTCTACGCTGTTGAGTGTCGTGAACGCTGCCTTGGAAAGTGTTACCCGAACATCAGAGGCCAAATGACTATGACCGCTGAAGTGTTCCCCAACAGAAAGACACCATTCTTGCCTGATGATTATCGAGTAGTGTTCATTCATCCATTGTCGTAACGTCTGCATTGTCTCTGCAATGTACCAAGCCTCGGGGCATCCTTTCTTGCAGTGTATCAGGTAGATAACGTTGGCCTAGTTACAAAAGTATGTACTGTGTACCTGCTGGATAGTGTTCTCACGTGAGATGGTAGCATCCGTGTCAGTGATCCGGCATGTCTTACAGAAGTTGCATATAAATTGAGTTTGTGTCTTTGTGCTCTGTTTGTGATCAGAACTCACACTCACCTGACGAAGGAACAACGTATTCTGAAAGCTTGGGGCATTTGCTACAAATAAACCTGTTGGACTTTAAGCTGATGTTGTGAGATTTCTATAAGTTTGAACTGCCTGTGGCTTTGAAGCTGCATTTTAAAAATGTTCATGAAGGCACCTGGATTTGAACTCCTTTCTGGCTGAATGGATTGCTAACACACAGTGCAACCCCAGATGGCTGTGATGCATTCAATGAATACAGTAGTGATATTCTTATTCTTGATCAACATTTAACGATTCTGTGAGAAACATATGTATGGAGAAATGTGTCTATGCTGTTACAATCTTGTTAGAGACTGTTAACATTTAAAGAGAAATCTGAGCACACACTCAATCACCACAATTTTTAGTTTTTAAACCAATAAATTTTATTGTGGTAAATAAAATTAAATATAATTGAATTAATACTATTAACTTAACACCATAGTTTAGAATTACTTAAGCTATAAACTCAGGCCAATTTTTTATTCTTTTATATTACAAATGTTAAAGGTCCATTTACATTTCCTGGGATGAGCCTAAACGCATGCCACAGTCTTTTGGATTCACTACAATTCTTCTCAGTATTTCAGTTATCCTCCCAGGTTAGATTCCAAGGGAGGGTGAGGGGGAACTCCCAGTAGTCTTTTAGCTGCATGAACTTTGGACTTTTTCCTTTCTGGATTATGACTGCTTTGGCTCCTTCTTTGCTGGCAAACATACATTTGCCTTCCTGTAGTTTTGCCACTAGACTCTTGAGGGCCGCTATAGATTTCTGCAAACTGGAGCAAATCCTCCAGTTGCTTTTCCCCCAAGTTCAAACTGACATGGAGCCCACCGAAAATCCGTATACTGAATTTAATATTTTTTCTGATTAAAATGCTGTCAGTTTGACTAAGATTTATTTTCTTCAGCTTTCCCAGCTGAGTGAGCTGCACCTTATGTCTACACTAAAACTGCAAGTGCCTCTATTTGTTCCTAAATTAAACTGCTTGCTTCTGAGAGCAAACATATATTAAACAAAAAACCTTTTAACTTAGGCTCCACCTTCAGTCTGTGGGAAAATGGCAAGTTTTGGGCTGGTTCGATCAGAAATGCAAATGCAAAAAATTATTTTATATATTGTTGCAACTTTTTGATTGTAACCCAGATGAATAATTTGTTTGGCTAAAATTTTATAACTCTTTCACCAGATCCCTGGCTCCATTAACTTTTGACTCTAACGTTGCAACATAAATTGGGGCAACTTTTTAAGTGCAATAAACCCAGGCTTGTTTGGGTTGCATTCACATGAGAGTTATTTATACCAAATGCGCCTGTTTTTCCACAGTTCAAATTTTCATAGAATCCCTACAGTGCAGGAGGAGGACGTTTGGCCAATCAAGTCTGCACTGACTCTCTGACAGGATATTTTACTTTGAAATTTATTCTGAATCCCTGATATGGGGAAAGGGGAAAACCTGTGCTGTTGATAGTTTTATGTTTTTGAAATATAATTTTGAATTAAAAAAAAAGTTTTATCATTTGACTTAATTCTTAATTGCAGCCCTGTTTTGTGTCTGAGTGCCCAAGCTTGTTGTCTTTATGCTGCCAGGAATGCAGGTATGTAATGCAATGACTCAGGAAACCTGATTGGAGAGAACATAGATTATTACAGAATGCAAAGTAAAACCGCTACTGTGGTATGTATTCAATAAATCCTTGCCTAGGACGACAATTCAGTGGGTCCAGCCCTAGGCCTGCCTTATAAAACGCAGAAACTTGTACTCAGTGAGCCCCACAGGAAGATCAATCAGTGATTCTCTGTGGGACTCAAGAATTATCATAAAGGACTATTGAAACAGCATGTAAATTATAAATCTGTGTCCCAATAATTTGTGTTTTATTTGAAGGTGATCATTTGTATATCAATAAGACGTAAGTGCTAATACCAAATGCTTCTAATATCAGCATTCGTGCCCCACTGATGAATAAACTCTTAAACAATCTCATAGTCTGTCATCATTCAGCACCATCTACATAAGCTTGCATTTACTTGTTGCATTTGCTGGATATGGGACTGGAACTGTTTTTTATTCCTCCGGCTCCAACATAGGCCAAGTCAACTTCTGTTATGGCTGAAATTATTTCTACAATACAGGGACAAACCTGGAAACTTTTTAACCCCTATCTTTTAATCTAAATGAATGTATACGGTGGTCAGAAGGGTTGAATGTCACAGCCATATTTATGCACATTTTGAAGGAGTTTCATTTACTTCTCATTTAACATTTTGCTTTCTTGAAATTTGAGATATTTGATATTTTGATATTCCAAAGACATGAAACTTAGCCACATTAGAAGTTGTATTGATTTAGAAAAAAAGGCTAGGATTCTTCCAAAAAATTCTAAGTTCCCAATGTGTGGAAAAGTAGGAGTAAATCCTGCTAGTGTTTTTTAGTGTGATTTCCAGAATGAACCACCAACACTGTGCATCACTGTGCATTCACTCTGAAAATCTGGGGATGGGGCCAATTCCCGCCTGAGATGTGGCAGCATAGCAGCAAGCAGGTCCCACTGCTCATATGCCGATCTGTCAATACGGAGATGGACACATGTGCAGTGGCCCTGCATTACCAGCCTCCAGATCGCTGGCCTGCTCCGCAACTCTCCATTGTTGGCCTTTCAATCGTCCCACCTCCCTGGGCCAGTCCCAATGTCCTGCTCTCTTTCCCCTGGATCCCCCCCTCTCCCCATGACCAGTGCCAAGAAGGCAAGGCTGGCATTGCTCATGACTCAGGCACCTCCTTATCCTTACCCTCATAGTGGGGGGACCTCAATAGCCTCTGTTCCCTCCAGTGGTGTTAGGCAGCCTGTCTCCTCTTGGGGGAGGCGGGGTAATGGTGTGAATGGAGGGAATGCTAGCAGGCCTGGAGACCCGCCAATGAAATGTAAATAGTGATTTCCATATTGTAATCAGCTCCGTGCCAATTTCTGGTGCAGAGCTTATGCTGGGAATCCTAATCTTGGAGACTTGCAGAGGCCATGTCGTCTATTGGGAAGTCCATGAAACAGCCCCCACTGATGTCTGCTGGCCTCTTGCACTACTCAAACAACGTAGTAGGCTGGGAGAAACATTCCCTATATGTTAAATAGAGTCAGAGAAACAGAGTCGCTGTTTTTCAGTTGCCAAAACAGTATCACTCACTTGTGGAAAGGAAAATAAATATTCAGAAATATACATCTTTATGACTTGATTGCAATGTTACTGTTACAGATCATGCAGGAATTTCATTTTATTCAGTGGAGAATATTTGAACTGTTCCTGCTATATCTAACATTGATGAATTCTAAGTTGGTAACAGTAGAAAGCGTGCTGATTTTTTGAGAGAACAACATTCCATTTTATTTTCTTTAATCAGTATTTCCTATCAATAAATTATTTGGACTTGCTGTTTAAATAAAACAAAGCTTGGGGCTGATTATTTCCTTTCCAGATACATGTAAATTTGACATTTGTATGCCCAGACTGCCAATGTGGTGAAGAGTTGATGGGTATTTTCAATAACTATAATTTTTCTTCTGAGTAATGAAAACAATTTTGAGGCAATTAAGCCTGGAATTCTACCATTTTCCCCTAATTAAGTAGTCACTTGACTTTTAATAGGGATATATGATTGCCAATAAGATGAGTGAAGGTACTTGATTCTGATTTAGCACCTGTGTTGTATTGCAGCCCCAGCTAATTTTTTATAGTTATTAGTTAAAATAAAAGTAAACATTGTGGGGTAGATCAGAAAAATGTTTGTGCATGTTTTCCTTTAAAAATACCCAAGTGTCAGGTGTGTAAACTATGTCATGACAGAACTCCCAATTACTTAGCCTGATATCATAGATAATGGCTAATGGTATGGATAGCATGTTCATGCAACCAAATATCCTGCCAATACCAACTGGATATAGCTAAAGATAATTTATTTATTTAATGTAATTATATACAATTTCAATTCTACAAACTAGATGTGAGTACATCTCAGATATAAAGGCAAAATGAAAAATATTGATGAGATTTAGGAGTCTTGATAATTTCTCTACATACTTCCCCAAGTAGTTTTACAAATTGAGTGAAATTAAGTTGTCAATAGGCATTCTTAACTTGCTGTCAGTTAGGTTTGTGCATTTCTTGCACAACAGCATTTTTATTGAGTTTTCTCATACTACCTGCCCCAATAACAGATTAAAATTCTATTCAAAGATCTTGGAAGTAATTTTGATTTTAGCTTATAATGTGAAATGGGCGATATTGATTGCCTGTCCATTAGCCAGAACTCTTGATTTTCATTTCCATTGACTTCATTATGGACACTTGCTTTTACAGTTGTATTGAGGCTAATTGTAGAATCCCTTCACTGCACTGGTTGGAATTGTCTATCTCAACATAGGCTGCAATTGAATCTTGTGATTTTTGTGCATCTGTGTTGTTCTGCATCGGGAAGCTAAAAATACTTATTCCTAATCCTTAATGTATGTGTGTGTATAACAAATGTAACATTTGTTTATATAAATTATATAAAAAATATAATTTATTTTTTATATAATTTCTACAAATAAATGTAACATTTTTGAAACATTGTTTGTTGGCATTTTTGTCCAAGGTCTGCTTTTCCATGCTTGTACTTAGTGATTCATACAGCCTGTATGGTATTTCTTACTATCACTCCTCTATAGACTGTTGTCTGCATTATAACTTTTTTCATTTATGTGATAAATGAGTTCAGGACCTGCATGAAGGTCAAAAGTGATACTGCATCTCTGAAATTAGGATGGGCTTGTTGATTTTAGCAGACACATCGAGTTTAACTTCAGAATAGACAGTTTACAGTTTATAAATAAATTATGTTCCATTTTTACTTAGTGTTTTAAAAATCATTGCTTGTTTTATAAATATGGAAACTGCAGCCTAGTGTTGAGATACACAATGCCCTGTGAAGTAACTGCACTATGTATTAACGATGATATGGAGATGCCGGCATTGGACTGGGGTAAACACAGTAAGAAGTCTCACAACACCAGGCGAAAGTCAACAGGTTTATTTAGTAGCACAGGCTACCAAATCGCGTTCCAACCATTATTTTGTAAATTGAGTTTGTGTCTTTATATGCCCTGTTTGTGAACTGAAATCCTGTTCACCTGATGAAGGAGCAGCACTCTGAAAGCTAGTGGCTTGTGCTGCCAAGTAAATCTGTTGGACTTTAATCTGGTGTTGTGAGACTTCTTATTCTATTTATTAACTACAATGTGTTGTCTGAAAGAGGAGAGCAAACTGCTATTTCTTGAAAGACTGCAAAAGAGTATTAAAGCAGCATAATTTATGTAATTTCCTTGCAATATTAATATTTCTGATAGGTAGGATTCTTCTGGAAATGAAAAAGATCAGTTTGGCAATGGCATCTTTTGCTAGAGCTGGTCATCTGCTGAATGTGGTTTAAGAGGAATTTTGTCAGAAATCTGCTGGAGTGCTCTGTGTTTTGTTGAACCTCACTCAACCAAAGCATAAGCTGTGAAAGATAGCATATAGTTCAAGAACAAAAAGGAATTTATTTGTCAATGCATACATCAGGAGAGAGAGCGAATGAGGGTTAACTGTCCTCTCTGAGCTAATATTGCAAGGTAAAATTATTATATTATTCTGAATATTTCAATATTGCATCCAGTCTTGTCAGTCAGACTGGAGGGCCCAGTCACAATATTCAACATTATTACCTTAGCAAATAATGTGCCTTACGAATCTGGTCGAATTTTTTGAGGAGGTGACGAAAACGGTCGACGAAGGGCGAGCCGTTGATGTCGTCGATATGGATTTCAGTAAGGCGTTTGACAAAGTCCCTCATGGGAGGTTAGTTGAAAAGGTCAAGGCTCATGGGATACAAGGACAGGTAGCTAGATGGATAAGTAACTGGCTTGGTAATAGGAGACAGAGAGTAATAGTGAAAGGGTGTTTCTCTAGCTGGAGGTCGGTCACTAGTGGTGTGCCGCAGGGCTCGGTACTGGGACCTGTTCTATTTGTAATATATATAAATGACTTGGAAGAGGGAGTAAGTGGAGTGATCAGCAAGTTTGCAGACGATACAAAGATGGCTGGACTTGCGGATAGTGAGGAGCATTGTCAGGGGATGCAGCAGGACATAGATAGGCTGGTAGCTTGGGCAGACAGATGGCAGATGGAATTCAATCCTGATAAATGTGAGGTGATGCATTTCGGGAGAAAGAATGTAGGGGGGAGATATATGATAAAGGGTAGACCTATTAAGAGTATAGAAACGCAGAGGGACCTGGGGATGCAGGTGCACAAGTCTCTGAAGGTGGCAGAGCAGGTGGAGAAGGTTGTGAAGAAAGCATATGGTATGCTAGCCTTTATAGGAAGGGGTATAGAGTACAAGAGTTGGCCTTTAATGTTGCAGTTGTATAAAACACTGGTTAGACCTCATTTGGAATACTGCATCCAGTTCTGGTCGCCTTACTACCGGAAGGATGTGGAGACTCTGGAGAGAGTGCAAAGGAGGTTTATCAGGATGCTGCCTGATATGGAAGGTCTGAGTTATGAGGAGAGGTTAGGCAAATTGGTGCTCTTTTCCTTAGAAAGACATAGACTTAGAGGAGATCTAACTGAGGTGTACAAGATTATGAGGGGTATAGATAGAGTAAACAAGATTAAGCTTTTTCCTAAGATGGATTCGAATAGCACGAGGGGTCACGGGCTTAGGGAGGGAGGCAAGATATAATTTGGATGCTAGAGGGAGTTATTTCACACAGAGAGCGGTGTGAGTGTGGAATGCGCTGCCAAGTAAAGTGGTGGAAGCAGGCACTCTGGAGTTATTTAAGAAATACTTAGATGGGCACATAAACAGAATGGGAATGGAGGGGTATAGAAAACTGATTTAAAATAGGGATCATGAGCCTTGGGAGTCCCTGGGAAGTGTGTAAATTGATGATATTGATGTACTTGTTTTTATCCTACAGGTACTTTGGTCCGCTTTGTTGTCTAACAAGGGGCATACACGCGATGGGTCGTGAGAGGGCTGCTCTTGGATTTTGAGAGTATCCTAGTGCTTCGTATCGTTAGTGTACGCTTTATGTGGACCATTTGATGGGCAACATGACAGCTCAGTGACCATCGCTGTGCTGTGCAGACACATGGATTTGGGCCTGTGTCTGTGGGAATTTGCGCATTCTCCCCGTGCTTGCGTGGGTTTTCTCCGGGTGCTCCGATTTCCTTCCACATCCCAAAGATGTGCTCTTAGGCTAATTGGCAAAACAAATTCTCCCTAAATTGTCTCAAATTTGGTTTTTAATTCATAGATCTATAAACATAGACAGGGATCACAGGTAGAGGTGGGAACATCGGGGTGGCGGTGCGGGCTCGTTGGGCTGAAGGGCCTGTTTCCCATGCTGTTTTGTTCTTTGTTCTTTGTTCCACCTGTCAATGGAAATAGGAGATTATTCGTTTATTGCCCAAGTACGTTTCTCCCCCTTTACTTAGGAAACCTAACCCACATGATTACTAGTAACCAAGGCCATAGCCAATATCTCTGATTTTAATTGGTGAAAAGAGTCACACCTTTGCTGGAACTGGGGCCTCCTTTTTCAGCTTAAAGGATTGCTCTGGCCTCCTTATTGTACCAAGTGAAAACAACAAGAAGGCAGAGAGGAACTACAAAGTTAAGGTACCTAGGAACATCAGTTAAAACAGAGCAGTATTCTACAGGTAGGTAAGTTGTTTAAAAGTGCTAAGTTAGTTTCGGAATTGGGCTTCTCAAACTGAATGCTAATGTCCGTTTCTGGAGAAATGGAATTGAAACATAGGGCAGGATTTTACATCCTTGCTTGAGCGAGATTGTAAAATCCTGCCTGAGGCCAACAATGATTTCCATTCTGGGAACCTCGCTCATCATAATTTTGGGGCAGGCAAAGTAATAGGTTTTCGTCCAGAGAGTCCAAAGCTGTGCAGATAAAGTAGTTTGGCCATGCTAAATTGTGCCTTAATGTGTGGAGGTGTGTAGGTTAGAATAATTAGCCATGGAAAATGGTGGGGTTATGGAAATAGGGCAGAAGATATGGTCTGGATAAGATATTCTGTCAGAGTCTCAATAGAGATTTGAGTTGAATGGTCTCCTTTCGCACATTGGTAATTCTTAAAATTAAAAAAACTTCATTTTCGTACTATATTAAATTTATGTTGAACCTTGGTTACAATAGTAGAAGTCGGAAACAAAAACACAAAATTCAGAAAGTACTCATCAGGTCAAGTGATATATTTCCATCATATATCTTAAACGTGAACTTCTCTGTTCTCTCCAAGGGTTCACAATAAAAATACCATATCTCAGATGTCTTCATGGATATTATCTGATCAACCTGAATATTTTCTGACCTGAATCAAATTTTTTTCCCCCATTATTTTAATGCAGTTATTAATCTATTGGTTTTAATTAATGCTTCTTGGAGAGAACGTTTGGAAGTATGTTGACCAGAGTAACTTGTAAGCCTACATTTCCTCCCTTTGCTTCCCATTAAAAGTCTTAGTTTTTGCATTTACCCAAAATAGTAGGCACTTAGAACTAAAAGGAATACAGATGACAGAGCAAGGATAATTACCACTTGTTCCTGGATTTCACAAAGCTCGTAAGTGTGAGTTACGTGCGATTAGAATATTGAATTATTCAGAGTTTAATTTTGGACTTAGGTTTTTAATGCAGATTTAATGATTTAATGCAGATTTTAAATTTATGGGGAAGCGGTCTTTTTCAAATTATTGAATTGCATTTTTTTTAAACCCAAATATTTAGCCATTGCACTTCAAACAAGTTCACTGTGAAGAACTTGGAGATATTTTTAATAATTAGATACAATTCAAGTATATTTATTCTTGGAGAGGAGTTCCTTAAGAGTGAAATCTTATGTGCATATCTCAAGGCAATTGCTCTTAGCTCAACCAGAAGATTGTAAGTACCCTTTGAGTACAGAAGTAAACAGAACATTGAGACCAAGTCTTGAACAGGAAGGACCTGAACAAAGCACAGGCCAATGTCCTCGTTAGATGGTTAATCAATACTGTTGGCAACAGTGTAGGCAGTGTCGCCCTCAGCAGGGCATAGCCAGAAGAAAGGAGAGATGAGGTGTGTAGAAAATTAGGAAGAGAAAACAGCAACAGAATGAAGAATAGTGTAGATAGAGGAAGAAAGCAAAGTTGACACATGTGCTGTTGAAATGCATGTGTGGTGATGCGAGGAGTGTTACAAACAGCAGGCGCAAGTTCCCATGTGAGGTAATGATCTAATGGCTGCAATAGAAACCTGACAGAAGGCCCAATTTCAGCATTAGAAAAAAAATCTCTTGCTTTTCAAGAGGGAAGCGCAGTGATCCAAGATCCTAGCAGTTTCTGATTGAAATGTAAGTTGTGAAATTGATGCAGGTAGGGATTCAGTTCAGAGGGGGAAGGAGATCCTGTTTTTTAATGTCTTTTTTCAGCTTCTTGTAGCTAATGATTTTTGGCAAGCTCAGAGGCTATAAATTATGATTAATTTAATTCACCAAATTAATTAATGATTGATTAGTTAAATATATGGGTAAAACGGACATGGTAGGGATGCTTGTGTGCCATGACTGCAACATGTGGGAATCTGTGAATTGCTTTGCAATTCTGGACAACCATACCTTAGTAAATACCTGCAGCTTGAGGAGCTTTGGGTCAGCATTACTGAGTTGGAGTTTGATTTGCAGCCATTATAGGGATCAGAAAAAAGTAGCGTTAGCTGAACATGTTGTTCTTGGAGGTCCTTTTATCTCCTAAATTGAGATACATCAAGTTGGTCAGGGATAGAAGTTTATGACTGGGAGCCAGGCAAATATGGAGATCCAGTATGGAATGATGGAGAAGCCTCAGCCCTTTACTTTGGCCAACAGCTGCAAGGTACTTGCTATCTTGGTGAGAACAAGGGTTGCAGGGTGCCTCAGCAAATGGACCATAGCACCACAGTGCAGATACCATTCAAGTAGGATGAAAAGTAAAAGAATGAAAAGTGAACAGTTTAGTCCAGGGAATAGATACTGTTGTCTGCAGCCACAACCAGGAGGTTTTGATAATGAGATGCTAGCAATAGTACTTGAGAAAGAAGGAACTGTTTAAATCCTTTGGGATGAACTCTACTTAAACCTGGCTTGGATTAGTGTTCTGGTGATCTGTATAATTAGGAATATGGACATAAAGATTTAGATGAATAGAGATGGGGAGGATTCAGATGAAGAAGAATAAAAAATCAAAGAGAAAAGTTGAAGCAAAAAAGCAACACGGTTTTTTGGGTGAAGACAAATAGAGGATGTCAGAGTTTAATAGCAACAATAAATCAATATCTAATTAGGAGCTTTTCAGAGACCTATGTATTACACTGACTTTCATGTGAGAGATTGATTTTTATTTATTACAACTCAAAATCTATAAAGAACTCATTGAGACAGTAATTCTGGTTGAAGATGTACTTTATTGTTGCTCGTCCTGGCCCACCCATGTGGGAGAATGATTTGAGGCAGCCCAAATTATTGGAAATTGCATTGTTATCAGTATCCCAATTATATATTTTCAAAAATCATTTGCCCGCCTACTCTGCTCCTCCTAGCCAGAGTGAGCCAATCATTTTAGTATGTATCATTTACCTTGGCCAATGATAGTCTTCTCTGGCAGCATGAGAGTACACAGGTCTGTAGAGTCTAGAAGTTCTTGTCTACTGTCTCCTAGCAACCGCAATATGTAAATTCATAGAGTTCAAAAGTTTATTTTCCACTCTATTTTAACAACTCCTTATTGGCAAAATTGATTTATTCTATTCATTCTGCTGTCTGGAAAGCTTGTACTTTGTAAAGCTGATAAGATAGTTCTCAGTAAATGTATTGTTTACAAGGAATGGGGTTCTTCTTGTTCAGGACGTCATTGGCCAAAGTAAATGCCTTAAATTCAGAATACAATATATTTTCAAAAATACGATGTTAACATCTCTAATAATAGTCATATGTGTTTTTATGCAAACTGTATCTTTCTAACTCCAGGTACTTTGTACTTTTTCTACTCTATATTCACTCTAAATTAGTTTATCTTAATCCATTAATCTTTTATAGTCCCAGGTTATCTCAAACCCGTTTGATACTAACAAGGGAAGACAGAATGATAATAAAAGTAAAATGAATTGCTCTTTATCTGTGGTGCAAAGACTTAACAATGAGATAGATGGACTAATGGCACAACTGAAGTTAAATGATATAGATCTCATTGTATTATGATCTCTATAGAGGCTGATAACTTCTAGAAAGAGATTCAGACTTCAATTCATTCGTTGAAAGAATGATCTGACAAGATTTCAGTTTTAAAACTTGTATTGTAAAAATGCAGAAAAAACTGCTGACTCGCCACTGCTTTCATTTTGTTGGCAACTTATGCATATCACAGATTCCATGGAATTAATGTTATTTTAGTTATTCCTAGATTGTGTTTCTGTACACCCATTTCACTGAGCAGTAACTTCGTGACCATTTCCAGGCAATTCAGTAAGTTTCTTAAATCTGCCATCAGTAGTAAGGCCTGTTCAAATGCTTCTTCCTTCTCTTAGTCATGCCAGGACAAATCTCTTGGAATCCAGAGAAGGCGGCACCAATGAAATTGACAAAGGCTGCAGAATGCTTCCATGGCATTTTCCTGGAATAATAGATTGTGGAATCAATTAGAGATAGTTATCTTTAGATCAATTAATGTGCAATGAATCATGGGAGAAATCGTGGAGAATAAGGAAATGACAGAGGCATTGAACAAATATTTTGTCTGTTTTCACAGTAGAAGACACAAATTGTCATATCAGAAGTAGAGAGTAATCAGGTGTCTGAAGAGTGAGAAAATCGAAGTAACTAATATCAGCAGAAAATATATATCAGAGAAGCTTGATGAACCAAAACTTGACAAATCAACAGGACCAGATGGCATTCATCCTATGGTTCTAAAAGACAGAATTGCAGAGATACTGAGTGCAGTGGTTATCATTTTCTAAAACTTTCCAGATTCTAAAATAGTTTTACCTGATTGGTAGTTGGCAAATATAATAAGAAAGGAAGGAAGGAAAAAAGTATGTCAGTTACTTTAACATCTGCGATTGGAAAATGCTGGAATTGATGATTAAGTCAGTCTTAAGAATGCTCACTATTGTATTTTCAGGTGAAACCAACATGGTTTTATGAAAGGGAAATTATGATTGAAAAATTTATTGGAAATTTTTAAGCTTGTAACCAAGAGTGACTGTCTCCAGGTACTTAAAGAAGTTTTGAAAACACCACCAGTAGTGAAACCTGTTTCATTTATTGTTCTGTGGTGTGACCGAAGAAGAATCCCATGGTTTTTGAGGTTGGCCTATCATGTCAGGCTGAATGCATTGTGTTTACATTCTCTGGAGTTGAAAAGAATGAGAAATGATCTCGTAGAATCATACAGCGCAGAAGAGACCCTACGGGCCATCGAGTCTACATCTGAATTCCTACCTAATGCCATCTGCCAGCAATAGATCCTGAATGTTTTGATGTGCCAAGTGCTCATGCAAGTCATTTTTAAAGGATTTGAGGCAACCTGCCTCTCCCACACTCCCAGGCAGCACATTTCAATTGTCACCACCCTCTGAGGAGTTTTTCCTCATATCCCTAAACCTCCTGTTCCTCACCCTGAGTCTATGTCCCCTAGTGATCTCATTGAAATGTTCAAGTTTCTGAAGGGGTTTCACAGATTCAACAGTGATATGTTGTTTACGTGGCTGCATGATCTAAAACAATTTTCATGGTAAGGGGCTGATCATTTAGGACTGAGGAAGAAAATAATTTTTTTCATTAAAACATTGTGAATCTTTGGAATTCTCCACTTCACAGGCTTGTGGATGCTATATAATACAGAACATTGAGAAAGACAGACAGATTTTTGATCTCTTGGACAATTGAGGGATGGGGAAACTGATAGGAAAGTGCAGTTAAAACCCAAGATCAACCATGATCCCAGTGATAGCAGAGGCAGCCTCGATGAACAGACAGTTTCCTCTTATTCCAATTCTTTATGTTCTTCTGTTTAGCTGGAGTAGCACATGTAATTCTGGTACTCCACTTCAGGAAGGATATCAAGACCTACGAGAGGGTACAGAGGAGGATTATTGGGATGATC
Organism: Sphyrna mokarran; assembly: GCA_024679065.1. Lineage (NCBI taxonomy): Eukaryota > Metazoa > Chordata > Chondrichthyes > Carcharhiniformes > Carcharhinidae > Sphyrna > Sphyrna mokarran. The sequence continues at coordinate 56,442,161 of JAGIQG010000006.1, read as the reverse complement.
ACAGTGATGAGGGTGTTTAGTTATATGGAGAGATGGAAGAAACTGGGATTGTTCCAGTTTATGCAGAGATGGCTGTGAGGAGACAATAATAGCGGTTTTGAAAGTTCTGATGAGTTTGGTAGTGTAATTGTTACTTCTGGCAAGTGATTGATAAGTGCAGTTTTCAGATTTCAAGTAGAAGAAAAAAGTATTATAGCATAGGAACAGGCCTCGCTAATGAATATATGAGATCTATGAAAAGAGTTAGCTAAGTAAATGATGTCATGAAGAGAGTTTGATAGCGGAAGGAGCTAAGAGAGGACTTAGCCTGATGGAGAGGATAAAATTGTTCATCTGCTTCTTGCATGGCTGCCAGTTGCATTGAGCAGCCTTCAAGGTCAAAGATGTGAAGTTGGTGTGTACTTCCTGAGTAAAGGACATACCTCTCACTCATACCTGGAATCAAGGCCTAGAGGGCTTGTGGTTAGGTCAGGTACAGATTTCTTGAGGGTGCTAGCCTTTCGCCTCTGGGTTCTGGACATCCTGCATGATCCCATGAAGATTGATGGGCAGGAGAGAATGAGATGAGTGTGCTGGACTGGTGTTTACACACAGTTCCTGAATTTTTGAATCTGCTAGCTGACGATAGCCGGTTGACTTTGCTCCTGCCCGCCCCAGGTGATGAAGAGAAATGATTGTTCATGCATAATTAATCAGGCTGCAAATGGAGAATTAGGTGCAAGTTCACTCCATTCCAGCCAGCAGGAATGGCGCTGCTGGAATAACCCATTGTTTGTTGAATGGCCTCTCTCTGTATTACAAGATTGTTTTTCAGCTATTTTAGGATGATTCTGGAACACTAACATTTATTGTCTGCACTTGGTTGCTGTGAAGGCAACTGCACAGTGTGGGCATGAGTTAAGTGTAGGCTAGATTTCCAACACTGAAATGGTGAATCAGTTAAGAGTCTGTAACAATTCAGCAACTGTCAAGATTACTTTTGTTGTGCTTCTGCACAATTACCAGGTTTATTGAATTCTGTTTCACAGCATACCATCATGGTATTTGAATTCTTAACCTGTTTGTTGCTAGTCAACGTGAGAACTGCTTTGCAATCAAAGAAAAAAATTATGGCACGGGAACAGGTCCTGGGCTCTCCAAACTTGCAGCAATCATGCTGCCTGACTGAACTAAAACCCCCTCCTCTTCTGGGGATCATATCCCTCTGTTCCCGTCCTATTCATGTATTTGTCAGAAGCCCCTTAAAACTCACTATTGTAGCTCTTTCTACTACCTTCCCCAGCAGCGAGTTCCAAGAATCCACCACCCTCTGTATAAAAAATAAACTTGCCTCGTACATCATCTTTAAAGCTTGCCTCTTGTACCTGAAATGTATACCCCCTAATAGTTGATTAAACCTATGCCCACTAGTAATCCTACTTCTTTGTAATACAACATCATGACTATGATCTCTTACTGAAGGCATCAAGGCCTATTGAAAATGTATATTTGGAATTATTTTTCCTTTTATGGGTGTACAAATCTCTTTGGAAATACTTTATGATGTCTGTTAGAGAACCATATTTAGAAACTTGGAAGTGATGAGATAATGTCTGTTACTGAAATATCGGGTGATAGAAACTGTGCTATATATTCATTACAAAGCTGAAAATAAACTTCAATATTGCCACTTTGGGAAAACGTAACTGACCATTGGTTTGTGGGATTAATTTAGTCGACCTTTGTTTACCGTCAGACAGACTTGAACTAATTTATTTACTACAAAACATGAAACACTTAGGATGTATATTTCTGAAAGTCGGTATGAAGGCAATTTGTTAGAGAGTGACAAGGATATGTGCCTCTGTCATACGCTGTTTTCCTAAGGAAGGATACAAAGGTGATACGTTGATTCCTGTTGAATCATTTACTTAAGACCACTTTGACATGTAAAGTGCTCTTGTTCTCAAATGTGTTTATTTGTTTTTTTCTTGGTCATTCAGTGGAAATGTTCCATATAAGTTGAATATTTTATGTCTAATTATTTCACCTGTACTCAAAAATGTCAGTTGTCCAGAAGAAAAATAGCTTTGGGGTGATGCCCCCTAAAAGGTTTGGCAATTATCATTTTTTAACTCAGTTTATGCATCAGAAGTTCCATATCAATACACTATTTCTCATTATGTGGCTAAGTGTCAAAGTTTGTTTGATAATGCTCCCCCTGTGAAGTTTCTTCGTTTTTTTTCAATGAATTCATTGGATATGGACATCATTGGCTAGGACAGAATTTATTGCTCATCCATAACTACCCTTGAGCAACTGGTAGTGAACTTCCTTCTCGAACCATTGGAGTCTGTGTTGTGTTGGTACACCCACAATGCTGTGAGGGAGAGTTCCAGGATTTTATTAATCAATCAAGGAACAGCGATACATTTCCAAATCAGGATGGTGCATGGTTTGGAGGGGAACTTCCAGGTGATGGTGTTCAATGTATTTCTTGCCCTTGTCCTTCTAGATGGTAGCAATCATTTATTTAGAAGGTGAAATATAAGGAACCTTGGTGAGTTGCTGCAGTGCATCTTGTCGATGGTACACAGTGTTGTGAAGTTAGTGTACCATTAAGAATTTTTTTTAAATCACAGTCTCTGTTGTTGTAAAAAAAAAGTTTTTCAGTTCTTTTTCTCTTGTTTTTGGGCTGTCTGCTAGAAGTCCTTTTATTGCTACTTCACTAGCTTAAGTGTGATTTGGTTTATTTTTGTCTGATATTGTTTAATATTGTCTGAATTGTCATCTTATAAAACTGTAACTTCTAAAGTTAGTGCTTGGGCTGCCATGAAAATACTGTGTTAAGGAATGCATATAATTCAAGAAACATAAGCACGTGTATATTTAACGTGTATAATTATTTAGACATATATGCTATGTTACCAAGAACAGACAGGTCAGACATATATATTGTCATTTAGGGAGTTCAGAGATCCTCCTTGTCATTAACTAAATCGTAGAAATTAAGCGTGCCCAGTGATTTGAGGGCAAAATGTTGTATTTGGCTGGTGCTTATAATGTGATTTTAAGGTATAATAAGATTGTACTCATCTTTTAAAAGTTAATATTTTTATACACACAAAATGTAAAATTCAATTTAATATTGCTTAATGTTAGCTTTTCAACAATAACTTTTATTTAAATAACGTTATATGATTTATAATGTATAATGCCTTTAATGCCAAAAATAAAGTCCTAAGATGCTTCACAATGATGTGATTAGGTAAAAATGGATGTTGTGTCAAAAGGAGAATTTGGTCTAAGAGATGGGTGTTAAGTGGAAAAAGTAGAGAATGAGTGATAGAGATATTGACTAGTATAGCAAAATAATTTAATGTGTGAGGTATATAGAAGAGTACAAGGTACAAGTATTACTTGTTTGAAAAAAAACTTTAATAAACAATTTGCATACACTTTTTGTTACAGCTGGGACAGAAATGTCCAGATGTCTTGGATATCCATTTTGGTCAATGTTACAAGATCACAGACGAAGGCATGATAGCATTGGCACAGGGTTGCCCACGGCTACAGAGAATCTACATGCAAGAAAACAAACTGGTATGTCAAAATTTAAAGACTGGCTGAGTTACAATATCAGCATCTCATCAACCTAAGTTGTTCTGGAGAACTGCTTTCAAATCTTATTTTTTAGCGGATGGTCAGTTTTTTTGATATAGTATTTCTGATAAGAAGTAAGGTTTTCTTGAGTAAAATGCTTGTAGTTATGACAGATTTTAATCATGGACACCGCATGAATAAATTCATGTCATCTGCATTGAGCTGGATTTTTATTTTTGCAACAATATTGCTTTTTTTATTCACTTGTGGGACATGAGTGTTGCTGGCTGGCTAGCATTTGTTGCCCATTCCTGTTTGTGAAGCAAAAGTTACTGTCTTAGTTTACCAGTTGCACCGATGTTGTGCTATTAGAAAGCCAGATATAGAAGCTTTACCTTGTTGGTGTATAATTTCAGGACAGGTAGCTTTCTCGGGGTTGCAGACAAGTGAAAAAAATAATCTTTTATTCGGAATCGGAAGTAAAATCTCTCATTTATAATCAGAAATACATCCTCAAGTTGTTTACTTTCAAACTTTAAAATGATCAACTTTTTGCCATTGCGTAATGTTTGTTTTGGTAATTAGGTTAACTGCTCAGTATTTAATTTATCATTTCTATTCAATTTAAGCATCTATTTTAAACATCGATTTTTGAGTTAAAGAAGAAGCAATCTGAAATTGCTCAACAGTTCAGTAAATTGAAACCTGAAATGTATTGCAGATAAAAGTGGAAATTTTTATACATGTTGAATGAACAAGGTATCGTCCACACTATTTTAGAGATTATGGTGACATTACATCATGTTAACGAAGGGTTTACTTAGCAGTGATAACAACTTTGAGTGGGAAAATAATAGAGGTAATGTGTTCAGAACAAAGTCACTTGAAGATATCAGAAGCCCTCATCATATGACAGAAACCTAAATATTATTCTGATGCTAGTTGGAAACGTGAAGAACCATGCATAACTGGAAGTGGGGGATTGATTTTTACTTCACAAGTGAGTTGGTGCGCTATTCTTTTCAGGAAAATAAACAGTCATATTGCACTTTTTAATTTTTGTATTAAGTATGACATTTATGGCAAAATCAATCTTCAGTGGCTCCTTGTGAAGAAGTGGAAGAAATTTATGGTTAACGTATAATCACTCCAACATTTGTCGTAAACAATTCCTTGTAGGAATGAAAAAAGGCTTTATTCTGAAATGCCTGCACCTGATTCAGTCCTTTTATACACTCAGAGTTTGTCATTTCTGAATGAAATTTTAATTGTTGACACAAAATGTTCCCACTGAGTTGAAATCTATTCAGTGTTTTTTTTTTACAGTATTTCTTCTTGGGTATCACTAGTAAAATTGATATCTCATACTATTCCCAGTTGTCCTGAGAAAACCATTTACTCGAAGCTATTTAATACAAACATAGCTGGATCCATCAACTGGCCAGATTTTGTTATGTCAGTTTTAATTGTACAGTATTATTGTACTGTATAATAAACTGGAGGCTTGAACTCTGCATTGTCGTGTCGTGATTGTTCATTTGATCAAAATATAAGGTCCTGTAAATAGTGTATTCTGAGCATGATTTTCCTTTTAGTCTTTTGGCAATTCTATTTAAAGGATCGCTGTATTTGTTAAGCTATCTTATTTTGAGGTTCAGCTTGATTTTAATTTTGATAATTTTCTTTACAAATGAATTCTAAAATTAGAATTAAACCTGGATCTGGAAATGGATTATTGTTGCCAAACTGCAGATGTCATGCAAAAAACAAAAACACACACACACACACACACACACACACACACACACCACTTTCCCTATTTGCCACAGGAGTTCAATAGATAGCTTCAGTGCAGAGCAGTATGTTCATTTGCTTCTGTTGCGTAGGTACAACTCCAGAAAGACTCAGCAAAGAGGAGGCAATTATGCAATTGTTGATAAAAGTTGATTTATTTTGGCTTTGTTTATGAATGATGTAGAAATGCCGGCGTTGGACTGGGATAAACTCAGTAAGAGGTCTGGCAACACCAATTTTAAATCCAACCGATTTATTTGATAGTAAACCTGCTGGCAGGTTTATGAAGGCAGTTGTAAACATTTGATTAAATATTTTATTCCCCCCCAAAAAGTGCTTTTGCTGATTAAACCTGAAGCTTTGCTGCTTAGGGATATAAGGCTGTATTTGATGCAGGTTTAAAGTAATTTTAAAACGAGCAAGTAGAATGTGTTCACATGTTAAATTAGTGGCACAAAGCCAGATAAGTCCACCATAACATGAGAAATAGGAATACGAGTAGGCCATACAACCCAGTGGGTCTACCCTGCCATTCCGTAAGATTATAGCAGAACTTTGACATTAACTCCACTTTTCCATCCAATCCCCCCATCACTCTATTCCATTTGTGCCCAAAAACATTGAAAATATTCACCTACTGAGCATCCACAACCCATTGGGTGAGAGAATTCCAAGTGTTCACAACCCTTAGAGTGAAGAAATTGCTTCTCATTTTAGACCTAAATGACTGATTCCTCATCCTGAGATTGTGATCACTATTTCTAGACTGTCGAGCCAAGGGAAAGAGATAATCAGTATCTCCCAAGCTAAGCCTACTCAAAATCCTTTGTTTCAGTGAGATCTGCTTTTATCCTCCCAAAACCTAATGATTATAGGCTTGTTTCATTTAACATCTTTCATAGGACAACCCTGTACACCAGGAATCAAACTTTGTATTGCCTGCTTTGGGTAAGGAGATAAAAACTGGACACGGTTCTCCAGCTGTTGCCCTACCAAAGCTCTATATAATTGCAACACAACTTCTTTCTCCTATTCTCATTCTAAACTTCCTGTTGCTTGCTGTGCCAGAACTCAGTTTTTGGCAATAATAGCATTGAATCAGATGCTACTTACTTTTAAAATTTAACAATATTTGGCTAAGTTTCTTTCAATAGGCTTTGTGACAGAATTAACAGATGTCAGTTGTGGAGATGTTACAAGCATTACAAATGCAAGAGAAGAGGTTGTTTAGAGTTCCTACAACTGATCAGCTATGATCATATTGAATGGTGGAGTAGGTTCAATGTGCTGACTAGTCTCCTCCTCTTTCAATGTTCCTGTGCTTGATATCCAGAGGTGCCTTCTGTTGCTATGTGGATACTATACAAGCTGTGACTTTGTTGTGATATGCCTTGCAGTCAAATAAATGTCAGACTCTAAATATCAAGGATAATAAATTACAAATATCAAATATACCAGGGGATGAAGTGCTCAAGTAGAACTGTACCCGAGCATATTTTGGAACTGAGAGGTGGGATTTAAAAATACTGGGGAAAAAGCACAGTTAAGATGTCAGTTAAACAGCTTCTTGGCAGTTTTTTAAAAAGGCAGTTTTTCCAACGTGATGCACGCATTAAGATGATGTACCTGGATTTCTGGATAATTTAAACTTAATTCACATAGATTTTGTGTAAAATATATTACATGAAAAGCATCATTCAGAGCAAAATTTTTTAGTGTGGCATTCTTCCTCTAGTTTCATTTTATCTCATTTTACATCTTTTGAAATGAGTTTTCTTTGCTTTTAAGTGATTTCATGTTCTTTTACTTCCCATGTTTGCAATCATAAGGAAAAACTGGTTCCAGATTTCTACCATTGTCACTTCTTCAATCAATATTTAACCATACATCAATTACCCAATTCTCCATTTTCTCCTCTCTTTCAGTGAGTAGCACTGGACCTTACCTAGCATCTGCTTTCTCTCAACTACTGCTCAAAAAAAATCAAGATAGCATTAGGTGGAAAATTAAAAACGCATGGTTGTTCTATTACTTAATAATATTTGGTAATGCATAATATAAATTTATGCTGCAGGGATGGTGGTATGAGTTATATCAGTGAGAAATAAGTGATTTTTAGTTCTATTATCTGAAAGTAAAAGACCATAATAGTATTAAGTTGCTGAACACTTAACTCAGATATTGAAAGAGCAAAAATCATAAATATTGCACTGATAGTAGTTGCTTTCAGTATTGAGGCAGTATATGAGAAACTCTGTGTTGCATTTTACTTGTTCCCTGAACTGAGAGAGATTCACATTTTGCTAAATGCAGTTTGGTAAACAGTGTTTAGCAATCAATAAAAACAAGACTAAAAATAACAAAGTTGTACACTTTTATATTCTTGCTCCAACAAGTGTTTGAATGGAATACAACCCAAACTTCCTTTAATTTAAAAATCCTTTTTGTTTTGTCAACTTGCCTATTTCGACAAAAACTACTTTCCAAATCGGCCAAAATTATCACCACAAATGCAAAGCAACAACTAATTGCCAGATCAACATGGAGTTCTATGCTTCTCATGTCTACACTTCTATGTATGCCTTCGGCAGGGATTATGTTGCCCTGAATAACTTCGCCAAGTTTTTCAAACACCAATCTGACGAGGAAAGGGAACATGCAGAAAAGCTGTTGAAATTCCAGAACCAGTGCAGAGGTTGTGTTATCCTGTAGGATGTCTCGAAACCTGACAGGGATGAGTGGAGCAATGGCCTTGAAGACATGAGATATGCCCTTCATTTGGAGAGAACCCATGAACCAGCACCCCCTGGATCTACATCACCTGACTTCTGACAAGGTTGTTACACAAATGTGTGACTTCCTGGAGAATCACTTCATGGATCAGCAGGCCATCAGGCTAGATGGCCTCCCCGAATGGCATAGCAAAGTATCTGTTTGACAAGCATATCCTGGAAGAGGGCAGCAGTTAAACACGTACCATCTGCAGATCAACAGTACTTCCACTATTTTCTCCACTATTGATGCTTTTCCACTTGTTAAGTGACATTGTTTGTCTATCTTTTGAATTTGAGTCAGCTTTTGATACTATCTTTAATTGGGTATTAACTTGGTTAAGAATTAAGCATATAAATGGAAAGGTTAAGATCAATGTTGTGAGGCGTAATTTTTCTACCAAACTGCCAAATAATAAAATTGTGGCCCAACAAGATTTAAGGAAATAAAAGGAGTCCCCACTGCTTTAAACTGGGCAATCATTTAGGTCAAGCAAATAACATTAATCAGTTACCATTACTATTATTGCCAATTACTAAGTGACTGTTATAGTGTTATTTTGGGCTGAGCATGTGTTTAGCCAACAGTTTATATCTCGGTGAAGTGTACTTCAGGGAAATTAGTTGACAGTACAACCCAAGTATGGGAATAGTTAATCTAACAAGCTTTTCAAAATAAGCAATTTTTATCTTCAATAATTGTTCAGCATATATCATTGGTAAACTTACATGATGTTCATAGTCTCAGTTGCTCTTGTGAAGTAAATCATTGATTTAATCTGCGTTGCTTGTTTGCCATAATTTATGTTTTCTCACTAAGTACAAGTCAGGTGCCCTCTATCCGTAAATCTGAAATTTGTACAGATCCAAAAACCACACTTTTTTTCCCCTACAGAAAGAATGACAAATGGTGCCATGGGTGAGAACTTACAGGTACCCTGCATTTAGTATTCAGTAGTACATCTTACTTATCTAGCCACTTTATGTACTTCAGTGGTCCTAAATGTAGGCTGTTCTAATATGAGTAGGCTGATATGCAATATTCAATAACGAAAGTTTTTCGAAATCTGAAATGCAGTCAGTCTTAAGGGTTTGGGGATAAAGGATATTCGACTTGAATGTCTTTTCTGTACTAAGCACCAGCAGCACAGTGCACAAGTTCTCATGAAGGATTTTTTGGCAGTTTCGAGATTTAAGCAATGTCAGAATTTTTAAATTAAGTAAAATAGTTTTGATACATGGCAGGCAAATTACATTATTAAACTTTTTTTTATCAATTTTGATTCAACTTGAGTTATTTTATCACACAGTAAGGTGATTCTGCAAACAAACTGATAGATGCATTTGATCAAAAGCTTCACACCAATTTCATACAATATTAAAATTGTTGAAATTCTTCATCAGGTCAGGGGGCATCTCTGGAGAGAGAAACTTGAAATGTTGTGTGGGATTATCCAAAAAAAAGGCCAGGTTTTGGATTCTGACTGAAAACTGACATGTTTCTCTTCTGAGCAATACAGGTTTTCTCACCAGATCTTGTGACACTCTGTTGGGGCCCTGATAAAATATAATGACTGTTTTTTGTTTTTGAAAACCAGCAGCACAACATCATGAGATTTCGCTGGTACTAACTCCATTATGGCTCTTGCGTGAGATTTAGTGGTGTAGTGGAAATTATACCAACATGAATGGGCTCATAAAATTGACCCATTAATTCTGTTTCTCATTCTACAGATGCAGCTTGACCTGTTGAATAATTTCAGCATTTTTGTCTTTGTTTCAAATTTCTAGCATTACAATATTTTGATGAATTTTGATTGGTTTGCAATTCATAATCACATGAATAGTACCAAATGGGATTAAAGACTTCCATATTCAACAATGAAATTTCAGACAAAGTTTTGTAGCATATTAGTACAATGAAAGATGAGTTCTTGGACCTGCTGGAGTTAGTGATTGAAGTACAGATAATTAATAAGCTCACAGCAGAACTAACACTCACTAAGCCCATTTTCCTGCCTTATCTCCATAACCATTAATTCCCCTACTGATTTAAAAGCAATCGATCTCAGCCTTGAAAATGTTCAAGAACTCGGCATCCTCAGCTTCCTGGGATAAATAATTCAAAGGTTCATAAATCTTTGAAAGAAGAAATTCTTCCTGACATAAGTCTTAAATAAGAATCCTCTTATTCTGCATCTATGCCCTCTTGCCCGATACTCTCGCCTGTATGGAAACATCCTCACAACATTTACCCTATCTAACTCTCTAAAAATTGTATATGTTTCAATCATGTCATCTCTCATACTTCTGAACTCCAAGTAGTACAGATCCAACCTGTCCAATTTTTCCTCATATTAGCAGTCCCTGTTATACCCAGGATCATCCGAGTAAACGTCTAAGCTGCCTGTTTATAATATACCTTTCCTTAAGTAAAAACACCAAAACCATGATTACTGGATTGCTCCTGCTATTGAAAATTCCCTGATTGGACGTCACTTCATATTACTACTGGGCCGTTAAAAGCCCAACTTTGAAAGCGCCATTGGAATGGCATAGAATTGGAGGAAGACAGGACAAGCCTCCTTTTGTGGACTAATTGCTATATAGTAAGTCTGAAGGTTGAGTCTGAATGTTAGTGAATGAATGTTAATGGAAAGGTGAACGGGAGGGTGAGGTGATAGGTAGGTAGCGTGGGTGAGGTGCAATTGATTTGGAGATAATTGGATTGAATCCAATGGAGAGCAGGGTACTTGGTTCAGGTTAGTGGCATGGCCAGGCATCAAAGGGATGAGTGGAGGCTCAGTTGTATGGCTAACCAGATATTAGATAGCTTTTAACTGGGATAATATTTCTTGGGTACATCTCCAGGTATGTACAACAGATCTGTTCTAAATCACTGACTCTGGATCAGAACTGGAGATATTCATGAAGGGTCCCAGGGAGCAGGGGAATTGCTCATCAGAATTTAAAACTTCCTGGGCAGTTCCTTGGTGAGCCTGTGTGTCAAGACTTCCCACAAGGTCCTGATATGCATCTTCAGTTATTTCTTTGATTCTGACAAGCTAGCGATGGGGTATGATTTGGTGATCATCTGATTTTTTTTTCATTGCCATTTGTGTGACATTGCTGGATAAAAATACAATTGTAGTTTTCCAAAGTTGCAACAATTACTCAAAATTAGTTAATTGGATATGAAGTGCTTTGGCATATCTTGAGATTGTGAAAGGTGCTTTCTAGATGCAAGGACTATATTTTATTTAGTGACTATTGCTGGAAGTCAGCACGACTGTTGTAAATGTTGTTCTTCAAATCATGGGGATAATTTCCATACATGACCATTTTTTATTGTTTAAGTCAGTTTAAGGAAAGCTGGCTTCTTGGAACATATAACTGTTGAAGAATGTGTTCCATGAGACAAATTGATGTAGTAGTTTAAAAAATAACTGTTGATTGGTGATTTTGGATATGGGTGTGTGATTTTGATCTTGTGTTAATCTGAAAGCTGATGTTTGTCAGTGGAAAACATTGCACTATGTTTTTTTATTCTGACAAAGCAGAAAAACACATGTACCAGAAGAGGGAGCATAAGTATCATTAAAGTTTAACTAGCAATGACAACCTTTAGAAGCCAACGACATGAAAGCTTAAAATTGAGTTTAGCTGTCTGAGAGTTAATATTATCATGCGTATTATACTTCTGGAAGAATGATTTATGACTTCAATTAGCTTAACAACTTAAATTTGCAAGTACAACATCTCAAAGTGTTAGGTTATGTCATACAGAATTTTCTTTATTCATTCATGCGATCTCTGCATTGTTGAAAGTTTAATGTTTATTGCCTAATCTAAATTATCCTTGAGAAGATAGCGGTGAACATCAAATTTTGATAGTCCATATGGCTGATGTACTCCTACCATGCTGTTTAAAAAGGAAGGCCCAAGATTTTGACTCAACACAGTGAAGGAATGACAATATAGTCTCGACTTTGAGGGGATCTTGCAGATGGTGATGTTCTGATGTGCTTGATACTAGTCCTTTCTAGGTATAAGAGATTGTGGGTTTTGGTGGTACTGTCAAAGAAGTCTTGGTGAGTAGCATCTTGTAGCTGTTATCCAGGAGACATGGTGCACAGTGATGAAGGAATAAATGTCTCAGGTGGTGGATGTGGTATCAATTCCAGCAAGCTGTTTTCTTGCTGGAATTGACACCAGTTGTTGGAGATGCATTGATCCCAGCAAATTAAGTATGTTCTGTCACATAATTGTGCTTTATAGAGGATAGATGGGTCATTTGCTGTAAGATTTCCAGTTTCTGACCTATTCTTGTAGCTTTAAATTGCTGTATTTATATAACTGGTCCTGTCAAGTTTCTAGTCCTAAAGGTGACCCTGAAGATGTTAACAGTGGGAGTTTGGCAATGCCATTGAACATCAAGGGGAGGTGCTCACTTGTTATAGATGGTTGTTGTCCAGGTCCTGCTGCATGTGGCACAGACTGCTTCTTTATCAAGAATATGTACTCTTTCCTACCTTTTCAATCCCCTTCCCAACCCACATATTAAATGAATACCTGTATGATTTGAACCTTTTTATAAGCGCAAGTATTAAGCAATGATGGCGATCAAGGACCAGAATTATTATTGATATTTTAATCAAGTCCAAGCCAAAGTGTTATATTTTGGGCTTCCCATGAAAATTTCCTTTGAACTCCCATTCCTGTTGCTTAACTGACCCTTTTGTTTGGCACTCATTTATATCCTGGTTTGCATTTGGTGATGCGTTTGACAAAGGAAAGTGTTTCCTGGAATTCTGGACTTGGATGCTCAAGAATCCCTTTGTTGTTATGTTTAATACCCATGATGAAGTGGCATTGGTAGTGCAATTTTGAATTGATCCATGTATCACGTATAGTTACTGGACTGCAACGATTCAAGAAAGCAGCTCATCACCTCAAGGGCAACTAGGGATGGGCAACAAATTATGGCCAGCTAGAGATGCCCATGTCCCACAAATGAATAAAAAAAAATTAAAAACACATATGCTTGTATACTATTAAAAAGAAGTTCAACACGCAAAATGTTGCAATGAATTAATTCCAATGATAAATACTTGTTAATTTAAACAAATAAGTTGATCAATTTACTCAACATGTCCTGAAGCCATTTCTGCTAATTGCATCCTGCTTTTGATATCGACAGTCTTACTGTGCAGAGTTACACCTCTAAAAATAATAGTCACTTTTGATATAAATATAAATTTGAGTTCCAATGAATAATACATATAAAGCTAAACATTTAGCATCCTAAAGTAAAACAAAAAAATGCAAGATCACACGATGGCACTCAAATATGTAGACTGAAACTCGTATTGAATGAAATATACAGAATAAGTTTTAACTAGCACTTTCAAATTTACCATTTTTATCAGATTAACAAATCAAAGCATAGCATTTCAAATACAGGAAGTATGCATCTCAGTGAACAGGCACAATGTTTAATTCATATAAATTACATTAATATTTCCATTTGAACTACTTATGTGCTATTCGCTAGAAAGCCATTAGTTATAAAATGCAAACTGCTGGTAAATCTGCCATAAAGTTGACTTCTCAAGAATTGGCTCCAAAACAACAGTATCATTCATCACTGACCAAGTCTCCCAGAACCAGAAAACCATAATGTGTACCCAACAAGCCCAGCAGAATGGGACCTGACAGTTATCTTTGAGAATTAATCATGAATGGGAAAGAAATAATCTGGTCAAAAGCATCTTGTCTAAAGCTAAACATTATCCAGCTAACGTGGTAATATTTTTCACATTTCCAAGTTCACAAGAAACCACCTGTTATGTCTTCAGATGTTTCTCAGCGGAGCAATAATCTTTGACCTTGAATGTATAAAGGAATTGCAGACAATTTTCATTTTGTGGCAAGATCTGATCTTACACTTATAACTTTCCCATGTCATTAACCAATGTAAATCCATAATTAATATTTCATGCCCAACCTAACAGCTAATTTCAGATTTGTCTGGTACACACATTTTGCAAAATCAACAAGATTTAAAATATCTTACTGCTTTTGATTTTTTAAAAAATCATTTTAATATTGGAATTATAACCAACACCACTGCCACTGAACATATTGTGCTGAGGAATAGATGAGACGTATCAAATGAAATATATATGTTGGAGGCTGCTATGGGAAACAATATATCAAGATGTTTCATAACATAATTCACAAGAACTGGTTATCAACATTATTCAAACAGAAGTGCAAGTATTTAAGCAGGTGGCATAGTGATTAGCACTGCTGCCTCACAGCATTAGGGACCTGGGTCTGATTCCAGACATAGGTGACTGTGGAATTTGCACATTCTCACCTTGTCTGCATGGATTTCTTTTGGGTGCTCCAATTTCCTCTCAGAGTCGAAAAGTGGACTGGTCATTGCTAAATCGCTCCTTAGTCCAAAGATGTGTAGGGGAATTAGCAGGGAAAATACTTGGGGTTACAGGAATAGGATCTGGGTGGGACCTTCTGTCAGGGAGTTGATGCAGACTCGACTTGTGAAATGACCTCCTCCTGCTCTGTAGGGATTCTATGATTTAGGAGCTTCTGGCTAACGTTATATAGCATGTGTGTGTGTTTGTGATAGAGGACTGAATCTGCTATGGACTTGCGTTACAATCACAGTTGTAACAAGAAAATATAGCTTACTGTTCTGAGTTTAATACCTTCCTTGGAACAATTCTGACCCATCCTTTCTCTTTGCAGGCTCTGTGACCTCCTGTTGTGTATTCATTGTATTTTAAGTTTTTAGTTCAGATTTCTCACACTTTTTAACCTTTTATTTTTGCATTCACAATTACTGTGGAAAAAAATAACTATCTGATGGAAAGGACTGTAAACAGGACAACACAAATTGACATTTATTTGCAAAGACAAATAAATTAATGAGTAGAAGGAATTTCAAGATCTATGGCTTATATCCTTGCATATTTTTAATCTTGGTTTCAAATGTGTTTAATTTGCACCGTGGCCCATTTTCAGTGAATTAAAGTTGAGAGCCATTGTGTTTGAAAATAAATGAATGTTGTTTCACAGAGTAGAGGAATTATCTCAGGGCCAATCACATTAGTTTAGCACGTAGTTTTGGCACAAATTATCTTGTTATTTCAGAAATTGCATATTTCATTCATTTTATTAAGTGGTCTTGATCATGTAGCTGATTTAGCTTTAGAACAGGCTTAAATGACAGGTGACTTTTTAAGATTAAATGTGATAAATTTCTTCTCCATTTGTTGGTTTCCAAATGCCATAAAAGGTCAAACAAATCAAAAGGGTACATCAAAAGAGCAGGCTTTCTCTTTTTTCCAATTTGATTCATCTTGACGCATTCACTTTGCAATGGCAGCATTCATTTTTTTAATCAAAAAAAATTCTAGCTGCATTGTGCCTTGTTCCCATCCAGTACAATCACTGGGTGACAATGCTGTGCTATATCCCACGTGACTCTATTTTTAATTTTCCTTTCACCTTGTGGGAAAGTGCTTGGAAACTGTTCAGCATCTTCCCCACATTGTCATGGCAAAGCCCATGACCCCATTGTGTGGGAAATAGCAGCAAACCTGTGCCTTTCTCATTCAGGCAAAGCCTGTTGCAGCTTCAATACATCACTGATTCCCATCCCGTTATTTTTCATTTGAACTATTGCTACCATATTGGCAAAAAATTTTTATAAAATTAAGAACACTTTATGGCCAGAGTTTATGGAATACACTTAAGGTTAGGAAATGTATTAACTGACAGTAAAAAATCTCCCGCAGTTTTGTTCCCCTGACAGCAACCATAGTGAATGCCACAAAATATTTAATTTAAAAAAATTGCTGGAAATGCTCAGCAATTCTGGCAACATGTGTGAGGAGAAACGGTTTTAACTTTTTAGCTAGATGATCCCTTATCTAAATTGATGAAAAAAATACTGACCTGAAACATTAACTCTTTTTCAAATTGCCAGCAGCGACAGAATTTTACTTTTGTTCACTTTTTTTTCAAGTGCTTTACCTCTGCACATATCACTTTGTTGAATGTTTCTTCATACCCCTCTAATGCAGCATATGGAGCAATACTCACCTTCAATAAATGCTGCATAGAACAATTTAGAGGTTATTCATCCTTAAATTCTTTTCAAGCAAGTCCTTTTATCATCAGTAGATGGAGAATGATAAATCGAGAAAATACATGACTGACCATTTGGTACAGTGTTCCTAATCCCTGAAACCAGCATTCTTTTTGCGTCAAAATATCCATATGCAAGTACCTCGGTTATTTGTTTAGGGCTTTGCCCTGTGTTTTCTATGTTGTTAATCCTCTCAAAGAAAGATCTTTTTTATATACACCTGTAGGACAAACATATGACTCTGTCCAACAACAAAGTCGATCCATATGGGACTAGATATAAATTATTTCTAATTAGATTGCATGATATTTTGAAATGAATTTAGCGGTAAAATCAGAGAATGTTGGATTGATGCTACCAGTGCAGACATTCACTTGATGGGACTAACAGTATTTGTACTGATGTACAACTTGTCACATGCTTTTCTGGCTTTAAAATTTACCCAATGAAAAAACACTTGTCGCAGCACATTTTCGAGTAATGATTCCGTAGCTTCACTCCAATTGCAGGAATTCCTATTTGTAAGGTAGAAACTCTTTTTTTTTATGCTATTCTTAATTCACTTGATAATGTATTTCCTTTGACTTCATCGTATTGAGAGGTTTTGTGACAGATCCCTTTTTTTATGCTTGTGCTGTACCTGCTTGATGATCTTAATTGGCTTCAATGTGTGCCTTCTTTTAGATGGCAATTAACTTTTGCAGCTTTCTAAATTCCCTGGCACATTTAAAACTGCTCTTCCCTCTGCTTTGCCTGTGTCTCTGTAGTATCCTGTGCTCTTCCATATTGTATTAATATCCATTTCCTATGGTGTCACATGTTTTTATATCCCAGTATAATATGTTGCTACACCAATGTTTTATAACAACAGAATGTCTCAGTACCCATGATCAGTGGTCTGAATTGTACTACATTTTTTCAAACTGTCTGTTCTGGTGGAAAACTGGTGAGAATTCTGTCGGTGCTGAAAGCAGGAAACTTGCCAAATATTGAGCTTCGTTTAACAAAATGTGATTCACACCACATCTGCGGTAACAAGGCTCTGATTTACTCAGCCCAGGAAAACTTAAACTCTGCAATTATTGGTGCTCTTCTTTCAAACACCTCACTGGTAACCCCCTTAGTTGTTCCAAGTCCAGTCAAGGTGACGGTTGCCAAAATGGCAGCACCAAGATTCTTGGAGGAAAGCTGACCAAACTCTTGGATGGATGGAGCAGTGTAACACACTTTAGCTGTGTTCCTGCACCCATCAAGGTCATCAACTTCACTTGGGAGACAGTGGCTGCTATAGTGTCTGCTTGCTGCACAAAAGATAGACAACGCTGCCTGAAGAAAATGAATGATCACCTTCAAGCAGCCAGAATAAGTTTATCTCCTCATGACTCCTACTGCACCGCTTCACACATTCTTCACATCTCCACAGTGATTTTTCACCCCTCCCCCCCCGACAACCATCGCTTCTGTCTGAGCAGATGGAGTCATCACTCCAATGCAATGAGGCCAACACTATAATGAGGCACCCACTTTGGAGATCTTAGTGCAGTTCGTGCACTTCATGGCAGGGGGTGTCCACTTTGTGGTTCAGCTCAGGATTTCCATGGCTGAGAGCATGAGCTCCAAGGTGCAGGGCATCAGCTGCATGGTGCCGTCACTTAGAGCTGTATAACCATAGAACACTACAGCACAGAAACAGGCCTTTTGGCCCTTCTTGGCTGTGCCGAACTATTTTTCAGCCGAGTCCCACTGACCTGCACCTTGACCATATCCCTGCACACCCCTCTCATCCATGCACCTGTCCAAGCTTTTTTTAAACGTTAAAAGTGAGCCCGCATTTACCACTTCATCTGGCAACTCATTCCACACTCCCACCACTCTATTGTGAAGAAGCCTCCCCAATATTCCCTTTAAACTTTTCCCCCTTCACTTTTAACCCATGTCCTCCAATTTTTATCTCCCCTAGCCTCAGTGGAAAAAGCCTGCTTGCATACACTTATCTATACCTATCATAATTTTATACACCTCTATAAAATCTCCTCTCATTCTTCTACGATCCAGGGAATAAAGTCCTAACCTATTCAACCTTTCTCTGTAACTCAGTTTCTCAAGTCCCTTGTAAACCTTCTCTGCACTTTTTCAACCTTATTAATATTTTTCCTGTAATTAGGTGACCAAAACTGCACACAATACTCTAAATTCACCCTCACCAATATCTTAACAATCTCACCATAACATTCCAACTCTTATATACAATACTTTGATTTACAAAGGCCAGTGTACCAAAAGCACTCTTTACAACCTTATGTACCCATGACGCCACTTTTAGGGAATTATGTACCTGTATTCCCAGATCCCTCTGTTCTATTTCACTCTTCAATGTCTTACAATTTACCTTGTATGTTCTACCTTGGTTTGTCCTTCCAAAGTGCAATACTCACACTTGTCTGCATTAAACTCCATCTGCCATTTTTTAACCCATCTTTTTTAGCTGGTTCAAATCCCTCTGCAAGCTTTGAAAACCTTCCTAACTGTCCACTACACTTCCAATCTTTGTATCATCAGCAAATTTGCTGATCCAATTTACCACATTATCATCCAGATCATTGATATTGATGACAAACAACAATGGACCCAGCATTGATCCCTGTGGCACATCACTAGTCACAGGCTTCCACTCAGAGAAGCAATCCTCCACTACCACCCTCTGGCTGCTTCCATTGAGCAAATGTCTAATCCAATTTACTACCTCTCCATTCTACCTATTGATTGAACCTTCCTAATGAACCATCCATGTGGGACTTTGTCAAATGCCTTACTGAAGTCCATGTAGATAACATCCACTGCCTTTTTTTCATCCACTTTCCTGGTAACTGTCTCAAAAAACTTTAATAGATTGGTTAAACATGACCTACCACTCACAGAAGTATGTAGAAATCCAGATGATGGTAGGATTTCTGGATCTCAAGCCACATTGTGAGGTTTCTTGTAGTTTGATACCTAGGAGGTTGATCTTCAAGCAAATTTTTATATTGGAACTGGTTAAGTACTTCGGCTGTCTAATGACTCATAGTTTATGTTAGAGTCTGATTCTCATTTTACCGATCTTGTTCTGATGGATCTGTGGTGTCTTGGGGTCATAAAGGTACCATTTCTGAAACTAATTTTGTTCATATGAGACTGGTTTAATACCTAGTCTATTTTGGATAGGGGAGTTCAAGATTGTACAATGCGAAATTGATAGTGGCTGTCAAATTCTAAACTTCCAATTTGTCCAGTATGAAACATAGAAATAGACAGTCTGCAAACTCCATAGCCTACAGATTTCTGCTGTTTAAAAAGTGAGATGTGTGAATTCCGCAAATGGTTGTAAGTACCCGTTTGTTT
The DNA here is from genome assembly GCA_024679065.1 of Sphyrna mokarran. Lineage (NCBI taxonomy): Eukaryota > Metazoa > Chordata > Chondrichthyes > Carcharhiniformes > Carcharhinidae > Sphyrna > Sphyrna mokarran. The sequence continues at coordinate 56,422,454 of JAGIQG010000006.1, read as the reverse complement.
GTAGTTTTAATACCACAACTTACTTAATTTGCGGCAGCCAACTAAACGGCTTGTTTGTGTTCAATTTTTACAAAAATAGACTAAAAGTTAATAATGTGACATGCAGTACTGAGCATGATGATTTCATCTCATTGTAGTTTTTAAATGTTGCTTTAGATTATTTCATTATTTTTGATTTGTTTTCTTTGCTTGAATTGCTTAATGATTTGTAATATCTGTGCCTCCTTCTTCACCCTGGCTATTTGTATCAAAGTTTTGGTAAGTCATCACATTCTAACTGCTCAAATTTTGTATAAAACTCAAAAGTTCAGCTGAATAATCTTTTTATTTTGACATTAAATATATTTAAAGAGAAGACAATTCAATTATTTCTCATTGCTTTCCTCTATCCTGGTGATAACCCAGAGAGGTTATTGAGCAGAGTAGAGGAGCCAAGCAGCTGCCCATCTGGAACATTTCCAACATAAAATAATTAGCCTCTAATTGACTTCTAAGACCTAAACTTTCCAACAAGAGCACCTTAGCAGTGACTTTAGTGAGACAGATTAGCAAATAAACTCTAAGCTGTGCTACAGTTCTCATTATCTCTAATGAACAATACGAGACTAGATTGTATATGTATAAAAATGTATTCCTTGTCTTCTGGAATCAACTTCAATTCTTGCGTCCATATGAACAGCAAGCCACTGTGATCCTGTGAGTTTGAGATGTAACTCTTCTGTACCAGTGAGGTTCAGCGCAGCGGTTTATAATTCCAAGACCGTTTCACAAGCAAACCAATCATTTTGTGTAAAAGCTGCAACTGTTTGCTTCCTAATACTTGGGACAATAAACTTTGTGCTATGTGGCACTCTTCCAACAGGAATTCTGTACTAATTGGAATTTCTGACAGCTTGATTTTCTTTCTAAAAGCCAATGTTTATGTTCAGATAATGAATTATTTTTCAAAATAAGCTAAAAATAATAAATTGTATATCTCATGGTTGCTGTTGGTTTGAGTTTGATTCTTCTGCTTGAACAAAGATATACCACAACTTATCTTGTGTCCCCAATCCACCATTAACCACATTTATGATTAACTGATGCCACCCATTCGCTGAGGTAATTAATACTCCCCATACATAGAACCATTCCGGTAAATCTTCTTTGTTAACAGCTCAAGGACTTCACATCTTTCCTGAAGTTTGGTGACCAACACAGGACACTGTATTTCAATTGGAGCTTAACCAAAGCTTTATAGAAAGGTTCAGCATAACTATTCTGCTTTTGTAAACAATGCCTCTATTTATTAAGCTCAGAATCCCACATCATTTGCTGAATAGCTGCTGGATTTTGGTGACTAGGGGATTTTCACAGTAACTTTACTGCACTGTTAATGTAAGCCTATTTGTGACTAATAGATAAATTTAACTTATACTTAAATTATTCCATTAAATCCACATTTTTCCCCCCCCCCATCCTTTCTGCCAAAATGCATCGCATCTCTGAATTAGATTCTATCTGCCATTTGTCTGTCATTTTACATCTACTTCAGCTGAAGGAAGGTTTCCTGTAGTGTGCTTATGACAAGTAATACACATAATTCTCTGTTTTCCACTCAAAGTTAGAAATTAACAGGAAATTTTGAAACATTATTCCATATTCTAAAATTGAAATCATTTAATTGTAGTTGAAAAGCAAGGTTTTAGTTCTGATCCTTGGGGAACATCACTGTTCACCAATCTCCAGTCTGGAGAATGACCATCTACTATAACTTGTTTTCTTGTCTTGAATCCAATTTTTGTCAAAATGACCTTCTTTACATAAGCTTCAATGTAACTAGCCTGACAAGTGGCAATTTGTCAAACACATTTTTAAAATCATAATAGACCACATCCACCACAGTCACTTAATCTGTTGTCAAACACAACGTATCTTTCATAAATATGTGTTGTCTTTCACAAATATGTGTTGTCTCTCCTTAATTAAAATCTCTCCAAGTATTAGTTGCTTGTTTTTCCCAAATATAGATTCAAAAACCTTACCTACTATTTATGTTAACAAACAGATATGTCAATGCCAGGACTGTTCTAACACACTTCCTTGAAATAGCCCTACTCTCTCGCCCCATGGAATCTCCTCCATATCTAGGAAAGACTGAGAGATTAAGACAAGCTCTTTCTCTCTAACCATTCCCTCTTTTACCAACCTGGGATGCAAGCCATCTGGATCTGGTGATTTTTTTTTTATATATATCAAGCAGAGCCAGCCTTTCTAATACCAGATCCCTTTCAATTTTCAGCCTTTCCATTTGTTCCATTAGCTTCATTATTTTGTCAGTTTCCATTTCCTTTACAAACACTGATTAAAAGTAATTTAAGTATTCAAGTCTTGCCTTTCATAACTAAGAATATATCATCCTCTTTGTCCCTAATAGGATCCATTCTACTTCTTACTGCCCACTTACTATGGTTTCCCTTTTATATTGACTGCCGTTCTATTCTCGATAACTCTCGAAAAGTCATCTCTACCCTCAACCAATTTTTTTTTAATCTGGTTTTCATATGAAGAATTTCACTTTATTTGAATCATACATCTTTGCTTTGTTTCTTCATATTTCTACTTCCTACATGATCCAGGGAGTCCTGTATTTGGCTCCCTTAATTTTTGCTCTTGTTGGAATATATTTGGTATCCCTTTCTTAAGATCACTATTGTTCTGTTACTGTATTTCCTGTCAGAATCCTGTTCCATTTTATTCTGGCCAGATCCTTTCTCACCTTGAAATGAGCTCTCATTTCCAATTTAAAAATTCAATGTTAGATTGTTTCTCACTTTCCTGCCTTGCTAATCTAATCATTCTGATATAATAATCACTATTATAGAATTGATTTGATGCAAGCTAGTAAGATCATCTGTATATTTTTTGTAGGACATAAATAGCTCTGCTTGTCAAGGCATTTGCAGTGTCGAGTTAGAAAAACCTTAATATAAATGTTATGAAACTTCAGTGTATTGAATTGCAAGCTTGGTTTAATGAAAACATTTTTATTTTATTTGTTCATGGGACGTGAGTGTCACTGGCTGAGTCAACATTTATTGTCCATCCTTGCGAGGTTTTTAGAGTCAAACATATTGCTGTGGATCTGGTGTTCCATGTAGGCCAGGTCAACTAAGGATGACAGATTTCCTTCCCTACAAGACATTAGTGAACCAGGTAAGTTTTTACAACAGTGGACAATGGTTTCATGGTCAAAATTAGACTTTTAATTCCAAGTTTCTATTAAATTCTAATTTCACCATCTGTCATGGTGGGATTCAAACCATGGTCCCCAGGGCATTTCCCTGAGTCTCTGGATTACCAGTCCAGTAATAAAACAACTATGCTACTGCCTCTACCCATTGTCTCCGAGTCAGAAGCTTGTATGTTCAAGTGCTACTTGAGGATTTGAGCTCAAAATCTGATTGATACCTGTGCAGTACTGCGGATGTGCTTCATTATTGGACATGCAGCTTCGGGTGAAACGTGGGCACAGCTCCTTGTTCATGCGGATATAAAATATCACCCAGTATTCTTGTTCTTCATGGTAAAGGAGTTTTTCTGGTATCCTGGGCAACATTTGTCCCTTTTTCATCCATTGACTTGGATAACCTGATAATTCACCTGATTTAATGTTTGTATCATCTGGAAGTGGCTACTGCATCCATCTTTAAGCACCAGGAAAAAGTTGGAAATAATTTGTTATCTGTAAAAAGCTTTGGGATTTTTTGAATTATTTGTTGTTTTGCTGGTTGCAAAAAGAAAAAGCAAATTTCATCACAATGCTTTAAATTTGTGCAGCATGTTGCTTGTGTGATATTAATTCAAAAGAGCAACCACTATCAATGGCAGAGTTGTAGTCACTCGTTCTTCAATGAGTGCCATGCTGTTTTCAGACAGAATACAGAATCAAGAAGATAAAATCTACAGTTCTTTTATTTTGTTTAGCTGTTGTGATGTGCATTGAAAGAAATTTTCATCCCCGCCCATTGATATGCTGAAAATTTAGTGATGGCACTGATTGAGATTATTTATTCATTAACTCTCAATTGGGAACATTTGTTTTGTATTACGTATTTTAAGATTTATCAACGTGTTCCTCTTTCTTCTAAGCACAATACAGGAAACCTTCCTCCAGCTGAAGTAGATTTTTTTTGTGTAGCATTGCAGAAGCCAATGCCTGAAACTGTAGTTTTGCATGAAAGGCTTACTTGTTTGATTGATGAATGACAGGCCTGTTATACTTTCAAGAAAATCAATTTGTCAAATGACAGGACAAGCTCGAGAGAAATCAATGTCTCTTACGAGTGTGCAGCAAATGTGAGACAGAACTGCATTCAGCGTGGTTATTATAGCCTTGACCTTGATTCCACAGCTACTCAGGTAAATGTTTTATAATGCTTCTTTTAGCAATATAATCTATCAATCACTTTGGGAATATTATATTCCAATTGTCAAATGTGGTGCCCATTGCTAGGAATTGATCAAAATAGAGCTTGATCACAAATATATACCTTTTAAGTTTTATGTTAAGTTTCTATAAGTGTTGTTACTCTTTAAGGAGATAAAAGTAGATCTTTTCAGGTTTTGAAGAGGGTACAGAAAAGATTTACCAAGATGTTGTCTGGTATGGAGGGCATTAGTTATGAGGAGAGATTGTAAAAACTTAGTTTGTTCTCCCTGGAATGATGGAGGTTGATGAGCGACCTGATAGAAGTCTAAAAGATTGAGGGGCATGGACAGATGAAGGCAGAAGCTTTTTCCCAGGGTGAAACAGCCAATTACTAGGGATCATAGGTTTAAGGTGCGAGGGGCAAGGTTTAAAGGAGATGCACAAGGCAATTTTTTTTTTACACAGAGATTAGTGCCTGGAACTTGCTGCCGGGGAACGTGTGGAAGCAGATATGATGGTGACTTTTAAGGGGCATCTTGATAAATACACAAATAGAATGGGAATGGAGGGATATGGTCTCTAGAAGGGTAGGGGATTTTAGTTCAGTCGGGCAGCATGGGTGGTGCAGGCTTGGGGGCGAAGGGCCTATTTCTATCTTATAATTTTCTTTGTTCTAGATGTACTAGTAATTGGCCTATCTGAAAAGCAGGTCTCTTGTGCTAATTTGACCTGCCATTTAGTTTTTGGAGTCGAGGACCTGATGGTGTCCTTTGTAATACATATATATATGCTCTACATCAACTGCACCTGGATCTTTTTGCAGAATTTGTTCCTTATGCTGTCAAAGTGCAAGCACTGCAAAGTTAAAGGAGTCCATGACTAACACAGTCACAGAATTAAAACTTCTTATGACCTGAATCTTATATTCAGATCATTATCTTCATCTTCTCAGAATTCTGTTTATCATATGTCATTGTGAATACCCTGCCTACCTGCTTGTGGAGTTCACTGTGTAATGATATTTTGAGTTATAACTGTTCTAACCATTAACTGTTGCTTGAGAATTTCTGCAATTTATTTGCAGATTATTGTTCCTTCTGCTGTGGTAGCTGAATCTGATGAAGGTACTTTCATCCTCATTCTATCTTTAATAGAACCACTGAATTGACTCTTATCTGCTGTATTTTATCTACTTCATTCTACCATTGGTTATATTTTTCAGACACCAATAATACCAGAGGGCAATTGTATGCTAATAAATACTTGCTGGTTGCTATTTTTTTGCAATGGTCACCAGGGCGACAGTTGTCTTTCTGAAATGTTTTTTGTCTTTGAAACTTTACCTTTACATAAGAATCTTGTGTTACCATACTCTACTACAGAAGGCCTACTGATGAAGGAACAGAAGTTAAATTCTTGCATATACTTGTATATTAATTTTGAGTTACACATTACAACACACATGTCCTAATGTAACACCACAGTATCAGCCTGTGCCTCTTTATAGGTGCTCAAGTCAATCCCCAGTCCATGCCTATCACCTGCTTTTAATTAAACCCAAATGATATACAATTAACAACTTACATGCCCTTAAAAGTGTAAATAATTAAATTTTACATCAGTGAGGTCCTTCAATTCAGAAACGATGTTCTGATTTTGACCATTTCAAATAAGTGAAATAAATTTGTGCTTTCCTCAAAAAACAATATCTTTGCATGGATTCCTACAAGAGTCCACTGTGTTTAATTAATCCTGCTGCCTTCTTTCTCCCATCTCCCCATGTCCTTTTGCTTTCTGAATAAATGAAGGCAGTTGTTAAATTAGAACTAATTCCGCCACTTATATTAGTTCTCCGTGAACTGAAATGATAGAACCAGATTTTACTCCAACTATTTATTTCTGATGAAAGATCACATTGGAACTTCTTGTTTTCTTTCTGTTGTTATTGATCAGACATTAATTTCTATGTGCTGTTTGTTGCTGTTTTGTCATTTTTGGCAGATTCATAACAGCAAGTGAAAACAAGCACTCACTTTAGAGTTCATAAAAGCAACACAAGCTCTCCTTGAAACAGGACCAAGACTGGTCTGTCTCATTCAGAAAATAAGTTTAGCCCTTCACTGACATCTGATGAGAACTTTTCTTCATTCTATGAGATTGCACTCCTGATGGTTAACTGTGTTTTGCTACACAAGGGAATGCAGTATAACCTCTCCAGTCTGGGGCCAAGCCATTTCTGGATTTCAAAATCTTCTGGATTGTAAAATGACATTAGAAAGCCTTAGCACAAATGTATGAATCAGGAACAAATTTTTACTTGAACTGTAAGACATTGATTAATCATGATAAAGCAACACTGAAACTTATTTTACTTATTCAAATGTTGTATTTGCCATGTTTCAGCTCCCATGCAGAGAGACTTGGACAAGTTGCAGAGCTGGGCCGAGAGGTGGCAAATGGAGTTTAATGTGGAAAAGTGTGAGGTAATGCACTTTGGCAGGAATAATAAATGTGTAGAGTATAGGGCTAATGGTAGAATTCTTAATAGTGTTGATGAACAGAGGGATCTTGGTGTATTTGTGCAGATCCCTGAAAGTAAGTCAAGTCGATAAGGTTGTTAAGAAGGCATACGGAGTCTTAGCTTTTATTGGTAGGGGGATTGAATTTAGGAGCCGCAGCATCATGTTGCAACTGTACAAAACTCTAGTGCGGCCGCACTTGGAGTATTGTGTGCAGTTCTGGTCCCCACATTATAAGAAAGATGTGGAGGCATTGGAGAGGGTATAGAGGAGGTTTACCAGGATGTTGCCTGGTATGGAGGGCAGGTCCTATGAAGAGAGGTTGAAGGATTTGAGGTTGTTTTTCGTTAGAAAGGAGGCGGCTAAGAGGGGATCTTATTGAAGCATATAAGATGATTAGAGGTTTAGATAGGGTGGACAGTGATAGCCTTTTTCCTAGGATGGAGAAAGCTAGCACGCGGGGACATAGCTTTAAATTAAGGGGTGATAGTTATAGGACGGATATCAGAGGTAGGTTCTTTACCCAGAGGGTGGTTAGGGAGTGGAATGCCCTGCCTGCGCAGTTGTAGATGCGCCAAGTTTGGTGGCGTTTAAGAGGTTAGTTGATAAGTTTATGGAAGAGAAGGGAATGGTTTAGTTTGGAGGGTCATTGCTTTTTATAATGGTCGGCGCAACATCGAAGGCCGAAGGGCCTATTCTGCGCTGTTATGTTCTATGTTCTATGTTCTATGGCATTGCACCAAAATGATTCTGCATTGCTTAGGTCTGCTCAAGCAATTTCTGGACAACTGATTGGCTTGATTGGAGAGCTTACAATGTATTGTGTGTAGAGTGTATTCTTATATTTAAGAAGACATTTTATGTGACTGATGTTGATTGAATCATAGGGCGCAAATTCTGTTTTTGTCTATTAGAGCATTTGAAAGCGTAAATTGAAAGCATGGAAGGAACCATTTAACTGGTGGTAGCTTGTCATTGTTACTTTCATGCATTCGCAAAAATGAAGAAGCTGACCAGATCACTCTGTGTCCTTTTGCAGGTTCATTATTGGGCTTGTCTGTGATCCAATAGCTAGAGCTATGGCCCATTGTGTTTTCACGAAAGGTAGTCCACAACTCAGTTGAGAAATCTGTTTGGTATTCGATCAGCAGCCTTATTTGGAGAGGATGAAATGGATTGGCTGACATTAGTGAAAAACAGTATTCCTTTTTGGTCCACATACCTCAAGAACCACATAAGCTTTCACAAGCTTTTTCTCAGTCAGTTTCCTCCATTCCCAGGGGAATTATTTGTGGTGTTTTCCATCAAGAGAAAACTGAAGTGTGAATCTCTTGAGATAGTGACAAAATAACTTTGAATAATGAGAACTGTTATTTTAACTTTGTTTTTGTAAAAATTAACTTCTTATGAAGTGTGTGAAAAAATGTAGAGGATGAATCACTTAAGACATACATCACAGCAAATTACAAGGAAATATTTCCCAGTTGTAAACATTGATCTTCTGAAGTAAATTTCATTTCTAAAGACACGAGTATGTTTGCATTTATGCAGTCATTTTTTTTCTCAGCTGCGCGCGTTCTGTTGAGTTATTTTCAAAATTGACTTTTTCATGTGAATTGGCAAGTTTACACAACCTACCCATTAAATTTATGTCCTTGTTTCTCCGATATCCCTTCAAACATTATAAATTACGGAAGTAGTGTTAAACTATAGAGCTCCAATTGAATAACTTGTATTGACGCAAGCTCTAGTAGTTTAATTGATTCTGCTTTATGTTGGAAGTTATAAAATTTCTTCCTCTGCTTCTGCATTCATTTAGTGTGGCTGAACATGGATGCCATGGTCCATGGTATGTCTTTCAACTTTTAGCCCTCTTCTGCAGCTGTCTTTTTGATTCCATATATTATAGCTATGACAGTATTTGTGATGAGGGAGGCAAGTTGCATAAATTTAGTGGGGGTGTTCAAGACTCTTTGCAAATTTTCTTGCAGGTTTCACCTCCTATTCTAATCATTATTTACTTATGGAAGAAGTAGAAAATTAAACAGTGGTTGTACATTTGGGACACTACATAAAATGTAAAAATTAATTACTCATCTCTGTTAGAATTGATTGACCTGAAAAATGGACAAAACCTTGTTCTTTTGATCTCTTTTCCATGTACAATTGTGTAGTCTCTCCCCAAATTCAGAAGGAAATCTGGGATTTACATTTTGTTTCACAGATAATAATGTTGCATTCTTTTAATGCAATGAGAAGATGAGCTGTGAAAAAATATGAAAACCTCAGACAGAATTCAGTCACTGATTATCTGGAAGGATAATAAACGAATGTGCCATTCGTCATATTGGAATCTTCAGATTAGAAACTTAGCTATACTGAAACTTAGATTGTCCATGACCTCCAGTCCACATTTGCCATTAAAACTAAAATTGATGCTTCAGATTCTGAGTTTGATCTCATAGGCAGAATGTAAACTGAGTTGTTTCTAATTTCTGATCTCAGCATTCTAAGAATTTTAAACACAACAGAGAAATACTTGATTATTGAATTGAATATTTTTAATCACTGAATTCACTCTCTTCCCCAGTGACTAATTTGGACTGCATGCGTTCTAGAGAAATTTAATTGATTTCGGGGTGAACTAGTGCCATGTGCTGGTTGGGGCTATTTTTAAATTCTTTGATGGGATGCAGGCATTGCAAGCAGCCCTGCATTTATTGTCCATCCCTAATTGTCCTTGAGAAGGTGGTGGTGAGCCACCACCTTGAACCACTGCAGTCCATGTGGTGTAGGTACCAGTGCAGTTAGGAAGGATGTTCTAGGATTTTGACCCAACAACAGTGAAGGACACTGATGCAGTTCCAAGGTGTGTGGCTTGGAGAGGAACATGATAGGTGGTGGTGCATTTGATATTGTTGTTCTTCTAGGTGGCGGAGGTCAGCGGTTTCAAAGATTCTGTTGAAGGAGTATTGGTGGATTCTTGCATTGCATATTGTGGATGATATGCACTGCTGCCACGGCATCAGGGTAGAGGGAATGCATGTTACATGTGGTAGATAAGATGCCTGTCAAGCAGGCTCCATTGTCAGTGTGATGTACATCTTTTTGAGCTGTTGGAGCTGTTCTCATCCAGGCAAGTAGAGAGGTTTCCACCATATTTCTGACTTCTGCCTTGTAGTTGATGGGCAGGCTGTGGGGAATCAGGAGATGAGTTGGTCACAGCAGAATTCCGAACCTCTGAGCTGCTTTTGTAGGCACAGTATTTGTATGTCTAGTCAATGGTGACCTCCAAGATGTTGATTGTGGGAGATTCAGCAATAGTGATGCCATTGAATGTAAAGGGGAGATGGAAGTATTCTCTCTTGCTGGAGATGGTCATTGTCTGGCACTTTTGTGGCATGTATGTTACCAGGCATTTATCAGCCCCAGCATGAATATTGTTCAGGTCTTGCTACATATAACATGGACTGCTTCAGTATCTTAGAAGTTGCAGTGACTGGTGCTGAACATCGTGTAATCATCAGCAAACATATCCACTTCTTACCTTATGAAGTCAGGAAGGTCATTGATAAAAATAGGTGAAGGTGGTTAAACCCAGGCTGGAGAAAGTTCTGCAGTGATGGCCTGGAGTGAGATGATTGACCTTACACCACCACAATCATTTTGTATTCTATTAGTATGACTCCAACCAGTGGAGAGTTTTTCGCTGATTCCCATTAACTCCAGATTTGCTTGGGCTCCTTGATCCGGCATTTGGTAAACTGCTGCCTTAATGACGAAGGCAATCACTCTCATCTCATCTCTGGAATTAAGCTGTCTTAATCATGTTTGAATCAAAGCTGCAATGAGATCAGTAACTGAGGGACCTTGCCGTAACTTAACCTGAGCATCAGTGAGCAGGTTACTGCTGAATATGTGCTGTTGATGACCCTTCCATCATTTTGCTGATGACTGAAAATAGATTGGCTGGGTTGGATTTGTCCTGCATTTTATGGACAAGAACTAGCAGAGCAATTTTTCTAAATACTGGGTAGATGCCAGTTTTGTAGCTGTACAGGAACAGTTTGGCTTGAAGCGGGCCAAGTTCTGGAGCTAGAATGTTATCATGGCCCATAATCTTTACAGTATCCAGTGCCTTCAGTTGATTCTTAATATCACATGAAGTGAATTGAATTGGTTAAAGGCTGACATTCGTGATGCTGGGGATCTTCAGAAGACGTTGAGATGGAAAATCCTTTCCAGACCTCTGGCTGAAGCTTGTTGTGAATTCCTCAGCCTTATCTTTTGGACTGATATGCTGGACTCCCCCAGTACTGAGGATGGGGATTTTTGTGCAGCCTTCACCTCCTGTTCGTTGTTATAATTGTCCACCATGAAGAACTGGATGTAGCAAGAGTGCAGTGCATACATTTGATTCATTGGTTGCTTAGTTTTGTTGCATATTGCTTTGACTGTTTGACATGCAAGCAGTCCTATGTTGTATCTTCACCAATTCGACACTTCATTTTTAGGTGTGCTTGATATTGCTCCTGCTTTGCCTTCTTCCTCTCTTTATTGAACCAGGGTTGACTCTTGCTTGATGGTAATGGCAGAGGGCGGATATGCCGAGCCAGGACTTTATAGGTTGTGGTTGTGTACACTGTGGGCTAAGGCCTACAATGTTTTATAGATACTCAGTTTTGAGTTGCTTCATTTGTTTGAAACCTACCCTATTTAGCAGGGTGGTAGTGTCAACAACAAGATGGAGAATACCCTCAATGTGAAGGCTCCACAAGGGTGTGGTGATTACTTCTATTCTGTCATGGACAGATGCATCTGTGACCAGTAAATTGGTGAAGACATGTCAGTTAGATTTTTCTCTATTGTTTGTTCCCTCACCTTCTGTTGCAAATCTAGGCTGGTAGCTAAGTCTTTTGGGATTCCGCCAGCTTAACCCAGAGTTATTGAGATCAGGTGCAGCATCTTTTTATTTTACAAGATGATCTAACACAGCAAGTGCCAGAGATCAATCCTGGCACATTTGTGCCGTAACAACTTAGTTAACAGAGTCCCTGACTTGAAAAAAATTGTTTTCTGTCTATATGGTTTTTTTGTACGTACAAAAGAATCATTTTTATGTGAACGATCTTTTAAAAGTAATTTATCAGTGTGACAGAAAATAAAGATATGCTCATTATTGGTTTTGAACATGTTTGAGAGATGTATCGAATGGGATATTGTTGTATTCCCCCCCCTTAATTCCCTCAACCTTTTTTAACTCAGTGCACACGTAAGCCTGCAGTTTGACGACTTCTTCACACCTGCAAAGAATTTGAGAAAATAAGTTTGAGTTTGTCTTGATGGTTGATTTACTTGAATTGACTTGTTTATCTGTCAGTCATGTCTCGCACACAAATACATCATATGATCATATTTTTTTTATTCATGCAGTCAGTACTCATCTGAACTTGCCTTTTATGATTGTTCCAAATTCCAACCATGCCATTTTTCATGCTTTTCCTTTTCCTTCAATGTTACAATCAAGGTATAATACACATTCTTATTCAAACTTGTATTTTTCCAGGATCATCAAACTGGAATTTCTAATCCTGTGCCATCTTTGTTCCAGTGTTCAAGAATTAAATTGATGTGTCAATTCAAAATTTCTTTCATTTTATCTTATTGTCTCAATCCACTTCCAGTTTAATGGGCCTTGAGTGCTAGATTTTTGACCTTTTTACCCTGGTTCTTTGAAAAGAAAGTGTCTAAGCCGTAAGTAGTAAAGTACAAATTAAAGCAAAGTTACTAATTTGCAGACAGTGCAAAATAATGATCGTGATTAATTGCTTAATAAATAACTATTCTTAAAGCTCTGAGCAGAACTGTTCGATATCGAATTGGGGTGAGCTTGAGGAAAAAGAGTGAACAAATGGAGATTTGCATACATGTGGTGTCATTTATGAGCATAAGGCCTCCCACATAAATACCTTTTGAAGTATAGCTTTTATTGTAACATAAGAAACACAGCAACCAATTTGCACACAACAAACTCCCCCAATGACCACCAATTTGACAATAACCACCAGACATCTGGTTTAGATAGGGTGGACAGTGATAGCCTTTTTCCTAGGATGGAGAAAGCTAGCACGAGGGGACACAGCTTTAAATTAAGGGGTATGAGTTATAGACGGATATCAGAGGTAGGTTCTTTACTCAAAGAGTGATTAGGGAGTGGAATGCCCTGCCTGCAGCTGTTGTAGATGCGCCAAGTTTGTGGCGTTTAAGAGGTTAATTGATAAGTATATGGAAGAGAAGGGAATGGTTTAGTTTGGAGGGGCATTGCTTTTTATTTTGGTCGGCACAACATCGAAGGCCGAAGGGCCTGTTCTGTGCTGTAATGTTCTATGTTCTATGTTAATGATTTTGATTGAGAGAAAACATTGGCCAGGACATCAAAGTTAATTTCTCTGCTTGCAGGAGCTCAGATAAAGGTTCAAATGGATTTGAAATTGTAACTTTGTTTCTCTCTCCACAGATGCTGCCACATCAGCTGAATTTTACCAGCATTTTCCATTTTTAACTCAGCTTTCCAGCATCTGCAGTGTTTTGCTTTTACTATTGTGACTTCTCTGCTGTTTTTCAGAGTAGTGCTACAAGATTTTTATATTCATCGAAAGGGGCCTCAGTTTAACGTCACCTTCAACGGTACAGCACTTCTCGGTACTGACCTGGAATGTTGGCTTTGATTCTCAAGCTTTGGAGTTGGACTTAAACCTCTAACCTTTTGTCTCAGAGGTGAGGGTGTTACTCCAAGCCATAGCTGACAATTCCATATTGTGGTAATTTAATTAAGAATAACTGAATGACAAGTTGTTGTTGACAGTTTTGCACCTTAAGGATTACTAAGCTATATATTGAACTGGAAGCTGGATACTGATGTTGAAAGCATTCCGCAACATAATGCCTGAACAAGTTTATTGCACTTCACTCAGCTCCACAGAGATAACTTTTTGACCATGTTCACCTTGCAGGAACTTGCCCATTTTTGAGTGCATACTGCAAATTCAGGTGTGGATTTTGATTGAGTTGTCAATTGGTAAGTTAAATGGTTGGAAATCATTCACAATGTATAGCTGAAATTTCTAGTGACCAGTGAATGTTCATGAGCTGTGAGGCTCACTGTCTGGAATGACTAGTAAGAAAATTATTAATGTGCCAATTTGAACCTGAAATCTTTGCAAAGTTGTATTTCGATCAGTGTCAGTTGTGTAGCAAAAATAATTCTGATTTTTATTAAGCACCACTTGTCGGTTAGAAACAAGTAACTAAGATTCAAAGTGTATTCGAGCTTGTTATATGCCTTCTATTCATAATAAGCTGCATGTGTTCAGATGAGATTTCAGTCTAAGCAAGAATTCCAGTACGTTTGAACAAAAATCTAATTTTATACTGAGAAGAGTCTTATTTTTAAGTTGAGTCACTGTGTAGCACTTTATTTTCCTTTTAGATTTTGATCAGCCATCTGCCATCCTTATGCCTCCTTGTTTTTCTTTGGCATAGAAAATCTTTCAGATACTGTTAGACACGACCTACATAAACTCTGGTGGGATATGTAAAATTGCCGATAATTGGGCTGTTAACAAGCTTAATAGTTTGTTAATTAGCTTTTAAAAAATGGCGGGCAGGTTGCTGATTTCATATACGTTACTTCCATATCATTGGAGACTTGATGTTGGGTTGACTCAACAACATCATGCTGGATTTTATCTAAGCATGAGCAGTATGCTCAATTTCCAAACATAAAATTCACTGCATGTATACACTCTCAAATTATGAAATGTCTTGCAAATCCAGTTCATATGCTGACATCAGTGGGAAGCGAGTTAAAATTGAGAAATCCGGTAAATTTAATTCAACATACAGATTGCAGCTTGCGCTGTCTTAAATAACATCTTTGGAATAAACTCTTCTGATTTGAGCTCTGGACATGAACTCTATGTATTTATTTAAAAATAATAATCAGAGAAAGGATCATAAATTCAAGTCATTTTTGTTTACAAGTTAGATTTCAGAGAATTAATGCATTTAAGCATTTGTGAGGAGCAAGTAAATGGGCTTTACGGAGATTTAGACAAGTTGAGTGAGTTGGCAAATACATGATAGATGCAGTCTAACGTGGATAAGTGTGAAGCTGTCCACTTTTTGGGAGGCAAAACAGAATGACAAGAGTATTATTTAAATGGTGATAGATTGGGAAATGTTGATGTACAAGGAGATTGGATATCATTGTCCATCAATCACTAAATGCAAGCATATAGGTGCAGCAAGCAGTTAAGAAGGCAAATTATATGTTGGTCTTAATTGCAAAAGGACTTGAGTAAAGAAGGAAGGATGTCTTAATGCAGCTATACATCTGTCATCCTTGTGCTTCTTTGTTTTTCTTTAGCATAGAAAATCTCAGATGTTATTAGACACAACCTACGTAAACTCTGGCAGGATATGTAAAGTTGCTGATAATTGGGCTGTTAACAAGCTTAATAGCTTGTTAATTAGCTTTTAAAAAATGGTAGGCAGGCTACTGATTTCATATACATGACTTCCATATCATTGGAAACCTGATGGTGGGTTGACTCAGCATCATCATGCTGGATTTTACGTAGGCTTGGGCAGTGTGCTCGATTTCCAAACATAAAATTCACTCCATGTATATACTTCAAATTGAGACTATATCTGGAGTATTGTGTGCAGTTTTGGTCTTCTTTAAAAAAGATTCTACTTGCTATAAAGGAAGTGCAGTGAAGTTTCACCAGATTGATTCCTGAGATGACAGGTTTGTCATATGAGGAGAGATTGAGTCAACTGGACCTGAATTCACTGGAGTTTAGAAGAATGAGAGGGAATCTGATTGAAATGTATAAAATACTGACAGGGCTGGACAGAGTGGATACAGGGATATCCCCCTGGTGAGTGGGGGAAGTGGGTCTAGAACAAAGTAGTCATCGTCTCAGGATACAGCATAGACCAATTTAGGTAAGGGGGAAACTGCTTCAGTCAGTGATGAACCTTGGGAACTGCCTACCACAGAAAACCATAGAGGCCAAGTCATGAATGTATTTATTATTGGTCTTTATATTTCTAGCTGTTTTTGCAAATACTCTTAAATTTTTGCTCCTTATTAATTTTGAGTCATTTTTTTGCTTTTTTTTAATATTCTGTCCAGTCTTCTGATCTGCCCATATTTGCACAATTAAAATCCTATACAAAGAACAACAAAGAAAATTACAGCGCAGGAACAGATCCATTGCACCTGCACTGACCAAACTAAAACCCTCTATCCTTCTAGGGACCATATCCCTCTATTCCCATCCTATTCATGTATTTGTCAGGAAGGCGCTTAAAAGACACTATTGTATCTGCTTCTACTACCTCCCCTGGGAATGAGTTCAGGCACCCACCATTCTCTGCCCCATATATCTCCTTTAAAACTTGCCCCTCGCACTTAAACTTGTGCCCCCTGGTAATTGACTTTTCCACCCTGGGAAATAGCTTCTGACTATCCACTCTGTCCACACCTCTCATAATCTTGTACACTTCTATCAGGTCACCCCTCAACCTCTGTTATTCCAGTGAGGACAAACCAAATTTCTCCAACCTCTTCTCATAGTTGATGCCGTCTATATCAGGCAAATCCTGATAAATCTTTTTTGTATCCTCCCCAAAACCTCAACATTCTTCTAGTAGGGTGGCGACCAGAATTGAACACTATATTCCAAATGCGGCCTAACTAAGCTTCTATAAAGCTGCAACATGACTTGCCAATCTTTAACCTAAATACCCCGGCCGATCAAGGCAAGCATGCCTTATGCCTTTTTGATTACCTTCTCTACCTGCATTGCCATTTTGTGTGACCTATGTACCTGTACACCCAGGTCCATTTGTCTATCAATACTCTTAAGGTTCTGCTCTTTACTGAATATTTCATATTTATGTTAGACCTTCCAAAATGCATTACCTCACACTTGTCCTGATTAAACTCCATCTGCCATCTCTCTGCCCAAGTCTCCAAATGATCTATATCCTGCTATATCTTCTGATGGTCCTCATTGCTATCTGCAAATCCACCAATTTTTGTGTCATCCGTAAACTTAGTAATCAAACCAGTTGAATGTTCCTCCAAATCATTTATATATATTACAAACAGCAAAGGTCCCAGCACTGATCCGTGAGAAACGCCACTTGTCACAGCCCTTCATTCAGAAATACACCTTTCCTCTGTGATCCTCTGTCTTCTTTGACTGAGCCAGTTTTGTATCTACTTTGCCAGCTCACCTCTGATCCCAAGCGATTTCACCTTCTGCATCAGTCTGCCATGAGGGATCTTGTCAAAGGCCTTACTGAAGTCCACGTAGACAACATCTACTGCCCTACCCTCATCAATCATTTTCATCATTTCCTCAAAAAACTCAAACAAGTTAGTAAGACATAACCTCTTCTTCACAAAACCATGTTGCCTCTCACTAATGCATCTATTTATTTCTGAGTGGGAATAAATCCTCTTCAATAATTTCCCTACCATTGACGTAAGGTTCTCCGGCCTGTAATTACCTGGATTATTCTTGCTAACCTTCTTAAACAAAGGAACAACATTGGCTACAGGAAAGGTCTCAGAGGATTGGAGAATAGCCAATGAGGACACAAAGATTTCTCTCAAGGCCCCAGCAATTTCCTCCCTTGCCTGTCTTAGTATTCTGGAGTATATCCCATCAGAACGAGGGAGGCCTGAGGGGATATATCCCAGAACTGATCTGGTTCAGTAACTTCACCAGGTCAAGACCTCATTTTTAGATATGCCTGGTGTTGCACACTGTGTGCTCTCCTGTACTCTTACCTTGATTCCCTGGTTTGATGGTGATGGAGTGGAGGACACCCTGAACCAAGAGAAAAATTCTGCAAACACTGCCCTAGAGAGATGTTTTTTCCACAGTTATTAGAAATAGCAGAATTATACCAGGACTGCAAATTATGAAGGCAGATTTTGTAAGAGTTGGCTTTTAATTCCCTTTGAATTAGAAGGCTGAAGGCAATCAATTTCACATATTTAGAATGTTTAAAGGAGTTGGTGGGATAGGTACAGAGCAATTATTTCCATGGAAATACTGAACAAGAGGGTACAACTTAAAAATGACAATTATTCAAAATAACTTAAGCTATTTAAGAATGAAATAATGAAGTACTTTTCCAGAGGAAAATGGTTTCAATAGCCTCTGTGCACCTGGCACAACCATCAGGACTGGTTTCCTTTTTTGGAAATGCCAGGTTTGCACTATGTCCAAGGATTGGAGTATCCTGGGAGTAAGGAGAATCCAGCTTAAAGCAGACATGGCACGTTACAATGAAGATTTCAATATGCTAATCTAGTTCACACCCTTGTGAGTAGGTACCAGATTGTGTTGATCTCAGGATGGAAAGAATTTCAAAGGTGGTTGTCCCCAGCACTAAACATGCTATGGCCTCTCCGCCGCCCTCAATCCACTGGCCCCAGTGCGACCTGTACATGAATGCATGGGCTGGAGAATAACCCCCATTAAGTGGAAAGTAATCTCACTTAAAAGCAAATTGTGAAATTTGAAACAAAAACAAAATGCTAGAAACTGTCTAGCTTCTGACAGCATCTGTGGAAAGAGAACAGGGCTAACATTTTAACTCTGGATGACCCTTCATCAGAAATCACACTGATCTTCTCTGGGTCACTTTTATCTGTCTGACCTGCAATAGTAAGAATTCGGGAGCATGCAGTTGCTCATTTTAGTGCCTGCAGTTAATGTGACCCAAGTACATGAGATTTCAAGGGAAAAACGGCTATCATTTCCTCAAAATAAATAACACTTGAGTAAATAATACAGACCCATGTATTCTGATGAATTTATTAATGACATGCTATATTGTGGAATATTTTTTCACTATTGCACATACTTGTAAACTTTTTTCCTTTAATCTTGTTTTTTATCTGTAAGTTGCTGTTTGTTTTTACTTGCGTGTCTTTTTCTTAACACTTCACAATTCTTTTCAGTGTTTTTATTTCCTTTATGTGCGTAAATATTTTATTGCCATTGCTTTGTTTGCACATCCTTCCCTTGTGCTGCTGTTGTTGTACTGATGTTCTCTCAACTTGTTAGCACAGAGATCACAGACTTATAAGTTTTACTGCGTCTTACTGTCAGATGCAGGAAATGTTTGTCACCAGTTGATCATGGACAGGAAAATTCCTCTCTGTCTAACACGGCCTCGTATTCACTACTTGCTAACTAAACGGAAGAAACCATGAATTCAAGAAGGCGTGTAATCTCACATTCAGTCTGAAAGATTCAAGCAAAAAGTGAAGATACCACTTTTTTTGGCTTGCTATTTCTGGAAATGGCATTATTTACATAGACTACCAGAACTCCTATTTCACACATTTTCAATCCGCAGCACTAGCATAGTGGTTAGCATTGCTGCCTCACAGTGCCAAAGACCAGGGTTCAATTCCCGGCTTGGGTGATTGCCTGTATGGAGTTTGCACATTCACTGTGTCTGTGTGGGTTTTATCCAGGTGCTCTAGTTTCCTCCCACAATCTGAAAGACATACTGGTAAGGTACATTGGCCATGCTAAATTCTCCCTCTGTGTACCTGAAGAGGTATTGGAGTGTGGCAACAAGGAGATTTTCACAGTAACTTCATTGTCGTGTTAATGTAACCTACTTGTGACACAAATAAATAAAGCTTGAAACTTCATTCCATCCTCATCCATTCAATTGTTGTCATTGTTGTGCGCAACAACTCTTTCAGAGAACTTGATTTTTGGTGTGGTTTACTTTGAAAATAAGCAAAGACTTTAATTTCCATTGGCCATGCAGGCTGAAACTATCATGATTCTTGTCTTCTCTTGTCCGTTGTTGTCACAAGAATTGTTTTCGAACATTTTCACTCCACAGTTCTGTTTCTGGCTTGTTGAAATTTATTGGTGTTTCCTCCATGTTGCCCATCTGGCAAATGGGGGCTTGCATTTTTGTCACTAATTGATGATAAATCGTTGAAAACTGACAACTTTGGCATCAAGGTGTTTTGGTAGACATTGAGAAATCTTGTTTTTCTGCTGCATCACTAGACGTTTTTATTCCATAAAGTGACTACATCATGGTGATGAGATAAATGTTGAGGAGCTATTCTGAGACATATTTCTCAAGATGAGGGCAATGGCTGGCCTCTCTTCTCATGGCACGTTTGGTCTTAGGTATTTTCTTGAGGGCAGATTCTTCTTCCAGACTTGTACCAGTTTTTCCACCAACACCGAATTCTTTTGCAGTAGCACAATTATTTAATGAGTTACATTAATTTTAGCTTGAAACCAACTTCATACGTCATTTATTTTGTTGAAAGACTCATCTTTCTCTATTGTTTGCCATGGATGGTTTGTACTGTGTGGGAATGCCTTAAACTCCCTTGCAACAAGGGGAGAAGGTCGCATAGTGGGATTGTCATGAGATCAGTAATGTGGAGACCTTGTAATGCTTTGAGGACCCAAGCTCGAATCCTACCATAGCAGATGGTAAAATTTGAATCCAATAAAAAAAAATCTGGAATTAAATGTCTAATGATGATCATGAATCCATTGCCAATGATCATGAATAAACCCATCTAATTCATCAGCATTCTTTAGGAAAGATCATCTGCTATCTTCGCCTGGTCTGGCTAAATGTGACTTCAGTTCTACGGCAATCTGGTTGATTCTGAAATGCCCTAGGAAAATTAGGGGTGGCAAAGCTAAGTCTACATCCCATAATCAAATAAAAAATGCAGTAATTTTCTGTTGATTCTTTGCTTCCAGTTGGATGGTACCAGTCATTTGTGGGGCAGCAGAGGAAGATTTGAAACTGATTACTAATGCCAATTATAGCTGGGTTGGTGGGGGTGTCAACTTCTACACCAAGTATATCCAACATCATGATTTTTGGGGCCATTTCAAATTAAACATTGTGATCCATGGTAAGTATTTTGTTTTACAGTGGAAGATAATGCATATGAGATGCTTTTTCTTTAGTCTATTTAGATTCTCGTTGCTTCTTCAAAAAAAAAACAGCCTAAAAAAACAATTTATGTAATGGTCATAGAATTGTTTGAAACAGTGTTCCAGGAATGTGCAATAGAGTAAAGCAGTTGACCCTTGCTTCCCACAACACTCTAGTTGAATAATCTGACATATTTATCACAGCTTGATTTTTCTGGTTGAACACTGCTTCTATAAAGCATGTCAAATTTAGCTTAAGATGGAAAAATGTGGTGTGAAGTGTTGGATGCTTAGTGATTAGAAACAAACTACTGACAAATCTTTGAGAACTAAAAACAATGTTTTGTTAAGACTTAGAAATGAGGAAACAACGCTGAATTAGCTGCATGGCTCTTCTTTGAAAAACTTACCATGGATAAACAGCATTGTTCTTGATCTATTGACCCAAAAGGCTTGCTTTTGCCCTTTGAATGGTGTCTGCCAGAAAGCTTCCATGAAAATCTTTTGTTGCTAGTTTGCAGCCTTTTAGAAAGCTTTGCTGTTGTATCACACGATGTAAGATGGGCTTTGTTGATTAGAATTTTTCAGAAAATTATCCATTCCACATGAAGAATAATTGTCTAACTGCAGTCACGATTGGGTTAACAGGATTTTAAGAGCTTTTGAGTGTTGAAAAGAGACAAATACAAAGAGGACCTAGCCATATAGCCAGTATAATCCTTTTTTCTGCTGTATGTGCTCGGGCCTGACAGCCCATAACAAAATAAATTGAATTGGAAATGATGGGAGCTGAAGGCTATTCCTTGGAATCGCATGTCATGGCCCCATAGTTCATGTCGGGCTCTGTTTGATGGTCTTTATCCTACCTGACACATACGGGAAAGGTTTGGAGAAGGGAAGTCATTACGTAATCTTGGCCAGCGACAGATCAAACACAGCCAGTGATCAAACAAGGCAAAGGACTGTGGAGGAAGCTTTTCTTTCTTCCCTCAACACCTGGCTGATTACTGAAGGGAACAAAGCCTCAGACATTAGATTGTGTTGATGTACTTTGATGTACAGTGCATGTCAAGTGGAGCAAGAGTGCAAACTGTGACTGGGTGGTTTCAGAACTGCTATAACTCAACAGGAAGTTACATTGAGGGTTTAGAGTTTCAAAGTACTTTGTTCCTCGCAGCCAGCGTAATGCTAGAATGCATTACATCCTGTGACTACATCTAAAAGAAGTATTAATAAATCTTATTATTTATGTTATGAAAAGCCACTATATCTGAATTTTCAGTTGGGGCATGAGCAAGGTCAGTGAGAACATCCAACTTCAGCTTTTTTAATTAAATTGTAAAAACAGGGGAAAATTATTTTTCTTCGGTAAAACGTTTGTGTATTTATCTTTGAGTGATAGATTTTTTTCACTGAAGTACCTGGAATTCTCTAATGCATTGAAAACCTTTAGAACAGTTGAGCACAAGCAAAAATGTTTTGGACATTATACGGAGTGAATAGTTATTAGAAATTACAAACATGAATTATTTCATGAGCTATAAAATTAACTTCCACAATTACTAAAAACATTTGTGAAGTATGTAAGTATTTAAGTATACTGAAGGGTTTGATTGGTTATGATATAAAATACTGACCTTTAGATTGGTCAGTTAAAAAGTGCCTATGTTTTATAAATTTTTGTTAAAAAGTGCCTATGTTTTATAAATTTTGATACAGTGTGGCTGAATTTGGAGATGATGCATAAAATAATAACATCTCTAGCATCAATTTGAGCACCTAACATGGTTTCTTGTTTGTTACAGGTTTTAATCTGCAGGAAAATTAATTGTGTTTCACATATTGCACTATTATGATTGTTTAGAAATGTGCTGCAATTTATAAGAGCTTCTTATTTTAAGTTACGATTCAACTTGACCTGAAAATCTTAATCTCAAATGGAAAACTATAAAGATTAGAGAAATTAGATTGTACTCTGCTGAAATGAGAATTGTTTAAGAATTATTTTTCATCATCTTCTATAATGTATGTTGCACTGGGCTTATCAATAATTAGCTGCTGCCTGCATCATTCAGATGAAATTCGTGTGTGAATGCCGTTCCACATTGGTAACGAAAAGTACATTAATTGTTTATAAGTGTCGACAGGAAAATGGAATAAAATTCTTGAAAATAAAGAATAAAAATAATAAATAAGATGTAACCTAACTTGCAGTTGCATTGTCAATCTCATTTTCAATTTGGGATATAATCTTATTTAGGTCACGGCCTGATAAGTGCCCACATGTGTATATTTTATCTCAAACTTTTAAGATAGCTTATTTGACCATACAAGAGAAAAAGACTTTTAAGCCTTTTATTTGAAGTGAAATGTAATTTTCCAGGCAAGTATACAATTGATGTTATTCCACTATATTATTAAAATGGTTATAGCACGTGGGGGGAAAGGTGGCTTGTAACTTCTGTTTACCTGACTGCAACTGTTTGTTAACATTTTATTTATGTATTTCGGGTATCTGTCAGTCGTTGTAGCCCTTGAAGGGAATTGATAAATTACTGCAGTCATTCATCTTTTAAGTAATAGGAAAGACTTGGTATCTCTTTGTGAGTTACCTGTTTTCTACCGTGGAATTTATTGAATCTACATACTTGCTGCTTTATATTACCAAATAGAATTAAGTGAAACTATAGAGTTTCTATTTTTAGAAAAATTATTGAGTATATTAAAAATTTGTAATTGTATATTGCTGAATACAGAAATGTACTTGAAATTCTGTGTTGATTTAAAAAGCTGCTCAATGGTTTAATCAAATGTAATGTTCACTTTCAACGTATGTTCTCAAAGTGAACAACTGTTCTTCTGTACCTGAGGGTATATTCTGGTGCTGAATGCAGCTGTGAGCCAACAGGACATTTGATTCTGCATGCCACATTCAGCATCTTGCGCTAATATTTATGCAAACAACAATCTTAAACACCAAAATCAGAAGAGTGTTTACTATTGAATCAGTAAAATGTTTTGCTTTCTGGTCTCTGAATTAGTGTGCATTAATTGAACATCCAGCTTTTAGTGAAGTTAACTGCCATAAGGAAATGGATTAAATAGTGGGTTGCCTATAAATATCTTTGCTCATTAATCACTACTACTTGGAGTAAAATTGTACTCAAAAATTTGTGATATTTTTCTATACATCTGTTTCAAATTATTTGCAGTTGTAAACCATCTAATCCATTTTCCAAAAAAAATTATACAATTAATTTTATTCTGCTACATTATAAGTTATGGCAGTAAAAATGTCCCATTACTTTCTGAATTATGTTCTGTTTTGTTTTATCGTTTGCATTTTAGATAAGTGAAACACTCTACCATGGGAAATTGCACACATTAGTTTAACCGACCTGGTTGCATGTACTGAAAATTAATTAAAAATAAGAAATTAAATCAGATCAGATATACTTAAGAAATACTGAGAACAGAATGTAAAGTTATTGTTTAGAAAAGAATCAAAATATTGTTAAGAAAGTAAAAATAACAAAACTTTGAAAGGCAGTACTGTCTGATAAGTAATGTAGTTGGTTTCCAGATTTAGAAATTTTGCATCAATATTGCATGTAAGGGCAGTTTTGAACCTAATAATCATGTGATGTTGTAATTTGGCCTGAAACTCTGACATTGTAATGAAGTTTTTGTTAGGTTTGAGAAATGGTTATTTGGTAATATTTTCCAACATCGAGTATGACTGATTTGCAAGAGTTGTTACCTAAGCTAAGGTCACCTGCTATAACGGCATTGTGAGCCTCATTGACACTCATGATTGGGTATCTTTAACAAGATCAAATAAATGAATGTCTAGAATTTTTAACAGTAGTTAGTGAATTACATTTTCAAAGGTCTTAATCCTTGTAATATCATGACATTATTATATAAATGACTCATACAGCAATATTAACCTTTTTTACTGTTCATGTAAATGTATTATTGTTGATGCAAGTATTTATTTCTGGAGCAGATGCATCTAAACAAAATAGTCAAGACACACTTACAGCATGATTCTATTTCCATAAGTTGCGACGCACTTGATTGAAATGTGAATTGGCAACAAAAGTAACATTGTTGCCAACCTTAATGCTTAATAATTACATTGCTTTAATTTTATGTTATGCAACGATATTGCCTAGTCACAGTTCCATTTTCTGTTTTTACTTGTACTAATAAAGTATAATTTTTAGGACTTTTAGATTAAAAATTCAAATGCTTCCTTCAGACTCAATGAACTTTCCCAGTCCATTTTTTGCATGTTGTTTCTGTTTGTTCAGCTTTACTTACTTCACAGCCATGCATTTATGATGCAGGTTCAATGATGCTGTGATATTTTCTGAAGAAAGAATTTGCTAATACTTAATTAGCCAGGATATAAACCATGTGATCAGCAGACGTTGTTCAGCAGTAGCTTTCAATTTAGCTAGAAACATTGGTTTCTAGGAGGTACAGCTATACTTTCATGTTTAACAATAGCTATTGAATTTTCACTGTAAATCTGTCTACTGAGCAATCCTGCACTATATCTTAAAATAAACTGAAACTTGTGTTTAGTTTACCAGTCCTGTGTGAGATTGCTGAATTTGTATTCAGCAAATTGAGAAATACAGCAAATAACACCAGCTATGTAACTTTATTTGCATGAGTTAAAGATGATAAAAATTGTATGATGCTTCACATATTTTTGCCTCTTTGGAATTAAGTTTTTAACTTCAATGTGTTAACTAGTGCTCAGTGAACCTCTGTTATAGGTGTCAATGCATAATAAAGCAAATAAAAAATGTTTTTTAATCCTCATTTTTGTGAAATGCACTACTGTGTGGTTGAATATGCAAATTTGTTGCATTTGAAGTTCTTTCAAAAAGAAATTCAATGGACACTTGGAAAGGCTATGGGAATCAAGCGGAGCAGGGAAAACATGACAGGATTTCTTTGCAGACAGAGCATAGAATGACTGAGTGGCTTCTTTCTGTATCATAAATTACTTCATGTACTTTTTGTTAAACAGACCTTAAATTTCTATTACAAAAATAATAAGTCATGGATAAGGCAGTGTAGTGAAAATGAACGAAATGGCTTGCCTATGTGAACTGTTCTGTGAAATATCTCAATGCTTCCCTAGAATAGTGTATCTTACAAGCCTTTTTTGCCAGTGTTCCAGTTGGTATCTCACATTGTTTATTTTCTCTCTTTTGATGCTTTCCCACTAAATTATTCATGGGAATGTTAAGATCTTTACAGTATAATCAGATGTTTTATTTGATGGTAATGTTATTCTTATGGGTGCATTTCAGGTTTAAGTAGTTTGCTTCATATAGTTTAAACAGAGAGCCTTTCAGTGGAAAGTCAAATATTGTAAAATTATACTTGAGAGTTTGAATTGTACTGTTATTTTGTTAAAGAGCGAAATACTGCTGGAAGTCTAAAATTTAAAATAAAACAGAAACTGCTGAAAATATCCAGCAGTCCATGCAGCATTTGTGGAGAAATAAAGTGTTCATGTTTCAGGCTGATGTCCTTGCTTTGGAAATGGAAAAAATTAGAGCTGTGCATTTTGAGTAAGTCCAGAGGCAGGGAAGGGGGAGGAAAGAACAAAATGAAAGATTTATAATAAGGTGGAGTGAATAAATGACAAAAGTCATGGTGGTGCAAGACAAAAGAGATAGTCATGGGATAAGTTCAGAAGCATGTGTCTACAAGGTCGGTAATTCACAACAGGAGAGCACAACTTGCCAAAAAATCAATAAAAGCACCCTTTTCCCCTGGTTTCTGTAGCTATGACTCATCTTTCATTTCCTCACCTTGCACAATAAAGATCTCTCACTTTCTATGCTCTTTGGCATTAATAAAGGCTCATCAGGACTCAAAACGTCAGCTGTTTTCTCTCCATACAGATGCTGCCAAACCTACTGAGATTTTCCAGCATTTTCTCTCTTTGTTATTGAACTCAATGTTGAGTCCATGAAATTATAAAACCTCTAATTGGGAGATGAAGTGTTTCTTATTGACCTTGTACTGAATTTGTTTAGAATAATAATTGGAGATTGAAGCCAGATGGAAAGAGTAGAAACATTGGGTGGAATTTTCCCAAAAATGCCCAAGTGTCAAAATTACAATCACTCCATGCCTCAATAACTATATCTAGTTCCTTCTTGAAATCGCATAACATTTTGGCCTCAACTACTTTCTGTGGTAGGGAATTCCACAGATTCATCATTCTCTGGGTGAAGAAATTTCTCCTAATCTCAGTTCCTTATCCTGAAACTATGACCCCGACTTCTGAACTCCCTGACTATTGGAAACACTTTTTCTGAATCTTCTCTGTCTAATCCTGCTAGACTTCAATGAATATAATCCTAACCAACAGTCTCTCCTCGTATCTTAGTACTGCCATCCCAGGAACCTGGTAAACCTTTGCTGCACTCATAGAGTCCCAGTAGTACAGAAGGCGGCCATTTGGTCCATTGAGCTATACCAACGACAGTCCCATCCAGGTCCAATCCCTGTAACCCCACGTATTCATCTCCAGAAACTGAGGGGAAATTTAGCCTGGCCAGTCAACCTAATATACACATCTTTGGACTATGGAAGGAAATCGTAGCACATAAAGGAAACCCTCTCAGACATGAGGAGAACTTGCAAACTCAACATAGACAGCCACCCAAAGCTTGAATTGAACCCAGGTCCCCAATGCTGTGAGGCAGTAGTGCTAGCTACTGTGTCACCACGCCACCCTCTACAGCAAGGACTTCCTTCCTCAGATAAAGACACCAAAACTTTACACAATACTCAGGATATGACCTCACCAACGTCATATACAATTGCAATGAAACATCCTTATGCCTATACGCAAATCCTCTTGCTATGAAGGTCAATGTACCATTTGCTGTCTTTACTGCCTGCTGTGTGTTTACCTTCAGTGACTGATGCATGAGGAAACCAAGTCTTGCTGAGTATCCACATCTCTCAATTTATATCTACTCAAATCTGCCTTCCTGTTTTTACTATCAAAATGGATAACCTCATATTTATTCACATTATACTGCAGCTGTTGTGTACATGCCACTCACTCAGCCTGTCCAAATCATGCTGAAGCATCTCTGCATCCTCCTCACAGCTTTGTATCCAACTTTTATCATCTGCAGATTTGGCGATAATACATTTAGTTCCCTCATCCATGTCATTAATATATAATGTGAATAATTGGGGTTCAAGCACAGATCCCCGAAGTTCCTCACTAATCATTGCCTGCCAATTGGAAAAAGACCCATTTATTCTATCCATCTCAAGACACTACCCATAATTCCATATGCTTTAATTTTATATATAATCTGCTATGTGATATCTTGTCAAAAACTTTCTGAAAGATTAAATAAATCACATCCACTGATTCTCCCTGGTCAAAACTACTTGTTACATAGTCAAAGACTTAGCTTAGTTTTGTCAAGAATGATTTCCCTTTCATAAATCCATGCTGACTTTGCCTGTTTATACCACTGGTTTCCAAATACTGGAAACTATGAATTCCTTGATGATGGACTCCAGCAACTTCCTTATTTACCGACATTAGACTTACTGGTCTTTAATTACCTGTTTTCTCTCCACTTCCCTTTTTGAATAGTGGATTTACATTAGCTGCCACCCAATCTGGAAGATGAATTAAAAAGTCAAACAACTGGAAGCTCCAAATTACTTCTGCAACTTAAGCAGAGTATTCAACAACATGATCAATCAATCTGCGTTTGCTCTCCACGTGTTGAGGAGGTCGCATCATGAGCAGCAAATGATGTCTACTAAATTAAAAGAACTACATGCAAATCACAATTTAATCTGCAAAGCGTGTGGATCCTTGGATGGTGGGAGAAGTAAGATATGAAAGGATAGCTTTTGCACCTTGTGCACTTGTTTGTAAAGGCTTTGTAGAGGATTTTTCAGAGGTTAAGTATTGAGCTTAACTTTAGCTAATACAAAGATCCGTGACCACAATATCCTGGTGAAAGACATTTTTTAGGAGAGAAGTTGATGCGCAGTCCAACGCATCTGGGGTTACATCATGGTGGCATTATAACTGTATATTTTCCAAAAGACATTTTATCTACTCTGTGGCTCATCATGAGCCCATGATCAATTACAGGCATTCTCTAATAGCATGGGAACAGTAAGTTCTAGTGGTTTCTGCCTGACTTTCCCATGGCCGTCTATTGCCAGTTTCAGACTCGCTTATCTAGTTAAAGATTCTGCCTATTCATTGAGCTTATCTTTTTCACTGGTACTCACGCTGATAAGAGTGAGTATGCTTCTATGAATGTATAGTTATAATGAATGTGGTTCATTTTACTGGCCTACTTCCCATGATGCCTCAGAACTCTGTGCCATTAGCCAAGCTATATGTCTGTTCAGTAATACACTTTGAAAAATACATGTTTAAATCCTCTAACTGTGGTCATTTGTGTTTCTATGCAGACAGTACCTCTGTAAAATGTTTTTAAGGCAAGGCAATGTGATTCGTATCTTAAGCTATTCTACTCTGTTCCAGTAGTTTTCCTTAGTGTTTTAAATCCCAGGGTTCACATGGTCTTTATTAGTGTTTAAATCCCAGGGTAATTCAAATTCCTCAAACAAGTTCTATGTTTTCGGGAAGAAAATCGTCCTTTTGTAATACAGAATGGGGTGAAATATGTGTTTGGTAATGACATGTTGGAGACGGTACAATTGGTGGATGATGATGTGAATTAAACAAGCTGGTAAGGTATAAGGTGGTGGCGAAGGAGGGCACAGAACAGACATGGTTGAAGACAAACTTGTTAACTGTCAGGATTGAAAACAAAAAATTGCTAGAAATACACAAGAAGGTCAGACAACAATAGTGGATTTTTTTTCTCTTTGTTTCTCTCTGCCAGGCTTTCAAAGTTGTCTTTTCTTATTGTATGCATTTGAGTTTACAATAGAGAGATGTGCTTGATTGAACTTGAATATCATGCATGACGAAGATTTGAATTCGTAAGACTTGAAATTGCAAGCTTGAATGGTTTCTACGAAAATCCCAATTTTGTAAATAGCCCAACTTTGTAGTTGTAGGTGCAGATGAACAGTTTAATTGAGCATTGCTTGTTTTCTCCTCGCTCAAGCAAACCTAATCCTAAGGAACAGTGAGACTTTTTTTTAAACAGTTCTGCAAATTGACACTAGATGGCAGCTGCAGAAATAATTACAAAGCATGAAGAGATAATGGCATGTTTAATAGCTCATTTGCCAGCTACTTTAACTCTGATTGCATCTTTGTTCAGTATTCTTGGTTTGTACTTATGAAGTATCTTTGTAGATTCCTGCAGTTAAAATATTCTGTGCTGGAACAATGATAATGTGGGTGCAGTTTTAATGTAGTCTCAGGGATGATTGTATTAATAAGTTTCTGCTAAAAAGCAAGATGGCTGTTTACATTAGTTTTGTGAGGTACTACTTGTATTGAAAGTTTAAAATTGAATCTTTGATAGGTCTCTTTCTGGTCTGTATATTATAAAATGGTATTTAGGACAAAATAAAAACAGATTTAAAAGAATTGTGCCAGAATCTGAAGAGAAAACAATTATGGGACTCTGCTCTAGAAAAGGGAAAGTTAAGGGATGATCGAATAGAGATTTTTAAACGAATGAAAGTGTTTGATAAGGCAGAGAAGTGTTTGATAAGTGAAGAAGGTGTTTTCATTTGGAGAAGTACTAAACTTGGGGTCACTAATATAAAATAGTCACCCATAAATTCAATAATGAATCCAGGAGAAAATGATTTCCCTAAAAATGGCTAGAATGTGGAACTCACTGTTGCATGTGAATATTTGAGCAGAAATATCGTAAATGCCATCACAAGCATGCATTGAAATTGGGGTCATTGAGATGACATAGACATAAAATGTGTGTGGCTGTGTAGCAGATCCCATCCAGTGCTGTTAAGTACAAGTCTATCTGAATAGAAGAGATATGTCATTCTTTTTTAACTCATAGGAAGTATTAAGTAGAACTTCTTTATACCTGTCGAAAGTTCAGGTTTCACAACAACTTGGTGGCATAAATAGACAAAGCTGCAGATATTCCAAGTGTTGATCGTTGGGCGAATGATCTCTCATCTTGGTTTTAAAAGTGTCACTTGCTTTGGGGCATGTAATCCTTAAATGTAAACATAATTCCACCAGCATTGACAAATTTATAATTTATTTCACTCTTGCTGATAATAAATGACACTTGTCACATTTCCCTAATGTTGTGTGATTCATATTGAGCCATGGGAGGTTCATTATCTTGTGCACTGTGTTAATCTTAAAATTTATCAATAAGCAAGCCTGACTTGAATTAAGTTTAGTGTTGTTGGCAGAATCTAGCGAAGGCAAAGGAATTCCTGATTGCTGGCAGATTGAATCAGCGAGATCCCTTTTGATAAGGCCCACTATATCTTGTGCCACACACCAGGTCACTTCAGAGCGTTCCCCTAGATTTCAAGGACCCCAGGGCAGAATCCTGCTTATCAAGATGATTGACCAGCAACTGTTCTGGACTCAGCAGTACTATTGGGGAGACAATGACTGCTGCTTGTGCTACGCTCATCCAAAGGTTAGCATCAAGGAGGGACCTTTGCGTGCAAATGATGGCAGAAGGAGGGGTCAAGGATAGGAGTCACAGGAGAAAGGGAAGATGATTGGTAATTTCCTACTTAAGGGCCTCAGTTGGGAGTGAGGAAGAAAGACAGTCCATGGGCTTCTTCACCCAGACTTAATCTGGACAAAGGTAGGAAGTTGGCAGGTTCCCACAAGCTTTCTTCGAACTCAATTAAATGTCCATCCTTCACCTAACTTGCCATGTGAAGGGCAAGGGATTCTGCCCCGTTTGAGGTATCATTCAAACCAAACAGAAACTATTCACTTTTGTATCTCTAATATAGTTTAGGTAGGTGAATTAAAACATAAAATTTAATTTCAAACTATTTTGACTTAGGGAATGGCATTGGTATAGCTACTGCCTTTTCTTATTCAAAAGCATTGCCAGCTTTCCAGTACCATTTCATTTCCATTTAATATAAAATTATTTCAGAAAATATATCATATTATAATCAGATAATTTGTAAAATGGTTTTTAATCTGGTGAGTACATTGTGTTCTTTCCATGAGCTGCAAGATTCTTTTTTTGCTCAATTGTCCCTCACAGTCTGGAATGGTTAACTTGGGTTTGTTCAAAAACTGACTTGGTCCATATTATGCAGAATAATATGATTGGTTGCAGTTAGTTCTTGCACAATTGAAGGGTAGCAGTTTGAAGTACTCCACATAATAATATAGTATTTGATTTATCTCCAGTTGATGATCAAATAGTATAGGTGCCAATGGACTTGTTGACAGATCAGGAACTGGGGATTGGTAAATAATTTGAAAGGAAATAGCAGTTAGTAAGGCTGACACCTGTCAGTGATTTCACCCGTGATCATTTCCTTCCCTCTTTTACCTATACACTTCTTTCTGATTTTGATCTCTCTTTTTTGTAAGCTTTTGAATAAGAAAAGGCAGTAGCTATACCAATGCCATTCCCTAAGTCAAAATAGTTTGAAATTAAATTTTATGTTTTAATTCACCTACCTAAACTATATTAGAGATAGAAAAGTGAATAGTTTCTGTTTGGTTTGAATGATACCTCACATGGGGCAGAATCTTTTGCCGTTTGCATGGCAAGTTTTTTGCAGCTCACTCTGTTTTGTCATCTTCTGCTCTTTATTTATCTCCCAATTGCTCAGATCATTTTGTCATTTTTGTGATTTTGTACGCTCTTTCTTTTAGTTTACGGTTGTCTCTTACTTGCTTGGTTGTCCATGGCATTTTTTGTGCACCGACCTTGTATTACTTTACTCCATGACGGATTTGTCCAGTTTATTATTGGTAATTTTTCTCTCACACCGTTGAAATCAGCCGCAACTAATTTCAGATTCATGTATGATCGGTTCTCAGTGTGGCATTTTCATTTACAATGTGTTTTAATACCACACTTGATTAGAATAAGAAATACAACAAGAATGTGATACTGATAGTAGGTGAGAGATTACCATTGGCAGAAAACTGCTTAAAGTAAAGAAATAAGTGATGGGAGAGAGTGTACTTTAACATTACTTGTGAATTTCAAGGAGCTAGCTTATATAAGAGCTTAATTTTAATATGGGAGATATAATGAGCTGGTCAAATTTTAATTGCACTGATTTAATGATAAAACCAAGTTATATACCGGATATTTGAAAGCACTTTGTCCTTATTTACTTTTTCACACAGCCATTGAAAACCATTTGGATTCTTTCTTTTGAATGTAATCATTATAATAACAAGCAGCAAATTAGTATAACAGTTAAATTATTTGGATCACAGCCATTAAAACATTAATGTACTTTGTAATGAACCAATGATCTTTATGGCAAGCTTTAATTTGTAATACAGGTATATTTTCTGCATCAGTTATTTTATCTTGACTTATCATCTGACAGACTGCTTTTACCTTCATGTTGGGAGGTCTGAGTGTTTGCATCATAATAATCTTGATAGAGATCAGTAACTTGTTTATTTGTTTAGCATGTGGAAACCCAGGAATTATGAAGCCACAATTTAAGCCAAAAGAATTTTACTGCACAAAGTCAAAGGAAGTGAATACTACTAACTATATTTTATCTTAAAAAGCCATTTATGTTAAAGATATTGTAAGTGCAATAGATACAGATGCTTAGACTTCAAACCAAACTTCTTAATTCATCTTGCTTTCAGCATTGATTTGACTTACATCCCCAACAACTCAAGTCATTTGATAATATAGGATCAGGATTTTGCTGAGAAGACATTTTTTGTCAAAGACATTTGCAAGAATACAATGAAAGAGAAATCACCAAATTTATACTGTATGCGAAGAGAGTGCTGTTTGGTTGACAAGTGGACTCCAGTGGAGGCATTGCTGTGGGTGACACGGTAGCACTGCTACCTCACAGCACCAGGGACCTGTGTTCAATTTCCTGTCAAAGTGGAGTCTGCAGCTTCTCCCTGTGTTTACGTGGATTTCCTCTGAGTGCTCCATTTCCCCTCTCAGTCAGAAAGATCTGCTGGTTAGGTGCATTGGCCTTGCTAAAAACATCTTCCTGAGTACTCCCGAATAGGCACAATATTAATATAGGCCTAGTGATGTCATTAATAAATAAACTTTAAGCTTTCAGCCATGGAGAATGCACCAGTTTATGGTTAACCATCAAACATTTTTT
This sequence comes from Sphyrna mokarran, assembly GCA_024679065.1. Classification (NCBI taxonomy): domain Eukaryota; kingdom Metazoa; phylum Chordata; class Chondrichthyes; order Carcharhiniformes; family Carcharhinidae; genus Sphyrna; species Sphyrna mokarran. Next base: position 56,388,189 of record JAGIQG010000006.1, on the reverse strand, counting down.
TTGAAATTCAAACCAGGCAGCTTGACTCTGGTCAAGGTATTGCCCTGAGAAAAGAATCAGCAAATGGCTGTCACTTTGTTCAGCTGAAACAGGCATAATCTGTGTGTATATTCTTCCTCGCTGCAAAGAACAGAACGTGTGTATTAATATATGTTGCTTCTGGTGCATGCAAATTGTCAGTGTAATTTTTAGCACACTGAGGATTATTTAGCAATTCTTGTCCAATCACAGAATCACATCCAATGTTGGCAGGAAGAATAAAAGAGAAACATATTAATTGTGAGAGATTGCAGAGCTCTGAGCTGTCTTAGTGCATTAATTGTAAAAGGTGCATCTGCAGTACAACAAGTAATTAAGAAAGTTAATAGTGTTGTTATTTACTACATGGGGAATTAAATTCAGAAGTATGGAGATTAAGTTTCAGTTTTACAAAGCACTAGTGAAACCACAATTGGAGTTCTGTGTACAGTACTGGCCACCTTATTTACAGAAGGATTAAATGTGTTGGAAGCAGTTCAGAGAGGCTTACCTTAGTAGCTGGAATGGGCAAATTGCCTTTTGAGTCAAGTTGACACAGGCTACAATACCAGTGTTCTTGAGAGAAAGAAGTAATTTTATTCATACATATACGATCCTGAGACGTCTAGACAGGATGGATGTAGAGAGGGTATTTCTTCATGTGAGAAAATCTAGAACAAGGGATGAAGAGAAATTATTTCTCTGAGGATTGTGAGACTCTCTTCATGACAAGGCAGCAGAAGCAGAGCCTTTGAATATTTTAAAGGTAAAGATGTGTAGATTCTTAGTAAACAAGGGGATGAAAAGTTATCTGGGATAGGCAAGATGCATATTTGAGTCTGCTATTATATAAGCAATGATTTTATTAAATGCCTAAGGGACTCGTTGGTTGACTCCTGCTGCTTGTTTGTGTGATCAGTTACTGGAAACCAAGTACTATATCAGAAATCTTTGAGAGAAACTAGTTCTTAAAAGGATCATTAACCCAGCACTGAACATCGATTGTTTTTTCACCAAAAGCACATTCCATTTTAACTGTTTTAAATTTACACTTTAAGTTGCTAATTAGGTATTACAAGAGTGCAATATTACCTAAGTTTGAAGAGATATTAAGCAGAGGTCTTGTATCGAAGGTTCAGGATGGAGACAGTTTGGAGCAATGTGTTGTCCAATTGCTTTGACCAACAATACCTCTTCACCAGTCCCATAAAAAAAATAGTCATACAACTCACACATGACTGAAGTGTATGTGCTCACACTACAGTTACACTATTGCAAAGTCACTTGAAAGGCTTTTGAATATCAGAAACAGAGTAGGCTGCTCCATAATTATTTGTTTATTTCAGTGGGAAAGGTTATGACACATAACACATGACACAGGCTGTGATATCTTTACATTCAGGAAACAGTTGTATGCATACAAAGCTGTGTTATAAATCTGCAAGAGAAAATATGAACCAAAATATTTAAGCTTAACAACTAGGTACATTACAGGATCTTGATAATTCATACCTGGTAGTCCTGCTAAAGCAAACTGAATTTTCCAATTTGCAGTTATTAGAAATTTATATTGCACATCTTGCTGCTTTAATATCCTCATCTTCATTGATAAAAATGTGAAAATATTATTTCTGTCAACAATTTGAAGGAAACTGGAAACCTAACATATCAAGCTTTTCTTCTATTCCCAATTGAGCAATACAAATCACAGAAAATAAACTCATTTTGAGTGAGATAACAAGTTTAAGGCTATTTCCTGCCTCCTGTCTAGACTCATGTTTTAGACTGCTACAATCTACAGTAGTTGCACAGCTGGAATCAGCTATAGATTCATTAGAATGATTCCATTGGGAAAATGTGGATCATCTTCCTGGTGTATCCAACTGTTTCCACCATGAAACTAATCTGACTTGCTCTTTATGGATATAGTCATGAACTGGACCAACACCTCCTGTCAGTTCAGTGGCTCTGTTGGTGCTGTGAAATGGCAGGTTTATATAGAAGAGAGGAAATTGTCTTCTCTTGTATAAGGCTTGAACTGCATTTTTAACAATGGGATTGGTTGGGGCAATAATGGTGGTACATGGCAGGAGCAGGACCTGTCATTAAAAGTATTTATTTCCATCCTTACAGCTTAAGTTTTTATCTGTTAAATCTGTACATGCTATGTTCTTAAATCAATGTTTCTGCAGAGTGATGTCTTTGATAGTCCGTTCTCTTGAGTGTTTTTCTGAGATTTTAATTTTGCCATCCATGCATTTATCATCAGCACCAAAAACTTGTCTGTAATTGCTTCCTTCTGCAATTGAATTGAGTTAGCAGGACATTTTTTTCATACATTTGCAATATACAAGGTTATAACTAAAATTTTGGCTCCCAAATGTTTGTTTCTTATACCTCAAATATTCTTACGATTACTCCACTTGCTCATATAAAATATAAAAAAGAATGATCACATACCTGAGGATGTCATGTGTCATCTGTGACTCAGCAGCTTTCATTCTTACCTCTGAGTCAGAGGTAGTGGATTCAAGCTCCACTCCAAAGACTTGAGGCCAAAATTCTAGGCTGACAGTCTGGTGCAGCACTGAAGAAGCACTTTCAATGGTGCAGTTTTTGGATGACCCATCTGCCCCTTTAGGTGGATGTTAAAGATCCCATGGAACTATCTGAGGTGAATAAGTGAGTTCTCCGCAGAGAACAGAGAATATTGCGTTGCCCAATATTTATTCCGCAGTCAACATCACAAAAGAAAAAGATTACCTGGGCATCCTTCTTTATGGCTTTGTGGGAGCTTGCTGTGCATAAATTGGCTGCCATTTTTCTCATTTTGCAAATGTGACTACACTTCAAAAACATTTAATTGGCTGTAAAATGCTTTGGCACATCCTAAGGTTGTGAAAAACACTATTTATGTTGAAGATTTTTTTAATCTCTGCTCTAGTTGAAGAAGGACAAGCCTCGTTGACAGGGTATTAGTCGTGCTAAAGTTGCAATGTTGAAAGAATTGATATAGCAAAAAGTAATGTCACATCATATAATCAGACAGCACAGAAGGAGACCATTGGTCATTGTGCGTATGCTAGATTTTTTTTTAAAGCTTTCAAAATGCTGCCATTCCCTGCTCATTCCCTATAGTTCTCCAACTTTTCTCCCTGAAGGTACTTATGTCGTTCTTTTTCGAAAGGCACTACTGAATCCATTTGTACCTCCCCCCAGCAGTGCATTACAAAACATTGGAAGTGTTAAATAGAACAGATATCTGAAAAAATCAGAAAATGCTGAAAATTCAGTCTGGTCAGGCAGCATTTTGCAGAGAAAAACTGTTAATCTTTCAGATTGATGACCTTTTAGTGGGAATACTTAGCAATGCAATAGTTGTTGAATAACGTAGAGTAAGTCAGGGAGAAAAGAACAAAAGGGCAGTCTGTGATAGGGCGTAAAGTAGGTGAGATTGACAAAAATAATGATGGTGCAAAGCAAGAGATGGAAATGGGACAAGTAAAGAAATAAAAAATGTGTCTGATGGAGGCATAAATGGGAAAGCAGAATCATTATCAACAGTTGCCACACAAACTAAAATGGTTGAAGAGGATTATAATCTGAAATTGTTGGACTCAAATGTTGAGTCAAGCAAACTGTTAAGTATCCAGTCGAAAGAGGAGATGATGTTCCTTCAGCTTAAATGGAGCTTCGTCAGAGACTAAGGACAGAAAGGCCAGATTGAAAGTGGAGCAGAGAATTAATATGTCAGAAAGTTCAAGATCACGCTTTGAATAAGGTGTAAGCAGAGTGGTCATTCAATTTGTGTTTTGTCTTCCCAGAAGGGACAGTATCATGAACAGTGAATTCAGTATAGTAAATTGAAAGTACAAGTTACTATTACACAAGGAGGAAGTGTTTGTGGTCGATTAAGGACATGGCTGCTGTTAAGCGCCGAGTTCAAATCTCAGAAGGGAAACCTGAAACAACTGCCTTCAGCTTATTCTTGCAATTTACGATAATGCAAAGAAAGGTTTGAAATACAGAGAATGATGGCCCAGAGATTTTGTGTTGATTTTAAATATAATAATTGTCTTTTGAGAAATAAAATAAACAGCAATAAAGTAAACCATAAGTACATTTAATTAAGACAATGGCTACACAATATCACTAAACAGTTCCAAACAACCTGAACTATCTTCGGGGCTACCTCTTTGCAAATGGTTCTATAACACTGTACAGATTTTAAAATTTATAAAGATCCAGTAAAAGTTACCACATCAGGAGGTGACATCTCTTTGGGATTTTCGTGAAGTAAAACAAGCAGCTTGCTTTTAAAGACAGACTCTGTTTGCTGGGAGTTAAATGACTCTTTTTGCTATTGGCTGAGATTGAAAGACAGCTCCTTGCATAGATTCAATCATCATCTTAAATACAATTTTTCCCTTTGATGTTGACCTAATCTTTTTGGAACTCAGACTGAATTATTGCATTTCTTGATTTTAGTTTTTAGGGTTAGGGTTAGGATTATATGCTCACTTTATGAACCTTTCTTCACAACTTTTTCTCTCAGTTTGTACCTCTTCATTTGAACCCTTAACAAATTATTCAGATCCATTCATGTTCTATCACCCATTGTTACTGGTATACCTTAGGTGAACATCTGTTTGCAGTGTTGCTAAACTCATCAACATATCAAAGGCACGAGTTCCATTAACGTAGTCACACTGTCCCTGCCTTGACTAACTTGCATTTTCCGGTTTTTATTTATAACTAACAGAAAATATTCCAATTTCTAGGATTTCCCTGAAATTTTCATGTCAGCAATATTTTCCTGATGAGTCTGGACAATAGGAAAGGAGGCAGTTAAAGGACAGATGCTGCATTTCTTGTACTGTTTCCGTGGGAAGAGGAGGAGTTTTTTTAGTCTTTAATCTGTGTCATCTGATTATTGAGCTTCCTGCCACTGGAAACAACTTCTGTCAATTTACCCCATCCAAAACCTTTATGACTTAAAGAAAAATCTGCTCTTAGGGAGAACAGGCCAGACTCCCCAGTCTCTCTACGTAATTAAATCCTTGTGTTCTATTGTTCGAGAAAACCTCTTCTGTATCTTGTTCAAGGCCTTGAAATCCTTCATAATGTGATGCTCAACATTAAGAGACCTAACCCATCTGGTTCACTAATGTCCTTTAAGGAAGGAAGTCTGCCATCTTTAGCTGGTCTGGCCTACATGTGACTCTGGAACCACAGCAATGCGGTTGGCTCTCATCTGCCCTCTGAAATGGCCTTGCAAGCTATTCAGTTCAAGGGCAACTCGGGATGGGCAATAAATGCTGGCCAGCCAGTGATGACTATGTCCCATGAATGAATGAAAAAATAAATCTTTAGCATAAATCCTTTGCATTTGAACTCGACGCATCAATTTTAAAAGCAAAGGAGCCAACATGTTTCTTTAACAGCCTTCTCAACTTGTCATGCGTTTCCTTGCATACATCCATTCTCAGGTCTGTCTTTGTCCGAAAATTGAATGATTTAGATTGTTTTTCCTCTCCTTATTCTTCCTACCAAAAGTATCCTTTACACTTACCTGCATTAAATTTCATTTATTATGAGTCCGTCTGTTTCTTGAAACTATATTCTTCCGAAATTGGTACTATTCTCCTCAATCCTGCCTAATTTTCATGCCAGCTGCAATCTTTGTAATTATATCCTGAATGTTCAAGTCTAGGTCATGAATATGTATGAAAAAGAGTGGTGTCAATTCTGATCCTTGGGGGAACACTGCTGCATATTACTGTCCAGTCTGAAAAACAAAAGCTCAGCATTACTGTCTTGCTTTCAGCCTACAGTCAATTTTATGTGTATTATGCCATTGCCTCTTTAATCTGTGGACTTTGATTTTGCTAACACATACTTCACAAAATTTATTTTGAAAGTCCAATTCCACTGCTCTCATCATTGAAGAATTCAATCAGGTTAATCAAACATGATTTGCCATTAAGAAATCTGTGCTGGCTTACAGTTGGCAATATATTTTTTCCCTATTGCCAACTAATTTTGTTAGTTCATTTGGCTAGATGGCTTGTCTATGGTTCTGATTAATGCTAAAAATGTGGGTTTGATTCTCTCTCTGGGTGAGCTAAATTTGAGATCTGCATCCTTGCATGAGATGGGAAGGCAATGGCAAAGTATCACTGATAAAATCTTCATGAAAATGGATCAGGATGATGCACAAGAAGCAAAGATTTGCCTTCAGGTAGAGCACACATGACATTGTATTGACTGCTAATCTATTCTCATCATCTCCCTTTGCCCCTTTTATTTTCTTTTCTAGTTTTGCTCTGCACTTTCTATATTCAGCTTGATTCCCTACTGAATCATGAAGCTGACATTTATCATAAGTCTTTTTTGTTCCATTTTTTTCCTCTATATCATTAGTCATCCAGGGAATTCTAGCTTTGAATATCCTATCTTTTTCCCTTTGTAGGAATGCCTTATCTGTATGTGAGCTATCTTTTTTTTGAAGACCTCCCATAGCTCGCTTGCTGTTTTACCTGCCCATCCTTGATTTCAATCCAACTGGGTCAGATCCCTTTCCAACTCACGAAAATTAGCCCAGTTGCAGTTAAGATTCTTGTACTTGATGTTCCCTTGTCCTTTTCTATAATCTGTCTAAAGCTAATGGTGGTAATAAAGAAATATCTAACACGTTTTTTTCTTTGCAGTATTTCCACTAAGTCATATCCATTGAATCAGTATTTGATGGACTGTTAGACTTAAAGCAATTACTTGGTGCACATCTTTTATTGTAGATATCTTCTTTAACAATGTCCAGTATTAGAGCACATTAGTTTTGTTCAGCAGTGAAAAAACTTCAGGTGTGCATTCATTCTTTCACGAGTCAATAATCTTCACATATCCTTGGCCCTCGGATTATTTGGAGTGCTTCATCTAAAAATACAGTTTCTTGTTTAATATTTAGGTGATTAGAAAACTACCTGTGAAACTGAACACTATTATTTATTCCACCAAGTCTTATTACTAAATTTTAAAGAAAGAATCATGGAATCCCTATTCCATGTAGGCCACTTAGTTCATTGAACTTGTCACCAACAATGATCCCACCCAGGCCCTATCCCTGCAGCCCCATACATCCACCCTACCAATGCCTGACACTAATGGACAATTTATCATGGCCAATCCACCTAAGTCGCACATCTTTGGACGGTGGGAAGAAACTGGAGTACCCGGAAGAAAGCCCTGCAGACATGGGGTTTCTGCATAGACAGTATCCCAATCCAGGAATGGAACCTGGGTCCCTTGCACTGTGAAACAGCAGTGCTAACCACTTAGTTACTGTGCCACCCACACTCTTTCCCACCTACAAAGAGTAAACACATTTTGGAAATTTTTACAATGAACTCTGCATTAAAATCCCCTATACCAAATGTAGTGTGATTAGCTCTGTCACGAATTATTTTCCAAGTCTCAGGTTTGATTTCTGGTTTGTGCTATCTGAACAGAAATTTGTACAAGCACTAGTGGGCTAGAATTGAGAAAGTTTTGACAATATGGCCCCTCTTGTCTGTAATCCAGGACAGTGTGCATGTTGATTGAGATCAGAATCCATTTTCGGCTCAGCTGTGATAATTTAATGCCAACTACTTGCTTTCGTGGTACTAGATGTGTCAGTACTTGGGAATTGTACTTCAATAATTAGTTAGTACTTTAACAAGGAATGAAAATGGACAGCAAAATGAAATTTGAAATATGGGCAGTTGTAGAAATGTATTGATGTAACTTCTGAAAACAGATTTGTCTAGCTCGGTGTATAATAACGAAAGAAAAATTGATTTAACCAGAAAAGACAGAATGAATTGATATATTTCATTTGATCTATTATTTGTCACATGTATTAGTGTACAGTGAAAAGTATTGTTTCTTGCATGCTATACTGACAAAGCATACTGTTTATAGAGAAGGAAACGAGAGAAAGTGCAGAATATAGAGTTTCAGTCATAGCTAGGGTGCAGAGTAAGATGAACTTAATGTGAGATAGGTCCATTCAAAAGTCTGATGACAGCAGGGAAGAAGCTGTTCTTGAGTTGGTTGGTACTTGTCCTCAGATTTTTATATTTTTTTCCCTACAGAAGACGGTGGAAGAGAGTATGCCCAGGTGCGTAGGATCCTTAATTATGCTGGCTGATTTCCAAGGCAGTGGAAAGTGTAGGCACTGTCAATGGGTGGGAGGCCAGTTTGAGTGATGGATTATGTTTTGTTCACAACCCTGTGCAGTTTCTTGCAGTCTTGGACAGAACAGGAGCCACATCAAGGTGTGATACAATCAGAAAGGATGCTTTCTATGGTGCATCTGTAAATGTTGGTGAGAGTCATAGTGGACATGCCAAATTTCTTTAGTCTCCTGAGAAAGTCAAGCCATTGGTGGGCTCTCTTAACTATAGTGTCGGCAGGAGGGACCAAGACAGTTGGTTGATCATCTGGACACCTAAAAACTTGAAGCTATCGATCATTTCTACTTCATCCACATTGATGTAGACAGGAATATATCCTCTACTATGCTTCCTGAAGTCGATGAATATCTCCTTTGTTTTGTTGACATTGAATGAAATTAAAGCCCCATTTAATGGGGCATAACCATATCTCAGGGATGATACCTGGGGATGGTAGTGCAGTTCTGGTCAACCGCAATTCTGTACGTTGAAACCAACAGCAGGAAGGAATTTTTCTTGTTGCCCATTCACACTCCAGTAGTTTAGCAAAGGAACTGAGTGTCTCACATGGATGGCAGAATTTCTTGGAGGGAGCTTTGGTACATGCATGTCAACCTCATCTGTGATTCTGCGATGGCCAGTATGCCACCATTTAATGTGTGCCTGTAATCTGGTGACAAGGAACAGACCTGAGAATCTTGATCATATTTGTTTCCATGGAAACTGGTGGACAAGGCTTGGATCTTGATATATTTGATATTTATCACATAGACTATCTCAGCTCTGCTCTGTCCCTTATAGTCACACTTCCTTTCTACTCCTTGTCACCAAAATCTTGGAGTTGTAGGTTTGAAAACTTGTCGAAATATATTATCTAGAGCATTCCTAATTTAATTTGCTCCAGCCTTGAGCATTGCGGACCCAATATCTTGACTTCTTTTATTGTTGCCCAATTTGTCTGTCGTCTATTCCTTGATCACATGATGCAACCCTCTTTCAAGGTCTCACTGTTTATTCTTTAACCATCGTCCTCTTATACTAGAAGTTATATTTCAACAGTAAGGGCCTGAATAATGTTTCCTTTGCAAATCATAGAATCACTGAATTGTTACAGGCAGCAGGAGGTCATTCAGTCAATTGCATTTGCACAGGCTCTCCAAATAAACATTATGACTTATTGCGATTTCCCTCACTGCCCTTTCCCCATATCTTTTGCACATTGTTTGTATTTAAATGATCATCTAACGCCCTCTTGAATGCCTTGATTGAAACTGCTTCCACCTCTCTTCCAGATAGTGCATTCTATAACTGAGCCACTTGTTGTGTGAAAGTTTTTGCTACAGCACGTTTATTTCTTATTTCTTATTCACTTTAAATCTATGCCTTCTCGTTCTTGTTTTTTCTCCAAGTGGCAACAGTTTCTCTTCTTCTGCTCTTCCCTCGTAATTTTGAACATCTCTACTAAATGTCCTGTCAGTCTTCTCTCCAAGGAAAACAGATCCAACCTCACCAATCTATCCTCTTTACTGAAATTTTTCATCCCTGGATTTATTCTTGTAACATCTTCAATACGCTGTTTAGTGTGTTCCTGTCCTTTCCAAGAAGTGGTGGTCAGAACTATACACAGTACTCTAGTTGAGGTCTAACTAGTGTCTTGTACAAGTTCAACATAACCTTTTTGCTCTTGTACTTTGTTCCTGTTAATAAAACCCAAAATGCTATGTGCTTTGTTAGCTGCTGTCTCCACCTGTCCATTCACCTCCAATGATTTATACACATCTATACCCAGTTCCCTCCGCTCCTGCAGCTCAAGGAACTCTAGTTGCCATTCCTTGATCACATGATGTAACTCTCTTTAAGGGTCCTTCTGTTTACCTGATTGCATATTTATGATTTTTTTTTTAAAAGCCTTGTACAATATGTTTTATATATTCTGATTTTGTTATTTTGACTCTGCCTTTGACTCTGTTTCTTAATTGTCCCAAACCTCATCTAAGAGGCACCAATTTGACATTGGGGCAACTTTGTTGATGTGATATGCTAAACACTTATGTAAAACAGTCAATATTATGGCCTTTCTGTCTTGGGAAGCTCAGTCATGTTCATTGTTTTCTAATCTGTAACTTTTTTTGAATTTATTTATTCATTTGAAACAATTTCTAGAAGGTTATTGAGAAATTAATGCAAATGGATATTAAATCCTAAAATATTCTGTGTATTTATTCTAGCCAACAGATAGAGGGTACCAGATGCCATCACTTGGGATCAGATTCTATCTTTGATCTTATCTGCTCCTAATTTACATTTGGGATGTTTTTTCTAACTCGAGGGAGACTATAATTCCCAAATAATTAATTCCCATTGGCTTCTGAATGAATGGAAAACCTGAGAGAAGATCTCGAGTACAAAATTTGTCAGTGTTAACACTTTTGATTACATCCAATTAACCTTTATACTCTGAAATGAATGCAAATAAATTGGAGCTTTAAGGATCCCTACAGCCACTATTCGTAGGATCTTTAAGATCAAAAGAATACCATGTATATATTAATGCCTGTGATGTTCTGTGCCAGTCAGCGTCCATCCCCAAATCTGCCAAATATTATTGTCAGGTGCCAAAATTGGAGATGGAGGACAACACTGCCTTGTTATCTTTTGCAAGCATATTAAAAAATACATGGCTGATTAAATTCTGTTATATTTCTCAACATTATATTTCCCATCCTTTAGTGTTGCTCTGAAAATGTATCACTTTTTATTTCTCTATATCCAATTCATTTACTTGCTTGCATTTTCCTGAATTCATTTACAGTCTTCTTCATAATTAACCATTGTCTATTTTAAGTTGTTTGTGTTTTGCCTTCTATATTCTGGTCCGGTCTTCTGTCAACGTTTTTTTGAGAAAAACAATTGCCTTAACATTAAGCTCTGGGCCTGCTATTATTGTCATCCTTGTATTTCAGAAAATAGCCGTTAATATTGTCGTCAGCGAACATCCTAAGGCTGCTGCCATATTCTGTTTGCTAATTACATTTTTTTTTGCAGAAAAGATTGATTTATTTTTACAACGTAAAATTCCTATTTTCAGCAACCATGTTTGTTAGCTGCCAATTAAATAGAAAGGTGACCATTAGCCAGATCTTCTGAACAGCAACATTTTACATTAGTACAGCATTTACATGGTTCACAGTGAAACATTCAGCACCGTCATGGAAATGTTTTTAACAGAAAACTCATGGCATAAGTCATTGAGCCTATCGTGTCCAGGTGTTGCTCTCTATAATCAACTAGAGGAAGAGTAGGCTATTCAAAGCAATTTCTCCTTGGTTTAACTAACTACAAGATCACAAAATCTCCAGTATTTTTCCTCCACTTTCTATTTTGGGACTTAGGGTAATATAATCAAAAATGACAGTGAATCAATGGGATGTCCAAAGAGCAGTCAGAGTGATGGAATGGTAATGTCACACTTGGACTGAAATGGTTTGATGTGCTAAAGTTTTATCAGCCTGCAGCTTCATTAGAAGCAGCTACATGGTTGAATGCTCAGTGCATTTGAGCCAATTTTTAATAGTTGAGCAACATCTTTAACTATCTTTACTATTTCTCATTTTATTCTAGTCTAAGGATATAGCTAGATTGCCTGCAGCCCAAGATATTTCAGCAGATTTAATTACAAGCATGTTAAGTACCAACTGATGCTGATTATTAGACCCATATACTTGACACTTGATTATCAACTGAAAATTTTATTAATGAAGTATATCCAGCTGAAGTTGGCTCTGCAGTTCTTGGATGCAGTAAAGTTTTAGTGACAATCTAAACCTAAAGTGATATTGAAAAATTACAATTAAAGATTATTACACAGAATGGCCACATGGAACTTCTGTGGAATCCCAGTGTAAAACTGACTCCAGATTCACTGGACTGTTGATTCAGGAACTATAAAGGAGAACATGCCCCTGTCTACATCAACAGGGTGCAAGTACAAAGGATCGAGAGTTTCTGGTTTTTAGGTGTCCAGATAACCAACCTGTCCTGGTCTCCCCATGCTAACACTATAGTTAAGAAAGCCCACCAATGCCTTTACTTTCTCAGAAGACTGAGGAAGTTTGGAATATCAGCTATGATTCTCACCAACTTTTACAGATTCACTATAGAAAGCATTTTTTCTGGTTGTATCATAGCTTGATATGGCTCCTGCTCTGCCTAAGACTGCAAGGAAATACAAAGGATCTTGAAAGTAGCTCAATTCATCATGCAAACCAGCCTCCCATCCATTGACTCTATCTATACTTCCCGTTACCTTCACAAAGCAGCCAGCATAGTAAGGACACCATGCATCTCAGACTAAATGAGAAAATGCTTAGGAAATCAGAAAAATAAATGGACTTGGGAGTCATCGTTCAAGATTCTGTTAAGGTTAATGTGCAGGTTCAGTCAGCAGTTAGGAAGGCAAATGCAGTGTTAGCATTCATGTTGAGAGGACAAGAATACAAGAGCAAGGATGTACTTGTGAGGCTGTATTAGGCTCTGGTCAGACCCCATATGGAGTATTATGAACAGTTTTGGGCCTCATATCTAAGCAATGATGTGCTGGCCTTAGAAAGGGTCCAGAGGAGGTTCACAAGAATGGTCCCTGGAATGAAGAGCTTGTCGGATGAGGAATGGTTGAGGACTGTGGGTCTGTATTCATTGGAGTTTAGAAGAATCTTATTGAATCTTACAGGATACTGCAAGGCCTGGACAGAGTGGACGTAGAGAGGATCTTTCCACTAATGGGAAAAAGCAGAACCACAGGGTACAACCTCAGGTTAAAGGGACAATCCTTTAAAACAGAGATGAGGAGCAATTTCTTCAGCCAGAGAGTGGTAAATCTGTGGAACTCTTTGCTACAAAAGGCCATGGAGGCCAGGTCATTTTAGACAGAGATGGCTAGGTTCTTGATAAATAAGGGGATCAGGGATTATGGGGAAAAGGCAGGAGGATGGGGATGAGAAAAAAATCAGCCACGATTGAATGGCGGAGCAAACTCAATAGGCCGAGTGGCCTGATTCTGTTTATTTGTGTTATGGACATTCTGTTTCACCTTCTTCCAACGGGAAAAATATGCAAAAGTCTGAGGTCATGTACCAACTGACTCTAGAATGGCTTCTTCCCTGCTGCTGTCAGACTTTTGAATGGACTTACCTCGCTATGAATGTAACACTACCTTCTGTACTCTCTCGTTTGCTTTTCTATGAATGATATGCTTTGTCTGTAAAGTGTGAAAAAAATATTTTTCACTGTATAACATATGTGACAGTAATAAATCAAATCAAACTAGGTTATCCCAATTTTATAATTGTTACTTGCCCTCAGTACAGTGTTGAAGAGAAATAAAAACGTAACTTTGATCCTTCTGTTATCTGCTCACTTCTGAACAAGAGATAGTGTGAGAATTACCAACGCTACAAGTTGGGCAGTCATTCAAGAAGTGGCTTTCACATCAAGGCAAGAGAAAGGAACAAACATAACTATTACATGTGAAGATGCAAAATAAAGAATTAAATGGCAGATTGAAGTCAGCAGAGTGAATAATAATTTCCTATTTGTTCTGTATAAAGCTTCTTTTCAATTGACATCAGAATCAAAATAGAGAATCTTAAAGGACTAAAATCTGACCATCAGAATCTGATGGTCAAACCCTAAGGTTCCAGAAAAGATGGCTGTAGAGATGCTGCATGCACTGGCTATGATTTTAAAAAAAATACAGATTCTGCAATGGCCCCAACAGCTTGGCAGTTAGCAAATGTAACACTGCATTGGGAAAGTGCTGAATTCAATTATTAAGGAGGTCTCAGCAATGCACTGATAAAAGCATGGTAGAACTGGAACAAGTCAACATAGTTTTATAGAAGAGAAATCCTCTTTGGCAAGTTTATTCATGTTCATTGAGGATATATCGAGTAGAGTAAATGAAGAAAAGGTAGTAAGTACACCTGGATTTCTAAATCAGTATTTGATTAAATGCTAAACAGAAGATTGATGCATAAAATAAGGGCTCATGGAGTTGAGGATAATAGATTAGCACAGAGAGAACATAGAATATAGAACATAGAACAGTACAACACAGTATAGGCCCTTCGGCGTTAATATTGTGCCGAGCTATGTCCAAACCCAACATCAGGCTATTAGAGGGGAAACAGTGAGTACAGATAAAGGGAGCATTTTTAAAGTGGCAGGCTATCAGAAGGCTGCAAGGATCTGTGCTGTGCTGCGTCAACAATTTATAATCTACATAAATTTCCTGATAAAGAGAAGAGAAAAATGTGTCTAAGTTTGCTGATGATACAAAAAGCTAGGAGGGAATGCAGGCTGTGGGGAGGATACAGAAAAGCTACATAGAGTTTTAAACAGGTTTAGTGAGTGGGTAACAACGTGACAGACAGAGTATAATATGGGGAAAATGAAGTTATCTTAAGAATAGAAAAACAGAACATTTTTAGAAAGTATTAATGAGTGTCCTCATACATGGAACACAATATTAGCAGGCAGGTACAGCAAGCAATTAGGAAAATAATTGGCATTTTGTCTTTTGTTGCAAAGGGATTGTTATGCAAGATTAAACAGCTTGAGAATGATATGGATGTGCATTAATGAATACAAATGATGCTTAGGTTAGGGACCAGATCAGAAACTCTAAGGTATGTGTGAAATTAGCCTTGACCCCAACTGTTTTTTGATTTTTGCACTAGTGTGAGCATAAGTTGTTTGCATGAGGTATGATTCTATTGACCCACTTGGAAGTTTTGATTATAATAAAACTTTATTTATAATTACAGAGTGCCAAACTGACAATTTACCATACTGTAATGAAAATAATTAGCATAACTATTATAAATTGAAATACTTAAACACGACAAAGTGTAATTATTAACTGTTGCCTATCTATTACTTCCAATTTAAGCGATATTCCAAAAAGATGCAAACTCCTCTTCAGAATCTAGGTTTCTAGTCTTATAGCCCTTTAATACCTCTGAACAGAGATACAAAGAAACACCTGCCTTCTGATTCTCAGACAACAGCTTCCAGAGAAAGATTGGTCTTGAAACAGCAAAACTCTAGAGAGACAATGGGAGAAAACACTTCTTGTATCTGCAGAGAGGGATACCTATTTTGTAGCTGGTTCTAGACTTTAGTTTCCAGAGGGAGAGAGAAAGATCTGTTCCTTTCTAATTCAAACGGCAACTGCCTCCATTCCCTTTGTAGCCCTTTTCTCTACCCATTTACATGTCTCTTCTTGCCAGTCAACCTACTCTGAAATTCCAGGGAACAACGCAAAAAAAAATATTAACAAACACCTGAATAATTAGGAGAAATTATTCTTCTGTATTATCAGCATGTATGCTGCCGGTTGTAGACAATCAGCATCATACTCAGCTGAAGTATAAAATAGTCCTTTCACAAGAAACGCAATGCAAATACATTCCTTAAAAGCACACTTCTGTAAGTCGTAGGTGGACAATTTGTTGGTATCTCAAAGAATCAAGGGATATGGGGAGCAAATGCAAAAATCGAGTTGATGCTGAAGATCAGCCGTGATTGTACTGAACGGCAGAGCAGACTAAACTGGTCACATGGCCTCTTTTTTGCTCCTATTTCTTATGTTCTTATGTTGCTCCCGGTTAGTCAGTGCACGAGTCATCTTACATGTGCTTTATTTTGATGTTATCTTTAGGTCCCTGTCTATAATTCTGCCTTTTTAAATCATCTCTTGTTCTTTTCTGCTCTGGTTGGGAGAGGAAGTTACTGAAATTATAATTTCTCGTAGGCTGAATAGTAATATAATAACTAATATTACGCATGCTTTATGGTAAATTGTCAGTTTGGTACTCTTGACTTATTACATAACCCCCGATCTTGCTACTTGCCTTCCTTTGTGCCAAAATGCCTGGTGTGTCCTGTTTGATTCCCATATTCTTTGTAGTTTGATTTTTGAAGAGTGTCCAGTGTGTGTGATATTGCTGTGGTGGTAAGATAGTACCTAGTAAATCTCCAGCTAAGGCAAAGTGAACGCCCCTATTCCAGGATGTTTGTCCTCTCAATCCCTGGTATGTGCCCTTTTTGCCCTGGAAATCTCTATCTGTTTTTCTGTTGTCCGTATTTCTGTCTCCCATAACCATTTTTGCGTCTCCTCTCTCACTCCCTTCGTTCAATTCTGTTCACAATGCCCCTTCCCTGCTTGTTTCAAAGTGGCTGCGCAGTGGTTAGCATTACTGCCTCACAGCGTCAGGGACCTGGATTTGATTTCAACCTTGGGTGTCTGTCTATGTAAAGTTGTATGTTTTCGTCATGTCTTTGTGGGTTTCCTCCCACAGTCCAAAAATGTGCAGATTAGATAGATTAGCCATGTTAAATTGACCTTTAGTATCCCACAATGTGTGGGTTAGGTGGACTAGCCATGTAACTGTGTAGTGTTATGAGAATAAGGTGGGGTTGGAGGCACTGTTGTGTGAGATGCTATTTTGGAAAGTCAATGCAGATTCAATTGACCAAATGGCCTCATTTTGCACTATGGGGATTCTGTGCTTCTTTGGAGAAAAATGGTTGAGATGCCAGGAAAACCAGGTATAGCTGTTGGCCAGATAACATTGTTCAAAGAAAACAATATAAACAGGAGCCTTAGAGGAGCTGGTATTTGAAACGGGCCTTGAGCTTTGGAAAGATAGCTAAGAATTAACTGAAGTGCCAGTCTGACGGAGGAGTAGTATATTTGTCACTGAATCAGAAAGGCATAGATTCAAGCCCACTGCAAATTAGAAAAGTTGGACATAATCAGAAAATGTGACTTAAACAAGAGTGATGGAGCCTGAAGGGGTGGTGAACTGTCGGAGTAGAAGACAGAAAAAATCTTCCAGACGATGGTTGAGAAGTGGAAGGGAACGAACACATAGCTCTGTGCAAAGTTTTAATTAATTCAAATATGGTGAACATCTATTGTCTCAGATCTTCCCCTTCTCACAGATAACTGGTTCATATGAGAACATAGCCAGGATGAGAACTTCCAGCTTCACAGAAGATGGCCTGCAGTTCCTCTTGGACAAGGCTCCTCAACTCCCCAACATTTCATGCTATCACATGCCAACACAAGCTGTGCACTGATAGACATGTTAGAGGCACTGAAGGCCACATCCATAGTGCAGAGAAAAGTCAGTGACCTGGCCAGAGTAGAGAAGGCACAATACTTCCACGTTCTTCGTTTCCCCCTTGCCCACAAAAGGCACCATTTTCAAATCTATAAGACGGATGATCTGATAGTGATCTTGCACTGAAAATTCCCAGAGAAATGCAGACAATTAGCACCTTTAAGTTTAGCACATTGCCAAAAAACATTGCTAATACATCTCAAATATAATACATGTCTCTACTTTTATTTTTGCAGACAAGAATATAAAGATTGCATGGGAAAGGATAAATAATTGGGGAAACCAAGTCCCATACCTCTGCCTTTCCTGCCAGTGAACTATTCTTCACACCTTTAGGTCACCTCAATACAGGGCTAAACACTCGGTTCTTCTCAACTGGCTACCAGAACTGTAGAACCACAGGATAGTTACAGCACAGATATAGGCCTTTCAGTATATCCTATCTGTCCTGTCCCTCTAAAAAAAAACCAGTTCACCTACTGCCACTCCTTTGCCTTTTCCTGAAAATTTTTCCTTTTCAGATAATGATCCAGTTCACCTTAACTTCAAATGACCCTGCCTCTACCTCAGGCAGTATATTCCAGATCACAGCCATTCACTATGTGGAGAAGTTTTTCCTAATGTCTTCATCATTTCTTTTGCCAATTACTTTAAATCTTTGGCCTCTGACTTTCAATCCTTCCACCAATGGGAACAGTTTCTCCCTATCTACTCTCTCCAGACCCTTCAATGATTTTGAATATCTCTATCAAATTTCTTTTTAATCTTCTCCAAGATGAACGGTCCTAATCTCTCTTGTCTTTCTGTATAAATGAAGTTTCATATCTCTCATAAACCATTCTTGTGAATCTTTTGTGCATTATCTGTAATGCTTTCACATCCTTCCTTAAGTGTGATGCCAAGAACTGGACATAGCCATGTAGTTGAGGCTGAACCAGTTTTAAAAATGTTTACCCTAAATTCCTTGCTTTTGTACTCTCTGTCTTTGTTGATAATGCTCACAAAAGCCAGTGCTTTATTAACCAGTCTGTCAACAAATCCTACCACACTGATTTTATGCACACCTTACACCCAAGTCCCTCTGCTCCTGCACCCTCTTTAGAATTGTACCCTTTGTTTTATGTTTTCTCTCTGTTCTTTCTGCCAAAATGAATCACTTCACATTTTTCTGCATTAAATTTAATTTCCCACCTGTTTCCTGTTCCACTTCATTCTGCACAGTTTTTGTGGTTCGCAATACCTCAAGATTTGTATCATTTTCAAATTCTGAAGTAATCTGTGCCCGGGATTAAAGTAATTGATATATATCAAGAAGAGCAAGGATGCTTATACTGATCCCTCGGGAGCTCTGTTATAAACGTTCATCTCAGTCTGACAAACAACTATTCACCACCACTCTTTGTTTTTTTGTCATTCAGCCAATTTTGTATTCATTGCCACTGTCCTTTTATTCCCTAAGCTGTCTCTGCTGTTGTGCAGTACTTTATCAAATCTTTTGTGCAAGTCCATGTACACCACATAAGTAGCATTACCCTCATCAATCCTGTTACCTCATCAAAAAAAAACTCAATCAAATTAGTTAACCATGATTTGCCTGTAACAAATCTATGCTGACTTTCCTTAATTAACTCCAAGTCCCCAAATGACGTAGTAATTTTGTCCCGCATTATTGTTTCTAGAAACTTCTCCAATGCTGAAGTTAAACTGATTGGCCTGCAATTGTTGTACTTAATTTTACATACTCTTTGAAAAAGGATGCAACATTTGCAATTCTTCAGTCATCTGGTACCACCCATGAGTCAGTCTTCCAACCAGGACACTTTCCTCCTTCCTGGCACAGGAACAGAAAGAGGAAGGAGGAGAAAGAAGAATTAAACTCCCACAACTCTGTCAAGCATCTCCACTTGGCCCAGAGGCTTGACAAATCTTTTAGTCAGCTCCTCCCTTGCATCTCCTCTCAGTTGAAACGAGTGGTGGGGCACAGTAGAAAGATCCCAGGCTGTTTAGTCATGAGTCAGTTCATGCCTCTTCATCAAGATTGTTGGGGTCAGAATTCCAGAGAGAACTCTGAACCTGTTTCTTGCAGTCTGTTGTGTGCAGATAGCTACCTAGCTTCTGTTAGAAGATGAGAGCTCAGGCTAAAACTGGCAGAGTGACTGGAGTCAATTCTCACTTTCTTCATTTGTCCTTGAATAGATTTTGTCTCATGTTGGATTTTTTTTTTAAAGGCATCCATTGCTCAGTAATGGTTTTGCCTGCTAACTTGGATTCTAATTTATCTGGATCAGATCCATTCTTACCAGATTGAATTTGGCTTTTTCCTAGTAAATTTTTCTTATTCTGAATTGTTTCTTGTTCTTTTCCATAACTAACTGAGCATAATGAGACAATGACCACTGTCCTCTAAATGTTCTCCAAATGACACTTGATCCACTTGACCCACCTCATTCCCAAGAACCAGATCTTGGATTTGCCCTTTTCTCGTTGAATTGGAAACATATTGCTGTATCTCCTGAACACATTGTACGAACTCTTGCTCCTCTCTGCCCTTCACTTTACGATTATTCCAGTTTATATTTGGATAATTAAAATTCCCCATTATAACCACATTATCACTCTTGCACTTTTCAGTACACACTACAGTGTCAGATGCCATTTTGAGGAAACAGAGACATTTTGAGAAAGTGACTGGAAGACAGCTACAGACTAGTAAGTTAATGTGTTTTGACAGCTGCAGTTTTGAGGACGTGCCTGCTGATGGAATATCAGAGGGATGTGAGGATCCTGGGATTCAACAGCATTAACGTGGAGATTCTCACAGGTTTGACCTCCAAATCTGCTGTCATCCTCACTGCCAGTATTTTAGAGCTGTGAGAACTGAAGCAACAAGAGAACCTACACTCTTGAGGTTTTGGGTGACAGACTGGAGGGCGTAATGACTTATGGCTTCCAATCTCTTACTGATGCCTGGCAGGATCAGACAGCTGACTTTGTACCAGCAATCAAGACTGCAGTGGAAGAATAATTGATGTGGTCCAAGTGCTGCCAACTTTTGGCTGAGCTCTCATCTTCTAACAGAAGCTAGGTAGCTATCTGCACACAACAGACTGCAAGAAACAGGTTCAGAATTCTCTCTGGAATTCTGACCCCAACAATCTTGATGAAGAGGCATGGACTGATTCATGACCAAACAGCCTGGGATCTTTCTACTGTGCCCCACCATTCCTTTCAACTGAGAGGAGATGCAAGGGAGGAGCTGACTGAAAAATTTGTCAAGCCTCTGGGCCAAGTGGAGACCCTTGATGGAGTTGTGGGAGTTTAATTCTTCTTTCTTCTCCTTCCTCTTTTTGTTCTTCTTCCAGGAAGGAGGAAAGTGTCCTTGTTGGAAGATTGTATCGTTTCATATCATATCTCATTTGTTTGATGAATGTCTTGTTTCTGATGTGTTTTGCAGCAAAGTATAATATTTTTAACTCATAGTGATCCATACAGGAATACCCAATTCTAAGCCATAGATACATTTCTGGAAACCACTACTTAAATTAAAAGTACATACTTTATGGAAAACATGCTCTGATCTGTATGTCAGGAGTTGCATTCCCACTGCAAGACTTTTGGCCCTAGTATGTAACATGAACATGAAATAAATAGAACATCATGGCCAAAATTCTCCCATCTCGCTTGCCACGGGAATTGTAGTGGGCAAGACAGAACATTCGGTGGACCATTCAGAGATTCATTCAGCTTGGAAGAGAATTTCTGGTTTTGGGGCACATGTGGTCAAAGAATTCTGTTCAATATAAACAATTGTCGTACATTCCCAATGACATGGCAAATAGTCAATGAGAGCAAGTTTGTTTTTCCTGATTGCTCTAAAATAAAGCTGCAAAATAGGATGTGGAAACTATTGAGAGGGTGCAGAGAAGATTTACAAAGATGTTGCCTGGATTGGGAAGCATGCCTTATGAAGATAGGTTGAGGGAGCTAAGTCTTCCTGGAGAGACGAAGATTGAGATGCAACCTTATAGGGGTTTATAAAATGTTGAGAGGTATAGATGGGGTGGATTCACGGAGGCTATTTCCCAGGGCTGATGTGGCCGCTACAAGAGGAAGCAGGTTTAAGGTGCTGGGGAGCAGGTACAGAGGAGATGTCAGGGGTAAATTTTTCACTCAGAGGATGGTGAGTGAGTGTAATCGGCTGCTGACAGTGGTGGCAGAGGTGAACTCACTGGGGTCTTTTAAGAGACTTCTGGATGAGTAAATGGGATTTGATGAGATTGAGAGAGTTACAGGTAGGCCTGGTAGGTATGGATATGATCAGCGCAACTTATGGGCTGAAGGGCTTGTTTGTGCTGTAGTGTTCTATATTCTAAAACAGACTCTCCCAAGATGTGATGAAAATATTTTTACAAGATCAATTTACTCTGGACTTGTTCGTTTCAGTTTACTTCATCCTGAACTGACTGAATTCAGGCTGAACTGTGCTAATTTTACTCCTACTTGTGGATCAAAAACAAAGCCAACATGTTCCAAGATGAGGGTGGGGAAAAGAAGAACAAAACTTAAGCTGAAGTTTTGAGAAAATGGGGAACAGCCTTTGCATTGATTCGTCCAGCCATATCTGTAAAAATAGTTAGAAAAATATCTGGTTCTCAACTACTTTATAATGGGGAAGGTAGCACTTAAAATGACATACTTGGGAAGCAGTCCTTACTATTTCTATTGTGGTGTCTTTGTGCAGGGTGGAGCATGTGATGATGCTTGGTGTCCTCTCTCAGAGAAATGGATGCAACCCCAGAGCTTTCCAAATAACTGAAGCCAGCAATGCTGTAGGAACTTAATGTCCTTTGATTTACTGTGGATATGAAATTTTGATAAACTCCCCAGCCCTATAGAAGAGGGCATCTATTATTGCTTGCTGAGTGCAGGATGTCACTGTCCATCACCAAACCTGCACAAGTCTCTTGGAGTGGCTATCCTATCTGCTGGATAGATTTTAACTCATTGCAGAGCAAGTGGTGGATTATTTGGTGGTCTCCTTTGAAAAGCAAATTCATCAAAAGCCATATCCTCAGAAATCTGCTTGGACATTAGTAATGGAAGGCACAGGCACTCTTTGCACCTGGATGCATGTGGTGGATAACCCCGTCCAATGATGTTTTACCCTCAATGTTTTTGGTATCAGGTATTTTTCTTTATATTTTTCACCTCATAACAATATGCAGGAGCAGAGCCAAAGAACCATTTTTATTTCACAAAAGGATTGGAAAACAACTGACTGCCTGCAGTCACAAGTTGAGAATGGCTTTGTTACTTCCTGAAGCTGGTGATTTGCACATTTTTCATGTGCTTGCCTGTGCACCTTTGATTACAGTTTTGAAGATAACCTCT
This sequence comes from Sphyrna mokarran, assembly GCA_024679065.1. NCBI lineage: Eukaryota > Metazoa > Chordata > Chondrichthyes > Carcharhiniformes > Carcharhinidae > Sphyrna > Sphyrna mokarran. The sequence goes on along the minus strand of JAGIQG010000006.1, from coordinate 56,365,376 downwards.
AAGCAAGCTTATTTGTAGGAACTTTGCTTCTGTGCATAAGTGCAGAGTGGATATAATGAATGGAGATGTGTTTGGACAGAATGATCCAGAGAAAATTCTCAATCAAGGAGATTTCAGTAACAGAGGAACAAAATACTGTGGATACTGGAAATCTGAAATAAAAACTGAAAATGCTGGAAAAGCTCAGCAACTGTCACAGCATCTGTGGGAAAATAATTATATCTGTACATTTTTAAACAAGAAGGAACTTTGTATATCAAAAAGAATTAAAGTAAGCAGGCAGTATTAACTTAACATTATGGTTTACAATGATGTACATTATGAAATTTTTAGTCCCCTGCTCGAGGAATTTTCTTCTACTTGACAACAATCTTGACAGTGCATTTACTTCTTTAGACATCAACTGAAAAGTATGCCAGAGCCTTCTGGAATTCATCTCACTGTTCCAGTTATCCCCTGAGCTATGAATCTATGAGAATTCTTCCATTAGCTTTTGGCTATGCATTCCTTCACCTTTTCTGTATTGACGTTACAATTGTCGGTACCTTGACTCTGTTGGCAGACATGCAAATCCCTGCCCACGGCTTTCCAAGCTAATTGCTGACAGTTTTCTGTTGTACGAGGACCCTGTGAATTTCTTCCACTAACTGGAGCAAATTTTCCAGCTGCTTTTTTCTTCCAAGAAATCCAACCTGAGACAGAATCACAGAGTGAATGATTTAAGTGAGTATTTTCTCCACTTGAAGGGCAGGCCTTAAATGACTGTTATCTCCTACATCTTCTATGGGCTCTCCTGCTGTGAAATGCAGTCCACAACAAAGTTGCAACTGCCTCTGATTATTTCCCAAATTCAATTGTTTGCTTCTTTCAGTAAACAGAAATTAATAAATTAAGAAAAAGAATTTTCTACCCCCACCGATCATCTGTATGACAATGTGGCATTCTTTGGGATTGTCTCAAACAAAAATGTAAATTAATTCGTTCATCTTCAGCACAGCTCTCTGATTCTGAATGGTTTATATTTCCAATGGAGCTTTATGTCTCTTCCCCCAGAATTATGTGTCCTATTAAGAAATTTTTGTTTACAATCTGATGTTACCTTCTTTTGATCTGGCAACTGTATATATAATTTAAATCCTATTGAATTAAGTGTAAACCTTACAGTCCATTGCAAGTCCAGAGACGGATCATTCTTTTAAAGGTTGACACCTCTACTCAAGATCTTGTAAGATTAATGCAGGTTAGTTAAATCTGGGCTTGTTTTGATTTTTATATTCAGGTTGTTTATCAATTTCTTAACCAGGCTTTTCCATGTGTCTTATATTTAACAGTTCCATTCCAAAGATGATATTATAACATATAACTAATGAAACATATATTAACAACAGTGTTTAGATTATAACCTCATTTCAGTGCTGTGGAGTGACACTTGCAAGTGAGATATTAACCCTAGGCTCCTTCATTTTGCATCTGTCAATAGAAATGATTCCTTGGCCCTATTTGAAGAAGAATAGTAGAATGCTCCTGGTATAACCAGAATTATTATTGTCATTTAACTCGTTGTTTGTATGATCTTACTGGACAAATTAGCCAAAAATAGTGAGCACACTTCAAAAGTAATTGATTGGCTGTAGAAGTGCTTTGAGACATTTGAAGGACATGAAATATGTGATGTATATAGATTCCTTATTTCACTACATTTTCATAACAGTTTAAAGCAGAAGGATGATAAACAATGAAATAGTTGACCTGTTAGAATTGGATTACTTGTGTGTATGGCATAAGTCTGTAATTAAATCATTACTTGTAAGTGTTTGCAAAGGAAAATCGCCATTGCGATTTTAAATTATTGCACAGCATTTTTAACGGTGTAAATGTCATGAAGGTATTCCCAAAAATCATGAAACTAGGAAGTGTGCACATGTGTACATAATATAATGGAGCAGGGTTAAAGTTAGGAATGTTAAGACTAAGCTATAGGCAGTTATTTTGGATCCTCTGGTAGTTACACATTCTGTCCTTATTGAGTTGAAGCTTATTAGGAAGAAAGTTAGATGGGTACATGCTGATTTATTGATGATACAACCATTGTGCAGGCATAAAATGGGTGTCTAAGCATGCAATACAGCTAGCATTGTGTGCAACATTCCATATCAAGGCTGGAATCAAACCCATGTCTCTGACGTTGTGAGGCAACAGTGCTAACCACTGTGTCACCCATTTCAATTCCAGAATTATTAATTATTTAAATTGAAATAAAATTATTTGAATTTGTGTCCCCATATTTGCCAGGATTTTAAAAGTTTTTTCTTGGGAAAAGTTTTTTCAGGGGCCTTGCGTGAAGAAAATATCATGACTTCCTCTATTAGACACTGATCAACTTGCAGTGTATTTTTCCTCCTTGTATTTTATGCTGAACAGAGCTGTTGTTTGTATTATGTATTTTTGAACTATATAGTAAAGATTGGGAGTTGAAGAAGATAATGGGAATTGATGATCATGATGACAGCAAAACCAGCATGAACTGTGTGGTAAAAGTTAGAAGGGGAAGGTGGTAAATCTGAGGCTGCAGAAACAGATTTGAATCCTTGAGATGATTGGCAGGTCATATGGTGAAAATGCAAAGCCAGAAGTATAAAACAGCAGGAAACAAATTATTCTGCTTGATTGTGTACATTTTTCAAATCCATACATGTTGCCAAAAATAAGCATTGTTCTTGGAAAACAAAGCAGGACCCACGCTTCTGTGTTTTGGTGCATCAGTTATAAGAGATGACGATGCAGTAACTTTGTACATGTAATCCAGAAATCCTGGCAAATATGGAGACACAAATTCAAATAATTTTATTTCAATTTAATTAATTACTAATTCTGGAATTGAAATGGGTGACACAGTGGTTAGCACTGTTGCCTCACAACGTCAGAGACATGAGTTTGATTCCAGCCTTGAGTGATTGTGTGGAGTTTGCATGTTCTCTCCATGTCCACATGAGTTTCCTCCAGGTGCTCTGGTTTCCTCCCACAATCTAAGGATGTGTAGGTTAGGATGATCGGCTGTTGGGTGAGAAGGTCAGCAGAAGGAGGCTGCAAGCGGGGAAACTTTATTGTGAGATCTGTCAGACTGAGAGTGAGGAGGGCAAGGTCTGGGAGAGTTTATAGGATTGGGGGAAGAATTTGAAGATTTACATGAGGAATTGGATGACACTCCCCCCAACTCCCCCTAAGTCCTGGGAAACACATGCATGAAATGTTAATTTAAAATTTGTCAAAATATCAGGAAAAGAGTCTGATTAAAATCAATTATGAACCTATCTCTCTTCCACAGTGGGTTATTTGGGTGTCCAGATGTCTGCTGCGATTAAAATTGGAACAGGTGCTTGCCCAGTGGGTTGAGATTGGATATTGTGAATTTGATGATTTAACCTCTCTAACCACCCTGTATGCCACCTAACCACAGATCCCCTCCTCCCCATTATGGATAGGGAAGATTGTTAATTTTTATTATAGATATTTTGACATACACTCTTTCAGTCCTGTTAGTGCACAAATATTCCTCCTTGGTTTTGGTTAATCCTTCTAAATGTTTTGATTCAGGCTATTTTGGACAACGTATTCAAGTTTCTGAAGATATTTTAAGATTAAAATGATGTTTTGAAATATTGACAGTTAACTGAATGAGGAAGACAGGAATTTATTTTTCAACTCTTTCACGGGATATGAGTGTTGCTGTCATTACTGCTGCTGGCAGCTTGCCACCATCTTCTCGAGGGCAATAATGGATGGGCAATAAATAGTGGCCAAACAAATGACACTCAATCTGTGAAAGAATTTTTTAAAAAAGGCCCTTGAGAAAGTGGTGGTGATTCGTATTCTAGAATTGCTGCAGTCTATGTGATGTAAGTACATCCATGGGAGATACAATGGCATAGAGATTAGCACTACTATTTCACAGTGCCAGGGACCTGCATTCAATTCTAGCTTTGGATGACTGCTTGTGTGGAGTTTGCATGTTCTCCCTGTGCCTCTGTGGGTTTCCTCCAAGTGCTCCAATTTACTTTCACAGTCCAAAGATATGCAGGTTAGGCTGATTGACCATGATAAATTGCCCCTTAGCATCAGGGGGATTTGCAGGGTAAATACATGGGATTATGGGGATAGGGCCTTGGAGGAATTGTTGTCACTGTAGGCTCAATGGGCCAAATGGCCTCATTCTGCATTGTAGCGACTTGATGATTCTATAGTGCTGTTAGGAAGGGCATTACAAGGTTTTGATCCAGCAACAGTGAAAATAGTGATATAGTTCCAAGTCAGGACAGTGTATGGGTTGGGGAGGAACTTGTAGCTGTTGGTGTTATTATAACCACAGCAGATGTTAATTGCTGAGCAAATCAAATCCCCAAGAGAAACTTGGCTGATGGGCCATGCCTTTTTTTAATCTTTTGAAAATGAGAAGTAAAGTACTGATCCCAGCAGCAAGAAATGCAGTAAAACTTGTGGGATTTTAAAATTGAATTTAAAAGGTTTATTCACTAGAAGAAAAGAAAACATATGCACAGAATATTACAGTTAAAATTAGTCTTGCTCAACATTCCTCTCAAAAGACTCCCTACTTGGTCAGACCCATAAGTCAATATCTTCCAGGCAATACTCCCTTATTGATGTTTAAATATAAAAGTCTGTAATATTACCCAAGACAAATCTGTATTGCCTTGTCTTGGAATACGACTTTGCTCTAATGCATTTTTACCATCATACTTTGTAGCAAATTGCTACTGGCTAAAATGAACAATGTATTTTTACAAATACATTCAAAGTATCAGCATATATGTTTTCAAATCATAATCACTTGTTTAATTCTCAAACTGTATTTCGTGTATGCAAATTGTTTTGTTGTTAGCTCATTGGCTAATTTTAAAAGTCATTTAACTTCATGCTGGTAGTTCTGTCAGTCCCTCAATGTCTAATGTTTAAAAATCTTATTAACCTATTAGAGTGCCCTCTTTCAGCCTCCCAGACAGCCTGCCTCTGGGGTAACCTTTTCCCAGCTTAATTAAATAACTTATACAAACACCCACCTTCTTCACAGGATAACATAATATTCTGCAAAAATATTTAAAAAAATAAAATCCATTCTCTGTTTCTCAAGTATGTGCCACTCTTTTCCTTATTGGTGATAGAAGTTAGAGTTTGGAAAGTGTTGTGAATGAACCTTGGCAATTGCTGCATCTTATATTTAGTATATGTTGTTGCCACTGTGCTCCGGTTGTGGAGAGAGAGCATTCTTAAGGTGCGGACAGAGTGTGATGAAGTAAATTGTTTTGTTCCAGATGGTGTTGAACTTCTTGAGTATTGTTTGAATAGTACTGATTCAGGCAAGTGGAGAGTACTTCATTATGCTACTGAAATAAAAACAGAAAATGCTGGAAAATCTCAGCAGGCCTGGTAACAACTTTGAAGAGAAAATAGAGCCAATGTTTCAAGCCTGGATGACTCTTAATCAGAATCTGACTTGTGCCATATATTGCACAGCCTTTGAGAATTTAGAATTAATTGCTGTTGAATTCTCAGCCTCTTACCTACTCCTGGTTGGAGCCAGACTATTTATATGGCTGGTCCTGTTCAGTTTCTGGTCAGTGGTAATCTCCAGGATGTTGACAGTGGGGGGATTCAGCAATGGTTATGCCAATGATTGTCAAAGGGCAATAGTAAGGTTGTCTGTTGTAGGAAATGGTCATTACCTAGTATGTGCTTCCCAATATGTTTCCCAGTATAACCCCATTTTAGCAGCTCAGACTTTGTGTGAGCACTCCCAGAATGAGTTTTGGGACTTGGGGTGCATGGAAGTTGTTCAGTAGAGGGTATGATGTATAAAACTGCTTAAAAAAAAACAAAGACCCACTATTTTGAAGGCTGTGATTGTAGCCTCAAACGGGCATCAGGGTACACTCCATTAAGCCATGGCTATTGCCAAAAACAAACATTTAGTGGGGCTTTACAACTGTCAAAGCTCAACCCAAATTCCAAGACAACCATTGTGGCCTTGGAGCTCAAGACTGCAAAATCTTGGTTGTGACCCACAGTTTGGGAACTTCTGGCCTAGAACTTAGGTTAAAATTAAAGTTTATTTATTAATCACAAGCGAGGCTTACATTAACATGCAATGAAGTTACTGTGAAGTTCCACTAAGCCTGTTCAGGTCAATGCACCTGAACACGTCTTTGCAAATATGTGAGCAACGCAGAGCACCCAAAGAAAACCCACCACACTCAGGGAGAACATGCAAACTCCACACAGACAGTGACCCAAGCTGGGAATCGAATCTGGATCCTTGGCACTGTGAAGCAGCAGTGTTGACTACTGTGCAACCATGTGACGTGAATGTTGCTCACCATTTATCAGCTTTAATGGTGTCCGAGCCTTGCTACATAATGCCAAAGATAACTTCAGCGTCTGAGAAGTTGTGAATGACACTAAACACTGCAATTTTCAATAAACTTCTTCACTTCTGACCTGATGTTGGAAGAATAATCATTAAAAACAGGAGAGGAAACATAGACATATCTCATTTAACAATTGAGATCATCTGGTTTGGATAAAATCTCTCATATCTTGTCTTGACCTATTTTACCTTTTCACAAATGTTTGGTGTGTCTTTGAGATTAGAATGACTGTCTAACAAACACATTGAGAGAAATTAACAAACATCAAGTAATCTGTCTCTTAGATTCCAATCTTGTTCGCAAACAACATATTTTGACATAACCCTATATAGATTACAGAATAGCGAGAGCACTTTGTTATTATACCAGGTGGTGGCCTGCTGTCACTTTAGAAGGTCACGTAGCTTCAGTTTTTTCGTGACATCTTTCAAAATGGGCTGAAAGTTTTCTTGGTCTTCTGCCCAATATATGACTTTATCGTGTGCACTTGATTGTCATGTTTGGCTGCAGAAATGAAGTCCAAAAGAAATTTCTGATAGGCCATAGGCACTGTTGTGGTGATGTGGAAAGCTGTCTCCACGTTATATCATCACTTGAACTGTATCTGCCTGTGTTGGCTACAGAACATTGCAGTAATTTTTTTTTACCAATTTGAAGTTCTGGCATGATTTTCAGAGACTTCCGTTGACTGGAAAGTGCTTTGGGTAATCCAGTAGTTGCGAAAGATGCTATAAAATTGCAAATCTCTCGCATTTTACTGTAGCTTCTGATTTTGCGGTGTGCTAATGATATTGATTCATATGAGGTGTATCACACCTGCCCTTACTTTCCATCCAGAAACAGATTAGGTGCTGTTCGCCTTTTACTGTGATATGCCCTGTTTGTAATTAGTTGAGCTTGTTTTTTTTTCTTGGCCCAGATAGATTATTTTGATATGACTGAGGTGACCATGCTTCCCTCACTCTGCAGTGTGTCCATTGTTTCCATAATGCTGAAGTCCAGTGTTTTCAGTTTTACCTCACAATTTTTCAGCAGATAACCAATAAACAGTAACTAAGCAAGTAAAGTACTCCTATAATCGATGTTAAAGTATACCTGTACCTTGCAGATATAAATACTGGGATCCATGTTGAAAATTGCTGTCCAGCACACTTTTTATTTACAGGGTAAAAGTAGTCACACTTGGATTTTCCATTAATGTGAATGCATGCAAGACAGTTTTGGCCTACCTAACCATGTCTGAACTTCAGAAGTAATTCATTATAGTGAAACTTTCCACAGCACGTCATATGACTATAGGTTCTTTTTTTTCTTTTTTTGTAATTGAGTTTTCTAGAATATGTGACATTCAAAGATAGAACATGTAACAGGATTCAAATTCTGCCTTTGGTACTGAGGCCAGTTGCTGGATGATGATGTGGAGATGACTGCTTTAATTTTCTCCGAGTTATTCCATTGATTTGTATTTCACCTGCCTATGGGATGAAAGAATTGTTGATATGAATGATAGTGTTTTTACTGGTCATAGATTGGAGTTCCATCACTTACACCATCTCACAGAATACTTTTGCACACTGTCTATAGTGATATATCATTGGGATATATTTTTCTACTCATGGTCTTCTATGACTTCTTCACAATGGAAATACTTTGCTGGCCTTTGGACATTAACTAGCTCATAGTTAATTTTACATTAGCTCATTAAATGGGCCAAAGAAAGTATAAGTAAGAAATCTCTTCTTTTGTCCATTCAGCAGCATTCATTCTGAGTGTTCAAGACACTTAAGTTGATTATTGACTTGACCATTTGAGTGCCTTGATTCTCTATCAGACTACACATCATCAAATCATTCAGAACTCTTCCCTCAACATATTCTAAAAAACCATTATGGATGATTCTAACCATTGTTTCTGGATATATTTTGGTCCTCTAATCTCTGTCAAATACTTTTGATAGATTCTGAAATTTTTGTGCTGTGCTTCAGGCCAAAAGACTTGAAAAGAATAATAACATGCTTTATAGTTCCATTGTTTGCGTTCTTTATTGGATCTGCGTGCAAAAATGCTGTAAGCGTTTTACTACCTAGTGAGCAAATATAAGTAGTTATACCCATTAATTTTCAATATATTTGAGGATGCTCGCCAGCAATTCAACACTTGTAAAAATCTTTATGTATCATTTTCCTTCGGATAATTTTGAATCAGATTGCATGTAACAAAATTAACCCATATGAAATTATGAACTAGATAAATTGTACCCTTGTCTTCTAACCTTGCAAACATTGGCTTAAAATGGGTCCTGCAGGTGGGTAGTGGGAGTTGGAAAAATTCCTGGCTCAGGGAAAAGTGCTTGAAAAAGTGGGATCTAGTTTCACCTGGAGCCTTGCCAACAGACCCAGGAAAAGACAACCTGACTCAGTCAAAATTTAGCCCAACACGTCTCTTTAGGACTTTTCAATGTGTGTTTGGATGCTCCTCTTTTTGCCCTTCTCCAATCATTACTATTTCTTCATAACTTTTTCCCTTGCATTTACATAGTGCCTCAACTTTTTTTTGCTCTGGCTTATGTTCTTTGAGGGTTGCATGGCACAATGATTAGCTATGCTGCCTCACAGCGCCAGAGTCCCAATTTCAATTCTGGCTGTGTATGGGTGACTGTGTGCAGTTAATACGTTCTCCCATATCTCTGTATGTTTCTTCCAGATGCTCTGGTTTCTTCCCGCAGTCTAAAGATGTGTAGATTAGGTGAATTGGTCACTGTAAATGTGCAGGGTTACGGGGATGGTAGGGAGGGGAATGTTGGCTGAACCTTGATAAGATGTTCTTTTGAGAGTTAGTGCAGACTCAGTGGGTGAAATGGCTCCCTTCTGCACTGTAGGGATTCTATGGGTCTTTCATGATCTTTAATTTCTGAACTTCTAACTGTTGTATCCTTGCCTTTTTTCTTTGCAACCAGCCAAGCTAACTATCTCTTCAGTATTTTGAGTATACAGTCAACCTTAACGTTACTATTGTTTGCTACTATTCAACTTGATTCATATTTCAAATCTTCAACTAATTTCTTTGGTCTACAACTGAAAATCTAATAATTTCTCAAGCTGTAGCATCTTCTTTTGTTTTTATGTTAGATAATTTGCTTGGGTTGCAGACCCTTCCTATCAATGGATAATGCACCTCCAATGTTTTAAAGTATTCTTTTTCTTGTATCAAGTAAGCAGTTGAGGAATTTGACAAGCTCGCCATACAAGAGCAAAATACTGCAGTTGCTGGAAATAGGAGATAAAATTGAAAATGCTGGAAGTATTCAGCAGCTGTAGCAGCATCTGTGGAGGGAGAAACTGAGTTAATGTTTCAGGTCTGTGACTCATTGTTGGAACTTTTTTATGCAAAGAGTGATTGGTGTCTGGAATTCGCTGCCCAAGTTAGTGGTGGGGGCCGAGACCCTAAACTCTTTTAAAAAGTACCTGGATCTGGCACTTTAAGTGCTGGAAACTACAGGTCTATGGGCTGGGAACAGGAAGGTGGGAATCAATAGGGTACCTGCCTGTCCTCAGACTAAGATAGACACGATGGGCCAAATGGCTTCCTTCTGTGCTGTAATTTTTCTATGGTTCTACTACATAAAGGGCTGCCACACGATTCGTTGCATCTTTAGTAGGTGAATAAATATATGCTTTTTTCTTAAGACTCGAGCCATGAACTAACATGTAACTTAATTAAGCAAGGATAATGGAGAATTTATAGCATTAATCAGTGATATACAAAAGATAATTTATTTTCTTCATATCAATGAAAGTGAATAATGAAAGCAGAGAAAAGTAGTGAATAAAACTTGATTGTCTAAGTATTTTTCCACTTTATAGTTACATAATTAGCAATATAAATACTGTTTTAAGCACCTTCGCCACACAAAAAGAAAACACAAACAGCGTGACCATGAGCTTGCTGTTGTTTGTCATTTCAATTCTCCACCTTGCTCCCGTGATGACCTTTCTGTCCTTGGCCTGCTGCAGTGTTTGTGAAGCCCATTGCAAACTTGAGGAGTAGCTCTTGACAATCTTCTGGAATCAACATTGAGTTCAATAATCTTAGACCATAACCTCTGCCTCTGCTTTCTTTTATATGTTTTGTTTGTTTTTGTCTTTTTTATGTTTTCTTTTCCCCTGATTTCTTTCTTAATCCCTTTACTCTGCATTTGGATGGCTGATATTCGCCATTTACACCTAATCTATACATATCTTTTGTTTCATTAGTACATCCCTCAAAGCTCTCTTTACCTTTGGTCCCATTAAATCATATGTCATATTTAATGTTTCCTCCCTTTCTTCCTATCTTATCACCTCACTCTCCTCTTTCAAAATTTATTACATTCCTAACTTTCCTCAGTTCATGAAACATTAACTCTGCATTACTTATTCATTCATGGGAAATGGGTGCTGCTGGCTGGGCTCATTTATTGCCCATCCCTAGTTATCCTTGGGAAGGTGGTAGTGAATGGTTTCTAGGTCATTTCACAGTGCAGTTGAGACTCAACCACAGTGCTGCGACTCTGAGTCATGCAGGCCAGACCAGGTAAGGATGGCAGATTTCCTTCCCTGAATCACATTGATGAACCAGTTGGGTTTTTCTTGACAATTGACAATGGTTTCATGGTCATCAGTAGATTCTCAATCCCAGTTATTTTTATTGAATTCAAATTTCACCATCTGCCGTGGTGGGATTCAAACCTGGGTCCCCAGAACATTAGCTGAGTTTCTGGATTAATAGTTTATTGATAATACCATTAGTCCACCGCCTCACCCAAACAATATTCTCTGCATCTCTGTCCACACATGCTACCTGATCTGCTGGGTATTTCTTGCATTTTGTCAGGGTTGAGCACCTCTGGTTCCAGCCTCTGGGAAAGTCCAGACCTGTCCTTGCTCATCAATGACTTTTGTTTGTGTCTCAACTTGGCCTATCTGAATTCTCATCAGGCCTGGCTGAAGAGGCTGTTGGCTGCTGTTTAATTTAGATTGTCCAATTCTGTATCTGGCCTGGTTCTTCAGGCTGTGGGCCACTGGCTATAGGATTTCGCTTAACATTGTTGGTTTCACTTTAATATAATTTACCACAAACTCCCTCTTCTACTCACCTGATTTTTTCTGAAGCAGTTTCATCCCTTCCCTCTGTCAGTCTTCCCCTTGCTAACTCCTGATTGACTCCTGACATTGACGACTCCAGGCGACATCTCACCACACCCCATTTCCAACAGCTTCTGCCTTAATTGCCTCTTCCTCTGACTTCCACCATCTCCTGTTCTGTATTTACTGGGTCACCAGGGTTGTTCTTAAGTTGTGTATACTCCTGCTTCTGGCTTTGTTCCTGGCTTCAATCCTGAACTCTCAAAGTTCTGAGTTGCTTCCAAAAGTTGGTCAATGTGGGAGCTGCTAATCGCACCAACTAACTTTATCCACCAGTTGAGTCTGGACAATCTAAAAGTTCTGTGTACTGAGATGAATACTGTAATTAAAAAGAAGAATTTAATTTGTATATGTTGTATTTATTTTATGTTTAATCATGTATTTTATTTTGCAAGCTATTTCAGCCAGAAATGCACAGTGCTGCACTTGTATGGTTCAGTATTTCTCTTTTACATTTTTTTCTGAGTGAGAAATGTGAGAAGGAACTTAAGTATGGCTTTAACATGGATTCCTATGATTCACTTAAAGTTGTCTCACTTAAAGTTGTGATTTTCATGAATGCAACTACAACATTACATGAGGACTTAATATACTCAAAGTATGGTCTAACCAAGTTCTACACCTAACTCCTTTGCTCTTCATTTTTATTTCTCTAGAAATTAGCCCCAATTTTATTTTTTTTAAAGTAGTCTTATTGACCTGACTTTTTGTGATTTCTATCTCTGTACCATTTTATCCCTTTGACCCTCTACTCCAAAGCCTCACTTGAGTAGTTTTTAACTTCTTTATTCTCCCTACAAAAGTACACCAGTTCACAGTCACCTAATTGGAAATTAAATGCCCATTCTGAAAGTTAATGAAGATCGCCTTTTATTTTGTCACACTATTCCTTTGTATCAACTAGCCCTTCATTCTACTTTGATGTTGGTGTTCAGTGGTGGACAAATTTAGAAATTATTCCTGAGTCAAACATAAATTATATCATTATGGAACGCCCCTTTTGCTGGTCTATATTTACTATTGACACAGGATTCAATATGGTATATGAATAGATGCTGACTGTGTTAGTTGTATATTGATGTATTTAATTGTATGCAGATGGTAGGTTTTAACTGGGTATTCATTTGTACTGCTATGTAAAGAAACAGACTGAAACTGTGGTGGTTGGATTTGGAGGTGCATGTTTGCAATGTGTATCTCTGCTGGTAAAAGCCTATAAAAGTGTAAATAATCAGCTCCAGTTGTATCCTTCTGGAATTTAACAGAATGCTCTTTATTGTATTTTTGGTTGCTGGATGTTTTTCTTTGATATCTTGAATACAAATTCCATTATTGTTCCTACTAATGTTTTTCAACTAACTGGTTATGTACTGTCAGTTTGAATACACACATCACCAACCCTACATATTGTGAAAATTTTAATTATGATAAGTTGTCATACATTCAGTTACCAATAAATAAAAATATTAATTGTTATGGTTGCTGTTTTCATTTTAATTGGTAACTGAATTTATAAATAAATATCCACCAAGTAGAGGAATAGTTACAAGAGTGCTGTTTAAGAGTCTGATTTTTTTTTCTCTACGTACTTCAAAGTGAAAGAAATAGTACTTCAGTGATTTTACTGTGCACCAGAGCCATATCAAAGCCTTAACCCCCATAAATTAGTAATGCATAGTATATATAAATCACTGCCCCGGGGTCTCTGGGAAAGATTGGATTTTCTCACTTGGGATTATTTGCTTTCCCTTCAGATGCATTTTTATCACAGGGTATTTTCCTAAAAAACAAATATGAGCTAGTCTTATTCAAGGGGAAAAAGCTGTGAAAAATTAAAAACATTAAAAAAATGATCACCTTATTAAAGCATTATGTTGATTATATGACTAATTTGGACAGAGCACAAAAGAAATGATGATGAGACATAGTACTTATTGGAGCTAAAAGTGGAATGAATCTGTTGATGGGCATTGAGTTTATGAAAAATTCTGTGCTTTGTTTTGACAGTTTATAAATGTTAATTTCTTTGGAAAAAATATCTGGAAGGTTAAATTAACTTGGAATTGATTTGTGTATGCGAAAGTAATTTTCTTCTCGGCTGCTTTTTTTGGTCTCTCTCTTCACTCCTCCTTCCACCCCACCCTCCCCAAAACAACATCCTAATATCCGCATATGCGCACAAATTGTCGTTGCATATAGATGAGAGGAATACAACTGAGTTTGTGTAAACAGCTACTTTTTGCTGTTAATGTTTCAGCTTTAGAAATGTTACTAATCATAACAGAATTCTTTTTAAGCTATCTTATTACTTGGATTAGTATTGACATTGATTTTAGTAGTCATGCATTGGGTAACTAGTTTGTGAAATGAACAGTGAAATGTATTTAATGACCACAGGGATTCTGAGAGTTAAATTTAGTAGATGCAGCATAACCTACTTTTGCTTCTTGTACCTATGGAAGAGTTGGCCAGAGTGCTTGACAGTTCTAAAATTGATGTCTGGCCTATGAGAATGATCAGAGAATGAATTAAAATTTCATCGTTTTGTAATTCATTCAGATCACTCAAGTGACTAGTACAGTTCAATTCCACCCTCAAATTATTTAATCTATCACTGAGACCTCTGGATAACCTTGACTGTAACATTTTAGCCACTGGCTCCTGAGGGGTGGTTTCTAGACTGCATTGGGAGAAAACCCGATTTGGCCATCCATTCTTGTGAGTGATGGAATAGTCTCCAGTTTTAATCCAGAAAAGTGACTAATCAGGAAAGAATTGATTCAGGCGCCTTTTTCCTTGTGTTCATTGAATGTCATCCACCTAATGCAGCAAGTTGAGCTTGCTCACTAAAAATTGAATCTTACTTTGCTTGTGGAGCAAAATTTATTAATCCCAATAATGGTTTTTTATGTAATGCACAGTGCACTTAATTATACAGACTTATCGCTGAGATTGATTTGTTTCTCAATTAGTAATAATTGTTTTTAGTTTGTATTGCACTAAAATCCTGCCAAAATAAGGTGGTGAATTAATATCAGTTTGTTCTTAAAGATGGTGAATATATTAATCAAACTTCAGTGAGTCATCTAATCTTAAGCTGAATTGTCAACCTCCCATTCCTCTCCACCATGAAGAGCGCATTCATGCAACTTTATATTATGTGCTTCTGTGCCCACATTAGGTTATCTTTCATGGAAACCGTCATCTATGTCCTTCCCCTGCACTCAATTTCTTCATTGTTCTACTAGCCATGTCTGCCTTTCACAAACTTCAGCTCATCCAAGATTCTGTTTTCTGTGCTTTACTTCATAAAGTCTTGCACACATTACTCTTAGCCTTGTTGCCTTTTGGTACCTTGTTTCCCCAGCACTCCAAATTTAAAATTGTTATCCCAATGTCGAACTCACTGCGTGTCATCACTGTTTATTATCTCAGTAATCATCTCTAAACTGACAACTGCTACCCCTGAAACTCTCGGTTCCTTTGACTCCGAACTTTTTTATAGCCTGCCATCCCTTAATCCCATCATTGGTAACCATATCTTTACTACCTAAGCTTCATGCTGTGAAATTTTAATTTTAACTTGGCTGCTCTCCACATTCTCCTCTTGTCCTTTTAGACTCTCTTGAAAATGATTGTTTGATCAAAAAAACCCAATGTAGCCACAGAAACAGCAAAGTAAATAGCATGACTGGTAACATACACAATTGGATAAGCAGGAGACAATTAAAGGCAGATGATATTAACATGAGATAATGGGAAGTATATAGAAAGAATTCAAAGAATCGAAGGAAAAACACTTGTATCTTGAAGAATAAAGGCAAGGGAATGGGTAGAGAGAAAGAGAAATACAAAATTAGTTTGTCTGTGGAAACTTGATTAAACAAAAGAGCAGGTCAAATCCACCCCCTTGCATTGCATCTGGATGAGCGTTAACTTTATCCAGGTAAACACTGGAACAATGAAATCATAATTTTCAGCCTCTATTTTAAACTTTGTTCCCTTGTCATCATACCCAATCCCCTGCCCAGCCACTACCTTGAACTGAACACAACTAAACAGATCCATGGCATCCTTTTTGACTCTGAGTTGAGTCTCCACTCATCTGTCATCCTGTCCCCCAATTCTTGATGACCAACATTTGCCTCTGGTTGTCCAACATCTGAAATTTAAAGTTCTTGCCCTTGTCTTTGAATACCTCTGAATTCCTTTCAGAAATTTCAAGGCAAGCTCTAGATTGATCCCGCATTACAGACTTCTTTTGGAGGCTCAGTCTGCCCTCTTGAGTGGCAGTAAGAGATTCCATAATACTATTTTGATAAGAGATCGATTTTTAATTAATTAGGGAGATAAGGTAGGAAAGTGGAGTTGAGGATTATCATATTCAATCAGTCATAATCTCATTGAGTGGCGAAGAGACTCAGTGGGCCAAATGGCCTAATTTTGCTCCTATGTTTTCTGGTCTCAAAGTGGGGGTTTCATCCCCAGTTTCCCAATCAATACCTAATCCTAACCATCGTCACTGATATAGCCTCGCTGGTCATTACCAGGTTGGTGTTGTGGGATCTTGCTATATCCAATTTAGTTGCTATGTTTTCTACAGTGCAACAGTGACTACACTTCAAAAATACATAATTTTCTATAAATGCTTTGGGATATCCCAAAGTCATGAAAGGTGCTGTCTAAGTGTAAGTCGTCCTTTACCTTAGTGATCATAGATCCCCATCCATTATCCTCCTGCTACTTAAATCTGTCCGAGTACAAATTAGCTTTCAACACAAAGAGTAAATCCAATTTCAAAAATTAATTACTCTAACAGTGCTGGGTATATTATTAATTAGTGTTTATTCCCTTGGTGTTTCCCTTTGGAATTCTGAAAAGTAAGTGTATTCTATTACCTAATCTCTTGCTTCTTTTTGGTGTTATCCTGTATGTGTCCTCTGAGTAGTACCCATTAAACATGTAATTCTTTTCTGAGTACCTGCACAAAACCTGTTCTTAAACAGGAAAAAAAGTATGCAACCCATTTCTATAATGCAAATGCTGCATGGCAATTTTCTGATACAAAACTGAATGGACTTTTCCATCACTTTTCTAATGCCTTTTCACAAGAATCAAGTTTTTGTTATTTTCCAACCATTTCCAGGTGGAATACAGTGTTGGTGATAGTTAATATTTTGATTGCCACAAGAATAACATTTGCATGGTATTAGAACTGTTTCTCATGAACTTCATGTTTGTTGAGCTGGGGAATCAAGAGCTCTCATCACAAGTGCGGCATAGCAGGATTCAGAGCAAATCTCAAACAACATTGTGCCAAGATAATTTTGTGTTACTGGATTGTACCGACAGATTTAAATGAGAAAACATCAAAATAATTTCTGATATTTTGTTTCATGAAGTAGGAGCAAACATCTCTCTGCTCCAAGTCTAGAAATTCTTTTGATGTTTGTTCCTTGTTCATTGTATGTGTTTACGCATTGTTCTTCAAATCAACAATCATATTTAAGTCTCGATTGGATTTGCAATCTCTGAGATGAAAGGGGAATTGTGCTATTGTAGTGCACAATTATTTAGATTGAAGCATTATTTTTGATTTGCATTGTTGATTCCCTGCTAGGTGTTTGCTGATTCCCTGCCAGATGGTTGCACAATCATTTGTATATAGTTAGATGTACTGACAAATGGCAAAACATGCTATATAAATTAATTAACATTTATTTTAAGACAAGTTGCCACTGTGTAGATGGTTGTTTGGCAAATAGACAGATGACCCATTCTCCAGTCTAAACTTCAGAATTGAAATAAATGCTGGTTTATATGTTAGCCCTTTCATTCTCACTATCTTTTTGGTTAGGATTAAATAATGACACCTACTTCAGATATAATTTACTTTATGCCAGGTGTCACAGACAGGAGAGTTGGCTTCATACAATGAGTTAGGCATGCAGAGATGAATCAGTTTTGTAAGGAATGGTGGAAAATTCCCGGTAGAAGCAGGGAAGATAGGGGGCAGATATCAAAACCTGGACCAGAGCCCTATTTTTGTGAGATTATTTGTAGGATAATAACAGCAGTTTGAGCTTGTAGTCCCCCAAGGCAATATTACTGGTTCTAAAAGCTAGATGTCCGTGACTCCCACTTCACTCTGACTTTGACAAGGGATGTGCATTCCTGACCTGGATCCTTGAGCTGACTAAATATCTTAACTATTAAGAATTGGAAGGAAGATTGCAGGACCTTTTGTCCCAGTGAATGAGTAGATGCTGGTTGTCTAGGATGGATTATGAAGTACAGAGGGTCTTTTTATAGCTCTCTGAATTTGGTCTTGGCAGCCCAAATGAGTCGGGGGAAGGGGAGCTGAATTCAAGTCTGTTCGGAGATAAGGAGGTCAAGTTTCTCTGATATTGCCAGTAGCTCCTTTTTTTCAGGTGTCATCGTCTGTGTGGAGTTTGCATGTTCTCCCCTTGTCTCTGGGTGCTCCTGTTTCATCCCACAGTCCAAAGATGTGCGAATTACGTTGATTGGCCATACTAAATTGCCTCTTAGTGTCCCGGGTTAGAGGGATTAGCAGGATAAATGTCGGGATAGGGTCAGTGCAGACTTGATGGGCTGAATAGCTCCTTCTACACTGTAAGGTTTTGATGATTCCATAACCAGTGTAATTTAATAGGATGTTCAGTACTTTGTGGAAAAATATTTATGTTTATGCTGAATAATCTATGTGAAATTTTCTGTTCATCAGAACTGAGGGAAATACTTTCTGTACACAAATGCATTGCATTTTTGTGTATTTCAGGTAATGGAGTGTGCACTTAGTCCACACTCTTCAAATCTCTTCAGAAATTAATCCAGTTTGATACACATTAACATACAGATCCAGTATTAATGGTTTGTCTTGTTAAGAACCTGTTGAACATCAGTTGAACACCATTTGCTAATGCTTAACTCATGTATTATAAATATTAAGGTTTCTAAGATGGAGTCTCTATTGGTCCTGTACGGACTGTAAGGATTAACTTATCTCTATCAGATGACAGCATGATGCACCTGCATGTCTTATTTTATGAGCAGAGAGGGTACAGCATTAAGGACAGATGAAGGAGGATTACCAGGAGAAGAAAAATATGTACTGAGGAGCAGACATTTTCTACTGTGCATTTAGGCTGCTGCGGACTTAATTTGTTTTTATGTAAAGGTTACCTGCTTGGAAAGTATCTTACCATCAGAATGCAAGAAAGTTGACACAGTACACAATAATTGTCAGCTTTTTTTTTTGGCCAAATGTTTTCATGGCCAGTCTTCCAATTTGTACCGTGTTACATTCAATTCATCCAAAACTCTGCTGCCCTATAATACCCCGAGGTCTTTGCATTTCTCCAGCAATTGCCCCTTCTGCATTGCTAATTTTTATCGCTCCATAATTTGGCAACTGTGCTTTCAGTGGCCTCTGGCTGGACTCTGGGATTCCTTCCTTTACTTTCTTTTCTTAAAATCTATTTCTTTGTTCATGATTTTGTTCATCTGCCTAATATCTATTAATGTGGTTCAATGATAATATTCCTGTAAAGCACGTTGAGACATTTTTACTGCACTGAGGGTGCAATACCAAAGGAGAATTTTTACCTCCAAATGATGGCAGAGTTTGGGTTCAAAAACGCTTTCCCTCTGCCTTCGTAATCCTGTGGATTTTTGTGTGAACTTTTCACAAGTTGGGAAAGCCTGATGTGCAAATGTGGGGGTCTCCACTGTAAAGACCTTCTTTTCCACGCACCGTTTTATGGTGGAACTGGATTTTGGAAAACCCTAAAAACACCTCTGCTTGGGGAGGCTGTGACCTGAGGGGGAAGCTTGCTGAGGAATTGTCAACATTCTGACAAATTCTGTAAAATGTTTTGACTCTTTCAAATATCAATATTAGCTACTGCATTGTAATGCAGATGGGGTTCTAATGCAATGATTGATCATTGGGAACTTAATTTGACCTCCATCATGTAATTTCTATTCCTTCGAATATCAGTGACAGTATATTTATATGAAAAACGTCCACCACCACCATCACCACCACCACCACCACCTAAAATAGAATTGCGCTATCTTGTATTTTATTTCTTATAAACTTTTAAGGACCCTGAAAGAGGCAAAAATGTTAACTGAGCCCACTGAAAGTCTGCTGTGGTTCAGAAATGCTACTATACAATGCAGTTAGTAATTTTGTGGGAGATTTGACTAACTATTATTGAGTGATTGATGAGATAAAACCTTCTGGGGAAAAAGTGGCCATGATATTTTCTCATCAGGGGAAAATCAATTTGAAATCTATTCACCTTTTAATGTCTACATAAAAAGAATACGAGTGTCAAAAGTTAGGAGCACTTGTAATGACAGTCAGTGTTATCCTGAAAATCTGTTGTCTTTTTAACACTTATAACATTTTTGTTTTATTACTAAACTGTGAATAATTCATAGTGCTATCATTCAATGAATTATGTGAATTTGGGCCCTGTGGTTTATAATCTTTAGAATTCAGTGCCTTATAACATCATAATTGAGCATCCAACCAATTTGTAAGAAGCTTTTTCTTCTCAAGTGCCCATTATCCCTCAAGGTTGTTTTAATATGCAGTGGATATTGTTGGAGCCCCATTTTTTCACCCTGCATTACTACCATCAAATTATGCTGCCAGTCGGTTTCTCAGAAGACAGTATAAATGGACTGACATAGAAATCGGAATTTGATTGAAGTTTACCATCCTTGCACACTATTGATCCACAAGGACTGAAATGTATTATCCTGAAATTGCAAAGCTTTTAGGAGAAGAGGAAGACTTAAGAAACTCTGCTGACAGAAGTTATCATTTTGATGACAGGCTTTTTGGATGATTGGATAACAGGAGCAAATGTTAACACTGGTCATACTGTTACATGTTTTTACTGTGTGCCCAGAAAAGTGGTTTGCTAGCTTTACAAGTTTGTGTTGTTGGCAATGGCTTTGGATGATAAATTGTTCATAAAATTTATGATAAGTGGGTTGACTATGAAATGGGGCGGCATGGTGGCACAGTGGTAGTGTTGACTTATAGTGCCAGGGACCTGGATTTGATTCCCAGCTTGGATCACTGTCTGTGTGAGTTTCCTCCAGTGCTCCAGTTTCCTCTCACTGTCCAAAGATGTACGGGCTAGGTGGATTGGCCACTCTAAATTGTTGCTTAGTGTCAGGGGGACTAGCTAGGGTAAATGCATGGGATTATGAGGATAGTGCCTGAGTGGAATTGTGTTCAGTGCAGACGCAATGGCCTCTTTCTGCACTAAGAGGATTCTATGATTCTACAATGCGATAGAAAACACATCTGTTAGTTATTGGAAATGCATGCTACCATCCCATTAAATCATGTTAAAGATGATTTCTCTAAGTAATGTATTTGTCAGAACTAATTACATGACAGATACATTGTTGATCATAGTTAATGCATTGCCAATTAAAATGACGATTTCTGGGCTTGGAATCTTGGAATATTGATATGTGTACTGTATGTGATTCGTAGTTGAAGAATTTGTAAGCATGCAGTAATTCCAAATTGAGAATAAAATGAGCAACTGAAGGATGAAGCTAAAAATTTGACTCGGGTCTTTCAGCTTTATTAACTCAGAATGAAGCAGCAGTGCATTAGAGCTTCTTTTCCATCATACCTCAACAAGTCTGACTTCTTTCTCTCTCCCCAAAAGTTGTTTATTAAACACTCAATCATACAAAATCTCCAAATGAAAACCAAAAATGTTGTGGCATTTTGTGACATTTCAGCAGTCGAGCTAAAGACACGTACTCCAGGACAAGCTGCGACCCAGCCAAGCTGTTCCAGTGCAGCTACAATGGTGACATCTATCCGACAATGTGGGAAATTGCCCAGGGTATTGCTTGTTGCCTTATCAGTCCCTCGATCATCAGCAGTGTGATTGGAATGCTTTCAAATGTCAGTTACTTAGCAATAACCTTCCCACAGATGCTCGTTTGGGTTCCATCAGGGCCACCCGACTCCTGACATTACATAGAGCTTGAGTCCAAACATGGACCAAAAAAGCTGAATTCCAAAGGTGAATTAGGAATAGGGTTGCCAACCCTCCAGAATTGATTGGAGTCTCCAGGAACTGGAGATGAATCTACAGGGCCCAATTGTGTGAAAACCTAGAGAAAAATCATTGGGACATTAAATAATATTTTTCTTTTTGTCATTATTTTTGAGCATTTCTCAGAAAAAAAAGGCTGTTTGGCTGACAGTCAAGCTGGATAATGAGTAATTTGCTTTTAATTGTTGTAGGACGGCAGTGCATCATAAGGACAGATGTGTTGGTCAACCAAAGGCAAAAGTGTGGGGGCAGGTCACATGATGAAAGAAGGATGAACAAACTGTATGGCTGCCAAATGTTCCGATCTCTCCCTTGTATATCACTTTTTTTTACTCATTTACAGGATATGGGTATTGTCCTTGAAAGTGGCGATGAGTTGTCTTCTTGAATCACTGTAGTCCATTCGACATAGATGCATTCAGAATTTTGTTAGGAAAAGTGTTTCAGGATTTTATTCTCGTCACTGTGAAGGAAATGGATTATATTTCCAAAATGGGATGCTGTGTGGCATGAAGTAGAACTTGCAGGCAGTGTAGTTCCTTGCACCCTTCACCCTTTTGCTTCAAAGAAGTTTGAAAGGTGCTACCATAAGAGCCTTGGTGAGCTTCCGCATGCGTCGTGTAGAAGGTACACTGCTGCCACTGTGCATCAGTGGTGGAGGGAGTGAATGTTGAAGGTGATGGATGTAATGATAAATAAGTGTGTATCCTTATCCTGGATGAAGTTGTTCAATGACACTGATCCATCATACTCCTGATTTGTGCCTTGGAGATCTGGACAAGCTTTGGGAGTCAGGAGGTTTCTTATTCACTGCAGAATTTCCAGCCTTTGATCTGTTCTTGTAGCCACAGTATTTATATGGTGAATCTAGTTCAACTTCTAGTCAACAGTAACACCCAAAATTTTGATAGTGGGATTTTCAGCGATGGTAATGCCATCAGTGAATATGATTGGATTCTCTCTTTTGAAGATGGTCATTTCCTGACACTTGTGTGATGTAAATGTTTCTTGCCAAGCTGGAACATTGTCCTGGTCTTGCTGCATATGGACTTGGACTGCTTCAGTATCTAAGGATTCGCAACTGGCGCTGAACATTGTGCGGTCACCAGAGAACATTCCCACTTCTGATGGTAGGAAGGTAATTGATGAAATAGCTGAAGATGGTTGTGCTGAAGACATTTGGCTGAGGATTTGCCTGATATTCTGGAACGGATATGATTGACTTCCAATAACCACAACCATCTTCCTTTGTACTAGCTATGGCTCCAACCATTGGAGAGAGCCCCCTGCCACCCAATTTTCATTGACTTGAGTTTTATTAGGGTTCCTTGTTTAGTTATTACTGAGTAAGTGCTGCTTGATGGCATTGTGGACAACATCTTCCAGCACTTAGCTGCTGATTGCGAACAGACTGATGGGGGGTGGTAATTGGCTCGGTTGGATTTGTTCTGCTTTTTGTGGTCAAGGCATAGAGCAATTTACACGTTACTAGATACGTTCTAACAATGTAACTATACTGAATAGCTTAGCAAGGAGCATTACTAGTTCTGGAGCATTAGTCTTCAGTACTATTTTTGGAATGTTGTCAGGATCTACATCTTTTACGATACGCAGAATGCTTGATTGTTTCTTGATGGAACGAATCAAATTGGCTGAAGGCCAGCAATTCTGATGCTGCGACTTCAGGGAGGCAGAACTGGACTGTGGGCAGCATGGTAACACACTAATTAGCACTGCTGCTTTGCAGCTCCAGGGTCCTGGGTTCGATTCCCAGCTTGGGTCACTGTCTGTGTGGAGTTTGCAAGTTCTCCTCATGTCGGCGTGGGTTTCCTCCGGGTACGTAGAACATAGAACAATACAGCACAAACAGGCCCTTCGGCCCACGAGTTGCGCCGATCACATCTACCAATCCACAGACCTACCTATAACCCCTTATCCTAATCTTTTCCATATACTCATCCAGAAGTCTTTTAAAAGACCCCAGTGAGTTTGCCTCAACAACCTCCGATGCCAGTCAGGTCCATTCACTCACCACCCTCTGAGTGAAAAACCTACCCCTGACATCTCCTTTGTATTTGCTTCCCTGCACCTTAAATCTGTGTCCTCTTGTAGTGACCATTTCAGCTCGGGGAAATAGTCTCTGAGAGTCCACCCTATCTTTCCTCTCAACATTTTATAAACCTCTATCAGGTCGCCTCTCAACATACGTCTCTCCAGTGAGAAGAGTCCCAGCTCCCTCAACCTATCTTCATAAGGCCTGCCTCCCAATCCAGGCAGCATCCTTGTAAATCTCCTCTGAACTCTCTCAATAGCATCTACATCCTTCCTATAATGAGGCGACCAGAACTGCGCACAATACTCCAACTGGGGTCTGACAAGAGTCTTATAGAGCTGCATCATTACCTCCTGACTCCTAAACTCTATTCCTCGATTAATGAAGGCCAGTACACCGTCCGCCTTTCTCCACCTGCGAGGCCGATTTAAGAGTCCTATGGACCTGGACCCCGCGATCCTTCTGCTCTACAACACAGCTAAGACTCCTACCCCTTATATTGTACTCCTTCATCCCATTATTCCTGCCAACATGGACCACTACACATTTATCTGTGTTGAAGTCCATCTGCCACTTCTCCGCCCAGTCTTGCATCCTGTCTATTTCCCGCTGCAACTTTTGGCATCCCTCCAGACCATCCACAACACCACCGATCTTTGTATCATCGGCGAACTTGCTAACCCATCCCTCCACTTCCTCATCCAGGTCATTTATGAAAATGACAAACAGCAGGGGTCCTAGAACAGATCCCTGGGGCACTCCACTGGTTACCGACCTCCATGCAGAACAAGACCCATCCACAACCACTCTCTGCTTTCTGCCAGCAAGCCAGTTCTGGATCCACGAGGCCAAAGCCCCTTGGATCCCATGCCCTCTCACCTTCTCCAGAAGCTTTGCATGGGGGACCTTATCAAACACCTTGCTAAAGTCCATGTACACTACGTCCACCGCCCTTCCTTCGTCAATGTGTTCAGTCACATTTTTGAAGAACTCACCTAGGCTCGTAAGGCATGACCTGCCCTTGACAAAACCATGCTGACTATTTCTAATCAGTCCAAACTTCTCCAAATGTTCATATATCTTATCCCTCAGAAGCCTCTCCATCAGCTTACCAACCACTGAAGTCAAACTCACCGATCTGTAATTTCCTGGACTATACCTGTTCCCTCTCTTAAAGATAGGAACCACATCCGCAATCCTCCAATTCTCCGGAACCTCTCCCGTTTCCATGGACGATGCAAAGATCATCGTCAGGGGCTCTGCAACCACTTCCCTCACCTCCCACAATAACCTGGGGTACAGCCCATCCGGTTCCGACGACTTGTCTATCTTGATAGAATTTAACAGGTCTAACACATCCTCTTTCCTAACATCCATGTACTCTGGTTTCCTCCCACAACCCAAAGATGTGTAGGTTAGGTTGATTGGCTATGCTAAGAAATTGCCCCTTAGTGTTCAGGGATGCGTAGGTTAGAGGGATTAGTGGGTATAATGTGTAGGGATATGGAGGTAGTGCCTGGGTGGGATTGTGTTCGGGTGGGGTTGTGACTTGATGGGCCGAAGGGTCTCTTTCTGTACTGTTGGATTCTATGATTCTTTTGGATGAAGATGGTTGCAAGTGCTTCAACCTTGTCTTTTACTGTGCTTTGCACAACTGTCATTGAGGACATGGAACCTCCCCCTCCTGTTAGCTATTTACTTTTCTAGCAGCTTTCATGTCTGGACACGGTAGACTGCAGAGCTTAGACCCGGTAATTAGTTGGAGGATTGTTTAACTTGGTCCATCTCATGCTGTTTCCAATATTTTGCATGCAAGTAGTCCTCGATTGTAGCTTCACTAGGTTAACATCTCATTGTTAAATATGATTGGTGCTGCACCTGACATGGCCCCCTGCATTCTTCATTGAATAGGGTTGATTTCCCAGCTTGATGGTACTGGTAGACTGGGCTGATATGCTGGGCCATGAGGTTACAGATTGTGGCTGAAAGCAATTCTGTGGTTGCTGATGGCTCTCGACACCTCTTGCACATCCAGCTTTGAGTTGCTAGATCTGTTTGATAGTTATTCTCGTTGTGATGATGGTAGTGCTACACAACATAATTTAGGACTTCAGTCTCCACAAGGACTATGGGGTGGCCACTCTTACCAGTATTGTCATGGACAGATACATCTGCGACAGTTAAATTCTTGAATCTTTCCCTTGGTTGCCTCACCATTTGCCACAAATCCAGCCTAGGAACTATGATCTTTGGGACTAAGCCAGCTTGATCAGCAGTGATGCTACCAAGTCACTCTTGGTGATGGATATTGAAGTCCCTCGCCCAAAGTACATACTATGCCTTTGGTATCCACCATGCCCAAGTTGTGTTCAATATAGAGGAATACTGATTCATCAGCTGTAGGGGTGGGGTGAGAAGATTCTTGCCTATGTTGACCTGATAACGTGAGACTTCATGGTATCCAGAATGGATGCTGAGGACTCCCAGTGCAACTCCCTCTTATTATATGTTATTATGCTACCACATTGATGGGCTTGCCCTGTCTGTGAGATGTGACTTACCCAGGGATGCTACGATGGTGTCTGGAAAATTGTAAGGTATGGTTCTGTGAGGACGATTATGTCAGCTTGTTGCTTGACTAGTCTGTGGTCAACTATGCAAGTGCTGGGTCAGTGCCAGGTGATCTTTCCTGTTTAATTTATTTTGGACTTTGCAGTAGTTTGATACAACTAAGTGACTCACTGGGCTATCTTAGAGGACAGTTAAGAGTCAACCACATTGCTGTGGGTTTGGAATCACATGTAGGCCTGGTAAAGACAACAGAATTTCTTCCTGAAGTGGAATCAGAAGTGTTTTTACGACCATGGTTTCATGGCCACCTTTACTGAGACTACTTTTTAATTCCAGGATTCTTTTAATTAATTGAATTTGTATTTCACCAGTTGTTGTGGTAATATTTCAACCTATGTCCCCTGAGCATTATCCTGGGTCTTTGGATTACTAGTTCAGTGACATTACCATGTCACTGTTGCCTCCCACTTCATGTGATAGATGAATTTACCTTTTAATATTTAATACATAAATTAGTGGCATTCAGATATTGAAATGGAATAATTGCATTCCTACTGGATAAATATTTAATTGTTTTGAATTTTTTCCTTCCATTTACAAATTAGATGTAAACATTTTTTTCAAACGCATGATACAATTTTTTAATTAGTTATGGGATGTTCTTGAGATTTCTTCATACCTTGCTGATGATTGGAGAGTTGATTTTGCACTCTAACATTTAAAAAGGGAGGAATGGATAGATCCAGCAAATACTGTGGTTACGTGAGAGGTTAGAGGCCAGGGATTCTGTAACTTGTACCTTGCATCCCCAAAGTCTGTCCACCATCTGCAAGGCTCGAATAAAGAATGTGATGGAATAGATCAGTGCAGCTGCAAAGAACGAGAACAAAGAATGGTATAGCACAAGAAAGGCTCTCTGACCCACCAAGCTACATCGACACGTGACATCTTTCCAAACTGAAAAACCTTTTGCTTCTATAGAGTCCGTATCTCTCTGTTCCCTATCTATTCATGTATCTGTCATGGTGCCTCTTAAACTTTGCTGTTGTGTCTACTTCTACCACCTTCTCTGGCAGTGCATTCCAGGCACTTACATCCTTTATGTAAAAAAAAACTTACCTTTCACAACTTGTATAAACTTTTACCCTTTTACCTTAAACTTATACCTCCTCATAACTGACATTTCTACCCTGGGAAAATGACTCTGACTATCCATTCTGAACATGCCTGTCTTATAGGACATAGTAAGAAGTCTAACAACACCAGGTTAAAGTCCAACAAGTTTATTTGATAGTAAACCCACTAGCTTTTGGGGTCTGTCCTTTCATCAGGTGAGTAGACAGTTCTGGTCACAAACAGAGCATATAAAGGTGCACACAGTTTACAGAATATGAGTAGAATGCAAGTCTTTACAACTAATCAATTCTTAAAGGTGCAGACAATGTGAGTGGAAATATCATTGAGCATAGGTTAAAGAGATGTGTATTGTCTCCAGACAGGACAGTAAGTGAGATGTTGCATCTGGAAACTGGCAGTTGTCGGCTTTGAGTACTGAGACAATTGCAGCAATGTCATCGTCCTGGGGGATGCTGTTGTAGAGCGCGGAGACATCCATTGTGGTGAGGAGTGCCCCTGGTTCAACTGCTCCGTGTGTGCTGAGTTTCTGTAGGAAGTCCATAGTGTTGTAACAAAAATCCATTCTTTGTACAATGGATTTCAGGATGCCCTCGACGTAGCTGGAGAGGTTCTCACACAGGGTCCCATTGCCCGATATGATGGGATGGCCAGGTGCGTTTGCCTCGTATATCTTTGGGAGGCAATAGAGATCTCCAACATGGGGAGTAGATAGGATGAGAGCATGGAGTGCTCTGAGGGTCCGGATCAAAGGTCTTGGTCAGAGTGTTGAGTTGACGGGTGTGTTCTTTGGTCGGATCTGCGGGTAACTGTCTGTAGTGTTCCTTGTAGTTCAGTTGTTGGTATACTTCTTTTTGGTAATCAGTTCTGTTCAGTATGACGATGGCCCCTCCTTTGTCTGCTGGATTGATGACAATTGTGCGGCTGGTCTTGAGAGCGTGGATGACATTGCATTGTGCTTGTGTGATGTTCAAGGCTGTCTTGTGAGTGCAGTTGATGAATCTGATGTTGATGCACCTCCTGATGGCTTGGGCAATATGTCCAGTTGAGGGCAGCGGCCTTCCGGAGGAGTCCAAATGGACTCTTTCCTCCCCGGCTGCTGCACTGTGGTTATCCCTGTCAGCTGTCCTATTATAGAACATAGAACAGTGCAGACCTTTTGGCCTTTGATGTAGTGCCGAGTTATGTCTGAATCCAAGATCACGCTATCCCACTCCTTATCATTCTGGTGTGCTCTATGTGCCTATCCAATAATCCCTTGAAAACTTTGTAAACTTCTATCAGGTTCAGCCTCCAAGCTTCAAATGAAAACAAAGCAAGTTTGTCCAATTCCATCCCTCCCTCCACCCACTCCACAAGCTCCTCACCTGACAATTCCAAAATGTTGGAACAGGTTGGTATTGCCAGTGTGCCAGATTAAAGGCCAACAGGTTTATTTGGTATCACCAGCTTTCAGAGCATTGCTCCATCATCAGATTATTTTAGCTGTCCCACATCTCCACATCAGTGTGCCAGAGGCAGAACACAGCTTGCCATGTTGCTGAAACCACCGAGGGCTACAGTGGCCTCCAAGCCCCCAGCATGGTCATCATATCTGTTCAGAGAATTCACCTATGACTGTTGAGGAACCCTTGGACTTTAATATTTGAGTAGTACCAGCTGCTGGCAAGACCACCCTCCACTAAAAGCATACTGTTCAGGCATGCGAGTTAGAAAAAAAAACTCCTTAAAAATTGCATTCAAAACAGCACCCCTGGGCTGTCTAGGAAGCTTTTCAGACTTGCATAATTCCCCTTTTAAAAAAGTGTGGTCAGACAGACTGCACGATCAAAAGAGAAAACACTTCAGTGTTAATGGAAGGTGATGTGCTATTAAAAACAAATTTAATTCCTCCTTTGTAAAAGCATTCAGCTGACAATCAAGAGGTTTGTAAAAATCAGTGGGCCAGAAATTAAATGTAAACAATGCAATTCAAAGTTTTTGGACATTTCAGCAAGACCAGAGGTTTGTAACAGTTAATGGGACAAGAAATGGAATGTGAACAAACCACTTCAAAGCTTTGCAAGGCAACAGAGAGAAGACTTCCATTTCAACTTGATAGCTGTTTGAAATTGACATGCTGGGAAAGAGATCAAAACTGTTCAAGACAACAAAGGCAAGACAAAGCTTGCAGCCAAAGGCGCCCCCGCCCCCATACACACACACACACACACACACACCATCTTGCTTGAAGGATCCCCTTGTGCACAACTACTTCTTGGAAACAATCCCTTTGCCCATGGACACCATGGATGTAAGTATGTCGACAGTATTGACAGTGCTCTCCCTTGGAGTCACTGGTGTCTGCTTTTTAGGGACCTTTACTGATTGGCACCTGGATGACTCCTGCTACGGTGGTGGGAGCATATCGAGAGGCTGCAACATTTGATTTTAATCTCACTAATGAGATTAAAACAAATGCAAGTTAGTAGTGATCAAATTCTTGCCTTTTCTAATCACGTTGGCTGGAACAGGATGGCCAGCATCTCAATCTGTTTGACAACCGGTGTAGATCCCATTTCAGGCCTCTTGCCAAATTCATAAGCTCAGCAGGACTTCCACTGGGGCTAATGGAGCCTGTGAATTGCCCTCATTATCTTCCCACTGCTTTTCCTGAAAGCGTAGTTAGTACTTCTTGTGATAGGTGTGACCAGAATCTGCATTCTGTTGCCCATTCATGTAACCATCTTTATAATGAATTTAATTAAAAAGAAATAATTTTACTGATAACATGTTTTAGTGCAAGGTTATTTGGCTCAAATTTTATAGGAATGATATGATGCTGATTATTCTGAAAATTGGCAAAACATTTTTGTTAAGCATTTCAGGGATTTTATTGTGGAAAATGCTAAATTATGAACTAATTTTAGAATTTTTGCATCTTGGACTGATGCAATGTGCCATTAGTTTTCTGGTTCCAAATTCTTTGGTTTGTTTGAACAATAACTGCGCAAATGTTTCAATTATTTCCTAATTTGCTGTGCAACACTTCATAAAACAAAGGTTGCTTTTGAGATTTAGTGCAAATGAGCAAAATGTAACCTGTTTCAGAAAACTGATGACATATTTAAAACAAATGGATTAGACATATTCGGTTCCTTTGACTTTTCTCTTCAGCTGAATTGATTTTAAATGAGATTATTCTGGAATCAGCTGTGTTGATCATTCAATATGTTGTGATGTTTTTGGATTTTTAATCAAATTTAGAGGAGCAAGTCTTAAAAAAACTGAAATTCCAGATTCATGTTTTTTGCCAACTCTGATTGTCTACCAAAGAGGTTCTCGTCTGAATTCATAATCCGTTGTGCTTCAGTATTAGCTTCAAGAGACTTAATAGTCTGTGCATATGTCTATGTGCAGTAAGGTTGAGAAGCTTCTGAAGTAGAAATGGACAGGTGATCAATTGTATTTATCTCAAGTTATTTCACAGAATGTAGAATCAGATTTGACTATCATTTTGATCTAAAGCTGTAGGTGATGTAGGGCCAAAACCATGCTGTGTTGGAACATTGTAATTGAATTCTTGCTTCTGTAGTCTTCCAGCTGCAAAGACTTAGAAGCAATAAGGATAGAACGTGAATACCGGTATATTAAAAGTGCTGCTTTAAGAATGAGATAAAAGCTCATTTGGGCAAAGCGAATTGACATTCTGTGTAGTCTCTAGCCACGTTACCTCTCATTTGCCTCATGAATTTGATAGTGGATTATAAAAGTTGGAAAAAAATCATTTCATTCAAGAGTGCCTGTGTAAGAAAAGGTTTATCAGAGAGCAAGCTGATTTTCCTTTTTTTTTCTTTTATAGCTTACTTTGTTCCCTTTTGAGTTTTTCCACAATTGTATTAAATAAAAACATTTTCAGTGATTTTTAAATTCCTCAGTGTTGCTAATCAGCAGTACTGCTGCTGGTTCAGTACCTTCTAATGGAGTAAGAAATCATCGGAGACTTCAAAGCATTACTCACATCAGAAAATTATTAGTCTAGTGGCTAATTATGACAGTCCAAATCTTCCCTGCTGCTTTTTTAATATTTTTTATATAATTAAAAAGTTTTCATGAAGGCTGATCATAGTATCTCTGGCAGTGATTTTAGATGGTACTGAATTGAATGCAATGTTAAATCCTTTAGTTTAGCAGTACACCTGATGTTAGAATTTAACACAAGGACGTGAGATGAGCTGTTAAACAAATGAAGCTCATGTTTCTCTTCCCCTTTGTGCATTCTGGTCTGTTCAGTAGGGGAATAATGTGCAATTGTAAGAAAAAGAAAAATAATTTTGAAGCTTGTTCCATCTTTGTACATAAATATGGCAAGAGATTGTGAGATTGGATAAAATTTGTGGCAGCCAAAAAGAAGCTGGTTAATTAAAAACAGCCAATATGGAATTGTATTGGTGAGCATGTGTCAAACAAATTTAATAAAAGTCTTTTGCAAGTGGCCATGTGTTTACAAAGAAAACATGGTGCAAATGATGTTTATTTATTTCCAAAAAATGTTTGATATGATGCCACTTTGAATGCGTATTGGTAAAATTAAATCCATGATATTACATGAAGTACTTTTGATATTAAGTTAGTTAAATAGTTGGAAAAAATAAAACTGTATCAGTGATGTGTCATTTTTAGACTGGAGAAAAGTAAATAGTGCTCTCCCAAGTTTATATAAATGGAGACATAATGTGTAAACGTACAGAGGTGGAACAAGACATAGAAAATGTTCATCAGGCTGCAGTTCAAGTATAATTTTCAGTTTTAAAGACCTTTCTTTAGGAAGAAGGGGTCAAGAATATAGAATTCAAAAAAGATCTAGTAATCTGAAAGCTGAGATGAAAGAATTTAGTTTGCTAGCATAACTGGGACTTTAGTCCCAGAAGAAGAAGAAATCATCTGGGAAGAGATGTTCAAAATTGTGAGGTTTTGATAAGGTTAATCAGGAAAAAACTCCATTTAAAGCATCTTCTGCTCTTCCTTATCAACTTAATCCTTTATTCCTTTCTTTCCCATATGCTTCACCATCTTATATAGGAACTGGAGGAGGAGGACATTTGGCCCTTCAAGCCTGTTCCACCATTCATTATGATCATTGTTGATCATCCAACTCAATAGCCTGATTGCACTTTTGATCTCCTTCACCTCAAGAGCTATATCTAACTGCTTCTTGAAAACATTCAATGTTTTGGTCAACTACTTCTTGTGCTAGCAAATTCCATAGGCTGACTGGGCGAAAAGATTTGTCCTCAACTCTGTGCTTTATAGTCTACCATGTATTCTCAGACTGTGATCCCTGGTTCTGGACAACCATACCATGGGGAAAAATCTTCTCATCAATCCTGTCTAGTCCTGTTAGAATTTCATAGGTGTCTGTGAGATCCCACCTCATCTGCACCCCAACGAATGCAATCCTAACCAACTAGATCTCTCTTCATATGTCAGTTCTGCCATCCCAGAAATCAGTCTGGTAAATCTTCTCTGCACTTCCTCTAGAGCAAAAATATCTTTCCTCAGATAAGGAGACCAAAACTGCACACATTATTCCCGTCGTGGCCTCACTAAGGCCCCTGTGTATAATTGCATCAAGACATCCCTCCACTTGTGCTCAAATCCTCTCATGAAGGCCAACATATGTTTGCCATTGCCTACCCACCATCACCCCTTTTGATAACATTTCCCAATTTATCATTCCAACTCCTGTCTTGTATCATATTAGTGTCCTTTATTCAGATTCAGGACCCTAGTCTCAGAATCAACTACATCAGTCTTCATCTTGATGAAAAATTCTATTATGTTATAGTTGCTCATCCCCAAGGGATCTGACACAACTAGATTGCCAGTTATTCCTTTTCTTGTGATGCAATACCCAATCTAGAATCCCTGCTCTCTAGTTGACTCCTTAACATTTTGGTCCAGAAAACCATCCCAGATAGATTTCAGGAATTCCTTTTCTACGGTATTGTGACTATTTGATTTGCGTGACCTATATGCAGATTAAAATCACTCAAAATTATAGATGTTGCTTTATTGTGTGCATCCCCAATTTACTGTTTATTGTCAATACTGACTTCACCAGTACAGTTTAGGGGTGTACATGCATCACCTCAACATTTTTTGCCACTTTTTGTTTCTTAGCTATACTCATATAGAGTTCACATTGTCGGAGCTAATATCCTTCTCAGTATGATAATTTCCTCTCTAATCAGTGATGCAACTCTACTGTCTTTATCTTTTTACCAGTCCTTCTTAACTACTGAATACCCCTGGATGTTCAGTTGCTATCTCTGATCATTCTGCAGTCAATCTCTTGTAATCCTGACTATATCGTACCTATTTACATCTATTTGCATGATTAGTTCATCATTTTTTTAATGCGTTCTGTGCATGAAGGCACAAAGACTTGACACTCGCCTTTTTAACATTATTGGTCCTGTTCCCATTATTTTTTAGTCAGGCCTTGTTTGAATCTGGCCCTTTGCTTCTCTGCCTATCATTTTTCTTATTTCCTTTTCTGCCGTTAGGTTTTTCTCCTTGATTCCCTCTCCTCTGACTCATTGCATAAGTTCCCATCCTCTTGTCTTTTTAGTTTAAACCCTTCTCAACCTCTCGAGCAAATACCCCTCCGAGATCATTAGTCCTAGTCCTGTCCTGGTTTAACCCATCCAGTTTGTATTGGACCCTCCATCCCTGGAACTGGTCCCAATTCCCCAGGAATCTCGAGCCCTCTCCCTCAAATCATCACAGCTATGTATTCATCTGAAATATCCTGTTATTTCTGTTCTGACCAGCAGAGCATCTACAAGGCAGCGAGTACCATGGATAGCACTTATAGAGAGGTGGTCAGACCTAATTAGCAGAATAGTAATGCTGAGATCATTACCTTTGAGGCCCACCTTCTCAATGTTCTTCCTACTTCCCTATATTCTGTTTGTTTTAAACCAATGTCATTGATACCAATGTGTACCGCAACCAGTAACTGTTACCCCTCCCTCTCTAGAATGTCCTGGAACTGCTCCAAGACATCCTTCGCCCTAGCATTGGGGAGGCAATGTACCATCCTGAAGTTTTGTTTGTGGCCACAGAAGTGCCTGTATATTCTCCTTAATATTGAATTCTCTATAATAATTGCATTTCTCACATTTGTTACTTCTCCCCTGTGTTGCAGGACCAACCATGATGCATCAAATTTGGCTGTTGCTGCTTTCCCTGAGAGGCCATTCTCATCAACAGTATCCAAAGTGACATATCTGTTTTTCAAGGGAATGGCCAGAGGGGATTCCTGCACTGCCTGCTTTGCCCTCTTGCTGTGCCTGATGGTCACCCATTTTCTTCCTGCCTGTAGATACTGAGCCTGCAGTGTGACCACCTCTCTGTATGTGCTATCCATAATATTTGCTGTCTTGTGGATGCTCCATAGTGCCCCAGATATTGCTCCAGCTCTGAAATGTGTGCTTCCAGGAGTTGCAACTAGAGACACTTCCTGCCCACTTGCTGGTCCCAACACTGAAAATGTTCCCTGTTTCCCATGTAGACACACCATGGCTTGGAACTCTCCTGTCATGTCCCCGCTTTTAAAAGATGCTTGATATCAGGTTATATCCAATTCTCTCAGGCCATTCTTTCCTGGTCCTTGTCACTACCAAACATATTTCTTAAACAAACTGTAAACCACAGGAAAGTCCTCTGAAAACTCTGTGATAAAAGTATTAAATATTTACCTGACTTTACCAATTACTTACGAATCAGCTGTTTCCCTTGTGTCCTTTACAACTGCAGCAGGGCAAGACCACTTGCTGAAGATTTAAAAATGAGTAGAATAAGCAAAAAGCACCTCTTTTCCCTCTGCACTGAATTCTCACTTGGCCCCAAATTCTTGATGATCTCATATTCATTCTGGCTGCGTCTCACTCAGGGTGAGGTCTCCCACAGTTTGTGCGCACAGCTTCTGTAAAACGCATCTGTACCTCTGACCTCATATTCTCCTTCCACTGATTGGCAATTTGGTAATTGAAGGGCATCATTTAAAATCATTATCAAAATAACGATGAAAGTTTGGAGTACGTATTTTACGGAGATTTAATTGGACACTCTCCCTTCTAGAAACCGTGGTAGAAAGACAATGACTTCATTCTGTGCTCTAAGAATATATGAGTATATTTACAGATAATCATTGTTATATATATTTGTTGAGTTATTTTTGAAGGGTGAAAGAAAGGTTATTCAGTATTCGAAGCTGCAGTTGTTTGTACTGAGTCTGTAGAATATAATATTGATCAGACTGGTTAATGAAAAGATAAAACTGTTGTCAGAGTAAGCGGATACAATAATTGGGTATCTGTATAAATCATCAGCGAGAACGACTATTTGAAGGTATGGTATTTGGTCCAGACTTAAAAGTTGTATGAAATGATTTGTACTTCAGTACCTTCTACCAATGGACTGGTATGAGTATCATCTCCTGCACTTGGGAGATTATTCTGAATGACTACCCTTTCTGCCACTTTGCATGCTGAAATTTCTTTTTGCTTGTTAGTGAGTGATTTCATCAGTACAGTGGCTTGCTTTTCAGCTGAGCTGGAAGTGATTACAGTTTGAGAAGGGAAATTGGATACCTTAAAGCAATCATCTCTTTCAATTATAGTAATCAGAAAATAAATTGCTAAAATGCATGATGATCTCAGGAAGTGTAATATTTCTTTAACGGTTAGGGTTGGAGATCCTGTAGCTGTAGCAACTATTGCACAATGCATTATTACACAATGTTTCATTCTGTCTGCTGGCATTTTCTTAGATATTTAATCCATCCTTTATCACCTCTACTTTCTCCATATCCTCTATTAGCAGTCTACCTAGAAATACACCAGACTACTAAAGGCATCTATTCTGAGATTTGTGTTCCCTCTCTCCATTTTCCAGATTGGAAAACATCTAACATCTTCTGTTGGTTTGGTTCTATCATGTGATTTTTAAACTGCATCCTTACTTTTTAGTTCCTTAGAAAGAAACTAGCGTATCTGATCGGTTGTTTTATAGAATTTGATGTGATATTCTGTACTTGGGTTGGTGAGGCTTGGTTCTCCATTACAGTTTTCCTTGCGTGGTGAGCTCCTGATTTCAGCTGAAGTTGTCAGAGGAGTTGGCAGGCCATTAACAGATATTTTACCAATGCAGTTGTCAGCGGTGAGCACTAGTGCAGAAAACCATGACAGAATGTTACCTGCCTTTTCACTCAGTCAGGCAGTGCTCAGAGGCCCATAGGGAGCCTTCAGGAGGAAGAAAAATGGTTTGTGAAAATGTATGGTGAAGGAAAGAATTGAAATCTCTTTTAAGTATCAAGCAAGAATGTTCAGCAAAGGACAGACCTCTTCAATAAGCTGTTACAGGTATCTGTCCAACTCAGGTGTAGCATTTCGAAGGACACGTTCTCCATAAGCTTATTATCCTCCTGTGGTGTTAAGGTTCCTGAGATGCGGGAAATTGAAATTTATAAAGCTGCAACTATCCATAAGGATTGACCATATATTTGAAGAAAAGCAATTTTTCAAGTAAGTGTTCAGTGGCAAATTACAGCCGAGCAGATTCTCAGTCAGATTTGGCAGCAGTTGCAGAAAACACTATAATCTCTATTTAGCAAGCTGATTTGCTGACGAATATCAAATCTCAGTCTATTGAATTATGACTAAGGGAAGATGAATGCTGCCAAGTTAATGATTTTCTGGCTTTGTGAAGGAAGGAGAAAATGTATTGAAAGAATTAAAAAATAGAATTGAAGAAGCAAGTAGTTTATAAGGAACTAAATGTTACACAAAAAGAAAACATTCAAAATAAATTTAGAAAAATAGAAAATTATGAAAAACATTTTGTAAAAATGCTGTTTTGATTGGGTCCTGAATTTCTAACCTTCAGTTTTTAAAAAAGCTGAACCAGAAACCTTCAGACAATGCAACAGTTTGTGATTGGATAAGCCAGGCTCTGAAAGTGGTTATACATTTTCAGTGGTGTTGCCAGTTGGTCAAATGAGGAGCATTCTGTATATTTCATCCAGTTGTTTTCGATATTGATCAAGTGAGTGTTCTTGTTGTACACCTTCCTCGTTGGTCAAGTGAGGGGTATTCTCCCTGTACATGTGTCAATTCATCACAAGAGGAGTATTCTCTCTGCAATAATTTTGCTTCCAGTGCATTGTCAACATCAAATCTTACAGCACAGAAATGAGTGATTTGGCTCAGCTGAACTACTTTATGCTCCATGTCAACCTCCTCCCTCTCGTTTTCATCCAATCATATCAGCAAACTCTTCTAGTGTTTGGTCCCGAGTCCTCATCTGGATTATCCTTAAATATATTTTTGCTGTTAATCCCACCTCTCTCTTATGACAGCAAGTTCCATATTCTTACCACTTTGTGTTAAAGACATTCACCTGAATTCCCTGTTGGATTTATTGATAATTATCTCATAATTATTTGATAATTCTTGTTTTTGTCTTCCATCTCTCCTATCAGTTGAAATTGTATCCCAATGGAGACTCTCATCCAAGTATTTCCTAATATGAGAAAGATCTATTCAATCACCACAAAGCTTCCTTATGTATGGAAAAAAGAGTCCCTGCTGAAAGTTATAACCTCTGTGGTTCATCCTTCTGAATTGTTTTTGCATCTTTTCGAATGCCAGTATATTCTGTTTTAATACAAGTAGACTGTGCACAGCAAAATTCCATAGAAGGTGAACATGAACATAACTTCTCAGTTTTTCCATTCTGTACTTGCTCTGCCTGTATTACTGCCTTATTAATCTACATTGCTACTTTTCAAGATTTCAATACCTGTACTCTTAGATCGTTTTGCTCCTTTAGCAATTTAGAATCATAGGATCCTACAGTGCAGAACGAGGTCTTTAACCCATCAAGTAGGCACCAATCACAATCCTACCCAGTCCCTATACCCATAATCCCATGCATTTATCCTATCTAGTCCCCCTGACACTTATTTAGCACGACCAATCCACCTAACCCACACATCTTTAGATTGTGGGAGGAAACCGGAGCATCACGAGAAAATCCACGCAGACATGGAGAGAATGTGCAAACTTCACACAGACCATGACCCAAGCTGGGAATCAAACCTGGGTCCCTGGCACTGTGAGACAGCGTGCTAACCACTGTGTTGCCCTTGCCATTTTTTAGATATTTTTACAGAAACAATGTTGTTTCAGAGTGCTTAAGTTTTTAATCTGAAAAAAAAAAGCTTTTTTATTGGACCTCGTTAGAATTATGCATTTTTCATGTTACTATGCCTGATAAGGAAATATAGTTTGTCTGCAAGAAAAGTAGACATTTCCAACTTTAAATCTCAGTTGTTTACTGATGAGAGGACAGTGTAGAATAGGAGATGTTTCTCATGCTAAAGTTTCCCACTGAAATGAGTTAATACTAAAAAACATATTGGGTAGCAGTCCCTCAGGGTTAGACAAGATTAATGGGTTGCAATCCCTTAGGACTAGATAAGCTGGGTCGGAAGGCATTGTTAGGACTAGGCAAGGCAGGTGAAGAGCAATTTCTTCAGGTTTGGCTGTGTACTAGATTCCCAAGGCTAGATAAGGTAGGTGGGAAACAGTTCCTTCGGGCTAGACAAGGCAGGAAGATAGCAGTGCTTCAGAGCTGAAAAGGATGTGTGGATGGCTGCCAAAAGACTGGAAAAGGGAGAGTGGGTGATATCCTCTTGGAGTTAGACAAGGCTGGTGAGTAGCAGTCCTTCAGGTAGACTCGACAGGTTGCTTTCTTGTATCTGCCAACACTGTTTTTGAGGCTAACTTTGGAAAATGCTTCAGCTGCCTGTAAAATAAATGACTGATTTTCTTTTTTTTAATGGAGAATCCGCCTGACTCTGGTCTACCCTGTAAGTTTCAGCATAGTGGAAATCAAGAAAGGGAAAATTGTTTGACACTTCTAATGTGAAAGAATATAAACCTCTCCTGACAGCTTGGGAGCTTACTGGGAAGTTTCTTAACACCGTGGCAATAATACACATCAGATAGGCTACTACAGTTCAAGGAAGTGGCTCAACATCACTCTCTCAAGGGCAACAAATCAGGTGTCTTCTCCTGAGGCAGGTTTGCTGGCGGAGAGGTATTTAACCTTGTGGAAAGGTGGCTGGTGGGCATCCTGCGCCACCTTCCCACCTCTGCTCTCATTAAATTCATAGTGAATAGATCCACAGATGGCTTTACCATCTTTCCACAAATTAAGGCCATGAAAAGGATTATGACCTGTTCTGATGAATGGTCACCTTGACCTGAAATGTAAAATCTGTTTCCCTCTACTAATGCTGTCTGATCAGCTGACAACTTCCGAAATTTTTTATTTTCGCAACCATATTATGGCCTCATACGATTCCTGCTGGTATTAACTCAGTGGCTGGTAGGGCCTATAATCAGGGAGCACCTAAGAAAGCCCAGATTGAAAGAATTAGTATAAGGACATATGTGATGTGGAAGGCCTTCAAGTTGGCTCCCACTCCATCTTTCCATTTTCTCAATCCCTCTTTCCCCCTCCCTGACAACATCCCTTCTCATCCCTCCACCACCATCCTGCAGTGTGGCTAATTCTTACTGCCTCCTCAAGTTCCTTTAGCCTTCCTCTTATCCCTGTCTTCTTGCTCCTCTCCTCTCATCCGCATTGCCCCTCCTCCGCCACCTCTTCTCTATGTTGATTTTTCCCCTTACAACGCTTCCATGGCCCCTTCTTTGCCCCTTCTGCGTCCCCCATCTTCACAAAATTCCAATTACTGTATGGGAATTTGCAAGCGACTTGACCTCTCTCTACCGTTCCTTAGCACGGTGTTACAATGGTACAGTGCATCAGTGTGGCTACCTGGAATCAAAAGACTCCTTATAATATCACAGAATCTTCTTGGTTCAGCTTAAAAAATTTGATTTAAAAAAAATCAATTCCTTTCTTTGTCAGATAGCTTATTTTCCGCTCGCCCCTTAAATCTCCTTGGATTAAACTAATCCTCAGTTAAGGGGGTGGAAACCTGCTGTAACATGCAGTTGAGCCTTTTGAAAGTCGTGTTAACTATATTCGCAATTTTTGGAAATGATTTTGCTTGCATAAATAATTCTTTTGGATGGATCTCAATGATTACAAGTTAAGAATAGCTTTGTGCTGGTGAAAACCCAGAATATTTTTGCAACCTGAGTTCTTTCATCTGTGAAGGAAACATGCATGTAGGCACTTTGTTTACATTGATTCTAAATAATGCCTTGCTTCAAGCATCATCAAGGTATCAGGTGCAGTAAAATTAAGCAAGATTGGTAAAGGTGCTTTAAGCAGCCTAATACTGTACTGCTGGTTTGCTTGCTGGAAGTGTGGGTGTAATTCTGTTTATCCAGTGGAACTTGTATCAAAGTTAATGTATTGATTTTGAAACAATATAACTCAGATGCAAATTCTCATTATTTTACCTTGATTAGCAGTACTTGAATGATGGTCAGGATTGGGGATTTACGAATGTTAAGCTTATTTAATCAGATGTTGCAAATTGCATGGCCTGCCAACTAACTTAAAATTGTGCTGCAGTCTGAATGTTTTGCCGAGCACATTCCTAGTCTTGGTCAGGTTATTTTAAATCGTAAGGAACTATACACACAACTCCTTTCTGATTATTTCAAAAAAGAATTGCTGGCTATTTTTCTTGTTTTTGTTTAAAATTTATTTGATAAAGAATGAGACAATGTGGCGTATTATCAGATTTCCTTTCACCTTTTAATTTAGTTTTGAATCAAGTTTACAATCTTGTGTCTGCTCTCCCTCTTACCTGTGCTGGATCATGGATATGGAATGAAAAAAATGCTGATAAATTGGCACATGTGATTATACTGTGCCTTTAAGAAATATACTTATATCATGTTTCTTGTGAGATGCAGTATTTGTTGCAAGAAGTTGTCTGAAAAAAAACATGCAACTCCATGCTGACACCGCAGGGTAATTTATTTTAGCAAATGGTATGTTTGCATAAACAGAATTAATGCATTTGTGTTTACTTGGCTTTTCCCCTGGGATTTCAGAGTAGAGTTTTGGTAAGGTTGATTGACAGAGACAGAGTCTTGTGCTTCATGGAAAGGACAAAGCTTGTAGCGAAGATAGCCAGTTTCTCTTTCCTTTTAAAACAAATTTTTGCCTAGTTCTGAAGTAATCAAAACATTTTTTTCTCCTCATTCTTGAGGTTGTCTGGGAGCTCCAGGCTGCAGAACCTAAGTACAAACAATAAACTTGTATTTTACTAACTGATTTTGAAGAGGGGTTTATAATTTGTCAAAGGAATATTGCTTAAATTAGAACTCATAGGGATAAGTTAGCAGTCAAGAATTGCATCTTGTCATGTTTAAGTATTTTTCAGTTGTTAAATGTTAAGCTAATTCATTTGTTAAAACTAAACTTGTGAAATAAAGTTTTGGAGTGAATCATCATATCCTGACATTAATGCCAATATAATAAATTGTTGGAATTCATAATGTACCTTAGAATTTCTGCTCCATACCCAAATACACAAGTTAGAAGTTTTACTCAGAAGAGCAACATGCCTGATTGGAATAGGGAAAAGGAAAACATAATTGATAGCAAAAGGGATCAGAAACACAATATTGAGATGATAGTTGAAGCATCACTGTGCAGTACATGGGCTGAGAGTGCTTGATGCTGGCAGTGGATATTTCATTTTTTAATAAGGTCCATTCATTGGAGGAACTTCATGATATTTACCTTTTTTGCATCTCCAACATTCTATCCAGGTTTTTGTCACAGTGAGAGAATTTTAAGAAATAATCAAATATATTACACAACAGATAACTATAGGCAATATTTGTTTGAAAATGTGAGACCACTATGAAGAATTTTTATTCACTTTAATGTTATTTGACTAATGATAACTAGGGCACATGTGATCTTATGCAAGTATTCAACAGCCTCCAGCATTTGAGGGGCAATCAGTCTATTGGCTTTAGCCCGGATGGTAATTCTGAAGCTGTATAAAATGGAAAGAATCTTGGAAAAATATACATTCATTAAGAACAAAAGTAGAAGCTATTGTGGTGATGGACTGAAAGAACCTTTTTAAACTCACATGAGTTAGCTATTAAATCTGCTTTTTATTGAATATACAATACAATGCACAGCTGCCTTATAGTGCCAAGGACCTGAATGACTGTGGACAGTTTTCACGTTCTTTCTGTGTTTGCTTGGGTTTCCTTTACGTGCTCCAGTTTCTTCCAACAGTCCAAAGATAAGCTGGTCAGGTGCATTGGCCATGCTAAAATGCCCTATAGTGTCCAAGATGTGTAGATTATGTAGATTTGCCCAGGTAAATGTGAGGACTTACTGGGATTGGAGGGCTTGAGTGGAATGCTGTTTTACAGAATGCATGCAGACTCCATGGACCAAATAGTCTGTGGAGATTCTATGAATCTGCCAGCGGTATGCTCTTAAAATGTAGAAGTGAAAATGCCATTCACTTCCACAGCACATGTTTCCCATTGACCAACCCATTCTTATTTCTAGATCATTGATATTGCTGGCTTTGACATCACAGCTACAATAACAGCATGTGTGAGAAGTGCATTTTTTGCAGTTGCAGCATCATAAAATTCAGCTATCAAATTAGTATGCATTTTCATTTGGATACAAGGTGCTCTGGTGTTTTAATAGTTTATCAGCATTCGCACATGAGTAATGGCCAGTTGGGCAAGTAAAAATTATTTTTAATGTAAATTCCTCATTCCTTCCAATCACTGCCATTTAGTTTTGTTGAAGGCAGATGATTCACTGACATCAGGTAGTCGTAAATTGGAGATTAATTCTGAAAGGGAAACTTGGAGGTTGCTCTCTGGATTTGTCATGGAATCTGATCTGTGCTCAACATTGGATTTAGGAGGTTTGTTTTGAAGAAGTCATCAACTGAATTGATAAAATGAATGAATCTTGCATATATGAAATTTTAGAAGGTGTCTTTATGAAGTAGCTCACAAGCGACTTGTTCAGAGGATTGAGTTGTATTGTCAAGAGCAGCTTGAAAAGAAAGTTGGTTGCTAGACAAGAAATAGCGTTTGGAAGTGGTACTCAGAGGTTATTGTTGTGTTTGTCATTATTTGTGTTTGTCATCATTTATATGTTTTAGCATGTAACTTGTCGTTTTAGGAATTAAAGTTTAGAGAACTGGAGTAATACCTAATTTGAAGCAGTTTAACATCTGATATAAATGCAATTCAAGCAAGCCTGAAGTAATTACAGTTCAAAGAATGGATCTTGTTTATGGAAACGCTGGACTCCGTTGACTTAAAAGGTCAGAGTTAGAAAAGTAAAGTCATAAAAACAGCAGGTGGAGAAAATTAGACCCTGGATGACCTATTTGTGGACCTTTTGGTTGAAAGATGATGTCTACAAACCTTGCAATAAGGGCTGTCCAGAGAAAATTTTTTGTTTCTGGTGGTAGATTTAAAATTTTTAAAAGCATTTGGCAAACCCTGAAGGGTTACCTAATCTGTTTATTTCCTCAGCTTGGATACTTAAGCTAAAAGTCTTTTTGAGGGCATCCCAGAGCATTTCACATTGTCATGGAGTTGAGTTTTAAGGAAAATTTATGGTTTCATTTAATCTGGGTATTTGCTGAGCATTTTAATTGAAGCTTGTATTTTATGTTTAGTCTAACTCTCTGAGAGAAGATAGTCAAAGTAAATGACAGCTAGTTAGGCTTGAGCAGAAAGAAGCAAAAAAGCTATCTGCATTACTCTCCATGTGGAATGAGAAAGAACAAAGAACAAAACAGCACGGGAAACAGGCCCTTCGGCCCAATGAGCCCAGGCCACCACCCTGGTGTTCCCACCTCTACCCATGTTCCCTGTTGATGTTTATAGATCAATGGATTAAAAACCAAATTTGAGATAATTTAGGGAGAATTTGTTTTGCCAGTTAGCCTAAGGGCACATCTTTGGGATGTGGGAGGAAACCGGAGCACCCAGAGAAAACCCACATAAGCACGGGGAGAATGCGCAAACTCCCACAGACACAGACTCAAATCCATGT
This sequence comes from Sphyrna mokarran, assembly GCA_024679065.1. Taxonomy (NCBI): domain Eukaryota; kingdom Metazoa; phylum Chordata; class Chondrichthyes; order Carcharhiniformes; family Carcharhinidae; genus Sphyrna; species Sphyrna mokarran. The sequence continues at coordinate 56,320,771 of JAGIQG010000006.1, read as the reverse complement.
ATCTGCACAGCACAGCGATAGTCACTGAGCTGTCGTGTTGCCCATCAAATGGTCTAGATCAAGTGTACACTAACGACGTGAAGCACTAGGATACTCTCAAAAAAAAAATCCAAGAGCAGCCCTCTCACGACCCATCGTGTGTATGCCCCTTGTTAGACAACAAGGTGGACCAAAGCACCTGTAGGATAAAAACAAGTACATCAATATCATCATCTATTAACACACTTCCCAGGGACTCCCAAGGCTCATGATCCCTATTTTAAATTAGTTTTCTATACCCCTCCATTCCCATTCTGTTCATATGCCCATCTAAGTATTTCTTAAATAACTCCAGAGTGCATGTCCCCACCACTTTACTTGGCAGTGCATTCCATATCCCCACCACCCTCTGTGTGAAAAAACTCCCTCTAGCATCCAAATTATACCTTACACCCCTCACCCTAAGCCTGTGACCTCTCGTGCTATTCGAGTCCATCCTAGGAAAAAGCTTAATCCTGTTTACTCTATCTATACCCCTCATAATCTTGTACACCTCTATCAGATCTCCTCTAAGTCTATGTCTTTCTAAGGAAAACAGTCCCAATTTGTCTAACCTTTCCTTGTAACTAAGACCTTCCATACGAGGCAGCATCCTGGTAAACCTTCTCTGCACTCTCTCCAGAGTCTCCACGTCCTTCCGGTAGTAAGGCGACCAGAACTGGACGCAGTACTCCAAATGAGGTCTCACCAAAGTTTTATACAACTGCAACATTAAAGGCCAGCTCTTGTACTCTATACCCCTTCCTGTAAAGGCTAGCATACTATATGCTTTCTTCACAACCTTCCCCACCTGCTCTGCCACCTTCAGAGATCTGTGCACTGCACCTTCAGGTCCCTCTGCATTTCTATACTCTTAATAGGTCTACCCTTTATCATATATCTCCCCCCTACATTCTTTCTCCCGAAATGCATCACCTCGCATTTATCAGGATTGAATTCCATCTGCCATCTATCTACCCAAGCTACCAGCCTATCTATGTCCTGCTGCATTGCCTGACAATGCTTCTCACTATCTGCAAGTCCAGCCATCTTTGTATCATCTGCAAACTTGCTGATCACTCCACTTGCTCCCTCTTCCAAATCACTTATATATATTACAAATAGAAGAGATCCCAGTACTGAGCCCTGTGGCACACCACTAGTGACCAGAGCTTAATTTTGTTTTGGGTTTCATGAAAAAAAAGGTGGATATTGTCTGATTTTAAGCTGGTGATAAAAAATGCAGTGTCCTCAGAGTTTTGTAGCTAAAGTAAACAACCAACAGAATCAATTGGAAGCGCTAGGAAGACAATCCGAACAAGTGACTGAGGTCTCCATAGTCAAGAGGTATAAAACAAAGTCAGCCTCTCATCCATTTATTTTATCTATACTTCCCGCTGCCTCGCGAAAGCATAATCAAGTCCCACGCACTCTGGACATACTGTCTTCCACCACCTTCCGTCAGGAAAAAGATGCGAAAGTCTGAAAATGTACCATATGACTCAAGAACAGCTTCTTTCCTGCTGCCATCAGACAATTGAATAGCCCTGTCACATATTGAGCTGATTTTTCTTTTCACTCTATTGGTAACTGCAACACTGTATTCTGGATCCTATCCTTTCGTTCTTCCCTATGTACTCTTTGAATACTATGGTTTGTCTGTATAGCAAGCAAGAAATAATACTTTTCACCGTATCCCAATGTACGTGACACTAATAAATGAATTCAATTCAACTGAGCTCATCGCTTAGCTAATTATAAAACCTTATTGTCTTAATAGTGCTTGTTTAGATTAAGTCCTTTATATACAGTTAAGTATGTTTTTGTTTAAAAACATGAAACTTTCTTTTGGTTAAAATTAATGTTCCAATTTCTTTTCAAATGTTAACTGTTCCTAACAAGATTGTAACAGATCCATGTTTGACCTTAGTATATATATCAATTATTTAGATTGGTATGCAGGAAATGTTATCAAAATGAAAAGTATGAGGTTTGGCAAACAACAGAGAAAAATAAGAGGTCGCAGCTTAGAAACTGCCCATTTATTTGACTAGTTTGTCAGTGACAAAATCATGCTAAACTCACCTAGTCACCCAGTCCCTTATCTGTTTATCTTCTGTTTTATTCTTTCACCAGTCCAATTTAATCTGTACTTTCTGTCTCGCCACTTCACCTGAAAGTGAATTCCATCGCTCCCGATTTCTCTCTCTCTGAAGAATTTTTCCTAGCCTTCTTTTCTAAATGCCTTAAATTTAGTCTTATTTCTAAAACTTAATGTGGTTGACACTTGACGAATGTGAACAGTCTGCTTCTATTAATTGTGGCACGTTCTTTTATACTTTTTAAAGACTTCTGATATATCACCCTGTAATCTGTATTGTGATAATGAGAAAAGATCCAATTTTTCAATTGTGTTTTTAGTTTCAAAAACAGCATATAAGTGAAGCATAGACACTGGCAAGGTCCAAGTCAATTCTGGTTTCGCAGCAAGCAGGACATCAGTTAACTGCATATGTTTACATAGCATTTTAAATAAACAAATATCTCAAGGCAAAAATACAAAAACTTGCATTTAGATAGTGCCTTTAATGTAGTAGAATATTCCAAGCTGTTTCACAGGAGAGTTAGCAAAAGAAAATTGCTGTAAATCACATCAGGTAAGCTTGGCCAAAAAATACAAATAACATAAACAAATAACAAGGGACAAGGCCATGAAGGGATTTGAAAATAAGGATAAAAATTTTAAAGTCAACACACAGCTGAACCAGGAACAAATTTTGGTCAGTGAGCACTGGGTGGATTTGGTGCAAGTTAGGACTTGAGCAGTCAAGTTTTGAATAAGCACAGATTTATGACAATAGAATTGGGAGGCCAGCCAGGAGAGTTGGAGGTAACAATGACATGGATAGAGTGTCAGCAGCAGATAAGCTCAGATGAGGGCAAAGTTGGGTGATCCTACACTCAATACATATGGTGTGGATATCTGGCCAAAAGCTGATCTCTGGATCATATTTGACATCAAAATTAAGAACAATGTCAGTCTTATACGTCCGCCCAGAAAAGGATGAATTCTGTGGCTGGAAAATGCAGTTTGTGATGGGGCTGAAAACAATGATTTCAACATTCTGAATATTGAATTGAACATTTGGGATCACCACTGGAATGAATATTGGATTGAGAAAATGGGACCACCACGGTCGCATTAAATACCAGACATAATGTCCAAGACAGCCAAATGTCTTTGAGGAGAACTAAAAAAACAAGACTATTTCCACTGGAGCAGAGAAGGTTATAAATAAATTGAAAGACTTTCTAAAGTTACTGAAAGGTTTTGACAGTGAGTGAGTATGGAAAATTGTTAATGGGCTATTAATTTAAAATGACCACTTGAATGAAGGAGAAGATTTGGTGGGTCAAAATATGGAGGGTGATTGAAACATGGCTTGTTTTACAGTAACAAACAATTGGAGCCATCACAATTTTACAGAAAATTTCAGTACATATGAGAAGCAAAGATGCTGTGGAGAGAGAGCAGAGCAGTGGAATTAATAATGAATTGCTTTACCAAGTGGTCCTATGTTCATGGGTCAAATGGCATCCTGTGCTGTAAACTTCTCTAGTTCTGTGCAATGGAAATTATTGACATGCAACTAATTCGAAAAAAATAATAAATTTAAATTATTTCTTTTTGGTTGAGGGATATTTGCACTGTTTTCTGGTGCTGCATTCGCTATGGATGAGAATAATTGTATGGAAAGTGTTCCTTCCTGCAGTGCTGGTTAACTGGTATAACAAATTAAATAATTATCATTGCTCTGTTTTAAGAGGATCCGTATGATTTTGACTGAATCTTATATGACTTCACCATGAGTGAAATACTGCTTTCCATCATCAGTATAACCACTGAGCTCTCCTACCGTGAGTTTAATATTAGTGACTCTGGTGTTTGCACTTGATACAGCCCTGGAGTGACATTCTGATACTGCCTTTGATCTTAATACTTGTTTCTAGGCAACAGGGAATAGCAGTATGGAGCTATCATCTCTCCATTTGTACAAGTGAAATTTAAATTCACTGATTTTAGTGGAGGGGTGCCCTTTTCGTATTGTTGGAGAGCCACATTGAAAAATATGTGTTGCTATGTTCAGTGAAAAAAAGTCACTTTGAAATGAGTTTTAGTTTGAGTTGGCTGTCCTCCTCGGCTTAAGTGTGCTTTGTCTTGATAGTATCTATGTACCAGCAAGAGTAAAGCAGACACCAGGTTTGTGTGGTGAACATGCAATGTTGACATACTTTCAAACACCTCAATAGAATGTCAGCTGTCTTTGAATCAGCTAGACTGGAACCTTATGAAATGATCACACTGAAATTTTCAAACATAATTTTTATTTCTCTGAGCAATCAAGAAGCCAATAAATTGTCAAATAAGCTGAATGGTGCACTTAATGTTTGTACGTTTCAGAAGTTGGGTCGCAGAATATTGGGGTAATGGAAAGCAGCATTTCTCATTTTCCTGTGCACAAAACAAACATTTATTCTTTTTATGAACTTTCTTCTGTATATTAGAACTGGCTTTCTAGTGTGCTATCGACACTTATGCTTGACCAGGCTCCAGAATGCAAAGAACTAAACATCACCTGAAATTTTTGTGCTTTTTATCTGACTTCATGCTTCTTTCTGGGACTCTCACGTAATCAGAGTGTACATCAGGAATTTCCACCATGTCCTTGGGTGATTTTCTAATGTTAAGTTAATGTTTGAAAAATAATGCACAGTGTGTATCTGAATTTTTCAGTATGTGCTTCTGGCATGCATGGCTGTCTGCTGACAGCAGTATACTGGAAAATGGCTCCCATTGTTCTTAGGTGTTTAAATTTTAAAATGTTCTGCCTTGTATGCTGCAGAAATTGCAAGCGGATAACAAAAAGGCACTTGAGACCTTGTTGAACACCTGGATTATGAAGGCAATCTTGGTGGGGGCGGGTGGTATATTTCGATATGTAGGCGGTCAGGCAGGGTGACCTATGTAGAAGACCCCGATGCTGGTAAACCATGTCGGGGAGGGGGTGGAACATGATGCAAGTAAGGAGGGTGAGTTTGAATGGGTGAATTCATTGTTAAAGTAGATTTCAAAAAGATACATTGAGATGAGAAGATTAGATTAAGAAAGAGAAAAAGTTGGAAAAGAGTACTTAAAACATAAAATGTGCCTTTTTAAATGTGATCTGTTGTTTTAAATGTGACCTGTCATTTTTAAAATGTTCCAGTAACAATTCACAATCTGAAGGAATCAGACTCTATACTTACATTTGTTCGTTTTCTGGGCAAATGAAGTTGATTGACAGTCGTTAATAATTAACATCTTGTTAAAAGGATCTTTATGCTGTCAATTACAAAGCCTAAATTTCATTGGTGGGTTTAATGGATAAATCAGCATATACAAACACAGCAGCTTCACGGACAGGATTTTCCAGCTCTGACACGTGAGCATTGTCATGACTTTTAACAGTTCTCCAAATTTTCCCATCCTGCCCATGATGATGGCTGTCAGTGGCAGGGCCAGAAAATCCCAGTGCATGAAACTTTTGAGGAACTTGAGCACAAGCGTTTTTGTGAAGCGAACAGAAGAATGTCATGAACTGACCAGCCACTTGTCATGTGCACTTCACAGGATATCTCTCCTTTGCTATAAGTGCTGGTTTACAAAATACTGATGTTTGTGAGATGGCATTTTTCAACAAAATCAGGCTCATTGTTTCTTGGTTTGGTAGCGCATATTGTATTTATTTGATAGTTCAAAAGTATCTATTGTATTTGCAACATTTTAATTGTTAGATTTTAATAGCTAGATTTTTGAGAAGAACGCTGGAAATAAAAACATTCATAATAGAGTCTGACATAACTAGTGATAATCCTCAATATTTTCTGCACAGTTCTAATCCAATTCAGGTTTGCTGTTATGAGAAAATAGCATGAGTAAAGAGGCTCATAGGTAATGAAACTATAGGACTAGGAAATGATTCTGTTAAATATTTCATTTTTTAATCTTTCATTTTGATGTATCCTCTCCCAAAATATATTGTCTTTTTTAATATGCAAAACACAAAATGTCTTAAAACATATAAAAGACAATATTGGCTCCAGCAGGAAGGCTGCTGAGAGATTTCCGCGCATTAAAATGAATTATGTCAGTTACATAGTCATTCTAAGATTTGTGGTCAGCAATTAAAGCAAATTAATGCAGACTGAAGACTGAGTGTAGCTGGTTTATTTTATTCTAGCTGGAAGAACACCGTTGAGATGATCAGTCTCTTTTTTTTAATAACCATTTATCATTAGCATGTACAGAATATGGCTACTTACCATTATGAGCTTTTAAGCTATTATCTTTCCTTGAAGGCATTTTGTCCTCAACAAAATGTTATGTGGCCTACATGTAATGGTTATCGACTGTTAAATATGCACTGTTTATTGTGCACTTCACCCATTTATAGTTTGTAGGTAATTTTGACATTTTAAATATTGTGTAGCGATTTTGTAATATGGCGTCCTCCTCCCTCCCCAAACATATTTATTTTTGGAAGCTTTTCTCATTCACAAGTGCAGCCTCATAGGCACACATCCCACCTCTTGTGAAATGAAGTCACTCTTACAAAAAACAAAGAAAATTACAGCAAAAGAACAGTCCCTTCAGCCCTCCAAGCGTGCACCGACCATGCTGCCCGACTGAACTAAAACCCCCTACTTTTCTGGGGACTGTATCCTTCTACTCGTATTCTATTCATGTATTTGTCAACATCCTCTCCTAAAAGTCACTATCGTATCTGCTTCCACTGTCTCCCCTGGCAATGAGTTCCAGGCACCCACTACGCTCTGTGTAAAAAAATCTGCCTCGTACATCTCCTTTAAACCTTGCTCCTCACACCTTAAACCTGTGCAACATTGTGCAATATTAAAAGGCTATTGCATTGCTCAACCCATCATGAGCAGCATGACAGGAATGTATATATCAGTAAGTTTGAAATGAACAGTGTGATTGTCTCCGTCTGCATAAGAAGACCAGTTAACATTAATTCCAGCTTCAATCGTCTTGCTTGAAGCCTTTCTTAAATAATGTTATTGATTTTCTGAAACATTCTTGATCCATAGCTCTTTGCTTCTACTTACAGAGAAACTTGCAACATACAGAATACTCGTATTTCACAGTGAGTTTCTTTTTTCAAGTCAATTAAGAATCTTTAATTGGTGATCTCATATTGTGACATGAGAGTTATGTCAGTTTGCTGACCGGGCAAGCAATTGTGATGTTAACCCTTTAAGAAGGGGAGCAGTTGTTGCCACAATAAAATTCATTCTGTTTTACTTTATTCTCAGGGCACTGATGTTGCCATTTTGATTCTGTACATTTTTGGTATTCAGCTTTGGAATCTGTTATTGAAAACTACTATTAGATGCTGGTTGTGGAATGTTGTTTCACATTACTCACTTATGCGTCAGCCTACATTATTTTTCCTATTAAAAAATGGAAGTTTCAGCTGGAAAACATTTCCAGTCTCCCCTTAATCTTATTGCATTAGCAGTACAGAAACGTACTCAGGATATTATTATGCATGTATTCATGTTAAAATGGGGTAAGTGTTTCTCTTGGGATTGAACCCCCCCCCCCCCTCAAATCAGTTGTTGTTCAGGCTATTGGGGTACGATGTATAAGCTTTGTTCCTGCCAATGAAGGTAAATGTTGCTGAATGGTGGATCGACATTATTGTGCAAGAATTGTTTAATCAGAAGCAAAGGGAAAAATTGCATTGGTTGAAAAATTAATAGCATTTTCCTGTATCTGGGGGAAAGTATGCCATAGGCATGAGCTTGAACTTTTTGGAGTTAGGACAATTTTGTCATAGTTTTTGGAAACTGATTGTAATGGTGCCCCCTTTGTTAGATGTTTGTAATTTTTAGAATTTACTTATATTTTAGAATTTTTAAATTGGGGAAAGCAACAATTCATACTTAAAATATACATTTTTTTTTTCTTTTTTTCTATTCATCTCTTTGGTTTTATGGGCACCAGTTGGACATTGTTAATAGGAGAGATTTGGAAAGTAATTTGATTATAAAGTTGTTACAGCCAAAACCAGTATATGCAGACTTAACAGTGAGGGAATAAGTGCAAATACCTAGCTTCATTGATCCATTGATGAGTTATTTGCTTAGGGTGAAAATAAAGGTTAAAAAACAAGCAAACAACAGAACAAAAAAGAGAAATACTACCATCCATAAATAGAAACAAAAGTGTATTGTAGGAAGAGTAGGAGAGAAAATAAAAAAAACTTACAACCAAAGTTCAATCAACATGATTTTGAAAACTAAGTATCTGGTTAGGGACGAGTAACTTTTTGTTTAAAGTAGTCAAAGTTTGAAATTCCTAATCCTTACTCAATAAGGTTTATGAACAAACAAAATACATTTTATTTTACAAAGTCGGAAAAGTAAAAACATTTACAATATCCATCTTTTTCTCAAACATTCAGAATTAACATGTGGCACACGTTACATGAAATCCAAAGATTTGTGGTTCGGTTGATTGGCCATGCTAAATTGCTTAGGGCCCGATTTTACCATCAAGTTGTGCCTGTTTTTTGGGCACAAAATCTTACTAAAGTCAGGCGTGAGGCGAGTGGTGCAATCCGTGCCCACTTCTGTGCTGGTTCCCCCTTTACCAAGTGCCTAAAATGGCCGTGATCAGGACTGCGCCGAAACAAGCACAAAAGCAATTTAAATGCATTTGCGTATACTTAAATTGACTTAATTGGCTGCACACGCAAACTTATGGGCATTTCCCCCTTTACCACTGCATTTGCCTGTCCAGATTCGACGCGAAACAATGTCCGCAAAGGTCCAATTTGGGCCCTCCAGCTTCTGAGGAGGTAAGTTCAGAGCTTCTGCTGAGGGGTGAGGAGGAGGGAATGGGATCAGATGGCTCTCTGGTGGGGGGGAGGGAGGTAGGTCAAATGGCTCTATGGAGAGAGCAGAGGAGGCCATGATTGATCTGGGTAGTAGGATGATAAGGCGGGCAGTGTTGTGGATGTGGAGCAATGTTTCTGGGGGCCGGAGGGGTGGGGAGGTGCTCTGATTGGAGCTGCACTGTTTCAGGTGTCATAAGCCTCGCCCACAGGCTTCTGCAGCGTGATTCAAAATCACTGATTTTGTTTCAGGCAGACTGCAGAGAGGTGGGGGCTGAGACTGGGTCTAAAATTCGGATCTGAAACAGATTCCAGCACTTAGAATCAAAATGATAAAATTGGACCCTTAGTAAATGCGTAAGGCTGTGGGAATAAGACTTGGGTGGGACTGTGGTCGGTGCAGACTTGATGGGCCAAATGGCTTCTTTCTGTTGTATCGAGATTCTATCATTCTATGACTTGTGAATTAATAGGCAAACTGTGTTCAAACACACAACACTGCACAATAAATCACAGATTTGACCGACACAGATCCCAAAGATTTCTCAGAAGCTTATCCAGATGTCAGTATTGTCTGTGAGTTACAGAATCTCGTGAAAACTGTCTCCCCGCAAGGGATTTCTAAACTTTCCACATTTCTAGATCTAATCCCTGAATCCCTCCAAAGCTGCACCAGTTTGGACTGCCTCAACAACTTCTGACTTCCCAAGGTTTCAATCTTGTCTGCCGAGACGACATTCCCCTGGACTCCTGAGTGTGCACTCCAACACCAATTTACATGCATAACTCCAGCTCTTCAGCCATGCCAAGCAGAATACATTGATTTCTTTGCTACTTTCTCTATGGTTCCTACTTGTGTCTCTCTCCTTGCTCGCTTTCTTTGTGACCTCTTTCTGGGTTCTCTCTTTGCAATCTCTTCCTGTTGCCTCTCTCTATGCCCTCTTGTTATGGCATCCCATTCTTGGGTTCTGTAATTGGGTTTTCGTGCTGTTCCTTCCCACACAGCTGCACTTGACACTTGTCCTTGGCCTGAAGATCTCTGAAATGTTGGAATGCACTTTGACCACCTGCTCCTGATCTGTGCAGGTGTGGAAACTTCTGAGACATGCTGGGACCTACACCACCAACCTTTGCTCTAGTATCCATTAAATTGGGATTCGGAACAGGATCATGTGTGAAATAAACCGGTTGATGATTTGAAATTGTAATTCAGCTTAGTAGACCCTATCTACTGTAAATTTTGGTGAATTCACTTTCTGGTTGCATGTATTATTTCAGTAGCAAAGTTAAGGGCCCCTCTATTACAATGTTAAAGTTAGGCAGTTATGTTGCTTCATATTAGAAAGAAAACATTACAATTCTGATCATAGAAGATTGAAAGTTGACATAAGGGGGACTGATGGGTGATGTTAATTATAAGAGAATGTCTGGCATAAAGGTTCACTATGTATCTAGATTTATCTATGTTCACATATACAGCATTTTTTATGTAAAACATGAGAGGAGTGTCACAACTTTTTATGCTTGGAGGTGGCACTTTGGTACTTAATTGCAGTAATCATACAATGTGGCATGCTGTATCTCAGTGCTTATATTCTCACCTTGAGTCAGAAAACTGTGGATTCAAGTCCATCTCCAGAGATATGAGCGTAAATTCTAGGCTGACCCTCCAGTGCTGCACTGTCAGAGGTACTATATTTCGGACATGATGCTAAACTAAGACTCTGTCTGCCAATTTCTGCTGGACATAAAAGATCCCATGGCACTATTTCAAAGTTCTTTCCGGTGTACTTTATTTACTTTTACTCCCCACTGTCTCCAAAGCAGATCATCAGTTTATTATTTGTGGGACCTTGGTATGCACAAATTGGCTGCAATATTTTCTATGTGCCAACACTTGTGCTTAGTTTACAATAAAATGCTTTTGGTCATAGAGTTTGTGATGGGCGCCATAAAAATGTGCTTGGTTTTTTTTAACTCCAGCAATTGAAGTACCTCAGTAATTGTATACCCTGACCACTGGGTGTCACTGCAGCAACAAACACTTAAAAATAAATCTCACTGTGAACATCCATATAAAAATTAAGTCCCTGAGAAAACTATCTGGTGAAAGTTAGTAAATTTTATCTTAGCATCTTGAGTACCTGTAATATCATGTCAGCTCTAACAGAAGTAATGAGGTCCCATGTTTCTGTGTAAAGCTTAAAAGCCAGTTTCCAGATCTACCTCTGATCCTGAAACTGATGCAAAGGTGCCAAAAATATCCTCAAAAATTATTTGCCACGTTTGGCCCTCCTCACAGAGTGTGAACACTGTATTTTCTCTTTTTCTTCTGTGATACACCTCTGAACCTATATCTTTGTGAGAGATGTTCCCAGAGTTACCCAATGTATATCATCACTAACTGTGTTCCAGTTCTATCCCTAGGCACTGGCTTTCAATCTTGGAGCATATACAAATTGTACTGTCTGTTTTGAGCCAAGATCACGATGAAGAAGCGAATGGAAGATTTCTTCTAAAATCAACCTGTCAGTGTTCCTACCTATTGAAATCAAACCTGTTAATACGTTTCTGTCTTATGCCATATGGTGCCCTCTCCACTTGAATACTCAGCAGTATTGGTGATCCTCCAAACTTAACAACAAAACCTAAACTTCCTCTTAACTTTGGCACGTGCCTTTCTTTTCCTCATTTATAAATCTCTTCTCCTATTTGTTATTTTCTATCCTCCTTCTTCTCTCTGTTTCTCCCATGTAGCTTAACCCAGATAGTGATCAGGCCCTGAATATTATGTTCCCTGGCTGCAAAACTATGAGAAATCAGCTAATATATTAAAATAACAAGATGTGTTTGCATATTATATACTAAATATTGAGAAAGAAATCAGGAAGCTGTAAAGAGGCCAGAAGGAGTAATTAAGTGACAAGTGCAGTTTATTATAGATACATGTGAACGAAGACATTTTGGGATTGGAAATGAAAATATATATGAAATGCCAGTTTTCTCAATGAAGTGCTGAAGGCGCTGTCAAAGGAACCTTGGTTCAATGCTCCGGTGTATCTTGTTGATTGGTCTGATTGCTACCATTGTGCACCTGTGATCAAGGGTGTGAATGTTTAAGGTGGTGGATGGGATGCCAGTCATGCAACTGCTTTGTCCTGGATGGTATTGATTATTGAAACTGTAGTCATCCAGACAAGTGTAGAATATTCCATCACCTTCCTGACTTTATAGATGGCAGATGAACTTTGGGAAGTCAGGAAATTGGTTACTCTGCACACAATTCCCAGCTTCTGACCTGTTCTTCTATCCATGCATATTTATATGATTAGTTCAGATTCTGGTCCATGGTGATGACCTCCAGAATGTTGCATCCTGCTGACATCCCATCCATTATTTTCCACAAACTTTGAATGTGTGTGTTCTATCTGTACGAAGTCCCACCTGGTCATCAATGCTTCGTCAGTGACCTTCACTGTTTTCAGTCTCCATAAAGCCTCTTTGTAAAACCCTTGACCACCTCAAATTTTGCAAGCTCTTAATTTCAATAGATTCTCTTCTCACCTGTTGTTCTGATTCTGGCTTTCTCTTCTCTCTTTGTTTCATTGGTTGTGGAGCTTTCAGCTGTCTTGGTCCAACACTGTAGTACTTTCAACTTTTAAAAACTGAGTCTCAAGAATCCTTCTCAACAATCAGCTCTTAACTTCTGAATATCTCTCACCCTGCCTTAGTGCCGTTTATCTGTGAAGCATAAGGTACCCTTTATGTTGAAGGGGTTAACCAAATTCATCATGTGATGGTAGCAGTAATAAATGCAAAGGATGGAGAAGGAGAGCAGAAAAATGGTACAGAATATAATCCAGTCTTCTTGAGAGGTTTTTAGCTTCAGCACATGCAAGAAGAGTAGAATCCTAAAATAATTTTCATTTATTTTGCTGTTATTATAGAAAACGTACATCTCAAGATGCTGTGCAATTGGAGATATATTCAAAAGCTTGGTCAAAGAGATGGATTTAAAGGCAGGGTATTAAGTAGGAGCTAAGTTGAGAAAGGCAATCCCTGAGCATGGCCTCAGACTCAGATGGAGACTTTGGCCATCCTCAATACTGGTGCCCCACAAGGCTATGTTCTCAGCCCCCTACTACACTCCTTATGACTGTGTGGCCAAATTCCCCTCCAATTCAATTTTTCAGTTTGCTGATGACATCACCATGATGGGTGGAATCTCAAACAATGACTAGACAGAGGACAGGATTGAGATAGAAAATTTTGGTAAACTGGTGCAGCAACAATAATCTTCCTCTCAGTTCAGCAAAACGAAGGAGATTGTCATCAGCTTCGGGAAGCATAAAGGAGAACATGCCCCTGTCTACATCAACAGGGACGAAGTAGAAAGGGTCGAGACTTTCAAGTTTTTGGGTGTCCAGGTCACCGACAACCTGTACTGGTCCTTCCTTGACCAACACTGCAGGTAGGGGGAGAGTGTTAAATTGAAGATTGCTGCCCACCCCAATTATGCAGTGACTTTACACAGGGCAGACAAGGATTCGGATAGGAAACCCACCCTTGCTCCAGTTTGCCCTTAAAGGATGTTTTGCATCAAGTTCCAACTTTTAAGCTAATACAAAGATTGACCTTGTGTGGGGAAATTGAAAAATAAAAGGACTTACAGGTGGGAAGTGGAGTCCCGGGACTACCTCCGTCAGAAGCTCTCTTTGACGGAGATGCACCTCCCTGCCCCCAAAGTCATGTTACCCCTGGACCTGTTCCCCAAAACCCTGATTGCTCCCTCCACCACGCAGGAGTGAGACCTTTCCTTGCAAACAAATTCCGGCTTTTGTTGCTTACCTTTGACTCATGAATAGGAGTTGTTGGATTACAAGCAACCAGTTTCCTTTGCCAATTAATTTGTTCTTACTCAGCTGTTGAGATTGTGTTCCATTCCACAGCTCCCCAGCCTTAATCAGATGACCAGAAATGGATAGGAAAGTGAACCCAGGTCTTGTTGTATAAAACTCGAGTGTTTTCTGTCTTTGCTACCTAAGTGATCAGAGAAGTGCAAAACGTATGAGAGATTAATACTTGATAAGTATGAGTGAATATACTCAGCCGGAGAAAATTGCTTCATTTTCAGGAAATTAAACCACAAAAATGTTATTTGTTTAGTTTGTATTGCTGCTTGTTGTTCTATTGTAGCTGCTACTGTTTCAGAAGACGTGACTGGCCCCTCCTCAATTCCTGATCTGAGCCTCTGTTGAATTCTCCTGACCTTGATGGTGTCAGCCTGGTCTATGTGTTGTTAGTGTTACTAAGTTACTGAATTATGCACCATACGTGCAGGTATATGCCAAAATAATGTGTAAATAGACAGTTTATAATGTTCAAATGGAGGCTGATCCATAATCTGATGTGTTTCAAATTAATAGAGAAAAATTGTTTGATTAGATATCGGACTTTTTGACATACCAGATAGCATCAGAGATTCTGGAGAGCAGGAAATGAATGTTAGTATTATGCATGCTGGGCTGTTACAGGACCCCTGTTTTGTCCTGTGATAACAACAAAACTGTCAATGTCACCATCGTTACTTGGTTGAAACTTCTGTAGTCCATAAATGCGCAGAATAAAGTGGAAATCCAGAAGTTGCTGTCAGTTCCCCTCCAGGCACAGTGTTGAATGCTCCCTGTGTACCAATCCAGTACAAATTGCTGAACTGCCAAAAGTTGTCCTATTACGACGTTTATCTGTCTGTAAAATTCTTTGACATTGCACCTTGTTGACTGAATTGTAGCTTGGTTTTTAGTGGTGTATTAAGTTCATAAATAATGCTGAACAGCCTAACTGTCCCTGAAGAGTTGAATTTATATTTGTGAAATTTCAATTTCAGCATTTACTCAGATCCTATATTTATGTCCCGATTGAGACTAAATTTAACAAAAAATGCCAGAAGGACAGATCATGATTGAAGGATTGGAGCATGCATGATGGAAGAAAATGAGGGGGTGACTAATGTTCTCAGTGAATGACAAAAATGGAAATATGTTCCATTTCTATACTGAACTATTCCTTACTTCTCACCCATTAATTTACACCAGAATGTTGAAATATATTTCGATAAATGTGAATTATAATGTTTCATATCTTGACTCATTTTTTAAAATAATCCAAGAGCAAAATACTGTGGGTGTTGAAAATCTGATGGGGATATCATTGGACTGGAGATCTAGGGTGAAACTTGAATCCGGAAAAATATGGAATGATGACCAAGAAACCATTGTTATTTAAAAATCACCTATTTGTTTAAACAAAGAAACCTTTTGGTCTCTTGTTGAGAGGGTGACAAATGCTGACTTTTGATCAACCGTTACCTCACTGAATAGAAACGGAATGAATAAGAAAATAATTATCAAGATTGTGATTTGCATCGTCTTGTTGAATGGGCCTTAAACATGGACCTGGAAACAAGCTGACAGCCGAAGTTGTGGAATATGGTTCTGGAGAAGGATGGAGTGGGTCAGTTGGCAAGAATTCAAGAGCAATGAAGACATTCTCAGGACGGTGGAGGTAGGAAGATTGTTATTGGATATCATCAAGAATAGGCAAGAATGTTGGGTTGAACATTTTCCAAGGCATTTTGAATGATGTGACAGAAAGATTAGATAGAGAGTTATGGACCCAGAGAGAGAAAGAGATTGAAGATGTTAGACATTTTGAAATTGAGATTGGGAGCTGCTACAAACAACTGAAGAGGAAACTAGAAGATCATAAGCTGTTGAGAAATGGTGCGCAATCTGCGGTCCACTGGCCACATGTGGCCCATCAGGGTTCTGAGTGCAGTCCACAGGACATTTTGTTGACTGTTGGCCATATGCAGATTGCCATGTTCTACAGCTGCTCGCCAAGTAGCATTTTTTCCCACAGGTATGACTGAAGTGACGCACACATAAAACAAGAGGCACTTAAAGTGATGTGCATGTACAGCATTGATCGTGAAAGCTCTGCGTCCAATCAAGTGTAAATATTTCTTTTGTTTTAATCGCTTGATGCGAATGACAGTTCTATTAAAATATGAATGATTCAACATTTTGTATAACCTGTTATGAAATATTCAGTGTGTATTAATTGTGTTCAGTCTTATTCAGGGGTCATAATTTGTGAACATGCCCAGTTTCAATCTTGCAGCCCCCTGAGATGAAGGAGGTCCACCAATGCGGCCCATACACTAGCCTTGTTAGTCCAACGTTGGTGTAGAGAATTGAGCAGAGGCATGCCCTTAGGTAAATTCCTCCTACCTTAGTGAAGGACTGATATTAGATGATTGGTTCACCAGATTTTTAAGTACTCATGTTGGTCCACAATCTGTCTTCTTTCATAGATTCATAGAATCCTTACAATACAGAATGAGGCCATTTGATCCATTGAATCTGTACTCACCACAATCCCACCTAGCCCTATTCCCATAACCCCACATTATCTCTTTGCAAGCTGGGATAAATTTAAGTCCTGATTTCCCTAAATTACTGTGATGTTTGGTGCTGGGGTGGAACGGTTTTTTCTTTTTCCTTTATTCTTTGACAGTATTTTTATCATGCATTGTGTCACCAATCTGCTTACTGGGGTAAACATTGTGGGTGAGTTTCAGAGAGTTGAGTTTTACAAGTGCTGTTCCAGGAGCATTGCAGTCAAGTAGATTATGAAGGCCTAGAATTTGATTCCTAGCCATTGATGCGCCTTCCATTGCTGATGGGATGAATTTTGCACCTTTGGATTAAGTAGATCAAGTTGAGTTCTTGTGGCAATTCAAGAAGCCCAAAAAATATTAAGTTTTTGACCCTGCTGCTGATGGTAAAAGTGTTAAATGTCCATCACCAGTACTGTGTAAGAGTAAGTTGAGATTGGATCCACAATTAAATTCGTGTAATATAATCCACATTTACAAATAGTGGAACTTTGGTGTTTAATTTGAGGGTTGCGGTGACTAGTGAAGCAAATTGTTTGATTGCCTACTGCTCTGTCTTAGTTGCTGTTATAATATATCTGTTAAGTGTTGGCATTCTTTTTGATGTACATCATATCTGTAGATAATTTCGTGGTTAGCAATGCTGCCTCATTGCACCAGGGACCCAGGTTTGATTCCCAGCTGGGATCCCTGCCTGTGTGGAGTCTGCATATTCTCCCTGTGTCTGTGTGGGTTTCCTCCGTGCTCTGGTTTCCTCCCACTGTCCGAAAGATGTGCTGGTTAGGTGCGTTGACTATGCTAAATTCTCCCTCAGTGTACCCAAACAGGCACCAGAATATGGGAACTAAAGGATTTTCACAGTAGCTTCATTGCAGTGTTAATGTAAGCTTACTTATGATACTAATAAATGAACTTAAAAAATTATGTAAAGCATTCATTCCTTATGCTGAGTGTACAATATAGCAAAGTTAATCTCCATTGCTTATCTTTTCGCCCTGATGTCATTATGCTCCATTATCAGGTAACCTATGAAAAAATGAAATGTATCCTTTTTCTACCATTCATTACTCTCATCAGTAGACATGAAATGCGATCTGACTTCTGTCAGTTTGCCAAAATCTTGTGGCGAATGGCTACATTCTAATTAATATTTTCAAGTCAAAATGCTGGGATTGTACTTTCTTCATCAAATGACATATTTGAATTCCCCACCTTTCAGTGTTTTGTCAGAGAATAGAGAAAGTTTTGGAGATGTTTATTCATGAATTCACAAGCAACATTGTGAAATATTATTATGGTGTCACATGTATGTTGCCATTGTATCAACAGAAAAAGAATTGTTTGTTGTGCTTTCCTCTCCCAAAGTAAAAACAGTTTCACCAAAAATTTCTCGTCCATGAAGGGAGGTTCTTCCTCCTCCTCCCTCCCATTTTTCCAAGTGACCATGTCAGGATTGCTAACCAGATTTCTCCAGGAAATATTTGAGGAGGATGAGAGGCGACTTAATAGAGGTTTGTAAGATGATGAGAGGGATTGATAGAGTGGACGTGCAGCAACTATTTCGTCAGGTAGATGTAGCTTTTACTATGGGGCATAACTGTAAGGTTCATGGTTGGAGATATTGGAGGGATATGCGAAGTAGATTCTTCACTCAGAGTGTGGTTGGGATGTAGAACAGACTGCCTGCTGTGATAGTGGAGTCGGACACTTTTGGAACTTTCAAGCAGTTATTGGATAGGCACATGGAGCACACCAGAATTATAGGGAGTGGGATAGCTTGATCTTGGGATTGGACATAGCTTGGCACAACATTGAGGGCCGAAGGGCCTGTACTGTGCTGTAATGTTCTATCTATCTATCTTTAAATTATAGCAAAAGCAAGCTACGACTGATTTGTTAGTTTTTTTCTCTCGGTTTTCAGGTGAATATTTCCGGATTACAAAAATATTGCCAATCCTTCCGTTATGACCCAATTTTCAATATGTCTGGGGTCTATGATTTGTATACTTCCAAACATTGTTATCTAAGTTTCATTTCTTAATCCAGTTAACTAAGGAGGACAGACTTGCATTTATATTGGGCTTTCATGACAGTAGATTGCCTGAGAGCACTTTACAAACCTATAAAGTACTTTTGAAGTGTAGATAATGTTGTAATGTAGGATGTATGGCAGCCGATTTGCACAAACTAACTCCCGCAAACAGTAATATGATAACTAGATGGTCAGTTTGTGTGATGTTGATTAAGGGATAAATAGGACACTGGTTAACATTTCTGCTTTTCAAAGTAGTGCAATGAGATATTTGGCATCTGCCTGAGAGCACAGACAGAGGCTCTGCTTGGCCTCCAATTCAAAAGACAGTGTCTTGGTAATATAGCACTGCATAGCATCAGCCATGATTTTTGCGCTGAGGTTGCCTGGAATGGAACTTGAATCCACAACCTTTTTATGTGGAAGGGAGAGAACTACCGACAGAGCTGCAACTGATATTAAATCATAACAATCATTAAGTTTCATACATGTCCTCATCCTTTCATGCTGAATAGTTATCTTAAGTAGCATCAATAGATTGTTTAGTCATTTGTGTATCAAATGTTTTTATAAAACAGTTGCAAAACTATGCTTTTGTATTCTGTCCTTGAGATTTACTTGATTTTACCTTTGATGAATTGTTTTAGAAAGACATAGGGTCAGTACTGCTAATGCAGCAATTGGCACTATAGAATTTTCAAGCTCACGCTCAAGTACAGTAACTTTCTTGTAGCAATTCACTTTTCTACAAAGGATATTTATCAGATAATGCAAGATGATGAATTCTGTGTCTTTCAAATTTAATCTTTAAATAAACTCAGAAATTGGAAAGGGGACAATTACTGAAACGGACAATGTCTGCATCTTTTTAAAATTTCATGTGTTGTGTGATGAAGTGCTGGTTAATCTGAAAAAGGTAGGTAGCATTGTGATTTTGTAATAAAATTTGCACTTGCAACGTGGCTGAGGAAACTATCAGTTATTTTGGTCTCACAGGCTGAAATGGGAGTTGGAACTCTCAAAACCTGCAGTGCTTTATGTTTATTTGCTTTCAACTCTTCCATCATTGTTTCTTATAATAAGCTGAAGCAACTTGGAAATTGTTGGAAATGTCACTCTGAAATGCAGTTTCATAGCTTTGAATAACACTTTTTTTGTGGGAAGAAATTTTCTCTCTCTCTAATCTTTGTCACAGTTCCTGATAGGGTGGGAAACCTGTTCTGTAGGCTCCTGCCTGTGAATGAACTGAAAACCTAACATGGAAGAGATGCATTGCCTTATAGTTTTCTTTTCCCTGTCATTTGGATAAAATCTGGCTTCTACTTGGAGCTTTTGAATGATGGAAATCCAGAGCTCAGCATATTAAATTTTCCAGATAAAAACCTCATCCTTCTGTCTCGGTGAATCAACAGCAGTAATTTGCATTTATCTAACATCCTTCACATTTAAAGAAAGCCTAAGGCACCTTACAGAGATGGAAGAACAAAAACATTTTTGCAGATGCTGTTGACTCTGGAACTTTATTAGAGCAGCTGCTCTTCCTTCATTATCCTGAACAGCAAGTATCAACTCTTAGGGTAGGGGGTGTCCAGTTGTCACTGACTATAATCCCATATTTTTAGGTCCATTTACCACCTCCCTATCCTCTTAATGTTGAGCATGTGTACTTCAATATGAGATTACTAAGCAATGAGTAGAAATGTAAACCTAGTACTCTTATTCTTTTGTCTACCCTCCCAAAAAGTATAAATAAATTTGGAACTTTTTGGTTTGATTTGTAACTCCTTCGCGGTTCTTTGTAAGTAGGAATATTCCAGTTGCATAAGACCTTTTAACAATTTAGTTGCTTCATGTAATGGGGTACTTGGAGAAAATAGAGCAGGCATGCCTGGCATAGGTTAAGTATGATGTTCTAGCTCAGAATTGATGCCAGTTTCAGTCATTCAAATAACTCATATTCAGCAAGTGACCAAAGAGATTCATGCACCTACTATAAATAGAAAATGTTGAAAGCTAAAAAAAGCACACTGAAATAATTGTATTTTAAAAAATATATCAGTAGTCAGTTAATTTCTGTGAATTGAAGTGGCCTCTTTGACATCATAGGGTGTATTATCCAGAAAAGATGTTGTCCAATAGGGACATCTCACGTGCATATGCACACAATCACCCACACAGGCACATATACATAGACATGTGTGTACACATTCCCCAGCTGAATGTCTACGGTGACATGATTAGAACGTGTGATCAGTTGTGCACCACTGCAATGGGACCTGGTTTTGTATCAGCTGCGAAATAAAGCCACTTGTCTCTGATGTCAAGTAAAGCTGCCCACAAAGAACTTCTCAGCCTTTGTGACATGGCTTTCCCTTTTCCTCAAGCAAACCAGGAAGTTAAATGCATTGTATCCCCTCATTTTGAATTTAAAATTTCAGATAAAATTCATGATTACAATTGGATTAAGATTGAAGGTAAAATAAAGGCTTCTTTTAAATTTTAATTTAAAAGATTACAATGCATGGTATTTCTTAGCATAATGGAGAGGTATGGCATTCTTGAACACAGATTCATTTTTCAGAGTCAGTGGAAGTGTTGAACAGTAAATCTGAAGTCAGTGTGGCATTTTAACAGTGAGAATAACAGAGTTAAAGCAGAAATTTTCCTCAATTCGCTGATTGCTTCGTGATTGCGGTCTGGTGGATCTCAAGAACTTGCTTTCTGCAGGTGTGGGATCACTAACAGCAACTATTGCCAAATTATTAAGTGCATGTCTGGACAGCAGAAATTGCTGTCAGTTTCAGTGGAATACTGACTGAAAATACTCTGTTTCTCTGTTATTATCACTGCAAAATCTGGGTTGCAGTTATGGAAACATTGCTAAAATATTGAAAATGTAGTTTGTTTTTTATTTAGCATGTTTCTTATCTGGTAAATGAATAAAATGTTTAACTACCTTGAATTTCAGTAATTAATTCAAAATTATTTAGTAAGAAATAGTACTTCTTAGTGAAATGGATGGCTTTAAAACAACTTAAATTGATTTTCAGCTCACATGACTTTCGATAGTTGGAAGAGGGGAAGAAACAGTGCTTAAAAAAAAACACAGAAGTTGTAATCCTTGATGTATTGGAAGATTGTAATTTGATGGTCCAATCTGGTGCACTGAGTAAGGAAAATGTATTAACCAAGACCTATCATAGATCTTTTTTAATGGGTGGAAAAAATATCAATGTCATTAGTTCCAGACCAGTTTCTTTTCCCATTCTCAAAGCTTTAGTGCATAACTTATAAATCTCCTTTCATCAGCTGTATGACTTGCTTTGAGCAGGTCCAAATATGAAGCTAAACCCAAAGAGTGAATGTCAATGAAGGTGGAATAGGCAATCAAATTATTACAAATTTCCTGAGTGAAAGCTAATGGACTTGGTTAATGTGATCAGATGTGATTTTCTGTGTCCTTGTGCCGTTGGACACACTTACTTTGTCTAAAGGAGCGAAAGTTAATTTTATTTTTTCTATTAAGTTAACAATTAACCTTTTCATTATTTAATTGTATGTTTTTTCCTCCCAAAATTTTCTGATTAAATCATTTTTGGATGATATTTATTTATATGTCTGAAGGTTTAGAATACCCACTCAAGTTCTATGTTTATTTGCTTCTTGTTACACAACTTAACCAAACACTAATTGCATGGGGCTTATTTTTAGATTACAAATATAAATACATTTTCCAATACATATAAACAAAATAAAACATTATAATAAAGCATGATTTTTGTCCATATGTGAATTAGTCTGCGTTACATCATGCAGTGTTCCAAATATTGTTATGCCAAATGTGCATGTGATTTCTAAATCATTGAATAGAGGAGAAACTGGCAAATAAATAAAATCAGGCAAATAAATTTTCTTAGAGAAATTTGCTCAAATGACATTGAGCTGGATCTCTTTTTCTGATTGTGTCTACTCATGGCACTTTATCACATGGAGTTGTTGAGTAGCTGCAGTATAAAAATTTTAATTCTGATTATTTAGCCTTGGTGGCCTGAAAGGGCTCAGCCAGCAAGAAATTAGCAACCTACACCTTGTTCTCAAAGCTGTCCCTTCAGCTAAAACTTCTTGTACATTTAATAATGAATTATGTATATACTGCTCTTCGTGTATCCTCCGACTTCATAAATTCCACGGGAACATTATTTTTAAAAAAATATATAGATATTTCTCCTTTGATTTGCCTGAAGTGTATTTCGAATCATGAGGAAGCATTTTTGTTGTTTTACACTGGACATATTCAAATAATTTTTTTCTCATTGTCAGTGGATTTACAAAGTACTTCACAGATGGGCAAACAGAAATTATAGACCTCCTTTAGTGAATCATACATCTTTTATCGTCGTTGCGAATGTTGTGAAAAATTGATCATGAAATAATATCATTGTTTGCTAATTTCAATGTGCTCTCAACGTGTTGCAAGTAGTGTGCATTCTTCTCTGATCTAATATGACAGTCCAATGGACAGTGACTCCCATACCTTTGTGCACACATTTTGGAGTAACTTAAAACACGTGGCAAAAGTAATCTCCCAGATATGAGGTTGAAGTACAATTCCACAGAATTGAAAATGGTTGGTGCGATTCAAGTACATGCGGACCAGTGAGCTGCAAAGCAATAGCTTTTGCCATTCAGTGCAGGTATTGTGTTCACAAACTTATAGTGAACTTGCTATTGGAGATTTCTAAAATGCAAGCTGTTTGAGTGTACTGCTCTGTAAAGAGGATCATTGGTTTTTGTGAACAGTTGAAGTTGAACAGTTTTTGTGAACAGTGAGGCCCTTCAACCAATTGTATTGGGAAAGTTTGCCAGATGACGATTCTGGATTTTAAAAATCAAGAAATATCAATGACATGTGAATCGTTGTATAGAAAGTAAAATAAAGATTAGGTTATATTAAAGGAGAGCAAAGCATATAAACTATATGTTAAAACAAAAATTTTAAAAACTGCAGCATCATTTTTATCAGAGGGCATGAGATTGCATGCATGCAAAGTTCATTTTCCCCAGCCCGAGAGATTATTTATCACTAATTGTAATTTTGTACACAATTTAAAAACTTAGTTGTTTGGAACATGGTTCAATTAGTGCAATTGCAATAGGTAATGATCCCTAAGGTTCTTGCAAATTCCATTTACAAAGACAGAAATAGTGCAATTTGTGGAGGAGCAGTGTATCACTGACAGGACATTTTACCCAGCAGTGAATGCTGATGGCCTCCTTTTTACTGGCAGGGGAAAAGCCAGGCCAGGGTGTATTGTCATGCTTCTTTCCCTGGCCCATCTGTGTTGTAGAAATATTTAAAATTAAGAGTGCAATCCTTTTCTTTAAAATGAAGGAAAGATTTGCTGCCTTTTTAAAGGCTACAATTCAGCATCTTTTGCGCACATTAGGAAACATGATTGTACGGTCAGATGTGTCTTTCTAAAAGATCTGATTTTTACAGTGTTCTGAATTTTAATCATGAAATGTACCTTTTTAAAAAAACTCATTATGTGCATCTCTGTTTAAGGTTATAACATCCATATGTTTGTTCATCAACATACTGTTTTCCAAATATGGCCATTACTTTGGAAATCCACAAATCCTGAAGTTAAATGTCTGTCATTAGGTCAAGCCTTAATTTTGTTTTAGGCATATTAGGCATTACAGAAGAATGCATACTATTTTCAGCATGCTGGGATCACATTGAAACTAGCAAACAATGCCATTTCTTGAGCAATTTTTCATAATATTCACAAAAGCAAAACAAGCTATGTAATTTTAAAATCTTGAATCATATTGCTAGCTTTATACGAAATGTTGAAATTATATCACTTCAGTGGTTTTGAGAAGCTAAAATGTTTAAACACTTTTGATTAAATGCTGAGTTAATAATTGCAGGGTATGTATTGAGATCACTGAAAGAGCAAAGGGAAATATTAGGAGATTCTTTAATGCAGAGGATTGTTAGGGCATATCCTCCCAGAAACAGTGGTCGCTTGTAAAGGGAAGCGGATAAATATTTTGATAAGAAATACAAAATGGATAAGGTAAATGGTAAGAAAATGGGAGTAAATGGTTGCTTCTTTCAGAGAACTGGTAAAATTATCTGATGCTCGGCATAAAAAAATTCTTGTATAAATGTATATTTGTTTATGTCATAAAATTATATATGACATTTTTCTGTGCAGAAGGGAAGTATTTGGATTTATATGACAACTTACTGTTTCTGGCAATATGAATTACTTTGTGGAGTGCAGAGGCTGTTGGACAAGCCAAAAAGTGTGAGTTTTGCCACTGCTTGTTTTTCTTCTTTTACATTATTTTCATTTTTTTATATTCACTGGCTTCAGTAGATGTTAACTGGGCAGCTGGGTTATTACCACCATTCCTTTCTCAATTCTATTCCTAAAAAACACTACAGGGTGCAGCAGAGTTTGCTTAATGCTGAGCGCTTATGGTTTTCTGTCATGGCTTGAAACATTAAAAGCATTCAAAACTTTTATTTCAAAAACAATATAAACATGGGAAAGTCATAGCAATGTGCAGGCAGGGTGGAAAGGAAATAATTTCTAGTGAAACATCCAAGTTATATTTTCCCACCTGCTTTCTAGTAAAATCAAAAGCAAACTTCCCAGTTTGAACCATTTTAATCTCTCTCTCCCAATTTTCTTTTCTCCTTGCTTTCCTCTTGAGATATGGTTTCACCACATATATGGGATGAACTTGTAGCATGCTCACATGGTTTGAGACTTCAATCATTTGGAGATCAGATGAGACACTCCTTGCTTGCATGGCTCATTATCATTCCAGGCTATGCAGATACACACTCATGGGAATAATGATGTGTTGACAAATACAGGCTGTTGTGACTGGATTTATTTCCTGTAGGAAAATATATTTGTGTTGAGCAATATGACTCCTGTCTACATTTTGAAATTTCCCCTTGCTCTGGCATTGCCGGTGGAAAACTTACAGCTGGGTGTTTCTCATTGGTCAAATGTACAAACTTTGCATGCTTACTCTTGTGCTTTACTGAAATTTTGATGACAACACTGATTGATAAGTCCATGAGTTGAAAACTGCAGGCATTTTTCAAAGAATGAGCATCATTTACGCATGTGACCCAGTCAGTCTGATCATTTGGTTTCAACTGTGATCTTGGGACATTGGCAGAGCAGACCCAGCACTTAACTACAAATAAATAACAAAAGAAATTTTAATAGTTGCTTATGATTCATTCTTGAAGTAACTGCCAGAATTAGAAAACTGCTTGATTATGTTATTGTGTTGTTAGGTTGGAGTAGTTTCAATATATTCTCAAACTGCAAAACATTCTAATTTTATTTTGACATATTTACAATAATGAAGAGCACCTCTTATACTAGAGGTGACCAGACTTATTCTCCTTGAACTTCAGGTAACATGGTTGTATGCCATTTCCCCCCCAGGACATTGTAAACTGTTTGTTAACTCTTACTAGAATATCACATGGAATGATTCAAATTGATTGAAGACTGGCATCTGTAATACTGGGGATCTCTGGAGGAGGCAGAGATGGATCATCCTCTTGACACTTCTGGCTGAAGATTGTGTCAAATGCTTCAGCCTTATCTTTTGCCCTGATGTGTTGGCTCCCTCATCATTCAGAATGAACCTGTTTGTGGAATCTCCTCCAGTGAGCTGCTAAATTTTCCAGCATCATTCATGATTGGATGTAGCAGGATGCCAAACTTGGATTTGATCTGTTAGTTGTGGAATCGCTTAGCTTCGGTAATGCTGTTTGAAACTCAAGTAATAATGTGTTATCGCTTCATCCAGTTGATACCTCACTTTTTTGTAAGGTATGCCTCCTATAGCCTTCAGTGAATCAGGGTAGAGCCACTGGATTGGCGATAATGGTAATGTGTGGGATATGCAGGGCTATGAAGTTACAGATTGTAGTAATGTACAATTCTGCTGCTATTGATGGCCTACAGGGTTTTATGGATGCCCAGTCTTGAGTTGCTAGATCTATTTGAAATGTATCCCATTTAGCATGGTGGTAGTGCCATACAAGACAATGGATGATATCCTCAATGTGAAGTTGGAACTTGAACTCCATAAATGTTGTATAGTGGTCACTCTTACCTATGGACAGATGCCTTTGTGATGAGCTGGTTGTGCAGACGAGGTAAAGTATGTTGTTCCCTCACCGTCTGTCACAGACCTAATCTAGCAGATGTGCCCCTTATGTCTCGGCTAGGCTTGATTGGTCATGATGCTACTGTGCCAGTGAAGTCTCCCACCCAGAGTACATTCTGTTGTCTCTGCTCTCTCCATCATGTTCTGTTATATTGATAAACATTATGATGTCTCTTGAATCTACCATGTTTAGTTTCCTTCCAGTTTTTAAGGAATAGTGCATTCTCATTCTGATGTCAGTCTTCTGGACGCTATTACCCAGAATTCAAAATAGCATATGGTTTCAGATCACCTGCTTCAGTGTTTTCTTTCACATATAATGATCATGATCAATTCAGTCTAAGACCTCAATTTCTCCACTACTTCTCACTATCTCAACTGATCCCTGACTCAGACCTTTTCTTCTGGTTGAAGATATGATAATTTTTGTGTTCTGTGATGACCATCATAGTATTTCATCTGTCTACTTTGTAACTTTCTTCTCCATCTCATACTTTGTCTGTGGGCAGAATTTTACCACTTTGCCTGCCATGGGAATTGAACTGGGAAGGAGATGGACTATGCAAAGGTCTGTTTCCCTTGGATGGAATTTTCCGGCTTTGGGGTGAGCGCATCCAGAAAATCCTGCCCTATGACTTTTTGTTTATGGTATCAATGCGTGCATAATGGTAGGAATCTATGCCCACCATCTCCTTTGTCTGAATAACTTGCTTGGAGCAAACACGTTTTGCAAATGCCAATCTGTAACTCAAAAATGCTAGTTGAAAATGTTCTTACTTTTTCAGCAATACCTTTACGGTTCTCTCAGTTCTTTTCGGTTCTCCATTGAGCTGTGGAAACTTCAGTGAACCTGTGTCAACAAATGCAAATTATTTTATTATCTCTTGAAATTCTATATTTGTGAATCTGATATCACAACATCAGGAATCCCATGGATTGTGAAAATTTATTGCAGTTATCTGTATCTCTCATGTGACCACACAACTAATTCACTTCAATCCACCTTGATTACTAATCTGTTATAATTCCATCCATTTCCAAATAAATCCATTCTTAGGCATTCCATAGCCTTGCAGGAAAAGAAAATGACATTAGTTGTTCTTTTGATTCTTCTTTGTGAATTGAACATCTGGATATCATTTCTTTCAATGACTTGAGAGACCAGACTACTAAATCAAATATCATGCTTAGGCTCTGCATGGGTACTACCTTAATTACCAACATATAGGTGCTATAAAATCTCAAACCTTAATATTCTTAGGATGGTTATTCTATCAGTGCACACCAATAAATCATCGATCACTGGCAGATGTGCCCTTTGCTTGAAATATAGTCTCCAGATAGGAATATGTGGTATGTATATTGGTCATCTTCAAACATAATACTTTCTGAACTGCTTACATCTGTGTCTGATTTTTGAGCCTCTCTGATTTCATTCAATCTTCATACAGTAATGTAGCAATATATGCATTGTCATAATAGTAAACTCTTTGACTTATTCCACAAATCCACTATTGCGTTTTTCTGGGTTTTGTTTCAATGTGTAATACTGCACCTGCTGTCCTATGTTATTTCCCTTGAACAAATGCCATAAAGCATCTGCTTTTACTGTAATGTGAAGACTCAAGACATAGTCAACAAATTTCTAATGGGCCTATGTAGCTGCGAATACTTCCATTTTGATCACTGATTATCTCTTTTCTGTATCTTTTAATAACAGTGATGAGTATTAGACAGGCCTGTGGGCTCCATGTTTTTGTACCTGAAAAAGTGTTGCCTCCAATCCTATAGGGGATGTGTCTGTGGCAATAATTGTAGGTAACTCTAGATCATAAAGTGCAAATATTTCTGATGACATCAATCTTTCTTTGATTTTTTTTTAATGATTTCTGATGTGCATCATATTGGTGTAACAACAGGCATAATGGCTCATTGGATTCTGTTTGATGTTTTTTTAAAGAAATTTTGTTATTTGGTTCACCATTTCCATGAATCTTTATGATCCTGGTCTTCAGTGGATCCATAGTAAGAAGTCTCACAACATCAGGTTAAAATCCAACAAGTTTATTTGATGGTAAACCCACAAGCTTTCGGGATGCTGTTCCTTCATCAGGTGACTGGAAAGTTCTGATCAGAGAAGGGCATATAAAGGCACACACAGTTTACAGAATACTGATTAGAATGTGAGTCTTCTGCTATTCAAGTCTTAAAGGTGCAGACAGTATGAATGAAGATAGCATTGAGCATTGATTAAAGAGATGTGTATTATCTCCAGACAGGATAGTGTCACATCTCTTTAACCTATGCTGTGAAAACTTGCATGTATGCTAACCTGTTAAAATGGAATCTTCCAAATGGTGTTATGAATATTCTGATTGGCCTGGACTGCTCTTCCATTGGTCTTTGCCAGAATCTGCTGTTAGTGTCTCGTTTAGAGAGCTCTTCCCTAATTTAATTAAACTTTCATGTACTGATACCATTGGGTGCACTTCTCTTTTCACAGTTTGATTGAATTGAGTGAACTTAACAGATATTCTTATGGAACCATTTGGCTTCAAAACTACTACCATCTTTAAGTACCTCTTGTTGGCTCTTCTAGGGTGAAATGACTCCCCATCTCACCATTGAGTCGATTTCCTTCTTTATCTTTGGAAGTAAAGGATGTAGAACATTTGAGTGTATATAGGCATATTGGTTTCTCTTGTGGGTTTTTTTTGGTTTTCCAGTCATGTAACTAGCCTTAGGAATTCTCCTCTGAAGTCTACTGATTGACCTTTACCATTATTTATTTCTTCTGTTCTTCACATTGGATTGAATTCTGTATATTCCTTTCTACACAAGAGCAAGTTATTCTTATCTTGAATTGTATATGGAACTTCAGGGATCACATTCTCTCCCGACTTTAAAATAGCTATTTGTTCTCCCAGAACTTTCAGCTCTGTTTATCCTGATCCTTGTAGCATCTTGGAGGAGGGTTGTGAAACTCTCATGTTTAACCATGATTCAGCATTTGAGAGAACTGAAACTGCTCCTTCAGTATCTGCTTGTGATCCTGTGACCTTCTACCAGGATCTCTGCACCCCAATAATTTCCTCTTAATAATTTAATTTCTCTGAAGAAGAATATCTCAATATCTTCTGAATCTTGTGTTTCATAGACTGTTTCCCTTTAAAGCATTGTCTTTTTGAATGTCCTGCCCTTTTTTTCTACTGCAATGTGAGACTTGCAGTGGCTTTGCATATATTTTTGTGTGTCTTCAGTGGGACAATTCCAGTGCTTATTTCGTTCTCTCTCATGCTCTCAATTGGTTTTGCTTGCTCGCGCTTTTTCTCTCTTGCTCTCTCTCGCTCTCTCTTTCTTCCTCCTTATTAACCGTACCCTTCCCCTGGCAATCAGTTATACCTTCCATTCCTGGATTGCCTACCTAATTGAATCACTCTTGGGACTTCACATTATCTGAATGCATCATCCACTATTCCAATGACTGTTCTGTCACAATTTCACTCCTCTTCCAGATGACCATACTCACAGAACTCTGCTGACAGGTACAAATCATTGATAAATGCATTGATGTTTTCCCTTGTCTCTGGGTTCATTTATTGAAAATTTTGCACATTCCACAAGAACTTAGGCATATGTGACTTTACCCTTGTCAATTCCCAGGATAGCTAAAATATTGTTTTCACAGTTGCCCATTGCGTATAAAAGTGTACTGACTTGCTTTGCTGCAAGACCCAATATATCGTGAAATTGAGTGAATCTCCTTTATTACTTTTGTTGCACTGAAGCATGGTTATGACCTGTGACTGTCCTGAAGTGCTCTAGCAGAGCTTGAAGTTGAAATTTCTCTGATACCATCTTTTTTTTGTCACTGCTCAGCATATATTAAGGTGCTGTTGGGTTAGAACCATTGCAATACATTTTCAAATACATTATTGTGACATATTTGCAGTTATGAGAATACCCCTTACAGTAGCTTCTGCCCAGGCTTACTTTCGTTGAGCTTTAGATCACATGAATGTGACTTCTTTCCATGACATCACAGACTGTTATAGTTAACTCTTGTTGGCACATAGTCAAAGCTATTCCATTATACTATAGGAAGATGTTTCCTTTAGTACTTGGAGAAGTTAAAATTAAATGTATTAATTTATCTAATAAGATTTGTGTTTACTATAATGATTGGACTTTAGAAAAGTTAAAATTAAGGTAAAGCTGTTCTTTTCTTTCATGAGTAGGGATGGGAATAGAGGGATATGGCCCCCGCAAGGGTAGAGGGTTTTAGTTAAGTCGGGCGGTATGATTGGTACAGGCTTGGAGGACCAAAGGGCCTGCTTCTGTGCTATAATTTTCTTTGTTCTTTATTCTTTGTAAGGCAATTTAACTAATTAAAGCACATCTCTCCAGGATACACATTCTCCAATTCTAGCATTCTGTTGCTTTTAAAATGAACCTAATATTTTAGTCTCTACTGCTATATCTAGTCAATGAATTCAAATGCATATCATTCTTTGAGCAAAAATGGTTCTTTCAAGTATCTGTTTTAAGTTTACTTTTCAAGCAATACATTATTCTGTTGGATTAAAAGTTTAGTCTCTCGCTCCAAAATTAAAAGCCAATGGTCGGGTCAATTTCATTGGATTCAAGTGCATCTTTTCCATTTGGAACTCAGAGGGGAATGTGATGAAGTAGCCTCAGATTTTTTAATTGGCAGATAAAGGTTCATAAGGAACAAGCAGAAGTAATTTCCAATGATTGAAAGAATTAGAAAGAAAACTGGAAAAACAATTGAAAGTGGTTAAAAAGGGAATTAGGAACATGGAGAGAAAATTGGAAAAGAAAATTGCCAATGACTGAAGAGAATGCCAAGTTGTTTTGGTGCCTGATGTATTTGCAGCAAACAATTAAAGAGCAGCTTCGCGTTAAGAAATGAAAAGCAAAATCTTGCACAGAAGGAAATAAGCATAGCTAAAACTTGAGCTCCAATATTATAAAGTAGATAGGAATTCTTAAGAAATATTGAGCACATCTCTTGAATTGCAGCTATACAATTCATGAAGGATTTTAGGAATAGAAACTGCACTCCATTAAATGATCTATTTCTATTTGCAAAATTCATTTTGTTGCTTCAGTTATCATTTCTGTAGATATGAAGAACCAATTTGAGATGTATACTCAAAACATAAAGCTAAAAATAGTACAGATATATTTGTGTACAGCAATATTTCTGTGATTAAATAGCTGTTATTTCTCATCAAGTTCTTGTTACAGAAATTAATTTTCCAAGTGTTTTGTTTTGGGACTGTCCCTTTAATTTAGGTAAAACTAAAGGATTTTCATAGTAATTTCATTGCAGTGTTAATGTAAGCCAACTTGTGACTAATAAATAAAGTTTAATTTTAAATATAGGAATGCAGGAGTCAATTGACCTCTTCTGAATTCCACTCGACAACAAGCTTGGCTGATTTCATTGTTAAAGGTTTTGATTGAGAATGATGTGCATAATATTCACACCTGGGAACAATGGTAGGGGCTTCTGTGGATAGACTATTAAGTTTCAGAATCTCTCAAGGAGATGTTAGGAAGGTAGGTTTTATAAATGGTTATGCTTTAAGCTGTCTGTTTAATTCCAAGAAAGGATAATATTGAGGACTTAGGCTCATGCGATTCACTTTTTGGCAGATGTGGATTTGAGAGGGGAACAGGCCATAGAAAGCCATTGTAATATTGGCATGCAGGCTTTTCTTAAGATGGCCCTGAATCTCTCAGACAGCCTGCACAAATCTAAGAGAGCAAAGAGATAGAAGCAGCAGAATCTTGGTCACATGCAGAATGCAGGTAGGAGATTGTGCTTGGATTGAAGAGACCAATTCTTTGAGAATTTGAATGGAGGCTGGAAGATTTGCCTAGCTTTGTCTTGATGGAGGAACCCTTAGGATAACTTTTCAATGTGAGTATTAGTTTGGGGATTACAAATTATCTGGTGGGAAAAGAAAAAGGAAGAGAATAGCTTTGGGCAGGTTCCTGCAGAATGAAATATTCACTTAAGAGACAGAGTAAAGCATTACCATTCAGGGAGATTTTTGGTCATCTTAAAAAGTAAATGGGAGGATCTTTTATGCTGTTTAGAGTATAAGTTGCCAACTAGTCAATGTTGCTTTTATAATATTTTAAAACTTGAAATCTTGTATGAATCTTCCACTTAGTCACTTGAAATTTGAATATCTTTTTAAATGCTATTGATCTCTTGAGGGGATTGTAACTTCCTAATTTCATTAAATGGAACAGCATTTGAATGACAATTCACTTGCAATTTAAGCAAGGGGATATTGAGTTCCCCAATAACCTAAAGAGCAAAAGTACCACGAGGTTAAGATAAATCTTGATCTCTGGTTTTAAGTTTAAATTTATTTAGTAGTGTCACAATTAGGCTTACATTAATACTACAGTGAAATTACTGTGAAAATCCTCATGTTGCCATATTCCTACACCTGTTTGGATTCACTGAGGGAGAATTTAGCATTGCCAATACACCTAATCAGCCCGTCTTTCGGACTGTGGGAGGAAACTGAAGCACCCAGAGGAAATGCACACAGAAAAGTGGAGAACGTGCAGACTCTGCACAGACAATGCCCCATGTTGGGAATTGAATCTGGGTCTCTGGCGCTGTGAGGCAACAGTACTAACCACTGTGCCACCATGCAGTTTTGGTTGTTATTGCAA
Source organism: Sphyrna mokarran (assembly GCA_024679065.1). NCBI lineage: Eukaryota > Metazoa > Chordata > Chondrichthyes > Carcharhiniformes > Carcharhinidae > Sphyrna > Sphyrna mokarran. The sequence goes on along the minus strand of JAGIQG010000006.1, from coordinate 56,287,359 downwards.
TGGATGTGTGTTATATTTACCTAGTGTTAGAGAGGAGAGGGATTGCTAAACGTTCCATTCGTAAACATAACAGCTGAGAGTGAACTATGCAGTGATACTGTACAAATAGTCTGTTAACGTTCATTGAACTTATACATGAAGGATTTATGAGCAGAGTTTATTGAAATGTGGCTCCAACCTGTGCCACATGTGGATCTGAGATTGAGCAGAAATCAATGCCAATTGTGCAACATTGAGGGTTTTGTATCTCATGTAACTTGTGTAAAAATACTGCTCTTAAAGGTTAATTAAAATTATCAGTATTTTGAACCATAGAAAATTAACAATAGCCCAGAGATTGCTGTGACCAGCAATATAGGCCAATGAACTGCACTTAACATTTGTTTGCCATACAAAATGTAGTTGGTAGATTTTTGAAGAGATCAGTTTTTTGAGAACGTGAATGGGGCTGGAAGATTTGCCTAGTTTTGGCAAATTGCTTTTACTTGTTCAATGTCAATGATATTTTGCCCTGTTCTGTAGACTCTGATCTGTTCAGTATTGTCAGTGTTTAAACATCTTGGGATGTTTTAAAGGCATTTTATAAATGCAAGTTGTAATTTGATCAACTTAACAACAAAATAAAGTGACATTGCAATTAATCCCTTGCAAAGTAAACATCAGCTCGGACTGTGCAAGACTTATCTAGATTTAACTCGTATTTTGATAAGAGAATTCCTGCCCTATTAATTATAGTTGAGGGAGAGTACTTCTCAGTTTAATTAAAAACAGTACTTGTATACGTGGTAGTGATAATTATTGTTTGCAAGCTATCTTAGCCATTGCACATCTTATCTGTTGGAATTTCCTTTTAAACTATACTATCTGGCTGCCCCATTCGTATTCTGAATTTGTTTTTAAATTTGTGACCATTTGGTGTCTCTCTTTAAATTCCTTCAGTCTGACTTATCATTGAAGAACTTCAAATGCTAATCATTGATATTGTTACTCAGTAAATAGTAATCTTACCTACAAGTGTGAAAATTGCAGTCCCACTTCTGGACTTGAATTCGAAAATCAAAGCTGACTCTTTGGAGAAGGAGACTGGAGGAATGCTGCACTGTTGGAGGTATTATCTTTTGGATGTTAGTTCAACTGAGGCTCTTCTGACCTCTCAAAAAACCAATGGCACTTTCCAAAGAAGAGAAGGGGAGTTGTCCCTGGTATCAAGATCATTAATTATCTTGCAAAATCTGGTCCTCTGAAGCTTTTTGATAGAGGTTGCTATGTCGAAATTGAGTGATTAATTTCCTGGATTGCAAGAGTGACATTTCAAATGTACGTGATTGGCTGCTTTGGGATATTCTGTAGTTGTGCTTCATTCCTCCATGTCCTTTCAGCTTAATTCTTCCTTTGCTCCAAATGTTTATCCATGTAATGAAAGTAATGTGCATTCGTATGGGTACTTTCTGTACAACATCGATAATGTGTGCAATAGCTTTTATGAATGACAATGAGAGCCATGATCCAATGTCAATAATAAATATAATGCACACTTTTATTTAATGGACTTCTGGAAATCAGAGATACATGCAAAACAAAATCAGCAATGTTGCAGGATTAGAATTATTCCAGGATGTTGAAAATTCTTTGGGAATTTGGTACCAAATCCAAATCTTGTTAAACTAAAATTCAGTAATTGCCATGCAAGTAATTTGGCATTGAACTTTGACAGATCTTGCAGGTACTATGCTAATTATACACTAGTAATTTATCTATAGCATAATGATTCTACAAAGCAGATTCTCCATCTTGACATCAATCTATCCTGCCAATCTTGTGGGACATGGTGCAGCAGTATATAAACCTTGTAATTGGGACTTAGTAACTCATAACACAAACTGTAGAGTGGAAATTTAAAATTTGCTTCGACAATTTCCTCCTAATATTGGTGAATTGACAATGACTCTGAAATGGTGCATGCCTACGGAAAAACATCTGCTGGTGACATCAGAAATGCTAACTGCTCAGTACATGTTAGTGCAAGGGTCTGATTTCATTTCTTCTACATAGAGGGTCTCAGTTCAGTTCAGTTTAGTTGGGGGACTTTAGCCAATTATTTAGACTTTATTCCAAACAACAAAGAACAACACAGCACAGGAAACAGCCCCTTTGGCCCTACAAGCCCATGCCGCCCATTTTAACTCTCAGTGAGTGCCTTATTCCAATGCTTCTTCTACCTATGACTTTTATCTACATCTAGTGAACTCCATAAAGGGGTGCAAATTTAGGGAATTATCTGCGCGCCAGATTAAGAGAGATCCAATTTAGGGACAATTTATTTACACCAGTCAGCCTAAAAGCATGTTTTTGGGCTGTGGGAGGAAATCGGAGCACCCAGAGAAAACCCACGCAAGCACGGGGAGAATATGCAAACTCCCACAGACATTGACCTAAGCTGGAGATCCAACCTGGGTCCCTGTAACTGCACAGCAAACAGTGATAGTCACTGAATTGTCGTGTTGCCCGTCCAGTTTAAGCATATACTGACAACGTGAAGCTCTAGGCAACTCTCGAAGCAACATCCAAGAGCAGCCCTCGCGCAACCCACGCGTGTATGCCCCTTGTTGGCCAACAAGGTGGATCAAATTTTCTGTGGATGTAAAAAAGAGATATCAATAAACATACAACAGCCTATACAGATATTAATGGAAGATCTCCAATAGCTCCAATGTAAGAGACAGGTGAGCCTTAAAATTTGTTGGATGGCCGACAGGAATCTATTAATTCCCAGGAACATCCTGAGGCTTTTGATCTTTAACTAGAACATTCTTTTGTATCCCTTCCAGTCTACTCATGTGCCTATCTAGATAATTCTTAAACAACTGTAGCATGTCTGCCTCCACCACCCTATTTGGCAGTGCATTTCCAGGCTCCCACAATCCTCTGTGTGAAAAACCTCTGTCTAACATCTGAAATAAAACTCGCCCCTCTCACCTTGAGCCCGTGACTCCTCGTGATTTTCGCATCCACCCTGGGAAAAAGCTTCACTGGAAATAACCAACATTCTTGAATTACCAACATGCAAAGTGCTTTTGCCTTTTACTTTATGGACCAGGTGATGCACATATCAATATTTGTGGGGAAATATTTGCTTTGGGACTTTAGCTTGAGCAAGTTTGATTTTGTTCACAAATTTTGTAAAACAGCACCACATTTAACTGTGGAAGTTGCACTATTTTTATTGTGGTTTAACTTATACCAACAGCTGAATCATCTGTTTAATAATTCATAGAGTATTTGATTCCCAAAATAATCAGTTAGCACAGTGCTAATCTCATCTAAATGCCTGTAAACAATCAAGTCTCACCTTTATTGGATTTTTGTCAACCTCGATAAATAATTTCCTCTCGTCAGCCTCTGGGTTCCTTTTGAAAATAGACAAGCTGGTAAATATTAGTGCAGCCAGCCATGGATCTCGAATAAACAGTCCGTCCTTGCACAACAATTTGTTACCTCACTAATTTAAAAATGTTTTGTTGGATTTTCACCAAACTTGCTGAGATCATCTTCTCAGATATTTGGTTTCTTTGGACATTGATCTTCACGGAGTCCTGCAAATATCTTCCCGTAAAACTTGGTCAGGAGACTTGCAGTCCAATTAGAAATTTCTGACAAGAAACAGGCATGAGCATCCGAATGTGTAATGTGGCAGACAAACGCATAAATTGGCTATCATCTAATGGAATGGTGGAACATGCTTTAAGGAATGAAAAGTGCAGTCCCTTTCCTTTGTTTCTAAATATCTATTCACTTTCATCTCTTCTGCCTTGTGTCCCCTGACACTGCCATCAGTCTTGAGTCTTCCTGTTTCTTTGCATAAGATTATAACAAATAGAAGCAACTGTCAGCAAAAATGGTCCATCAAGCCTCCTGCACTAGCCAAGAAGATCATGGCTGGTGTAACTGTGAATTTAATTCCACTTTCCTGCATGTTACCATAACTCTCTCAGCCACCCGAGAGTGCTGAAACCCGTTACTCTTGGTGAACCTGCTGCATCCCAGAGAAAACTTGGTTACTTGATAGCTCTGGCTCTCTGATCTCAATGTTAGCCTACACAAGATTAAGTAGTTTCAGGGGTTGGTGTTTTCAGTTATTGAAACTTTAAATGGTCTGAATTATGTTTTTATTGCCTTGGAGTGAAATGAGTTTAACATTTTGAAAGTAGTGAGAGTCTTTATTTAAAGTTTATTTTTATACATCCTATTGTTACTACAGGTTCCGAATCTCCCATTCTTATCTCTCATTCTTTGGGGTATCCTCTGGGATTTCAGAGTAAGGTTTAATTTGGTTGATTGACAATTATTGATGTTTGTCATTCTTATCTTCTTCGCTTTTCTAAGATATGTTTCCTCTTTGTTGTTGTTTAAATTTCCTTGTTTCTTTCATATTTTTCTCCCATTGTCCCTAAACCAAATGGATTTATCTCACCTCATAATCTTAAGTAAGTGTGCGTGAGGGAGTAGATGGTTTGGATAAATTAAAGTAGGATTGGACACATCTATCACGAACAAATAACAAGTCTCTGTTTTAAAACTAGTGACAACCTTATTAAAACAATTAACAAACTGAGTAAACTCCCCAGTAAAATGATGTCCAAATAATACAAGACTCGTGAATGAAACAGAGGCTTATACATTCCAGTCATTATATATATAGGCACTTATTAGAAGCTTGAAGGTTTTTGCTGTTCAGGTCTGACAAATCTTCTGAGTTGATCTATTTTCTGACTGTAGATGATCCATTTTACATTAAACTGCAAGATTCTACGTGAAACCCTCACCTCTCCCTTTCTCTGACCAAAGAGGTGCAATATTACTCAATAGCCACTATTTCTGCCATTCGAGTTTTAATATTTAAAATTATCTCACACTTTTGCAGTTTGAATGGCTTGAGGCTGTCAACAACATTCAAATATAAATTCAGTTGGTTCTGTGTTTTTGAATGTTTGCTTCAAACTCATTGGTCCAATTCAAAAGTCTGTTTGTTATGTTGGAACTCTGGCTTCTTGGCTTTTGACACAATGTTGCAACATTGAATTCTGCAGCCTGCTTTCTTCAATTTAAAAATCCAGGCACAAAACACACACTTTTTAAAGAGCCAATGCTACTTGATCTCTTCTTTTGGTTTCAGAATTTATTTTCAATTTTACATTTGTCAAACACCAACCTCATATATGTAACTTCATAACATTACTAATAAAAGTCATTCAGCTCAGGAATGGGGTTGGAAATTCTGGAATCATTACCCCCTGTCAGATTTACAGGGCTCCCAAGTCATTGCGACTCAGTGAAAATTCAGTCCATTGACATTGACAAGTAGCAGCAGTGCATGTCACACAATTAGATCGTTAACATTGGAAATACTTTTCATAATGTCATTTAAGGAGCAACCAGTTTCTCAGTGAAACTCATATCTTGCATACCAGATTTGATATATAATGGGGGCGGGGGCAGTTCTCCCAAAAAAGTTCCAATTGTTGAATTTGCGGGAAACTGGAATAACTCACACTAGTTTTTTCAGTGAGAGTTCTGAAAAGAATCTCTCACACTCTGTGCACTGCCGAATGCACCAGCATAAATCACATTGGAAACCAGTGGATGGGGCCTATTCCCATTGGCGAGGCTGCCAGCATAGTACAGAGCAGGCCATTGCGCATGCACCGATCTGTCAGTACCGAGATCTATGCATGCGCAGTGGCCCCTGTCTGCTGGCCTCCCGCTTGCTGGCCAGCTTGATCGTTGGCCAGACTCATGATTCTCGCAATGCCTCCCATAGCCCGTTCGCTGGCCTGTAAGCATGTCCAGGTCCAGCCTGAAACCGCCTTCCCCTCCACATCCTGATGGCCAGCTCTGATTGCTCGTCTCCTTCTCTCTGCTTGTGATCTGCATGCAGAGTCGCAGCAGGATTCCCAAGCCTCACCAATCACTCTGAGAGGCCCCACCACCTTTGCACTGCTCTTTGCCTGAGGGACAATGCCAGGGTGCACCTGGTTTTTCCACTTTAACCCTTGGACATTGCGAGGAGACCCAGGTTGACACTGCCAAGGTGCTCAGGTGGCACTCCCCCTCCTCTGACGCTGTATGAAGCCTCAATTGCCCCATCCCCACAGCCCCTGTTCATTCCAGTGGGTCAGGCTGCCAGCTCCCTGCAAGTGAGGAGCTATTGTAAACTTCACTGGAGAGAAATAATTCTTGTTGGGGTGGAGGCTAGTGGGCCTGGAGACTCGAATCCCGGGCCCGCTGATTATAGTTGAAATAGATTTAATTGAATACATAATGCAGCTTGATGTTTATTTCTGGCACAGAGATGTCAGTGCCAGAAATCCGGCGCTGGGAGATGCACCCGGGATCAGGTGCCAAGCCTGGATCACACTATTCCAGCCCTGCTAAAATCTCCCGGCCTGCTGCGCTAAAAAATTCACACTGCAGGATTGGAGAATCATCCTCAGTATGTGCAAATTGCATTCTGAAAGAGAAAATCAGAAGTGAATAAGTGTTCTTTGACCAGATCTCCACACAGATATATGGTTAAATTTAATATGGTTGTGAGTTTTTGTCAAGGCATGGGAGTAACTGCTGCCTGGTCATTCCATTAAATTTGTGATCAGAGAAAGCTGAATCAGTTTTAAAACCTTTTTTCCCTCCCATTATCACATTGTGATGATTGCAATGGTTCAAGATGACTTTGCAGTTGTTGTCTTGTGTTGTGGCCTATTATACATCTAGTTACTGAGTCTCGCACTCAGCATTCATGGTCAGTTCATAGCAGGTGAAACTTTTCCTTAATTCCATATATGCACAGGTATAATTTCCAAGTGTGGTTCTATTATATTGGACATTTACCTTGCTGTTGTGACAAAATGCCACCTAGTATGGCATTGACAGTTTTACAAGTCCAGGGCAGAAGCAAAGGTTAAAAGTGTGGATGCTACACATTTGATTATATAAAGTCTTTCCACCTTTTCCAGTGCTAGTGCTGCAATATTCTCATTACAACCTCCAAGTGTGCCAAACAAATGTTCAACTTAATTATAACAAGATTTGGCATAATTTTTGATCTTGGACTGCAATCTCAATTCTGCAGTGAAGTATCACTAATCAAAATCCTGTCTTCCTGGGGGAGACAGTTAATTTTGTGCAGAGTATAAACAATTTGTAAACAACAGGTTTAGTTACAAATGTGCTCATCTGCTATCTGCTGTTATGTGAAAAGTCATTAGAAACCAACACTGCAGATTTTTAATGAGAACGTTTCATATTTTTTTAGCCAGGGATCAAATTAGTGTTCAACTATATGCAATGATAACCAAACAGCAATATTCTACCTCATCCTAACTATCTTCTTGATGTTTTCAGGGTGCTTAATGTTTAAATCAATACTCAGCTGACTAATGGCAGAAAATTTTCACTACCCATGTGATTCGTTAGTTCTCAAATGCATATCAGAATGAATTCACCCATGAGAAACAATGGACCGTCTTTCCAATCTAACTAGTGTTGGAGTTTCACCCTTCATAAATTTAGCTCATCCAAAACTTTGCTGCCTGTGCCCTAGTTTATACCAAGTCCCATTCACACATCACCCCTGTACTTGCTGACCTACGTGGTTCGTGGTTCCTCAATGTCATGATGTTCTCATTCAGGTCTTTAGATTTTCAATGATCTTAGCCCTATTGTTGTCATCTCCTACAGTCGTACACTGTGAGACATATCACTCCTCCAGATCCAGTCTCTTGTGCATCCATGATTTTAATCTTTCCATTGACAATCTTGCCATCAGCTTCCTAAGCCCAGATTCCAGAATTTCTCCACAAAGCTTCTCTGCCGCCTCTATATTTCTCTTTTTTTGTCTAGGATACTCCTTAAAACCTACCTATTACCTGTATCTCTTGGATGAGTTGGTGTCAAATTTTATTTGATTATGCTATAAAGTGCCTAGGGACATTTTAGTACATTAAACATGTTTTACGTATATGTAATATATATTTGTATGTATGTCTGTGAACAGATGTGACGCTGTCATTCCCTTCCTACCATTTTCAATTTTGTACAATGGGTTTAGTCCTTCAGTTAAGAATTCCAATAATAATAATCAGTAAAAACAATGTTTGACTATGATGGGTTTATGAGTTGGAGTAATCATATATATTCAGGCTGAGTTACTTCCATATTCACAATCATTGAACATTACAGGTACTGAGGAAATTGTTTCTTTTGCTTACTGCTATTTTATTAAATCTGCTCTTCCATATTATTCTCAAAATATTATTGTGCTAATAAAACAAGATTATTTGGAGTGTAAAGTGAAAGGCACCCTCTGAGACTGACTGGGGGGATTATCTGTGCTCTGTGAGATTTATAAATATTAGATCAAATAAGAGTTTGTATTCAGTTTTTGCAATTAAAATAGTTGCTTCTGCAGAATGCCCATGGTTAAAGACTACCATGAATAAACCTGATTTGGAATGTGTCCATTGCCTAGAAGTTCAAATGAACACTCCAAGGGGTTGACTGAAGGAGTGTTGTTAAATTTTCAGAAAAATTAAGAAGGTCACTAAGGTTCAATTTTCAATTTTCTTTCGGGATTAATAGGAACTAATTCAGGAAGCCTGGCTCTTAGCAAATATATTCCAACACAAGTTTCAATCTCTCCATGGTATTTATATCCTGTATAACATGAAGCACTATACTTGGGATGTAACTTCATAGTAAAGGTTCTTTCGTTTTCTTAGTGAAAAGCTCAAGCTTATTTTTATACCTTGGTACATTTGGTACAAATGGATTATTTTCCTTTTATTGCTGAAGTAGAGAACATTGTGCAAAAATTATGTTCTTACACACCATTGTACAGATTCCTGAAACCAGATGTGGGGAAATCTCCAGCTGCTCTGTCACATGATGGGCACAGCTCAGGATCCACATTGGGTAGTGTTATGTCTGTCGTTCCGTGAAGTATGAAATAATCACATTTTCAAACTCAAATGCTGGATTGAATGAATTTTTCAGATCACATCATGTACTTTGGACAGTTAGTTTATTTCTTGGTACCCTCACTGTAGTGCAGTTGTAAGTGATATGGCACTTTGGATACTTATGTATATGTACATATGAACATATAATTCTGGAATAATGTTAAGATAACATAACATGCATCTTTCTGAAAAAATATAATGTATCCATATCTTAATATAAGTATGCCAATCATGAATCTTTTTACAAACTATGTTCTAAATTAAAGATTACCAATTAAACTCTGTAATTAAATTGAACATATTGAGTCTGTTACTTTATTTTTGCAAAAAACTTTATTCATAGTATCAGTTAGTTGTGGATCTTTCTTGTGGATTTGTAAGATCAAATGTAGTATTGACACGCTACACTTGGTTGAAGTCATTAGGTTACATTTCAGCTTCATTTGAAGAAGTTTTAAAAACGGCATCTCAGCCTTTTGACAAAGATGCAAATGAATCAAGCCTCGGAAGAGGAGCTATGCCTACTCCAATCAGCTTGGACCATGTAGATCAGCCCAAGACAGAAGTTGAGAGCCCTTCTTGTCAGCTTGGATTGGGAATGTCTCAACTCGTTGACACTCTGAATTGGACTTGATTGGATTGAATTGGAATAAAAACAAAAAAAAATTTTGTAGTCATTGTTCTCTGATGAGTTGGCCCACTGGGGGTGACGTCTCTTATAGGAGTTCTGCTTGATGTTGCTGATGAGTCACTTGCTGCTAGTGCTCTTGATGTCCCATTGCTTGTTGTTGATACTGTTGATGTTGCCTCACTGGTTAGCGGTGTTGCTGGTGTTATTGATGACCTTTTGTGTTTTTGCAGGTCAGATGTAGGTCGAATATAGATTTCAGTTCGTATTCACCCACTGGTTTGATTCCAAATGATGTATGACCTTGAAGTCTAAGTTTCATCAACAATCTTTGCTGGGTTCCAGGTTTTCATGATTTGATACTATACATGTACAGCTTATCCTGTCAACTACTTGGACATGTTTATTGAAATGTTGATCTACTTCTACATGTGAATCAATGGTTGTTTTACTTGCTCGTGGTCAATTGGAGGTTATAGATTTCTTGGCAAAGTTGTCTTGTCATTTCTGTTGCTGAGTAGTTCTGTAGATGATTTAATGGAAGCTTTGAGAGTTGTAGTTCAGAGTAACGATAAGGCAAGTTTTGGGTCTTCCTTTGAAAGTCCCTCATTGGGTTATTCCTAGTTGAATCTGAGTTCCACTAAATGCTGCCACATTGCTTAGTTTTCGATCATCTTTCTATGGTAATCATTTGGTTTCAGATTTTCAGATAATATCTTCCCGTGTCGTCTGAGTGGGATGATATTATTCTGTGCTTTGCTATCAAGGTCCAGCTTTGGATTTGTAGTTGTAGGCTTATTTCTCACTTTCTTCTAGATCTGAATGATTGTTGTATTTCTGTTTTCTGGGAACTGTCACATTCATGCAGGCGTGGATATTTTGAATTCTTTCTCATTTGTCCTATTGATGTATTTCTGGATTTCTTTTACAATCTTCTGTCTTTGTTCTGCATATCTTCTCCACAAACTCTGCAGTTTGATCCATATGTTTCCTTCTGCATGCGACCTTGTGGTCACCCATAGCTCTTGCTCATCTTTCTCAGTCTTGGGTGTGTTATTTGTTGCAGTTTCACTATGTCAACCTTGCTGCCATTTTGTTGACTTAATTGAAAGCTCATCATGTGGGTAGTCAGCATCTGCATCTGTTCATTCATGGCTTTCTGTGCCCTGGCAGTCATATTATGAGCTTGTATTTTCCAATCAGAGTCTTTAGCATATGCATCAGATTACGCAATACCCCAAATGAATTGAAAGCAGCCTTTTATCCATTTCCTTTAATTTATGCTTGCTGGCTGCATTCCTTAATCTCACTGAGAAATTATCAACTGTCTCACCTAGTTCCTGCCTCAACCTTTAAAATTTATAATAATGGATCTGATGGTTTGACTTTGAATGGAGATGTCTGCTGAATTTCTCAAATTTTGTCTGGGTTTTTACTCTTCTCACTGATCTCCCACCTATTAAACAGGCCTAATCCATTTTCTTCTGGCTACAGAAGAATGTAGTCGATCCTTTCATTTTCACTAGTACCTTTTAGAAAACTACCAACTGTCAATCTGCAAATTTGTTTAAAATTCTCAAATGTTTCTACAACATCATCAGTCTTCCAATAAATCTGTGTTGGAGTAATGGCCATTTTGTTTTCACACAATTCACTCAGCTTTTTTCTCTCTCAGGCACTCGTTTGGGTTGATTTTCTCAGTTCAATTCAGCATTTTTTTAAGATAATACGTTCGTTTTACAAACACTTGCCACCACTGTTTTATGTTTTGTGATTCCCAGCAGTTTGAAATAATCCCATTTTTAAACTTAAATACAGGAACTTCATCGAATGTATTACTCAGATCACATCATGTACTGGAGACTGGTATTCTGCCTGTAGCGCAGCAGTGAATGATGTAGCACTCTGGTTACTTGTGTATCCATATTTATGAACAAACGGGTCTTTAATCATATTGGAATAATATAACATGTAGGGAATTATTTTGCATCACTGAAGTAAAAGGAGGTGAGATTAAATCTACTCCTGGCATGTATTTTTTACATTTTTGCCCAGTAAATGAATAATTCTTCCTTCATATTGTCTGTGAGCTGATGGGAAGAGAGTGAGTTTCAGAGGATTGGAATTCTCTATTTCCTCATTTACAATTGTTGAACCAGCACTAAAAATAATGGTTGTAGAACAGCCTAAGTGCAGCCCCTTTTTGTAAAGAGATTTTTTAAATGCATTTTTACAATGGTAACATTGGCACGATTGGCCTGCCCTGAAGTGCCGCTGTATCTTATCAAGAATTGCATCACCTTCCTATACAAGAACTATTAGATAATCCGTAACAAGTAACTTTTATAGTGGTGCAATTTTAGTTCCCACTCTGAGAGGAATCCATGAGCTAGTTCCTGGCATGTTAAGCTGCTATTTGAATTATTATATTCTTGTTGCTCACCTTTTTTTGGGTTAGTGGATAAATGATTTAACACAAATGGTATCAGAATTAATGCCAAACAAAATATCAAGAAATCAGGGGGCATCATTGTAACAAGCCCATGTATTTAAACAGTAGCATGACAGAGAAGCATTTGGCCCATTGGGTCCAAGCTGACCAGAAAAAACTATCTAGTCTACTCCCACCTTCCAGCTCTCGGTCTGTAGCTTATGACAAAGTAAGTGCAAATTCATACATACTTATTTAGAAAGCTGAGGATTTCTGTGTCTGACGTGCTTTCAGACATTGAGTTTTGAACTCTACCACCCTCTGGATAGTAAATATTTTCCTCAAAGCCTTGCTAATCCAACAGTTGCTTCAAATTTAGACTCCTGGACCTGAACCATTCTATTAATGGAAGTAGGCCATTCCTATCCAGTTCATAATTTTATATAAGTCATTAAATCTCCCCTTAGCTTCCTCTGTTGCAAAGAAAACAGTCCTGTTCTACCTATTGTTTGCCCATAGCTAAAATCTTTCATTCCCGCTTGTAATAATGCAGAAGCCTGAATGGAAAGAAAGATATTTATTGTCAAACACAAAATAAACTCACTACTTCATGGTCTACATGCACAAGTCACAACTTTCTTTTTATTAAACAATTTATCCAAATACATTATAATTGTAGTCCTTTGAAGCCTCTTCAAAATAGTGGCTCCTGAAACATGATTTAGAATTAAGTATTAAGAGGCTGGCAGAATTGGCTTGTTTCCTTATCAATGAAGTGGCCAATTCCCCATTAACATAGAAATATAGAAAATAGAAGCAGGAGTAGGCCATTTGGCCTTTTGAGCCTGCTTCACCATTCATTTTGATTATGGTTGATCATCAAAATCAATATCTTGATCTCATCTTCCTTCTCATATTCCTTTAGCCCCAAGAGCTATATCTAATTTCTTATTGAAGTCACACAATATTTTGATCTCAGCTACTTTCTGTGGTAGTAATTTCCACAGATTCACCACCCTCTGGGTAAAGAAATTTTTCCATAGCTTAATCCAAAAAGGTTTACCCCTTCAAATTATGACTCCTGTTGTGGACTCCCCCACCATTTCAGAACATTCTTTCTGAATCTATCCTGTCTAACCCTGTTAGAATTTTACAAGTTTCTATGAGATCCCGTCTCACTCTTCTAAACTCCAGTGAATACAATCCTATCCAACTTAATCTCTCCTCACATGACAGACCTGCTATCCCAGGATTCAGCCTGATAAACCTTCACTATACTCTCTCTACTGCAAGGATACCCTTCCCCAGATAAGGACATCAAAACTGCACGCAATATAGCAGGTGTGGCCTCATCAATGCCTTATGCAATTGCAATAAAACATATTATTCCTATACTTAAATCCTCTCACTACGAAGGCCAACATATCATTTGCCTTCTGTACCTGTGCTCTTACTTTCAGTGACTAATGCACGTGGACACCAAGTGTTCACTTAATATTCACCGCCCTCAATTTACACCAATCAAATAATAACCTATCTATTTATTATTGCCATTGAAGCTATTTTTGCTCAGCGATAGATGGGCACTTGAACAGAATGGGAATAGAGGGGTATAGAAAACTGATTTAAAATAGAGATCATGAGCCTTGAGAGTCCCTGGGAAGTGTGTAAATAGATGATGATATTGATGTACTTGTTTTTATCCTACAGGTGCCTTGGTCCACCTTGTTGCCTAACAAGGGGCATACACGCAATGGGTCATGAGAGGGCTGCTCTTGGATTTTCTTTTCGAGAGTGCTAGTGGTTCACATCGTTAGTGTACATTTGACCTGGACCATTTGATGGGCAACACGACAGCTCAGTGACTATCGCTGTGCTGTACAGATACATGGATTTGGGCCTGTGTCTGTGGGAGTTTGCGCATTCTCCCCGTGCTTGCGTGGGTTTTCTCCGGGTGCTCCGGTTTCCTCCCACATCCCAAAGATGTGCTCTTAGGCTAATTGGCAAAACAAATTCTCCCTAAATTGTCTCAAATTTGGTTTTTAATCCATAGATCTATAAACATGGACAGGGATCACGGGTAGAGGTGGGAATATCGGGGTGGCGGCGCGGGCTCGTTGGGCCGAAGGGCCTGTTTCCCATGCTGTTTTGTTCTTCTTTGTTCTTTGTTCTTTGATTCTGATCTTCGGGTAAGCGTCTCCAAAGCAACCTTCATGATATATGACAGTGCAGAATCACCAAGCAAAAACTGTTGGCCAAGTTTCGCACACATGAGGATAATGTCAACGGGGATCTTGGGTTCATGTCACACTACCTGTAACCCCCAAGGCTTGCCTGGGCTTGCAAAATTTCACCAACTGTCCTGGCTGGAGACAATTCACATCTCCTTAGCCTGTGCTTAACCGTCTCTTCACTCACATTGTCTGTATCTTTAACATTTGATCACTTGCAAAGACTCATATTCCAACCATTATCTTATAAATTAACTCTGTATCTATATGTGTCCTGTTTGTGATCACAATTCTTCACTCACCTGAAAAAGGAGTGATACTCGAAAAGCTTGTGCTACCAAATAAACCTGTTGGACTTTAACTTGGTGTTGTAAGACTTCTTACCTTGTTTAGCCCAGTCATCTCCACATCGTTTCTTTGGAAAGGCGGAACCAAAGTACGAATTGCATTTCTCAGTCTTTTTTTTGTTCCCCGTTATGAATTCTTTCCTTTCTGACTGTAAGGGGCCTACATTAATTTTTGTCAAGCCTTTTCTCCTTACATACCTTTAGAAACTTTTACAATCAGTTTTTATATTCCTTGCCATTCTACTTTCATACTCTATTTTCCCCTTTTAATCAATCCCATGGTCCTCCTTTGCTGAAGGATCGTCCAACATGGGGTATTGCATTTTCCAGCAGATTTTTTGGGGAAGTTGATATCATGAACTCCTGATCTAAGTCAGATGACTGCATGTCATACATCTGGTGGCCACCATTTTTATACAATTGATTTGAGCTTTGTTTGCTAAAACTAGAAGAAGCAGAAGTTAAGATGCTCATGGAAGTATAAGAGAAGAGGAAAAAAGAAAGCTAAGAGACAAGCTCAAAGTCAAAGGTGTGAGCAGAAAAAAATGGGAGCAGTATGTCTCCTTCAACATTTAGGTAATGGTGGTTAAGATTTCAATAGTTTGTTTTGAAAGAGATTTTGAACTTTAGAGCAAGCTAAGGTTTCTTGAAAGCACAATCTGCTGAAAGATTCTGAAGTTTTTCTTTTTTTTAAAACACTTCCTTGGCCTAGTTGAGTTCAGGTTCTCATTGTCAGCACTGTAGGCAAGGTAATTGGAACTATTCAGTTCTTTATAGTTGCTTTATCACTTTGTGCCCAATCACTTTCCAGAACCAACTCAAACAACTTTGGGAAATGAGGAATCATTGGTATCATTTGAATCATTTAGATTCCTCTTGGATTATTTTTCACACATTGCATCTGACCTCTAGATGCCTCCAGTGGCAAATGTGAACATCATCTGCCATTGACATAAGGATTGTGTCTGTACAGCTCGGCCTGCAATATACTTTGCCCATTATAAATCAGTGAAGTCCTTTATCTCACATGTGGCTGAGTCTCAACCTGATTGGCAAGATTGCAAATGTGAGGCAGGAATTTACAGTCTCGTAAACTGTCCCGAAACTGTAAAATCCCGCTCAAGGTCAACAGACCTTCCTACGTTCCTCCCTTCATCCATTCTGATTCCCATGATAGATGGGGCAGTAAAATTCCATGATCTTAAACAAATGATAAGGTTGAGTGCAACATATAAGAACCTAATAAATAGGAATAGGCCATACGTACCATTCAGTAAAATTACATCTGTCCTTCTGCGTTATCACTCTGTTTTCTTATCACCACATATACATTAATCTGCTGTACTTCCATTAATCACAAATGTCATTGGATGCAAGAAAGTTATAGTCATGTTACTTGATCAGTCATTCAAAACCTTGGACTGAACATCCAGAGAACTTGAGTCCAAATTCTAAAATGCAACTAAGAATTTTAATTAGCTTTAAAAATAATGGAAATTGTAATGAGTCTTCGGAGGCTGAAGCCCTTCACCAAAATTCCTTTATTTACAAACTCTAACAGCAGTAGACAGAGTGCTAGCAGTCTACATCCAGGGAGCTGTCAGAGGAACTGACGTTCCCGGTTAAGTGCAAAGCAAAGACTCCCTGATTGGCCCGTCAATTGGATCCTTAATCAGGGACCTAATCTTTTGTTGTGCAATCAAATAAATAAAATCAAATTACTCAAAATAAGAGCAGCTCCTGAAAAGGAGGGGAACAGTCAAAAGGCAAAGCGGAAAAGGAATTTAAAACATCAATTAAAATGTGATTAAAGAGGACAGTAATACACCCCATCCCTACGATGCCCCGCGGGCACGAAAGGGATCCTTGATCAGCGAGTTCATACTCCAATAGGCCAACCTTAATGGTCTGATTGAAGTCATTACAGAAATAAAACGCTGTTATTTGTAAAAGTGATGATGTAGCTGTTCAGTTGTTATAAAAACCCAGCCAACTCACTCATTAATGTCGTTTAGGGAAAGAAACCTGGCCAGGCCTCCAGCCCCATACTAATGTGTTTAACTCTTAACTGGACCACTAGTGTGACCTTGCAAGTCACTCAGTTATATAAAGCATTCTCAGGACAACAAAGATTGGGCACTAAAGGCTGGCATTACTAATGATGCCTCATATTCCAAGAATGTATGTTTAAAAAATTAAAGATATGGCCTCAAGGGGATTCAGTTATGTTAATAGGACCATTTCCAATAAAGCAGTTTTACATTCTAAGTATATTGTTAGAATGTAATTTGTCTGGCTGGCTCTGCTCAGGAGTCATCAAGTATATATCTACTGATATATTTCCAGAGCTTGAATCTTCCCTCAGGGGACTGCAAGTTCATAGATGGTGTTGTATACCTATTATATTTTGAGGCCAGTCACCTGCTAGACTATATTTCAATTTGAAATAGGCATGTGCTCTCAATCAATGAATAGTTTGCTAAACTGAGTAATCCTGATTATAATTTTTTAAATTCATTCATGGGACATGGGCATCACTGCTGGCCGGCATTTATTGCCCATCCCTGGTTGTCCTTGAAAAGGTGGTGATGAGCTGCCTTCTTGAATCACTGCAGTTCATGTTCTGTGGGTTGACTCACAATGCTATTAGGGAGAGAATTCCAGGATTTTGATCCAGGGACTGAGAAGGAACAGCGATATATTTCCCAGTCAGGATGGTGAGTAGTTTGGAGGGGACCTTGCAGGTGGTGATGTTCCCATTTATCTGCTGCCCTTGTCTTTCTAGTTGAAAGTGGTCATGGTTTTGGAAGGTCTAAGGATCTTTGGTGAATTGCTGCAGTGCATCTTATGGATAGTACACACTGCTACTGCTGAGCATCGGAGGTGGAGGGGTTGCATGTTTGTAGATGTAGTGCCAATCAAGTGGGCTGCTTTGTCCTGAATGATGTCAAGTTTCTTAAGTGTTGTTGGAACTGCACCCATCCAGGTAAGTGGGGGAATATTCCATCACATTCCTTATTTGTGCCTTGTAGATGGTGGATAGGCTTTGGGGAGGCAAGAGGTGAGTTACTCACCGCAGTAGTCCTAGTCTTTGGCCTGCTCTTGTAGTCACTTTGTTTACGTGGTGAGTCCAGTTGAGTTTCTGGTCAATGGTAACTCCAGGATGTTAAAAGTGGGGGAATTCAATGATGGTTACACAATTGAATGTTAAGGGTCGGTGATTAGAGTGTCTCTTATTGGTGATAGTCATTATCTGACCTTTGTGTGGCATGAATGTTACTTGCCATTTGTTAGCCCAAGCCTGGGTATTGTCAGATCTTGTTGCGTTTGAACATGAACTGCATCAGTATCTGAAGAGTCATGAATGGTGTTGAATATTGTTTGCGAACATCCCGTTTCTGCCCTGATGATGGAGGGAAGGTCGTTGATGAAGCACCTGAAGATTGTTGGGCCTAGGACACTATCCTGAGGACTCCTGCAGAGATGTCGTGGAACTGAGATGACTGACTCTCCACAACCACAGCCATTTTCTATGCGCCAGGTATGACTCCAACCAGCAGACAGATTGCCCCTGATATTCATTGATTCCAGTTTTGTTTGAGCTCTTTGATGCCACACTCAGTAAAATGTTGTCTTGATGTTAAGGGCTGTCACTCTCACCTCACCTCTGGAATTCAGCTCTTTTGTCCAAGTTTGGACCAAGGCTGTAATGAGGTCAGGAGGTGAGTGATTCTGGCGAAATGCAAACTAGGTGTCAGTGAGCAGGTTATTGCTGAGTAGGTACTGCTTGATAGCACTGTTGATAACCACTTCCATCATTTTACTGATGATCAAGAGTAAACTGATTGCGCAGCAATTGGCTGGGTTGATTTGTCTTGCAGGACGTATCTGGACAATTTTCCAATGTTGGATAGATGCCAATGTTGTAACTGTACTGAAAGAGCTTGGATAGGGGAACGGCAAGTTCTGGAGCACAAGTCTTCATTACTATTGCCAGAATGTTATCAGGGCCCTTTGCCTTCGCAGTATCCAGTGCCTCTAACCGTTTCTTGATATCACACAGAGTGAATTGAATTGGCTGGACACTGGCATATGAGATGCTGGGGATCACTGGAGGAGGCTGAGATGGATCATCCACTTGGCATTTCTGGCTGAAGTTAGCTGTGGTGGAGTCATGGTATTGTTGTTGGATAATCCAGAGGCCCAGGGAAATGCTCTGGACACCAGGGTTCCAATTCCATCATGGCAGATGGTGAAATTTGAATTTGATAAAATATCTGGAACGGTAAGTTAAATGGTGATCATGAACCCATTGTATCTTGTCTGAAAAAACCCATCTGGTTGATATTCCAGACTCTTAAGTCACAGCAAGTCACTCAGTGTTAAAATAGAAATATCCAAACAGGAGAGAACACAGACGGTATGCTACTTACGGGCATGCATCGTGATCTTTCATTTTGTAAAATAAAAGTCCTGTTTTCTTATTGATCCCAACATTTAATTCCTTCATCTTACTTATAACTATATTTGTGCAGATTGACAAAAGCAGCTTTTGCAGATAATATAAAATTGGGGATCTCCAAGTTGAGAAACATCTCATTTATTTTGATTGGGTCACCAGTAGAGTGCCCTAGTGATCTATACTAGGACTCTTGCTGTTTGTCATTTTCGTAAATGACCTGGATGAGGAAGTGAAGGGATGGGTTGGTAAGTTCACCGACAACACGAAGGTTGGTGGTGTTGTGAATAGTCTGGAGGGATGTCAGAAGTTGCAGCGAAACATAGATAGGATGCAAGACTGGACAGAGAAGTGGCGGATGGACTTCAATGCAGATAAATGTGTAGTGGTCCATTTTGGCAGGTCCAATGGGATGAAGGAGTACAACACCAAGGGTAAGACTCTTAGTAGTGTTGAGGAGCAGAAGGACCTTGAGGTCCAGGTCTATAGGACTCTTAAATCGGCCTCACAGGTGGAGGATGTGGTCAAGAAAGTCTATGGTGTGCTAGCCTTCATTAATCG
Organism: Sphyrna mokarran; assembly: GCA_024679065.1. Classification (NCBI taxonomy): domain Eukaryota; kingdom Metazoa; phylum Chordata; class Chondrichthyes; order Carcharhiniformes; family Carcharhinidae; genus Sphyrna; species Sphyrna mokarran. The sequence goes on along the minus strand of JAGIQG010000006.1, from coordinate 56,267,688 downwards.
AGGGATTGAGTTTAGGAGTCGGGAGGCGATGCTGCAACTTTATAAGACCTTTTTCAGACCCCACTTGGAATACTGTGCACAGTACAGTGGTTGCCTCACTACAAGAAGGATGTGGAAGATATTGAAAGGGTGCCGAGGAGATTTACAAGGATGTTGCCTGGATTGGGAGGTGTGCCTTATGAAGATAGGTTGAGGGAGCTAGGCCTCTTCTCCCTGGAGAGACGAAGCTTGAGAAGTAACCTGATAGAGGTTTATAAAATGTTGAGAGAATAGATAGGGTGGATTCTCAAGGCTATTTTCCAAGGCTGAAATGGTTGCTACGAGAGGACACAGGTTTAAGGTGCTGGGGAGCAGTTCCAGAGGAGATTTTAAAGGTAAGTTTTTTACTCAGAGGGTGGTGAGTGAGTGGAATTGGCTGCCGTCGGTGGTGGTAGAGGCAAACTCGCTGGGGCCTTTTAAGAGACTTCTGGATGAGTAAATGGGAATTAGTGGGATTGAGAGTTATAAACAAACCTGGTAGGTATAGATATGATCAGCGCAACTTGTGGGCCGAAGGGCCTGTTTGTGCTGTAGTGTTCTATGTTCTAAAACAATTTTTTTAGCTGATATATTCTTTCACGTGAGTTGTCCTATAGAGTTAGGTAAAACTTTTCCAAAGATATACATGTTGTTTTGCAGTTTTGTGACTGTTGGACTAATTTGTTTTTCACACTTCTTTCTGTGCAGGTGACAGATAAATCGGTGAAAGCATTTGCAGAACATTGTCCTCTGCTGCAATACGTGGGCTTTATGGGCTGCTCAGTTACATCCCAAGGGGTCATCCACCTCACTAGGGTAAGTACTAGCTGGTAACCACTTGTCTTGCTGTCTGCAATTACTGTGAGCCCATCAGCTGTGACAATAATTTTGAAGAAGTATAGAATGAAGTAGAACATGAAATAATTATTGATTCTGCTGCTGAGCCACCAACACGTTGACATAATTAAAAGTTCAAATTTTAGTTGAGTTCCAGGACTGGTAAGGATTGTATTGAAACAAATACTGCTTCTCAGGAATAAAAACATAAACTGCTGAAAATACTAAGCAGGGTTGGGAGCATCTGTGGAGAGAGAAGTAAAGTTAACGTTTCAGATCATGACTGCTTCTTACTACATTTTTCTCACTGCTAAAATGCATTCCATATTAATGATGGTACATGACTTTCCATCAAAGATGGACTTGAAAAAGCTGAGAGATGGAAACCTGATTACTTGCTCAGCCGAGCAGCTAGAGCCCTTTCTCGTTGATAAAACAACAGCCTAGCCGTTTCTCAGTTCTCAAAGGCAAATACATAGAGATTTCAAAATGGTCAGTGAAGTCATGTAACCTTCTTTCTTTCTATTGACTTTTAAAGGTGTTGAAAGTGTTTGGAATTGGCTTTGATGTCAGAACTGATAGTGTGCCAGTCATTGGTTGTTGAAAGGGTACGGCCATATTGAGGGTCTGGTATGCGAAATCATTATCCAGGCAGACTCACTGACTCTGCTACCAAGGTGAGCTTATTGGATGCAAATGATTGCATCTTTTGAACCTATTGGTTCTCTTTTCAAATGAACCTGGATCGTCCCAGATGTCATATGAGTCTGTTAGCAGCTCTGTAACTGTAATAGGTTTCAATGTACGAGTCTTCAGGTTTTTGTGATTATAAGATGTCTGTACAATGAGGTGTGAGATGCATCAGCTGAGAACATAATTATTTATATTTCATAACTCTTGGGAGTAGTTCCAAGGCAAAGGGCCAACCCTGTGTCTTGTGATTTTGATTCAGCTTTTTAAAAAACTGATAAGAATAATGACCTAGATTTCTTTTCATGTCCCAACGATCCAACAGGAAGTTTTGAAATTTCATTATAATACTAAAAGTTGAAAATGTACTTCTTATTGCTGGATTAAGATGAAAGAACAAAAAAAATTTCAGAACAGGAAGAGAGCCTTTGGCCTTCCAAGCCTGCATTGACCATGCTGCCTGACTGAACTGAAACCCCCTACCCTTCTGGGGGCCGTATACTTCCATTCCCATCCTATTCATGTATTTGTCAAGATGCCCCTTAAAGTCACTATTGTATCTGCTTCCACTACCTCCTCCAGTGCGTGTTCCAGGCACCCACCATTCTCTGTGTAAAAAAAAAGTGTCTCGTACACTCTTGGCACTCGCACCTGAAACCTGTGTCCCTCAGAAATTGACTCTTTCACCCTGGGAAAAAGCTTCTGACTGTCCACTCTGTCCATGCCTTTGATTATTTTGTAGACCTCTGTCAGGTTTCCCCTCAACCTCCGTTGTTCCAGTGAGAGCAAACCAAGTTTCTCCAACCTCTCCTCATAGCTAATGCTCTCTATATTAGGCAACATCATGGTAAATGTTTTCTGTCCCCTCTCCAAAGTCTACACATCCTTCTAGTATAATGGCAACCAGAATTGAACACTATATTCCAAGTGTAACCTAACTCAGGTTCTATAAAGCTGCAACGTGTCTTGCCAATTTTTAAACTTAGTGCCCCGGCTGATGAAAGCAAGATGCCATATACCTTCTTGAATATGTCCTTCACTTGCATTGTCACTTTCAGTGACCTGTGTATCTGCTCTCAAAGTTTTCATCAAGATGTTGCCATGCTAACTATCTCAAGCAATGAGAGTTGACTTCTCTTGTACTGTAAATTATTGTTCCCTTTGAAATTTGGCATTTTTGCATCTGTCCCAATGAGAGCAAGACAAAGTGCTTTGACAACATGTCTCTTTGTTCAGAAATATTCAAGGTGTTTTTATTCACCTATGGGATGTTGACTTCACTGACTACACTCACATTTATTGTTGATTCATACTTGACTTTGAGAAGGTGATGGTGAGCTGCCTTCTTGAAATGCTGCAGTCCCTGAGGTGTAGGTACACCCACAATGTGCTATTAGGAAGAGAGTTTCAGGGTTTTTACTAAGTGACCGTGAAGGAATGGCGATATATTTCCCAGTGGATCAGTGGATAAGATCCATGTTTAAAACTAACACTTGAACAGGTACTAGGTTGATTCCGGAGTTGAGAGCTTTGGCTTATGAGGAGAGACTGAATAGACTGGGGTTATACTTATTGGATTTTAGAAGAATGAGGCTGGGGGAAGGAGGGATAACCTTACAAAAACTTAGGAAGTTAAGTTATGAAGGGAATAGATAAGATAAAAGCCGGGAGTTTGTTTCTACTGGCAGATGAAATCAGAACTAGGAGGCATAGCCTCAAAATAAGGGGGAGCAGATTTAAGACTGAGTTGAGGAGGAACTTCTTCATCCAAGGGTTCTGAATCTGTGGAATTCCCTGTCCAGTGAAGTAGTTGAGGCTACCTCATTAAATGTTTTTAAGAGAAAGATAGATTTTTGAATAATAAAAGAATTAAGAATTATGGTGAGTGGACGGGTAAATAGAGCTGAGTCTACAAAAAGATCAGCCACGATTATATTGACTGGCAGAGCAGGCTCAAGGAGTCAGATGTCCGACTCCTGCTCGTAGTTCTTACGTTCTTAATCTGAAAGTGTTAGAGCATTAATGCAGCTGAATGGTTTTGCCCATTCTGCATCGATGCAAAACCTCATCAATATCCCCCACCTACTGCTCCTGAACGTAATCTGGTAGTCAAGGAGCATGGGCAGGAATTGTACCTGCGTATTTAAATGAACATTTTAAATCTACTCCCTAGATTAAATGAGCATTTTAAATCTACTCCCTAGATTTTCCGATACATGGAGGCAATGCAAGAATGCTGTTGTAAACGTGGTGTTCTAAACTGGTCTTTTTTACAAGCATGTTACTCAGTTGCTCCGATCCCTGCTTAACATGAAAATGTTTGGGTTTGGGATTGATTAACTTGGCTCAAGTATTACCTGATATGATAACCATTTTCGGCCTTCAACCTAAAGAAAGACCTCCTTTCCCAATGCAGAAGAAAGAATTTAAATGTGAGTTCTCAGACAATAGTCTGATGGATTTGACTTTTTTTCACATTTTATTTTGATGGCATTAAGTTGGGCCAGTTTCTTTTTTTTTTAATCTCTGCTCCCAACATCTGCAGTCTAGATATAACTTCCTATATAATATCTTAAATATTGGCTTCTTGTTTAAAGCAGGTTCTGAGAGTAAATTAATCCTGATCATCTGTGTCAGATTGACATCATTGTAGTTTATTATTAAGTTCTTCAGTCAGATTTACTTAACATTCACTACAGCTGTTCAGATGAAAATGTTTTGGTTGCACAGTTGTACGAAAGTATAAATGGTTTGGTTAAGTTTTTTTATTATACAGTAGTGGAAACAAAAAAAAAATCAGATACCAAATTGAACAGACTAAGAAAGTCCCATTTTAAATTCCAGATGTTTACTGGGGTTATTTGATTTCATCTTGAGTAGTTGGGCAGAATACTTGTGATGCCCCATGTTAGGATAGTAAAAGGGGATATCAATACTCCTTTTAGTTTCTACTAAATCATGGTGATTTGGTGATCACTGCTGGAAAATGATACTATTGATATTTTTATCACAACCGTCATAGTTAAGTCGCTTGTCTTGCTCTTGAGTGCAACTCCAACAACACTAAAGAAGCCTGAAGCAGCCTGCTTGATTGGCACCATATCTACAAACATCTACTCCTTCCATGAATGATGCTCAGTAGCAGCAGTGTGCACTATCTACAAGGTGCATTGCAGCAATTCACCAAAGATCCTTCAACAGAACCTTTCAACCCTCAATCACTTCTGTTTAGAAGGATAAGGGCAGCAAATAAATGGGAACATCACCACCTGCAAGTTTCCCTTCAAGCCACTCACCATCTTGATTTGGAAATGTATTGCTGTTCTTTCATAGCCGCTGGGTCAAAATCTTGGAATTTCCTCTCTAATAGCATTGTGGGTCAACCCACAGCACATAACTGCACTGATTCAAGAAGACAGCTCACCATTATCTTCTCAAGAGCAACTAGGAATGGGCAATAAATGTTAGGTAGCCAGCCAGCGATTCTCATGTCCCACGAATGAATTTTTAAAAAATGAACATTTGGATAAGGCACCACAGGAGTAGTAATGTTCATGAAGCTTGCATTCTGACAGGAATCATAGTCTGTAGTTTAAAATATGTCCTCCTGTTCTGTGAAGGCTGAAATGAACCTGCAGTGAAGTCTGACTTGCTTTCCAAATATAGTTTGATTTTTTTTCAACCAAAACATGAATTTGATTCCCATCCTTGCTGTGCATCACTGCCAAGGATGTTGGATAAAGGTAAGTATTTTGTTGAGGGAATCAGATATTCATGCAAGGTTAGTCATTGGTTCATATCTTATCAAGCAAAGCACATTGGTTTAGCTGTTTCTAACCAAAGGATGCCCAAATGCTCTCTTGAAAATAATTATGCTCCACTGTGAAGGGATTTTTTCTGAGAGGTGTTACTTTTTCTGGAGCAGAACCGTTGTAGTTTCACTTGAGCTGGTACAGTCTGTAAAGCTGCTACCCAAAACAGTTTACATAATTCAGCAGTTATTATAGAACCAACATGCCACCTTCAAACTTCAGGGTGCTTGCATTTTGATCAATAATGTCCCCAAGTTGCTTTAAATCTATGGCCAAGTATTAGAGAACAAAGAACAAAGAAAATTACAGCACAGGAACAGGCCCTTCGGCCCTCCAAGCCTGCATGGACCATGCTGCCCACCATAACTAAAACCACCTACCCTTCCAGGAACCATATCTCTCTAAGTCCATCTATTTATGTACTTGTCAAGGTGCCCCTTAAAAGTCACTTAAAAATCCCCCCCACCGCCCGAAACGAGTTCCAGGCACCGATCATTCTTATGTAAAAAATCTGCCTTGTACATCTCTTTTAAACCTTGTTCTTGCACCTTAAACCTGTGCCCTATTGTTTTGAAAAATTCGCTTGAAAAATCCTCGTGGACTGCTTGAAGAGCAGTAGTGATGGATTAAATGTCTTTGATCTATGAAGGCAAACCTATGTATTTCCAAAAATACTCAAGATGTATCCTTAATTCTGCTACCAAGCTTCAAACTTCAGATAGCTGATAAAAGTTCCAGGTTTCAGGTGCAAGTGGCAAGATTTAAGGAGGTGTACAAGGCACTTTTTTTACACAGAGAATGGTGGGTGCCTGGAACTCGCTGCTGGAGGAGGTAGTGGAAGCAGATACAATAGTGACTTTAAGGGGCATCTTGACAAATACATGAATAGGATGGGAATGGAAGTATATGGGCCCCAGAAGGGTAGGAGGTTTTAGTTCAGTCAAGGCTCTTGTCCAACTGCCTCTCCTCAAGCACAATACAATAGCTTCCTCCTGTAAGTATTTCAATTCTGGAAACACTATAGTCTCGTCCTGTCATCCCCTCATGCCAAGTAGATAATTTTCACCTATGCTTCCCCTGTGCCCTTCCTGTCTTAATTGGATTCAATCTCCTCCTGGAATCTTATCGATTTAGCTCTGGACCATACAGTAGCTTCAGTCCAATGCTCCCAATTGAAAGTGGGTCAGATCAGACTGAGCAAATGGGGAATTGACTGTGTCTTTGCTGTGCATTTGAACACTTAAATCAGCATTACTTACATGTGCTTGCTTAAAATATCAGGAGAGAGTTTTAATAGACCTTTTCTGAAACAACTGATTCCACTCATGCTAATTACATGGAACTTATATTACAAGGTTATGGGTTCACTTTCAATTGCGTAGTTCAGTAATTGCAATTCAGAAGCAATAGAGAAAATCTACAACTATGAAGTATTGTTTTAAAAGAAAAGAAAGATGACTCTTGTGTAATGTAACAATTATTTCTTGCCTACTTGATTTTGTAATCAAGTTGCATTTTTAATGGCACAAACAGACCATCTGAATGCGAGAGAGATTTGAAGAAGGTGGAATGAACACAACGTTCTGCTGAAGGTCATCAGCTTCTACAAATACATAAAGGGCAAAAGAGTAACAAGGGAGAGAATAGGCCTCTTAAGGATCAACAAAGTAATCTATGTGCAGATCCACACGAGATGGGTGAGATCCTAAATGAATATTTCTCATCAGTATTTGCTGTTGAGAAAAGCATGGATGTTAAGGAACTTGGGAAAATAAATAGTGATGTCTTGAGGACTGTACATATTACAGAGAAAGTAATGCTGGGAGTCTTAAAGCACATCAAGGTAGATAAATCTGCCAGACCTGATGAAGTATAACCCAGGATATTGTGGGAGGCTGAGGAGGAAATTGCGGGTCCCCTGGCCAAGATATTTCAATCATCGATAATCACAGGTGAGGTCCCTGAAGGTTGGAGAATGGCAAATGTTGTGTCTTTGTTTAAAAAAGGCTTAAGGAATAAGCCTGGGAACTACAGGCCAGTTAACCTCACATCTGTGGTGGGTAAATTGTTGGAAGGTATTTTGAGAAACAGGATCTACAGGCATTTAGAGATGCAAGGACTGATTTGGGACAGTCAGCATGGCTTTGTAAGTGGAAATTTATGTCTCACAAATTTAATTGAGTTTTTGAAGAGGTAACCAAGAAGTTGGATGAGAGCAGTGTAGTTGATGTTGTCTACATGGACTTTAGCAAGGTCGTTGACAAAGTACCATATGGTAAGTTGTTGAAGAGAGTTAAATCTCACAGGTTTCAGGGTGAGATATCGAAATGGATACAAAATTGGCTTCTGTTGGGTGGTTGTAGAGAGTTGTTTTTCAAACTGGAGGCCTGGGACCCCCAGCAGTGTACCTCAGGGATCAGTGCTGGGCCTACTGTTATTTGTCATTTATATTAATGCTTTGGATGAGAATGTAGGGGGGCATGGTTAGTAAGTTTGCAGATGACACCAAGATTGATGGCATGGTGGACAGTGAGAAAGGTTATTTTCAATTGCAGCGGAATCTTGATCAGTTAGGCCAATGGGCTAAGAAATGGCAGATGGAATTTAATTTAGATAAATGTAAGGTAATGCATTTTGGTAGATTGAACCAGGGCAGGACTTACTCAGTTAATGGTAAGGCATGGTGGAAAGGTACAGAACAAAGAGATCGAGGGGTACATGTTCATAGCTCCTTGAAAGTGGAGTCACAGATGGACAGAGTGGTAAAAAGGGCATTTGGCATGCTTGGTTTCATTGGTCAGAACGTTGAATACAGGAATTGGGACATCTTGTTGAAGTTGTACAAGACATTGGGGTAAGGCCATATTTGGAATACTGTGTGCAATTCTGGTCACCCTATATAGAAAGGATATTATTAAAGTAGAAAGAGTGCAGAAAAGATTTACTTGGTTGGTACCGGGACTTGATAGTTTGAGTTATAAGGAAAGGCTGAATATTGGGACTTTTTTCTTTGCAACGTAGGAGGCTGAGAGGTGACTTTATAGAGTCACCTCTATAAAGTCACCTCTTTAAAATAATGAGGGGCACAGACCAGCTAGATAGTAAATATATTTTCCCAGTGGTAGGGGAGTCTAAAACTAGAGGGCATAGGTTTAAGGTGAGAGGGAAAAGATATAGAAGCGTCCTGAGGGGCAATTTTTTCATACAAAGGGTGGTGAGTGAGTGGAACAAGCTGCCACAGGTAGCAGTAGAGGCGGGTACAATTTTATCTTTTAAAAAGCCCTTAGATAGTTACATGGGTACGATGGGTATAGAGAGATGTGGGCAATTGGGATTATCTTAGGGGCTTAAAAAACAGGTGGCATGGACAAATTGGGCTGAAGGGCCTATTTCCATATTGTAAACCTCTATAACTCTTACGACCTGAAATGTTAACTCTATTTCTCTTTGTACAAATGCTTCCTGATCTGTTGAGTGCTTCTAGCATTTTCTGATTTATTTTCTGATTTCCAGCATTTGTGGTATTTAGCTTTTATATAATTTCTGAGGCTAGAGATCAAAACCTGAAAACGTTGCCCCTGATAGGATCTGACCAATGTCCTATTCAACTAAAGCATGGCTTCCTCCTCTTGTATCCTTTGATTTAGATTAAGGCCAAAATTCCATTCACCTTTTGATTTATTTTAGACTTGTTTATTAGTTTTTAGTTATTTATCCATATGGACACATAAATTCTGTGCTCATTCACAGCTTAGTCTCTCACAATGAAGAATGTGTTTGTCTTTCTGGGATTCCATATGGATGACCTTATGCTTACATTAAAGTCTATCTGCTATAATTTGAGTCTGGAAACAAATTCTGAAAATGATGATTTTGTCAACTTCAGCAAGAATGTTTCTCATTTCTAGAGTCTTATGATTTTTCGTTTACTATGAAACAGGAAAGAGGGATAGAGAACTTAAATCGGTGAAAAGAAGTCACTGGGTCCAGATTATTGCTTGATTTTGGTTTATCACTGTTGTCACAAAGCCTGATGTATTCCTGGTGCATTTGTGGAAAGTCCAAACCAGAGATAGATAAATTCATTGACCAGTTCCACCATCTGGGTAAAGCTAGTTTTTTTCACAAGTTGATGGGATACTTAGCCAACATGTCACTCCTGACCATAATGGAAATTGCACAGAGGAGAGCATCAATTCCATGCTGGTGTAAGTGCAACAAATACCAATGTATCTTGATTCTAATGGGACTTGGGTTTGACTCATAATGACTTGATTGCAGATCAGCTATCTGGCTTTAGCAGGCAGTTTGAAATTGCTTCTTTAGGATTCCTTCCATTAAGCTCCACAGTTTCCCTCCAGGCTGTTTATTATAAATGTTCTATGCACAGTGTGTTTTGTATTTCCTTTTTTTTGCTTGCTGCCACATGGCACTCAGTCCCACTTAAATATTCAGGAAGGCAATCTTTAGGTTGTTTAAGAAATGAAACCTATCATGTTGCATGAAGGTGTTATACTGTATCTACTTGGTCTGACAAAATAGCCTGCTTCAGGATGAGTTGCCCAAAATTGTGTTGTTAGAAAGTTTTTCAGACCCTGCTCAAACTCCAAGTGCAAGAAGATCCTGAAAGGTTCCTTATATAGCAGAGCAGGTGAGAAGGGCCAAATGACCTGCTCCTGTTTCGATGTTTCAAATCATCCACAATCTGTCTGGTATATATGATTTGTATATATTATGTATATGTCTACACTTACTGTTCAATCGTCCTTGGCTATGTGAACAGTTACATGTTGGCTCTTGTTAGCATTCTAATTAAAAAATCACTGCTCAAAATCCATCAACTGCTAATCATTGGGTTTGCAAAGCAGTTTTTGCTATCAATTTCCAAATGATTTCTTCAGGATTCATCTGGATTGCCTTTAGATTAAAGGTACTACAACTTCATTTTCTCACACATCAAAATTTTATTAAATATGTAGAATTCAATAATTGTAAACTTAATTTTATTAAGATTTGCTGTAGATAGAAATCATCATAGAAACGCTACAGTATAGCAAGAGGCCATTTGGCCCATCGAATCTGTACCAACCACAATCTCACCCAGGCTCTACCCCCATATCCATACATATTTTACCCACTAATCCTCTGACCCATGCATCTACGGTCAATTTAGCATGGTGCCAATCAACCTAACCTATATATCTTTGGACTGTGGGAGGAAACCAGAGCACCCGGAGGAAACCCACGCAGACGCGAGGAGAACGTGCAAACTCTACACAGATAGTGATCCAAGCCGGGAGTCGAACTCAGGTCCCTGGAGCTGTGAAGCAGCAATGCTAACCACTGTGCTACTGTGCCGGATATACACAGGGTTGCACATTTAGACAATATGTTATCTAAAATCTATCAACCTAAATGCACAAACATTTATTGAAGGAAAAAAAAATCAATGTAGCCAACTTTAGATATCCTTCTAGAATCAAATCAGAATCTTAATTTATGTTTGTTAAGTTGCTTTATTCAGATTTATTTAGTGTATTGTTTAATTGAGTTTTAGTTTAAACGTTTGTGGAAACTCAAATCATTCAAATAAAACACCTGAATTGCTACAAATTGTACTCTTCCCTGGGACAGTCTTTTGCAGTAAATTACAACTTAATACTTAACTAATCAGAAATAATAGATTTGGTTGTCACTCTTGTACAAATGTTGAATGTTTCCCCTCCTGAAAGTAATGTTTAACAACTAAAAAGCATAACAGAGTGTGAGACCCAGTGAATTGAAGGAGTAGTCACCAGCAACGACCTGAGCTCTACAATGTGACTCACTAGTTTAGTCACAAGTTTCAACTCAATATGCGACCCAAGAAACCCGTTTCAGACTTGGAAATGGACTCCAAAATTTACAAAAGGCTTTCATGCTATTTGACCGCTGATGTTGGTCAGCAATTTAAACTGTCTTGCTGATACTCAGAGCTCACACACAAATAATTGCAGCTTGGAGGATGCAGAAATGGACTGTAAATGTTCAGAGAATTATTGCACTTCGTTATACCTTTAAGAGATAGCAGCATGCCATTACGAAAAAGTCAGTGTGTCATATGATACAGTCTCAATTTCATTTTGGCCTGTGAGCAGAATGTAAGGCACACAACTCTGCTGCTCATGTTTTCAAGCTTTCTATCCATATATTTTCTCATGTGAGTAGTTTAGGTAAATGACCACGCAGTGTATTATCCAATATTCTGAGCGATTGGTGCCTTTATATCATTATGAAAACACAATATGGTAACAAATTCAAGTGTAGGTACAACATAATGAACAACCTTAGATTGTGTTACATGGCATGAGAGAACTCTTGACGTTGTGAGCAAAATGAAATGGACTTTGGAAGTTGGAGAGGTTTGAAATTGCACTGCGATGACTACAGAAAAGCTTAGAAGATACAGGACTGGGATCACTCAATGAAAGAACTGTTAAGCAGATAGATTCCTTGTAGTTGAGACTGTCCATTCAGGGAGCGGGATGGTATATCGAGAGGATAAGTAACGGGTTAGCTCAGTCAGACATGTGAGTGACCAGGGTACGGTCCAGATCAATAGCAAATGAAGGAGTCAATAAAAAAAAATTTGGCATAAAAATTTGGCTAGAGAAGATCACAATTAAAACAGATGCACCTTTGGGAAAGAGCACAAAATCAGTCACATTGGAACTCATCCCAGGTACGATAGAAGAAGGAAGTGAAGGAACCCAGGAAATGCCCAGCAATTCTACAAGTCATTTGGCAAAATAGGCCCTTGGCAGCAGCAATGCACTGCTGCAGCTGTGAAGAGCTGGGCACTCATCCAAACAGACCAAGGCATCTTCAAGCAATAAGAAAGATCATTTATTATCCCATCAGAAAGATATACATGATGTTATCGACAAACCAGAAAATGATTCTGATGTGCATGTCAATCTTGTGGAAAACATATGTATTGTAACACTATCCAAATTGTTTGCTAAGATTCAAATTATCTCAGAAAGTTGGTAACTTGACCAGGTAATATTGACTAGGATTGTCAATATTACAATCTAATATTGATTGTATATTAGATTGTACAATCTAATGGGGCAAGTGCCAACATCATTCTCTGTGAATTCTAAAAGTCATATACCCGTAGAGATGGAAAGCCAAGGCAAAACCTACTGTAGTGCAATGTCAGTGTAAAACGGTCATGAATTTCGCGCACAGGTTCTGTAGCCTTGCAGTGCAAATACACTCAGTATGGAATCCTTCAGACTTCACACAACAGATCAGCCTCAAACTATTCGTATTACCTCAGTCCATGACCTAACATCAATGTTTTCAGAATATTTTGATAAAATTGGCAGTTTCAATGAAGCTGCAGAAGAATGCAAGACTGTAACTGATCTTGTACGTTGTACGCAATGCAAATGCCAGTATCTATAAGAGGAAATGACAAAAGGATTCTACGCTATGGAAGCTAAGAACAACCATCATTGAAGGATGGCTTGATTCAATTCAACGTGTCCCAAATGAGTGAGACCATTTTGACTTTACCGGATCAAACAAAACATTTACCAGGAAGTCGTTGTTGAAGATAGGCAGATTGTTATTCCCAAATCTTTGCAATCTGATATCCTTCAACAGCTTGGTCATTTTGACAACTTGGTCACCTCAACAACTTGACCATGGGCGTAAATCAGCTGAGAGAGAGAGAGTCCATTGGCCATAAATGAGCAAAGATATTGAAATCATTGCTTAGATATGTAAGGCATGTCAAGAGCATTTGCCAAGTCAGCACAAAGAACTATTATTTTCATATGAAATTCCTACCCCATTTTTTCCTGTCCATGGTGTTGACTTCATTATCATCGTAAATGACTCTGTCAATTACCCCATTATCCAACAATTGCACAATGCATCAAGTACATTGCGCACATTATTGCGCACACTTTTGTTCATTGTAAGTGCTATTTTCAGTTCGTTGGTGTGCCCAGAGAGATCATTATGGGTATTGGTTCGCAATCTATTGGCAAACTATTTCAGAATATGATCTGAAGATGCCGGAGTTGGATTGTGGTGGACAAGATGAGAGTTCACACCACACCAAGTTATAGTTCAACAGGTTTATGTGAAATATAACTTGGTGTTGTGTGATCTTTCATCTATTCAGAAAATGTGTGCGAAGTAGAATATAGATCACACTACTTCTCCTCATTACCTTTAATCTAATGGCCTCATTGAACAAATTATTTGTATGGTGAAATTTCTAATTATCAAATGTAGACGGGTGAAGCAAGATCTACACATTGCAATGCTACATCTGAGAGCAATATCGTTTAGGTGCAAGTATTCCATCACTAACAGAACTCACGTTTAGCAGAACAGTGCTTACCAATTTCCTAACTCTTATCCATTCTATTCTCTCAAAATGTAGAGAGCAGCTTTTAAAACTGCAAGAGAAAATGATCAATGTGCATGATAAAATTAAGGGTACAGAATTGCCAAGTTTATACTTGGGACAACAAATTTGCATTGAAACTCCCTTAGAAAGTACATGATAATCAGTGAAAGTGACACATCTATTTATTCAGAAGCAAGGCCTTTTGAAGTCATTATATAGTTGCACAGTAGTTAGCACTGCTGCCTCAGTACCAGCGACCTGAGTTCAACTCCAGCTTTGGCTGACTGTGTGGAGTTTGCATGTTCTGTGTGAGTTTGTCTGTGTGAGTTTCCTCTGAGTGCTGTAGTTTCCTTCCATTATCCGAAGAATTGCCCATTACTGCCCAAAAGAGGTGTAGGTTAAGTGGCTTATCCATGATAAATATGCAAAGTTATGGGGATAGGGCGGAAGTGACGGCCTGGGTGGGATGCTGTTTTGAAGAGCCGATAAGAGTCAATGGGCCACATGGCCTCTTTCTGCACTCCTGGGACTCTGGTTCTATGCGACATAAAGTTGCAGTGGTGAGATGAGGACAAATCAGATATATTCCAGCTCCTTAATCATTAAAAGTCCTATTGCTCTAGGATAAAATCCAAAATGCAACAAGGATTCAATTGATTATCATTCAAGAATGATAATCCCACAAATCACTGTGAGCAATTCAAACCACCTCCAGACATGGTTACCAATGCAAGATCTAAAGCTTTATGCTTTAGAGATTCATAAATTTATTGGTGATATAATTACATAATAGTAACTAAATGTAAGTGTGCTCTGTAAATAGTTCTACTTTTTTGGAAGAGGAGAAAATATTTTTATAAAGAAAGGTAGATATAATATACCTTTAAGGGATAATAACATGCCATCAGTAGAAGGGAAATGGGTCATGTGATCCACCATTACATTAACCACAAATTATATTTCTAAAGCTATCATAAATAAATGTTTCTATCATGTTAGTCATTTCATATTTGTCTTAGCAAATATTTCTGTTTCTGTGGAATGTGGACCTGAATAGGATTATATAAGCCTGTAACTCACAGCTTTGGAGATGTATCCTGGTCATTTTTGTGATGCTTCATTGGAGATTTGATAGTAATATGGTCAGTAGATCTAATATATTTCAGTTTTATGTATGCATGGTGTTCATGTATTGTTCCAACCTGCCTCTGGATTTAGTCCAAAATAAATTTGTTCAAATTAAGTTGCTTTGTGTTTAGCCAGGTTATAATGTAATGTTCAGCAGCCTTATGTCAAATGTGTTCGGTCTCACAAAGAATAGATGTTTACATTGTCAGTGGCATTATTAGAACGTCTTAAAATTAAATATGGTTTAAATCTGGAGGAAGCAATAACATCTGTAATTACATTTTATAACTTATGTGGAGCAATATATAACCTAGTAATAATTATTTCTCTAGTTGCTGCAGTTTGCTCTGTGGAAGGTGTGTGACAAGAGTGCAACTTTTGCAATTCAAAGAGTTTCAGGAAGTGATGAAGAAAAACATTTAGATCACTGATACATGATGAAGGAAGGTGACCACCTGTCGCCCACAGTCTGCAGGTTCTGAAATATTGTTGGAACTGGGCTATGCTTGCAAAAACTATTTGAACCTTATCACGTCTCTTAAAAATGTCTCAAATTACTTAATTTATACTAAGTTCCTTTGAAGTGAAGTAATTACTGTTGTAGAGCACATCTTAATTGCTATCCCTTTCAGTCGATGACTGGCTAGGCAATGTTTTGAGTTAGGGATCTTAACCATAGGATTCTACTTGAATTGCTGTAAGAAGCAGGCAGAAACTCAATTTACTGCCTGTTTGAAATAATGCATCCCACAAAGCAGCATTCGTAGGGAATCTGTCTGCTTACATTGTAGACATGTGCACAAGCAAAGGACTTGAATTCTCAACCTTTTGATTTCATGATTCGAGAGTTTCAGCGACTGAGTCAAGTTGGCACAAAAATAGAATGAAGAGTGATAGATGTAGGCCCATGACGAAGTGTTGGCAAATAACCATGATAAATTTTTCTGCTGTACAGATTCAAAGCATGATAGATCTGTCAGTATAGGATGGGAAAAGTCAGAGTGAATAACTGTGTCTGGTGTATATCCACCAACAATGAAATTCTGACTTTAGCATAAAAGAATGTAGGAAAAATTGTGTATAACCGAGGGCTTATTAAAGTGCTTGAAATAAAACTGGAATGAGAGAACTGTGACAGGCCTTTTTCCTAAGAAATTAAAAGGTGGTAGAGCTTTAGAGGACCTAAGCAAGCGCCCAATTTTTGTGGGACATTATCATGCTCTATACTTAGGGATGGTAGAGCTCTACTTTGATTCAGTCATTCTTAAACTTGGAAAATTTGGGGAAATGTTGGTCAGAGGCTAACATATAGCAAAGGTGTGGGAAGATCTGGATGAAGTACCTTTCAAATAGCCTGTCTCATCACAATTACTGATAATGAATGCCCTCCCCCCCTCCATGTGTAATGCAGCAGATTCACAATATATGGTGGTTTTGGTGACTTAGACCAGTTGTTATTGTACTACCCTGATTTCATATTTCTTAACCTTTATCTTAGTTTCCTGTTGTTGGAAAGCTCTCAGCAGTTTGTTGTATCCTCTACTGTTTCCAATTGACCTATTGATGCTTCTTATCAGTGACTAACAAGGAGAGACATCGAACATGAGTATTTATGTAGTGAAAAGAACACCAATATCAGCATTTAAAAAAACTGTAATTAAAACACTTTCTTCAGTCTATTAAGTCTTATAAAGCAGTGATCAAAACATGCTATATTTGATCTTTTTCTACAACTTCTATTATTTAGTTGAAGAGCTCCATCAACAATTGACATGAAATTGTTCAGAAGACTCTGAAAAAGAGTAAAAGCAGGAACAGGCTAGTCACCCTTTTGAGCCAGAAGGGCTTAAATTCAAAACCTCAGGATTTTCCAAACCACAAATACTTTTAAATACTTCTGAATTGTAGTCGTTATTGTACTGTAGGAAATGTGGCTGCAGTTTATGCACAGCAAACTCCCACAAATATTAATGTGATTAACAGATAAATGTTGGCCAAGACACCTGAGATAACTTGCCTTCTCATTCATACACTTGAAAAGGCAGAGAGGGCCACAGTCTACTATCTCATTGGAAGATAGAATCTCGGTCAGTGTAGCACTCCCTCTGTACTGCACTGAAGATTTTTGTGGATTTTTGAGCTTGATTCCACGAGCATGACTTGAATCCACAACATTCTGAGCCAGAGCTGATACCCAGTTTAAAACCGTCTCTGTCATTCAGAAGGATTATGGGTGATCTTCTATCACCCGTCAAAAGAAAGGGGATGGAATGAAGATTTGAAATGAAAACAATTTAAAAAAAAAACTACTTGAAACCACCCGGTATTTTGTTTTCTGCTTCTGAGCTCCACTACATAAATCACCTGTAGAATCCATTTGTTAAATATATATTAGTGTGTACACATACTTCAGATAAAAGCAATAATATCAGACAAAAATATGAGCAGCATCATTGATTTTAGAACTTCAAAGATATGATTAAACTGAATTGATAATTATAGATTTTTTTCCCTGATGAGGCAATACTTTTCATTTTCTTTTGTAGATATGAAAACCCTTTGTACCTTGATAGCATTTTTCAGTTTTTTTGCTGAATGGTTAACATCAATTTGGAGGTTGTCACATTCATACTGACTTGAAACCTCAATGAAGTCTGTATCAGAAACATTTTGAAAGTAGTGGTGATATTTCCTTCAGCCAATTTACAGACTTCATGTGGTGCGTGGAAATATTATGGTCTGGTCTCTGACCTGGTCACCTTTGGCAATAGTGGTACAAATTACACCCATTTCAAGAAATGTTTTTGTTGAGTTTCTACTGATACACATGTCACTGAATCTGCCATGAAATATGGCAATTGAGCTGTGTTTTAAAATATATATAAAAGGTCACAGAATTCAGTGTAACTCAAGTTATCAGGAATGTTTCCGTTAACTTAAAAGAAGTTACATCCATAGCAAACCCGGGCCACAAAAATGGTTCTATTGATCGTGAGGATTCTTATTTAAAAAGTTTTGCTTTTAACTTACTAAGTGAATGATTCCTTTACAATGATGTTACCAGCTAGTGATTTTGTATATTTTTTACAAGGCATTTTTAGTCATTTGACATCTGGTTGCTCTCAGGTAGTGGACAGCACTGATTACAAATGCCTTTTTTGTGATAAATTTCGCTTGCAGTAATCAAAGTGGAAAACAAACTATAGACCAATTTAAGAATAAAGAATGGGAAAGATTGTACATTAAATGATAGATCAAAATGAGAAAAAGAAAAATGTAAAACTGCAAGCAGAAGAAGGCATTAAGGGTGGCATGATGATACTCTTTTGATGCAAATCAGGAAAGTGCCTTGTTTTCTCTGAAATTAATGCCTTGCTATTGAAATATTGTTTTCAAAAATTATACATTTCCAGACCCTCATCTTCCTACAATTATGGTAGGAGGTTGTTGTTTTTAGTTTCCACTGAGGGAAATTCTGTTTCCAAAGGCCCTATGCCGAAGCAAGTGCCTATTCACACATTATTTTATGTACCTAATAAATCTGCTATCTCACTGCAGTTTTTTCTTCCCCATTTAAGTTCATCTTTTGTAGATGTTCATCATGAAAGTAACCTTGAAGTTAACAATAAGCACTCTGTTACGTTTTAAACTGTAATTTGAAAAATTGAGGAGTTGAATGCAACTGAAACATCTGACTTAAAATAATTCAGATATGCCTTTTCTCTCACAGACTTTGCAATTATTTTAGAAGACTGCCTTTCATCTGTTGCCAGGTTCAGGACTCTTGAGTTCCATGTTAAACTGGTGTATCCAGATTACTTGGCTGTGGTGCGCTTTCTCTTGGATGAAAATTTCCCATGTGGGGAATATATTTTTTAGTGGAATGAGATTAGTTGGGGAATCACTGTGTAGAAAATGAAACTTATTGAAAGTTTTTCCTTTTCTAATATAAGTGCAAATGTTATGAACATTTTGTGCTGATTTTATAATGACAGCACTGAGAAAATTGTAATTTTATTTCAGGTTTTAATCTCTTTTTGCATTCCAAGGATAACCTTTTTGTCATGCCCTTCCCACCTATATATTATATATACATATTATCTATATTAATTATGTCTCTACACAAATCTGATGAACTATTAATAGATGCACTCAGTTTGCAAATGTATGAAGTAACACATTTTCTCAGTTTACTGAGAATACATTGATGAAATATGGTAGCAGTGGACTTCTCGTGAAAATAAGCATTTGTGGAAGCAAACCATTATAGAACTAGTGCAATATTACTAATAATAGAATGTTTTTGGTTCACAGATTTCACAAAAAATGTTTTTGGTTCACAAGTTTGGATATTTAATATTAAAATATTTATTTTATAAATGTGTTTCCTGTATCAGGCAATAAAAAGTAAAATTGAGTAGGCCTCTGTAGCTGGCAACTCTAACTTGGCTTGTTGAAAAGCTGACAATTCACTGTTTCACCCAAGTTCTCATGTATTCAGTTGGTTAAGCTTTCATTTATAACTGTTTACTAACTATTTTGGCTGATTTACATTTTCATTTTCTGGTACAGAATGGCAGTAGTTCTTTGGTGCTCATTGTGGAATGAGATTTCAAATATTCAAGAATAAATAGGCACACTATTGACAATATGCAAAATTGATCGTATAGTTCATTCTTTGATGTCTATTTGCTGTAGGAATGTAGGCTGAATTTTAAAAATGATTGTACAGCTACACGGGGATCAATTATCTGCCTTCGTGGGTGTCATAATTCCCAGAATGATGGACAAGTACAGCATTGGAGCACGGCCGAGTTTAATAGATTTTGGATATGCTTGTGCTATAGGAAAAGTCGTCAAGCTTGAAGTAATTTAATTGCTTGTGATTTGTATCAGTTAGGTCAAAGAGTGCAGAGAGGTCATTAACTTTAGGACAGGTTGAGTGCTTGAAATGGGAATATATTGTGAAACCAGTCTGGTGTTATGACATTGTACTAAAAGTAATTATCATCTTAGAGAATTTTTCATGGAGACACCTGCCCCAGCTGAAAAGTGAGGAGTGCGTCTGTCCTACAGGGTGGGAAGCCATTATTAAAATTTATGGATATCAGGATGTTAAGTGGCTCGGCCCCATTCTGTGAAGATATCCTGCTGTCTAGAGCTGCTGGCCAAACAGATAGTTTTCCAGCTCCCATCCCAGCAGCACCACTGGGAGAAATAGCCACTTGAGACTACAGCCATTCCCTCATAAGGAGCCTTGCAAGAGGCTGGTTTCAATAGGATGGAGCGACTCTGCTCAGGCCAATCAGGTAGGCCATGATGGGAGGTTGTGATCTCATAGAGTAAGAAGTCTCACAATACCAGGTTAAAATCCAACAGGTTTATTTGGTAGAAAGCGCCATTAGCTTTTGGGATTTTGCCCCTTTGTCAAGTGAGTGGGGAGTTCTGATCAGAGACAGAGCATGTGAAGGCACATACTCAGTTTACAGAAACTACCAATTAAACCTGTTGGACTTTAACCTGATGTTGTGAGACTCCTTACTGTGTTTACCCCAGTCCAACGCTGGCATCTCCACATCATCTCATAGAGGCCAGGGGAAGGGAGGGAGATCAAGCACAGCACGGCAATCAGCTGATCACCATCCTGGAGGTAATGGGGTTTCCAGTTGGGCTCAGGGTGTCCAAGCAGGTCCCCCTACTCAAAACTCTCAGCAACTCGCCAAGCTTTAACTGGTGGCTGCATCACATGATTGCTACTGATAAAATATCAGCAAAGGCGGCAGGAGGCCCTTAACCATTAATTGTCTCAATAAGGACTTCACTTGTCTTTTGTGGATGGGCAGGCCACTTGATACCTATTCCATCTGTGGTAAGATAACAGCAGAGGCCTGTATCTGGGCATGTCATCCACTGCCATGCCAGCCAATTTTATGCCCTTGCCTACTAGCCTGCTTCTGGTAAAGTAAACATAAAATTCTAGCCACAGACATAAATTATTGTTCTTATGTCCAAAGTATGGACTAGAATTCAAATTAGGGGCTGCTGAGAATTGTTTTTTTTTAACAGATTGTGAATTTTATAGAGCATGGTGAATATTAATTTATTGACAATAAACTAAATTTTTCTAAGAATTTTAAGGATGGATGTGTGTATTCTTGTGCACATAAAGCCCCTGCTTGTAATTTCAGTATTCTATTTCTGAGGATTGTTCAGGTCAGGTATAATAATTGCAATCATCTACTTTGTGTTTCATGTTAATAGAGAGATAATATTTAGTTTGAGGAAGATTGTTGTATTGAAGATAATTAAAATGATGGATTTTAGTGATTGGCAGAGCACCTAAAGAAATAGCAATTCAGAAGGTTACCCACATGTGTTTAATTGAATCAGAATAGTGGAGCTGGATCGATAAAACAGCAGGTAGGCTTACCTAGCTGGAGAAATAGTAATTGTGGTAATTATTTTACAAGTCAGTTTGAGGATAGCCCCAGAGCAGGTTATGTCATCATGGAGATACGTGGAGTTTAGGGAGGTTTTCTGGTTTCAATTTATCTGGGTGTTTTCTGGAAGAGGTTTTTAGTTGCAGTTTGAACCGCTGGTGTGGCTTGCAGTTTACAGAGAGCCAAAATGAATGAAAGGCTGACCTGCTCTGTAAGCAGAGTAAAATAACAACTTCATCATTGACTGTGAAAAGTGAGTAATCTCGGGTTGAATTTTGAGGAACACAAACTGGAAGATTGCCTGATGTGAAGCTAAAGGGAAAATCTGCAGGAGTCACAGTGTCTTATTGCAGAAGAAAATAACCAGCCAATTAGCTTGGATGTATTGGAAATGTATTAGAACATGAGTCTGATGACTCCACAATCAAGAGTTAGTAAATGCAAGTTCTACCTTAGAGAATAGCTGGAGCTGAGGAAAATTCTTCAGGGGACCGTGACATACTTATTGATGGTCCCTACAGAAGTACATAACTTTTAGGATTGAAATGTCTTTAAATATCTGAGGCAAATAGGAAGTAAATGTGAGTGCATCATATATATAATGATTAACCACAATATTAATAGCATTTTGTTTAAGTCTTTCATGTACAATAAATTTTCAAAAAAGTCATTTTGTGTTGCGGTTCGATTGATTAAAACAAGCATTTGGATTTCTCTTTACATAGTAACAGTCCCTCACCAGATCATAACATAACAAAAAGAGTCCTGTTCAGTGTTGCAGATTTCTTTTCTCTACTCCACTGAGTGCTTTATCCTCAACCTTTTGAGTATTCTCTTAAGTAGTGTGAATTTTTTGCAATTCTTACATTAGTCATGCTGATATTTACATGATACATAGAAACATACATAGAAAACAAGATCAGAGAAGGCCCATTGAACCTATCCTGCCATTAATTATGATCATTCATCTCAATAGCCTGATGTTTTGCTCTCAACTATTTTCTGTGGTAGCGAATTCCATAGTCTGATCACTCTCTGGATGAACAAAATTGTCCTAATCTCAGTCCTAAACAGTCTAACCTACATCCTCAGACTGGTTCTGGACATCCCCACCATTGGGAACTTCTTTCTTGCGTCTGTCATGTCTATTCCTGTTATAGGTTTCTATGAGAACCTCGTCATTCTTATAAATTCCATTGTGAACTATCCTAACTGACTCAATCTCTCTTCATATGTCAGTTTTGCCATGTTGTTACCTCCTTTAGGGGACTTAGGAGCCTACAGTGTTGGGTTGGAAAGAAATGCCATTGGCTTGGATACTCTGGCTGTGGTTGAACTGGTAAGATTGGAACCAGAGTAAGGTAGCCCTGCTGAACTTGAAAATGAAAGAAAGGCAGGCATCAAGAGGAATGGTGTGGTCGATTAACTTAGTAAGAGCTCTTTTTTGGCTCATGTTGGGAGGGATTCAGACAGAAGATTGTGGGAGGTGTCTAGTCTATGAGACACTGACCTGGGAGATTACAATATATTCCTGGACTCTGGAAAGGAAACAGATGTTCAGATATGGCTCAAGGAGAGAGGTTGAATATTTTTTCTTCCTGCCCAAGAGTAAGCTGATGATAGGTCAACAGCGCCAGAAAATGGTGAGTCAATTTCAACACCAACAAGCATGGTAGCCAGAGAGGATCATCAATGGTTTATAGGAAATAAAACTAAGGAAGAAATAATAGGGTTTCATGAATGGGATTAACTTGTTGGAGACAGTCAGTGTGGGATCAAGGTGGCAAATAAGGAAGGTGAGGGTGCAGGTTGAGACAGAAATAGATCTACCTTGGTCAGGAAGGCAGTAAAAAGCCGAGGAGGTACTTAAGTTCATCTGCACAATGTCTTAAGTTACATCCCTGCTGAGAAATGGTATGATCACTTGTAAGTGTTATTGCGTCATGTTTAAAAATGCATGGTGCCGTATTTTATAATACAAAATCATCTATCAGCATTATTCTAAAATAAGCTTAAATATTTCATGATGTTGGAAATAGTAAGGCAATTGTAATGGGGCTAAGATTTCACATTCTATGTTTTTTTAACATAGATACTTTCTAAAATTCTAAAATTGGATAATGACTTTTGAAAATGACTGAAGCTGTCTGGCAGTGATCCTTGAACAATACAAGCTATTTGGTAGTATCCTGGCACCTTGCATTTTGTTATCTCTGAACAGACACTAAAGATGCCTTGGAGACTGCGCAGACAAAATTCAATAGGAATTATACAAAGGCTACTCACATTTCATACCTAGGAATGGCTCCTCGGGTCTAGCAGCCTGCTCGGGCAAAGGACCCAGCAAACTTCGTTTCAGATCTTTAATGACTCAATATTAACAATCTCAGGGCCCTAAACAAAATAATATAAACTCTTCGTCAAAGTAAGAATGATGAAGTGAAAGGCACATGACATGACCCTCCTTGCTAAAAAAAAGTTATACCTTCTTACTCGACAGCAAGATAGTCTGCAATCTTCCAACTATCAAGTAGCAGTTCAGAAAAGAGGCTGTGACCAGGTTTTAATGCCTTCTTCCATTTACATTGTCTTCACCAGAACTTTTGAATACTTATACCATTGCTGGCAAAACGAATTAATCACTGTGTACTTATCTCATTGTGGTTGCAAATCTCTAATGGAAAATGAACTATCCTGCATCAGCTTTCAACCTGCTGAGCCCTGTGAAGGAATACTTATTGACTCCAGACTTGCACGAAACAAGATTTCTTTGTTATGTGGTCTTTACCCTATAAATCTTTCTTTCTCTATCCTTCGACTTTCATACCAATGAAGGGAAGGCAAAGTTGCAACCCTGCTCTCATGTTTGAGTCTGGCCAAATAAATTAACCTTCTGAGTTTGCCTTATCTCGAGCTTGCTCTGAGGTTATTAATAAAAATTGATCACAATAACTGAGAGGTTGGGAAATACATGACCACCTATAAAAGGAAAATCAAAACACATGGCCATATGATGACATGAGGAATCAAAGCTGTTTGACTTAAGCTCTTCCTGCCTGTAACACAATATTACTTGCATCAATTTTTAGATTTTAATTGCTAATTGAGATTGAAATTCCAAATTAACAGAAAATAACTTACTGGAGATAAATTTTGAGAAAAGTTTTATGCATCTGACAAATATTGTGATAAAATTATTAATGATTAGTTGAATTGCTTTAGTTTGTTTAGTACAAGCATTTAACATACTTGTGACATTTTCTGCATGTGATGTTGCATTGGGATGTAGGCCCATTTAAAGGAAATGCATTAATACCATTGTTGAAATAGCAGACAGAAGAATATCATACAAATCTGTTAAACTACTTCCTGCTTCAGGCAACAACACAAATCTCTATGTTTAGAATTTTTGAAACTGAGACCCTAAATTCTTTGTAAAATAAAAGTTTATTTATTAGTCACAAGTAAAACTTACATTAACACTGCAGTGAAGTTACTGTGAAATTCCATTTGTTGCCACACTCTGGCACCTGAATTAAGCTGCATTGGGAGACCATGACAAATCCAATTTCAAAATAATTTGGAACTTAGTTCCATCAGATTTTATCCTGTTTACACTGGGTATTTAAATTCCTGGTGATGAGGGGCATTGTGTCGAATCACTCTTACTAAGAATGAGTATCATGCAAGTTACCAAACTTTGACAGACAATTCCAATCTTTCTGTAATTGAAAGCCCTCAATGTATAACCCTGAAGTCATTTGCTCTTCAAATATTCATCTAATTGAATCTGCCTACCAATCTTTTTGGCAGTGTATTCCAGATCATGCTTCTGCACTCCTCATTGAACCAGAATTGGTTATCTGGTTTGAGGGTGATGGAGGAATGAGAGAGTGAACTGCTTTATTTGTCCTGAATCCTTTGCTTTTAGCATTGTGAGATTGATACATGGCATGTTGGAGAGTGTCCCCAGTCTGAAGATGGAGATTGTGCAGTGGTTAACCCCACCAACATTGTCAAGACAGACATATTCAATAGGTAGATTTTATATAACTGAAATTGAAGTATTCGTTATAGTCAAAACATCTTATGATTCACTGAGATGAAAACACATCAGCTTTGTTCATGATGATGGAGAGTTTAATCAATATTGATGCAATTCTCTAGAAAGTGCTACAAGCTATAATCACCGCAGACAGATTTGGGAGTAAATTTAATAACTTTGATGTATAAAGCTGAACAAATAACTGGTTTGGGGTTAGTGAACAAAGTTAGAAGGAAAAACATGCATGCTAGTGGTCAGAGTTACACACAGGTAGCAATTTTAGGCCCTGGTCGGTGTTTGTGCTCACTTCAGCCACAATGACCCAACCTGCCTGACCTCAGCCCATCTGCCTCTGAAATACCTACCATGCTTCTCAGTTTAATTTCATGATTTTCTGCCTGGAGTCTGACCTTGCATAAACTTCAGCTTATCTAAAACTCTGTCCTTATTTTATCCCTATCTCATGTACTGACCTTGTTTTCACTCATTTATATAGGATCCCAATTCTACAAAACTGCAAATTTTTAATGCTCAACCTTGTGTTTAAATAGTCTGTTTGGTCATTTCTCCAAACTCTCTATTCCTCTGCCCTGGGCACATTGTACATTTTCTTTTTCCCTCACACCACTTGTGGCCATATTTCCTGCTATGTAGGTTCAGTGCTGTATAATTGACTCCCTGCAGTCTTCTGTCTCTCCACATTCAAGACTCTTAGAACAAATTTTTGGTCACTTTGCAATATCACCTACCTTTTGCTGAACATTAATTTTCCTTTAATGCTGCTGCCGCACCTTCTGATAAGTTTCTCTCTTAAAGGAAGAATATAAATGGCAGTTGTCACACACGAAAAGCCAAGATTGGATTATCTTTAAAGGGAAGAGCCAAATGTGTGACAGAGGAAATCATTCCTGCCATAAGGTGTCTTTCTCAAAGACACTATTATCATAGAAACATACATGACAAGAGGTAAATCAACTCATTGTGCCTGTTGACTCTTTAAAAGAGCTATCCAGTTTGCACAGCTATTGAAAGAATAGCTCACCTATTCTTTCCCTACAGCCCTGCAAACCTTTCAATGTTGCCTATTAAGAAAGCTCCGATTTCTTCATGGCAAAATACAAGCTTGGTCTCCTAACTATACAATACTGCTTTTTGATGAATCCAGTCTCTCCAGAATGAGGATCCTTACTGAGTCTGGATGTTTTCTTTAATATGAAAACATAATTCAAAGTTAGAGGTGGTTTTGTCTGAATTGTGAAAGAGCATTGCTTTGCGTCAATTGCAGTTTCATTCTGAGCCTATTTTTACTTTTATTTCATTAAATTGATTTTCAAACTCAATATTAATTGCAATTTCCCAGTCCAGTGTAACTTAGCCCTTTTAGTATTCCCATTGCCATCTAAATGGATTAGACTTATTAAAATGAAACACTTTGTAAGCTCTGGAAATAAAACAGCTGTATTAATGCTTAAAAGGCATTTGTCATTGGAGACAATCGCAGTAAAACACAGGTAGAAGTGGAGTTGCAAACTGATAAATAGTGTGCAGGGCAAAATTGCAATGCTTTTACGAGATCGTTGGTTAAAAAGTTGACCGGTCATGAGGCTGAGAAAGACGACAGTGTTCCTGACTTTTTTTGGTATGCTACAAACATTCTGGAGGACAGTAGATATTGGTGAAGAAAATAATCAGATTGCTAGTTTCAAATATTAAACGTTGTAATGCAGAGAGACTTCAGTATAAAAATTACAAAAGAATTCACTGGGATCATGAGACAAGCAGGAGAAACAGTCATTTGAAATTGTCACTGTTTCTGTGACAATTACTGCTTCTGGGGAATTATTACTTTGACCCTCTCAAGATATAATGAAAACCACTGTTGTGATGATCTGATTGAGTAGCTGGCAAATCCCCGGTGAAGCAAATTTGGTTTTGAATTGGATTTTCATGGGTACAAACATTTGTATCAGACAATAAGTGCAGTTGTACTGCATTTGTTGTTTCAGTGCTTTAATTGTCTGCTGGCATCGGTACCTGTTGTTATATTTTAGAATTTTTTTAAACAATTATTTGTTTTCAATTGATATTACATAGAACATTACAGCGCAGAACAGGCCCTTCGGCCCTCAATGTTGCGCCGACCAATTAGGAACAAGCAGTGACCCTCTAACTTAAACCATTCCCTTTTCATCCATAAACTTATCTACTAACCTCTTAAACGCCACCAAACTTGGCGCATCTACAACTGACGCAGGCAAGGCATTCCATACCCTTACCACCCTCTGGGTAAAGAACCTACCTCTGACATCTGTCCTAAAACCACCACCCCTTAATTTAAAGCTATGTCCCTCGTGCTAGCTTTCTCCATCCTAGGAAAAAGGCTATCACTGTCCACCCTATCTAAACCTCTAATCATCTTATATGTTTCAATAAGTCTCCTCTTAGCCGCCTTCTTTCTAACGAAAACAACCACAAATCTCTCAGCCTCTCTTCATAAGACCTGCCTTCCATGCCAGGCAACATCCTGGTAAACCTCCTCTGTACCCTCTCCAATGCCTCCACATCTTTCTTATAATGTGGGGACCAGAACTGCACACAATACTCCAAGTGCGGCCGCACTAGAGTTTTGTACAGTTGCAACATGACGTTGCGGCTCCGAAATTCAATCCCCCTACCAATAAAAGCTAAGACTCCGTATGCCTTCTTAACAACCTTATCGACTTGATTGCCAACTTTCAGGGATCTATGC
This sequence comes from Sphyrna mokarran, assembly GCA_024679065.1. Lineage (NCBI taxonomy): Eukaryota > Metazoa > Chordata > Chondrichthyes > Carcharhiniformes > Carcharhinidae > Sphyrna > Sphyrna mokarran. The sequence goes on along the minus strand of JAGIQG010000006.1, from coordinate 56,239,559 downwards.
ACACATACACCAAGATCCCTCTGTTCATCAACACTATTAAGAGTCCTACCATTAGCCCTATACTCTACACATTTGTTATTCCTGCCAAAGTGAATTACCTCACACTTTTCCACATTAAACTCCATTTGCCACCTCTCGGCCCAGCTCTGAAACTTGTCCAAGTCTCTCTGCAAACTATAACACCCCTCTTCACTCTCTACCACTCCTCCGACTTTGGTGTCATCTGCAAATTTACTAATCCATCCTTCAATACCCTCATCCAGATCATTTATAAAAATTACAAACAGCAGGGGCTCCAAAACAGATCCCTGAGGTACACCACTTGTAACCGAACTCCACGATGAATATCTCCCATCAACCACCACCCTCTGTCTTCTATCTGCTAGCCAATTCCTAATCCAATTAGCTAAATCACCCTCAATCCCATACATCTGCATTTTCTGCAGAAGCCTTCCATAGGCCACCTTATCGAACGCCTTACTAAAGTCCATATATACCACATCAACTGCCTTACCCCCATCCACCTCTTTGGTGACTTTTTCAAAAAACTCAATAAGGTTAGTAAGGCACGACCTACCCTTCACAAAACCATGCTGACTATCCCCAATCAATTCATTTCTCTCTAAATAACTATAAATCCTATCCCTAATAATTCTCTCCAATACTTTGCCCACAACAGAAGTAAGACTCACTGGCCTATAATTCCCTGGAAAGTCTCTCTTCCCCTTCTTGAACAATGGGACCACATTCGCTATCCTCCAGTCTTCCGGCACTATACCGTAACCAACGACGACCTGAAGATCAGAGCCAGAGGCTCTGCAATCTCCTCTCTCGCCTCCCAGAGAATCCTAGGGTAAATCCCGTCCGGCCCAGGGGACTTATCTAACTTCAAACCTCAAGAATATCTAGCACATCCTCCTTATCTACTTCAATACTTTCCAGTTTGCAACCCTGTATCCCAGTGTTCTCCACAACTACATTTACATCTCCCTGCGTGAATACCGAAGAGAAATATTTGTTCAGTGCCTCTCCAATCTCTTCAGGGTCCACGCACAACTTCCCACTGCTGTCCATGACTGGCCCTAACCTTGCCCTAACCAATTTTCTATTCTTAACATGTCTAAAGAAAGCTTTAGGATTCTCCTTGATCCTATCAGCCAAAGTCTTCTCGTGTCCCTTTTAGCTCTCCTCAACTCACTCTTTAGCTCACTCCTGGCTAATCTATAGCTATCCATTGCACTAACTGAGCCTTCAAGCCTCATCCTGACATAAGCCTCTTTTTTCCTTTTAACCAGCGAATTAACTTTTTTTAGTACACCATGGTTCCCTTACTCGACCATTTCCTCCTTGCCTGACAGGGACTTACTTATCAAGGACTCGCAGTAGCTGCTCCTTGAATAAGCTCCACATTTCAGATGTTCCCAGTCCCTGTAGTTTCCTAGTCCAACCTATGCATCCTAATTCCCTCCTTATGGCCTCATAATTACCATTCCCCCAGCTATAACTACTGCCCCCAGTTTCATGCCTATCCCTATCCATCACTAAAGTGAATGTAACCGAATTGTGGTCACTATCACCAAAATGTTCACCAACTTCCAAGTCTAACACCTGGTCTGGCTCATTGCCCAGCACCAAATCCAATGTAGCCTCATCTCTAGTTGGCCTATCTACATACTGAGTCAAAAAGCCTTCCTGCACACTTTGACCCCTCTAACGAGCTAGAGCTACAGCTATTCCAATCAATATTAGTAAAGTTAAAGTCCCCCATAACAATTACCCTATTACTTTCACTCCTGTCCAGGATCGACTTTGCAATCCTTTCCTCTACCTCTCTAGAACTTTTAGGAGGTCTATAAAAGACTCCCAACAGGGTGACCTCTCCTCTCCTGTTTCTAACCTCAGCAAATACTACCTCAACAGACAAGTCCTCATCAAACTTCCTTTCTGTCACTGTCACTGTCTTTAACTGATAATGCCACTCCTCCCCCCCTTCTACTTCCTTCTCTACTCCGACTGAAGCATTTGAACTCCGGAACCTGCGACAACCATTCCTGTCCCTGCTCTATCCATGTCTCTGAAATGGCCACAACATCGAAGTTCCAGGTACTGGTCCAAGCTGCAAAAAATTACCTTTTTTTTAAGACTGAAACACTTGATTGCTTAGCCAGTTACTTATTTCCCTGAAGCTCCTAAAACTCTTCCAGCCTTTTCATGCAGAATACTCAGAATATGTGATTCACCAATTTTGCCTTGCTTCTGTCTCACAGAAAAGAATGCCTAAACAGCACTTGTGCACTGTCCAAAGTCTGTGCTTCAATAGAACTAATATGTTGCCAGGGGAGTTGGCTTGAATTCAGCTGTCCTTTGGAGTTGTATTTTGTGATATGCATATTTGAGGATGATGAGTAGGGTTTTCTGTTCAGTCAGAACTTTATTCAACACACATTAGTGATGTTTTATCGCCTGAAGATGCTCTTATAAAAATCTAATGTAGAAATATTGAAAGTTCTGAATTTTAGGGTGCTACCCTTTTTAACAGGAATTTTGAGAAAGGAAACATTGTTGTGATGGATCCAAAATCCTAACCATTGCTGCAAATTGAACTGTAATCGAGTAGATTTTTATAAATTTCACAATTTAAAAGTGATCATAAGACACTATCATTGAAGTATTTTATCAGGCGCCACAATTAATATCCAGCCATTGATTGAGGACATGTTGACTAAATTAGCTCATAATTGTTACCAGGAAAGTTTAAAATAAACAGAACATTGGCATCAAAGAACAGTTGTTATAAAGTACTTTTGTTTCTAGATTCACATCACTTACCTCCAACGGTTGACATTCATTATTCAATTTTTGACGTGAGATTATATATGGCCTTGTAATCACACCCAAATATCTGTTGTTTCTAAAATTCATGACTGGATTTCCTTTTGTATTGCTGACAGGCTTGAGTGGCTGTAATACTTTACAACACAATGACTGTCAATGATACCATTTTAAGTGGATATATACATGTTGAGGTATTCTGTAAACATAGTAATCTGAGCATGTTGTTTTGTTCTCACTGAATTACTTTTGGACTGGCACAGAGATCCTTGAGTAGGCAGAATGCCAAAACTGGGATTAGAGAGAGGAAGGGACAGGTAGACATTATCTGGGGAAGTGATAGAAGAATGGGAAAGCCTGACTCAAGTGGTCTGAGACTCCTGATTCTTTACAATGGAGATTTGAAGAAACGACTGGGTCGGGACTTAGTGGGTAGTTTGATGCTCTTGATTTGTGTATGGAGAATGAACAATCTTTGCTTTGATATACATTGCTGTACGTTTGGGGGAACGCGATAGGGGAGAGTGGCAGACCTAGCTGAGTGACAGTAGAAAATGAGAGGCCTGACCTGAATGTCAGGAAGGTTTGTAAGTGCAGGTTTGATAACTTGGCTTGGGAGGCCTTTAGAAACCTTGCAAATTGCAGGAAGATTGCTAATAAAACAGAGATTGATTTGTGATGAGCATATGACAAGTAATGTCCACAATTTTTTGGTGCCTTGGAGCAGCCATCATTGGAAGATTAATGAAGATTTGAATCATTCCCACAAACTAATCAATTTATTAGAAAGCAAGAGGGACTCAAAGGTCAGTCAGAGGAGGCCATAGACTTATTTTCTTTCATAATTATAATGAATCGGTAAATAAACTGTAAGACAAGTTTCCTTCTTTTTGGACATTTTTTAACCCCCCCTTGCCAGTGATATTCATGCTGGAATCACTGAGATGTTCCCTGTAGTTGATGCGGGACACATTCATGATTATTATCAATCTTTATAAACATTTTGACTTTTCATCTGTACAGAATCATAAAATATCACAACACAGAACCAGGCCATCTGGCTGATCAAATCATTAAGGTGTTTATGTTTGTGTGAATCACTAATTTCTACACCTCATTTTTGTCACAATTCTTTTTTTCTTGAAAGAACTGTGTAATGTTAATGAGGCATCACTTTTAAAAGTATGTACCACCTTCAAATAATTGCATCCTTACATAATTACATAATTCCCCATACCCTGGAATCTTCCACAGTCCCTGTCCCTGAAGGGATGACTACAGAATATCTATCAGTTCCCTTAATTCTAATACATGGCCAAGCGTTGCCTGATGTTCCTCAGGTAAGCAGTCACTGTCCAGATGGCCACATTAAAAATCATCATGACCTCTGCTGCTGAAATGTGTCAAATTGTGTTGTAATTTTATACTGCTTGCTGGAAATCTTGCCAGTTAAAGCTCACCTCCTTCTCCCTTTTGTAACCTGTTCATACGGATTGGCTTATTGGATTTCTGCTTCTTATGTGATAGTCTGACAACAGATTTGCATTTGGAAGTGAAAAAAGTTCTCAAGGTGCTGACTTTATATTTTGCTCTGGCTGAATGCAATTTCCATGCAACTGGTTTCTTGATTTCACAGTTGGTTTTGACTGCATTGGGACTTTGGGGATTGTGGGGAGGATAAAGAAGCTGCTGAATGAGTCAGACTCCTCCATCTTTAGGTACCATGTTGACAACAGGGGCTTCGTTAGACAGATCCATGATCATGTTTGCTGAATTACAGCAGTGGTTTGCCATTACCTTCTGCAGTTTGGGTGACCAGGAAATACCCCAGCTCTCAATGTGTACCATAAGGGCATATTGGAAGGATTTACTGGCTGATAATCAACTTGATTGGCTACATTTTGAATGCACTTTCTATGGCCTTCAAGTCCTGAAGTGGAATGAGTCAGGCTGCTTGATAATTTTCTGCAAAAATTCAGAAACTTGATGTGGGGATGACTGAATTAAATGAGATATAAAATTTTGATTTCCTGATGGCAGGTGAGTTGAAATCTCTAGGTTAGGTCAGCAGCGCATTGAACCTCTACCTTCCCCCACCCACCAAGGCTCAAATGCCGTCAGTTTGTTGAAATCCAAATCCAAGACGAAATCAACAAACAGATTCAATGAAAATTGCATTCGGCCAGTGCATAGCCTAACAACAATGTGAAAACTCACGGCCAACCTGTGTGACAGGTTCCTACTTGTAATACATTTGTGTGTAATGAATACTTATTAGTGCAAAACTAAAATTACATCCAACCATTTGGATAAAGTCAGCATGAGAACCTTGTGATATTTGTAACCATCAATGAATGCCAGTCATGAGGCATACCAGTACATTTAGAACTCTGACTAAACTAGTCTGAATAAATAATGATGCAACATAAATATAGTGAAACAATGAAATGTGGAATATTTACAAATGAAATTTGTACTTTGAAAAAAAATCCATGCCACTTTTATGCTCGGTATTAATAGCAATGGAGTTGAACAGGGAAATTTTCATTGTGAAACAGAGTCCCCCAATCATAGAATCCCTACATTACAGAAGGAGGCCATTCAGCCCATCAAGTCTGCATTAGCTTTCCAGAAGAGTACTCAGTCCAACTCCTCTCACCCTATCCCCATAACCCTATGCATTCACCCTGCCAACCTCCCAAACCTACACATCTTGGGACACCATGGGGCAATTTTGTATGGCCAATCCATCTAAACTGCACATCTTTGGAATGTGGGAGGTAAGTAGAAGAAAATCCATGCAGACATGGGGAGAACTTGCAAACTCCACATGGTCACCAAAGGCTGGAATTGAACACGGGTGGGTCTTTGACACCGTGAGGCAGTTGTGCGAACAACTGAGCCATCATGCTGCCCTCTGTACCATTTGCTGTCCTGTTTGATCAGGATTGTATTTAGCCCACTCGTACCTGCTACAGTGTCAGCCAAGTGTGGGTCTCAGTATGGAAATGCTTCCCCTGCCATGGGATCATGTGTCCTGTTCGTGCTAACGTCATTTTAAATTTTAATTATGATCACGTGGGAAATGGGGGAAAAAATAAAAGTAGAAGCAGCGTGCAGTGACAATTCTTACAGCACGTTACTGATAACATTCTGCCCTGTGAATTCTGGGAATATGTTCTTGCTTGATCTCTCTTTCTCTAGTTGGTAGCTTGGAACCTTAAAATGAAGATAAAATGTTGCTGACACTGGGCAGTTTATATGGTTATTTGATTAGATTTGATTTACTATTGTTACATGTATATTAACATACAATGAAAAGTAATGTTTTTGCATGCTATAGAGATAAAACATACCGTTCATAGAGACAGAAACAAGAGAGTGCAGAATGTAGTGTTATAATCATTGCTAGGGCGTAGAGAAAGATCAACTTAATGCAAGATAAGTCCATTCAAAAGTCTGACAGCAGTAGGCTAGATGTTCTTGATTCAAATGATACGCGACCTCAGACTTTTATATCTTTTTCTCCACGGAAGAAGCTGGAAGAGAGAATGTCTGGGGTGTGGGATTTCCTTAATTATGTTGACTGCTTTGCTGAGGCAGCAGGAAGTGTAGACAAAGTCAGTGGATGGGAGGCTAGTTTGTGTGATGGATTGGTGCTTGCTATGATCTTCAGTTACCACATTCCATAGTTCACGCGTGAAATCTGGTCGAATATTACTTCAGAGCTCAGCTGTATGTAGTTCATGCAGAGAGTCTGCAATCATCTGTCATTCTGCTTTAACCTTCTCTATGTAGCTTTTTCATTTTCCTCACTGTGTGGCTGAAATTCTAAACCTTGGAGGAAGGGTGAATTTTGGCAATGAATGACATTAATATTTTGCTATGAGTCTCAACTTCATTATCTGCTTTGAAAGAAAAGAAGCAATTTTACACCACTCGTATGTGCTTCAGGATGTTTATTTCACAATTACTTCATTTTTTTTTTACTCATTCATGGACTATGGCCTTGCTCACAGGATGGGCATTTATTGCCTGACTCTACTTGCCATTGAACCGCAGTAGTTCATAAGATATAGGTACATGCATAGTGCAATTAGGAAGGGGAATTGCAAGATTTTGACTCAGTGGCTGTGAGGTAACAGCGATATAGTTCAAAGTTCCAACGGTTTTGAATATTGTATAATTCTTATAGAGTTAATGAGCAGAGGAACAGGCCATCTGACAGAAAAGCTGTTTTCTCTCTCTTTCTGAAAAGCATCAACAATAGCAGTTTGGTACCACGTGATGTTCACTGAGATGTCGCTCAGCGATTCTTGTGGTGCTGTGTGTGCCCTTTTATTTATATTGATATTTGGCAGGAGTTAACAAATGACACCACCCAATATGATGTAAGCTAAAAGATGATCTCAATCAAAGTGTTGGACAGGGGGAACATAATACCTTGAACAAGTAGTTAACAGAGAGTAGGCAATCATCCCTTAGAAATAAAATATCTTAACAAATGCTCCAAGATTGAGGGACAGTTCTTTGCTAAGCAGGAAAGAGCTTCATAAAACCTTAGCCAGAAAGGAAAATACTGCGTCTAACAAACAGACAAGAGATACGCTGAAACCTGTCCCAGCCAGCACACATCATGGGGGGGGAGTTTTCCTGAGTATCATAGCAGATGGGAGGTGGACCATGCAAAGGTCCATTGACCGTGGGCGGGATTTTCTGGTTTTTGGGCAAGCATGGCTGGAAGATCTTGCCCCTATGTTTTTGTTGCCTGTTTAGCTTATGCATCATATTTAAACTAATGATTCTTAATAAACAACTTTAAAAAAACTAGTTTTAAACCATCTGTGACTTTGATCCTTATTTTGAGTAATCTGTAGCTCTTGAACTCAATCTAAATCTTATAGGATGACTTGTGACTTGGCGGTGGCGGGGTGAGGTGGTGTGATTTACAAGTGGTCGTGTTCATACCTGCTGCCTGCTGCCCTTGCCCTTCTAGATGATGTGTGGACAGTGCTGCTCAAAGAGCTTTAATGAGTTGTGGGAGTGTATCTTATATACACACACTGTTACTACTGTACACTGGTAGTAGAGGAAGTTAATCTTTAAATTGGTGATTGGAATTGCCAAACGGATTATTATAGCCTAGATGATGTTGTGCATCTTGAGTTTTGTTGAAGCTGCAACATCACACTCCTGACTTGTGCTTTTTGTGGGCTGGCTTGGGGATTCAAGAGTTGAGTTCCTTGCCACAAAGTTCTCAGCCTGATCTGCTCTTCCAGCCACAGTATTAATGTGGCTGTGCCATTGTCTAACAATGGGAATATTTGTAGATTGAGAACTTGCTGTGCTCTAAGACTGTGAAACATGGAGCAAGCACAACTGTTGCTGACTCATGGTTTTTCTATTTTGGTTGAATAATTAGATTTCTTGAGAAGCTGGAATTCTGAAATAGCATTTATTAATATTTAGTTCTTTTTAAAAGACATATCCTTTTGAACAGTGCATTCAAGTAACACAATTTTTTTTAATGTAAGCACTAGCATTTCCTTAGATCAAATTGTTAGTTTTAGGTTTAACAAGTTCCATGTTTTCTGCCAAAAAGTGCATATTTGGAATTTTCTGTGTGTACCTTTAGATAGGAACTTTACTCAATAGGTAAAACAATTCTTTTTATATAAAAATGCCTCTGGCTGTGTTATTCTGGTTCAGAGCCCAGGAGAGAAGTACTGAAGCGTTTTACAGCCTACTGATTGGGATCTAACACCAGGAGGGTTTGAGTTAGGCAGAAAAGTTAAGTGTGTGTCAAATAGAGTAAAGGATAAAAAACGTGAAAGAAAGCGAAACATCAAGATCACTTAGCAGCGATAAAAAGGAACAATAAACATGAATACTGGAAGTCTGAAATGTAAATAATAATTGCTGGAAGTGAATAGGTTGATCAGCATGCAAGATAATAAATTGATATTTTATCTGTGACTCTCACCAATTATAAGACAAGGTCACAGCAGGGTTGTTTTCTGACTCTGTCTTACTGATGCTGAATGGCCTGAAGTACATTTCCTGAATTTTTTATTATGATTTATGATTGCCAGTATTCATCCCTCCAGCATGAGAAGTTCCTGGGGAGAAGACCGGGGAACCTGTTCCTTCTGCTGTTGTATTTTAGGAAATTTTATTTGCTCTTGATGCTAAATTTGCATGTTCAGCTCAAAAAGACACCCTTTCTAACTTCAGAAGGTATTTTTGCACATTTGGGATGCATTGTAAATTTATATGAAGCTATTGCTGTGAGTTGTGTTTGAAGGAGGCAGAAGTTATTGGAATTTGCAATAATCCCAAAACAACAAGACAAGATGTAAGGGACAAGGACGAAAGCCTGTTTTTGTCATGCTACTGTTCTCAGTTTTTTTTACAATTTCTACAAAAATGGCAGGAATTATTATTGTCATGTATGTCTAGCAAAAGCAGTATGTTTTTTATTTATATAGTCCTTTTTAAAAAAAATACAACTTCCAATAGATCCATGTTTTTTATTTATGTAGTCGTTTAAAAAAATACAACTTCTAATAGATCCATCGGAGATGTTGGGAAGTTGGGGTGCAGTGGGAGGCTGCAGTCGGAAATTTCGTTTGAATGCAGTTTGTAGTATGTTCAGAAACCTAAGTGAAAGGAACCTACAATTCAAAAGTGAAAAAACGGAAACTTTGTCCACAGTAAGCTACAATTTGTGGGATTATACAGTACGGAGTTAGACTGGGAAAAAAAGTAGCCAAAATAGCAATAACATAAATTGTTGGAAACACTCAGCACGTCACTAGCATTTGTGGAAAGAACAGAGAAGTTAATCTTTTTGGTGTATCCAGTGTGTCAGAGTAGTGTTTGCTATCATCACCATCCAAATAATTTCCTTTCTGTTGTCAACTATTATAGCCTAGTAAAATTTTTTTATGGACAGTATGTCTTGTAAACATCCCTTTCTTCTAAAGTTCTGCTACATTTGTGAGTACCAGGACAAAGCTTCCAACCGCAGTGGCTGGCTACCTGTGTATTTGAAACTTATTGCTGCAAAACTGAAAGAGTGCTGTTCTATTTTAATGTGCTCTGCGTGTAAATGGCTACAGTTGCTAAGCATTACAATTATTTAGCAAACCAATTTCCTGTAGGTAATTTTCTTTTGGTATAACAGGATAAATTATATGTTGTCAAGTACAAAATATCAATTTAAGCTCAATTTTTTTCAACCCTTTACAGTGTGAAGCATTAGAGCTTTTCTTGGCTTTGAGAAAGGAAATACAATATTGGTCTGTCTAGCTGTGCATATTTAAATATCGCTCGCCAGAGAACAGTTCTAGTCAGTTGGGGTCCTCTTGGAACATGCTGTGCAGTGCAATTTCCTTAAATGCTAAGTAAATTGCTGTTTTCTTCACCAAGGGATCGATATGAAATGTTCATGTAAGTCTTTTTTTAATGGAGACTTAAGAGAATAAACATATTTACTCTTGGATCAGAAAATGATTAATCTGTTTCATCCAGGATTTAGTGTCATTGATTGGGCTTTAATAAAAACTAATGGCTCATGCTCAACTGGTCTTATTTCAGCACTTTATTTGTCTATAATTTGAAAATACAGTGAAGCAAAAGGCTGTAAGTGCAGTGAAAATAGATTGTATATGACACACAAAGAAGGTCAAGGCTTGAGGGAAGAAGAATCTGCTTTGCGTGGAGTTATTGAATATTTATAATAAAAGAAACACGAGTGCAGGCCATGCATAGCAGACCAGTCAATATTTGAAGATGAGAGAAATTAGTATTTTAGATGTAGTCTGCTGTACCTTACTGTCTCAAATACTGACTCATCTGATGTCTAGTGACATGATTTTACACTTTTATTTCAAAATTTCCAACATTCAGAAATTTTCTTTTTATTTCTGCCATATTGATCTCTTTTTCTCTCTATCCCTGTCTTTCAATATGCCTTCAAGATTGTGATTCAAATGGCTTAAATAGCCCAATGAGATATTCCTATCCTTACTAACACTATCTTTGTCATAGTATCAGGACTCAGTAAAGCTTTACAACACCAATTTTAAATCCAACCAACTTATTTGATAGTAAATTCGTGAACTTTCGACTTTATAGCCTTCGTCAGGCAAATGCAGTGTTCTGGTCTGCAATAGCACTCATATCCACACAGACAGTGTCTGTGTGGATATGAGTGCTATTGTAGACCAGAATACTGCATTTGCCTGATGAAGGCTATAAAGTCGAAAGCTCGTGAATTTACTATCAAATAAATTGGTTGGATTTAAAATTGGTGTTGTAAAACTTTACTGAGTTTACCTCAGTCCAACGCCGGCATCTCTACATCATAGTACCAGGACCCCAAGTCATGTTCTTTTCTGACTCTAAATGTGAGTCTTGTGTTTCCTATCCTTCTCCCATTCCAGCAAACATCTCTTTATGCACTCCAAACACACAATATCATTTAGTCATGTCAATGACAATTAAAGACTACACTTCTAACTTTAAGTATTGTTTTGAAGACACTCTATCATAGATTAAGACCTCTTTTAGTCCAAAAGGCGAGTTTGTTTGTAGTGCAGTTGTTATCTCTGTCAGAATAAAATGTTACAATATACTAATTTAGTGAAATGGCTTGTCTGTGAAGTACAATGGAGTTTGACCCCAGCACTAAGTTGGCATCACTCCTGCAGTTTCCTGACAGCACAGACTTGATGGAGTTTCTGAGGTCAGTGAGATGGCAGAGCAATTTCCTTGGGCCATGAACTCTAATTAAAGGCACATACCTGGGACCAAGTAGCTGGCTGCCCTATGTCCATCTGTTCTACTCCTAAAAACACCTTCTCATTGATCCCTTTTGTCTCTTTAAACAAGATGACACTGTTATACATGGTATTTGTTTTAAATAATTTCTCTTTCTTAAGATGTTCATGGCTCTTGCTTTGCCTGGTGCCCCACAAACACTCCCATTGGGATCCAGTCTTGTCCTTTTGGAGCCCAGTATACCTCAACTATGCTGGGAAAGTGGGGAAATCCATTAATATTTTAGATGTAGTCTGCCAGTGAAGCTTCATTATTCCCAGGCCTTCTTCCATACCAGCAGTCTTAGAAGATGGCCAAGTGTAAACTTGCAACCTGGCATAACTGGATCCATTGCCTTCTTGTCAGCTAATTCATCAAAACAGAAGAGGAAATTCCATCATTACTATTTAATTTGAATGTAGGCAATTTTAGTTCTTTCCATATCTATGCATACTTTGAAGTACAATGAGGTCAATGTTTATGGGGGAAAAAAATTAAAAACTATAAGGAAACCTGTTTTCATAGCTCAGAGAGTTATTAAACAGTTTGATACTTTAATATATTTTAAACGAATATTTCTGTACTTATTTTTTGTTATGATAAAGTTTATAGCTCAGAAGAAGGTCCTTTATGCAGAGACTAAGGGCTGGATTTTTGCTGAGCCAGGAAGTCGTCTTGGGCATTGTAAAATGGTAGGCAGAACCTGGGTGCGGCAGAACCTGGGTGCAGCAGGACCTGGATGTGGAGTCCTGTGAACATTTCTGACATTTCTAGTGGAGGAAACGGGTTTGGGCATAATTCACAAAGAAGGGAATCCCAAACCCAGTAATGAATGTAATGCTGAGTTCACACAGACCCTCATTCTAGCTATTGCAAGGCCTTAACCCACAGTGTGGGAGTTAGAAATTTATGGAATATGTGCACATGTTCTTGCAAGATGAATAGGATCTGTTTAACTGTCATCATCTGAAGGTTTTTGATTCTCCCAATTTTAAACTGCAAAGAAAGCACTGGCTATGTCTGTCAGTGATTCTTTAAAAAAAAAACTTCCATCAGAGTACTTTGATTGACAGGTCAGATGACATCGCACCATTTTGAGCAGTAAGGTTATTTATTATGAATGCTTGACTAAGTTTCAAAAGCTACAATTGGATGGATGGGTAAATGGAATGTGGAGGGGAGGGCTGGAAGGCCTGAAATAACTGGGACAAAGTCCCAGAGAACTGAGGCGGGCCTTCTAAGCAATCCACTTCAGCCGTCGCTGATCCCTGTAGTTGCCTGGTTTCTATTTCCAGAGTCAGTGGACCTGACTCCATCCCCACACCACTTCAGAGCAAAAATCATGCAATTTGGGGCACATTTCACAAAGGCAGATTTGGTGATTTGGCAAATTTTTGTATTCGACCTCCCTGCTCAAGTAGGAAAATAAGCCCTAACTCTTTAACTGGAGCTACTGGTTCTCATTGCATTTCACTGATTCTTTTTAGATATCATTTTATATTCCTTTTCAAGAATCACCTGTTTCTATTTAAACTTCAATGTATAAATATTTATCAATTGCCTCTTTAACCTATTCTGGTCTCTGACTTGATTGATGTTGCATTAACTGTGAGTGAGAAGCTTTCTTCAAACTGCCACCTTTATTCTTTCATAGCCTTTGATGAAAGTAATCTTTCACTATTTACTCCATCAGAATTTAGCATAATTTTGCAAGCCTCTGGCAGATCCTGCAACCACTCCCCTTCCACACTTCTATTGTCTTGTAGAAAATAAAATTCCAACATTTCATGCAATTCTTCATAATTATACACCCTTTCCTAGCATCATTCTGGTCACCCAATTACTTAATTAATTCACATTGAATCAGAGGATGGTTATAACATAGAAGGAGATCATTCAGTCCATCATATCTGTGCCAGCTGTCTGCAAGACCAACTCACTAGCTCCCGCAGGTCCAACTTTACTTTTTAATTCTGCAAATATTTTATCTTCAGAAAATTATCCAGTTTTCTTTTGAAGGTCTTTGGAATCTGTCACCCCACACACACTCGAGTACCAAATTCTAGATTCTTTCTACTTGCTGGGTAAAAATGTTTTTCCCCATGCACATGTTGCTTTTTTCACACATCACTTTAAATTGGTATCCTCTGTTTCTCAATCCTTTTACCAACAGAAATAGTTTCTTCATCCGCTGTGTCTAGATCCATCATTATTTTCAACACGTGTGAATGCTCCAGTTTCTCCAATCTATTTCACCTTATTGAAAGTTCTCTAATCTATTTCACCTTATTGAAGGTTTTTCATGCTTGGAATCATTCTTCTAAAATGTTTCTGGACCTTCTAGAATGCCTTAACATCTTTCCTAAAATGTTATGCCCAGCACTTGGAAAAGTACTCCAGTAGAGACTTAACCACCACTGTTTAATGCATGTTTATCATAACTTCTTTGCTTTTGTGCTCTAGTACCCCCATTTATAAAACTACTTTGTCAACCTTCCTTCTGCCAACATCAACAATATGTGCACATATACCGTCAATTCCTCCTGTTCTTGCATCTCCTCTAACATTATACCCTTTATTTTGTATTCCCTCTCCCTGTTCTTTCTATCAATATAAATCATTTTGCACTTCTCTGCATTAAATTTCATCTGTCACTGCATTTCAGCAACCTGTCTGTGTCTTTAAGTCGAGTACTCCTTGTCTCTTCCCACTTCACAATACCAAGTGCCATCTTCAAAGTTTGAAATTGTTCCCTGACCACTCTTGTCGAGGTCATTCATATATTTCAAGAAAAACAGTAGCCTTGAAACAGATGCATGGAAACCTCACTACATACCTCCCTCTCAGAAAAAATTGTTCACCACTAATCTCTGTTCCTGTCACTCATCCAGTTTTGTATTCATGCTGCGACTGATACTTTTATTCAATTGGCATTCATTTTGCTGGCAAGTCTATTATATGGCTCCTTATCAGACACTTCTGTAAGTCCTTTTCTACCGCATCTTCATCAACCATCCTTGTTATCTTATCAAAATGCTCAATCACATTAATTAAATATGATTTGCATTTAACAAATATATGCAAGCTTTCCTTAATTAATCCACATTTGTCCAAGTGGCTTCAAAAGCTTTCCACCAACAAGGTTAAACTTACTGGCCTCCTCTTTCACAATAATTATGGCTACATATTCTTATTTAGTAAAGACAGATGCAAAGTATTTGTTTAATATCTCATGTAGAACCTCTGTATTCATTCAATGGTCATTTTTCTTCCCTGAATCATTTCCCTCCACTACCCAACATTTGCTAACATTTTACTATCCAGATGCTTGGAGAAAACTTTTGGATTCACTGTTATTCTAGCTGCCAGTTTCTTCTCATACTCTCTAGCCTGTCTTTTTGATTTCATTTTTGACTTTCCTCCTAAACTTACATGTTCAATCTCGTTTCTTGTTTAGCTTATCGACCTGATTTCTGCCATACAACATGTTTTTCTACTTCATTGTACTTTCTACCCCTCTCTCCATCCAAGGAGCTCTGATTTTGTTTGTCTTACCTGTCTTCCTCATGGGAGTTCATTTCCATTATATCCAAAGCTTTTCCTCTTTAAGGGCACTTCATTGTTCCATTATAGTTTGCCTGCTGGTCTTTGAATCGAGCCTCACTAAATTAAAATCATTCCCATTCCACTGAAATTGGCAGTACTTCAATTTAGATTTTTCTTTGCCCTTGTTCTTTTCTATGTCTCATATAAATGATCATTTTTCTTGAAAGGTTCCCTGACTGATACATGATCCATTTGGCCTACCTCATTTTCCGTAACAGATCTGATGATGCCTCCTTTCTCAATTGGCTGTAAACGTACTGGTCAGGAAAACTCCCCTTTATGCACTTAAGAAACTTTTCCCACTTTACCTAGCTTCATACTTATTATTGTAGTCTATAGGAGGATAACTGCATGCCATTTTCTCACTTGTTCTCTGAATATGAGCATCATTGAGAAAGACAGCATTTATTGCCTATCCCTGATTACCCTTGAAAAGGCAGTGGTAAGCTGCCTTCTGGAAATACTGCAGTCTATATGGTGTCAGCGCATTCACATTGCTAACAGGGTTTTAGGATTTTGACTCAGCACCAGTAAGGAATAGTGAATAGCTCCAAATCAAGATAATGGGTAATTTGGAAGAGACTTTGCAGGTGGTAGTGTTCCCATGTGCCTGCTGCCCTGTTTTTTCGATTGCAGAGATCAGAAATTTGAAAGGTGCTGTTGAAGAAAGCTTGGTGAATTGTTGCAGTGTATCTTGTAGATGGAATAAACTGTAGCCATGATACCCCAGTGGTTGAGGGAGTGAGTGTTTAAAATGATAGATGGAGTGCCAATCAAGCAGGCTGCTTTGTCCTGGACAGTGTTGAGCTTCTTGAGTGGTTTTGGAGTTGCACTGTTTTGGGCAAGCAGAAACTATTCCATCATGCTCCTGAATTGTAGCTTGTAGAAGGTTATTATCCTTTGGGGAGTCTGGTGATGAATAACTTGCCACGTAATTCTGAACATTTGACCTGTTCTTGCACTCAGTTAAATGCGCCTTGATGTCAGGACATCTCATTTCTGAAATCAAACTTTTTAGCCCATGTTTGGACCAGGCACTAGTGAGGTCTAGAACTGAGTTGCCCTGGTGGAATCTAAATTAACTATTGAACAGGTTATTACTGAGTAAGTGCAACAACACTATCAACAGTACTATCCATCACTTTTCTGATGATTGAGAGTAGAATTATTGTTGGGGTAATTAGTCGGATTAGATTTATTCTGTTTTCAGATACCTGAATAATTTTCCACATTGTTGGATGGGTGATAGTGTGGGGCTCACCTGGAACAGCTTGGCTAAGAATTTGACTAGTTCTGAAGGACATGTCTTCAGCATGAAAACTGGGATATTGTTAGGAACAATAGCCTGTATCATGTGCCTGCAGATGTCTCTCATGATTGAATCCAGTTGGCAGCAGTCAGATATCTGTGATGCTGGAGACCTTGAGAAGAGGCCAATCTAGATGATTCACTTAGTGCTTTTGAATGATGATGGTTACAAATGCTTCAGCCTTATCTTTTGTGTTGATGTGCTGGGCTCCTTCATCACTGAGGATCTGTGGAGCTGCCTGCCACTTGTAGTTACTTGTTTAATTGTTCACTACCATTCACGATTTATGTCTTTTCCTCATTGAAAACTAGAGATGAACAGGACCAAATCAGAGCATTAATACAAGTTTATTTCATTTACTTTTCTCTCTGTGATAATCTTTCCACTTAAATTAGGATGCTGTGGTTTCACATGATGAAATGTTATCATGTCCCTTGTCATCAGGTGTCCAACTCTCATTCTTATGAAAGTGCGCAAAACATGAATTCCACCTCATTCATGTATATCTTTTTTTTAAATTTTTAAATTTTTGTCAAGAAAGAGATCAGTTGCAAAAAACATAAATTCAAATGTACAATAATCTGCGACTAAACTCAGATAAGTTATGAAGGAACAAGGGGCCATTCTCAAAGGGGAGTAGAGTGCCAGGACAATAAGAGGACAGGCCTAGTTGTGATTTGGTGATAAGGACCACAACCCACCATGTTGATGGTCTGGGTGAGACGAGGATTGAAAGATACGATCAGGTGGAGAGGATACATTTAGGGGAAGGTTGAGATCATCCTTTAGACAGTTTTCCATCGTGATCTTGATATTAACACAATTATCCAGAATAAGATTCTGGATTCAAGATAAAGCAAATTACTGTGGATGTTGGAATCTGAAACCAAAAGAGAAAATGCTGGAAAATCTCAACATGTCTGGCAGTATCTGTAAAAAGAGAAAAGATTTGATGTTTCGAGTCCAGATGACTTTTTATCAAAGCTTTGATTTGTCAAAGCATTGATTTATGCTTCAGTAGGTCCTTCAGAGAAAACTGAGAGACAGAGTGCAGTGTTGCAGTCTTATCCAAGATGGAGTTGGCCTGAGCTGTTAGCAGGATAGGAGGAAGGTTACTGAGCACTGATGGGTTGTGAAATGAACTAGCGTAGATAGAAGATAGAAAGGGGAGTGCTGAAAAGATATATGATGGAAAGAAATAGCTGTTGACTTTATTAAACATTAGTTTTAATATATTAATACATTTAATGATATTAGTAAATGGGAAGTTAGAATCACATATTACATTTTATTTGAAACAAAAATGTACTTTATCTAACTATTCTATTTCTTTCCTCCTCAAACACCTATCCAGCTTCCCCTTAAATGCATCAAGCTGTTTGCCTCAGTTATTTCATTAAAAGGAACATCATGTGAATAATTCTTGATTCTCTGTTACAGTGACTTTATTGTGATTTATGAAATGAATCTGCAGTGATGTATTTTAATCTTTATTTTCCTTTTCTTCCTCAGCTGAAGGAACTTGCCAGTTTGGACCTGCGCCACATAACTGAGCTGAATAACGAAACAGTAATGGAGGTGGTAAAGAGATGCAAAAATCTAAGCTCTCTGAATCTGTGTCTGAACTGGAGCATTAATGACAGGTACAGCTGTATGTTGTAGTGGATGCATTAGGTTAACATAAAATGTGTACACTACGTCAAAAAAGCTTAAAACTTTTATTTGTCTTGCCACATTTTTAGGCACTACAGCCAAAATGAAGTCGTATGCCATTATAAGATTGCAATGGTTTCCTTTCCAGAGTCACAGTGGGAACATTTGCATTGAAAGATGGTCTTGCATATTTTAAGGATCAATCATTCCATTAATTTTTAATTGACAAAGTCATTGTAAAAATAAACATTTGCTCGATCATGAGTGAAAGTGACACAGAAACTGCTTCAAATTAGTTAAGATTACTAATTAAAATTTGTTTTTTCAGTGGCTGTAATGGCAAGCATTTTGAATTAATTTGTATGCTAATTATATGAAGTTATTGAGAACCATTTGCTTTTTGTTAGGTTGCATCATGTGTGAGTTTTACTGGACAATAACCAAGAATCACTTTCATTGATTTATGTGGGGGTGAAAGTCAGAGGAGAGAAAAGCTGAATGTTGTGTAAAACTGTACACGACGGTTAAGATCAATATCCCCCTTGTGATTATGCCACTACCTCGCAACACAAATTTCTATCCTAAAATAAAAACAAATGGTACTAAAACTTCAAAACAAAGTTCATGTATTTATTGAAGATCTCCTGCTTTTAAGATACAGGAAGATACGCTTGACTAAAGTTGCAATTAAACATTCATAGTTTATAAATTTTTGTGTTCCTTTTGCTCATTTACTATTCTTTAAAAAAATGACACCTCGTTTATTTAAATAGATTTCTGATTGAGCAGGCTCACTAATACCATTCATAAAATTTTGAGGGATTTTGTAATCCTTCCTTCAGTAGTTCTTGATTTTTATCTCACAGGTCCATAGGACATTTTGAAAAGATAGTTTGTAGATTGATATATTGAAACAGCTACTTTAAAATGCTTGAAAAGCAAACTCTGAAGATATACTTTGAGAGTAAACTGAGTGATGCAATAGGTTATGTGCTTCCAGCTTAAGAATTTGGGTTCAAGTTCAGTCCTGATTAATTGGATAAAAATTTCTCTTCCACTCGTGGGGGTTTCTTTCTGGGATAAAGTTGGTGACAAAAATGTCACTTTTTAAGTGTATGTTTTTTTTGCAAAATATTTGATGAGGAGCATGTGGAATGGAAACATGGCAGTCATGCTCATTCAGTGTCTTTACCAAATATCTATACAAATATTTCATGCAAGAATTCAGATGATAACAGTAAGGAACACTGATCGTGGCTCATATTTCGCTCCCTAGCCAATGAGCCTAAAGCCAGTTAAAGAGTTTTGACTACCAACCTGAATGCCATCAACTAACTTCAGAGTCTGGGTACTGGCTGTGTATTCTTTATGGCTCAGGTATTAACTAGGTAAATTTGCTGAGCTCTTGATGGTGTTGCTTCATGGATGATGTTGAGTGTTGTTTGGTCTGTCTGTCTTAAGATATTTGTAGCCTTAGGTAGTTCAACAATAAGCAGTTATTAACTATGTACTCTATAAAGGGGCAATAAAGATCCAATCTAGGAGTTGAGTCCAAGCTTGCTTCTACACATAGCTCTGTCCAGCATTTCACTGATCCTTAGGTGTAGGTTATGTATTCTCTTATATCAGTATGTGGATAGTATTGTTCTCAGTCCAATGTTAATGCTTTATGTTCCAGACTCATATCCTACATAGCTAATTTTAAAGGCCTTGTGTGAAAGGAATTTGTGTGGTTTCCATCAAATCCCTCACATTAAAAATTAATTAAAAAACAGTTCAGCATTTCTGAAGCTTTGGTATTGCAATCAAAGCATGCAGACGCTGACAATTAGTTCATGCTTCCCAGGATGCATTGCACATTGTAAAAGTGCTCTCTTGAAGGTGGAAATTGAAGCGCAATGGATTTTCTAAGTAGGAGGATTACATTTATGGGGCAATTGGGGAAATTGCCGAAACAAGGCAATTTCTTGCAAACTGTCCCTAACCTGCTGTTTAATTTCATCTTTGACTCCCGTTCTGCACTTCTAAAACTGAATTCTCACCCTCCCTTTTTCCTTTTTCCCTCTGTACTTCATGACCAGTATATTTTGCCTGTGTAGCATGCAAGAAACTATATTCCAGTACATGTGAGAATAAATCAGATCAAACAATTCAATATCAAATTCTTTCCTCATAAATTGTTTCAGTAAATTATGAAGAAGTTTTTAATTGTACAGTGAATGAAAATATTTTGCTTTCTCTGAGAATGCATCTTTAGTTAACATTGCAGCTTTGTCTAAAATGGGAAACCGTAGTGTGAAAGAGACACTATTTCTTGTGCTATCTGATCAAAGATTTTAAAAATGTTGGATGTAATATTGTAGTGTTGGAAGGAATTTTGCAGAGTCAGAGAATGATTATTTCAGAATTTGGGGCACAGGCTTGTGGTATTGTCACTGGACTAAGAATCCAGACACTCAGGGTAATAGTCTGGAGACCTGGATTCAAAATTTGAATTCACAAAAAACCTGGAATTTTTTCTGGACCATGAAAGAATTGTAGATTGCAGCAAAAACCCATCTGATTCACTAATCTGCAACAGGGAAGCAAATGGAGGGCAGTTAGAAATAGGCGACAAATGTTGGCCCAGTCAGCGGTACCCTTATCCTGTGAATGAATTTTAAAAAATGCCATATAGAACTTCTGTGAAAAAAAAAATTCCTATGGAACAAATTGATTATTTTCAGTCTGTGTAGTAATAGATCTTCCAATTTTCAGGTTCATTCAAAACAGACCAACAGTGTAGTTCACTATCAAGATGGTAAAGAAAGACCTTGTGCATGTTCCATGCTTTGCCTAATCTGGACAGATGTTGCAATTTGCATTTTTTTTTCAATTTAGTTACAGGATGTGAGCATCACTAGTAAGACCAGCATCTATTGTCCATCGTCTTGAGAAGATAGTGTTGAACTGCCTTCTTGCAGTCCATGTGGTGAAGGTATTTTCACATTGCTGTTTAGTTTGCAGGTTCCAGAATTTTGATTCCATTTTCAGTGAAGGAACAGCAATATATTTCCAAATTAGAATGATGGGGTTATTTGGAGGGAAGCATCTCTCTCTCTCTCACGTTGAGGTATCTGTGTGGTTAATATGATTCTTGATCACAGTTTCTTAACAGGTAAATTGGCGAAAGGCATAAGTCATTTCAAACAACTGCTTCCATGTAGGGCAGTGGGAAAGTATATTGCATGAAATTGTAGTCAGTGTGGTTTTATTCCTGTTCAAATTGAGTTGGATAAACATTAGAACTAGGAGCAGGAATAGGCCATCTGGCCCCTCGAGCTTGCTCAGCCATTCAATAAGATCATGGCTGATCTTGTAATTTATCACTTGCATTCTTACATGGGCTATCCTTCTGGAAAAATAATTCAGGAATATTAAAGTCTTGCAGCAGCTTTTTTCATCTCTTTCTGTTGCATATAAATATTGAGTTACTTTTTTATTACAGGTCTCTCCAGGCAGCAATAGAATGCTTTCTGCCACCGTCCCAATTTGATCGTTTTAAAATATTTTAACTTTTATAGGTACACAGGGATGGATGCAAACATTGCATGTGCACAATATCCATTTGTCTGCCACAGTGCTGTCATTTCAAAACTCTCATAGAATAGTCATATTTTTGAGCAATGTACATTCAAGGACCAGCGAGTGGTTCTATCAGAGAATAATCGGCTTTGCATTTTGAATGTCACATCATACAGGAGTTTGGGAGGCATGACAGGAGAATATTGGTTTGATTATTTTCACTGGGGAATTAAACTGAAAATATTATCTACAACAGCAAAGGTATAAATTGCCATTTTTCTTCTCCTCCGAACAGCTCCAGTACGTAGGACAAGGTCTGTCATTCTTTTTGGAACCATTAAATCGTTCATTATTCTTTTCTATTACTGCACTAACCTTTGTAAATATTACCCATATGCCCTATTAAACATGCAGGAGTACATAGTTAACTGCACACATCTGTTGTGGTTGGCGATGTGTCTGTTACTATTTTAACATGGTGACAGAGAAAAAATACAGGGTTTGTACTAAATTAGGCTTAATTTTAACAGTTTCTAACATTTCACAGTGAAGGGTTTGACAT
The DNA here is from genome assembly GCA_024679065.1 of Sphyrna mokarran. Classification (NCBI taxonomy): domain Eukaryota; kingdom Metazoa; phylum Chordata; class Chondrichthyes; order Carcharhiniformes; family Carcharhinidae; genus Sphyrna; species Sphyrna mokarran. The sequence goes on along the minus strand of JAGIQG010000006.1, from coordinate 56,217,210 downwards.
TTCCTGGATTTGAAAACCTTGGTTGGAAAGAATTATAACAACAGCATAAACATGGACTTTCCTAGAGGTGCCTTAAATTCTTGTCATGTGCACTGCAGTGCTATGATTTCAGTTGTCGCCTTTTCCTTTTTGCAGTGAATTAACGTCTGTGACTGCTGTGTTAACTTCAATAAAACTCTTGACAAACTTGTACAGTAATATTAATTTGCTGTTTTGACTTTAAAGAGTTACTTTAAAGCCTTAAAAATCTTTCTTCCTTAAACCAAATGACTTTTCCTCATTTACTTTATGTTGTAAGTTAATGAGCAAGATGTTACCAGAATAAACACATCACTATGATGGGGTTCTAGATTCTGAGCTGGGAATATCAAAAGATATTTGAAAAAATTTGTTCCAAAGTTATACGTTATTTTGGTAAGATGTAGAAACCTAACCCGTGACATTTAATGAAGATGTAATTGTTATTCGTTTCTAAACACTTTACTGTTTCAATCTGAGTTTCTAATAAGGCATGGCAGGTTATGTAGAGTTCCAATCAGCGTGGACACTTACCAAGTTGTACTAGTGATTTGCAAAATGCCATACTATTTTCCTTACGTGGGAATGAAAAATTAAATATATTTGAATGGATGTACAACTTGAGTTTGATGGTGGGTTTGATAAAAGCCTTGTATGTACTGATTTGAACAAATCTAACGTTTTTACAGTGGGGATGCTATGGCATGCTTTAGGCTATAGAATTACTTTGTATGGATATTGAAATCTTTCAAGGAGCAACTATCACTGTTGAATTGTCATTCTGTTCCTAATTTGCTGTGTCATGCCAGAGCTTTGCACTTCAGGCTGGAACTTACAGTCCTCGTTTCTTCAGAAATGTGATGTCTATCTGCAGTACATCTGCTACCTCATAAAACTGGATTGCCAGGAAGACAGGGCACCAGCTTTATACATCATTAACTGCAACATTCTGATAAGCGTTCACTAATCAAAATTGAAAAGATCTGATATTTAAGCAGCTTTTCAGTGTTACTGCATGAATGAATTGGTGAATGTATTGGGAGGTAAATAGGGAAGGGAGCAGGGTAGGTGAGGGGTTAGGGTGGCTGACTTAAGGGGGTAGTATGGGTGAGATAAGTTGATAAGAGGGCAGCTGGATGGGGTGGCAAGATCAGGTCAGTTTGGGTCAAGGGATTGGGGAACATTCAGATGGTGAAGTTCAGTCAGAGGGAGTTGGAAAAGAGAGGGTCACGGGAGTAAGGAGGTCAAAGGGGAGCCAAGAGTATTGTCTTGGTACCTAGAGTTTGACTAGGATTCTTCAGTCTAATATTTTATATTCAGTCTAATATTTATTCAGATAAGCTGGTACCATCTGAAGTCATCCACTCTAACTCAAAGCTGGAAATTTTTTTGGATGATTCTGGGGAATATGGGAATTGTCCATCTAGTTCAAACTTTCCAAGAAATTCCCACAGAGTAAGTACATTTGGACTTTCTAAGGAGTTCTGTAGCACATCTTGGGGGGTTTGTCCAGTCTCTGATGATCTGTCTAGTCTCTGGACGATCTGATCCATTACATGTGGTTTTTGGATAGTGTGGAGGCTAGCTGGTAGCACTTGCCTGTGAATAGTATCTCAAAGGAGCAGAATTTATGGCAAGCATCAACAGGAATGTCTTCAGCCTTTTTCATGTTCAGCTGAAGAAATTTTGACTCGTCTATGACTTGATGTTTGACTGACAGTCTGACCAAATAGAACTAGTTGCAGAGTTGAGAAAAGCGACAGATACCATGACTATCAGCAGCATGTATTTAGAAGCTGACCCTGTGCCCGTGGTGATGATGTTGATGGATGGCTTATGAATGCTGAAAAGGTGAAGCTAAAGGTAGTTTCTCAGGGAAATACATAACCTATGAGCGAGGAAGAGAAACTGTGAAGATGATGATGCCACTGGAGATGACTGCATCCAGGTGGGAGTGTTACCAGGCAAACACGGTCAAATGGAGCTGAAAAATAAAAGATTGGCAATTGAAGAGTACAGCATGACCAACCGTGTCAGATATTGCTGTTAATTGAAGAAGGAAGAATATGTGACAATCATCACCATATATTAATTTCTTTTCGGAGTGGATGTAACGGCAACTGACAAAGCTTCCAACTGGGAGATTTTGAAGAGGTGTCCCGAAATTAGGAGGCCGTTGGATTCTAGAGGAAAGGCAAGTTAGAGATGAGTGATAATTAGAGAGAATAAGTGTTTGGTGTTGAGGGTGATAATAATTTTGGATGGGAGAGGACTATGTCTGAGAAAAGCAAACCATTAACAATATCAGTTATCATGCTAACCAACAATAGTAATTGAATGATCAAGAATTAGGTGGGCAACATTGAAGTGATTGGTTCAAAGAGGGGAAAACATCTGATGTGTTTTAAAGTGTGCTGTGTTTTTTAATGTATATGTAATTAAAAATCTTGTGGTTAATGTGCACTTACTATCCACAACCTTTCGTCCTGTGTCACATATCTTATGTGGACATTTAATTATATTTAACATTAGAATTATGTATTTCAGTATTTGTTATGGAGGCCAGTATTTAAACTTTATGTAAAGCAACAATCAAGCCTTATTCTCGCATGTCCTATCCTGTATTCTTTTGGCACTCACAGTATCCAGCTGTTCAGCTAGGGCCTGCTGCCTCTAACTTTCTCTCTGAGACTGAATCTCACATCTCTTAAGACTCTATCTGTAACATTCATTCAGGCCTTCTCTATTAGACTGGCTATTGCACATCCAAAGACTGGATTTTACATTGAGGACAGAGTTCCTGGACCTCAGCATAAAATTCAGATGGTTGCTGACCACTCAATGTAATGAAATGCTTGAGCTGAAGGTAAATGCTAGAGTTCTGCAGGAAACTGTTCACATCAGAGTTGAATTGTTGCCTATTAAATATTCTGAGAATACTTCACCCAGTTTATTACTCAAAAACACACTTATCCAGGTGTTCTTTATAAGACAAGGGACTGTGATTCAAACTTAATTTTACTAAAACACATGCGAGTTGGAGAAACAACTTTTAGTTAATAAATTAAGTTGAAACGCATATACAATCCATTTGGGTGAAGTTGTCCAGGCTGTTGGATTCAATTCACTGAGCTCATATAGATGAACTCACAGTCTTCTCCCTCGTTTTTGTCCACTGTCGTGGGTCGCAGGTTGCAATAGGCTGGTTGAGTCTTTGCTGGGAGTCATCCCCCTCTCAGAACCTTTCTGGAATGTTTTCTAACTTTCAGCCATTGTGATTACAGAGCGGGGATCAAAATACACAATGGGGTTGGGCCAGGTCATCCTAAATATCCATTTCATCCTAGATGCACCTATCTCCTTTCAAGACATTTTCCAAGAAATCTGGCTGAGTATTGTTCTGACTGAATACTTTGTGATGGGTTTTGTGTCATAATGGCTCTCCCATTATTAAGGTTGAGCATCTCTGTTCAATATGCAAGACATATCTGTGCTAGTCCCTGTTAGTTTTTAACCTGTGGTAACCTTACCCACTTTCCATCAGGCCTTACCTGTAGAACGGTTTAGAATTACTTTAAAGTATCCAATTTTATGTTGGGCCTATTTGCTTAAGCCATTGGCCACTTGGCAACAAAATGGAAGATTTGATGCACAAGATTCGAGCTGAGTTGATACCTTTGAGCACTATAAACAATAAATTGAAGTCTTTAATTCACCAAGTTTTACGAGATAAGAACTAACAAATGTCAAAGATAACACAAAAGTACTAGGAGGAAATAATGACCCTCAATAAAAATTGGCATCTCAGAGTGAGAGTTCAAAACAAAACTCAACCAGATTGGGGCAGGCACAAAAGGCACGCAAGGAGGTTGCAACTCTAAGACTCTCCATACCAAGTACACAACTACAATCAAAGACCCGTGTGCCCATAACATCTGCAATAGAGCAACAATAGCTGTCAAGACAATAAGAGCCAATTGGGAGCATCATCCAAACAAACAGCCAATGTCAATGCACATGCGTACAATGAAGATACTTGCACAATTTGAAGACTATGAGTGTGATGCTCTGTTTCCTCCCCATGATCTGTTTCATGGGGGCAGGAGTGGCCCACCGTTGGTTGGCAGGGAGATCTTCTGCTCCCTCCTGCCACTATCAATTGGATTTTCCATTGAATTCATCTCCCACCCCTGGGAAACCTGGAGCAGGTTGAGCCGTTGGTGGTACTGCAAGATCCTACGAGCAGAAGGGCAGGGAAAATCCTGCTTTGTGTGTTCAATACATGTGCAGTGACTGACTAATGACATAAAGAGCTATTAATGCTTGAGAATAGAGGATGTATATTTGGGTAATTTGGCTAACTCACAGTCATATAGGATTGTGCATGCAAAAGTGACTTCTGTTCATAAGGAAAAGAGAAATGTTGTACCTTTTGTTCAATGTGAAAAGGAGGGTGTTTGGGTTTAAAAATGTAATCAGTCTGATGTCACATCTGACTTATTGTCTTCGTGTGATTGTGCCATGAGCTGTCTCTTTGGGGGCAGAGAGCTAAAGGCAATTCAATGAAGACCTCTCACTGAGAAGATTCACGTGAAGTTCTGCAATACTTACATGTAAGACAAACGCCATTTTGAGTTTTGAAAATTGCTGTGACTCCAGAGTGAGGGGGTGAGGAGAGAGATGTGGCAGAGCTATGAGATAGGATTTGGAGGGTGGGCATTTCAGAGAAGGGAAAGAGACTTGTGAGAACAAAATATTAAAATGCAGGCTTCTCACCGGCTTTTTTTTGGACTGGGCATTAAGATTCAAAGATTGATCAGGTAGGCCATGCTCAGCTTAAATAAAAGGAGAGGATTGAAAGAGGCTTTGCAGCTATTAGCAATTAGCAATCAATCAGGAGTTGCACGGCAGCCATTGCTGCTATGAGCTTTTGACTCTTAAATTTAATAGTTTGCCCCTCACAGCTTGGGAAGCCCTAAACTTTAAATTGTAACTACCTTAATTCCCATTCCTTCTTTTTGTGCATCTGTTTCCAATTAATTAAATGCTCAGAATCATATACAAGTTGGTCTGCATATTTTTTGAAAATATAAATAAGTGATGCTATGCACGTGCTTGAGATGAATAGCTTTATGTTTCTTAACACTTTCAGAACAATTGATTGAAGGGGAAGCTAGGTCCAAAGTATACAATTTTTCTTCAAACTACTCTGCCCATTTTTGTAAAAGAAGAAGATAATTAGTCCCAGGAGAATTTTGATTGACATTTTTTGAAAAAGTGCCAGTTTTATTACTGACATTCAAACCCTTAAGTCAGATCTCCATCCCAGTTTGCCTAGCATACTGATAATGTTGATAGTTAATGTCCCGGAGATGCTTGATAAGAAACAGCAGGAATTGGGCCTTGAGACCATTTGAGAGCCCTCTAATCACAAGAGCCTTTGGGAGCATGGGAATCTGCTGCGTCGATCTTTTGGTGTGGTTTTTCAAGTCTGGAAAACTTCCAAGCAGTATAAATCTCAGGCTGTTTAGATATCAGGGATCCTGTTTGCTGTCAAGGTACTTAGTGTTGGTGATGTCTTTGAAATGGCCTTTTGAGAATGGAGACCCAATATGAGAAATCAATGGCAATGGCAATCATATATTTTTTAACAGTCCATCAAAATTCTCTGTTCATCCTTTTTTGTATTTTAAAGGGGGAGTATAATTAATAAAAGTACTTCCTTGGACTTTCCTTTCCCTCTTAATGCACATAGTATTTTGTTCTTGGATATTAAGCAGACTGAAATTGAATTCCACTTAATAAGGAATTTGCATTCCATTGAATATCTCCTACTTGTGTAGAAGTCCCTCGGTGATGTTCATTCACATGGGTAGGTCATCATCATTCACTGTAGGTCTGTTGTGTGTGATGAATAAAGACATGTATCTGGCAACCATCCATCAGTCAGATCTACCGTGCTTAGTAAGTTGAAGAGCAGTTGGAAAGAGCAGGCTTGTCTGTTAGTATGCGAATATTTGCACAGACAATTCTTAGTCTCTGGCTGTTCGACAGCAACAACAGTGACAAGGTCATGGTTATTTTAAACAGCTTTCCAGATACTTGGTCCTCAATTAGGTATTTTAAAATGCAAATAAATAATCTTTAAAATTACTGAATTCTTTTATTTCTCTGCTGTTTTTTTCAAGGCTTCAGATATCTCAAAGAGATCTGTTGCAAATTTGTGAGCTTCTACAAATGACAATTGAATGGCTTTGCTATTATTTGTACTTTACAAAAGAGAGTATTGTCTGAAACCAGCTTTAATGAATGAATTATACATAGATCAATGAGAGTTCAACGTTTTTGCATGTACAGATAATGCTTTTTTAATGCAAAATCTATCAATACATAGATTGTAATGAATCAAAAATGGCACTCAGTAGATTTCATGTGAATTACAAAGGCTGAGTATGGTTTACGTTTACTTAAATGCAGGCTGCCTGGAAGCCTCCTGGGTCTTTTATGAAGATGGATAGAAATGCTGTTTTGCTAATGGTTTTTGCCAAATGATAAATACTGCAGTGGAAGATTGTACATTACTGTGTGTGCACTTTTCTATCTCCCACTAATCAGACCTACAACACTTAAAACAACAGTTGATGCTAGTAATATGTCTGTTTCCCACTAAATAACACAGGCTTGTTTCAGTTTCTTTCCTTCACTGTTAAGTGGTTTGGTGGAAGTGTACAATCCTGATCTGATCCGTGACTTGTTCTGATTTGTTTTACTGGCAGCTGTTATCATTCAGTTTGCCAAAGGCAACTGGAGTTATGGAGTGAAAATCCGATGTAATAAAAATGGGACTCGACTTCATCCTTCTCCGTAAATCACTGGCGCTGATAATTGGTGTTAAAATTTAAAATAATGTTACTTTAAAATTGGCATTAAATGAAGGCATAATTTGTATGAGTGGCTTTCCCAGTATTGCTGAAAGTATGGAATATGAAACAAAAACTGTAAACTCTACACAAATTGGAGTTTGACATAAAATGTACTTTTTACGTCTTTGCATTTTATTTCTGTGGTCTGTTTTGCCTGGTGATACTTAGCAAGGAATGCAGTCAAAGAAAGGATGCAGTGAGGAAGGTTATACACAACGAGGTTGAAGGGCTGAAGAGAGAAAAATAGCCAATGCTGTTAAGCCAATGCTTAGTGGTGGAGAAGAGCAGGACTCAGTTCTCACCAGGATAGAACAGTTGGAGAGAACACTCAGCGGGAAAGAACACTGAAGCTGATACAGAGCAGCTGCTAGCAGGACTGTACACTCTTGAGGGAGAGGAATAGGATCTTGGCAGGACAAAAGGAGATGATACTCTATTGATTGGGTTGGATTGGCGTGGGGGTTGATGAAGAAGAGAAAGCTACTCTGGAGTGAGGTTTAGCAAAGGGAAAAGATGCTCAAGGTGGAGAGAGAACACCCAGAACTGTGGTCAGTGTGATAAGAGTGACAAGCACTGACTCTGAAGCTTAGCAGAGCAGAGTAGCAGGGGAAGAACTAAAGCTGTTGCACAGAGGGATTCAAATTCAACGTTCCCTGTGGGAGTGGGGAAACAACCTCAGGCGCGTATCATGCTGCTAACTGAGGATGAATTTCTATGCTTAAATTGGTGTTTTTCCTTCTGAGCTGTGTTGTCCAAACCCAACACCCTGTTTCTTTTCATTCTCTTAAATATTTTTAAAAATCATTATCCCTTTATAAACTGGAATCTACATCAAATTTATACAATTTGCATTTGGACCTTCAAAATTTACTGTGAACTCACACATACCCATAATAAGAATTCAACATTTTACCATTTCCAGGATGGTCATGGGAAGTAGTTGGACTGTCTTCAAAATCTTTACTGTTGATATATCCTTTCACTGGAACATAAAAATGAAACTGCACAAATCAGACTTTCCCACTGGGAAGCTACATATGATAATGCCAAAGTATACACATGGAGAGAAACAGCAAAAGATGTAAATTATAACTTCAAAGTTTGCTGAAGTTCTAAAACATTCTACAAGAGCATGTTTTTTTATTGGGATTAAGTAAGTTTGATTCTGGATTTTAAGTAGTGCCAGTGAATTTTGATTATATAATGCCTCTAATGTGATAAAGCATCCCAAAATAGAACAGACTTTAGCTTATTCGACATCATACCAGATACACTGGTTTAAGGTTAAAGAATTTTTACCACATGGCAAGTAAATTATTTATAACTTAAGTTTTGATACTTTTTTCAGCGTAATATGCAGTCTCTTTATAATTGCAAGTTTTTCATCTGTGTAAGAACACAGGCTGAAATTTTCCAGCCGTACTCTTTGTAAATTCAATTTACAAAATAATGGTTGGAATGCGAGTTTTTAGGGTAGTCTTCCTAACAGATTACCTGTAAAGACTCAATTTCAACCATTATTTTGTAAATTGAGTTTGTACTTTTATATGCCCTGTCTGTGAACAGAACTCCCACTTGGCTGACTAAGGAGCAATGCTCCGAAAGCTGGTGGCTTGTGCCTGTTGCACTTTAATCTGGTGTTGTAAGACTTCTTACTGTGTTTACCCCAGTCCAACACTGGCATCTCCACATAACAAGTTTCCTGGTGGCAGGGAATAATGTAGAAAGTGAAACTTGTTGACAGTGGCAGGATCAGAAGATCCTGTTACTGGCCAGTGACAGGCAGCCACCAGCACCTCCTACATGCCGAGGGATATGTGAAAAATCCTGCCCATCATGTGTGGTGCAGTGTATTGGTATTTTCATTAAGTGTAGCTGATACTGGTTTGTCTCATGTTTCATATTTCTTAAAACACATTCAAAAGGCAGTTTTTAAAACATTACGCTTGCCTATTGATGAAACATTTCTGTTGAAAAAATGAGACCGTTCTCCTTGAAAATCTTAATGTTTCACCATTTACAGGAAGATCATGGGAAGTGGTTGAACTGGGTTGAAAACCTTTGCTATTGCTTTATACTTTCGCTGGAACATAGAAATGAAACTGTACAAGATAGACTTTTCCACTGGGAAGTTACATATGTTAACATCATTGCTTGAAAATAAATTTGAGAAAACCTAATAGCTTGGCCCTTTTGTGCTTTACCACCACTGCTTCCTCTTTGAATTTAATTTTTTTCCATCTTCACTAAAAGCAATTTTAGGGATTTCTTCCCTGGAATATTTACTTCCTTGTCTCTCCTAGCCACTTCCTGGCAGCTGGTACATTTTTTGGGAATCCAGACTGTTGATCCTGTTTACTGACATGAGCAATTTAGTTTCTTTTTTGGAACTCATATTCTCGCTATCATTTTTATTAAAATTCTTAATAAAAGAATCTAATAAATGGACACTTGCGTTTTTCAGCATCTTAAAACTAACTCCTCAATGTTGGTTTTGCCCTTTGGCATTTGGAGTGGCACGTCTAAGATGTTCTTGAATATACAGAAAATAACAAGACAGTCAGACCGTTGCTCAAAGAATGAAAAACACGGTAACTAGAAGGACTGAAGAGGGCAAAATTGAGGTAGAATAGGCAACACCATAAAAGTAGGTGATAGAGATTTGATAGAACCATTTCAAACACAATTGAAAGAAGTAATAAGTGATCAAGCACTGAGAAATGAGAATCTTACACAACAGTGAAGATTAGGAATCATTATGTTGGGGAAACAAACATAGATTGTTGTTCATCCTTTGATAAAAATATTGAGTGCACGTAGACCTGAAAATGCCAAGACTCAGTTCTCAATCCAGCTTCAGAACTCAAGGGTGGGAGAACTTGTGCAGTGATCTATCCTGCGCTATATGGCCTTGATTTAAATGGAATATAATTCCACTGTAGCTGTGGCATAAGTTTGGTAGTTTGGGTATAGGTCTATTTTCTTTTTGATTAAGCCAACCTGGCTTAAAGTAACAATTGGAAATGAACTCTACACCCTGGACTCCCTGTGAGTAATGATATTGACTTACTTTTTCTCACTTATCCATACAATTTTTCTTCCCTTTATAATAGAAAAGAAAGAATGAGGTTACCTTAATATAGTGCATTTAATGGCTTCAAGGGATTCAAAAATACTTTGTAGTGAATTAAGTATTTTAGAAGTATTAACTTTATAATGTAAGGAAACATACAGCCAGTTTACGTAAAACAACCTTCCACAAACAACAAAAAAACATATTAACTGCTTATGGTGTTCATTGACAAACAATGATTCAAACACAGAGAGATCTTCTCTTTTAGAATGTGCCGTGGTATCATTTATGTTGAATTGAGAAGGCACATGTTCTTGGATTAATGTGTCATCAAAGGAATGATACTAAAGTACTAGTCTCTAATATCTGCTCAGGTCTTCAGAGTTGAATTTTGAACCCATTACCTCTGACTCAGTGGGATAGTTCAAAAACAATGATTGTGCCTTTAATGTGATAACATATCACAGGATATTACACAAGAACATAGTAAGTTAAATTTGATATTGAGCTGTATGAGATGCTATTAGGAGAGATGGATGAAAACTTGGTAAAGATAGAGGTTTGAAGAAGCATCTTTGTAATGACTCAAGAAATCTGGCTGGAAAGAAATTTAGTTTATCACAGAATGTAAAGTAAAACCACTATCGTGCTGTACACATATAAGTAACTGCCTGGGACTACTGATCGGCAGGCCCAGTCCTGGGCCTGCGTTCTAGTATACTAAGATAATGAGTTCCAGCTGGCCAGGCCAGGATAGTTACTAGGGTAACTCATACTCGTCAGACCCACAGAGAGATCAGTCAGTGAATCCTCATGGATCATGTCAGGCTTATCATAATTTTAATGGGGAAGAAAGAGGTAAAGAGTTCAAGAAGCTATGAACTCAGGGAACAACCGCTATTGATGAATTGATTAAAACCAGGAAGCTGAAGAGATTGGAATGAAGAGATTACAGCTCTCTTGGGGGTTATGGGCTGGATGAGATTATAGAAGTAGGGACGAGTGAGGTCATAGAGGGCCTTTCAAACAAGGATGAAAATATTAAAATTGAGGCATTGCTCAACTGGGAGCCAGTGTAGATCAGTGAGCACAACGGCAGTGGTTGAACAGGATTTGGTATAAGTGAAGACATGGGCAGCAGAATTTTGGATCACCTCAAAATTTACAGATGGAAAAATATGGGATGCTGGTCATGAGTACTTTGGAATGATTAAGTCTAGAGGTAACAAAGGTGTGGTTGACGGTTTCAACAGCAAACAAGCTAAGAGAGACTGAATCAAGGGAATGTTACAAGGTAGAATGTTACAGTCTAGTGATGGCATTGGTACATAGTCAGGACAAATATTAACCAAAGTTCAGTCTCAGACTGTCAGAAAGAGAGCTAGAGTTGGTGGTTATGGAATGGAGTTTGTAGTGGAGAGGGAACACAATTGCTACAGCCTTTCCAATATTTATTTGGAGCAAATTTCTAATTATCCAGCCCTGGATGTTGGACCAATCTGATAATTTAGCTAAAGAGGAGGAGTTGAGAGAGGTAATGGTGAAGGTGTGAAAATGACCACATTGTTTTCAAATAATGTCACTAAGGCTGATGAGAAGTATGAGGGGGCTGTTGCCGTTGAAATCAGATCAACTGATGCAGTGGACAAAGACACTCAAACTCTTGGATTATTGTTGAACAAATCTCCGTTGTTGCCGTTACCACAAACTCTGCTAAAAACCTTTAATACTCCAAGTATCAACTTTGTTACAAAGTATTTAACCTGTGACTTACTTTGTTACACGCATAAGCCAGAATTTTGCTGTCCTGCCAGTTATGGGAATCAGAATAGGTGAGGGGCGGAATATGGGCAGATTCTTAGCCTTAGGCAGGATCTTATGGTTTTGAAACAAGCGAGGCTGTAAAATCCCATCCCTTATACCTAACCTCTGGTCTAGTTTGTTACACACACAATATCAAAAAGGTATCAAAACTTCAAAGTATCCAAACTCTGAACTTGGATGATACTACCCATGGCGAGGCAAACTGATCAGCTTCCCTCCTGATAGACTTTGTTCCAATGTCTCCAAGTCTGACTTAGGATGCTGCTGCTTTTTCTCCACTGGTTGATCCTGGGTTACTGCTGCTAATGTCTCTTCGTTACTTCTTACAGAGATCATGTTGGCACTGATTATATTTCCAGTTATTGGACAGGCACTAAATAATCACTGTTATTTTGGTCACAAGTATTGAAGATTCATGCCTCTGCCAGAGATCGTATTTCTTACAGGAACATGACAGACAGGGATCCGTGTTCAATCGGTCTCTGTTCAAGGCATAGCAACAGCCAGTGTCCTATGTTCCTTCCAGAGCTGCACACAGCTTCTTTTCTGTAAGCCCTTACCGTGATACAGAGTTAGTCCTTTTAACCACCAGGCTTTGCTTTTGCCTTTATGAATGTCCATCAGGCTAGAGGGCCAAGGATCGATTCTTGGGTAATTCTGCAGGTAAAGATGCAGGAAGAAAAATTTAACCTAATTTAACTGATACCCAGACTATAATTAGATAGATAAGAATGGAACCAACTGATTGCAGTCCTACCCCAGATGGATGACAATGAAAAGGCATTAGAGAAGGATGATGTAAGCAAGCGTGTCAAAGAATGCAGACAGGTGGAGAAAGATGAGGAAGGTTTGTTTACTTTTGTCACACATAGAATAACATTTGTGACTTTGGTGAAAACAATTTTGACTATGAGGCAAGAATCCCAAAATTAGTCGGACTTCAAATGTGGACTTCCAGGAAGAAAGGACAAGATTTGGGAACTGACAATACATTCAAGGATATCGGAGAGGGAAAGAAGATTGGAGACAAAATAGTAGTTTGCAAGAGCAGTGAGGTCAAGGGATTTTTTTTGAGGAAAGCTGATGACAGCTGTTTTGAAGGAAATCGCAGGAAATCCTGAAAAGATAGAACCAATACAAGGAAATTGTCATCGACTTCAGGAAGCGTAGGGGGAGAAGTAGAAATGTAAAAACACCAAGTTTTTAGGTGTCCAGATCACCAACAACGTATCCTGGACCCCCATGCTCGACACAATAGTTAAGAAAGCCCACCAACGGTTCTATTTTCCCAGAAGACTGAGGAAATTTGACATGTCAGCTATGACACTCACCAGCTTTTACAGATGTACTATAGAAAGTATTCTTTCTATTGTATCACAGCTTGGTATGGCTCCTGCTGTGTCCAAGACTACAAGGAACCACAAAAGATCATGAATGTAATCCAATCCATCTCGCAAACCAGCTTCCTATCCATTGACTTTGTCTACACTTGCTGCTGCCTCGGCAAAGCAGCCAGTATAACTTAAGATTGCTGTACGTTCTCTCTTTCACTTTCTAGTATCGGAACAAGACACAGAAGTCTGAGGCCACGTACTAACTGACTCAAGAACAACTTCTTCCTTGTTGCTGTCAGACTTCTGAATGGACTTTCCTTCCATTAAGTTGACCTTCCTTTACACCTCAGCTATGACTGTAACACTACATTCTGCACTCTCTTGTTCTTACTCTATGTACAGTATGCTTTGTCTGTATAGCACCCAAGAAGCAATACTTTTCACTGTATTTTAATACATGTGCCTGTAATAAATCAAATCACTACCAACAACAGCTAAAATGGGGACTTGGAAGAGAAGCTTGATTATCAACAGTTTAGTGGTAATAGGGTCAAGGGAGCAAGATGTAGATCTCTTAGAGATGATGAGTTCAGAGAGGGGAGGAGAGGAGGTAGGAGAGAAACTAGTGGATGCTGAGGTCTAGACAGGGGAGAGCTTTGGAGGAAATTTGGGCTATTGGGCTGCCACTGAAATGAGTGTTAGCTGATTTAACAACATGGGTGCAGTTTGAATTTCCTGCAAACTGAGCAATTTTATCGACAACAGAATTTATAGCTTGTGAAACTGAAGCTATTTTTTCTTTTAATTTTGAATTAGCAAAGAATATGTATTGCAATTAAGTCACCCACTTATTCTTCTCCCCTCTATGTTGGAGATGATCATAGTCACATTCTTCCATTTAGTTCATTCTTACTTGATTGCTTGTGTTTTACTTTGTCATCTGAGATTTTTTTTCTGTTCTGGGAATAAAATGTAGTTGTGTGACAGTAAAAAATGGTATTGTTTCCTCCTTGCACTAAACCAAATTTTTTATAAAATAGTTGGGTGCACATTCAACTAGTAAGTCACATTTATCTGACTTTGAAAATCTGGCTACAGTGGCAGATGTGAGTCTATTTTGCCTTTCTCAAGGAAATGGGGTCAGACAGCATGTATGTCTGTCTCACACTACTGTGCCCTACATTATTGTCACCTCCAGCAGGGTTCTAAGTCAGCTCAAGTTAGGGAATTGTATCATCCACTTGCGCCACAGCTGTAGGAGCTTGACAGACTTTGAAGATAGAATTCCCAACATATATGTTCAAAGCAGTTGACTGAAACTGTTGAACAGGGAGCCAGGTGTTGATTCGCATGCCTACTTTGAAACTCGTGCTTGTGCATTAAGCTTCCTGTCATACTAAATAAGTTCAGAAAGCCAAATGTGGAAATGCAACATGCTTCAGTGCATGACCTTTCACCAATCAACGAGACAGAGTTGTATCTTTTATCCTTTATCTTTTATAAGGCCCTTTATAAATATACTGAATATTTCAGATCCTCACATAAGTAGTTGTAGCAAAACACTTGTCACATCTTGTCAATTAGAGAATCTAACCATCATTCCTACTCTTCTTCTATTGTTCAATCGATTTCCTAATCAGGTCAGTAATTTTCCTTCAATTTCAGAAACTTTAACTTCAGGGACACTCTTAAATGTCTTTTGAAAATTCATGTATGTTACATGCATCAACATTTCTCTGTCCACCACTTCAGTCATCTTATGAAAATTTCATCAGGCATTATGAACGTTTATAAATCTAAGCTGACTTTCATATATACGTATTATGTATATCCAACGCAAGACTGTATGAATCTTGGGAAGGTGGAGGGGAATTCCAGGTATGGTGTTCCCATGTAGTAGCTTCCTAGTTGATGGAGGTTGTAGGTTTGAACTGCTGCAATCCATGTGAGTACTCCACATGCTGTACAGAAGGTTGATTAAGTGGGATATCAGAAACAGTGTAAATGGCTAATTTTAGCTGTTTATATTATTTCTCCAGTGGTTCTGCCAAAGATACGTAGGAGATCAGAAAAACCCTTAAGTGAGGGGTGCAGCCTGATTTAATTTCTGGAGATCTGTCTGGCTAGGATCTGTTAATTTGATTTGGATGACAGGTATCTATGTCCCAAAGAGCATCTTCCCACTTGTTATGGTTTAGGTTAGAAACTCCGAAGTGTTTTACGGAGCCTGCCTGAATTATAAGTTTGCATCTTGAATTTAATGAGGATAAGCATGATATGTTTCACTTCAGCTATGATTCAAATGACCCACTAGGGAGCTTTTATCATACAAAGTTTATTTAAGGATATAATTAACATGTATAATAATAAATTAGCAAGAACTTATTGTTATCAATTACAGACAACAAACAAACATAATGTAGTATAACCATTAACAAATATATGTAATGTGATCCAATCAAACAATCCCATAGTCAAAAGACTCTTTTCACAGGTTTAACACAACAAAGCTACGTACTCATGTGATACTGGACTTGTATCCTTTGGATGAACTTCTCTTGATTCACCCAGAGTGGTTTGAAGTCAAAACAGCTTCTCAGAACCTCCAGGGGCTGTTTTGGTCAAGCTACCAACAGAAAGGCAAATCTTGTTTTCAGCTAATCAGCAGAATTTCCAAATAAAACAGGGAGACAGAGACTTCTTTTCAGCTTGCTATCCCTTCTAAAACTCTACTCAACTGGAAATGAAAGAATTTCTGTCATCTGATCTGCCAACCAGATTTTTCTTTCCAAAAAGACATCTGGTAAAGCCGGCAATAATAATGATATTAGCTGAGGCTGCGAGCTAAGAAAACACTGAAGCTGTGAGAGCTGCAGAAATCATGATTTTAAAAAAGAACCTCTCTTAAAGCTACACGAACATCACACACTGAAGAAGCCACAAATTAATGATCATTGCCGGGGTGAGAATGTGATCAGGGGAATGGTGGGAGCAGTGATGCAGGGAAATAGTTCCAAAAAGAACTGGAAAGTGCCCTTCTATGGGTTCATATAGACCCATTTCCACTTTTGATGTCATGAGATTTAGGCTGCACTGCTGCTGATTCTGTCCTCGCTCCCATTGAGAGGCATGGATGTAAGAACCCCTGATATTTGGTGTCCTCTTCTTCTTTTGTCCTCTCGCCCGTCACCCTGCACTTTTACACCATTACCAAATGTGTGTGCCTTGCCAAGGCTCTCTTCATTATGGTGCTTACTAAAATCCTGACATAGTGCCAAGACCTGACTTCTTGCAATGCTGATGGAATATTTGATCTTAGAAAGAAAAAATCAGTCTGACTTGTAACTGACTCAAGAATTGATTTCAAAAATGTAAAGCACTTAAACCTTGGAACCTTAAAGAGATTAATACTTATGCATTATATATTGTGTATCGCAAAACACAATACTCCAGCCCTTATAAAGCTAAGAATAGATAGAGCTATCAGTTGATATTCAGTCTGCTCCTTTCTGCTGATATATACATGCAAATTCACAGTCGTGGCACATTTGGAATGGTGTTACTTGATCAATTTTAGCATCCTGATATTTTGGAGAGAAAAGGTTCAGTTATGAAAGATATTTGAAGTTCACTGACTTGTAATCCATATCACAGAAATAAAGCTGTTGACATTTACATTGATTATTTCTGTGTCTAGGTTGCACAGTCTCTGATTAATTTGTATATGGTTAAAGTTCTTAATTGGTAGAAAATGCTTTCAGTCAAACTTGCTCCTTGTCATGGGCAGCTCTTGCATTCCTGAGACCTATGGGCAGATGAGTTAGAAATGCATTAAATATTCATTCAAAAATTGATTTTTGTAGCTTATGCAAAGCTCATGTGAATACTGAATTTCTAATTCCAGTTTTCCCCAATATTAACCAAATGGACGAAGCTGATTAATGAATGTTAATGCAGAAATCACTGGTGATGGAGTTTGGTCTTATATTTGTCTTAAATGAGTGAGGTGGTGGATTTGTCCAATTACTACACCGAAGTTACAATTACACCAGAAAAGGTCAATCTGGTTGTCACTAATTAGAGAAGGAAAAGCTACATTTATAGCCCTGAAGAACAATTATGTCAATTTTTATGCTGCTCTCATCAGACTTTAACAAATTTTCGAAGCTATGCAAGTCTAATCTTCCTTCCTATTACACCATGCACAGTGGCTGCTGTAAAAGGAAGATAACCACAAGCACCTTCTGCTAATTGTTAAGATCTCCCATCATGACTAATCACCTTGTTAAAAATTTATGTGCCACTTGTCAACTATGACAAAGGTGAATAAATGAGCCAGATGGTTGTCTGCTTTGTGTACCATTGGAAGTGCTGCATTCAGAAGAGGAGGGAGAGAGATGGAATTGCAAAAGTTCATAAAAAAGAGATGAATTTTATCAACTTTATATATACCCAACCTTCTGTGTTCTGTTTGTGTATTCACTAAAGAAACAGTGATGCTGGACCCCTGCCAATGTTTCAGATAGAATAGCTGTCACAAATTCCAATTGTTCATTTTCTCTTGGGTTCAGCACATATAGTCACTTTTTAAGTGGACCTTTAATTTTTTTTAATCGTGAAGAATCTGCCTTTACTGCCAAGTATCTTATCAATTGAAGGTGTGACCCAGTGTTTCAAAATAAATCTTTCTTTGGAGTTTCCATCTTTCACTGAGATGTTGAATTGGGGACCCAGCTGCCTGTATTAGGTGAATGTAAATTATCCTGTGGGAAAAGCAGGAAATTAACCTCCAGTTTCCTGGCCAATATTCATCCCTCAATTAACATCACAAAAAAATGGATTATCACATTGCTGTTTGTGAGGCCTTGCTGTGCACAAATTGGTGCTTCTTTTCCAACAGTGACTGCGCTTCAACGATACCTGATTGGCTGCAAAGTGTTTTGGGACATCCTGACGTTGTGAAAGGTGTTTTATGAATGCAAGTCTTTCCATTTTATTTTGTTGTGTACACTGGATACTTTGATCTTGATTGCACTACTACATACATTTCCCACAATTAATAAAAGGAATGATAATAAGATCAGGCTGATTGAATACTAACAAACTAGCTTATTTTGCATAGCATGTGTATATGAATTTTACAATTCCTATTCAAGTTCATCAATTTCCTGCTGCTTATGACATCAATTAAGGCAAGTACATTGTGTGTCATTTTTGTCCTTGGACATCAGCATTGTTCTGTAAGAGGCTGTGTATTCATACTTATGCCTGGAGCTTCTCTGGAGAGAAATAGACTTGTATATATTCCACATGGAATGATTGTAATTAACATTCTAAATAGCTTGCGTATTTGTGGGAACTAGCCCTTTATTAGAAGAATCTGACCTTGCATCAATAGTCGGTTGAAATAGTGGGATATTGGTAATATCATTGGAGCAATAATCCAGGATCCCAGATTAATGCCCTGGAGGTATGAGTTCAAATCCTACCAGGGCAGCTGCAAGCATTTTAATTCAATTAATAAATCTGGAGTATTCAGCTGATCTCAGTAATGGTAACTATGTAGCTAGTGTCAGTTGTTATAAATGGTTCAGTAATGTCCTTTAGGGAAAGAAATCTGTCGTCTTTACCACGTCTGGCCTAAATGTGATTCAGGGTTCACATGCTTATCTGGTAGGGGAAAGTCAACAATCAGACAAGGTACAAGGTTATCCTATTGCACTGGGGATGTGCTGATGCCAGTTTCCCAGAGTAGTTTAGAATAAAGGATCAGGGTAGCAAATGAGTTAAAAAGCCATCTGAGCCTTTTGGCAATGCCTCAGCTTGGATAGTGTTTGATTGAGCTCAAGATCGGATGCAATCTTTTGTCTTATTAGGTTGAATTTTGTTTGTCCTTTGAGTGTGGACTTACTTTGAATTGTCTTTTTTAATTAGAAATAATGAACTGAAAGGTACTATTTTGGGCAATTCACCATTTCGGAGTCAGACTTGGAGGTTCAACAAAACAATTTTATTTGGACAAAGCTTTGGGAGAAGCGTTGGCAACAGTACTGGCAGTCACCTTCTCAACTACACAATGGCAGTTGAGCATCTTTTATACTTAATAGACAGTACGGACATTAGCCGTTAGCACATCGTTTCAAGTTGAGTAGACAGATACAGACATTGACAGTTAACACATTGTTATAAGCAGACAGGTATTGACATTGATAATTAACACATCATTGTACATAGAGTAGATACATTTATGCAGTTATGTCCTCTATAAATGACTAGTTTTGTTAGGTATATTTATACATTTATGTCCCCATCAGAGGCTAATCTTGTTATCAAACTCATTAATCTGGGTCAGCTCTTATCTCAACTTTTAAGGTGCCCCAAGGTCTGACCAGTTTCTTGCAGCAATTTAAACACTACAGGTTTTACTCTTTCTGTAAAGAGTACTTTACAGTACATGGATGAGAAGGGAATGGTTTAGTTAAGAGGGGCATTGCTTTTTATTTTGGTCGGCACAACATCGAAGGCCGAAGGGCCTGTTCTGTGCTGTATTGTTCTATGTTCTATGTTCTACTTTCTGTGCCCAAAGTCAATGCCTCTTAATGTCCCTCCCCAGAGTCCATTTTATGTGCCAGATAACCATTTTGTGTCTATCACTTTGATTTCACTGTAACAATTCCCCTTTTTAGTCAGGATTATTATTTAATAATCTACTGACAAACAACAGGAGCAGCATTGTTCACAAGTAGATGTTCATCTTCTCCTTTCCTTCCTTGTAGCTGTCGATATCTTCGGAGGTTCCTATCATGTATACTTCCACAATGATTACGTTAGCTCCTGGCACAATTCGAGTCATCATTACTTTTCAACAGACATTAAAGCATCCAACAATTAGGCAATAGACAATTATATTGTAATGAGAATGATCAGACCATGCATTAAATAGGATTCCCCCACTAGCCATTCCAGCCAGCTACTCCCTTTCTGGGTCCTTGTCTATTGTCTTGGGTCCTTGTCCTTGCCCTTGTCAAGCTGTTTTCTTATGTTATTAATGACTTGGATGATGTTATAGAATTCATCTGTGACATGTGTTGTGCATTTGTCTCCTATTATTGCGCATACTCTCTCTTGTTGGGCTAACTGGTAATCTGCTACGTATCAAAGAACAAAGAGCAAAACAGCACAGGAAACAGGCCCTTCGGCCCAATGGGTCCACGCCGCCACCCCAATGTTCCCACCTCTACCCGTGATCCCTATCTATGTTTAGAAATCTATGGATTAAAAACCAAATTAGAGACAATTTAGAAAGAATTTGTTTTGCCACTTAGCCTAAGAGCACATCTTTGGGATGTGGGAGGAAACTGGAGAAAACACACGCAAGCGTGGGGAGAATGCGCAAACTCCCACAGACACGGGCCCAAATCCATGTATCTGCACTGCACAGCAATAGTCACTGAGCTGTCGTGTTGCCCATCAAATGGTCCAGGTCAAGCATGCACTAACGACGTGGAGCACTAGGATACTCTCAAAAAAAAAATCCAAGAGCAGCCCTCTCACGACCCATCGCATGTATGCCCCTTGTTAGACAACATGGTGGACCAAAGCACCTGTAGTATAAAAACAAGTACATCAATATCATCATCTATTTACACACTTCCCAGGGACTCCCAAGGCTCATGATCCCTATTTTAAATCAGTTTTCTATACCCCTCCATTCCCATTCTGTTCATGTGCCCATCTAAGTATTTCTTAAATAACTCCAGAGTGCCTGCCTCCACCACTTTACGTGGCAGCGCATTCCATACCTCCACCACCCTCTGTGTGAAAAAACTCCCTCTAGCATCCAAATTATACCTTACCCCCCTCACCCTAAGCCCGTGACCCCTCGTGCTATTCGAGTCCAACTAGGAAAAATCTTAACCCTGTTTACTCTATCTATACCCCTCATAATCTTGTACACCTCTATTAGATCTCTTCTTAGTCTACGTCTTTCTAAGAAAAACAGTCCCAATTTGCCTAATCTCTCCTCGTAACTCAGTCCTTCCATACCAGGCAGCATCCTAGTAAACCTCCTCTGCACTCTGTCCGGAGTCTGCACGTCCTTCCGGTAGTAAGGCGACCAGAACTGGGCGCAGTATTCAAATGAGGTCTAACCAACGTTTTATACAACTGCAACATTAAAGGCCAGCTCTTGTACTTTATACCCCTTCCTATAAAGGCTAGCATACCTTATGCTTTCTTCACAACCTTCTCCACTTGCTCTGCCACCTTCAGAGACTTGTGCACCTGCACCCCCAGGTCCTTCTGCATTTCTATACTCTTAATAGGTTTACCCTTTATCATATACCTCCCCCCTACATTCTTTCTCCCGAAATGCATCACCTTGCATTTATCAGGGTTGAATTCCGTCTGCCATCTTATCTGCCCAAGCTACAAGCCTGTCTATGGCCTGCTGTATCGCCTGACAATGCACCTCACTATCCGCAAGTCCAGCCATCTTTGTATCGTCTGCAAACTTGCTGATCACTCCACTCACTCCCTCTTCCAAGTCATTTCTATATATTACAAATAGAAGAGGTTCCAGTACCGAGCCCTGCGGTACACCACTAGTGACCGACCTCCAGCTAGAAAAACACCCTTCCACTATTAATCTCTGTCACCTATTACTCAGCCAGTTACTTATCCATCTAGCTACCTGTCCTTGTATCCCATGAGCCTTGACCTTCTCAACTAACCTCCCATGAAGGACTTTGTCAAACACCTTGCTGAAATCGGCATAGACGACATTAACGGCTCGCCCTTCGTCCACCGTTTTTGTCACCTCCTCAAAAAATTCTACCAGATTTGTAAGGCACGACCTCCCCTTAACAAAGCCATGCTGCGTATCCCTAATCAGATCGCAACGCTCTGAGTGCCTATACATCCTATCTCTAAGAATCCCCTCCAACGCTTCTCTACCACTGACGTCAAACTCACCGGCCTATAATTTCCAGGATTATCCCTACTACCCTTTTTAAACAATGGTACAACATTAGCTATTCTCCAGTCCTCTGGGACCTCACCTGTGTCCAAAGAAGAGACGAAGATTTGCGTCAGAGGCCCAGCAATTTCACCTCGCACCTCCCTAAGCAGCCTGGGATAAATGCCATCAGGCCCCAGAGATTTATCAGTTTTCATGCTACATCGAAGCTCTAGCACTTCCTCCCTCAGTATGGATATTTCCCTCAACTGGTCCACAGCTCTCTCAGAGACTGCTGTGTGTATAATCTTAATTTGGCTGTTTCTTGGTTGACAGTCTCCAGTGCTTTTAATGTACTGTTTATCAGGACTGTTAGTTCACAGATAACATGGTTCTTATTTTTGGCACTAGTTACTCCTGCTGCACCACACCCCGTCCAGAGCTGTGACTCCAAGAAACTCAGTGATGATCCCATTGTGCCCGGGAGTTTCCCAATCAGCACAGAAATCTTTGCTGATGGCCAGGGTTACTATCTTTCTCCAGATATGCCCCTTCTGAGGGCATGGAACAGTGAATGGTCCTACTGTTCGTACTGCAAAAAGGATTGGGAGGATTGGTGTTATTGTCATGTAGGTGCCGTTGAAGAGGAATACAAATCCCTTTTTAGCCCGGTAGCATTTAGTGTCCCGATTATTGGTTTGTGTATACCACCAATTGCTCGGTTTACTTGACTCCCCGTTTGATCCCACCACTTGGTAAGTATCAACGGGTATGTCCATTCGGCTGAGCTGACATGAGTCCCATTACACTGCCCACAAGTGAACTCCTCCCTGTGGTTACATTCAAGCATCTATACTTGTTACAGGTACAAGTAAACTGACCTCCATTTACCCAACAGTGCTGATGGACACAGTGCCTGTATGCAGGAATCATTCTTGAAGACCAAGGCATTTGTACATCCCCATCCCTGCCCTGAAAAACAAAGCAGATATCTTGCATTATCTGAGCGAGCTCTTCCTCCCAGCCTTTGGAGCTCCCTGTACACAGGATCTGTGAGATTTACAAGTTCCACACATCTTCCCTGTATATCCCTTTATATTTGCCAATTTGTCCTTCATAGGGTATATCTGAGGTATCTCTTGTATATAAGTCATGGAGATCCATCCTGGGTGTTCACAAATAGGGCTTCTATAGATTGGCTTAACGGTTAACGTACAGTTCAATTCCCAAATAAATGTATATGAGCCTTGTAGAATAGGTTATCCTCTAGCCCAGTCAAGTTTACGGTCGCAACAGCACAAAATAATACAATTACATATGCGATCTTACACATGTCCGCAACAAGCAAGTATCAATCTTATTACTTTAAATTATACAATTTTCCAAAAGTTATATTGTCAACCTGAACACATCAGTTATTTTTGTTTGCAATTGTCACCTGTTTTTGGGGAAAGCAATCTGGTTACTTTCATTAATCCATTCATTTTTTTTGTGCAATTTCAGCTGGGTCTAATGTTGTGTCTGGAAAGGCACAGGTGTCTCCACTAATTATAACTTCATATGGCCCATTTCATCTTGGTGCAAACCCTGGTTTTTTGGACAATGTTTTTACTAGGATACAACTTCCCACTATTAGGACATCAGGAAGCATTTCAAGCTCTCTCTGTGTGTCTCTTTCTTCCTAATTATCTTTTACTAATTTACGCATCCCTTTTAGTTGGGCGCTTTGTTCCAAAACATATCTTTTGATTTTGTCTTTTAGTGGACATAACAAGTTCCACTTGTTATGATGCTTTCTGATAATTGCATCACCCTTCCTGTCATTAATTCATAAGGGGTTAATCCGGTTGTCCAGTTTGTGGTAGCTCTTAGCCCCATTAATATAGTGGGCAATATTTCTGTCCACATTTCTCCTGACATTTCCAAGGCTTTAACCAGGGCATTTTACAGGATCTGTTCATACGTTCTATCACTCAGAACTCTGTGGATGGTAAGAGATGTGGAGTTTTTGTTTTATTTCCATTAATTGGAACACTGTTTATACCACCTTTCTGGTGAAATGCGTCCATTGAGCCGAATCGATTTATAGGGGTACTCCCCATCTAGGGATTGTCTCCTCTGCCAATTTTCTAGCTACCATGGTAGCAGCACACTTTGTAGTAGGGAACGCTTCTACCACCTGTGAACTAGTCTATAATAACCAGACAATAGGTTTTGTCATGGGTTGTGATAGTGGCCCTGTGATATCCATTTGCAGACGTTTCCAGGGCTTCTTTGGTTGGGGCTGGTATCCCATCTTGATTTTTATGGGTCGACTAGGATTGTGTTGTGTGCACGTCACGCATCAGTGACAGTGCCGGACTATGTCCCTTTCCATTCCTTTCCATCACCATTCCTTTCCTACACTAATTGCCATGGCCTCTCTTCCCACATGTGGGAATCCATGATGAAGTTCCAAGAGGGTGTTTTATGTGCACTCCAGTGCCACTACCATATCATCCAAATGAAATCAGTCCCTTTGCTGGCTTCCTGTGGCTCCCACTTCCCCTTTTCTCTTTCCAGGTATCTTCATGTAAGTCCCAAATATCTATTTTGTCTCCTGTCTATCCCAGTACTGCTATTGACAGCTCACCAACTCTATGGCTAATTGTGCTGCCCTGTCTGTGGCTTGGTTCCCTTTGAAATTTAACCAATCTGGGTTATCTTCTCCTGGTTCTTTCTGATGGACTTCAATTTTTATTACTGCGGCTTCTCGGGGTTTCTCACTAGCTTTTAGCAATGCTTCAATCCTTTCTTGGTGTTTAAAAGGAGTTCCTCCTGTGGTTACAAATCCCTTCTAGCCCATGCTGTCATATTGTCGTCTATTACCCTGAATGCATACCTACTGTTTGTATATATGTTTACCGTCTTGCCTTCAGATAATTCTAGTGCCTTTGTGAGTGGCACTAGTTTTCCACTTGTGCGATTTGACATTTACTGCTGCCCATCCTGTCTGGGGTGATCACTTCCACATATTTGCATGCACCATCTACAAAAAGGGTCTCCTCAGCTGTTGTTAAAGTTGCATCCTTTATCCTGCTGCCTTCTACATTCATATCTATATCCTCACAATTGTGTGGTTCCACTGTGTTAAAATTCCCTCTGCTGGGTTATGTCCTGTGCCCCTTCTTATTATAACTGATTTGCTTGGAAGTATGAGGTCAGCTTCCCATTTAGTCCTTCTCATGTTTGAGACAGACCTTAGCTTTCCCGTGTTAAGCATTTCCACCAAGATGTGCTTGGTATGGAGGATTATATTTCCTGTCATTATTATTGTCTCGCTAACCTTTACGGCCCAGGTGCACAATCTAAGGCGGCTATGCACCTTGGCAGTCCGGTGAGTACTGGCCCTTCTACTGTTGAATAGTAACTTCTGGTTCTTCTTTTATCGCTATGATCTTGTGTTAACATTGTGGAATAGAACCCTCCTCGTTACTGCAATGTATGTGGAAATCTTTATTGGAATCTGGTAACCCTAGTCCAGGGGCTGATATCAATCCTGTTTTTAATTTGTTATAAACTGCTTTCTGCTCAGGTCCGCATTCTATGGGATTTAAAGCTGGATTTCCTCCTTTGACAAGTTTTTGTATCGGTCCTGCCAATTTTGCGAATCCCGGGCTAAAACTTTGGCTACAATTAAACAGTCCCAGCACCTTCCTGAATCCTCTTATGGCCACGGCATTTGTTGTACCTCCTTCTTTCGGTCTGTTGACATTTCTTTACCCCTTTGGGATATTAGGTGTCCTAGGTACAGGATCTGTGTTTTCCCGATTTGTGCCCTTTTGAGGCTCACCTTTAACCCTACGGTTTTTGTTCATTTAATACTAGATATAGAGGTTCCCAATGTCCTGACTTAGATTCTGAAGCTATTAAAGTATCATCTACAGATTGTAGGATCGTACCATCCTCTGGAAGTTCTATCCTGTTCAGGATGTCACTCATTACTCGATGGAAGATAGCAGGGCTATTGTGGAATCACTGCGGTAGGCAAGTTCAAGTGTACTATTTGTTTCCCACTGTAAAGGCAAATTTATCTTGGGATTCGGGATCCGAAGGTAGGGACCAGAATCCTTTGGCTATATCCAATATCGTAAATATTTTATGCTCCGGTGACATCCGTTCAGGATTGTTTAAGGGGTTTGTTACAATGGGGTGCAACTTTAACGTGACTTTATTGAGTCTGGTGTAATGTATCGTGAGCCTATAGCTTCTGTCGGGTTTGCTCACCGGCCTGGTTGGTGAGTTAGTGGTACTTATGGTTTTCCTCAGAATTTCTTTTTCTACAACCCTTTAGTAGAAAATCTAACCCAGGTCCCCGGAGCTGTGAAGGAGTCTGCTCTAAGTCAGATCAGCTCCTTTTTCACACCGCTTTACAGCATTGACAGTCCAGCACCCACCTACACGAACTTTCATGCAAACAGATGGCAAACTATGTGTTTGTTCACTGCTACAGAATTTGATGTTACCTGACTTTGCCATTTGTGCTTCACGATCGTAAGTGCCCTTGGTGCGTCTATGCTCCCTTCAGAGTCCTGACCTTCATGTGGGGGATTTCACCGCTTAACAACCAGTCTAAGACTGCACGTTTGAGACAGGTACTTCCTTGTCCTCTAATCGGTCAGCACAAATAACAGTCAATCAATACTTATGACTATACCATCAACTTATCTCTACAGTCCCCCTTAATTTTAATCCTTGTAAACTGTATTATTGACTCTGTCTGACTCCCACAAATTCAATGATTTCTACCCAGGTTTGCCGATCGTAGCCAATCGATTGAACCAGTAGTGGAACCAGTAGCTACCACAGTAGTGAAATTCTGCCATCTGTACCAATTTGTTGTGAGAAATTCACCACTTTGGCGTCAGACTTAGAGGTTCAATAAAACAGTTTTATTTGGAGAAAGCTTTTGGAGAAGTGCAGGCACTCCGCAGTACAGGCAGCCACCTTCTCAACTACACAGTGGCAGTTGAGCATCTTTCATACTTTTTAGATAATAGACAGTATAGACATTAGCCTTTAGCACATTGTTACAAGTTGAGTAGACAGATACAGACATTGACAGTTAACACATCATTATAAGCAGACAGGTATTGACATTGACAATTAATGCATCATTGTACATAGAGTAGATACATCTATGCAGGTATGTCCTCTGTCAATGACTAGTTTTGTTATATACATTTATGCATTTATATCCCCATCAGAGGCTGATCTTGTTATCAAACTCATTGTTCTGGGTCAGCTCTTATCTTAAGTTTTAAGGTGCCTCAAGGTCTGACCTCTTTCCTGCAACGATTTAAACACTACAGGTTTTACTCTCTCTGTAAATGTCTGTGCCCAAAGTCAATGCCTCTTAATATCCTTTCCCAGGTAACTACTTTGTGTCCATCATCTTCAATTTCAACAGTACTAATAAAAAAATAAGAAAAACACTTAGCTGCTCTCTGAAATGGGCTAGCAAGCCACTCAGTTCTATTTGGGATGGGCAACAAATGCTGGCCTTGCTGGCAACACCTACTTCATGTCAAAGAGGGAAGAATGACTAAAGTTAGCATCAGAATTTAAGCCACAATCCTACTTCATTCTACCCTTGAGTGAATTTTGGACAGTAGTCAGCAATTGCTGAAGTTATGGCAGCATTCTGTTTCAAAGAATATTTTCATAGAGTCATGGCAAGTTTACAGCACAGAAGGAGGCCATTCGGTCTGTTGTGTCTGTGCCAGCTCTCTGCGGGAGCAACTCAACTAGTTACATTCCTCTGCTTTTTTTCCCGTGGCTTTGAAAATATTTTGTCTTCAGATAATTATCTAGTTCGCTTTGAAAGCTGTGATTGAATTTGCCTCCACTATGTTCTCAGGCAGGGGGTTCCAGATCCAAACCATTTGCTGTGTTGTAAAGATTTTTCTCACGTTGCTTTGGTTCTACTATGTCCAGAGTTGTCTGATTTTGAATATATCCATTAAATCTTTTCTCAACCTTTCTCTTTGCTGAGGCAAGCAGCCCCAATTTCTTTATCTGTCCTAGTAAATGAAGTCCCTTATTTCTGGAATTATTATAAATTTATTCTGCACCCTCTCTGATGTTTTCAGATCATTCCTGAAAAGTGGTGCCCTGAATTGAGCACAATAATTTAGTTGCAGCCAGACGAATATTTTATGAAGTTTCACCTTAACTGCCTGGCTTTTGTACTTCCTATCTCTACTTATAAATCCCAGGATCCTGTGTATCATATTAAGTGCTTTTGCAACCCAGCCCTGTCACCTTCAATGATTTGTGCAGTTATACTTCCAGGTAGGAAAGTATGTGAAGAGGATAAAAGTAAGTTGCAGACGGATATGGATTGATCGAGTGAGTACCAAAGATTTTGGAGTACGATGTAGGAAAATGTGAAATTGTTCACTTTGGCAGGAAGAATAAAAAAGCAGATTATTACTAAAAGGAAAAATGACTGCAGAATACCAAAATGCAGAGGGATCTAGGTGGTCTAGTACACGAGTCACAAAAAGTTAGTATGCAGATACAACAACTAATTAATGAGGCCGATGGAATACAATCCTTTATTATGAGAGAAATTGAATATAAAAGTAAAGATACTACACTTCAGTTATACAGAGCATTAGTGAGATCATATCTTGAATAAGATGTGTCATTTTGGTCTCTTTATTCAAGGAAGGATATAAGCACGTTGGAGGAGGTTCCGAGGAGGTTTATGAGATTGTTATCTTGAATGAGTGGATTTTCTTTTGAGGAAAGGTTGGACAGACTGGCTTCTTTCCATTCGAGTTTTGATTGAAGTATATAAGATCCTGAATGGTCTTGACAAGCTGGACGTAGAAAGAGTGTTTCCTGTTGTCAATGACTCCAGAACTAGAGACACTATTTTAAAATTAGGAGTTGTCCTTTTGGGCCTGAGTTGAGGACAGTTTCTTTTGAGGGTTGTGCAACATTGGAACTCTCTGCCTCAAAAGGTTGTGGTGATGGGGTCATTTAAGATTTTTAAGATGAGGGTAGATGATTCTTGTTAGGCAAGGAAATCAAAGATTTTTGGATGTGGATGGGAACGTGGAATTCAAAACACAAACAAATCAACTATGATCTTCTTAAGTGGTGGAGCAGGCTCAAGGGGCTGAATGGCCTATTTCTGCTCCTAATTCACAAGTTTGTATGTTCCTCTGCTGCTGCATCCCCTTTAGAAATATAATAATTATTTTTTATTACCTTTCCTCATTCTTTATCCTAAGATGGCTCATGTTGCACTTCTCTGTATTAAATTCCATCTACCATGTGTCTGCCTGTTCTGCCAGTGTATCAGAATCTCTGTCTCTTCTCTTCACTGTTAACATTGATATCGGTGGGAAACCATTTATTACATCCCTTTAAAGTTAGCCTTACCTAAATAAAGAATCTTAACTATTTCAACTTTCTCCCATTTAAGTACTGCATTGCACTTGATCATACCATGACTACTATTAAATAAAAGTTCAAACATTGTTTGGTTGTTAACTAAATCTGTCCTTTTATTCATTATTAAATCCAATGTGGCCTGTCCCCTTGTTGTTTCTTGTATATTGAAATGTATCTTCTCTTCCTAATTCTAGCTGCTTAAACATTCCTGATTTCATTTGTTTCAGCTTTGGAGGTTGTGCATTCAACTGTTCCAAGTCCCAAGCTCTGGAATTTGCTACCTAAGCCCCATACCTCTAACATTTAAGTTTCTAAATGTTATTGCAGAAAAACATTATTTGGCACCACCCACTTGTAAAACAGCACAGGCTGGTTGTGTTTGGGTTCATGAAGTAGACATATGAGTATGTGCAGCTTAAAGGCTTGCTCTCCTACAGATATGAATCTTGCATCATCACTTTGTTAGTTTGATGTAGCAAGCATAACTTCTAGATCATGTTGTGTTTACAGAACACTTTATTCTCTGCCTGTTTCCAAATGTATTTGGAAACAGGCAGAGTGTGTGGGTTAAGGGAGCTTAAGACTATTGTATTGGTTTTAGTGTTGTATTGAAGCACTTTTTAATGTTTAATATGTTACATTACTGCTGCATAAATATAAGTTGCTATATCATGTGATGGCAGGGATGTTGGAGTCCTCTTTCAAAAGGGCCCTGTCCCAATTCCCATTTTTTTCATTAGTGTTAAACTTATTTTCCTTTTTAAATTATGCTGGGATGCCACCATCCTGTCTTGATGCTTTTTTTTAATTGAATTTTTTGTAAAACCTGATTTTACAGGTGAAAATCTATACTGAGTTCTATTAATTCTTTGGATGAGTGACTGTGTAACAGATGGTCTCTCATGTTGAACACTGAGGCAATGACAGAAGGCTACTCGTACATTTTTAAAGAACAGCTGTTTCCATATTCCCTTCAAAATGCCACTGTGTTATTCCTGCCTAAAGCTAAATTCTAAAGTTAAACTTCCTCTCAGCATTCACTCTTCGAGAAAAATTTGTTGTCACCTGTGTGATTGCAGCCAAGTGATTACATGACTTATAGGAAAATTAATTCCAATAAATTAAGCCTTTTTTTTACCAGTTCATTTCAAGTTGCAGTGTAAAGATCTTTAAAACATCATGGTGCTTTTTCAAATTTCTTCTATCGCTTTCATTCTCTCTCATCTTGTTCACAATTTATAGGCACTGACCACTTACCTAATTAGTATTCTTTGTATAGGACACTAAGCCATGAATGTCACCAAGGTTCATGCTTGGGCTGGTTCTGTTTTTGTGCAATTGTCACATTCATGCAGTTCTGGCAGACATCAATGGAGAGTGGTTAGGAGGAGGAACCTTGGCTGACTTTTTAGAAATATTTGGACCAATTTGTTTTTATTTTCCTGCACAATAAAAACTGAAGCTTTTCTGCCCACCTTAACCTAACCTTTCCAGACCAAGGTGATGAATCTGTTCAATAGATCTTGCTTCAGGTTCTTTCCTACTTTTCTTGCATTGTTTCAACACTTCACCCCATTTCATATTTCTTATCTTGGAATTATTGTATTGTCATTGTAAATCCTGCGCACAATTCCACAAAACCTCCTCCTTTTGTCTGATCTATACTGTGTGATAAACCATTCTCTTGACATAATCTGTTGTAATATGCCTTTAAAGGAGGGAAGCATGACGTCAATAGAACAAGGCATGTCATGCAACCTATTGTTAGTTTCACTTTTGGTTTTGAGCAGAGCATACATAGTTCTGCTCCTGGTGTCTTCAAGCTTTCTACCTATGTATAAATGTTCCCAAGTGCATATTCTAAACAAACGTACCTACGACTTGTTTACTCATTTCCTTATGAGTGATTGGTATTATATCATTATAAAACACAACATGGTGCTCAGTAGTGGTCAGTTAGCCTGGCAACAAAGTTAAGTACAGGTATGACATAAGGAAACTCTTATATCATGCTACATGGCATGAAATGACCCTTAACATTCTGAGCAGACCTCAACAAAGCTGCCCATCAGAGAGAATTGAAATCGCAGCATAGTAACTGCACAGAAAAGCCTTGAGGACACAGTGCCAAGTTAGTGTGCAAATAAAAGCTGATATGCAGATGGATCCTTTGTGGTGTGATTGCTGTGGATAATCCGTTTGTTCAATGTTTAGAAGACCAGCATCGGGTTAGAGTGATCAGGGTGGGGACTGGGTCGATAATGAATGAGGGAGAGTCAAACAAAAATAAACTCTCATAGAAATGAAAGATGGGCAGTTGGGACTAGCTTAATGGTAAATACTGGATAGCATAGACAAATTGGACTGAAAGGTCTATTTCCATGCTGTAAACTCTCACTCTAAATCAGACCAGAGAAGATTGCGATTCAAACAGGTGGAATTTCAGAAGAACTCACAATAGTGGCTACAGCAACAGCCATCCCAGGTAATATCAGAGAAGGAGGGCCAAAGTGATAGTGTCAAAATGCCCACAAAATCACCCAGTTTGAACTGGGATACAGCAACCCCGCTATTTTAATTCAAAATGTTGAAATACTATTCAAAGCTATCATTTTTTTCATTTCAACATCCTACAAGCAAGCCATAAGAATTTGCTTAACGTTTGGGAATGAAGGTTAACACAGGCTGGGCACATCAGGATTAACAACAGGATACCTGAAGGATTCCCCAAAATATGGACTACATTGGGAGACTGCTTATGATTAAACTTCGATATTCATTGATTAGAGTTCACATTAGTTCAAGTATAGTTGAGAGAATTCAGAGGCTACTTTGTCAGCAGGTACATAGAAAAGAGGATATATTGTGATTTTTAAAATGCAAAGTTAGCAGTTAGAATTGTTTGAGTTGGTAATTACATCCATTATCATTGAAGCATTCCAGAAAATCTGGGTTTCCAGATCAACAAAGCTTACATGTCCTAAGTATAACCCCAATTGTTGACCACTTCCTAGAATGCTGCTACTTCTCTTCATTACCTTAGAACTTATTTCCTGGCTGAATGAATGATTTGTATGGTAAAATCCCTAATTCTCAGATAGACCAAGAAATATCTTCACATTGCAACACTCCATCTGAGAGCAATTCTTAAATTCCTTCATCAGTGGAGCTCATGTTTGGCAGAGCAGTACATAACAATTTATTCTCCGTCCCCAACTCTTTCCCCTTATTTTATCCCCCCTTTTCTTACCTTTTCTCCTCCTTTGCTTCCCTTTTTCCCCCTTTTCTCAGTTTTATACCTCTCCCACGTATCTTGCTCCTTTCTCCACTTCTTATCTGTCACAGCTTATCTTCTGATTTAAGCTTCCCTGACGTTTGGCCATTCCAGACCTTTTATTCTCTCATCTTTCATTCCTTCACCCTTCAGTATAAATATCTTCCACATTCTGTGCTTTTTAGCTTTGACAAAGGGTCATCTGGACTCAAAATGTCAGCTCTTTTCTCTCCTTATAGAGGCTGCCAAATCTGCTGAGATTTTCCAGCATTTTCTCTTTTGGTGGTCTCTTTCTGTAACAATTCACCTATTTTTACCTATTCTACTCTCTCAGAAGCTCGAGGGCAACTTTTGAAACTGGAAGAGAATATGATGAACTATGCATGACAAAAGTGCAGATACACAATTGCCAGGTTTATAATCGAGACAAGTTTGCATCCAGTATCCAACAACAGCCATGTGGCAACCAGTTGATGTGGCATGGATTAATTCAGAACCAAGGTCCTATGAAGTCAATACAAATGTGCAATGATGTGACGTAACTGAGGACAAATCAGATCCATTGCAGCTTTGTTATCACCATGCAGTCCTTTTATCAGGAAAATAGTGGACACAATCTGAAGTGCAGCCAGTAGTACATCCAAGATTGGCAGTCCAACAGATCATCATGAGCAATGAAACAAACCTTCAGACAAAACTTCCAGGTATGGCAGCAGTTTATCCCTATGCTTTAGAGATATAAACATGATCTTGGATTCATGCCGCTCCACATGCAACTCCACCACATTATTCAGTGGGGGAAAAATCTCCCTGACTATCCTGTTCTGACACCATGCACACCCTGATTATGTGTGATGAACTCTGTACCTGAATTAGTTTGCATAGTATTTAGCACCATCTCACTCTTTGATTGTTTATAATTATCTCTCTGCCTTAAAGTATTGGTTCTTAGGTTATCCCCTTACTTGTTATACAGCTTAGATTAATCAGTTCCATATGCTTATGTAATAGTAACTAAATATGAACATGTATTTTAAGTAGTTATACTTCTATGGAAGAATTCTGAGGAACCCGACGGACATCAGCGGATGCTGAAAGATGCCCTTGTAGAAATGGGGTACAATGTACAATTCATCAATCAACAGTGCAGACATGCCACATTGAAAGATCACAACCTCCTCCTAGGAGACAAACACGGGACACAACTGGCAGAATGTCTTTCATCTTCCAGTACTTCCCAAGAATGGAGAAATTAAGCCAGGTTCTTTGAAGTTTCAGCATGTCATGAATGAAGACTAACATCTCACCAACACCACCCTAGAACCTCCTTACTCATCTTTAAGCTGCTGCCTAGCTTCAGGCAGATCATCATTCACAGCAAGCTACCCAGCCCTCAGGATAACAGCAACCACAATACTACAAACTGTGCCATGGTAACCTTTGTAGGAAATGCTAGATCTTCGACACAGACATCACCATCGTACGTGGGAACATCCCCTGCCAAGTACATAATATGTACTCATGCAATTTGGCCATCTCATTATGGAAGAAGTTATCATTAAAAAGTAAAAGGGTACTTTAATATGCCTTTAAAGGATATTAATATGATGTCACTAGTAGGGAAATCTATCATGCGAACCAACTTTAGTTCCACTTCTGGTTCTGAGCAGAGCATATATACACGGAGTGCTGCTGGTATTTTCATGCATCTTATCTATGAATAAATGTTTCCATGTGCCTATTCAAAACAAATGAACTCCCAACATGTTTGCACAATCCCTTATAAGTGATTGGCGCTTCTATCATTATATAAACACGATGATCTATGTTTAAGCTCCTTTAGACCAGTCTGACTATTTTGTCCGTAAGCATTTTTGCCTTTGACATGACCTTTCTTCTCCAGACTAATGGCTGCTACCTCATTTGAATGTGATTATTGACTGTTCATTGTAAAGCTGTTCTCAAAGACCAAAAGATTGGAATGATTGATGAAGGGAAAGATAGAGATTGTGATATAATGCAAGATCTGAACTTTCTATCATATTGCCCTCTCTGTTGCCCCTCTGTTGGGAAAGCGTAAATAATGTTTGTTCAATAATGCCTGCTGTAGTTGAGCATGTGTTAGTCTTATTCAGTTCATTACACCAAAGAGGCACTGGAGCCAGGAGGACATGGTGTGTTTAAATTGGTATCAATGGAGTGCCATGCTGCATGATCCAGATGCAGCACACAGCAATCGTTGTGTAAACCTACTGAATATGAAAGAGGCTGCTGTTACCATAGCTAATCCTGTTTCAAAGATGTTTAAGTTAGTTGCAAAGGAAACAAAGTATAGTAGATGGAATACATTCCTGATTTATTTCCACTCTTCCAGTTGCCAGCATTATCCTGCCATCATGTACAACCAGTGTTAAAATTAACAAACAATCAGCCTCTGAGTTTTTTTTTAACATCTTCACGTCCTATTGCAGTCAGCAGCTAGCTTTTATGTTCCTATACACAATGCTTTTTAAGTCTGTCACAGAAAACGGACTTTGTAACCTGTAATCGTCTTCATTGGGTGTACAATGGACGACACCACAGTTTTGGGAGATAATTAATGTGAATGATGACTGTAGGAAATGTAATGTTTCATCCTCTTTCCGCATGGAATTCATTATTGTTGCTTATCCTGAGTCAGCTGTAAAACTGTGAACACTTCAGAGACTTTTAACAGTCTATTAGAGCAATTGAAAAACATCAGTTCTCTTGCTGGCACTTCCTGCTGTCGCTCACTTGCCAGAAGAGAATGTGACTGAGTCTTTACAGCCAGTGAACCCGACTGACTGTGGATCGTCATACTTCAAAAAATATTCTGTACGCTCCCAAACCAGATTTGAATTGTTTCCATTCTGTTTCTAGATAGATTTAAGAGCTCAATTGGAACCTAGCAATAAACCTGCAATAAAATACTTGATTACGGAAAGTGATGACATGACAACCTCCTCCCCACCCCTGAGGAACACCATAATTAAGATGCTATTGTAATAATGGAAGAAGCTTGTTGAAGTTCTTTAAGTAAAATGATGGAGCCAAGATTAAAGCATTTGTGGCTTGCTTGGTAAGCTATGGGAAAATGATGCTCAGGTGAAGGCCTGCACCATCCCAGTGTTGCTGCCTGATTTTAACAGCATCCTTTGCATGATCCTGCAAAGAAAAACCAGTGGAGGTGGACATGTTCTGTTTATGATTCTAACCTTTGTTCTTGGATTTCTACCTGGTTTTATGGCATTTAGTTCAGTAGATCTTGGGAGTGAATTCAATCAATGTAAAAATGCCTTCAGACAAGCTTCACTGTGATGAGATTTCCAGAAGAAAATGAATTATTGTTGCTGCATATAGATAGCCACATGGTCTGATTAGTTTAGGTTCCTTCACAAGATGTTTGTCATTGACAACAAAATGTTCAGCTTATATAGTTGTAGAAGCAACATGTTATTGATTAATAGTTATCTGAGATTGCATTTTTACTTTCAACTCCACAAAGATCACATTTAGATTTGAATGACTGAAGCTGTGCATTGTTTGCAGTGGTTTATAATGAGGTCTAGTCAGAATGTATTAAATTGCCTGCCTGATCCATGTGCTGATGCGTGATTTAAATTAATCTTCCCGTTCTGTGCAGAACCCCAAAAACTGAGGATGAGGGGAGAGGATTTGTATACTTGTGCATTCTCTCTATTTCTCTCAACCTCTTTTCAATTCCAGTCAGAGTCAATAATCTTGCCTTGTTTCATTGACCATTTACTGCAATAGTGCTGCAATTTCACTTCAAATGTAATTTTCAGCAACGCCTTCAGTATATATAGGGCACAATATATATCCAGAGGATGGTTAGGGTATGGAATGCCCTGCCTGCGGCAGTTGTAGATGCGCCAAGTTTGGTGGCGTTTAAGAGGTTAGTAGATAAGTTTATGGATGAAAAGGGAATGGTTTAGTTTGGAGGGTCATGGCTTTTTCCTAATTGGTCGGCACAACATCGAAGGCCGAAGGGCCTGTTCTGCGCTGTTATGTTCTATGTTCTAATATTCTTTCCAATGAATTCTTGTTGATGGATGTGGACATGGTAGACTGAATATCCACCTCCTATGCTTTAAATGTCGATGATGTTTACTGCAGGGTTTCCCAAACTGTTGGTCACAACCCCTGTTGGGATGGTGAAACACAGTTTTGGGGTTGCAGGCTCAATTTGTTTGGAATTTGGACTGATTCCTGACAGCTGTGAGGCTGCATTAAATCCTCACCTTTTCTTTTGGTGGACATAGCCCAATGGACTGCTTTCTGAGGCTGCTGCAAAAGAAAGCCGTTTTTTCTTGTAGAATCCCTGCCTTTTCATCAACTCCCCAAACTCACTAGTCACTGCTAAGCTAGATGCAACAACCTTATGATTGCTTCTGTTGTTGCGACAGTTATGGTTTGTGCAAATCACCATAAATCTGAGAGTTATACATGTAGGTTTAAAAAGTATATTCCTGCTGCTAAAAGTTTTATGAGCCGTAAACTTTTTGTAGGGGAGGAAAATCGTTCATGACGGCATATCACCTGGATTATTGTTTATGTTCTTATGTAAATAAAACTCAATTGTGGTGACTATCCTATAATCTGATCTGCAAGCAATTTGAGTTATCGAAATCAAATACATGTTGAAATGGAACTTCAAGATTTTTAGAATTATCAAGGGCATTTTCTGTTTGTTTATCAAAGCATTGTCTCAGATGATAAAAGTGTTGTGTAGCTCTGGAAGTTAAAATGTCCAGATTGAAGTTTCACAGTTTGGAAATTAAATTGTGCGGAAGTTAAAGTATTCAAATTAAAATTTCATGTCTTCTGTGTATAGTGGTGGAAAATGTTTATCAGCTTACTGATCCTCAAAAGGAGCTAGTCTCTGCTCTGTATAGGTCCCATAACATTTTGCTTTTCAGTCTTCATCAAAGAGTGAACAAGACCAGACTTTTTCCATAACAACTACCAAAGGCAAGATATGGGGATATACTATGCAAATGCAGGATTAGCAGAAGTCAATTTTTCATTGAATGAGAAAGAGTGAAAAGCCAGGATTTAATTGGAAAATATGTGTGTCAGTGAAAGATGTGAAACATCTCTTATTCCTGATCTGCTGTAATTGACTGTAACTGCTGAGCTGTTTCTCTGTAACTTCAGAACTGTTCCGGCCATTTCAATAGGGGAGGGGAGTTCTTCTTAGAACATAGAACATAGAAAAACTACAGCACAAACAGGCCCTTCAGCCCACAAGTTGAGCCAAACATATCCCTACCTACTAGGCTTACCTATAACTCTCTATCTTACTAAGTCCCATGTACTTATCCAAAAGTTTCTTAAAAGACACTATCAAATCCGCCTCCATCACCACCGTCGGCAGCCGATTCCACGCACCCACCACCCTCTGAGAACAAAACGTACCCCTGACATCTCCTCTGTACCTGCTCCCCAGCACCCTAAACCTGTGTCCTCTTGTAACAGCCATTTCAGCCCTGGGCAAAAGCCTCTGAGAATCCAGGGGGCTTTAAACTGATTCAGAGGGAGGTGAGATCCTGAGTAGTTTGGATGTTAAGAGGGACGAGAATAGAGGGGTCATACATGAGAACTGTAAAACACAGCAGCGTACGGGTGGAATAGGGCATGGTTTGAAATGCGTATACTTTAATGCAAGAAGTATTCGCAATAAGGTGGAGGAACTTGCAGCTTGGACCAGTACCTGGAACTTTGATGTTGTGGCCATTTCAGAGACATGGATAGAGCAGGGACAGGAATGGTTGTTGCAGGTTCCGGGGTTCAAATGCTTCAGTTGGAGTAGAGAAGGAGGTAGAAGGGGGGGAGGAGTGGCATTATTAGTCAAAGACTGTATCACAGTGACAGAAAGGAAGTTTGATGAGGACTTGTCTGTTGAGGTAGTATGGGCTGAGATTAGAAACAGGAGAGGAGAGGTCACCCTGTTGGGAGTCTTTTATAGACCTCCTAAAAGTTCTAGAGAGGTAGAGGAAAGGATTGCAAAGTCGATCCTGGACAGGAGTGAAAGTAATAGGGTAATTGTTATGGGGGACTTTAACTTTACTAATATTGATTGGAATAGCTATAGCTCTAGCACATTAGAGGGGTCAGTTTTTGTACAAAGTGTGCAGGAAGGTTTTTTGACTCAGTATGTAGATAGGCCAACTAGAGGTGAGGCTACATTGGATTTGGTGCTGGGCAATGAGCCAGACCAGGTGTTAGGCTTGGAAGTTGGTGAACATTTTGGTGATAGTGACCACAATTTGGTTACGTTCACCTTAGTGATGGATAGGGATAGGCATGAAGCTGGGGGCAGTAGTTATAGCTGGGGGAATGGTAATTATGAGGCCATAAGGAGAGAATTAGG
This sequence comes from Sphyrna mokarran, assembly GCA_024679065.1. Taxonomy (NCBI): domain Eukaryota; kingdom Metazoa; phylum Chordata; class Chondrichthyes; order Carcharhiniformes; family Carcharhinidae; genus Sphyrna; species Sphyrna mokarran. The sequence continues at coordinate 56,177,947 of JAGIQG010000006.1, read as the reverse complement.
GTGCATAGGTTGGACTAGGAAACTACAGGGACTGGGAACATCTGAAATGTGGAGCTTATTCAAGGAGCAGCTACTGCGAGTCCTTGATAAGTATGTCCCTGTCAGGCAAGGAGGAAATGATCGAGTAAGGGAACCATGGTGTACTAAAAAAGTTAATTCGCTGGTTAAAAGGAGAAAGGAGGCTTATGTCAGGATGAGGCTTGAAGGCTCAGTTAGTGCAATGGATAGCTATAGATTAGCCAGGAGTGAGCTAAAGAGTGAGTTGAGGAGAGCTAAAAGGGACACGAGAAGACTTTGGCTGATAGGATCAAGGAGAATCCTAAAGCTTTCTTTAGATATGTTAAGAATAGAAGATTGGTTAGGGCAAGATTAGGGCCAGTTATGGACAGCAGTGGGAAGTTGTGCGTGGAGCCTGAAGAGATTGGAGAGGCACTGAACAAATATTTCTCTTCGGTATTCACGCAGGGAGATGTAAATGTAGTTGTGGAGAACACTGGGATACAGGGTTGCAAACTGGAAAGTATTGAAGTAGATAAGGAGGATGTGCTAGATATTCTTGAGGGTTTGAAGTTAGATAAGTCCCCTGGGCCGGACGGGATTTACCCTAGGATTCTCTGGGAGGCAAGAGAGGAGATTGCAGAGCCTCTGGCTCTGATCTTCAGGTCGTCGTTGGTTACGGGTGTGGTTCCGGAGGACTGGAGGATAGCGAATGTGGTCCCATTGTTCAAGAAGGGGAAGAGAGACCTTCCAGGGAATTATAGGCCAGTGAGTCTTACTTCTGTTGTGGGCAAAGTATTGGAGAGAATTATTAGGGATAGGATTTATAGTTATTTAGAGAGAAATGAATTGATTGGGGATAGTCAGCATGGTTTTGTGAAGGGTAGGTCGTGCCTTACTAACCTTATTGAGTTTTTTGAAAAAGTGACCAAAGAGGTGGATGGGGGTAAGGCAGTTGATGTGGTATATATGGACTTTAGTAAGGCGTTCGATAAGGTGGCCCATGGAAGGCTTCTGCAGAAAATGCAGATGTATGGGATTGAGGGTGATTTAGCTAATTGGATTAGGAATTGGCTAGCAGATAGAAGACAGAGGGTGGTGGTTGATGGGAGATATTCATCGTGGAGTTCGGTTACAAGTGGTGTACCTCAGGGATCTGTTTTGGGGCCCCTGCTGTTTGTAATTTTTATAAATGATCTGGATGAGGGTATTGAAGGATGGATTAGTAAATTTGCGGATGACACCAAAGTCGGTGGAGTGGTAGATAGTGAAGAGGGGTGTTCTAGTTTGCAGAGAGACTTGGACAAGTTGCAGAGCTGGGCCGAGAGGTGGCAAATGGAGTTTAATGTGGAAAAGTGTGAGGTAATTCACTTTGGCAGGAATAATAAATGTGTAGAGTATAGGGCTAATGGTAGGATTCTTAATAGTGTTGATGAACAGAGGGATCTTGGTGTATATGTGCATAGATCCCTGAAAGTAGGCAGTCAAGTCGATAAGGTTGTTAAGAAGGCATATGGAGTCTTAGCTTTTATTGGTAGGGGGATTGAATTTCGGAGCCGCAACGTCATGTTGCAACTGTACAAAACTCTAGTGCGGCCGCACTTGGAGTATTGTGTGCAGTTCTGGTCCCCACATTATAAGAAAGATGTGGAGGCATTGGAGAGGGTACAGAGGAGGTTTACCAGGATGTTGCCTGGTATGGAGGGCAGGTCTTATGAAGAGAGGCTGAGGGATTTGAGGTTGTTTTCGTCAGAAAGAAGGCGGCTAAGAGGAGACCTTATTGAAACATATAAGATGATTAGAGGTTTAGATAGGGCGGACTGTGATAGCCTTTTTCCTAGGATGGAGAAAGCTAGCACAAGGGGACATAGCTTTAAATTAAGGGGTGGTGATTTTAGGACAGATGTCAGAGGTAGGTTCTTTACCCAGAGGGTGGTAAGGGTATGGAATGCCTTGCCTGCGTCAGTTGTAGATGCGCCAAGTTTGGTGGCGTTTAAGAGGTTAGTAGATAAGTTTATGGATGAAAGGGGAATGGTTATGGTTAGAGGGTCACTGCTTGTTCCTAATTGGTCGGCGCAACATCGAAGGCCGAAGGGCCTGTTCTGCGCTGTAATGTTCTATGTTCTATGTTCTAATCCACTCGATCAATACCTCTCAACATCTTATACACCTCTATCAGGTCACTTCTCATCCTTCTCTCTCTGAAGAAAAGACCGAGCTCTATCCGGATAAGGCATACCACCCAATCCAGGCAATATCCTTGTAAATCTCCTCTGCACCCTTTCAATGGCTTCCACATCCTTCCTGTAATGTGGCGACCAGAACTGAGCAAGGTACTCCTAGTGGGGTCTGACCAGTGTTTTATACAGCTGCAGCATTATCTCCCGACTCCCAAACTCAATTCCTCGATTGATGAAGGCCAGTACACCATACACCTTCTTAACCACATCCTGTATCTGCGAAGCTGATTTGAGCATCCTACTTGTGCACAATTAATTAAAGATTTTGTATTGGATGCATGGTGTCCAGCAATGTTTGTATTAAGAGTCTGTTGAATGTGTCTTAAGATCGCTAGTACTAAAGAAACTCTGACGTAGTCAGCCAACTGTGCTGCCTGCTTTTCCCATTGAATCTTTAAACACTGGAGGAGAAAAAGTGTTGGATACAGGTCCCATGCTAGCCTACCCCGCTGGCAACATCACCCATTCAAAGAGAGGAATAGGCATCCTAATCTTGCAGAATGAGAAGAAAAGATTTCCCGCCACATGCACACACGCACAGAAGGTCCCTCCCCAACCCCCATTATGACACAGAACCCAAGGAAGCCTGTTTAGCACTATCCCCTTAGTGCCAGGGAGCAGTGCCTGGGAACTGCCAAGGCATAGCTCTCTTCCCTCAGAGGCTGTATTTATCTGTGCACCCTCAGTGGATTCTGTTCACCGTTCATGTTGGTCCAGAACTACCATAAACATCATTGCTATCTCCCCTCATCGGTGTGAGGGGAAGATCTGAATGTGCGGTGAAACGATACAATGAGGAAGTCCACTCATTATATTAAAATATATTTAAATTGGGCCCCTGCAATTGCATTTTTTAAAAATTAATTAATGCAATGTGGACGTCACAGCTGGGCCAGCTTTATCGCCCTTGAACTGAGTGGCTTGCTAGGCTATTTCAGAGAGTATTTAAGAGTCAACTACATTGCCGTGGGCCTGGAGTCACATGTTGACCAGACCAGATTAAGATGGCAGATTTCCTTCCCAAAAGGACATCAGTGAACTCGTTGGGTTCTTTTACAACAATCAACAATGGATTCATGATTCTCATTGGAGCTTTTTTATTGAATTCACCTTTCACCATCTATTTTGGTGGGATTTGAACCATGGTCCCCAAAGCTTTATCCCTAAGTCTCTGAATTACTAGTCCCTTGACAATACCACTATTGGCATTGCCACTGTCTCACAGTATATGGCTGTTACCCCATTACATCATAGGTGGGCAGGGACAATCACATTCAGAGATTTCATGGATTTTGCTTTTGGCCTCTAATGCCCCCATTGCCATTCATGCCCACAGCAAATTGGGGCACAAAATCCCCATATGGCCTTATAAAAAGAATTATAGAGGGTTGACTCATGAGGTTTTACAGCACAAAAAGAGGCCTTTCAGTCCATTGTGTCTGTGCTGGCCATCAAGCGCTGATCTGTTGAAATCGCATTTTCCAGCACTTGGTGGCTAGCCTTGTATGCTATTGCATTTCAAGTGCTCCAATTTACAATGGAGATATTAGGATATGACAAATTATACATGACATTATGGCATGTGTTTTGCAGCACGACAATGAATGTGCAAGCTCATAGAATTGTAGAAACCCTGCAATGCAGAAGGAGGCCATTTGGCCTATTGAGTCCATTGATCAGAGATAGGTAGTCTAAAAGAGCATAGGAAAATTGGGTGGGGTGGTTTAAAGAGAGCATTGAGAACACAGAGCCTATTTTGAACATGCAGACTAGATGCTAAGGCATCATTATCGTTGGTGGATTGAAGGGAGGGTATAAGCACAAAAAGCCAAATTGAGAAAAAAGACAGTCTTGCAGACATTTAAGAGCTGGAACATATTAGACAACAAGAGTCAGACTATGAAGAAGTTTAAAAGTAAGAGTGATATTTTAACTTCAGTGCTTCGTTGCATTTTGGAGCCACTGTAGATCAGTTAGCGTAATGGTGACGGACAAACACAGGAGCAGGAGTAGACCATTTGCAGCATAGTATACCGACTTGTCTGGGTGCCAAATTAAAAAGGCATCCAACTGATCCAATGTTGAAGAAAGAAAGTGAACATCCTAAAAATGACCTCCAGATACACTCTCAGGTTGGAAGGTGGACCCTCTCCCTGGATACCTAATCTGAAAGGTCCACCCGCAGATGACCCTAAACCACAGCTCCAGACTGTGGTTTCCAGTGAGCCTCCATTCTGAACTTCATACAGTCCCAGACATTGTTAAAAGGATTCCTGACATCTGCAGGCCACATTTACGAATGTGTTTCACGCCAGTGTGTTTTCCCACCAGCAGTATGCAGAATCTGGCAAGCTTGCGGTATCATTTAATTAGTTCATGGCTGTTCTTCTATCTCAACTCTACCTTCCCTTGCTTTTCTGTAATCCTTGATGTCATCAGTGTTTAGAAAACTTTTGATTTCTGATTTGAGCAAGATCTATAACTGAGCTTCCACAGCCCTCTGGGGTAGAGAATTCCACAGATTCACCATCATAAGTGAGAAGATCTCCTCATCTCAGTCTCAAATGGCCTGCCCCATATCTGAGATTGTGTATCTGGTTCAAAACTCATCAACCAGTGGAAGAACCCTACTGACATATACCCTGTCGTGCCCTGTAAAAATTCGATAAATTTCAATGAGATCACTCCTCATTCTTCAAAATTATAAAGAATATAAGCCCATATAGAGAATGCAATCCTGTCCCTGTCCCAGGGATTAGTCCACAAAACTGTGCAAGTAAATTGATTTTGCATCTGTATGAATTTACAGCAGGATCTATCACTGATACCCACCATGGAGAATGGAAAATCCACCCGAAGATAGCATGAACCTCAACTACATTCTATTAATAGCATGTAGCTGAGATTCCAACTATCTCCACCAGATTCTGCATACTGCTGGTGGGGAAAACACACTGGTGTGAAACACATTCGTAAATGTGGCCTGCAGATGTCAGGATTCCTTTTAACACTGTCTGGGGCTGTATGAAGTTCAGAATGGAGGCTCACAATCATGGATTCTGGAGCTGTGGTTTAGGGTTTCTGCGGGTGGATCTTTCAGATTAGGTATCCAGGGAGAGGGTCCATCGTCCAACCTGAAAGTGTACCTGGAGATCATTTTTAGGGTGTTCACTTTCTTTCTTCAATATTGGATCAGTTGGATGCCTTTTCAATTTGGCACCCAGACAAGTCGGTAGACTATGCTGCATCCAGACCTAGCCTGGCCACTGCACATGGCATGAAACACCCAGGTTCATTCATAATTAATGATTTTGGGACCAGAAGGTTTGTTGTGTTGCTCTGCAGGTCACTGCAGCGGGAAACAGTACATGTCTCTGCACCCACCTCGACACTTATTCTCAAAATGGGAGGTTTCCGTCCATTGCTTCAGTTTGTTGTTAACTTTGATATATGTTGTTTCATCAATTATTTAAGTACATCCTTTAGTTGTTTTTATCATTTAAATTTTTCCCTTGAAGGTGCTGGCTCTTTGTCATTTCAGGGTTTTCTGAATGTTCAACCCTGAGTCTTGACCCAAATAGCTGTTCTTAATGTGTCGGCCTTGACATTAATCGCAGGCTATTTGGCTGCAAAATCTATTATATCTGGGGAAATGTTGTCACTCACCCTGTTTTCCACCAGAAACAGGAATACAAACTGACTTTTTTTTTGACCTGAGCCCAGGTGTATAAAGTCAATTGTAAAACTTCTGGTAGTCATTCTTGTCATGAGCTCCGAGTGTAAATCAAATCTGTGACGCTCTTAGTCCATGTGACTCAATTCCACATTCGGCAGTAAATTTGCCAATGGAGTAACAGGGGAGCTATTACGGACTATGGTTTTCTCTGAAGATGTATTACATTAGGATTCTGGAAATAGAGAGGAGAAAACAAACTTTACGAAGGATGCTTTGTGAATTTTTGAATTTTATTTTGTACACTTACGTCTTAGAAAAGAATAAAATTGCATAATATTTGTAAAAGTGCTGGAGAAATAAATTGTAATTACAATAAAAACTGAGGGAAAGACATCAAGGTCAGTGTGAGAAATTCATACCAACAGTATATTCTGGGTTAGCTCCAGGGAACATTATCAGTCATGGTTTTCACAGTGGTATACAATTAAAGGTTGCTCAGTTGTTTAGTTTTATTGCATTATGGTTTGGATATTGTCACTCCTGACCTGTCCTAGCAATTAAAAATATGATATTTTTGGATGTGGCTTATTGTTACTTTCTAATTATAAATGCAGAACCAGTTAACGGTCATTTCCTACAGTACTAAAAACAACAATGGAGGTTCTGGCTTCTGGTCAAAATCAGCCTTCCTGTCATCGTTCTTTAGTTTTCTTTTGGGCTAAAAGATCCATTTAAGCCAACACTGCTAGTTCAGATCTTTGTCAGTCAGACTGGGTTGCAGTAATGCTAAAAGAACCCTCCAGTACTCATTAAAATATCAAAGATTACCTACAATGTGATGCATTTTCAGTCTAATACTGTTTAAATTTTATTTTGAACCAGTGCCTTTGAATTGAATTGCCTGCAAAATATAAATAAAACTAATGTAGTATGTGCTGATGTATTGAAATACACTTTAATCACTACCTAATGCCCAGTTAACTATGCCAATTTGTAGAAAGCTAAATTGACTGACCACAAAGTATTGAGTCTCACATTATTATCTCTTTCAATCTCCTTCAGGTTGTATCCAAAATGCTGACTACAGACTGATCTCATTCCAGCTTTAGCTGTTTGTATGGTCAATAGAAAGCAAAAGAAGTTGGCTCATTGGAATTGCGTTCAGTGCTTCTGAGCTACTGGAAAGAAAGATGAGCTGAGTATCTTTCTCTTAATTGTAGCTAGTATACTCAGCTCTATGTAGACATTAAGGGAGGACAGGATAAGGCTCTTTTGTGATAATTTGAGTTACTAATATATTATTTGGCTATTGGTTCCTGTAGGAACTGAAAGCAATATTTTACATTAGTAACGAGATCATTTTCACCAGTATGCTTGGCCATTGGCAGCCATACTTGGATTGATAAAAACATTGCTGAAAAAGTGGTAATAGCACGTTTTGATGGTGTCAGGATGTTACATAGTGACATAATTGACTAATGTTTTCATAACCCTTCGTGTCAACATGATACAGTGTGCTGTAAAATATCATGCCCAGCTTGCACATGTTTAATGTTAGTTTATTAGGTACTATGAAAGTGCCTGTAGGCCACTGATAAGATTATGTTGTGCCCAATAATATATAGTGGTCTATTTGTTGTAGATGCATGTCAAAGGCTGGTGTTGGTCTGCACAACAGCACAAAATGATGTGTATTAACTAAATTTGCTTGCAAATCATTTGCTATAAATGTTGGCATTTATAACTAAAGGAATACAAGACATTGGTTAAAATGCACTTGGAGTATTGCGTACAGTTTTGGTTTCCTTATTTGAGAAAAGATATATTGATAGTGAAGGCTGTTCAGAGGAGGTTCACTAGATTGATTTCAGAAATGAGGGGTTTGTCGTCTGAAGAGAGATTGAACAGTTTAGGCCTATACCCTCTGGAATGTAGAAGAATTAAGGAAGACTGAATTGAGAAATATAAGATGATAAAAGATATAGATAAAGTAGATGTGGAGCAGATGCTTCCTTTCCTAGGGCATTCTTTGACTAGAGGTCACAGTCTTAAGATAAGGGTTAGGAAAAAACTACTTCTCCCAAAGGGTTGTGAATCTGTGAAATTCACTACCTCAAAGTGCAGTGGATGCTAGGACAGTGAGTAAATTTCAGGATGAGTTAGACATTTTTAATTGATACTCGGTTGAAGGCAGGAAAATGGGGATGAGGAGCATATCAGCCATGATCAAATGGCAGAGTAGTTGATGGACTGAATGGCCAAATTCTGCTCCTATATTTTCTGAACTTCAAGTAATTTGATAAAAGAGTGAAAAATCTGTGCTTGCAATTCAAAATAACTCTGATTGCTTCAAATTCAAAGTGCAAAATGTAGTTAGTTGTACCTTTTGCAAACCCATAGCCCTTTTGTATGTTGCGATTAAGCATTTAGCCATCTGTATTAATGGGCAGAATCTATTTGGAAGGATAAGCCGAGCAACTTTTGTCAAGTCAGTCTGAAGTTCCTGTGTTAGAAATTATTTTTACAGTTTTGTGTATTTGAATCAAAATGTTGTCCGCTATAACACATCATTGAAAGTTGTTGATTCAAGTCTCGTGATAGGACTTTAACACAAAATTTGAGTCTGATAGTAAAGTGCAGTACTGAGGGAGTGCTACATTGTTAGCGATGTCAGCTTTAGAATGAGATGTTGAACTAATGCCCAGTTTGCCCTCTCAGCAGGTGGACATAAAAGATCCTCTGGCTTCCTTTTGAAGAACTCAGTAAGAATTTAGCAACACCAATTATTAATCCAACCGATTTATTTGATAGTAAATCCGCGAGCTTTCAACACTCTTGTGTCTTCCTCAGGCAAGTGCACTTGCCTGAGGAAGACACAAGAGTGTTGAAAGCTCGCGGATTTACTATCAAATAAATCGGTTGGATTAATAATTGGTGTTGCTAAATTCTTACTGAGTTCTTACCACCCCAATCCAATGCCGGCATCTTTACATCATTCCTTTTGAAGAACAGGGGAGCAGTTCTCTGTATTCTGGCCACTATTTAGCCCTCAATCAACATCAACAACAATGGTCATTATCACATTGCTGTTTGTGAAAACTTCTTGTATACTAATTGGCTGCCACCTTATCTACATTAAAATAGCAACTACACTTAAAAGTTACGTTTAAAAGGCATTCTATGGTTATGAAAGGTGCTAATTAAATGTAAATGTTTCTTTTCTTGAATTGTCTTGTTTATTAAAGTGGAATTTATATTAGTTTAATTTGGGAATTCTGTAGATGCTAAATATTAGTTGTAGTACTTGGAAACCATTTTATCCTGGCTGTGATGTTCACTGGCTCTTCTACATCAGCCTTTTGGCCCATCAGTCGTTCTACAACTAATGTTTGAATGAGTGTGCAGTATGCAAGAGAAATTAAGTGCATCATGTAAATATAAATGGGGTGTGAAATATATTTCCATTATTAGAATGGCTTTGTAATGTTATTTATGTATTATATAGTACCACTCTATTGCCTGTTGTATTCAACAATATTCTTTCTGCTATTTGCAATAAGAGTAAAATATGAAATATACCTCTGCTAACTGAAGCATGATATCATTCCCCAATCCAGAATATTAAATAGTGGTCTCATGCTAATTAAGTGAGGTATTGTATTTTCTTATCAAAAATATAAAATGCAACTCCACAATTTGCAAGACACAACTTGTTCTCTCTTACTGCCTCGAGTATTAAATGGTGCTGCTCTGATAGATTACAAATGTTGCTCTCCTATTTAAAATATGAAGCAGCACACCTTGCTAAGATATGTTCTTGTTCTTTACAGTGTCTTTTTTACATTACGTGTACCATTATGTGAACTATGAACTTGCAGCTTTGTCTGCTTCAGGAGCAATGTTTCAGATTGAGTCCTCTCCCATCTTGGCCTTTGGATTGATAAATCAGACACTCGCATCTGATAGGTATTAATAGCATACTGCAAATCCGATGTAATCTGACAAGACACTTGCATTGGATTTATAATTTAATACCGCCTGGACCACACATTTGTGTAAATCCTTGAGCGATAGAATTCAGTTTATGGAATTTTGATTGGAATTGACATATTCATATTGGATTGGTTGTACAAACGGACTGTGAATAATCCACGTTGTTTATGATGCAATTTACCTTTCAACATTCATAAGAATGTAAATTTATGTAGCACCTTTAATGTCGTTAAATGCCCCAAGGCATTTCATTGTTGAGCATGTCAGACCAAAGGTATGATGTTAGAGATAGATTTGAAGTAAGTGCTTTCAGAAAGGGGAGGTGATGCCTTAGTGATATTATTGACAGACTATTATTCCAGAAACTCAGTTAATGTTCTGGGAACCAGGGTTTGAATTCCACCACTGCAGATGATGGAATTTGAATTTAATGATACGATAAAAGGTGGAATTAAAAATCTGCTGATGACCATGAAACCATTGCCAATTATTGGAAAAACCCACTTGGTTCACTGATGTTCTTTAGGGAAGGAAAGCTACCGTCCTAGCCTTCTGTGGCCTACATGTGACTCCAGAATCACAGCAATGTGGTTGATTCTCAACTGTCCTCAGGCACCTAGGGATGGGCAATAAATGCTGGCCAACCAACGGTGCCCATGTCCCACGAATGAATAAATAAAAGGTACTTAGAGGTGTAACAAGGCAAGAGGGGCTTAGGTACAGAGTTAGAATGTGGAGCCAAGTTGGTGGCAGACTGTTGGAATCAAGAAAGGAATACATAGCACACCACAATTCTGAAATCTGACTAGACAGTTGAAAAGATTGGTGTGAGAGAAATGGGCTTTGATTCACAGGGCATTGGAATCAGTACTGGAGAAAGTGGGAGCTGAGCTGAAGGGATAGTCTTCATCTGAACTGGGTCGGACAAGTGTTCAGGTGAATGTGTTACTAGAGTGGTGGAGAGGGATCAAATTTGATAAGTTGTGCCAAATTGAATAGACAAGACAAGGCAAGTGAACATGGTGACAATAAAAGATTATAATCAGAGCATGGCAGAAAGGGGCAGGGTGTATAAACCTAAGAGTGCATGAACAGATTTGGCTCAAAGTTAAAAAAAATAGTGAAAAGACAGAACTGAAGATTCTGTATTTGAATGCATGTAGCATTTATAACAGAACAGAAGAATTGACAGCACAAGTAAAAATGAAGAAATATGATCTGATAGTCATAATAGAGATATGGCTGCAGGATAACAAAAACTGAAACCTAAATGTTCAAGAATACATGATATTTAGAAAGGACCAGTTACTGGGTGAAGGGGTAGTTTTCTTAATTCAAGATGACATTGGTATAATAGGGAGAGATTACATTGGTTCTCGCAATCAAAATAGAGTGGGATTTGCAGCCCTTCCTACCAGTAGATCTTCTGGTCCTGCTGAAAGTGACGTCCATGATGAGTTCCCCAGTGGTGGTGCAAGTGAGCCATACAAAATGTTCCAGCCATCATTGGGATCAGAAAATCTTATTGGCTGCCAATGATGAGCTGCCTCTGCTACTGGAAAACATGCTGCAGTAGGACCTGAATTTCCCACCCATAGAATCATTTTTGATAGCAGTGTGAAATAATTAGTGGGATTGATTTATAGGTCCCCTAATTGTAACCATGCATAGGACAAGGAATACAGGAAAAAATAATGGCACTTGGAAAAGAAGATCTGGTGATGATGTGGGTGATTTTAATCTACACTTAAATTGGACAAATCAGATTGTCAAAAGTGGCCTAAGTAGTGAGTTCATGGAATGTTTTCAAGACAGTTTCTTTGAGCAACACACTCTAGAAACAACCAGAGAGTAGGCTATATTGAAACTGGTCATATGCAGCAAGATGGAATTAATTAATGCTTCATAGTGAAAGTGCCCGTAGGTAACGATGAAAATAATATGATTGAATTTAATATTCAGTTTGAGAGAGAGAGGAATGGATCAAAGACTGTGTGTTTTAAATTTAAGTAAAGGCAATTATGAGGGCATAAAGACAGAGCTGGCTGAATTTAATTGATAAATTAGGATAAGGAATAGGTCAGTAGAGATCCAATGGCAAACTTTTAAGGGGTTTTTGGAAAAAATCTATTCCAGTCAGAAAGAAAGAATCTCAAGAAATGATGGCTAAATAAAGAAGTTAAAGAAAGTTTCAGGTTGAAAAAAAAGGTATGCAAGTCTGCAGAGATGAGTGACATGTGACCTGGCAGATAGGACAGAATACAAAGAACAAAGAATGACTAAATAATTAACAAGAGGGGAAAAATTAACCATAAGAAAGCTAGAAACATAAGAATTGATTGTAAGAGTTTGTACAGGTATTTTGAAAGGAAAATAGTAAAGAAAACAAGTGTTGGTCTTTTAGAGAGTGAATCTGAAGAATTAATCATGGAAAACAAAGAAATAGCAGATTAATTGAATAACTATTTTGCATCTGTCTTTACTATAGAGGATACAAATACATCCTAAAAAAATTGTAAATCAGGAGGTAGAAAGGGAGGAGAAAGTTAAAACAATTACAGTCACCAAGGAAAAGGTACTAAGAAAATTATTAAAACTAAAAGCTGACAAGTCTTCAAGTCCTGATTGTCCACATCCTATAGCTTAACAGAAGTGGCTACTGAGATAATAGCTGATTGATTTTAATTTTTCAAAATTCCCTACACTCTGGAAAGGTTGCATTACATTAGGAGATAACAAATGTAACTTCTGTATTCAATAAATGAGGGAGATTAAAAACAGCAAACTACAGGCTAGTTAGCTGAGCATCTGTCATAGGGAAACTGCTGGGAATCTATTAAGGAGGTTGCAGTGGGCACTTTGAAAATTTCAGTGCAATCAAGCAAAATCAGCATGGTTTTGTACAAGGGAAGTTTTGCTTGGCTAATTTATTCTCGTTCTATAGGTTTCTGATGGAGTTGGCTTCTTGAACCAGGTTATTCTTATATTTCAAAACAGAGAAAGATGGAGAAAGAGCAACCCTCAGCTTGTTTCCTTTGCTGAACACTCTTGCTACCCACTTGCAATGTGTCACTTGCAATTTCTTTCTCCAGTGAGTGGCAGCCTTACCTTGGAATCCTTTACTTACTGTATATTTTCAAGATATTCTAGATGTGCCTTTCTGTGGCAGCGATTGTTTCAATACCTAGTACTTTGCACTTTTCATGTTTCGTCTTTGGATAGCTACATATTTCAATGGGTGCCTGGATTATATGAAATATCTCTTCATGTTCAGTGGAGGGTGATTGTTTGTTCCTCACCTTCACCTTGGAATTGTGGCTTTGCATTTTGTTTTGTCTTGGTTCTATTTGCAAAAGTTCCAGTCAGTTAAAAGTTGAAAAACCATATTTTCTTAAGGTGCATAGCCCTATAACATTATATGATTGGAAGAGCACAAAATACAAACAGGATGATGGGGTTGGAAGAGAGTACACACGTAAGATTGTATGAGGCCACATAGACAAGGACATATTTTTTGAAGTGAATGGTCTGAGGAACATGAAAGTAACAAGTTCTTCCTAGCCTTTATAGAAAGGAGTATAGAGACATCATTTGGAATATTGCGTCCAGTTCTGCTCACCTTACTACCGGAAGGAGGTGGAGACTCTGGAGAGAGTGCAGAGGAGGTTTACCAGGATGCTGCCTCGTATGGAAGATCTGAGTTACGAGGAGAGGTTAGGCAAATTGGGACTGTTTTCCTTAGAAAGACGTAGACTTAGAGGAGATCTAATAGAAGTGTACAAGATTATGAGGGGTATAGATAGAGTAAACAGGGTTAAGCTTTTTTCTAGGATGGACTCAAATAGCACGAGGGGTCATGGGCTTAGGGTGAGGGGGAGTAAGATATAATTTGGATGCTAGAGGGAGTTTTTTCACACAGAGGGTGGTGGGGGTATGGAATGCGCTGCCAAGTAAAGTAGTGGAGGCAGGTACTCTGGATTTATTTAAGAAATACTTAGATGGGCACATGAACAGAATGGGAATGGAGGGGTATAGAAAACTGATATAAAATAGGGATCATGAGCCTTGGGAGTCTCTGGGAAGTGTGTAAATAGATGATGATATTGATGTACTTGTTTTTATCCTACAGGTGCTTTGGTCCACCTTGTTGTCTAACGAGGGGCATACATACAATGGGTCGTGAGAGGGCTTGGATTTTTTTCGAGAGTATCCTAGTGCTTCACGTCATTAGTGTACGCTTGACCTGGACCATTTGATGGGCAACACGACAGCTCAGTGACTATCGTTGTGCTGTGCAGATACATGGATTTGGGTCTGTGTCTGTAGGAGTTTGCGCATTCTCCTATGAGAGTTTGCGTGGGTTTTCTCCGGGTGCTCTGGTTTCCTCCCACATCCCAAAGATGTGCTCTTAGGCTGATTGGCAGAACAAATTCTCCCTAAATTGTCTCAAATTTGGTTTTTAATCCATAGATCTGCAAACATAGACAGGGATCACGGGTAGAGGTGGGAACATCGGGGTGGCGGCGTGGGCTCGTTGGGCCGAAGGGCCTATTTCCCGTGCTGTTTGTTCTTTGTTCTTTGTTCTAAGTCGAGGTTACCAAATGCAGATTTTGCTTCTGAAGCAGCATAGTGGTACATGATTTAGAGTTCGTGTGAAATAGGCTTGCAGATTGGAGAAGAGAATGTTGAAAAGTTGGTACCTGGGGATGACGTAGCTGTGAATAAGGATGCAGTGCCAACTGGAGATAAGATAGAAATAGGGATGGACAATATTTCAGAGATTGACTAATAAACTGGATGTGAGCTTACGAGTTCAGTTGATAGATGAATGGACATTGAAATTTCACATCATCACATTGATCTTTATTTACATTCAGCAAGTTGGAAGGAACTGGGGCTTGTGAAGTTTCTGACGTGAATTCATGAAGTAATTTTGGTCTTGGCCTCTGTGAATGTACACAATATGACTTGAAGTTGGCCAATGATGAGAACTGTGAAATCAGAATTACTAATTGGGGAGGTGAAACTGAGTTGTAATGAGCATATATTTTGTTTTGTTTTCGGATTGTGACTGTTATTGACAAAGCCACATCTTCATTCACCATTTCTAATGGCTGTCAGAAGATGGTGTGGTCTTTTTCGAACCTTGCAGCTTTTATGCTTTCATATGAAAGCAAATACTAGCTTACAAGTCATATTAGGTAGGTGAGAGATGAATGTGGAAAGGAGCATTAAATGGAATGTTGGAACATGTTGGAGGGTAACTTTAAGAGTATGGTAGGTAATTGTGGTTGCATTGGAATGGTGACATGGGACCATTATTTGTAGGTTTTACCAATCTGTATTCTTGTATTTTTCATGAATAGGAAATTTATTTCCCTATGTTGTGTTTTCAAATTGTGATACACAATCATGAATCGTATTCTGTATACTTTAACTCTTCTCCTGAATGTTATAAACAATGGTTAACAATTGTTGTTAAACCACAATAGCACCTTCAACGGACCAGTACCAAATAACTGATGGGAATGAGCAATGGTTAGATAGAGAAAATAATACATGGAGGAATGAAAAAGTTAGAATTTCTGAAGATTGATTTTCCATTCTCCCCTATGAGTACTCCTGAGTGAACTCTGTGTATGTTGATTATTTGTACAACAGTAAAATATAGAGAATTCAAAATAGAATGTTTAACCCTTGTAAAAAAAATTGCTGAATTTTGAGCTTTTTGTACAAGGGTTATTAGTGTTGAGAAGTGAAATATATATCTCATTTCAGAAACAACAAATTCAAATTCAGGTGCAGGTCAATCAGTGGCTTTAACACAGCAGTGTATCTTGGGCAACCTGGGGAGGCGATAGCTGGTAGTATTATCTCTAGACTATAAATTCAGAAAGTCAGCTAATATTCTGGGGGCTTGGGTTTAAATTCCACTGTGGCAGATGGTAGAATTTGTTTTCAATAAAAAATCATCTGGAAGTAAGAATCTACTGATGCCCATGAAACCATTATCAATTGCTGGAAAAGCCCATCTGGTTCACTAATGTCTTTTAGGGAAGGCACTCTGCCATCGTTATCCAGTCTGGCCTACATGTGATTCCAGAGCTACAGCAATATGGTTGACTTTCAACTGCCCTCAGTCAATTAGAGATGGGCAATAAGTGCTGGCCAGTGAATGAACCCATGTCCCACAAATAAATTTAAAAAAACCTCATACGATACAGCAGCTTGCTGCATCAGTGTGAAATGTTTCTATTTTCCATTTTAGCCATCCTGTAGCAACTGAAGATGGATTTGTTTTTAAGTTGGGATATAGTTGGCACTGACAATGCCAAATCTATTGCCTGTTGCTTGTTATTTTGAGAAAGTAGCAGGCTTTATTGAATAATGATTGCACAACTGATCGACTTGCTATGCCATTTCATTGAATATTCCGAGTGAACCATGCAATAGGGATAAGCCACTTGAAAGGGAAGCAGGCTCTATTCTCTGAAGGTCTCAACTAACTAATTACCAGATTTATTGAATTTATTTTCACAATTTGTAATTTGTGATGCAAACACTCAATGTCTGATTTGTTAGTCCAGTACCGTGACCGATACACCACCATACCTATGTCAAATTGACAAATTAGAGCCAGTTAGCATCAAATTAAAATACATGGAAGCTAATTCTGCCTGACAGCTTCCAGCAGGAGTGCAGGTCAGTAATCACAGGCTGTAACCTATCATTTTCTGTCCATTAAAATCAATGGACTGAAAATCACATACTGTGGGCATTTGATTTCCTGACCCGAGTCCTGTGCAAGTGTGCATTTTCTCAAATCAGCCCTATAATTTCAGATGTTGGAGACCATCCTGCCCACTGGTGACCTGAGATAATAACACATTGCCAGCACAATCGTGGGGATATGGAATGAACTTATCAGACCATCTGTGTGCTGCAAGGCCTTTCACATTTCAAACACCACAGAAACTAGATTGAGTTGAATTGCACCCTTTCTCCTCAACATGTTCCAGTTGGCATCACGCACTGGTATTTTGAATCAACATTTAATTTATTTCTAATTCTTTGTTAGTATATGAGGAAAAACAAATAATGTAATCTACAATATTCATTTTGTAATTTAATTAGTGAGTATGTATTGTTTGCAATAGATTTATTGGGAGTTATGGACCAGTGCAGTGCTAAAACAATATTTGCTTAGTACTCTAATTCTTTGCCATTCAGCAAATATGCAAGTGATTCTCTAAAAGCCTGAAATTTGTTCAAAATGCTTACTTTTACTATGTAATTAAAATACTATTTTAAATGTATACTCAAGACAGGCTTGGTTGCAGTTGGTTTCATGAATTCTGTAGTTTGCAATTATAACAAAGCCCTCAGGGAGATTAGCTACCAATATCATTGACAGTAATTTGTTTATTAAAAGTATATGGTTTTGTAATATTTTATTTAAAATGTTACAGCAACCAGCATTAGTGATGGTGAACATGAAATGATTCAGAATATCAGAGTACTGCTAAAGCTGAACAGTGTAAGATCTCCATGTTTTGTGCAAAATATTTGCTCGTGAGATGCATGTTGATGGTATTGGACTATTACGACTTAAAAGGTTGCTGGTCAGATTGAAGCAGATAGTTTTAGAATATCTATCTGTCATTATAGCACATTTTGTTTGTGGAAATCAGAAGCAACAACCTACGTTTCACCTTATAGCAACAAACTGCCGTATATTGGATGGAATTTGGTTGTGTGACACAGGTACCCCAGCTGATTGGTGAACCAGCGGGAGTTCTATATCATTTTTCTCTGGGGGAAGGGAGTCAAAACAATTTTAGTGTAATGATGCACTTAACTGGCTGGTGTAATGCCTCCCATGTGATCAAAGCCTCAAAAGGCATAAATCCTGTTCCTAAGAGCTGCCACCTTTTAAGAAGTTGGTGGCTCTCCATTGCCAACAGCATCTTTGGGAGAAAGGTTACTGCTGGTAATGTGCTGAGATCTTCACCAGGGACCATTGTTGATTCCCAGGAGGACAGGCAAGAAGGGTAGGATAAGCAGTCGCAAGGAGAATATTGTAGATGAGGTGGAGGCTAATTGGAAGTAAGGGCAGGCTTGTGGTTTTTCAGGCCCCCTCCTTCCTGATGCTGCATGCCGTAATCCGACAAAGGAGTGCCTGTCAACTTCCTTGGTTAGCCATTGGCAAAGCTGACAGTTTGCTGGGCAGCTTTTGCAAATCGCAGGAGACCCATGAAATCCTTGAGCCACCACTAAATCCCAATGGACACAGGACTGATTGTCTTTTAGTAACTCATTACTGAGTTTAAATTGGCATTCTGGCAAAATTCCAATCTCATGCCCTTCCCACAGTCCACTAAATTTAGGATAGTTTTTACACTGCTGGGAATCAGATGCAGGTACTCCTGCAACTCTTCTGGCTGTATGCCCACTCCAGTAAGCTACTTTAAGTTCCAATTGGCTATATTGAATTCACATTTTTATAAACACATGATAATTGCAAAGAAATCCTGGCTGTTCTGTTGAGGGGTTGCATCTGAAATGTTAATTGATTCTCCATTGATGCTGCTTAACCTGCTGAGTATTTGCAGCATTCTCCCTTATTTCAGATTTCCAGCATCTGGTGTTCTTAATATTCAGTAACTTAAACCCTTGAAACTAATTGCTAATTCAGACAGCACCACGTACTTCTTCCCTGTTCCAAGAAAGAACAGCTGCTTTCATAGTGTAGCAAGACACCTATATTAAAACAGGTTGATCCTGATATAAATTCATAGCTGAGTTTATAACGAAGAAATGTTGTCATTTGAATTGATGTACACTATAAAATAGCCAAACTTACAGAAAAATCAGGAAATTCAGCTGAGATAAAGTGAACGAAATTTTTAAAACCTTGAGATTTAAGTCGGTATTAAGAGCAATGGAAAAGAATTAAGTTAAATGTTAAAAGAGAAGTTAACAAGGGAATCTCAAAAATTGTAAAGCAAGAAAAGAACAAAAACATTTTAAAAAATTGTACAGAAGCAAGCTATCATTTGAAAGCAAAAAAGCAACTATCGACAGAATACCAAAAAATTAATTTTGCGTGAAAAGCCATGCCAACCAAAATATCTTTTAGGTAAATAGAGTCATTGAATTTTATAGCTCAGAAAGAGGGTCTTTAACCCATTGTGTCTGCATCAGTCATCAAGCACCTACTCTGATCCCATTTTTCAGCATCTGGCCACTAGTTTTGTATGCTATGGTATTTCTGGTGCTCATCTAATTGCTTCTTAAATGGTTTGAGTGTCGCCACCTTTCCTGCCCTTTCAGCCAGTAACAAGTAATTGTGCCTTAAGAGCAGCACTGGATACACACTCTCCCACACCATGCCATCACTCATTAAATCATTTACTGAATCAGCCATTGCGTAACTATGAGTAACCAAGATTGAGACTGTGATGAGCAGTTGCCAGAGCTGTAAAGTTAACAGTACCACTAAGGTATCTGCTGGAACTTTATACTTGTAATACTAAGTTAAAAGCAATGTAGTCAATGTGAAGTTTTGATGGAAAATATGATTAATGTTAATCTGAATTTTTTTAAAAAAGGAAATATATGACAGGTTGATCAGCAGAAAAATGAAAGAGCCAGATCACTGTTTCAAGTGAGACTCTTAAGTCTCAAACATGAACCTTGGCTTCCATTGAGATCAAACTAAAAAAGAACTGCAGCTGTTGGAAACCTGAAATACAAACAGGAAATGGTGGAAATGTACAGGTGATCAGTCAGCATCTACAATGAAAGAAGAGAACTTTACATTTTTAACAGAATTCTTCTGAAGCTAATTTGTGATTTTATTTTAAATGTTTAGCTCGTTATAAGTTCTCTTTCTGATTTCTTTTCTGCAAAGAAATTAACAAGAGTTTTAACTGAACAGCTGCAGTCCTGGTATGAACTGTCTATTTTCAAGATTTTTTTGTGTTTTATTACAAGTGTAACCTGTTAGTCTACACAGTATATTGCATCTGCTGATGTGCCTCTGACACATGTCTCATTTATTTTGCTAAGCACCAGTTGAAGTGACAGTTTAATGGTAAAAAATGATGATGTTGACAGCTCGATGGTGAGTAGGTATAGTCAGCAGTTGAGGGTGACATTTTGTACTCCCATATTTAAATTTACTATGGAGTAAAAAATAGCGTAAACATTATTTTCCTGGTACATTTTCTCACTACGTGGAGAAAGTTCAAAGCAAATATATTTTGAAATACTCTTGAACACATTTGCGTGGTATGTTTCAATATCGCCTCACCTTCAGTCCACAAAGCAGGTCAATAATTGGGGCAGATTACTTTTGTCAAGTATAATAGGTATTTAATTTCTGCCCATGGTATGGTGGCTGTGAAATATTTGGATCTAGGAAGGTGGAACAAGGTTTAACTTATTTGGTGAGGTTGAAGCTGAATTTAGACAGCACTCCAGTTCTTCTGATTGACCCCACATTCGAACGTTGGCATGAACCCCAGATTGATGCATAAATGCGGTTTGCTGCAATCTTCCCACAAATCGTTACATTTAAAATTTGGATTTCTTCTTTTAGTCCCTTACATTTTCACTTTACTCTCCTCTTTGCTACATTCTCTGATATGATATTCTGAGTCACACCCAATATCTGACTGACTGTGCCTTCTCAACTCTTAATGGTAAAGTCTTTAGCCAGCTTAATCTGATGTGATCTTCCCTCCCGAATTCCTTCCATCTTTCACCTTTAGACACCTCCTTAGGACCCATCTCTTGGGATATCTATTTGATTATCTTTTCGAACATGTCTACTGCTCAATGCCTGCATCTTCTCTGAAACAGCCTGGAACATGGAGTATCATCAAATCCCTACAGTGTAGAGGGAGACCATTTGCCCCATCGATTCTGTGACAGAGCATCCTACCTAAGCAGTATCCTCATAACCTCATGCATTTACCCCAGTAATCCCGTTAACACACACATCCTGAGACACTTATGGGAAATTTTGCATGGCCAGTCAACCTAACCTATACACCTTTGGAATGTAGGAAGAGCCTACGCACGTGGAGGAAACTACAAGGATATGGAAAGAATGTGCAAACTCCAAACAGTCACATAAGGCTGAATTTGAACTCAGGTCCCTGGCATTGTGAGGCAGCTGTGTTAAACCACTGTGACACCATGCCCATTTGTTTTGGGTAGTGTTAGACAATTACTGATTCCCTGCATTTCACGACTGAAATTGACATCCTTATTCTGGTGGCAGCAACATGGCTCCAACTTTACGTAAATTTATAATTCCAGCATAAGCATGAGAGGCAGTTTTAACCATATAAACAATATATTGAAATGCCATTCTGGTAGTATTTTCCGGTGATTTCAATTTCAGTGGTGCCTCTGGTCATCTTGTCCATATAAGCTAGTTATGCAAATTCCTATGATTGCTAATACACAATGGGCAAAATTTTACCAGCCCCAGGGTAAAAGAAACAGCAATTGGGATCCAATAAAATGGTAAAGGAAATAGCACTGTGGAGCTCAGCTTGCGGATAGTGATTGGTGTGGCATGGATACTTGTGACTGATAAGCATATAGTTCTCATGACTTGAGCTGCAATGGGTCATCCAAATACGAATCTCTCTCCCTTGTTGATTTTTCATTAGACACCTTAACCATCTGACTCGCTTTGATTGATGTGGCATGGATACTTGTGACTGATCAGCATATATTTCTCATGACTTTGGCTATAATGGGTCATCCAAACGTGAATCTGTCTCTTTGTTGACCATTCATTAGACAACTTGACCATCTCACTTTTTTTGCTCTCATAACATTCTGAGGTTTCTTCAGTGCTGGTGATTATGAGGTGTTCACCTTTGCGCACCAATATATTTGTTACAACCGCAACAATGTTACTTCCTTAGCAAGTCAATTCTCAGAGGGAACCTTGTCTTACTGATCATAGCCCTTTTTCATGTTTTGAAAATGAACCGAGAAAGCTACTGGTTCTAAAAGTAAAGAACTCCAGTAACACATTTAGAATTTTGTTAGGAAAACAAAGGTAATTTTAAGTAATTTATATATGTGTTGGTGTACATTAGAAGTAATTTGCACTTGTAAGTGGGTTTTATTTAATATTTCTGGGGATGAAAGAGTAAAACCTTTAGGTTAATGCAGGAGTATGTGAGAATTGGTTCAATTCAAACTGCTTCTGTATGCTTAGAGAGAGCTACAGCATGAAGAGGAAATAAAGGCTGGCTTAAGTTGTGCTAATTGCTTAGCAACTTGGAACTAGCAAGGTAGAAATTGAATTTAGGTTTAGCTGAATTTGTTTGTAGTTGAAGACAGTACACCAGAAAATGAACATCTCTTCTTAGGACAAGAGAGCTGCAAAGAGACAGATTTCCCAAAGAATCAGATACAGTCTAGGTAACCAGGGAATTGGGGCAAAAACATTTCTTGAAAAGACTGAAGTAAAAAGAAGAGAGACCAGGGTATTGTTCATGAGAATCCGAGGAAAAAACAAGGGTTGTAACTTGAAGGGACAGTTGCAGTAATTGGAGTCAACATGGAAAAACAGACTTCAGAGGTAAATCAAAAGTTTGATGCTATTTCCTGAGTGATTGGGAGTTGATAGTTAAAACATTTGTGAACAGTTTGTACGACAATCAACACAAAGAAATCCTGAAGGGGAGTTGAAAATCTTAGCTGCTGGATTCTTTGTTAAAAGTGGAAAGGAAGCTTTGTTTAAAAGAGTCAGTTGGAAAATTTGGATTGTCTTTCATAATGCAAACCCCTAAGGCAAAACATTGTTGTAAGAGAAGATTCTGAAGTGTGTTTTTTTGGAGTGAGTTTGGAAGTTTTCATGTGACAATCATCTGGGGGGATTTTGAGGAGAAATCCACAGATATTCAGTTAGATTCAGAGTGCAGGGTATACATGACCGCAGCCAGTCTGTGTGCTTAAAGAACTTTATCATTGACATCACTGTGGTTTTGGATATATTTTGTAATCTATGTGAATCATAAGATCTGCGTGTAATCTTCAAGCTAAGGAAAAAGTTGAGTATTGTATCATAATCCAACTTTTTATGTTTAATAAATGTCTTGTTGTTAAAGTTAATCAGTGGTCTTGTGACTCTGTTTTTCCATATATTTTTTGAAAAAGTTATTCTTTTGAGCCAATCTGGAATCTTCCCATCATGTTATAACATCAGCCAGGATCGAAAAGAAGAAAAAACTTTAGCGTACAAGATTGAAGTTACACAGTTAAACAGTCAAACAAAAGAACACATGAGTAAACTATTTGGTAACAACTCCCTTATAGATTAATATTATCCAAGGCAAAGCTGCTGTATTTTAGTAAAGGTATATCACAGGACTGACCAAACATTTGGAGCAAGATTTTCTGAGTGTGCGCACCCTGAAACTGAAAATCCCACCCAGGGTCAACAGATCTTTCCATGGTTCACCCCTTGCCCACAGAGATTCCTGTGATGGGCGGAACAGGACAATTGACCCCTTCCGCTCTGCTGTGAAAATCCAAGAAGGTCCAGGAATACTGCGTTCTAAAACAAAGACTTTTCTGGTCTGATCAGCGGTTTCAGTTTTCACACATGTCTCAGAACAAGCTGGTACCTGATCATCTCTCTCAAATAGCACTCACTCAGCACCTTTCTCTCTTGCTCCCTCATTCTGACCCTCCCATTTGCAATCTCTCTCCTGCTTGCTCCTTCCGTCTCTAACCCTCTCACTTGCATTCTCTTTCTCACTTTCTTGCTCACGCACTCCCTCTTTCTCTCCGTCTCTTTGATCCTCTCATTTGCAATCACTCTCCCACTCACTGCTTTGATCCTTGATCCTCCTGCTTGCTGAGGGAAGGGAACATATTGCTTGGAGTTTAGAAGGAGGAGGGGGGAATCTCATACAAAATTTTAACTGGACTAGACAAGGTGGATGCAGGAAGGATGTTTTCGATAGCAGAGAAGTCCAGAACCAAGGTTGACAGTGAGTATATGGGGTAAACCATTTAGGACTGTGATGAGGAGAAATTGCTTTGCTCAGCAAGTGGTGAGCCAGTGGAATTCTCCACCACAGGAAGCAGTAGAGGTTGAAACATTGGTTGTTTTCAATAAGAAGTGAAATATAGCTCTTGGGGCTAATGGGATCAAAGGAAATGGGGGAAAAGAGGGAACAGGTTTCTGAGTTGAATCATTAGCCATGATCACAGTGGATGCAGAGCGTGCTGAAAGTGCCGAATGGCTGACTCCACTTATTTTCTACGTTTCTATGCTTCCCTCCTTGACTCTCAGGCCCTCTTGTTCGCATCCACTCTCTTGTCACCCGTCTCTCATATCAAGGGTTCTGCAGAGGGAAGAGGCAAAGAAGGAGGAGAGTTAAGCAGTGAATGGGAGGGATGGGGAGCAGAATTGAGGACTCCAAGCTGAGAGGAAAGTCTGGCTCTTGGTTTAATGTTGCATTTGAAAGGCAATGCTCCTTCCGTACTGGACTACAGTGCCAGCCTAGATGTTTGTGCTCAAGTCGTTGGGAGTGAATTTGAATCCTTGACTTTTCAACAAAGAGATTTAAGAGTTACCACATGGGCCACAACTAGTGCAAATATAAACAACAGTTTTATGCTGTTGACAATACATAGGAACTCCCATCTTACTGAATAAATTAATCATTTTCCCTCCATATGGTATTACAGTTTCAGCTTGGCAGACAGTTGTCAGTGAATGAAGGCTCCTCTGTGACCTAGATTGATTAGAGTGTGACACAAAACTGTAGACAGTTAAAAGTACATATGAGTGTTCCTTAAATATGTAAAATATTCATGCTATAGGCTGTTTTTGCATAACCTTGCAGATGTAATAAATTTTCACAGATGATTACATTAGTTGGAGACTAATCTCTTTATTTGCAGTCTGAATTTTTTAATTAAACCCCTTGGTACTTCACACCTGTTGCCTGGATATAATATTGTTCACTTACTAAAGATCTGATGCAATTTTCAGTTTGTTGAAAGAGACCCCTGTTGGACTGTTCCAGTTGTAAAATACAAATGTTACTTATGTGAGTGGAGCATTTGCCTGAGTATCACTTTTTTTCAATAAGCCAGTCAGTTACTTCCTGGTCCCTAGCACGGATTTTGCCAGGGTGGAGGAGTACCCCGAAGATGCACTGAGGATCAAATTGTCCACCGCACTCTGAGGTTCCAAAATGAGGGTATGCCAAGCAATTATCCAGAAGGGCTAATTTCCGTTAGAAATTGTACTGGGCTGGGAACCATCTGATAAAGTGATTTAAATTGCGAACTTTGGATGGTTCTGCTAGATTTACCCTATAGTGACTATGGTAGAAGGAAACAAAGCTCTTCTAACTACAGAGTAACCATTTCAAAGACCCAAGCAGAACCCTGCAAGAGTCATCTTTCACAACCTGGTCTCCTCTTTAGGTGATTCCCCATTCTCCTCAACTCAGCACTCCATTCCTCACAGTATTCCCCACAGCCCAACCCACATGGAATTATCCAACACCTCCGTTGACATCCCTCTCCTCCTCCCCGCTCTGACTAGACCCTGACCCACGTCTCCAACCACAACTCCCCAATGTCTGACTTCTCCCAATCCCTGGATTTGCAGGATCTTGTGGAGGCAGCACTAACGGTACTTCTCCAGAGTTTTGAAGTGCTACGTCTCTGAATCATATTAGGGGACCCATGATCAACTCCCACTGCAATAACCTTTTCCCCTTGCTATTTCTTAACTTCACCTTAACTGATGTGCCTTGATCTTGCGAGCAAAGATCATTTCTCACTACTATCAACCTTGTCTGTTGTCAACAGGCCACCTCTGTATTCTGGTATTTTTCAAAATATCAAAAATCCAATTCCCAGCTTTGCTCACCTTGTAACCACACCTCTGTACTGGCCATCTTGTCATACCTATTGATTTTTATTTGTGCCATCAATTCATCTATGTCATGTGCTTTCAGATAAAATGCATTTAATTCTATGTTTTTGGCATTTTTCCCTCATCTCATCTTATCCGATTGCCTGATGTACTCCAGTGTTTGTATCTTGTGCCCCTTCCTGTCACGCTGGTTATCATTCCCCATCTGACAACCCTGTCCTCTTTCTTTCGAAAATCTCACATAAACTTCACATAAAACATCCCTTCTTCAATCTGTGGCTAACTACTTAGAGCCCTCCTTAATGCCCGAGTGAGGATTTGCCAGGATTTTTCAGGCTTTAATGAAAGTTATCCAAACTGTGCAGAACTTCCTCTTTTCTCAGTGTTGGTGCAAGTTATCTGGGAACCAACCAAGTTCCTCCACACCAATATTGAGCTGTGTATTTCACTCTCAGATTCTAATTTCCTTTTGCCTATTTGCTTATGACTCTGGTTTTTAATTGTGTTCTTTTCTGCTCATATTCCGTCAGCAAAATTTTATTCATAAAATATCATGCGGATCACAACAGCTGGATCCTTTCCCCTCCTACTCCAAGGTTTGTCCCAGGCTTGAGACGATATCCTTGTGTTTCACTGAGTATATGATTCAACATGGTGGAGACAAAAAGAAAGAAAAACAAGGCTACTAATTGGATAAATGTGGCTACTGACTAATCTTGATTTGGGTGCCCTTACCTCCTCCTTTGCCCCCACTGGCATCAATGATGAAAGTTGCTGTTGTATCCATTTATTTCAAGGATCTACTTATGGAAAATGTAGCTAGACTGAAACTTAACAGTCGTGTCCAGTTGATGTTCTCTTTTCCTTCTTGCTATGCACACTCTATTCATACTGGAATAAAAGGCATACACTGATGACTTGACACTGATGGTGTCCTATACCCGAAGAGCAGTCTGTCAGAGTGATATTCATAATCATTTAAAAGACAGGAGTGTATATATATGTTAGCCATGGAATAAGTGTCAGGAGACCTTGTCATTGAGATGACACTGGAAAATGTTTTGCAGTTTACAGAGGAACCCATTTGGGAACCATGGGAACTTAGATGCCAAGTTGGACGGAAGTTAAGCAGAAGCTCTTTATGGCAATAGTAATTAGTGGACTGCATACTGCAAGATTGTAATTTGGGTCCTTATTTTACCACTTCTAATAAATGATTGTATAGATTTTGTTTTTGGTATCATTGTATCCAGATTTTCTGCAAAGTGGCATTCACAAGAACAATCACATCCTACTAATTATATTGAGCCATCCTTTGGTTGATCTGACAGCCATGTAGAAAAGATGAGGAGCGCAGATTTCAGCACAGATTTCTATCACTATTTTTATTTGAGATGTGATGCCATGACAGCTCACTGAAATTTTTCATTCCACGCAAAAGGTTCAAAATCCATGACCTCTTTAAAGTGCTACAGCAGATCACTAAGATTTGCAGCAGCACTCAAATTCTCATCCTTGAATCTATGAATCAAAGTCAGAATAGCATCCCTTCCTCGAGCCCATACGTTGTATTCAACCTATAAGTAACAGGTTATAGATTTGTACAAATCCACAACCCTTCATTGTGCATTTACCTGCTCATACTGGAGCACTTAGTTCACACAAAAATTCAGTTCAGTGTTTTAAGGCCATTGTTAAGGGTAAAATATAATTTTAAACCTCATTTAGTTTCCATTTCAAATTGATATAAAAGTTCCGATTGAACAAACACTCAAGTTGGAATTGTCCCATTTTGGGACTCAGCCCTGTGAAGATGATGGAAACCTGGAGTGTTTGCCGCTGCAAAGGCTGGTGGGAAAACATGTCACATCTTCTGGTCTCATTAATTATTTAACTGGCTTTTTTTGTGGTGGAGCAAGCCTGATGGCGCATAGTCTACCATCCTATCCATATTGAAAAGCTGCCTTACATCACTGACCCACTATTGAAGAAAGAAGGTGGACTTCGTGAAAATGAAGATGGATCTTCGAGGCCTGAGTATTGGCCTCATGAGAAAGGAGATGGAACTTCAGGAACATTCTGGGACTATAAGATGGACCCCTTCCTCAACACTGAATCCCAGAATATCCACCTGCAGATGTTCCCCTGACCCTTTGCTAGTGTTCTAGGTTGTGGATTTTGGGGGTTTCCATTCCGAACTCTGGAGACAACCTGAGCTTTGTCAGGTGAGTCCCAGCATCTGCTTGCCACATTGTTTCAAACGTGAAGAATCCTGTGTGTGTTTTATTGGCCAGGGGCGGGGGAGGGGGTTGCGTTCAGGCCTTCAGATGTGTTTCATGTTAGCCTCAAACAGATTTTCCAAACCCCCCACCCCGCCATGGTGGGCGCCTGCGGAAAATCCTGTTGTAAATCCACACCAGCGTGAAACCAATTTCTGACCCTTCTTCCATATTCTCCCCACACACCTGCCTTGAAATCGACTGTGAAATCGACTGTGTGAGAACCTCTCCAGCTATATTGGGGGCATCCTGAAACCCATTGTACAAAGAACCCCCAGCTTTTGTCTTGACACTACGGACTTCCTACAGAAACTCAACACGCATGGAGCAGTTGAACCAGGAACACTCCTTGTCACAATGGATGTCTCGGCGCTCTACACCAACATCCCCCACGACGATGGTATTGCTGCAACTGCCTCAGTACTCAATGCCAACAACTGCCAGTTTCCGGATGCAATTTTACAACTCATCCGCTTCATCTTGGACCACAATGTCTTCACCTTCAACAATCAGCTTTTCATCCAGACACATAGAACAGCCATGGGGACCAAATTCGCACCTCAGTATGCCAACATCTTCTTGCACAGGTTCGAACAAGACTTCTTCACTACACGAGATCTTCAAGCAAGGTTATCTACTAGATACATTGATGACATCTTTTTCTTTTGGACTCATGGTGAACAATCATTGAAACAACTGTATGATGATATCAACAAGTTCCATCCCACCATCAGACTCACCATGGACTATTCTCCAGAATCAGTTGCATTCTTGGACACACGCATCTCCATCAAGGACGGTCATCTCAGCACCTCACTGTACCGCAAACCGACAGACAACCTCACAATGCTCCACTTCTCCAGCTTCCACCCTAGACACGTTAAAGAAGCCATTTCCTATGGACAAGCCCTCCATATACACAGAATTTGCTCAGATGAGGAGGATCGTGACAGACACCTCCAGACGCTGAAGGATGCCCTCATGAGAACAGGATATGGCGCTTGAATCATCAATCGACAGTTCCAACGTGCCACAGTGATAAACCGCACTGACCTCCTCAGAAGACGAACACGGGACAAGGTGGACAGAGTACCCTTTGTTGTCCAGTACTTCCCCGGAGCGGAGAAGCTACGACATCTTCTCCGGAGTCTTCAACATGTCATTGATGATGATGAACATCTCGCTAGGGCCATCCCCACCCCCCCCACTTCTTGCTTTCAGACAACCGCACAACCTCAAACAGATCATTGTTCGCAGCAAACTACCCAACCTTCAGGAGAACAGTGACCACAATACCACACAACCCTGCCACAGAAACCTCTGCAAGACATGCCAGATCATAGACATGGACGACATCATCAAACGTGAGGATACCATTCACCAGGTACACGGTACATACTCTTGCAACTCGGCCAACGTTGTCTACCTAACACGTTGCAAGAAAGGGAGGAGGAGACAGAGTGTCGTAGTGGAAGGCTCTTTTTCCGGCTGGAAGCCTGTCACTAGTGGAGTGCCACGAGGCTCAGTACTAGGTCCTCTTCTATTTGTGGTCTACATAAACGACTTGGAAGTTGGGGTAGGTGGTGAGATCAGCAAATTTGCTGATGACACTAAGATGCTTGGATTGGCGGGTACAGAGGAGCAGTGCCAGGCAATACAACAGGACGTAGATAGGTTGGTAGACTGGGCAGATAGATGGCAAATGGAATTTAATCTGGATAAATGCGAGGTGATGCATTTTGGCCGGAAAAATGTGGAAGAGAGTTATAGGATAAAAGGCAAAACTATACGGAGCATAGGGATGAAGAGAGACTTGGGGGTGCAGGTTCACAAGTCTCTGAAGGCGTCCTCACAGGTGGAGAAGGTGATAAAGAAGGTGTATAGTATGTTAGCTTTCATAGAAAAGGGTATAGAATACAAGAGTAGGAGTTTGATGTTGCAGTTGTATACAACTTTGGTTAGGCCTCACTTGGAATACTGCGCCCAGTTCTGGTCTCCGTACTATCGGAAGGATGTGGAGTCCTTGGAGAGAGTGCAGAGGAGGTTTACCAGGATGCTGCCTGGTATGGAAGGACTGTCTTATGAGGAACGATTAAACAGACTGGGGTTGTTTTCCCTTGAAAGACGTCGGCTTAGAGGGGATCTCATAGAGGTGTATAAGATTATAAGGGGTATAGATAGAGTAAATGGAGGTAAACTTTTTCCACCTTCAGAAATGGATAGGACGAGGGGTCATGGCCTTAGGGTGAGGGGGGCTATGTATAGGACGAATATTAGAGGGCAGTTTTTCACACAAAGGGTAGTGGGGGTGTGGAATGCACTGCCGAGTAAGGTGGTGGGAGCAGGCACGCTCGGGCTGTTTAAGGGTCTCTTGGACAGCCACATGAGCGGTATGCAGATAGAGGGATATAGTAGGACTGTTTAACTATGGCTTTTTTTCCACAGGTAATTCGGTCCATACTTGACCAACAAGGAGCATGCATTCGGCAGGTGGTGCGAGGACAGCTCTTGGATGTTGATTCATGGGTTGCCTGGTGCTTCATGTCGTAAATGAGTGCTTTATGTGGACCATCTGAAGGGCACCATGACAGCTCAGAGACTATCGATGTGGCTGTGCAGACACTTGGAATTGGGCCGGTGTCTGCGGGAGTTTGCGCGTTCTCCCCGTGGTTGCGTGGGTTTTCTCCGGGCACTCCGGTTTCCTCCCACAACCCAAAAATTCGCTCTTAGGCTGATTGGGAAACAAATTGTCCCTATGGTGAGAGTCTTCCATATTAGGAATAACCTAAATTTAGAATAGAATAATGGAATTGCTACTATATAGTTATGACGGCGGCGCGGGCTCGTTGGGCCGAAGGGCCTGTTTCCCGTGCTGTGTTGCTCTTAAAAAAGAAGGATGTCCGAAGCATGGTACATTGGGGAGACCATGCAGACACTACGACAGCGGATGAATGAGCATCGCTCAACAATCACCAGGCAAAACAGTTCCCTTCCTGTGGGCGAACACTTCAGCAGTCATGGGCATTCGGCCTCCGACCTGCGGGTAAATGTTCTTCAAGCGGGCCTTCGTGACACACGACAGCGCAGAGTTGCTGAGCAGAGACTGATAGCCAAGTGACTACATGAGGACACGTGACACATGAGGACGGTCTTGGCTTCATGACACACTATCTGTAACCCCCGTAACTTGCCTGGATTAGCAAAAAACCTCACTGACTGTGCTGTCTGGAGAAAATACACAATTCTCTAACCAACGCTCAGGATTCCCTTCACACACATTGTTAGCCACTTTAACACTTGAATAGCAGGTTAGACGTAAGGATTCGCATTCTAATCAGCAATCTGTAACTGTCTGTGTTGATATGAATGCCTCTGCAGATCAGAACACTGCATTTGCCTGACGAAGGCACATAGTGTCGAAAGCTCACGGATTTACTATCGAATAATTTGGTTGGATTTAAAATTGGTGTTGTAAAACTTTGTTGAAATCGACTAACAGGAGCTTGGGAGAATTCTACCCTCCATATTCTTTGGTGAATAAAGACTAATGAATTTTAAAAATATCATGGTGAAGAATTCATGTGAAAATGGGCATGTTACGAAGATATGTGAATCATCATATTTTTAATTTTTTTAAAGCTTGCATTTATCTTTTACTTTTCATGATCACCAGTCATCTTCAAGTGCTCAAAGCCAGTAAAGTGTGTTCATTGTCATAATGTAGTGCACTATAATGCAGCAGTCAATTTGTGCATAGCAAACAGCAATGTGATAAAGATTAGATATACTGTTTAGGAATGTTGACTAATGGATAAATATTGGCCAAGACGTGAGAGATAATGCCTCTGTTCTTCATCAGGATAGTGCTGTGTGATGTTTTATATTCACTTGAGCAAGCAGATAGGGACGTAATATCTTATCTGACAGACTCCTTGAACATTGCACTGGATCAACATTGAAATTTGTGCTCAAGGCTGGAAGTGGGGCTTGAATCCAGAGCCTTGTGACTTCCTGTGCCACAGCTGACACAGTAGGATTTGGTATTTATTCCACAGCAGAGACTGCATGTATAAGATCCACTTTGGTGCTTTTTTTTGCACCATTCAGTGAGTCAATTTATTTAGGTTTAGTTTTGATTGGGATTTTTGTCAAATGTAACTATTCAGCGGCATACTTTCCATTTGTAATCTTTTGGGTTCTTTCTGAATGCAGTCTCGAGAACAGTGCCAGTTTTGAGTTGTGAATTTAAACTCATGCTGGACTGATTTGGGACTTTCCAAACAACTCTTACAGTTTCGAGAGAAACTGAGTGGTGGACAGTATCAAAACCAAGAAAACCAGAAGTCAATTTTTAGTTTGCTCCATCTGCCTTAATGACATTATTTGGTGGAGATTTTCCAGAATATTGCATGTATTTTGTTACACATATTCTTCAAGCTTTTGAAATGCGGTTTTGTGTGCATGAAGTGGACGGTTACCAAGTGAACTTGTCAGCAGAGAGACTTTATGAGAACTTTGTTGATGTAAGCAAAGAAAAAAACACACTTTGTGGATAATTGGTTCTCAGAATCTGAGTTTGGCGGATCAGTATTGTGCAAGGTCCTTTTTTTAAGTTGCATTATATAAGGTTGAAAAAAAACACTCTGGTTTGACCAGAAAGTGAAAAAGACCTGGAAATGAGATGATCAGGTATCTCATTCATTAACACAGCACGGTACAGCATGGTTCTGGAAACCAGCAGAGCTTTTAAGCTGTCCTAATGATGTTATTTGATTTCTAGTAATTTGAAGATTTATTTTTACAACTTTTTATTAACATCTCAAAACTACAGTGGGACCTAATTGGGCCAGCATTTTGATGAGAACAATACAATATTTACAGGGGTTATGCACATTCCTGTCAGCTGAAAAATTATAACTTGGGCAAAATTGTTTTTCATTCACATTGAAAAACCGCAATGCAATACTCAAGTACTATGTGTTTAATACCCAAATTGGTGTTTTAAAAGTATGCAAATTTAAATGGACTGCCTCACCTCTGTCTATTCCTCCTGCATAGGCTTTGAGCTAGTATCAATAGTTATTAATTAAATAACATTTCAATCAAATATTAAGAGCATTCAAAAGGATAAAGATAATAAATTATTCAGCTTTTCAAAAATAGTTCTTTTTTTAAAGTTATATGAAACATAAATAATTGAAAATCTGTGGTTCTCTACAATTGCTTCACTTTCAATATCAGTTACATTTGCAGGTCATTTAATTAAATATACTTTTTAAAAGATCAAATTAAATGAAAAGTTAAAAATTTAGTTCCCTTCAGTTATTGGAAATGTGTAACTACTATTGATGTTGTAGATACATACACAGTGGTTGTTTTACTGTTTTGGAGATCTGGCTACTGCTAAATGACTCAAGGTGAAACTTGCGCTCCTATTCATTGTCTTTGGTGGCATTGCTGAGACAGCCAATAGCTACTGCTGGGATTGCAACATGTCCCAGAGAGAAGCATGCTGTAATGTCGAAAAGATAAACCTGGAGTCTCATCAGGCAGAGATTGGCAGGGTGCGTGAGAGCTGAGATGGACAGAGAAGGGAAAGAGCAGAAAGACAGTATAAGAGAAATAGTTTTGGGCCAAGCTTTGATGATCACAGAGGGCCTGAAAAAGAGCAGCCCTCTCCCACCCAGCCACCAGTCTGCCAGGTAACACTTGGTGCTGGCCTCCCTGTAAAATTCTAATGGTAGCCAATTAACAGTCAGTTTGGGATCTCGATACGTTCTTGCGTGAATGGGTCACCCATGCCTTCTGCATTGTTGATACAATTTCAGCAGGGGCAGAAACAGATCACTTGCATGCCATCCAATTTTGCAACTTCTTCCCCCACCTGCTGTCCAGCTCTCCCAGTGGGGTCATGAAGTTGTGGCCCATGAAGCTAGCCGATTGTCGTAAAAACTTATCTGATTTCCTTTCCAGGAAGAAGTTTGTCATCCTTATGTGGCCTGACCTATACATGGTGTAGATCTACAGAAATGTGGTTGACTTTTAACTGTCCATGAGTTTATCAAAGGAGATGCCTCACTACCACTTTTTCATAGACAATTATGGATTAGCAATACATGCTGGGTTTCCTAATGACCCAAGAATAAAATTTTAAAAAAACAAAAGAATTTTTTAAAAAAATTATCTCAAGTCTGTAGGATGGTCATAGCTACATTAGGATGATGTGGACACAGGAGTGTGGGATTCTCTCTCTCCATCCACCCCTCCAAACCCTGCCCCCATATACCCCTTGCAATGCTGGGAGACACACGTTTAAGTTTGTTGAATGAACTCTTCTGCTAGTTCATCCCTTACTGTTGATCTGTAGAACTCAGCAACTTCCAGAAGTCCAATTGGTGTAAAATTGGCGAAAACAATTATTTTTTTCAGGTGATCTTATTGAAAGTATTGCCAGAGGGGTGCAATTACTCTCTCCTATTCATCCTGTCTGTGCTTTGGCACCCACAGGCTATGGGCCTTTCTCTGAAGCTTGGAACTGCACCGAGGAGAAGATGGTCTTCAGGTACTTCATCCATCTCCCCATGGCCATTACTTGCAGGAGTTGTGGACTGCAATTTGTATTATGTTCAGTGATAAAGTATTGATGCCCCATGTGGCCTGAGCAAGTCTTTACCCCCTTTTTTGGATCTCAAAGGCACTGTCCAGAGAGACTACTGTGGCTTCTATTTTTGTTTTTAATTCTGCCAAGTGGTGTCCTCTGGTCCCAACACCTGAGGCAGATTTGAAACGACACACGAACTAAAATTCCAGAGCTGCAAGACGAATTTACAAATTATGTGCAAGTCCATTTATACGTAAATTAAATTTTCCCTTAACCCCAAAAATTCATATATTAAGTCGAACAGTAGTAATACTTAAACTGTAGCACTTGCCTCACTTACAACCATGCAGCTACATTTCAGTCTATCCTGTTGAATACAGATGTCATTGGAAATTGACTATGTATCAGGGCTTAAGGCATCCACTGTTGTATATTGGAAGTTTGAATTTACGTTGTCTTTGTCCATTGACATCAGGCTTGAGGAGCTGACCTTTTGTGTAACATTTAAAAAGCTGATCTGTTTTTATTTCTTGTCTTTAGCATGGTACTTCTTTTGTGAAAAGAGCATTTTAATCAAAATAGTAACTACATTCCTTTCTTTGTGGAAAATAACTGTTTTAATCTGCTCCACCAAGCCTGTAGTGGCTGTGCGGAAGAACTGCGCTTCAATGCCCCGTAGGCTGACCTTGGAGGAGCACAGGACATTTGCATTTCTATTGATTTCGAGCTGTGCCATGAGAAAACATGAAAACCAGGTTGAAAAACTGTCCCCGTAAAACACAGATGGTTGATATGTATGTACTACAGCAGTTTTCTTTTTCGAATGTAAATTGAGTATTCACTTAGAGCAGTGAAAACACCATGTTCTTCCTGGTGGGAGTGTTATATTATTACCAAGGAAACAATTCTGTGCACAGAGCAGTCTGAATGCAACACCACCTAGTGTGAATGGTTCACTGTCATCACACTCTTCAGTCCCACAGCTAAAAAAATTATAAATAAAATGATGTACTGGATCTGCCTTGTTCCATTCGCCAAGAGCTACAATTTAGTTTTAAAATGTTGACCCATTTTGATGTTCCTTTTGGAAATAAATAGGGTTCCATATTTTTGAGCAGGTCTGTGATACTGATCAGAAATCTTATTAATGTCTTATGCAAGCTCTTATGTTTTATATTCTTGGTCGCATGTTTAAAACAAGAAATCAAAAACAAAACCATGCTGGAGAGCACTGAAGTATTTTTCTAATTTTACTTCACGGCAATTTAGAAAAAACATTGGAGTGAACAGGAAGCTTTCTTGGCTTGGCACTGTTCCTGACTCAAGCCCGGCTTGTTTCTCGTACAACTACATACCATTGCTGTATCTCCGCAACCTTTCAAACTGGGAGACATCAGGAAATAAGAGAAGAAAGGAAAGAGGACAAATGGAGCCAAAATGAATGTAATAGGTCATAAACAGTAGGAGAAATTGTTGAAGAGATTGTACAAAGCAGTGAGAAACAAATATACACAAAGTAAAAGAAATTGACAAACACAGGCTGAAAACAGCAGCATTGCCAGTCATTCATGTTACAAGTTAGATGCTCCAAAATCAACATTTCACACCTAATTCAAAAAGGGTTGGACGTTCTAGCTATAAGCAGTTCTTCAAACTATATATGTTGCCTTTTTAATATATTGCTGTAATTTGTATTGAGTTGAATTAGATGGTATTAAAAAAGTGAAATTTATCATTTATTGGGGTACATCTCCAATGAAAGGATTGGTAAATTGTGGAGGTGGAATTATTCTTGCTCTCCCTTGGACCTTGTATATGCTTGATAACTTGAGGCAATGAACTTCTGTACAGGCAGGATCTGAATGTTAGCAATCAATTTGTGACTCTTCTTTGAATGTCTTCCTTGTGACTGATGCCCAGAATTGGGAACAATGATCAAGATACAATCAGGGGGCTGCAACCTGCGCTTTTTAATTCACATCAACTTCTAATTCACATTTTTGCATAAATATCTCATTCTTTTGTGTTATTTACGTTGTTTGTATTTTTAATTATTGGATAATGTGAAAATAATTTAGTGCAGAAGTATTTTAATTATTAGGAGTGCCCAGTGCAGAATTGAAACAGTTCCAGTTTCTTCTGGCTTGTGCACTACGTTTTTGCTCATATAGTTAAGAATTCTATTTGTTTTGCTGATTACTGTTCAGCGGTGGGTGCCCAAATTGTCCAAGGAGTCTGTGACAACCTCGAGATTTTTGTTAACTTCAACTTGGAATACCTATATTGTTAATATTTTCTCTTCTGTATAGTACTTACTCCGTAATTATTCATTCTTCATTAATCATTGTTCCAACCATTTATGTATTTTGTCTCAGTTAGTTTGTTTTCTGGAGAATCCTCCTCTGATTCAGTTGCCTCATCTAACATAAAAGTGGATGTAATCCTCCAAAAAATTTCTTAGTGTTGTCCCTGATGGGAAAAGTGGCGCTATTTCTGCCGGGTGGGTCACTGTGGTTCAGATCGCAATGCACCCACGTTTAAACATTCTTTTGATGCTTGAGGTGATTTTCACTGGGAAAGAGACGTGCAGCATATAAAGATGCTGGCAGGTCAGATCGGGGCACCTTCCTTAAAGCGACCCGCTCCCCCCAGTTTTCAGTCAACCCTGCAGGCTCCTCCTCTGCCCCCCTCCTTTGCTGGCAAAGCCCTCTCCTCATTCACTGACATCAACCTCTCACCCCCTAATTGTTGCTACCAACTGGGCAAAATCTCACAATTGGATTGCCACAGAACCTCTGCCCCTTGATAGTGCCATCCTGGCAATGCCAGGTTGGTGATGTCAGGGGGCAGCACCAGTGCACTTTATAGCCATGTTCCTGATTACTTGGGGCCTCAGTGTCCTTTGAGACCCCAGGTGTGGGCAGTAATGTTTCCTGCTGGCTGCCCATTGAGCTGAGAGCTCGGTGAATAATGGTTAAAACCTGCAAGTATACATTTAAATAAAGATTTGCCCTCGATAGGTGCATAGGGTGGAGAATTGCCACCATTATCTGCGATGAAATACAGGAAAACTCTAACAGACCTGCGAAATAGATTGGTAACCAAAAATATAATGTGAGGTGGTGTGGTTTATTAGAGGAATAAGGAAGTCACATATTTTTAGATAATAAATCTAATTGGGGTAGAAGCGCAGAAGGACCTTGAAGTACAAATCACAAGAAGTAATGATGGTGAATAATGCTATTAAAAAAAAACAAATTGAGTTTATTCCAAGAGAGCTTGAATCAAAAACCGGAGACATCCTAAACTTGTATAGAACTTCAGTCCTAATTAAGGCCGTATTTAGAGTATTGTGCAGCTTTAGTCTCGATGCTATAAAAAGGATTTGTAAACAACAAAGAAGGGGTAAACATATTTATAAGGGTGATATTTGAACTGAAAAGTCATACTTTTGAGGAAAGGCTGTATTCTTCTCTAGAAAAGAGAAGTCTAATTAATGAATTGATAGAAGTTAAGGTTGTTAATGTGAATTTGAAATTCTTGGCTGCACCGCTTAGCAATTTGTCCATCCTATCATGAAACAACAATATTCTATAATAAATACTTATTGTTTTCTCCCCTTAGCTAACATTTAGAATTACCCGAAATCTCCATAACTTAGCTAGTGATGAACAGACAGACTGAATGAACAGACTGTGAACTGTTGCTGAATGTGCCATTATTATCCATAATTGTCGTCACTCATTTGGTATAAGCATTTGCAATCAAATCTTGAATCTTCCTTTGCTTCATTCAAATATCTTGTTTAAAAATGGAAATAACCTGGAAAGTACTGTAACAAAATCATTCAACCAATGCTCTATACCTTAGTGTCCTTAACAGTGGCTGTAACTATTATAGATGCTTTTCATAAGATACAATTAAAGAATAGCTTACTATAGGGAGGCAAATTGAAAAGCTGAGTGCTCATAACAATCTTTGGAAAATTACCATTGTGTCTACAATGATCATAGTCATGTGTAAAGCAACTGTTTTAATTAACATTACTTGGCAGATGCTGTAACATATTGTTTTCTGTTGAAAGTATGATATGGTAATTGAAACCATTCCCACAGCTGTCAGTCTATTTGCTGCATGTCATACTTTGTATTGGAAGCTACCAATTTTGAAATGTGTGTTTCAATAAATTGTAATTTTGAAAGTATAGGTGAGGTATAGATGCGAGTATTCTTGGATATTGATTTGTGAATGTGGAAATAGATAATATGGAAGTGTGCATTCAAACAACCTCTCCTGTATTCTTTCAATACCCCACATAGTTTTTATATTTAATAGTCACTCCTCAACATTGGATCCAAGAAAATCTCTTAAATTTTGATTCTTGAGTTGCAATTATTATGTTGGAGTCTGTCCGATGCTTTGGCTACTTTACAATAAAAACGTTGCCTCATGGAGGAGAGAGGTGCAGGTTCATGGGGTTACCTTTGACGAGGTGTGGAGATGCCAGCGTTGGACTGTGCTAAATACAGTAAGAAGTTTCACAACACCAGGTTAAAGTCCAACAGGTTTATTTGGTGGCAGAAGCCACTAGTTTTCAAAGCGCTGCTCCTTCATCAGGTAAATGGGAGTTCTGTTCACAAACAGGGCATTTAAAGACGCAAACTCAATTTGCAAAATAATGGTTGAAATGCCAGTCTTTACAAGAAATCAAACCTTAAAGGTACAGACAATGTGAGTGGAGAGAGGGTTAAGCACAGATTAAAGAGACGTGCATTGTTTCCAGCCAGGACAGTTAATGAGAGTTTGCAAGCCCAGGCAAGTCATGGGGGTTATAGACAGCGTGACATGAACTCAAGATCCTGGATGAAGCCGTCCTTATGTGTGCAGAACTTGGCTGTCAGTCTCTGCTCAGCAACTCTGCTTTGTCGTATTTCATGAAGGCCGCCTTGGAGAACGCTTACCCAAAGATTAAAAGCTGAATGCTCATGACCGCTGAAGTGCTCCCCAACAGGAGGAGAATGCTCTTCCCTGGTGATTGTCATTCATTTGTTGTAGTAGTGTCTGATGAAGAAGCAGCGCTCTGAAAGCTAGTGGCTTTTGCTGCCAAATAAACCTTAGGTAGCTTATTTGCTTATTTGGTAGCTAATAAACCAAATAAATCTTACAGTGTTAACTTTGACAACCCAAGGCACCGCTTATGTAGGCTTGCACATTAATTATCCTTCACATCAAAAGTTCAAATTGTGGCTGCCTGCTCTTTATCCAGTTTGACCTCATTCTGCATTTCTTTATCCAATATTTCCACATTACATTGTATCATATCTCTTTATTTGACTTAGATTCAATTACTTCTTTTATCTGTCGGTGTATGCCAACTTTAATTTTGGTGCATGAACCACATCTTCAACCATCCATGTGAAAAGCATTTAACTCTCTGCCATAGATTTCTTACATCAAATCTTGCTTCCCTAAATTATTTTGTTCTAGGATGTTCAATTTCAATCATATTGCCAATAACACTCCTCAACCACCAGTGCCATCCCAGTACTAGAACACTCAGTCTTTCCCTTCATCACTTTATGCATCTTTATCAAATCACTCTTTAATCTTTTCTCTTTTAAAAAAGTACTCTCTCTGTTTTAGCAAAAAACGGTCTCTTTTTTAGGTTTTGTTTGTATTTGCATTTTGTCATATCAGGCAATGTTCTTGTGCATCTGAAATGTTCTTGCTTTATTGTCTCAAAGTCCTTCCTATTGTATAGAGCCCAAAACTTCACACAATTTCACCTGGGCTATAGCTAAGGCTTTATAAGATTCACCAGTATATCTTATCCTTTTGTATTTTATGCCTCTTGAATAAAAGTGCAAAGATGTGCGGGTTAGGTTGATTGACCATGCTAAATTGCCCTTAGCGTCAGGGGAATTAGTAAGGTAAATACATGGGCCTGGATGGGATTGTCGTTGGTGCAGGCTCAATGGACCGAATGGCCTCCTTCTGCGCTATAGGGATATATGAAAGTCCAATATTCTGGTAGCTTCTTTCATGAACTATCCATTTTAGTTGATACGTTTAAGATCCTGAACCTCAAATCCAATTGCTTTCCAACATCACTCAGCTTTTGCCATTTGGCATAAAGTTAGTTAATCCTTTTATACTTTTCCCAAAATGTACCAATTTATATTTCCAGAAAATGTATTTGATCTGCCTTATTTTTGCCCGTTCCAGAATGTTATCAGTGTCCTCTGGCTTTCAGAATTAATTACTCTGCTTCCTGTTGTAGTTTGGTCTGCAAATGTAAAAACCACTTCCTCTGGCTCTGTACCCAAATCATTGATGGATGGAGTGAACTGAAGTGATGCCAAAATGCACAGGGTTTGGTCCCACTGAACATATCCAAAATGCCAGGCAAGTCTTTATTTTGCTACAGTTATTCATCTAATCCCCGAATTAGCCAGCTATCACTTCTCCAGGCCATTTAGGATTTGAACTTCAACTTCTAATACTGCCATCTCATTGGTTTATTGACCCTGCTTGCAGGTCCCGTTTCAGCATATGTTCTGCAATGCATATTTAAGTTTACATTTCTATTCATTAAAAGTAGCTATTCTTTAGTTCTGCTTTTGTGGAGAGAGTACTTTGGTTTGCCACCTGCTACGTGAGATCCGCTCATCGGAAACTGGCAGCGCAAATGGCTTGATACCAATGTAAAATATTTTAATGCCATTCTAATTCTGCCAATCAAATTAGCGATTTAAAGGAAAAGCTGTTTAATGCTTGGTATTGAAATAAAACTGCCAGCCATCGTACACCACTTGAGAGCAAAAAGATAAACAAGATAACAGTATCATAAATGAGGAATTAGCAAAATTGATTACAAGAAAAAATGCAAGTAAGAGAAAAGCATTCTGCAGCCATTGCACCAAGTCTGTTGTAGTGAAACTTGCAACCTGCCCAGCTTGTAGCATTCATGCATATTCTGCTTTTAGCTGCCTGGCCACCATGAAAAGGCAAAACAAAATGATAAAATGGAATGTACTATATTTATTATATTACGGTCAACACGTAGAGACAAAAAACTGTTTTTCTTTTTGAGAGTGATGAGTAGGTGATTCAATTGTATGATGATACTTCTCCAATTGGATAGTTGAATTGTGCACTTGGTGGAGTATTTGACAACACAGCATTCTTTCATATCTGCCAAGTTGTACTGGTTTATCTCTAAATCCCTCAGAGTGTAAACCAAACTTGAGCCTCACTAAGTGATAATTTATCCCCATTCATTTAATATACATGAGAATATAGAACACTACAACACAAACAGGCCCTTCGGCCCACAAGTTGTGCCGATCATATCAGCACTTACCAGGCCATAGAACAATCTGTAACTCCCAATCCCATTAAATCCCATGTACTCATCCAGAAGTCTCTTAAAAGACCCCAGCGAGTTCGCCTCTACCACCACTGACGGCAGCCGATTCCATTCACTCACCACCCTCTGAGTGAAAAACTTACCTCTAACATCTCCTCTGTACTTGCCCCCCAGCATCTTAAACCTGTGTCCTCTTGTAGCGATTCTAATTCTAATCTAAAAGGCAGCAAGTGCAGTTAGGAAACATTGCATGAATAGAAATATTAATTCCCATCTGACTTTGTAATTGCCGTATTTGACAGCAGCGACTGAGAAGATTTGTGAAGTATTCTGATTGAGGGTCAGACTGAGCTGCTAAAACTTGCACCTCATGCAGGAGTTGGACATTCAATTATAGCACGGCTCTAGTTAAGTGCTACAATTTTAGTGTCCTTGCAGAAGCGGTAGCAAAGCAGAACATCACAGTGCTTTAGCTCCTTATTTTTGTTAGTGGCTTTCTGAATTCTGGAATGAAGAACTTGCATGTAGTTGCTGTTACGAACAATTCTAAAAAAAACAATCATTCATTGCAAAATTGTGGAAACAAGATGTGTTTGCATGTGCTTTTCTCTCACAGTAATTGCCTAACAATTTTAGTTGCAGAATTTCAGATTGATTAATGGTTAGGGAAAGGTTACCCAGGCAGATCTGAAAAGGTTATCAATCC
The DNA here is from genome assembly GCA_024679065.1 of Sphyrna mokarran. NCBI lineage: Eukaryota > Metazoa > Chordata > Chondrichthyes > Carcharhiniformes > Carcharhinidae > Sphyrna > Sphyrna mokarran. The sequence goes on along the minus strand of JAGIQG010000006.1, from coordinate 56,135,149 downwards.
ATCCACTGTGGTTCTAATGAATGTTCCAGCATGTTTTATACTGGAATGGATATAAAGAGTTGATTAAATCATGAGGTGCAACTGAGCACTTTAATCAGCACCAGCTTCTCTGTTCTAGTATATTCATGCCACTGGAAGTCGATAAAAGCTGAATCTACTGAGGCTGTGCCATTGGAGCTGTGCTTGAAACAGAGACTTTTATTTTATGCTTGTGCATTTGTGGTAAATCAGATATTTCAGATGATCTTTTTGCTGGAGGAATTTGTACTGCATGCAGATGGGGTAATTTTCACTTGCTGGCCAGCATTTATTCCTCAACCCTAGTTGCCCTTGTTCAGAAAGCAGTTGAGAGTCAACCACATTTTTGTGCCTGTGGAGTCACATGTAGGCCAGACCAGGTATGGAAGGCAGATTTCCTTCCCTGAAGGGCATTAGTGAACCAAAGTGATGGAAAGTGATCTGGGAGGATGCACTACAAGTTTGTGGCAGACTGAAAAGATTGAGTATGTAGATATTAAGGAAGCGGATGTGTTAGAACTTCTAAATGCTATCAAGATAGACAAGTCTCCGTGACCAGATGGGATGTACCCCAGGTTATTGTGGGAGGTGAGGGATGTCATTGCAGAGCCCCTGGTGATGATCTTTGCGTCGTCGATGGAGACGGGAGAGGTTCCAGAGGATTGGAGGATTGCGGATGTGGTACCTATTTTCAAGAAAGGGAACAGGGATAGTCCTGGAAATTACTGACCGGTGAGTCTGACCTCAGTGGTTGGTAAGCTGATGGAGAGGCTTCTGAGGGACAAGATTTACGAGCATTTGGAGAAGGTTAGGTTGATTAGAAATAGTCAGCATGGTTTTGTAAAAGGCAGGTCATGCCTTACAAGCTTAATTGAGTTCTTCGAAAATGTGACTGAACACATTGACGAAGGAAGAGCAGTGGACGTGGTGTACATGGACTTCAGCAAGGCATTTGACAAGGTCCGCCATGCAAGACTTCTTGAGAAGGTGAGAGGGCATGGGATGCAAGGGGCTTTGGCCTTGTGGATCCAGAACTGGCTTGCCTGCAGAAGGCAGAGGGTGGTTGTGGATGGCTCTTTTTCTGCATGGAGGTCGGTCAGCAGTGGAGTGCCCCAGGGATCTGTTCTAGGACCCTTGCTGTTTGTCATTTTCATAAATGACCTGGATGAGGTAGTGGAGGGATGGGTGAGTAAGTTCGCCGATGACACGAAGGTCAGTGGTGTTGTGGATGGTCTGGAGGGATGTCAGAAGTTGCAGCATGACATCGACAGGATGCAAGACTGGGCGGAGAAGTGGCAGATGGACTTCAACGCGGATAAATGTGTTGTGGTCCATTTTGGCAGATCCAATGGGATGAATGAGTACACTAGCAAAGGTAGGAGTCTTAGCTGTGTGGAAGAGCAGAGGGATCTTGGGGTCCGGGTCCATAAGACTCTCAAATCGGCCTCCCGTGGAGGATGTGGTTAAGAAAGCTTACGGTGTACTGGCCTTCATTCATCGAGGGATTGAGTTCAGGAGTCAGGAGGTAATGCTGCAGCTTTATAAGACCCTTGTCAGACCACACTTGGAGTACTGTGCGCAGTTCTGGTCGCCTCACTGTAGGAAGGACGTGGAAGCTATTGAAAGGGTGCAGAGGAGATTTACAAGGATGTTGCCTGGATTGGAGGCATGCCTTATGAAGACAGGTTGAGGGAGCTGGGACTGTTCTCCCTGGAGAGACGAAGGTTGAGAGGCGACCTGATAGAGGTTTACAAGATGTTGAGAGGAATAGATAGGTGGACTCTCAGAGACTATTTCCCAGGGCTGAAATGGTCGCGACGAGAGGGCACAGATTTAAGGTGCAGGGAAGCAAGTACAGAGGGGATGCTAGGGGAAAGTTTTTCACTCAGAGGGTGGTGAGTGAATGGAATCGGCTGCCGTCGGTGGTGGTTGAGGCGAACTCGCTGAGGTCTTTCAAAAGACTTCTGGATGAGTATATGGGATCCAATGGGATTGGGGGTTATAGATAGGTCTATGGCTGGGTAGGTTTTGATGTGTTCGGCACAATTTGTGGGCCGAAGGGCCTGTTTGTGCTGTAGTGTTCTATGTTCAAATCCAATTGGCAGTGGATTCATGATCCTTCGTAGATTCTTAATTCCAGAATTTTTTAAATTGAATTCAAATTCTACCATCTACTGTGGCAGGATTCAAACCAAGTCTTCAAGCATTAGCTGAGTTTCTGGATTAATAGTCTAGCAATGCTACCACTAGGCCTTCATTGCTTATCAAGAAGCTACTATTGGTACATGAATGCCAAATAGTATCAAAATTATATTCTAATATCTCTCTTGAGCAGCTCTTTTGATATTACTGCACCACATAGCCACTTATCTGAGGTATTCACATCTCATAGCAGGAAATGTTAAATTGGTGCCATTTCCTCAGCAATTTTTTTTAATAAGTTTGTGTGTAGGGAATCAGTGAATAAACGTAGCACAGAAAAAGGTAATTCGACCCATCATCTCTTTGCTTGCTTTTTGAAAGTGCTGTTTAATTAGTCCCACTACCCATAGCGTTGCATATTTTCTCCCTTCAAGTATTAACCAATTTATTTTTTAAAATTGTTATTAAATCTGTCTTAACCACCCTTTCAGGTCATGTATTTCACATCATATCAACTCACTGTGGGGAAAAAAATCCTCACACGGTCTCTGGTTGTTTTCTCAATTACTTGTGTCAGCTCGTCGTGGACACTTTTCTGCTGGAAGAAGCTTTTCCCTACTTAGATTATCAAACCTTTCATGGTTTTGAACAACTCTTGTCAAACCTCCTGTTAAACTTCTCTGGTCTAGGAGAACAACCTCGTTTCCTCTGTTCTCTCCATGTATCTGAAGTATTCCAGCCTTGGTCCAATTCTTGTTGATTTCTTCTGCAGTATCTTCAAGATCATGACATTATTCCTAAAATGTGACATCCAGAATTGGCTGCAATACTTCTGCTGAGGCCTGACCAATTGCTTTGCCTTTTTTTATGAAGTGAAGGATCCTGTATGCCTTTTTGACAGATTCTCAATTTGTTCTTACCCCTTCAAGGACTGATATATATACAAAACCAGATCATGCACCACTTTTAAAATTTATTTATTTCATATTGCCTCTCCTCGTTCGTTCTGTTAAAGTGTATCTCTTTTCTGTGTTAAATTTTCATCTGGTATGAGTCTTTCTGTTTTGCCAGTCTATTATAAGAATGTTGAAGTCATAGGCTTTAATTTTGCTCACAAGATACCTGAACAAATGCCTTGTAAAAGTCTATTTACACAACATCAACTACACTACCCTCAACAACCCTCTGTTATTTTATCAAACAACACAATCAAGTTAAAAATATGCTGATCTCTTTTAATACATTCATTTATTATACCATTTTTAAGTGGCAATTAATTTTGTCCTGGAATAGCTCTCCCAGGAAAAAAATGAGTCAACAGTTTTAGTTCACTGTTGAATGATTTCAGAAAACTCCTACATGATCTAGATCCAATTTGTTTGATTTGTAAATCCAACTGATATAATTTTAGAAACCACAAAATGTGTAATTAAACAGGTGTCATGCACCCTTCATACCCAGTTCTGATCATTCCCCCAATCCCTTCATTATGGGGAAATTTTTAACCTGCATTAACCATCAGCGTAAACACCCAGAAAAGGAGGGGGCCTCGATTAAATGCATTTTAACGAATCTGCATATCATTAAAAGACCAACTCATCACATGATCCACACCCATACTAATTATTCAAATGTGGATAAGATTCAAACAGCTTTATGAAGACTGGAACCAGTTGAGGGGATCCCGCCAGCCATGTAAAGAAATATATAGCTCCCAGTAGGAGAGGCACATGCCCGGGCATTCTAGAAGAGTTGTGCCAGCCTGTGCCAGGAATAAGCCCTCTGGATAACCCAGTTGGGTAGATGGAGGAGTTCCCTTTATGTGGGAGTGCGGGCATAGCGATGAGGCCTTTGAAGCAGGACATTTGACAGTGAGGGACGATCCTGGCAATGAGGGTGAGTGCTGGTAGTACTGCCGCAGTGATTGTTGGTTGTCGAGAAAGAGCCAGTGATAATTGTATCATGGCAGAGGGAGTGTAGGAGTGAAGCAAGCTACCGATAGTTTATCATGAGGTCAAGAGTCCCCAAAGATGGTGCAGCTTGGGCGGGGGGCCGGGGGGGGGTGGCATGGGATATTGCTGGGGAAGTTCCACCTGAGTTCTGCTTGGGGTGCCTTGTAAAGATGGCAGCTTGATTTCTGTGGATTCAGCCTTTCTAGTTCTATCAGGCCCCTGGCTCACCACACTGACAGCATAAACCAGGCACCCCCACCCCCCTGAATTCTTTTTGTCAGAATGGCTCTTGATCGGGTCTGAAAATTCAACAGTATTTCTGGAGAGATGATGCTGATTTTTGATCAGACCCTAACGTGAATAAATTATGGAAAAGTTTTGCCTTATATTTAACACTTGTAAATTGATTCATTTAAAATGATGGCAATGTAAAAATCAGATCTGTTGTCCTGATCATTTTGCATTTAAGTTTTCTCTGCTTTTGTGGATGTACCTTACAAATTTTCTAGATGTATGTATGAAAATATTGTTAAACATGATTTTTCCAGCAATGTGGTCTTTTAAAACGAGGTGCAATTACTGTTCTTCAATTAGTTCTACTTGACTTCACCTCCAGTGGGCATCACACATCTCATCATTCAGTGCTCGCGGACCTGGCCGAGTCAGAAAAGTGAATAAATTATATTAATCATATTCACAAGTGGATTGTATGTTTTTCTGCTGAATGTCACTGATATTCTTTTTGGTAAATGCATAACACAGTATTTTGTTTGATTTTGGGTTTATGACTTTAAAAATCAGAAGTAATTCCAATTTTCTTACACAAAAGAAATAATGTATCATCAATTTTGAATATTACCAAACTTATGATAATTATTTAATGAAATAATTCACTGTGTTGTTTTAATTTTTATTTATAAATAGTGCTCAATTTTATTTTTAAAACAATGAAGTTCTGTAAAATTACTTAATAGTCACAAAGATTAACATTTACACAGTGAAGAAATAATATTGTTTCTTTATCTATTGGGCTTTCATAACTTAACTTTGTTAAATTAGAATTTATCATAATCTGTGGTAGAGGGTGTTTTTGAGAATCACTGAAGGACATTTGTTTTCAAAAATAAAGAATTTTAAAATTGCTACTTTGGCAAGGATGTAATTTTTTGTAGTGAACTCCTTTTAATGATTGAGCGCTTTACCATCAATGATAATTAATCTAGCAGTCACAATAAATATGAATATTCTCATCAGTGACTTGCTCTAATGGAGGGAATGAAAACCATCATATTTCTGTGCCAACTAATCCAAACCTGTTCTGCTTTGCCAGTTGTCAGGATGATTGGTCCATAGACACAGTTCTGAGTGAAATTGTTCTACAGGTTGCAGTATCATTTACTTTTATTCAAGTATACATTTTACAATTTATCTACTATCATGTAAGTATGTTGCTCCTGCTATGTTATCACATTGGTAGTGAGAGTATGGGTTTGTGGCACTAGAAGTTTTTTAGTTGCTGTTTTGGCAATAATATTAGCAAATGTACCATTAGTTACTATTGATACTCCTCTTGTCTGCCCTTTTTTTATTGCTGCCATTCCAATTATTTAAAATGATTTATCCTTTCGTGATATTTATACATTCACATTTCTGGTATCATCCTTGTAAATCTTCTTTGTCTACTATATCCTTTTTATAATGTGGCAACCAGAACTGCATGCAGCACTTTGAAATGTGGTCTGATTAGGATTTGATACAGATTTAACATGACTTAGATCTTTTCAACCCTCTTCCTCGTGAAATAAACACGAGTGCTTGGTCTGCAGTTTTTCTGGTTGCAGTAACTTGGTCTTTTAGCAGTATTTGTGCTCCAGTAACCCTTTACCCATCAGCCCCATCCGGACTTGCACCTTCCAAATAATAAACGACTTCCCTCTTCTTCTTACCAAAATGTCCTGATATTATGTACCCACTAAAATGTACTCAACAAATTTACCCATTAGCTCATATTTATCAGTGTTGAAATTCATTTATCAGTTATTTGTCTGTTCTGCAGTTTATAATGTCATCCTATAATTTGTTGCAAATTCTCCTCAGAATTGACTATCACCCAGTTTAGTGTCTGAAATCCAACTATCTGAAAAACTGAAGTTTATAGAATGTATTGCTCATCCGTTTTAATTTTGAGACATTGTAGCTATATAAGGTTAGAACGGAAGTCTGTACATCTTCTAAGAACTCCATTCCCTTATACCCTCTCCTATCCAATTAGTATCATGGTATTTGAAATCCCCCATGATTATTTTTCTCTGTCTTTTATTAAATTTCTTAAGATATCTGCATGTTTATTCCTCCACCACCTTTCCACATTAACTGACCTGTAAAACTACGTCTATTAGTGTGATTGATCCTTTACTAAATTTTACTGCTATCTGTGTGGATTTTATCTGTGCATTATCAATAGTTGTGTCTCTTTTTTCTACTGCTCTTATTTTATCCTTGATAAGTACAGCTTCTCCAATTCTCAGTTTCCCCCTCTGTCTTTTCTGAACAAAAATTAGATTCCTGATTTTTCTCTGGCCATGTCTCTGGATTTCCTCATGCTGCTTTCTAAAATTTTAAAACCAAGACCAATGACCTTTTACAATGGTGAAAGCTGTGTCTGCCTCTCTAACGCTGAACAAATGGAGCTGCCATAGCAATATTACAGAAACTTGTGCTTTATTTTTGCTGAAGAGACACTAATCACAATGATGGGCTGCAGAGACCAAATTCAAAGAAAGATATCCACAAATCTTCTGTATTTCATTAGCCAAGCCCAGTCGGTTGGAGCTTATTGGTCTGCTAGGACAAAGGGCACTGCAACCTTCATTTTAAGCTTAAAGTTGGAACAGTTAATCTCATAGACCCAGGTAAAGGGATATGCACCATTTGTCAAAGCCAGAGTAGTGAGGTGGGAGTCGTGTGACATGAACCACTAGCCAGTGGAACCAGTTATTTTGCCTTGCTGAACCTAAAGTTTGATGTGCAATTTTATCATTTACATACAGCAACACAAAAAAGGGGTTATGCCCAGATTGAATATCTGTCTCAATTTACATTGTTTCTGCTGAAACTTCTATTCCTTCACTTTTCAAGACAGATTCATCGATATGTACCCATCTCCTTGTGTGATGCCAACTCTATTGAAAAAGTAGAAAATTAGACCACATCAAGTTTCAGCTTCCTGACTTCTGTGATGGAATATCTCATTGGAGTTTGCTTCTGGATTCGTGTGATCTTTGCCCTGCAAATCTTTCTTTCTCAATTCCTCTTCCACTGTATGAATGCACAGGAGGCTATGTTGTGACCTGCCTGCCACGTTTGAGTGTGTGCAATAAACTGAATCTTTGAATTTATCCTGTCCTGCGTATCTTGTGGGGTTATTAATAGAAAATTGGATCATACCAGAACTGAGAGATTGGGAAATACAGCAGCGCTTATAGAGAGAAAACAAATCAAAAATATTTCTCTGTTGTGGATGGGTGGTGAGTGGGGAGATTAGGGGTATTTATTATTAACCCCACTCCTGTTCTGAACACTATTACATCTGGTTACTCCCAATGCATGGGTGCTTCCTACTTCCCTGTTTTATAATGAACATACTGCTGTACAGACATTTGAACTTTTTTCAAATAGTATTTTCTCTTTATGTTTCACATCTTTTCAGACTCCTTTTCTTGAACTCTATGTATTTCTTGTCCTTTAATGCCTCCTGTGTTTTATTTGTTCCCTTACTCCCCACCTCAATTTTATTTATACTTAACCTGTTTACTATTTTTGTAGATCATTTCCTCAATCTTACTAGCCCAAAGCTTTTGCCCACCTTCCAATTTATCCGTTCTGCTACTGGTTCTAATCTGAATGGGTGCCAAAGTCCCATAAAAAGGACCCTCCCTTTCCCACACTACACCTTTCTCCATATGTTAATTTTCGAGAGCTGATCGAGAGATTGTTACTCTCAAGACCCTGGTTTTTAATTCACAGCCTGACTCATGATACTTTTTCACCTGATAACCTTCCCCATTTTCCTTTTTTCCCTCATTATAAAATGTCTTTTTTTCTACTCTTCACACCCACCTTCCTTCTCCCAGTCCCCAGCGCTCTCTTGTGAAACATGATGCCTTGGTCTGCATTGTGACTGTCCATTCTATAATCTTTCACCTTATCCTTTAAGATACAAAGTGCATCATACCTACACTGCCATATTTCAAACTATCTTAATTTTATTTACTTATTTAGTTTTATACGGCAATTATTTTCAGTTATATTAAATTTTAAGCTTTGAATATGTGACAATACTTATCCTTTCCTGGTTCTCGTTTAGGTTAGTGTCTAGTTTAAAAAAAAACCTTAAACTTTATTAATCAGTTATCTAATTGCTTGCTTACTTAATGCTTCCAGACTAGTGGTCAGGTTACTTGACTCCTACTCCCTCTTTGACAATTCCTTATTTTATGCAAGACTGTGAGTACATTCCATAAAAATATCAAGAGGTACATTCACATGTAATGGTCATGGTAATTTGCTGCCCACGAGTTTAATTGTAAATTCTCCAAAAGCTAAAGTGATGTGACTCCTTTCACCAAGTGAGGCATTAACATGGGCAGACATGTTCTTCTGGGCAATGTCTACATTGAGGTTTTTCTGGTTTTTATTTACTTAATGTCTGCAACTGTGTGTTGCATCTTACCAACGTAACCTGATCTCAGAAGGTCTTTCAAGCATTTCCTGCATTGGACTCTTGTTCTAATCACCACAATGCAGCTGCTGGCCCCTTTCTCACCTCTATATGTACTATAGTCTGGCTGACTGGCCTCCTCCTACCACTCCGAAAACTAAAATGTTCTTGCAGGCTTTCAGTGCCTCTATCAGAACATCCAGGGAGATGTCACTTAATTGTGGAATTTTCTTTCCATGACTGCCTGCCATGTTGCTGTTTTCCACTACAACATAATCTTCAATAATACAGTCTGCCTGCAACCATATTGATGGCTAATAGGTGGAACAGAATGTTTAACACTGCCATCTCACAAATTGGATTTTGGCTTTAGTTTACCTTCTGTGTGGAGTTTGCATGTTCTCTCTGTCTGTTGGGGTTTTTCTCTGGGTGCTTCCACAATCCAAAGATGTGCAGGTTACTCAGATTGGCCACGCTAAATTGTCCCTTAGTGCCAAAGATACATAGATTAGGTATATTAGCCATGGTAAACATACAAGTTTAATGGGATTGGGGTAGGATGAGGTGGGTGGATAGGTGATTTGTGTAAGATACTCTTTTGGAGAGTTAGTGGACCCAATGGCCATCTCTTGTGCTGTTGGGATTCCGTGGATTCTATTGGCACCTTTTGAATCGAGCTGCCACATTTAGCACCTATCTTACCAATGTGTTCACCTTCTCAAATTGGACAGCTGTCATTGGAGGTAAGCCACTAATTGGCTGCCTCACACAAAGTTTAGCCAAACATCACACAATGACCTCAATCAATGTCTCAGTAATGAGTATCATACTAACAAATTGTAATGCTGCTGCAATGAAATTTGTCTTTCATGTTATCAAATGGGAGGAAGAACTTGTCAATTTATGAAATAGATTTTGTATTCTATGCAACTATGAAGATTTGTGCCAACTTGTGTTTCAGTTGTTTTTTTAACTAATTGGCCATCTTTAGACATTTGTGCATCTGAGCATGAGCAGAATCGTTTACCTCAGCTTTTCATAAATAATGTTTATCATTAAATACTATAACAGTAAGAGCTGTCAATTTGGGTCTTCAGTTTATATTCTCTTAAGGTTCTGATTTCAACTGATCCTGCTGCTGCCAAAAATAAATTGGACAAAACATTTGCATGTTGACAATGGGGTCTTGAAAATGAGTGCGCATTATGAAGGGGCAATTCAATCCGCATTTCTAATTACTCTTCAACCTGTAAAGCACCCTTCGCATTGTCTAACTCTGCTCCCTTGTTGCAGATTACCAAAACTGACTATTGTCCAACAGAAGTGTTATTGCTGGCCATTCCATTGAACTTACAGGATATGTCAGTACTTACTCTAAATCCTCTCTGCCTAATTTAAATTTTATTTGTACTCTGCTTGTTCTGGTGCCTTTAAAATGAGTTTCACTTTTTTTTAGAAATAATGTAGGTTTTGTGTATTTGTTGAAGAAGATTAACTTTTGAAGAAGTACTGTTACACTATTTTGTATAGATGGACTTGCCCCCGCTAATCTCCTGCTGGAACCCTTATCCATGCCTTAAACCCACACCATGGCACTGGAGACTCGCCCAAGTATGTATGTGACATGAAATTGGGATTCAGACTTGATTACTTTGTCAAGGGCTTAGATGGCAGTATAGCCAGCAGGACAAAAAGAAGCACTTTATTACTTGATAATTCTCAGGAAGCTGATTTATTGGAGTAGATTCCAGTTCATCATTGGTTATGTTTACAAATAGTTTAATGGGTGGATCTTGAAATATTGGTTTTGGGACAGTGCAACAACTCACTGAGTAACTATACTTAACACATCTGGTAAATATTACAATTATCCCAGAAGCTACAAAATTAAGTTAGTTGTTGCAGCTGTGCATCACAACGCTGCTTCGCTCTACTAATGGATTCAAAGCTTGAATATAAATTGGAGTCTGAAATGGGATTTATTTCATTTCAGTGTTCACGATGAAATAAATTAACAGGTCTGTTGTACTGAATGTCATGAGTGCTCTAATCTCGATGGTTAAAAAGAAACAATGTACTAGTGTCATTCTGATAATTAGTCTTTGTCAAATGTGGACAGAAATCTCCTCAAGTGAACCGCTGCTGCCTATAATTTCAAGTCATCGTACAAAAGGAAAGGAAAATTCAGGGGGAGTACTTTCTTTTCTGAGTACTTCCTTTGTTGTGTGTGCTTCCCAGTGTTTGTGATCTGATGACACACTGGACAATGAAAACCAGAAATCTGTTAGAAAGCCCAAACAAAAATCATACAATGCTAATGTTTTCCATTTTTTCTTCACATATGAGGAAATGTTGGTACTTCTCGAATGTCTCCAGGGGTGGCCCTTAAACATGGTCCACACTACAATGAGCAGAACTGCTCTGAATCTTCTAGGTTTTTATTTTCAAAAAACACATGGTGCTTTTCTGTTGGAGTACCTTTTCATTTTGTTAATATTTATCCCTCCTATCCAGTGCTGTGATGAGGCATTGCCCATACAGGATCAAAACTCAATTTTTCACTTATGAACCCACGAGTGTGTGCCTGCCGTCTGTATGATTGTGAGAATTATCATAGCTGCATATGATTGTACCTTTATCTAAAATCATGTTCCTGCACATTTCTTGCAGGGACCAGGAGTGCTGGGAATGGGGCCATTGAAATTTCTGGAAAAAATAATTCCTTGAGCCAGTGTTAGCCACTGCCTTTTCCCCAGTGCATAACAGCTAAAATTGGTAAATTCAGTAAAAGCATGCACCACATCTGTAGACATTTCATAGCTTAGCTCAGCTCAGTCCTGTGGGGGTAAGGAAGCTTTTACGATAACAACTTCTTTTATAAAGCACCCTCAATCTAAGAGACTTAGCAGGAAATACCAAGCAAGAGGTGGAAAATTGAAGAGTCAGGAGAGCCAAAATCACAGTCAAAGTCAGTCAATTTTAGAAAGTCTTAACTTAATTATAGCATCATAGAATGATACAGTACGCAAGGAGGAGGCCATTTATATCATCCTCCTATGCTGACTCAAAGAAAGAACTCCAATTAGTCTCATGTCCCTGCCTTTTCCTCATTGTCATGTAAATTTTTCCTCATCAAGTAATTACCAGTTTCTGCAATCTGCATCACTTTCAGGCAGTGCACTCCAGATCAGCATAACTTGCTGCATTAAAAAAAAATCCCTGATACTTCTGCCAGAAATGTCCAAGCGTATTTGTGATGTGGAGTCCGATGTTGGATTGATGTAAACGCAGTAAGAAGTCTCACAACACCAGGTTAAAGTCCAACAGGTTTATTTGATAGTAAAAGTCACGAGCTTTCGGAGTGCTGCTCTTCCATCATGAGGATTTCAGTTCACAAATAGGCCAAATAAAGACACAAGTTCAATTTACAAAATAATGGTTGGAATATGAGTCTTTACAGGTAATCAAGTCTTCAAGGTGTTGACATTATGAGTGGAGAGAGGGCTAAGCACAGGATTAAGATTAGATCTTCAGGTAAGTGTTCTCCAAGGCAGCCTTCACGAGACATATCAACGCAGAGTTGCTGAGCAGAGACTGATAGCCCAGTTCCGCAAACATAAAGAAGCCTTACCCATGATCTTGAGTTGCTATCATACTCTGTGTAACCCCCATGACTTATCTGGGCTTGCAAAATCTCACTAACTGTCCTGGTTGGAGACAGTACACGTTTCTTTAATCAGTGTTTATTCATAGTTCTTCCATCTGTTCACCTGATGTTTGGGTCCTCATTTGTCCCTGTGGTACCTAACTGTCTGTCTATCACTTTTTCCTCACTTCACTGTCTTCTATAATAACACTTAAGTTCTACAGAATTAGAACTTTTCTTTCAAAAATAGCTTATAGTTGCACTGTTAAACTCTGAGATGCCCAACCTTTGATTTTCTTTTCACTGTGTGCCCTTGGAGTGATTAATTTGCTCAACCAGTCCATTACTTCCACTTTGATAACCTCATCTCTTCACTGTCTATAATTCCAATTGTTCTTTGGTATAGCCTCCATTTTTAGTCCTCCAAATCCAAGAGGCATAAACCTCTGCATTGAATAGAAATGTTTGATGTTCTAATGTTCTATGTTCTATAAATTCTCAAGAATAAGACAAGGCGATTGGACATGATAACATTTTTATTTTTGGCTTCATATACTTTGTGGAATAAATCATTTTCCTGAAAATAATGCAAGTGACTATTTTATTTTGAGAAATAATAAGAGGTGCTAAATTAAATAGCAGCTATAAATGAGTGCCCTTCAGTTTTAGGATGGCCCTAGCTTTGGGAAAAAATGTTGACTATTTATTTTATCTATGCTGCTCACTATTTTATAGATCTCTGTAAGATCACCCTAAGCCTGCTAGCTCCAGGGGAAAAAGATCCCAATCTTTTCAGCCTCTCCTTATAACTCAAAGCATGAAGTCCAGGGATTATCCTAGTAAATCTTTTCTGCACTCTTTCTAGTTTAATAATATCCTTTCTGTAATAGGGTGACCACAATGGTATTCTGTGTGTGGCCTTACTAATTTTTTGTACAACTTCAACAAGGTGTCCCAACTCCTGTATTCAGTGTTCTGACCAATGAAATTAAGCATGCCGAATGACTTCTTCACCATCTTGTCTACCTGTGACTCCACTTTCAAGAATCTATGAACCTGTATCCCCAGATCTCTTTGTTCTTTAACTCTCCCCAACTCCTTACCACTAACTAAGTCCTGCCCTGGTTCAGTCTACCGAAATGCATCACCTCAGTTTATCTAAATTAAACTCCCATCTGCTATTTGTCATCCCACTGGCCCAATTGATCAAGATCACGTTGCAATCTTGGAAAATCTTCTTCATTATACACTATCCCACCATTCTTTGTGTCATCTGCTAATTTACTAACCATGCCTCTTAAATTCTTAAGCAAATCATTAATTTAAATGACAAATAACAATGGAAAGTCAGGTTTAGATCCAACTGATTTATTTGATAGTAAATTCACAAGCTTTCGAGGTTATCCACTTCGTCAAGTGAATGAGGTGTTCTGGTTTCAAACAGCACATATAACAGCACAGACGGTTTACAGATTATTAATTAGAATGTGAATCTTTACACCTAACCTACTATTCAAGTCTTAAAGTGGCCAATAGTGTGAGTGGAGGAGCAGTGAGCACAGGTTAAAGAGATGTGTATTGTTGTAACCCCCATAACTTGTCTGGGTTTGCAAACCCTCACTTACTGTACTGTCTGGAGACAATACACATCTCTAACCTGTGCTCAGTGCTCCGTCCATTCACATTGTTGGCCACTTTAAGTCTTGAATAGCAGGTTAGGTGTAAAGATTCGCATTCTAATCAGTAATTTGTAAACTGTCTGTGCTGTTATACGTGCTGTTTGAGACCAGAACGTCTCATTCACCTGACAAAGAGGATAACCTCGAAAGCTTGTGAGTTTACTATCAAATAAATCGGTTGGTCTTAAACCTGGTATTGTCAGACTTCTTACTGTGTTTACCCCAGTTCAATGCCGGCATCTCTACATCATAAATGACAGTGGACCCAGTACTGACCTCAGAAGCACACTGTTGATCAGAGGCCTCCAGCTACTCTCTGTCTTCTGTCATCAAGCCAATTTTGTATCCAACTGGCTACCCCGGCCTGGATTCCATGAGATTTAACTTTATACAGCAACCGACTATGCAGTACCTTGTCAAAGGCCTTGTAAAAGTCCATGTAGAAAACGTACACTGTACTGCCCTCATCTATCTTCTTGGTTAGCTCTTCAAAAACTCACCTAAATTCGTGAGATATGACTTTCCACTTGCAAGGCTATGCTGACTACTCCAAATCAGTCTTGGCCTTTTAAAATGCCTGTAGATCCTGTCTCTCAGAATACCTTATAACAACTTATCCACTACAGACGTTAGGTGCACCGGCCTGTAGTTTCCAGCCCTTCTTAAACAAAAGCACAACATTTTCCATTCTCCAATCTTCAGGTGCCTCACCTCTGACTGTCAGTGATTCAAATATCTCTGCTCGAGACCCACAATTTCCTCCTTGGCCTCCCACAATGCCTTGGGATACATTTCATCATGGTCCTGGGAATGTATCTATCTTGATGGGCTTTAAAACTTCCAGTGCCAACTCCTCTGAAATATGTGTACTGTTCAAGGCATCACTCTTTATTTCCCCAATTTCCCTATCATTCATGCCTTTCTCAACAGTAAATACTGATGAGAAATATTCATTTAGGATTCCACCCATTTCTTATGGGTCCTTAAGGGGCCCTACTTTCACCTTTGTTATTCTTTTGCCCCTTATGTATTTGGAGAAGATCTTTGGATTCTCCTTTGTCTTATCTGCCAAAGCAATTTTGTGTCCCCTTTTTGCCCTCTTGATTTCTCTCTTAACTCTACTCCTATACCCGCTGTGCTTTTCAAGGGATTCACTTGAGCCCAGTTGCCTATGAATGTCATTTGCCTCCTCCTTCTTCTTGATCACGGCCTCAATATCCTGAGTCATCCATGGTTCCCTACATCTGCCAGCCTTGGCCTTCACTTTGAAAGGAATGTGCTTACTTTGAACCTTGGTTAACACATTTTTGAAAGCCTCCCCCTTACCGACTGTTCCTTTGCCTGCTGACAGAGTCCCCCAATCAATTTTTGAAAGTTCCTTTGCATACCATCAATATTGGCCTTGTCCCAATTTATAATTTACTTTTGGGCCAGACCTATCATTCTCTATAGCCACTTAATGGAATTATGGTCACTGGTCCCAAAATGATCCCTCATTTACACTTTTGTCACCTACCCTTCCTTATTTCCCAACAGGAGGTCAAGTTTTGCCCCCTCTCGAGTTGGGCCATCCACATATCAAATGAGAAATTCCTCCTGAATATACTCAACAAATTTTTCTCCAGCCAAGCCCCTAATACTATGGCTGTCCCAGTCAGTGCTGGAAAGTATCATCCTATTTTTCATGGAGCTATTTATAATCTCGTTACATATTTGCTTCTCAATTTCCTGCTATTTGGGGGCCTATAGTAAAGTCCTATCAAAGCGATCTCTTATTTCTCAGTTCTACCCATATAAACTCAGAAATATCCCTTTTCAGTACTGCTGTGATGTTTTCCCTAATCAAGAGTGCAACTCCTCCTCTTTTATCTCCTATTTTTCCTATAGTATCTGTACCCTGGAACATTGAGCTACCAGTCCTGTCCCTCCTTTAGCCATATTTCAATAATAGCTATAATATCCCAGTCGTATGTACTCATCTATGCCCTGAGTTCATCTGCCTTGACCGTCTGGTCTCTTGCATTGAAATAAATGCAGTTTACTCTGGACTACCCTTGCTCTTTGCCCTGCTTTCACCTGATCTACATTTATTGATGCTGCCTTTACTATTTAATGTGCACTCTTTAACTTCCATGCTGTCCTTAACTTTTTCTTCTGTCTCCCTAATGCATTCCACTCCCCTACCAAACTAGTTTAAAGCCCCGCCCCGCCCCACCCCACCCCGCCCCACCCCGAGTGGCTTCAGCAAATCTCTCCATCAGGATATTAGGCCCATTTAACCAGAAACAACTTAGCTACAAAAATGAAATCATTCTGCTTTACTACTCTATTACCCAATTTCTAGCTGTCTCTTTAAACTGCAGTCCCCTGCCCCATTCACTTGTACCTCTTTTATAATAACAGTAGATATGAGTAATGTGTTTTTTAACTATTAGGAGTCCTTCAGTTAATAAGCAATTTAAATTATTTCAGCTAACATGTAACATTAAAGGCTGTTTGAGAGAAATGTTTGTTCTTCTGTAGTCCACTTGTTCAAAGCAGAAACAAAACTGATTGAACACACAACCTTAGGCAACTTGGTCACATGATCATTTACAGGCAGCCAGTTGTATTTGTACCATAAAGCAGATTCTAGAGAAACCTAATCCTTAAAGAATTAAACTCATTAAAAGAGCGGAGAGAAATGAGAATTAAAGTTTTTCAGCTAAGCGTATCTTGACTTCAGTGCTAGAAATGAAAGCGAAATGGCAAATCCACCCCATCTGACAAACTTTTAAAATCATTGGTGCTTTAAAAACAAAATGCTTTTTTTCTGTGAAGATTGTTGGTTCACACATATTTTAGGATTGACCTATTTGTGTTGATGGATAAGTTTAAGAAGATGCCAAAATGATTGTGAACAGGAAAAAAACTAAACTACAAGCCAATATGGGTGATTTTCTTTTCAATGAAGCATCAACAATAATGAGGAGTGTGATCCAGTTAAGTGCTACCACTTAATTCCTGGCTTATAAATTGACTGCTTCAACAATGCATGATATTAATTATCTATCAAGGGTGATTAACTGATGAAGAGGCTTCTATGATGCAGAGACAAATGGATCGAAGCTCCAATGATTTGTCTGACAGGTAGACCCTTAGATTTCAATATTGCCTGCAAGCAATTGACAGACATATGGAATCCCCAGTGGGGTAAAATACATGGTATTCACTCAAATGATTAGACATCTGGGGAGCAATGGTTTTCTGGAAACACTCTCTGTGAGCATCACCACCACTGGAAGTCGATCATGCAATCAACTCCCAAGTATTATCTCATTGATACTAATATAGAATCTGAGTGGGTATTTGGTAGAATGGGCAAGATTTATTCGTCCTGATCGAGGTATGGACATAATGTGAAAATTCGTATGTGACTCTGAATGCCTATTGGTAGAGGTTGAGGAATTTTCTAGCCCACTTCCAGGCTACAGGAGCCATCGGGTTTTGGGCATCTCCATGGAGATCGTCTCTTGGTGGCAGCCTTGAGAGAGTACCAACACTTCAGACAGCCTTTCAGACCCTCACAGTCTGCCTTGTCTTAGCTGCAGCCACTGACTGTCCAGTGGAGGAGTTTTCCTTCCACAGATATCTCTTGAAGTGCCCTCTTTCTCTTCTCCCTGAAAAGGTAGCTTCCTGCTTCTTGCATGCTACTGTGCATTCCTTTTTTTAAAATGGTGCTGTCCGATTGGTGGTCCAGCTTTGAAAACTTTCTGCCTTCCTTAATTGGACAGTGAGCTCACATTCTGGTTACTAATTGGCCAATTTGGCAATAAATGCAGAGTTCTGAGGCCCTTTGGGGCTTGAACCACAAGAGAAAAATCTTGCTCAGGGTGTGATAATGTATCAATGCATTATGTAGGACCTGACTGGATGCAGTACAGTTTAGAGAATGAATTACAAAGAAATATCATTGTGCTCCAAATTAGATGATAAAGTACCTTTTTGAATATTTTAACTAACAAGTAATGTGTAACTTTTTATTTGGGCTTCATATGTTGTTTTAATAGAAGGCTGCTGCAAAATACCATTTGATGCTTTCCTGATATGTGAATTTTAGTTTGATACTTAGATAAAATCATTGAAGGCAGATGAATACACTGCCTACATTAGCAAAGGTGAATGTTTATCAGAAAACAATTTGCGTTTGATTTTCAGCTTTTTTATACATTCTGGTTGCAGCTTTCAGTGTCTACTTGGCAACTTCATTTCGATACCTGGGCATGCAAGCTATTGCATACAGATAGAATAATAGTTTGTTGGCTCTGAGATAGGAAGCAGTAGTTAAATGAAAGAGGCAGACTAGGGCAAAGCTTGACAAATTTCAAAACCAATCGAGCTCCTGAGATTGAACTACTGCTTCATTGCACTGGGTAGTCAGTCAGCACACTGACTAAATCAGTACACTGTCCTTCGTTTAAATCCAGCCCAAACTAATTGGATAATTTCCTTTCTGGCAGCATGGCACCTCTAGAAATATGAGAGCTGAAATTTTCCATTCCTCAATAGGATATCTCTCAGCTTGATGAAGCTTCTTTCAAAGACTACGGATGAGAAGCTGGGCCCGTGGGACTCTTTTTTGGGTTGTTACAAATATCCTTTGAATTCTAAAATGGCACACTTTTGGGTCAAATTGCAATTGGTGCCGTATTGGCAAGGGCCCATGTGCATGTGCAATGTACATGGCGAAAATTATATAAAACAGACAGATTGCTACGCAAATTAGCATGCAACGTTGATTTGATACCAGTGGTGCCATTTTGAACTTAATATTCTTACACTGTCTCAACTTCTTGCAGCTGAATGCACACTTTTCAGGGAACTATTTTAAGGGGTCATTAATTACTTGCAGTTGTGGTTGGCTTCTTCTGGTTTTGGTACATTTATGGATGTAGTCAGTGCTTTCTAGAGCTGCTGAAGGTTTCCAAAGCCTACAGGTAATATTGTGACAAGTACTGAAGGACGTTTTTGTCCTGAAGACTCTGCACAAATCAATTGCTCAAAAATCTAACAACCAGGGGAGTTGCAGAATAAAAGAACAATAGAAATAAAAGCAATACACCATCTGACCCCTTCCATCCACTCTGCCATTCAATACTGATATAACTGATGTCTTAATTTCCCTGCATTCGTGATTCCCCAATAGATTAAAACTCTGTCTATCTCAGCCTTGAATACCTTGAATATATTAAAAGATGGAGCACCCTTAAATCTGGGATAGAGAATTCTGAAGATTTACAAACTTTTGAGTGAAAAGAGGAGTCACCTCCTCTCTAAATGTTCGACACCTGCTCTTGAAACTGTGCTAAAAGCAAAATACTGCGGATACTGGAATCTGAAATAAAAACAGGAAATGCTGGAAAATCTCAGCAGGTCTGACAGCATCTGAGATCTAGCTGTCAGTTCTGATGCAGGGTCATCTCGACTCGAAATGTTGCCTCTATTCTCTCTCCACAGAGTCAGACCTGCTGAGATTTTCCTGAAATCACTCTCTTGTTCTAGGTTTCCTAGCCAGTGAAAACAATTTCTTTGTATCTAACCTGTCAAGTTTAATGACAGCATTTTGGCACAGTGGTTAGCACTGCTGCCTCACAGCGCAAGGCACCTGAGTTCGATTTCGGCTTCGGGTGACTGTGGAGAATTTGCATGTCTTCCCATGTCTGCGTACATTTCCTCCGAGTGCTCTGGTTTCTTTCCACAGTCCAAAAATGTACAGTTTAAGTGGACTGACCATGATAAATTGCCCCTTACTGTCAGGAGAATTAGCAGAGTGAATATGTGGGGTTGCGGGATAGGGCCTAGGAAGGATTACTGTTGGTGCAGGCACAATGGGCCGTACTTCTTCTGCACTGTAAGGATTCTATGATTCTGTGAACTCCATCAGAATTGTATATGTTTCAATTATATCATTCTCCCAATGTTTTAAGAGCCAGCAAGGAATAGCTCAATTTATTCAGCTTAAAGTTATAGGACAATCCTGACATACCTGCAACTAATTTAGTGAAATTCTACTGTACTGGCATCAATGTCAGTATGAATATATGTAAATATGCCTTAAATATGGAGATCACAATCATGCACAGTATTCCAGATTTAGTCTCACCAAAGACCTGAACAACTGTGGCAAAGCTTTATTATTCTTGTATTCTAAACCACTTACAAAAGACCCAGCTTGCAATTTGCCTACTGAATTGTTTGTTGTACTTGCATGTTAACATTCTGTGCCTTGTATAAGTAAACCCAATATACGAACACCAATATCTAAAAGTTTCCTACCTTTGAAAAAATTCTTTACCACAGTGAATAACCTTGCACTTCTCACATTAAGCTCCACCCATCATCTTGTTGCCCATTCAGTTAACATGTCTATTTCTCTTGCAACCTCTTTGTATTCATGTCATAGCTTACATTCCCACCAGTAACTGCAACCCCAATTCTCCATTTGCCAATAGGCCTTCACAGGCTTCAGTGTCACTGAGCATCGTTAGAGCCATAACTGGCCACAATGCAAAAACAGCGAGGTTATGTTGCAGCTGTGTAAGGTGCTGGTGAAGCCACACCTGGAGTACTGTGTACAGTTTTCGTTTCCTTAATTGAGAAAGGATATCCTGGCACTGGTGCAGAAGAGATTGACTAAGTTGATTCTGGAGTTGAGAGGGTTGGCTTGTGAGGAGAGATTGAGTAGACTAGGGCTATATTCATTGGAATTAAGAAGAATGAGGGGAGATCTTATAGAAATATACAAGATTATGAAGGGAATAGATAAGACAGAAGCAGGAAAGTTGTTTTCCTTGGCAGGTGAAATTAGAACCAGGGGGCATGGTCTCAAAATAAAGAGAAGCAGATTTAGGACTGAGTTGAGAAGGAACTTCTTCACACAAAGGGTTGTGAATCTGTGGAGTTCCCTGCCCAGTGAAGCAGTTGAAGCTCATTGAATGTTTTTCAGGCAAGGTAGATAAATTTTTGAACAGTAAAGAAATTAAGGGTTATGGTGAGCAGGTGGATAAATGGAGCTGAATCCATAAAAAGATCAGCCATGATCTTATTGAATGGCATTGCAGGCTCGAGGGGCCAGATGGCCTACTCCTGCTCCTAATTCTTAGGTTCTGTTGAAAACCACCAAGGTAAACTTATGAATGGAATTCTGCCATGAATGTTAGCTAGTAACTCTTTGGCATTGGTGCCTGTCTTCTCTATGTTTTTATCTGCCTTAATGCTCTTATGCAATGCTATCCTAATGGCTGCAGGATGACTGGGGACTTAATTTCATTGGAGGAGACTGCAGATAGCCTGAAGCCTTATTTGATACTCTCAATCAGTTTGGGCTGAGAATGCTCTGCTTCAGTTTGCAATACCTGAGTGAACATGAGTGGCAGTAGTGTTGATTGGTTGGCAAACAACAAGAAGGTAGATTGGAGGATGAATATATTGCTAAGAGAGGATAGCAGGTTTGTGCCCCATGGACAGCAGTTCAAGTAATCTGCTAGAAAGCATATTGCTTCACCGTTGTGACATTCTGTACACTGTAATCCACAGCTATGATGGCTGCAGTCTGACCTTGCATGATGGATTCCATATCTACACCCAGATATTAGGTGGCTGATGCTTGTACTGGCCACAATCATGATTGGTTGTGTGTATAAGTATGCCTCCACTTCCATGTTGGAAGGGATACAGAAAGTCCTGAATTGGATTGACCTTAACGTTGACTGCAGGTAATCCTGCCACTTGTGCACTTCTGAGGAAGAATAGAAAGCAGCATATTATTTAAATGGAGAACAATTGCTGAAATCTGTGGTGCACTGGGGTCTGGGTATTCTGATATGTGAATCGCAAAATGTTAATGTGCAAGCGCAGTAAGTGATCAGGAAGGCAACGTGGACATTGTTATTTATTGCAAGGGGGAAGGAATGTAAAAGTAGGGAAGATTTTCTACAATTGTCTAGGGCATTGGTGAGACCACATCTGGAATTGTGTATTGTAATGGTCTCCTTATGTTAGAAAGGAGACAATTGAATTGGAAGCAATGTAGAAAAGTTAAAGTTTATTTATTAGTCACAAGTAGGCTTACATTCACACTGTAATACGTTACTGTGAGTGTTGCCACACTCCAGTGCCTGAGGGAAAATTTAGCGTCACCAATACACCTAACTAGCACATCTTTGGACTGTGGGAGGAAACCCAGATAGACATGGAGAGAATGTGCAAACTCCATACAGACAGTAACCCAAGCCAGAAATCGAACTTGGATCCCTGGTGCTGTGAAGCAGAAGTGCTAACCACTGTGCCATCATGCTGCCCCAAAGAGAGGATTCTTGCAACTGATTTTTGGAATGATGTGTTTACCTTAAGAGGAAGATTGAATCTCTATCCATTGTCATTTAGAAGGGCAAGAGGTATTCATGTTGAAACATATAAGATCCTTAGAGGATCTAAGGATGTTTCCCCTTACGGGAGAGTCTAGAACAAGGAACACAGCTTAAAAATAAGGAATTTTTTTCTCTCAGTGGGTCATTAGTCTGGAATGCTCTTTCCCAGAGACAATGGAGGCTGAGTCATTGCACAGTTTCAAGATTGAGTGAGATAGATTCTTGATTGACAAGGGAGTCAGAGAGTAGTTATTTTTACAATTTGTTGTGCTTTATCCATCAACGTTTTCTTGTAGGCTGCTAAATAGCAGTTCTTCTGAGTCTTCTGCAGCAGAAAGTGTGTATGACCTCACTTTCAGTGAGCTGACATTTGCAGAATCTCACACGACCGTTATCTCACTACAATCAATCAAGCCTGGTGTCTCACCATGTACAGTCCTGTCTCTGTCTTTTCAAATGTGTTCAGTATCAGTATCTGAGCTGGTGGTTCCAAGTGTAAAATTAAGTGACTGTGCTGTGTCTTCATCATCAGTCTTTTTGGTGATCTCTGCTGCCTAGCCTAGTTGCATTGTTTGAGTGTCTGAAAGGGAAAGGCACCAGGGAGGGTTGTTGTGAGGGAAGAGGAAGAATCTAAGAGATTTTAGGATTGGATATATAGGGTGTGAAGAGGAACATTAGGTGTACATAGAAAGCAACAGTAGGCCATTCGGCCTTTCGAGCCTGCTCTGCCATTCATTATGATTGTGGCTGATCATCAAATCCAGTACCTTTGCTCCATATCCCTCGATCCCTTTGGTCCCAAGAGTGATGATGACTAATTCTTGAAATCACAGATGTTTTGGCCTCAGCAATTTTCTGTGGTAATGCACTCCACAGATTCACCACAGTCTTGGTGAAGAAATTTCTCCTCACTTCTTTAACAGCTTTAAATTAAGGGGTGATAGTTATAGGACAGATATCAGAGGTAGGTTCTTTACCCAAAGGGTGGTTAGGGAGTGGAATGCCCTGCCTGCGGCAGTTGTAGATGCGCCAAGTTTGGTGGCATTTAAGAAGTTAGTTGATAAGTATATGGAAGAGAAGGGAATGGTTTAGTTTGGAGGGTCATTGCTTTTTATATTGGTCGGCGCAACATCGAAGGCCGAAGGGCCTGTTCTGTGCTGTAATGTTCTATGTTCTATGTTCAGTCCTAAAAGGTTTACCTCTCAAGCTCATACTATAATCCCTAGTTCTGGATTCTCCCACAATCGGGAACGTTCCTTCTGAATTCACTCTGTCTAACCCTGTTAGAATTTTATAAATTTCTATGAGATCCCCCTCACCCATAAACTCCAATGAATGCAATTCTAATCAACTAAATCTCTCTTCATATGACATACCTGCTATCCCAGGAATCAGCCTGATAAACCTTTGTTGTACTCTCTCTCAAGCAAGAAAATCCTTCCTTTGATAAGGACACCAAAACTGCGCACAATACTCCAGGTGTGGTCTCACCAATGCCCTGTACAATTGCAGAAAAACATCCCTACCATATAATCAAGTCCTCTTGCTATGAAGGCCAACATGCCTTTTTCCTTCTTTACTGCCTGCTGTAGCTGCATGCTTACCTTGAACAACAAACACTAAGGTTTTGTTGAGTATCCTTCTCTCTCAATTTGCACCCATTCAAATAATAACCTGTCTTCCTATTTGCTGCCAAAAAAGCATATCATCACCTTTATTGAGTTCAGCCGTATTGTTGGACATGGTTTAAGGATGGACATCCTAATCATATTCAACATCTTTCCTTCCATTAAGGTTGGAAGATGCAGACATGTCAATTCCTCTCTCTCTCTCTCTCTCTCTCTCTCTCCCCCCCTCCCCTCCTCCCTGCCTCCTAGTGCCAGTTTGTAAACTACATTAATGTGCAAGAGAAAGAGGGACAAACTGTCCTGGAATCTGTTTCGTTGTCATAGCTGTCAAGTTTGACCATCTGGCAGGAGGCATGTGTGGTGTCTCCAGCAGTGGTGAGTATGTGAGGATGCGATGGAGTAAATGAATTTCAGGTATGAATCATGATTGATGGATATTGTTGATAGATGAGTAATGGGGAAGTGATTGGTACTGTTGGGGAAATGTAACATTTGAAGATTCATATCCTGACTGTGCACACTCAGGTGAGCCCTTTGAACTTCTTATAACATTGCATCCAAGTTCCCCTGGCATTGATTGCCATAGCTGTTCATTTCCATTCCTGTTGGCCATGTGTCTGGAGGGCCTCCTGGTTGGCTGTGGGTACAAGACACATTATAGAATCACAGAATATATCAGAAGGTGGCCATTTGTCCCATTGTATGCACCAGCTATCCGAATGATCATTTCATCTCATGCTCCTTTTGTGCTTTTGCCCTGTAATCCTACAGATTGTTTCTTTTCAAATAATCACCTAACTTCTTCCTGAATGATTTGAGTGAACCTGTCTCCACTACACTTAGCTATCTAAATTAAACTCCATCTGCCATTTATCAGCCCACTGCCCCAATTGATCAAGATTCCATTGCAATCCTAGATAACCTTCTTCACTGTCCACTATGCCACTCAATCTTGTTGTCATCTGTAAACTTACTAACTTACTAATCATATCTCCAAATTCTCATCCAAATCATTAATTTAATACTGAGCCAGTGCATTTCAGACTTTGACTACTTGTTGTGTCTCTTTTGCTTCTTTTATCAATTACTTCATATCTATGCCCTCTTGTTTTTGACCCTTTCATCAGGAGGAGCAGTTTGTCCTGATCTATTCAGTCCATATTGATCATGGTTTTGAACACCTCTATCAGATTTCCTGTCAACTTCCTTTTCTCCATGGAAAACAGTCCCAACTTCTTCAGTTTTCCTTCATAATAGAAGTTTCTTACTTTTGGAGTCATTTTCATAAACTTGTCTGCACTCTCTCCAATGCCTTTGGGTCCTTCCTAAAATGCAATGCTCAGAATTGTACAGAATACGCCAGTTAGATCTAACTAGTATCTTAGACAAGTTCAACATAACTCCTTTGCTCTTGTAATCTATGCCTCCACTACTGAAGTCTAAGGTATATGCTTTATTAAATGCTTCCTCAACCTGGCCTGCCACCTTTCATGATTTATACATTTTTACATTTATGTCCCTCTGTTTCTGTATCCACTTAAGAACAGTACTCTGTATTTTATACTGTTTCTTTCTCCCAAAATGTATCACCTCATATTCCTCTGCATTGAACTTCATTTGCCACATGTCTGGCCACTCATCCAACTTGTCTATTCAAGCTCTAAACTCTCCTTCTCACAGTGCTTCCAACTTTTGTATCATCCACAAATTTGGAAATCTTTTCCTATATCCCAATTTGTAGATCATTCATGTACATCAGGAAAAGCATATGATGACAGAATAGACAAAGTGGTTGTGGAGATTGTTTTCAAGCTGGAGGCCTGTGACCAGCAGTGTACCTCAGGAATCAGTACTGGGTCCACTGTTATTTGTCATTTAAATTAATGATTTAGATGAGAGTTTAGAAGGCATGATTAGTAAGTTAGTAAGTTTATAGATGACACAAAGATTGAGCGGCATAGTGGACAGTGAAGAAGGTTATCTAGGATTGCAATGGGATCTTGATCAATTGGGCCAGTGGGCTGATGAATGGCAGATGGATTTTAATTCAGATAGCTCCTTGAAAGTGGAATCAGAGGTGGGCAGGGTGGTAAAGAAGGCATTGGCATGCTTGGTTTCATTGGTCAGAGCATTGAATACAGAAGTTAGTAGTAAGAGGAGTAAACTTTATTAATCATAAGTAAGGCATACATTAACACTGCAGTGAAGTTACTGTCTCCTAGTCGCCACAGTCCGGTGCCTGTTTGGGTCAATGTACGAGGACATCTTTTTAAACTTATACAAGACATTGATAAGGCCACATTCAGGATATTGTGTATAGTTGTCTTCTCTCTATGATAGAAAGGATATTATTAAACTAGAAAAAGTGCCGAAAAGGTTTACTAGGATGCCATTGGAAATTGATGGTTTGAGCTACATGGAGAGGATGGACAAACTGGGACCTTTTTCCTGGAGTGTAGGAGGCTTAGGAGTAACCTTACAGAGGTCTACAAAATAATGAGGAGCATAGATAAGATAGATAGTCAACATCTTTTCCCAAAGGTAGGGGAGTGTAAACTAAAGGCGTAGGTTTAAGATGAGAGGGGAGAGATACAAAAGAGTCCAAAGGGACAGTTTTTTCATATAGAGGGTGGTGAGTGTCTAGAACAATTTGTCCAGAGGCAGTAGTAGAGACAGGTACAAGATTGTATTTTAAAAATTTAAACAGTTAAATGGTAAGATTGGTAGGGAAGGATATGGGCCAAATGCGGGCAATTGGAACTAGCTTAGTGGTTAAAAACTGGGCAGCATGCACAAGTTGGTCCAAAGGGCCTGTTTCTATGCTATAAACCTCTTTATCAAACAGATGCAGATTAATTATGCATTGTGATCCATGTACTCATTTTCAGCTGCTGTCTAATTTAGCACCCTCTTATTATTTCTCAAAATAAAATCCAGCAGTTACTTGCATTATTTTCAGGAAAATGATTTATTTCACAAAGCGTGTGAAGTCAAAAATACTGTCATGTCTAATCGCCTTGTCTTATTCTTGAGAATTTGTCAGCATTCCTATTCAATGCAGAAGTTTGGCAAACTTGTTTACTAATTTTGGCTTCTGCTTTTACTGTTCATGTTGTTAGTTGTTCGTAAGTGGAGCGTGAGAATGATACAGGTAATGTTATGCCATAGTAAATGAACAGGATGTTAGCTATGCAACATCACATGGCTCATAGTGTAATGATATTCATCGCTTGACTGGTATTCTAATAATAATAGTAAATGTTATTTAGAACACTGAGAATGATCTGATTTTGTATATACAAATTACAATTTTACTGTTCAATGGCTTTGGCAGTGTTTTTTTTGGTTTGACATATTCTCGATGATGGAGTGCAGAGAATTCAATTGATTTCTGAAAATAGTCTATTTTAACAAAATCTACAATCAAGGATCGTTGAAGTTGTGACTAATTGCTGATGAAATAATGAATACACATTTAGAACTTGAAATCAACCAAAAAATGCAGTGGAGAGTGTTCACAGTTACCATGAGTTATCAATAAGACCACTACCAACATTAATGCATTTCATTTATATTCTTATATATTTAGATAGTTGGATGTTATTTGACCATAAACACAGAACTTACATTTATTTTACTCTATTCATTGCCTCAGACTTTCTTAATGCTATTTTTGCCAATGCCGTATTTTTGAAGTTTAGTTGCTGTTGTAAGTCATGAAACATGGCAACTTGCAAGGTTTCACAAACAGGAATGAAACAAATGGTCAGATGGCCTTTTATAGAATTTGGTTTCTGTTGAGTTAATGTGGATTAATGTTAGCCAGGAAAGTAAGAGAAAGCACTGCCCCTGTTCATATGGTGTTACAGGATCTTTGACATCTACTTGAGAGCACCAGTAGAAATTTATAAGGACATGCCCTCTAACAGTGTAGCACTCTTTGCCTCTGGCTTGAGTTCACCATCAGTTGTCAAGGCTCATGGCAAGATAATGACTTTAAACTATGCTATTATGATGTCTGGATCTTGCTTCCTGGCATATATGCTCCCTGTGCCCTGCACCCTGATACCTCCGCTCCCTAGGCCTTTCCCCCAATCTTTGTCTCCCTGTCCCCTGGCTCCCTAGCTGCACTGGGCTTTTATAGATGGAGTACCAGATCTTGCATAGAATTAAAATTTTTTGAAAACTTCTAGATAGGTTGGCCAGTAAGTAGTCAAGATCAGTTAAGTAATATAGAACATAGAACATTACAGCATAGAACATTACAGCACAGAACAGGCCCTTCGGCCTTCGATGTTGCGCTGACCAATATAAAAAGCAATGACCCTCCAAACTAAACCATTCCCTTCTCTTCCGTATACTTATCAACTAACCTCTTAAACACCACCAAACTTGGCACATCTACAATTGCTGCAGGCAGGGCATTCCACTCCCAAACCACCCTTTGGGTAAAGAACCTATCTCTGATATCTGTCCTATAACTATCACCCCTTAATTTAAAGCTGTGTCCCCTCGTGCTAGCTTTCTCCATCCTAGGAAAAAGGCTATCACTGTCCACCCTATCTAAACCTCTAATCATCTTATATGTTTCGATTAGGTCCCCTCTTAGCCGCCTCCTTTCTAACGAAAACAACCTCAAATCCTTCAGCCTCTCTTCATAGGACCTGCCCTCCATACCAGGCAACATCCTGGTAAACCTCCTCTGTACCCTCTCCAATGCCTCCACATCTTTCTTATAATGTGGGGACCAGAACTGCACACAATACTCCAAGTGCGGCCGCACTAGAGTTTTGTACAGTTGCAACATGACGTTGCGGCTCCGAAATTCAATCCCCCTACCAATAAAAGCTAAGACTCCGTATGCCTTCTTAACAACCTTATCGACTTGACTGCCTACTTTCAGGGATCTATGCACAAATACACCAAGATCCCTCTGTTCATCAACACTATTAAGAGTCCTACCATTAGCCCTATACTCTACACATTTATTATTCCTGCCAAAGTGCATTACCTCACACTTTTCCACATTAAACTCCATTTGCCACCTCTCGGCCCAGCTCTGCAACTTGTCCAAGTCTCTCTGCAAATTATAACACCCCTCTTCACTATCTACCACTCCACCGACTTTAGTGTCATCTGCAAATTTACTAATCCATCCTTCAATACCCTCATCCAGATCATTTATAAAAATTACAAACAGCAGGGGCCCCAAAACAGACCCCTGAGGTACACCACTTGTCACCGAACTCCACGATGAATATCTCCCATCAACCACCACCCTCTGTCTTCTATCTGCTAGCTAATTCCTAACCCAATTAGCTAAATCACCCTCTATCCCATACATCTGCATTTTCTGCAGAAGTCTTCCATGGGCCACCTTATCAAACGCCTTACTAAAGTCCATATATACCACATCAACCGCCTTACCCCCATCCACCTCCTTAGTCACTTTTTCAAAAAACTCAATGAGGTTAGTAAGGCACGACCTACCCTTCACAAAACCATGCTGACTATCCCCAATCAATTCATTTCTCTCTAAATAACTATAAATCCTATCCCTAATAATTCTCTCCAATACTTTGCCCACAACAGAAGTAAGACTCACTGGCCTATAATTCCCTGGAAGGTCTCTCTTCCCCTTCTTGAATAATGGGACCACATTCGCTATCCTCCAGTCCTCCGGAACCACACCCGTAACCAACGACGACCTGAAGATCAGAGCCAGAGGCTCTGCAATCTCCTCTCTTGCCTCCCAGAGAATCCTAGGGTAAATCCCGTCCGGCCCAGGGGACTTATCCAACTTCAAACCCTCGAGAATATCTAGCACATCCTCCCTATCTACTTCATTATATTGCTATACGAAGCAATATAGATAATGAAGTGAGTGGGCAAACAAGATGGAGTAAAAGATAGGAAAATGTGAAAATGTCCATTTTGGCAGGAAGATTAGAAAAGCAGTCTATTATTCAAATAGATAATGCAAAATGTAGTGGTGCAGAGGGACCTGGGTGTCCTAACACACAAAACAAAAAGTTGGTATTTTGGGACCACAAGTGTTTAAGAAGGCAAATGAAATGTTGGCATGTATTGCAACGGAATGGAATATAAAGGCACGGAAGTTTTACTGCAACTGTACAGGACCTTGGTGAGACCACATTTAGAGAAGTGTGCAACTCTGACCTCTTTATTTGAATGGGATATAATTGTATTAGAAGCAGTTTGGTGAATATTCTGGACACATTCTGGGATGAAGTGCTTATCATATGAAGAAAGGTTGATCATATTAGGTCTGTACTAATTGGTCTTCCATGACCCTTCCATCCCTACCTGTCCACAATTTTATGGAGTGGGGGGGAAGGCTATCTTGAGGTGGGACTTCCACTCAAATGAAGATGGATGTCCTGCTTAATGCCAATTAATGTTCCCATCTGTGGGAAGCATTCCTCCGACTCTTTGGGTGGTAGGGCAGGAAACCCACTGTCCAGAACTTGACCCAGAATCTTTATTGGTCTTTACCTTAAAATAAGAACAATCAATATGATGCCTTCAGAATATTTCAATATGTTGTGATTAGAAATGGATATTGGCAAAGGCCAAACTTGGAAATCTAAGCAGAATTTTCAAGGAACTCTTTTCAGCTCGTTTCCCTCTCCTTCACTTACTTGATTACTATTTGTTTATTTAAGATATAATCTACTGCAGCATAGTAATTCTCTTAACCAATTACTATCCCATGTGTCCAACCCAAATGAAGAGTGTACACGGAAAGAAAATGTTCCACATTCTCTATCTGCATGTGCTGAATTGTTGTTCACTGATATTTCCAAGAACAAACTGAACTGACTTTGTCCATCACTAAAGTAAACTTCATGGTTTAAGTCATACATTTTATTGATTCTGCTCTTCATCTAGGGTCAGTCTATACTTTGCAGGCTCTCACTTCAGTTGTTGCCAGTTAGCAGTGCCTTGCATCTAACTTACTGTGTACTGTATCATCTCATTTGTGTGCGGCCCTTTCTTTCCCTTGATCAACTTGCTACCTGAATTTTGCTTTCTTATATGTTGACTCTGCCTATTCTTCATGGTTTAGTTTTCTACATGCTTCCATAATTGCTGAAACAGGGTCCAGTAACTTGTCTCAGCATCACTGCAAATTCCACCTTCATATATTTAAATTCTTTCACCAATGATGTGAAGGCAATTACGGGGGGCTGTGCACACTTACTAAATATTACAATATTCATTGCCTCAAGTATTGTTTAAACAGTGAATCTAGGAGTTTTATTTTTGCCTAACAATAGAGATGTGAATTGGATAGCGAAACACTGAATTTTGTTTTTTATTGTTGGAGAAACAATTTCTCTGTACCTTCCTCACCTCAAACTGTTTTTACATGGCCTTTGGACAAGTTGGGAAAGCCTTGGTGCAAAACCGCCTGCGATCTGGGCCCCATTGCTATGGCCATAAAACAATTGTGTTTCATGTAAGGTGTGGATTTGGAAGCCCTTCAAAACACATCTACTGAGAAGTTGGGAGTATTCTGAAAGATAAGCGAAAAATATTTTGACACTTCAAATGTCTCAATTAGATGATGTATAAATATGCTTTCAATAGTCATCAGGATGTGTCTTATAAAATTATATTGGTCATCATTGTGTAAGAGTTGCTCTACATTACTGTGCTTGTTCCATTGGGAAAAGCATCATAATGTATTAAAAAATGTACTGTTCTATCAGCCTCTGCTGTCATATTGTGTGCTGTGATTTAAATCAGCCGACTGCATTATCTTGTTAAACCTGCTTTGAAAAGTTAAATAATGTGCAAAACCCATTCTTTATGAGTATTATGTTTTCAACTGAATTTTGAAAGCCGAGAATAACTTCAGCTATTGATCTGGGAATAATTAAAATTTTTAACAGGCTGTAATAAGAGAAGATACCTTTGTGTTTTTTTTGTTTGTAGCTTTGGGGTAGTATGGGGGCAGTTGAGAGACTGAGGAGGATAATGGGTGAGGTTTAGAGAGTTTTCAAATGGTGTTGGGAGCTGGCCCACCACTGCACCCACAATCCTTATCCATTTCATTATGGTTAACAAAATGCACTGCAAACCCAACCCCTGTGTGAAAAGACAAAGTTCCCATGCAAGTTACACATGGATCACGTGTGTATTTCATAAAGCATGTTGGTCAGGTATTCCCAAGCCCACACCTAAGTCAGGGCCTTGATATCCTCATTGGGAAAGTAATTTGAGGCAAAAACTAAATCTAACATTATGAGGGATTTGAATTGACACTGGCAGGGAAATTCCATAATGCAGCATGCTTCAGTGATCAGGCTACAACTGTCTACTTTCTGAGTATGCTCTGTCACGTGTTTTTTTTCCAAAAGACTTGTACAACCGTGACTATTTTGATGAAGTCCCTGTGGAACCACATTGAAAAATTAGGCATCATTTTCAGCAAAAAATGTAAGAAAACTTGTGTAGAATTGTTGCAATAAGCATTAACTTGTTTCATTTTTATCTTTTGAGCTAAATATGTCCAATGTCCTGCAAGGATTTAGTATGCTGGTTTATAATCATCTATGCACTATGTGAGAGGAGGACCTCTTTTTAATAACTCTGCTGTCTAAGGTGATTCAGGCTTTACTTGACCCTCCGATGTGAAGATTAAGTAATGATGATGATATTAGGCAGACATCCTAACTATCAGTCTTAGACATTCGCACAGTGCTGCAAACTGTCCTTGAATAAAGAAAGGAGCTATGCAAACGGGTTTTTCAGCCCCTACCCCCCATATTAAATCCTATCTGGGCAAATTCTGAAGAGAATGTATTCAATCTGTGAAAAGCTCTTGTGTGTGTGAGAACTGTTCTATATAGATAACTTGAGAGTATAATGATTTCACAAATAACTGGAATTCTAAGTCATTTCTACCTTCATGTGCGGAGGTCACAAATGCTTGTGTGTGTTGTATGTGTGTGCGTCTCACTCTAAAGATTTATTTTTAATTCCTTATAAATTCAGCTGACAATCTTGATTTTGCAGAATTTCTATATTCCAATATTTAATCTCTTTTTTTTGCCAGTTTGGAGATAAAATATAAGCACTGAAGGATGCAGCTCAGATCATCTTACCTGTGAAACATGTTGCCCCTCATATTGTGAACTGCAGTTAGAAGTAATATTACAAGTTTGTCAAAAAAATCCACTTTCGGCATTACAAATTGCTCTTTTTTGATGTGGTTCAGATTTGGGTGTGTAGAAGCATTAGGGGAAGGGAATCAACTTTCTTTTGTGGGTCGAATTGTGTGGTTGGAAGTTTCTGTCCGAGGACTGAAATATGGAGACTGACACTTTAAATGATGATTCTTGAAATGTGCATGCTGTTTTAGCATTGTACCTTTACATATCATCTTGGTGTTACATATTGTGCCAGAGGCATTGGTTATGTATCCATATTAGTGACTTTGGTAATGTTTGATTGAAAGTTGGACTTTGCAACTTTACAAAGAAATCCAATATCCGTGATAACTTTGCTGCAAAAACAAATACAACACTTTCAAACACATGCTGCAATTTAAGTATTAGCATTATACTATGCTCAACCTTAATAACATTCTTATGAGTTCCAAAGAATTATTCACAGTACAGGAGATACCTTCTTAATAGTCTATCACGATTTTTCCAAACTATCTTAAAACATGCAGTGAAATGCGAAATACAGTTGTCCTGATTTGCAAGACTGATCACTAGGCACACAATCTATCCTGGCATTTCAAAATAGTATTAAGGCAATGTTGCATTGTCATAGGTATTAAAATAAGGTCCCATCTTATGCCTGGGATGGATCTAAAATATCTCAGGACACTAAGGGGAAAAGAACAGGATTGTTCTAATATTCGGACAATATTTATCCTTAAACTAACATCAGCAAAACTGATTATCTGATCATTGATGTCAGTACTATTTGTGCAATGCAATGCACTGTGCTTCTTTAAAGAAAATAGCAGTGTCTTAGCAGCACTTTAACAAAACAGTTACTCAGGGTGAAACATTTGGGGCACCTCAGGACATGAAAGCTGTCAGAAAAATGAGGTTACATCAATTACATTTATTTTTAGCCTCAAATTTGTAATTTAGTCCTTGCCTCAAGAAGAAGACCACTGATACATTTAAAATTTGCCCATTAATACTGCTTTTTAAAAAATGTATTCTTCCATGGGATGGTGGCTTCTCAGGCAAGGCTAGCATTTGTTGCCTCTGAACTCAGTAGTTTGCTAGGCCATTTCAGAGATCATTTAACAGTTAGCCATATTGCTGTGGATCTGGATTCACAAGTAGGCCAGACCAGCTAAGTATGCAGATTTCCTCCCCTAAAGGACATTAGGGGATTTTTATGGCAATTGACAAAAGTTTCATGATCACCATTATTGTGACTAGTTTTTAATTACAGATTTTATTGTTTTAATTGAAATTCCACAAGCTGCCATGGTGAAGTTTGCTCTGGTTCCTCAGAGCATGAGTCTGAACCTCTAAATTACCAGACCAGTGACATTGCCACTATGCCACCATCTCAAGTTCTTGTTAGTATCAAAAGAGAAATACAATGGGAAATGTTAATTTCTGTTAAGATACAAGTTTTTTTTTATTGTTAAACACAATAAAACATCAAAGTTATAAACTGTTGTAGCTCGGATAGTATAGCCATATAATTTTAACCTGCCATTGATTCTGGGAACAGCATCTGTGCACTTGGATCCTCCTGCCCAAAGCTGTCAATTAAACCAGATACAATGGCACCAGAGCTCTGTTTTCTGCACTCTGGCCAAATTAGCCTCAAAATAAAACCCAAATCTGTCCCACATTCAAGTAATTTATCAACCTAATCATTTAAAGGACACAAACTGGAGAATACACTGAGAAATGAGGCAAATGAAGTGTTTTCTGTTTCCTGAATAAACTGCAAGACTGCACAAAATCATTTTCTCTGTTTGAACAGAAACTGCTGATCAGCAGAACAAATTGAGCTGATGAGTGTGCTCAAAGAAGAGTCCGTCTTGGTCCAACTAGTTTCTCCATATCAAAGTTTTGACTTCTTCTGTTCCCCGGACTTGAAGCTAAATGTTGATGAATTATAAATCCACCCAGTTATGAGATAAATAACAATGGCTTCCTGCTGAATCAAGATGTGATAATCTACTTAAAAAAATACAATTAGAAAGACGAATACAGCATTTTTGCTGTTTTATAGCAGTGCTTAGCCCTGACTCCTGCTGGTTTTCCTATTTGCCACAAAAATTATTGTTAACAATTGAGTATCTAATTGAGACACCATTGCAAATGTATTTGTTAAAAAGTTTTTAATTGATGTTAAAATTAAACCAAATTACTAGTTGAGGCAATGATACACAACTTAGACAAAATTAGAACTGATATCAGGAAGTTCTTTGCATTTAAAAAGTATAAATTATAAAATGAACTCCTAATAGAGTAATGTAACCAAAAGCCCCAAAAATCATTAAAACCACAGTGAATAGTCTAATGGGGTGTGGGGGTGGGGGGGGGTGTGCGGTTGAAGGTATCACAATATATAAGGATGGCAGTTAAAAACAGTGTTCCGTATCCATCATTGCCTTCTCTCTGTCTTGAAAATAGTGTGGTAGACTAAAGGTGTTCATAATTTGTTTTGTTTACTTGTTAAACTTCTGGGTGGTTTTGTTGTTTGAAAAGGGGTACTACTGTATAGAGAAGTAATTTAAATCTAAATATTTAATAATGCTTGGAATACGTTGTGGTTATTTGGTAGAAGACTTCAGAAAAAGAATTAGAAATTTTCAGCACTTAAAAAAATCTGTTCTGGTGATCAAAAGAAAACTTTCTTAAACTAACAATTTAAATCAAGAATTATCCCAGTGCTAATCTAAGGGCCCACAAAATCCTGATAAAATAACAATCTACCATTATTAGGGTGTTAAAATTTGCATCACATGACTGTTAACCTTGTGAAGATGATAACTCACCAGCAACCTGTCTATTGACACTCAGCCATTATCAAAACATTGCTGGACTTGTGCAGTGAATATAGGTCAATCTTGATACAGACCTTTAGGTTGGTGATTCAAATTGCAGCAACTCAGAGTTTGCAATTTACGGTCTTAACTTTACATATAATCATGGAGACTCAGAAAAGGAGTAGTATCAATCTTGCAGGTAGTGAATTGTTTGCAAAGATTTCTAACTTTTCTTTAGTTGCTTTGTTCCCACTCTCTTCATCTGCCTTCTTTCTCCACCGGCCTATTTTTTTTCTATATTTAATTTGACTTTATCACATTTTTTTCTTTTATTTGCATGGTTTCTTTGATTATCCTTAAATTTCATTGCTTAGGGGTATAGGCCATTGATGCTATTCATGAGTTTCCAGATGCTCCATTGATGTTGCCATACTATTATCAATTTGTTAGCAATTTGTGCTGCAAAACTAATACAATGTGAAGGGTGATGTAAAAAAATCCATGGTGCTCATTGCAAGCTGTACAACTCTTAGTAATTGGGGCGGTATGGTGCCACAGTGGTTAGCACTGCTGCCTCACAGTGCCAGGAACCCAGGTTCAATTCCCAGCTCGGGTCACTGTCTATGTGGATTTGCACATTCTCCTTATGTCTGCATGGGTTTCCCTCCATGTGCTCTGGTTTCCTTCCACAGTTCAAAAATGTGCGGGTTAGGTGGATTGGCCATGCTAAAATTGCCCCTTAGTATCAAGCAAACTAATTTGGGTAAATGCATTGGGATAGGGCCCGGGTGGGATTATGGTTGGTGCAGATTTGATGGCCCAGATGGCCTCCTTCTGCACTGTAGGGATCCTATGTTTCTATTTCTGAGGCTTTTAGCAATTTCTGAATGTTTCTTGTGCTCTACCTGCAGCTTAGTTAGTAAATATGCTATCAAATATGGTACGGAATCTGTCTGACATTTGACTCCCAGCTCAGGCTGTTTTGACTGATCATATCTGAGTGACAAATGACAATAGATCATGCTGCCATAGACTGAGGACTGGGAATTTTTTCAATGTCCTGCTGTTGATTGTCTGTTGTACTGTTTACCAGCATGGCTCTGTTACGTGTTTTCCAAACAAAAATTTGTACGAAGATTGCATTACTATTCTTGTATCTTTGTGGGAAGATGGAATGGTTTTAAGCATTGTGATGGACAAGATTTGTAGCTAGTAGGAGACCTTAAGTTGACTGAGGTAGTGAATAACTGGAATTTGATACCATTAACTGTTTTTAATTGAGTGGTTGATCGTTTACAAGATTTACAAGATCCTGGTTTATGCTATAACCTGAAGTTCCCCAGTTACCTGTGGGATGTTTGGGTAACAAGATGTGACCAGGGAGTCAGTGGCGCAGTGATATTGTTAATGAACTAGTAACCCAGAGATCCAGGGCAATGCTCTGGGACCTGGATTCAAATCCCACCATGGCAGATGGTGAGATTTGAATAAAATAAAAGTCTGGAATTATATCAAACAGTTGTCATAAAAACCCATCTGGCTCACTTATGAGGGAAGGAAATCTGCAATCCTTACCTGCTCTGGCCTATCTGTGACTCCAGACCCACAACAATGCGGTTGACTCTTAAATGCCCTCTAAAATGGCCTAGCAACCCCATTCAGTTCAAGGGCAATTCGGACACGTAATGGGTAATGATTGAGTAATGTTTCCTCTGTGCTTCGTTAGCCCCATTCAGCAAAGCACTATGCAGCAGAAAAATCATCCAAGTCGGAAAGCGCTTCTGGGGATGAAAGTAAATTAAAACAAAATCTTCCATGCGTGTCTCTGGTACTTCTGTTTTAGTTTTCTCCAATATAAAAGGTATGATGAGAGGGTCATTTCACAGTAATATGTTCAAGAACATGTTGAAAATATAATGAATGCTGAATTGTAGAAATGACATGAACACCAAAACATGAATATTCTCCCCAACTCTAATTAGGCTAATCTGATCTGCCGTAAGGTTGAGGGCAGTGCTTTTGATTTCACAGTGAGATGTATTTTCAGCTGATGTCAAGATATTGATTCCTGATTTATTTTGCCATCTCTGCTGATAACCACATTTCATGGCAGCTAACTACCATGTCTGAGAATAATGCTACACACATGTGGTTTTCCCTAGTGGTGAAAGCTACCACTATCCAATTAGTCTTTTAAAAATAGCAAGAAATAAAATTTAAATTGCTCTCTGGAACTTGAGCTCTTTTGTGCTGTACTTTAAAGTGCTGCATAACATTTAAAATCCGAGCAGAATAGCTGACAGCTATCTGGAATTTATATCCTGCAGCATTACTACCCTTAGGCAATTTATAATAAGGTGGAAAGCTTCAACCACAGTAATGTTAACCCCTTCACTTGCAATTCATTACTTCAGACTGCGTCACTTATAATACCCTGAATTTTGCTTTCAGTTGTCACATAGCTACCAATGAATTCAGTCTCTCGGAACAATGATGCTGTTTCAGAAATTCAAAGACAGTATTAATTTGCAATTTCAGAAATTAGCGTATCTGGAGGTTAGGTGGCAGGGTAATAAACATGAAGAATAATTTACTAGCAAAACTAAGTTGAAGGAACAATATAATTGAATTAAATAAAATTGAGTTTATTCAAAACCCTGTTGCCTTCCCTGTTTTACTTGGCAGCAAGTCCATTTCCTCAATCATGCTGTTCTCACTGACCTATGTAGAGATACTATATGGAAATGAAGACTGAAGCTAGTCTATTATACCATATTCTTATTGTGGAAGAGTACAGAACATAATGAGGGTACACTTTTTTTTCCATTTGCTTCTCTGGATGGCATCATGTTCTACAAGAGAGTCTTGGTTTGATCTCTGATAAGTTGGCCAGATCAATGGATGTCAATTGAGGTGTTGCTGAGTTTGGGGTGTTACAAAGGGCAAGATTTTTCATATGGCAGGTGACCACCCTGCCAGCTGTAGTGTCTATGGGAAATGTAATCCCATGAATCATAGTACTCCCCACAGCCATTTAAGGTTTCAAGGAGCATTAATTGGCTGGAGATGCTGCAGTCCCACTTCAGAAAGCTGTCTGGCTGACATCATTAGGTCCAGCAGCTCAAATGGGAGCATTGGCTACTGCTGGAGCAACAAGCAGTTCCCAGAATAAAAATGCCAGAGCCCACAGAATCAGGGAGGCGTGGGGTCTTGGGCAGTAGGGCTTGGGTATTGTGTTGTGATAGCAAGGCCAGATGGGGAGGAAGAAAGAAGCATTAGGCAGGAGGGAGTAAATCTTATGAAGGGTAGGAGTTGAGGGGTGTCTGATTTGGAAAGGGGACTAACCCTGGAGATGCCCCTTTTCATCCCTTCCTCCCTCCCCTGAGATCTGATCAGGCTAATCGTCTGGGCTTCTCTCCTCATTGCCTCAACCTCCATCTGCTAACTTCAAAATTGCATTTATATGGAAGTGGCCTTTAAGTGGCCCCTGTAAAATTGTGAACTGCTCAAGGGTGGGCAGGAGGGTGGCAGGAATGCCACCGAGGAAATTTTATAAGCTCCCCGCCTGCAAATCTGACAGCGGGGGACCACAAAATC
Organism: Sphyrna mokarran; assembly: GCA_024679065.1. NCBI lineage: Eukaryota > Metazoa > Chordata > Chondrichthyes > Carcharhiniformes > Carcharhinidae > Sphyrna > Sphyrna mokarran. The sequence goes on along the minus strand of JAGIQG010000006.1, from coordinate 56,095,349 downwards.
AGTTTCTATTCCTGATTGCTACTTTATGATTTCAGCTGGTAATCATTTCTGGATTTTGGGCCAGGACAGGATCAAGCTAACTTGAGATTGACCCTGCCCCCAATGAAATATAATAGTCTGTTGGAACTCAGGTTTCTACATCGAGAATGGATGAGCAAGTTACTGGAGAATATGAGCATGAGTTAGTCAGTGCCTAGTATGAACCAGCACGGTCAGAAATGGAGGCAAAAAAAATCGAATTTTTGTTTATTTGTAAATAACTACTATGACAACTCCTTGACAAAAATCATGACTTCAGTTCACAATGAATTTAACCTTGTCTTGCAAAAATAGCTCTTGATTTAGTGAATTGTCAATAACTCTGGCAATTAATTTCACAAGAGTTTTCTTTTGTCCAGAGCCGTTTTAGATATTGTCAGGTGAGTTGTGCAGTAGTATTGCTGCTTTGCATTATCATTCCACACATTTGAAGGACTAAGTGCTGCCAGGAATGGTTATGCTGTTACCTAGGATCTGTATAATGTCAGACACTGCATCTTGTCACTGTTTTTAACTCTTTGAACATTGCATCCAGATTACTTGTTTCACAATACTCTGCTCTTTGTTTTGTCATCACATTATCCAGTGATCATTTGAGTTCTTGAACATCTGTGGGATCTGGTTACTCCAGTATCAAGAAAACCTTTGGATCCTTTATGTTAGCCAAGCATGGTTGAGGCATGAACTGTGGTTATGTCCAAAGACAAAACTGCTTTGGGGTATAGTCTAAAGTTAGAATCTTCAGGCATGAAATTAGGAAAGAGTTCTACATGTGATGGATGATAGCAATTTAGAAATCACATCCGCAATTGATTGATTAATTGATGCTGAGATCAATTGTTATTCCTAAATCTGGCATTGATAGATTGTTGTTAACAAAATATATTGAGAGATATGGACCAAATCTATATAATCTTTTAATGAATGTGGAACAAGCTCAGGAGGCTTGAATGATCTAGTTCTGTTCCATGGTTCCTGAAGCAGAGAAACCAAGTAAGTTTATTCAATTATTAATTTATTTTTATTTATATTCCTCAATAGTTTTATCCCCCCTCTGCAATGCTGTCAACAAGCTGACGCTTTGCTGGGGTACTGTTCCAGGCGGGCCTTGCACCCTCTGGTACTTTATAGTCCAAATTATTTATGTGTGAGTCTTGTTGATGATTGTTGGCAGGTTATCAACCACAGGGACCATCACAGTTGCTCAATACTGCAGGGAGCAACTATCCATGCATGGATAATTCCAAGGAGGGTCTCTGGATAGTGATTAGGAGCAAGATCTTTGGACAATTATTCCTCTCTAACTCTGTAGTGCTGTCACCGACCATGATCACAGATCAACTATCTCCATTCACACCAGATATTGAACCTGTCCTTTTCAAGCTTAATTATTGGATAAACCTGCTAAGGCGTTGAGAGTTCAAGAACGTTGCTTGACCTTAAATATGAGAAATAATGGCAAGGAGATGCTAAAATGGTTTTTAGTCATTAACAGTAATGCAAAATAAACATTTAAATAGGGGATTCAAAAGTGGAGTAAGAAGTGAATGCAAAGCAGAAATGTAAGAAAACTAGTGTGCAAAATAGATATTTTGGTTTCGGTATACTGAAGGAGTATTACATAACAAAGCAGCTCTTGACATTTGAATTGCACTATTACAGTAATATTTTTGCATTTTCCAATATCACAATGATGAATGAATTCTATTTTCAAAGAAGTCAGCTTGGGGACCAGTGGAATTCTTGAGGGCTGCAGCAAATATTAAACTTGATTCACTTTTGATTTACAATTTCAGTGGACTAATTTGTATATCTTTATAAAGCTTATTTCACTATGAGAATACATTTAGGAAATAATTCATATTTTTTGTGCGTCTCTTGGGCAGTTTTCATAGCAAGATAAAAAATCAAATTAATTTTACAGAAATGGTTTGTTGTCTTACTTGGCGGCATCTTTTCTCTTTTTCAAGCCTCCTTCAGTCCATGATTCAATTTTATCAACCCACTTGTTTTTCCTTCTTTCCTTTCTGCTTTCACCTCCAATTTTTTCTTTAATTGTTGCCATCATGAGGCTGCTGATTCTTTGTTTCCAGTGTTTCTATTTGACAATCTTTCTCATTAACTCCACTTATTAACCTTTTTGCTTCTTGAACTGCTACTTTTGATCTCGTCTATGTACTTGTCTTTCTGTCCATCTGAACATTCTCCACCGTACACACACTTCACATTCCATATACTCTCCTTTCCTTCTCTACGTACTGTATTGCACATAAGTAACAATATTTTTTACTGTATACTAATGCATGTAGCAATAATAAATCAAATCAAATTAAATATGAGCTCTCACACCCATTGAGTGCAACGCTGCACAGTGATGACTGTACTGGACTTGTCTTCAGCTTCACACTGATGATTTTGGACTTCCAAACGCTATGTGAGTCACTGGTCATACTTCTTGCCATAGCTAATCTATCCTGCAATTCACTTTTGGATATAAGTTTGGTGTTTATCATCAAGCAAGGTACTTAAAATTGCACATTGTCTCTATCTTACTGTTTTCAATCTTGAGCTTTTCATTGTCATTTAGAGCCATAACCTTGATCTTTGCCTCATTTGTGATCAATCCAAAAGACATGATGTGTTTTTGACTAAGCCTGCTGTAGTCTAGCTGTTCCTTTGTTTTGATTGAGTGTGGTGTCATTTATGTACCTGACAATCCTTTTGCTGTGACTTCCTGTAATGCAGCCACACCTCCTTGGTAACTCTCCCTGCACCACCTTCATTTCTCTCATCCAAAGCAATAGTGACAGAAGAAATTTTTCCCTGACTGTCTCCTCAACTAGAATTGACTTATATGCCCACCATCAATTCCATGACTTCTGAAGCACTTTTGAATAGTTCTTGTATTAGCTGCTCAAGATGTTTGGGTACACCAACGTTTGTATGTGTCTTCCATACGACATTATGCTGGACAGTGACAAAAACTTTGCCATTATCTGTGAATATTTACGCGAGTATTTGGCTGTTTTGAGAAGGGCCACCCCATCTCAGCCAAAACCTTAACTGTTGCTTCAGAGTAATGCTGAACAAATGAAGTCTTCAGCAGATCGTGGGAATGTTTCATTAATAACTTTAATAGAGATTAATTTAATCAAATGGCACCCGATCGCTTTTCAGCTGAGCTCATTGGTGTTTTTACATCCTGGCATTCCCAGGAGCATTTGCCTGACGAAGGCCATAGAGTCGAAAGCTCGCGAATTTACTATCAAATAAATTGGTTGGATTTAAAATTGGTGTTGTAAAACTTTACTGAATTCCCAGGACCAGCAGCAACTGATCACTCCCCCAAAAAATGACTAAGTGAAGAATTTTTGCAGTCCAGTCCATGTCGAATAGACTGATGTGGATCATTCTGATTTTCATGCTGTTTTTTCACTTCGTTTTTTTGTGTTTGGGGGCGGGGGGAATTGTGGCTGTAGATTGATAACTGGTTGTGATGTAGCATAAAAGAACTGAATGTGTCATACTGTAATCATTGTATGTTTGGTATCAAAATAGGTAATTTGTAAGATCTTTTATAATACGAATCTCATTTATAGACCATATATTTTTATCATGTTTGGTGCCAAAGTTGGCTGCTGAAGAATTGACATGTGGATTTATGCCCAACATCTGGGAATCTAGCTCTGGTGCTAGTATACTTTTTGCACCAAATCACACTTGACCATCATCCTAGTCCTCACTGAACTACTTTGGCTTTCAGCTGAGTAAGTTCTCCATACTTCATATCTCTCTACTCTGTAAATATGAATAGCGGTATTTGCTTGTGTGGCTGAGTGGGCAAGATAGAGTGTTTCCATTTATAACTTCTGAGTACTTCTACTGGGATGAAGCAATAATGCTGGTGCTCTGTTCAAAAGTGAACTGTCTCTCTCTTTGTAATCTTTGAGATTTAATTGAGGTAATAAAGTAACCCATCAAAAAGAGATTTTTACACGTTTTCAATCCCTGCATATATTTCCTCCTTTACCTTCAACGGATGCAGTAGAAACAGGGAGGACACTACTTTTTTCAAGTATTGAAATTTAGGCTTGATGCTCCATTTGCCTTAGCTGATTAACTTTGTCAGCTCTTGGAGTGGGATTCTCTGGTCTCATCTGTCATGGGACCTGTTCTGAGCGAGAACTGAACATTTGGTGTTCCAGCTGGAAAATGCCAGCCATGAAGGAGGGTGGAAAATTTCGGCCTTGGTTAGACTTGGAGTGCAGTGTGGTAGGAAGGCAAATTTGCAGCAGTGTGGGATTAAAGTTGGGTGAAAAAACTGTTTTTGATGTAACTTGCTGAATCTCAAGGCGATTGACTGAGTCACGCTCTGGAAGTTGCATTTTGAACAACTCAGTTCACATTAAGTAGGTGACTGGGGGTACCACACTACTGCTTTCTCAATGGGAGTTGACATCTCTGACACACTTATGTTTGTAGCTTTGAGTATAAAAGCAGAAATTGGAAGTGCGTTTTCTTTTAGTCAAAAAATGAAGTTATAAACTGCCTGAAAATTTACCTTTTTGTGCTTTCTTTTTGAATATCAATTGCAGTTGAAGCTAGTTATAAAATACCACCAACAGTTGTGATAAAACATGTGTTATTCACAAATTTCAGACAGTGAATATTGAATATTACTGCTCTAATGATGGAATATCCTTGAATAAAGGTTTTTATTGTTTGACTGGAGATGTAATAGCACATTTTTAGTTGCCACAATAACACACAGGACAGCACTTTAAAATAGCAGCTTTCAAACCAGCTGTTGTTTGAAGCTGTTTGTAATTTAAAAATACTCATTCAGCTGGAAGCAACAGCAAAAAGTAGATGGAAACGACCGGTTGCCCCAATAATGTGTTCACTTATCAAAGGTTTGGGTATTGCAATAGAAATTAAGCCCGACAATTGAAATGGAAATGCAGTGCAAGTTCGCAATTGTTGGATGCACTCAATTCAGAGGAGGCTACACATGAATACTGGCACTTGTGTTTTCATTCTCCCCTCCCCCCACATCATACATTTAATTAAAAAATGCTGATTATAAATTTACCATGTTAATGGTATATGTAACGGTATAATGTAGTGGTATATGGATTCTGTGTTAAAACAGAGTTTGTTTTGTGTAAATCATATGTCCATAATTTCTCATTCACACATAATGCAAAAATTAATATGCCTGGAGTGGATTTTGGAGCATTTACTTGTGATAGCTCCCTCCTCTGTCTCACCTGAAGTAGCTCATCTGTATGCAGTGACGGTAGCTTATGCTTCTCACCCTGAAGTGCATCATCCTTTTACATGTCATGTGTCATCTATCAATTTTGGTCGACCTACATGGATGCGGCAGAGCATATATCAGAAAGAAAGAAATCTTCCAGCTATCATCTAAAAATAAAAGAAGTCAATGTATTACTGATGGCCAATAAAACTGGGACTACTATTATAAACTCTTTAGCTTGTTTACCAAACAGTGTGTTTCTAATGATTTTGGTTTTTTGATCTAGTTAAAATTTAAGCAACTTGATATTTTATTTATGTCTGAGGATTTTGTACTTAGTTGATCATTTGATTTTCAATGTTTGTATATTTTTAAAAAGTCCAATGGATTTACAGCAGTTATCACAGAGACTCAAGAGCATCAGAATTATTTATTTGCCTGCTGATGGCAGAAGATACTTTGCTATATTAGCTACCATCATTTAAGCTAATACTAGGAATAGCTGCGATTGAGGAAAATTAACTGTTTAGTTTTAAGTAAATACAAAGTAACTCCGACTTGACATTTTTTAATTTAAACCATTTGCAAGATCTGTCCACAAATCAAAGATTTGGTATCAGCTCCACTGCTTCCCTTTGGACTGAAGTGTTTTATTTTATGGTGTGAAGCAGGGGAGTTGTGTCTTTATAGTTCCCTATCTTCCAGATCTCATTTAATTAAATCTTGATTAGCACTGGGGAGGGAGATAGGGGTTTGATGAGTTGGCACAATATTTATTTATATGTAGTGCAGGTCAAATGAAACTCAAATGCATGCTCAGGATCAAATATAAATGTGTATAAGTTATACTTCTAAGTAGTCAATACTTACAAAGTGCCATTTGCAATTTTGTTGCCTTAACCTGTTGGGTTGTCTGCAAAATCTTAAAATTGAAGCTCAAATGGAAATGCAGATCTTAAAATGCGGGTTGAATCCTAGATTTTAAAAGGTTCAATGTGACTTTGTTCTCTTATTTTGGCTAATAACATTTGTGTTTTCTACTTTGCACAATGCAGCTCCTATTGTGATCAGTTGGCAAAATTTGTGTTCATTCTATTCACCTTAGAATTATTTTTTTCTTCAAATGAGCAAACAATCAGAAATTGGGTTGATAAGTATTTCATTTCAAAGGCTGGCATATTAACTACACAACTCAATAATCCTCGACCAGATAAGTGATTGCAAATTTGCATATATTGTATTGCTGAAGATGATCATTCATAACATCACTGCTTCCCAGTGCCCTAGAAAACACAGGATTGCAGGACAAGAGAGGTAATGCATTTAATTAAAAGACTCAAACTGTCATCTGAAACTGCCAAGTGAAACAGCTCAATGTTCCTCAAACACTTTTGGTTGAAAGACCCCTTTTCAGATGGTTGAGTAATCACAGACTTTCTCACTTTTCCCCCTCCACCATTAAATTAGAGAACTAGCATCCTCAGTGAACTTATATTTTGGCACCCTTTGAGTTTTTCTTCTTAAATATTAGTAAAACTCCCTTCTTGCAGAAAACCAGCATTCACCTGTTACCGGCCTATATTGATTTACCTGGAGTGCCCCTCTCAGTACATCACTGTGCATGCTGACCTCTTAGATGAGACAGCCAGTCCATTTTGCACCATGTATGTAGTGGCTGTAACAAGCTTGTATTTGGTCACTCCTTATTCACTTATTCTTGATCATAATGCCCCCTCACCCCATCTGGCCATGATGCCTTTTAGTAGTCCATGTTATGTACCCATGAGTAACCACTTTGCCTGGTAAACACTTTTACCTTATTTCACAGACCCCTAAAACATCTCTACTGATCTCAGGTTGGGAACCAACAGCACAGGTCACTGGGTGTCAAATAATAAAATAGTCAGAAATCTGTGTTAAACCTCTTTTGCTATTCATTGCAGTCTTTTGCTCAGAGATTATCTAAAGATTGTAGTATTGATACTTTCATGGAATTACTCCAGGCAGCAACAGCAGTTTAATCTTAAGCTTCATCCTGCTCCCAATGAATGTGGATATACCTTTTGCATTTTTCATTGTTTGTAAATTAATTTGCATGTTAATATTCTGCCATTCATATATAACCTCTCCCCTATCACCCTTTAATTGTAACATTTACTAGTATCTTGTCTTACAAAAACATTCTGTTTTTCAGTTATTCCTACCAAAGTGGATAATTTCATACTTTCCACATTATAGTCCACTTTCCTGTTGGCTCACTTCAGGATCTTTTAGCCTTTTGCAGCCTCTGCATCCTCCTCACAGCATATCTTCCCATCTAGCTTTATATAATCAATCAGTTTAAGTATATTACACTCAATTCCTTCATCTCTGTCATAGTTTTTAAATAACTGAGGCCTAGACATTGATCTTTACAGCACACCACAATTTAGACTTTATCTTCCTGAAAATGACCCATTTATTTTTACTCTATTTTTTGCTGTTAACCAATCTTGAGTCCATCCAAATATATGACTCCAACTGCAAGAGCCCTAAGCTTATATAATAGAATCATTGGCTCCTTCTTCACTGTAGGGATTCTTTCAGCCCATTGAGCATCTAATGACTACAAACCCACCCAGCCCCTATCCCCATAGTCCCGTGCATTTACCCTAGCTCGTCCCCATGATGCTAAGGGGCAATTTAGCATAGCCAATCCACCTAACCTGCAAAATTTTGGACTGTGGGAGAAAACCTCTGCAGGCATGGGGAAAATGTACAAACTCCGCATAGTCAACCAAGCCGAGAATCGAACCCGGGTTCGATTCGCGTTGAGACAGCATTGCTGACCACTGTGCTGCCGCACCAGTAATGACCTCTTGTGTGGCACTTTATCAAATGACTTTGAAAATTCAAGTATGTGCCCTTAATTTCATTGCTCTGGAGGTTGGTTAGCTCAGGTGCAGGAGGATTGTAGAGTGGTGCAATAGATAACACCGACAGTGCAGGCTCAGGTAGTTCTTAGGCCCTATCTCTTTGTCCAGCCCTGTGCTTGATGCACAGTAGTATCCTTCACACTGCATAACCAACTGTCTCTTTCTAACAGAGTGAGACAGAGGTGGCACAGTGGCTACCATTGCTGCCTCACAACGCCAGGGACCCAATTCAATTCCCAGCTTGAGTCACTGCCTGTGTAGAGTTTGCACATTCTCCTTGTGTCTGCATGGGTTTCCACTGGATGCTCCAGTTTGCTCCCACAGTCCAAAGATGTGCAGATTAGGTGGATTAGCCATGCTAAATTGGCTCTTAGTGTCAAGGGGACTAGCTAGGGTAAATGCATGGAGTTTGGGGATAGAGCCTGGGTAGAATTGTGATTGATGCAACTACATTGGGCCGAATGGCCACCTCCTGCACTGTAGCAATCTGTGATGTGATACCTATGGTCTCTCATGAGTTAAGGCTCAATATCAATTCCCATACTGATTTGCATTTTCTGGGCGAAGATTCTTTCTGTTCATTGCTTTGCTCTCATCCTTGATTGTCAGAGTTTCCTTGCATCTTTTTTTAATTTCGCTGCATTTTCTAGAAGTCAAATACTCTAGCATATTTAGTTCCCAAATCTGGTCACCCTGCATCTGCACGTTAATAAAGGCTACTATGGCAAACCCATTTATCCCTTGTTTGTCCAGTTAATTCATTTAAAATTATCTGAATATTTAGCTGCAGCACTTTAAGTTTAACATTTCACTATTTTTTTTCCGAACATGATTTAGTTGCCAGTGACCTGTTAGTGTGATTAAACCTTCTTTGACTTAAATTGAATTTGACTTGAATTGACATATCAGGTTCACAGAATAAAAATAACCTTTTAATGGAAATTTCATACATGCGTTTATTCCTTCTCTGTGCAAATACTAAGCGTAAATTTACAACTTAACCTGCAGTTGCTGTCATTGGCATTTATTCTGTTTCCTGCCACCTATATTTTCAACAATTTACTTAACCTCTGCAATGGTGAAGTCTTAACTTGATAGCTCTTCAAATAAAATAAAGCTCAACTTTAGGATACCTGAATGATTTTTGCAAAAGTATTGCTTCAATTTTATAGTACTCTATCACCCTGAGGCACAAACTTAGTGGAAACTTAATGGAATGGATTGACTTTTGGCCACAGGCAAAGCCGCTTTAGGAATAAGCAAATTTTAACAGTTAATGAATAAAATAAATCAATATGTGCTTCTGTTGCTGTCCGTCGTTGAATACGCACTAGGGTATCAAACATCAGTGTAGCTGCTGTACGATGCAATAAAAACAGGAAATGCTAGAAAAACCTAGTCGGTCTGGTAACATCTGTGGAGTGAGACACACATTGTTAATATTTTGAGTCCAGTATGACACTTCTTCGGAACTCAGAGCTTGAAACATTGGGAATGATGTAAACTTGTGTTAGCCGTTAGCATAAATGACGAGAGGCTCAAAATCTTGTGAAATTAGAAAGTGAGATCTCATTTTCTGATTTTCCACATCTCTTGCCAGTGTGCCTGTCATCTGATGCCTGTGTGGGGTGGGAATCACCCTGGTGCCTGTGTGGAGGGAATTGGGAGATCATCCTGATATTCATGTGGGCGTTCCCCTTGTCCAATGGGGGGGTTATTTCTGAGGCACCATTTTAAAGATGGTGCCCCAATCTCTGTGGAGCTGATGTCGCTGGCTCTTTCAGAGCCTGCCTGATGGCACCATGTCTCCAGATTCAGACACCAGAGAGAAAAGTCAGCTGTGCTACTGGAGAGCCACACACCGGTTTTCTCACTAAAACCGATACTCTGACAAGATTCCGCCGATTAACTGTGTTTCTCTCTCCATAGATTTTGCCAGATCTACTGAGTTTTTCTAATATTTCTGTTTTTATTTCAGATTTCCAACATCAGCAGAACTTAACTTCTATTTAATCGTACTATTCATTCTTTTGTACTTAATATTGGCACTAATGGTAAAGAAGAAAGGACAGCCTTGGAATTTGCTAACTTGAACTTGTTGGAGAACTGGGCTTTGGATTTTTTTCAACAAAACGTTTGTGGATAGCATAACAATAGCATTTTATTAAGTGTTTGCCAATTGACTGGAAGTATAATAAAATATATTCAGTCCAGTCAACTTGAGAGTGATTAATCAAGTTTATTTAGGTCTTGGATCACCTGTTGATGACTTTGAGAAGTTATTTGAGCAATCTTTTCTAAAAATTAATATGGAAAATTTAAGGGGAAGAGAACTAATCAAGGGCATTTTGGCTTCGTATGTTTTTCTATTTCGAAGCAAACTTAACAATATTTTCTATAATTTCCAAGAGCCTTTATATACTGAACAGTCCATCAATTTTGGGCTTCGCTCCTTGTCAAGATGTTCCAGTGATATCAATGGCAGACAGCAATCTCTGCGATCTTAAGGTAAAGCAGGAGCCTTAATTTACAATGGTGCATTGAACCTTATTCTGGACTGGGGAAAGCTATCTTTCCTCAATTCCACTCCACTGGAAGTTCCAGGCAAGAATCACCTGAAATTAACTCATGAAACAAGAGAGCCACTAGTTCCTCAGAAGCTACTTTTGGATGCATTACAATGCTTCCTATGAATGACATAATTGGAACATCCTAGCAGGGAATAATGACCCAGATTGAGGAGCTCTATGTCTTGAAGAAAAACCACTTAAGCATCAAGCAGAATTCTACGTGGTCTACTGTTTTTTGATACTAATTGGGGATGAATTTTGATCAAGGAGAACTACCTGCAGGTTTTCCCCTTCTTGCTTTGAAAGCCCTAAAATATCAATGTAATGGATAAATTTCCTGCAGTATTTATGGCCAAGGTATTTTTGTGTTGCAGTTATCTCAGCACAGTAAGGAACATTATGTTTTATGGCTGCTTTCCATGAGTCAAAAATATTTCAATGGCAGCGCTCAGTATGTAGTTAGTTTTGTGTTACTCAGGGTTGGATTTTATGGCTAACTGACAAATGTTTTTCCAGCTAAGGACCATGTTAAATATAAGTGGTAGCAAGCCCAGCACCTTCCCACCCACAATACAATGGGTGGGCAAATGCTGAAATCAGTAGCCTGCCTGCCATTTGTAAATTTAATTAGCCTGTAACTGCCTTAATTTACAACATTGTCAAAGCCACGTTTCACAATGTCTTGGCCATAAAATGATCAGCCAGATCAGCAGGCGAGTGGGAGTGAGGAGCCAGCTTTAGAAAGACATTTTGTCGAGGCAGGAAGGGGATGGGAATAACATCTGGGGGCACGATTAAGCAATGGGGAAGGTGCAAACAGCTTTGTTCTTCCCTGCTCAGGCTCCAATCTCCCTTGTCCTGCCCACCAGCTGCCTGATCCCTTCCCATCAAAGAAACTCCAATTTAGCTGGCTGTGGGCATCTTTCTTCCCTTATGGAGATACTTGTAGTGTGAGCAGTGTTCTCCACATCGTTCTGACACTGCTGGAGCTGCCGGAAACTCAGATTGGCCAGGAGCTGTTAAGGACAAATGTCTCACTTAATCTGTTTAACCCACTAGCAGTGCACTATTGCTACAGCCAGGTTTTTTGACCCAATCAGATGTTGCCAATTCTTGCTACGGGAGAGCAGGCAAAACACTACCCTCATGATACGGCCCTAATGGTTGTATGCAATAAAAAAAAAGAAATAAAGAAAATCTTCAAATGTTCTTATTGCTGTTTGTGGTACCTTGCTATGTGTAAATTGGCTACGTGCTTGCTTACAAAGTGCTGCCTGCTGTGCGTAAGTAAATGGTTGAATGAGTGGGTGATTGGGTAGTGATTTAGTGGGTGAATGTAGTTGGATCGGGGGTTATGATAAATCAGTGAGTGGGTAGTTGTGTCAGTGGAATAGTGAGTTCAGGGGTGTGGTCTGGTTGGGGTTTAATTGGAGTATTTGGGTAGGGGAATTGTCAGTTTAGATGTAGTCGGGTTGTGGAATAGTCGTATCGGAGGATAGTGGATGGGTGAGTAATTTGGTGGGGAGCTTGTTAACTCTGTGGACTTGGGTTGAGTTAGTTAGGTGGAGTGGTCACGTCGAGGCTGGTAAGAGATAGAGTCAGGTTGTAGTGTAATTGGGCAAGATGGGGGGGTCTACTGTGGTGCTCAATTCAGTTACCCGGTTAATGACTGAGTTACACCAGAGATTGAACTGTAATATCTAGATAAGTCCCCCAATTTAACTCATGTCTCTGGCACTGAGATCAGCCTAAGAACTTTTCAGGTAATGTCCCAGACATGCAAATTAGCCTATCAATAGCTTAAACTCCCCAGGCAATTACAGGATATGTGCACGTGTCAGATCGTCCACAGAGATTCAAAGTGCAACGTGGATTTTATTACAGATTTTGCTGTTCTGGTCATTGGTGATTCAGGCTCTCTCTTTTAGCTGGTGTGTGTGTCTGCATATATCTTCCTGCATTTCTACCACTGAGGGATGTAATTCAACAAGACTCATATTCACAGAAGGTTCTGAGGTATTAGTCGCCAAGATTGCGCTCCAAAAATGATTGCAAAATGAACAATTTTACTGACAATGTAGGATTTTTGTAGTGAAAGAAACTTTATTTAATAACATTATTATGTTATTATGTAACTTTAACAAATAAAGAAACTTAACTATTAATAGTTAAATAATCCTTCATGATGAAAAGGAAACAAATTTAACTTCTGACTTATCACTGTTTAAGATCCAAATATGAAACATTCCTCTTACAGACTTAAAGACCACTTTAAATATTGTTAGCAGTCACAAATGTACTTGCTTTAATAATTGTTGAGATGAAGATGTCTCCAACGTCTTCATCCCAACAATATAATAAGTGTCGACAGCCTTGGAGTTTTCAGACAGATATAATTATTCCAATGTAAAATTATCTCAATTTCAACCCGCACAGCCAAACTCCAACTCCTTTCTGCAAAAGCTATTTTTCACTATTGGAGAGTCAGGTCTCCACATGTCCCTGTCAATCGATCTAATCAGAAATCTTGGGAACTTAAATAAACAAAAGTGTATCAACTCTACTTAACAAAGCCACTTGCAAGGCTAAAATGAGTAATTATTCTACTTTCCCAGCACCTGAGTTGCATTGTCTCTTGACATACTGACTATCTGTAGCATAAAGCTGAATTTTTAATCATTTTCCCGAAACAAAAAAAATCCATCCATCATCACTGCAGTTACTGGCATAACTGATTTGAGGAGGAGGCTCCACAAGCATACTTATTCTCAATGATGAGGGAGCCCATCACATAAGTGCTGAAGACAATGCTGAAGCATTTACAATCATCTTCAGCCAAAGGTGCTGTGTTGATAACCCATCTTGACCTCTTTCTGAAATCCCCAGTATTACAGATGCTAGTCTTCAGCTAAATTGATTCACTCCATTGATATCAAGAAATGACTGATGATGCTAGATACTACAAAGTATATGGATCTTGACAATATCAATGGCAGAAGTAGTGAAGATTTGTGCTTCAGAACTGGATACACCTCTTGTCATGCTGTTTGAGTACAGCTTCTACATTGGTATCTATCCGACAATGTAGAAATTTGCTCAGGTAAATCCTGTCTGCAAGAAAATGGCACAGATGCAATCAGGCCAATAGGATTCCCATCAGCCTATAGTCAAAGAAATAGAAGGTGTCAGTGACAGTACTATCATGCAGCACGTACAGAACAATAACCTACTTGCTAATGCTCGGTTTAGGTATTGCCTGGGCCTCAGCATTGTCTTGAGTACTGATGTGATGGGTTCCCCTATCATTGAGAATAAGTATGCTTGTGGAGCCTCCTCCTCAAATCAATTGAGCCAGCTAACTGCAGTGATGATGGATGGATTTTTTTGTGTTTCGGGGGAATGATTAAAAATTCAGCTTTATCTAATTCCTGATCTCATTGGTCCAAACATGAACAGAACAGCTGAACTCAAACTGAGGTGAGAATGATGGTTCTTGCCACCAAGATAGCATTAACTAAGTGTGGCAAGACTGAAGTAAATGGGATTCAAGGGCAAAATTCTCCACTGGTTGGACTTGGATGCAACCAAAGAAAGATGCTGATGTTTGATAGTGATCTATCACCTTAGCCCCAGAACATTACTGAAGGAGTTCCTCAGGGTCCTGCCATATGTCCATCCATCTTCAGTTGCTTCATCAGTGACCTTCCCTCCAATTTATCGTCAGAAATTGGTATGTTTGCTGATGATTGCTCAATGCTCCTCTGGTACTAAAGAAGTCTGTGCCCGTATGCAGGAAGACTAGACAGTATTCAGGCTTGAGCTAATAAGTGGCAAGAAACACTAGTGCCACCCAAATAGTAGGCAAATACCATCTCCAACAAGAAGGCATTTAGTCATCATCCTTTGACATTTAATGATATTGCCATTGCTGAATCCCCTAGTTTCAATATCCTGACTATTACCATTGACCATCTGCATAAATACTGTGGTTACAAGAGCAGTAGGAAGTCTGACAACACCAGATTTAAGTCCAACCGATTTATTTGATAGTAAACTCACAAGCTTTCGAGGTGTTTCGACCTCTTCGTCAGGTGACGAAATTGGTTGGACTTAAACCTTGTGTTGTCAGACTTCCTACTGTGTTTACCCCAGTCCAATGCTGGCATCTCTACATCATGGTTACAAAAGCAGGTCAGAGCCCGGGAATGGTGTGGCAGCACTGTGTGTTATATACAGAATGCACTGAGCAAATCACCAACTGCAATTTTCAACCTGATGACTTCTCCCATCTATAATGGCAAGGGCAGCGGATGGAAGGGGACACTACTATCTGTAAGTTCCCCTTCAAGTAACGCAACGACTTAAAATTATATTGCATTTCCTTTACTTTTGCTTCGTCAAAACCCTATAATTCACTTTCTTAGAGCAGTGTCGGTACACCTACACCATATGAATTACAGTGAATGGTTGCCTGAGCTCCAGGACTCTCTAATGGATTAGCTCAGCAAGTTCTGCTTTCACAGGTGGAAATGGAGTGATTGCTTTGATTGGCATCTTTATCAGGTTATCAGTTCACATGGTTGCTTCCCAGGATGAAGTATTGCCTTATCAGGAAAGGCTGAGCAGATTAAGCCGGTACTCAATTCAGGTTTAGAAGAATGAAAAGTGATATTATTGAAACATATAAGATTCTGAGAGGGTTGATATAATCAATGCTAAGAGAATGCTTCCCTTGTGGTGAAAATTAGAACTTGGAAGCACAGTTTCAAAATAAGGTGTCTTCCATTTAACATAGAGATGAGGAATTTCTTATTTTAGAGGATTGTTAAATTTTGGAATTTACTAGCCCTGAGAGCAGTGGAGGCTGTCATTGAACATATTCACAGTGCAGTTAGACAGAATCTTTATCTACAGGTTTTAGGGGCCATGCAGGAAAGTGGAGTTAAGACTACGTTCAGATTAGTCGTGATTTTATTGAATGATGGAGCAGGCTTGAGGGGCTCAAAGTCATGTTCCTGCTTCTATTTTTATGACCTGACTTTCCATTCTCATGCATTTGTAAGAATTGTAAAGGGTTAAAAGTCTGTAAATCAAAAGTGATTTGAATTAGGACAAGATGAAAAGTCAGATTAACACAGTAAGTGAAGTACTGCTCCTGAATTTAGAGTGATTCTCCTTTCTCAGCTGGATCCACTGAATATGCAACAAATCAAGCAGTAACTGGTAGCATTGTTTCTGTCATCTGCGTTGCAGGAGAAAAAGATGGGGTGCCAGAGTTAATACTCTTCAGTACAGTGCACAACGGTGGCTGTTTAACAACCATGCTAGACGTTGCAAAGAACTAGTGGCTCACCGATACTCAAACCTGCCATTTCAAATGATTTGAGATTCTCATGGCTCTAGCAAGTGCTGGGAAATGTGTATATTTTCTCACATATGTGGTGCTTACTGAGTTCATCAACTGAGTTGGCAAATCTTCTTCTAAACATAATGAGTTTTTAACACTTAAAAGCAATGGCCAGAATTTTCCAATGACGAACCCTACAATGGATTTCCCGGCAGTAGGGGGGCTTGCAAGGGAAAATCTCGTTGACAGTGGCGGGACTAGAAGATCTCACTGCCAGCCAATGGTGGGCTGTCTTCACTGCCATAAGACTGACGTGATGGAGGTGTGGAAAAACCCACCCAATATTTTTATATATTAGATTTTGAAGTTCGCTGTAAAGCATTCATGTTTGAAATAGTAATAAAAAGAGAAAATGTTAAATATGCTCAGCAGATCAGGCGGCATCTGTGGAGAGAGAAACCAAGTCAACACTTCAGACTGATGAGCTCTCATCTGAACATTGTTCTTCATAGAGTGCTTATTAAAAGTTGCAAAATCAACTCAAGGAGTTATTTCACTGAGTTGTTGAGAAAATAATCAGTGATAATTTATTGTGGGTACACTGTTACTGTTTTGTAACCGTTGTTCAGGGTACCCACAATTAAATTATCATTGATTTTACAAAACAGGAATTGTTGTTCAAGAAAATAGTTTCTATGCTTAATTTGAATAGGTCACAAATGTCACTACATTTCCACTATGAAAACAGTTTTTACGGTGGATATTTTGAACATGACCAATAAGGGATCTTCAAGGGGCACTATATTCACTAAATTTGAGAGTAAGAAGATCCAGCATCATGAAACATTATGAAATTTTGGCGTCATATAAAATATTTTGCACTATTAAGTTAAATATTAGACAAAACTTATGAATTAAAAATGTAAGTCACATTGAACTGGTGCACTTTCTATTCACTCTTGGAATTTGTGTCTAAATGCACTGAAATCCTTTCCTCTCTGTCTTAAGTGTAAAGTGTTTGATGCAACATCAACTTAATTCCTGATAGATGTAAATTTACAGAACTAATTGGAAGCAAATTGACAATCTCACTCAGAAAACCCGTAATGGTGACTTGTAAGGGAAATACTAACTTTGTATTCACTCATGAGATTGAAGAGAAACAGAGTGTGGCCCGTATTTTTGCAGAGTCGTGATGATATCATGCCTCAGGCTTTGGCACCCCAGGTTTAGAAGTCCGTGCCAATTTTCCTATTCAGGTGGGGAAATAGAGTATGATATGATTCACAGCTAAACCCAGCAGGGCCATTTGAATTCAAACAGACTCAATTTCTGCTATAGCAAGCTCTGTTTCCTGCAGTGTGTGGCAATAAGGGTAGATATCAATATGTATAAAAAGTGGATAAAGTCAATGAACCATCAAATTATCAAGTTATTTCCATCCCCACCCTATAAATTTAAAAATCAGCTTGCTGTGTCTCAGTTGAAAAAAATCAAAACTTGCAATTTAAATGGTCGCTTACTGACATAAACCTGAGAACTATCATTAGTACTAGCAGATTGTGGAAGCAGTCAGCCCATGGTGGACATGTGTTGAGTTGGCATGGATGGTGTAAATGCAGAAGGGGAGGCAAAAGCCTAGTGACGTAATTGCTAAACTATTAATCCAGAAACTCATCTAATGTTCTGGGGACCCAGATTCAAATCCTGCCATGGCAGACAGTGGAATTTGAATTCAATAAAAAATCTCTTGGATTAAGAATCTACTGATGACAATTAAACCATTGACGATTGTCGAAAAAAATCCATCTGTTTCACTAATATCCTTTAGGGAAGTAAATCTGCCAACCTACATGTGACTCTAGAGCCACAGCAATGTGGTTGACTTTCAAACTCTGAAATGGCATTCAGTTCAAGAACAACCAGGAGTGGGCAATAAATGCTGGCCAGCCAGTGATGTCCGTTCCCATGGTGATAATTGAAGGCCATGAGTTGGCATAAATTAGCACTAAATTAGCATGGGGCTAAAAAGGCCACAGAGTCAGTAGAAGGACATAGGTGGGAATTAAAAGTCATCGGTGAGTGGGTAAAGGGGAATAGGTGGAGGGGGTGGGAAGAGGTATGTGAGGTCCATGTGAGTCTCTAACTACTTTCATCACAGTAAGAGGTCTGACAACACCAATTTTAAATCCAACCGATTTATTTGTTGGTAAACCTGCTAGCTTTCGGCCTTTGTGCCTTCGTCAGGCGAATGAGGTTGGTGTTGCCACACCTCTTACTGAGTTTACCCCAGTCCAATGCCGGCATCTCTACATCATGACTACTTTCATCACAACAGGAACGAAGTCCCAGAGTACTGAGGCAAGCCTTTTACAAGGTCTGCCTCAGCACGTAGCAACATCCGTGATTGCTTCCAAAATGTTTCTTGGGAGCCTGTGGATCTGATTCCATTCACACTCAGCTCCAGGAATGAAAATCTTGCCATTCAGGATTGTTTTCTCTGAGGCCAGTGCACAAAGCCTGGAATTTCTCTGTCTGAGCGACATCTCAGAAGTAAAAATCCCAGCCCAGGTTTTACTTCAATAGCAAGTCCCACTTGACAACGTAAAATGTTTGGATGGAAATTATTCCATTCTCCAGCACTATCCCCCATGCTGATCAGGGAATAAGAACAAAGAATATGTACCAAGAACAAAAAAAAGTGTTATTTCAAGTCTCATAGATATAATTAACTCTGTTTTGTCACTACCTGGTGCTGGCTGATAATAAAAAGCTTTTTTTTATATATTATTCTGATTATTATCTGTAACGTTGTTGGATGCTCACAACATTCAGTAAAATATTTGTTTGTCAGGAGTGTAATTTTTTAAAATGTAATTCAAGCCCAATTATGCAAACATTTCACTTTCTCACATACTGTAACCAATAACACAATACTATTTGGTAACCAGAGGCAGATTATAATCTCCTAATGGCTCTGGTCATTTATAGCCTCTCTTATTAACTGCATATTTACAAGGACAGTGCCTCTGGCTGAGTATTGCAAATAACTATGCTGATGCTGCTCCTGACCTGGCCTTCAGGAACATGTAAAAGCAACTGTGGGTGACTGTTGCTATGATTTTAAATACAACAATAGAAAATGCTGCAAATGTAAAGCCATTCAGAATGAGAAAGTAGATGTTTCTTTACCACATTTTTCAACCTGTTGTGAATTTTTAGTCTTTATTTTTTGGTGCTTTTTTTTGTCATTGAGATTTTCTGTTTTTTCTTGCAAAAGAAGTCACTTTGAGTAATAAGACTTGTATTAAATGTAAGATTGGAGTTTGCATTTCTTCTTCAATTCAGAACATTTTCAGACACTCAGTCATTAAAGTAATGAAACAGTCCACAAAGTTCTATGTGGATGCACAAGATTTACCATAATGAACAGGAAAAAATGGTCTTAATTTGCATTCTGGATTGAGATAAAATGTTTCACCTGACTCCACATGGCTATCGTAAAGTTAATATTGAAGTACATGGGGCTGATACGCAGCAATGTATACTATCGACAAGATGCACTGTCAGAACTCACCAAGGCTCCTTAGACAGCACCCTCCAAACCTACAATCACTACCATCAAGAAGGATAAGCAGCAGAGGACCTGGAGGATTTCCCAAAAGCTACTCACTATCGCAACTTGGAAATATATCACCATTCTTTCACTGTCACTGGGTCAAGATCCTGGAACTTGTTCCCTAGCAGCAGACTGTGGTGTATCTACATCACAAGGATTGTAACAATTTAGGAAGTCAGCTCTGTACCCCCTTCTAAAGAGCAGTTAAGATTTGCTGGCTCAATAGCAAAGTTCTCATCCCAAGAATAAATTTTAAAAATTGGACGGGGTGATTGTGGCAACGAACAAATGGAACTTTCTTGCAATCAGGTTTGGACAGCCACATTGATTGCAATATATATCAATTTTTTTCTAAACATGGACCAAGTTTAACAGGGCAAGACAAAGAAAACTTGGTTGGAATCATTAACATGCTTTATTCCATACTGAGCAATTGCAGAAGTTTGCATACTTGATAGCCTTTGTTTAGGTGCACTACCCACATATGCTGGATAATATTCCAAATTTGTTCTCTAAGATTTAACTATTGCAATTTTCCTTCTTTTCTTTTGTACTTTTCTTCTTTTCGTTCTTTTATTAGTTCTTTGTGTTACTTATTGGCGGAAAAGGTGCTGCTTTATTGTTTTTGCAGATGAAACTTAATATGTACAGACTAAGGAAATCTGGCAATGCTGTGGGTTGTCAAATTTTCCTATCAGTGCAGTTTAAATCCAATTCTCAAAGATGGGCTGAAAGCTTCCCTGGTCTGTGGGTGTGGGCTATAGCAGCCCAATGCACTGCACAGATTTTCACTCTTATCAGGAAATCAACTCTAAATTGTTAAGCATAGGAGACCAGCGAAAATGAAAAAGGATCACTTCAAAGACACCAACCACATCAAGAGACTTTGTTGGGAATGTGCAGTGGTGAAGTTGAGGCATTGAACACAAATAACCTATCTACCCATTTCTTCAAAAACCAGCTGCCCTGCATGTGACAGTCTGCAGATTGTGCATTGGACTTACCAGCCATTTCAAAACCATCAAATCAAAGTAGAAACAAGTGATTCTCATCCCGAGACTATTTTACTTGAACTGTCAGCAGTCTTATTTTAAGCAGCTGGCACCAAGCGCCATCTGGAAAGACCTTGTTTAAGATCCTTTACTGAGCTGAGTGTTCCTGATTGTTGTCATTCTTCCTTGAGGCAATCAACACATTTCACTATGATACATTATCATGCCTTGCATAGGCATCATGATATCACTTATGACTGATGTCACAGCTTTGTGATTATGTATTTTCTGCTGTCATAGCAATCAAGTTGGGAAAATGGTTAATCATGCATCCTGGGCTGTATTAATAGGGGCAGAGGATACAAGATAAAAGGGGTAATGTTGAACTTGTAAATATCCTTAACTGGAGCATTATGCCCAGTTCTGGGTGCCACACTTATAAAAAAGTAAAATCATTGATCAGTGAAGAAAAGAATTGTAAAAATGTTTCCTGCCATGACGAACTTCAGTTATGAAGATAGCATGGAGAAGTAAGGATTGAAAACTGTGTGTGGGGGCAGGGGGAGAGAGAGAGAGAGAGAGAGGATATTTGATAGAAATATTCAAAATCATGAGGGGTCTGAACAGGGCAGATGGGGAGAAATTATTCTAACTTGTGAAAGGATTGAGAACGAAAGGGCACAGATTTAAAATATCTCATGTAGTGAATAGTTAGAGTCCAGATTACTCCACCTGAGAATGTAGTGGAGGCAGGTTCAATTGAAGTGTTCAAAGGGAATTAGACTGTTATCTGGAAAGGAAAAATATACAGGGTTAAGTGGAGAGGAAGGGAGAATGGAATTAGATGAGTTGTTGAGTTGAAAAGCTGGTGCAGACAAGATAGGCCAAATGGCCACCTCTTATGCCATAAAAATTCCATGATTCTATGATATGTGGTGCCCTGGAACTCATTGCTGGGGGAGGTAGTGGAAATGGATATGGTAGTGACTTTTAAGGAGCGTCTTGATAAATACATGAATAGGATGGGAATAGAGGGATATAGATCCCGGAAGGGCGGGGAGTTCTAGTTAAGTCAGACAGCATGGTTGGTACAGGCTTGGAGGGCTGAAGGCCTGCTCCTGTGCTGTAATTTTCTTTGTTCTTTGACACAATAGGAAAAATCACAATAAAAGAGGCTACAGACTTTTAAGTGCATGTGAGAATAGTGGAGGTGGAATGGAACAGAACAGAGATGTTTGGAAAAGTGGTGTATGGAGGTGTCATGACGCAGTGTACTAGCCTGCATGAACTACATGTAAGTTGCTGCCTCATCCAGAAGGAGTGTTTGGGGTCTTGGATGTTGATGTGGTACAAAGAGCAAACCAAGTTTTATTGGATAGTTGAATTAAGGTGGGGAGAATGACCATCCTCATCCGTAGTTATCTGTTATGATTCTTACACTTTAATCAACACTGCAAAGTGGAAAATAGAGTCCAACATTGCAGCATTGTTCTTTAAACAAAGGGTTAAGGGAAATGTCTAATTAATCTGGTTGTGTATAATTTTGTTCAACAAAAATAAACACCTATTGTCAGCATTTTGAGGAATGATCTCGTGTGTCGAAAACTTGACTTGACGGTTAAACAGCACTAATTGAAACAAAATAGATGGTCTCAAGTTTTGATGTCCCCATGTTAGATGAGGGGAAAAAACCACACCCCACTTCTGAAAGTCAGATAGTTACCCTTGCAGAAGAATGCTGGGTGAACCCATTCAACTTGGATCTATTCTTTTCCTCTCACCACCTCATTGATCTTCGAGGTCAGATTCAGAAGTAAGTGCTTTATTGGCAGTGATGCTGTTTCTGAAGGGAGACTTCAAATTTAAACCAGTTGAACCAAGAAAACTGACAAAATCTGAATGACAATCTCAGAAACATTGACAGCTCAAAACAGTTGCGTATAATGAGATCTATGTTCAGGGCTGTTTTGATCTATCAGTTTTTTTAAAAAACTTGTTACCGACTATACCTTGACACCACAGCCACCTGACCAGCATTTAATGTGATTGCAAGTTCAATTAAACAGCCACACATCTGAACCATTTTGAGGCTTAAGGTAATATTTATGTATTAAAAATTTGGAAATGGTATAAAAAATGAATTTTATTTATGAGAACTTATTTCTAATAAAGACTGTATAATTCGGCCAACTCAGATAATGTATCCAGTTTCTGTTGCTACTCTTCTGGAGCAAACTAGGAGCCCACAGCAGGAAATTGTTCACGCTCAGCCGTGATTTTCCATCATTTAGGAAGCAATTTATTGACACTTAAATGCTTTAAGGCAGAAACATAAAGATAGGAACTTGCCTTGAATAATGTAAAGCGATACGGAGGTCCCTGAGGGATGAAGTGGGCTGCCAACTGATCTATGAGCAACTGATTCAAAAGTGGCACATTGGGCCATGAGCGAAGTTATCGTGCTTTATCTTAGCCTATGTCTTATTCTCATGTATTCTTAATACTGATAAACAATTGAAATTATTCCAGGTTCAACCAGACTGCCGCGCTTAATCAATTGAACCCAAGACCTGAATCCCGTCCCTCCTATGAAACAATGAGTGTGCACCCACCCAAAAAATACCTATTCACTGAACAGTTGGATAGCTTCTTATGAAGCAAAATTATCCAAATCCTTCCCAATAGTGTACCAAAGGAAAAAGGTTTTTTAAAAGAAGAGCCTACCTTTCACTGTAACATCAACAATAGATATCATGATGGCAAGGAATTATATATTTAGCATGCGATGCATTAACACTGTAACAAATTACTATTAAAATGTCACCAAATATTTTGATTTATTTTCCACATTGTGTGACCGATGCACCTACTTACAAACTTGAAGCATGACTGACATACCTTACAGATGCTGCCTAATAAGGATGCCTTATAATGCCTAACTAGCTACAGAAGTGTAAAAGCAGAGTGACATGCATTGGATTTTAAAGCAATGACAGTTTGTTCAAACAGCAATCTTGAAGTTTTTCTGAAGAACCTGCATATGGGCATTTCCTAGCTCTATGATTGGTGGCTTGCTAGAGGCAGAGAGTAGAGGTCAATACTGTAAGCGCACAAAACCGTGCATTCCTGTAATTGATGTTTGCTATAGAAACTACCAATAAATGTCTTCCCAACATTGATTATTGCTGACAGGAAGGCATTGTTGAGTCTTTTGGTAAGAAGTCTCACAACACTGGGTTAAAGTCCAACAGATTTATTTAGTAGCACACACCACTAGCTTTCGGAGCACTGCTCCTTCATCAGGTAGTGGGAGTTCTGTTCACAAACAGGGCATATAAAGGCACAAACTCACTCATAGTGTCTGTACATTTAAGACTTGACTACCTGTTCAGACTTGCATTCCAACCATTACTTCGTAAATTGAGTTTGTGTCTTTATATACTTTGTTTGTAAAGAGAACTCCCACTCACCTGATGAATGGACAGTGCTCCGAAAGCTAGTGGCTTGTGCTACCAAATAAACTTGTTATATTTAATCTAATGTTGTGAGACTTTTTACTGTGTTTCCCCCATTCCAACACTGGAATCTCCACATCATGAGTCCTTTCAACCCAGGCACTTGGGGGAAAAAAAATCGGAACTGTGTGAGACTACAGCTTTAATAAAAAAATTGCCTGAATACCACAAGTCCTCACCAAAAATAAAGAGGTAAATTTAATGAAAATGTAATCTTAGAGTAAAAGAACCCATATTTTATAAGGACTGCAAAGATTATTGAAGGGAATAACATTGAGTTTTGGGAGGGTTTAATTCTGTGTTTGCCCATTTGGATTTCATCCTGTAATTCCCTATTTTGCAAACAGTTAAGACCGAATGTATGAAAAGGTAGGAAGGATAGACCTGGCAAATATTGAACATGGCCTCTGGCAAGGTTACCTTTTGAATCGCTTTTTAATGCATGAACTGGTATACAGACAGATTGACGGTTGTCACCAGTCACTGATCAACAAAGGATCACAGTAGTAATGGATTCTTATTCACATCGGAGAGCAGAAACATGCAGCACTGAAAAACAACTCACCATATCCTGTAGCTATTTAACCTGTCAGCGAAGACCTTCCAACTTAATGTTGAAAAAAATATTGATTTCTGGATCTGATAGTTTGATTAAATATTCAAATCTGAATGATGCCATCAAGTGAGTAGGTTTCTCACTCACTTGTTTCCAAGTTAAGTTGCTTATTGGTAAAGTAATTTAGTAAAGAAGGGAGGATCTGTCATGAGAAGATAGTGAACAATTTATTATAGTTATTGACGGAATGAGCATGAAATATTTACAATCCTTGATACATTTTTCAATGTTACTTCAGTGTGCATTAATTCATTACATGATGTCATTTATTAAAACACAATAGCTACCAGCTAGATAGCTCCATATCCAAACCAATTGATGCCACAGTTGTTTAGTGGAAGAATACATGATTACTTCTGCAACTCTACATCAATTGTTTTGTGCAGACTTTTAAAAAATATTGCTTATGCAGTGAGTAATAAGTACCTGCAGAACGTAGCAGAAATACATCTCATCAGAGGTTTCAATGGAGCCACAACATGTGATTTATGATGTTAGAATAATACAGGCATTAAATTAATTCACTTTTTCCCACTAAGCCACCAATTGCTTACCCATTCCTCATTGAGCCCACATTTTCTTTTCCACTCAGCCCTCATCCTCTGTATTTTCTTTGCTCATATCATCTTCCCTGGACTTTGCTTATGAACCCCTCCACTCTGTTCTAGTTTTCTTTATCTTCAGCTTTCACATCAGCCAACGTTTCCTCCTCAAACATCATCCAAAAACCATATTCCCTTTTCCCTATTTGATCACCCTTGCTCCCTCTCCACCATGTTCTGTTCTGCATTCGCCAATTCCCCATATCCTTGCACTCTGTAGATGCAGTAATTCATCTAACATTATGGTCATGAAATTAAGTTGAGAAAAATGGGTGATTTTCTTATGGGAGTAGGGAAGACTATGAAGAGTCTGAAAATTGTTTTCAAATTCCTAAAAGTTTTAAGGGGTAAGTGGTAATTTTGTTTTCCATTGGTTAGTGAATCTGCAAAAATGGATTAGGGTCTGTTTCTGTGAATGTGGAATTTTTTTTGCACCAGGAAGGTGGTCCCTAAAACATGAAATGGTTAATTAAAAAGGCTGTTAAGGTGGACAGTATGTTAGTTCTGATAATCCAGAGGCTTTTTTTTGCAACCTAAAAAAAATCATGAATTCTCCAATAATTCAAATTAAACATTTCAAGTAATGAAGGAAAGTAAATAAGTACTGCTAAGAAAAATTTAATTATCAGGTAATATGAATTAAACAAATTAAAAGTGTACAGAACAGCTAATATGTAAAAGAATATTGGATAAATTATTGAGGAGGAAAAGATTAAAAAAGGTGACAAGGAAAGAAGCTGAACAGATAGCATCACTATGATAGTTTACATGGTATCCCTCTGTCATAATTTCCATTATTTTGTGCTGCCTGTTCCATAACCAGAATGATTGTACGAGTGCTGAGAGAATATGAGCAATTTATTCCCTACTGTTTGGCAATAGTTCACTTATATACAGTCAGTTGACTTATAACTTCCAAAAATTAAGAACTCCACTTGTGGATGAGAATCACATAAAGCAGATAACTCTGATTTTTGCTGTAAGATACTGGTAATGGACATATCAACACCAGAGTTGAGAGGGCAAAAATTTGATGGGACTACTATTGCTAATCACTATTCACTTTCTTGGATATTTGGCAAAAAGATGATTGGACCCAAACATGATATTCTTCCAACACCCTTAACTGCCCCCAATCCTTCTGACTCCTAACTGAGCCCAATAAGGAAACTGGTGCTGTTTAAATTCAGGAATTAAGAAAAGTTATCAGCGACATCTAGTGCCGGGTGCAACCATACATCAACCTGGGTTGCTGTCTTCGGGAGAGGGAGACAAAAATTGGGTGAAGGAAATTGACATGTTTGTTATTTACCGAAGTTGGTTCTGAAATCTAGCAATATTCATGTCACTTTTGTTTGACTTCGTATATCATAAAGCATTTGTAGATTTGTATATTTTCTCTGAAATGTTGATAAAAACATTACTGTTTACCACAGTCCAATTAGTTACGTTTAGTCAGCAGCTACATTGTTGAAAGTCAAATGAAAAGATTTTCTGCAAAGGGAAGCTTGGGGGAAAACATCCTTTTTTGATCCAAACAGCAATCTGTTTAATTGCTCATTTTATGGGCATTGTCTGCTTGATATACATTTATATGTTGGATGTTTGAATATTACAGTAAATTTGTTGTGTAAGTTAGATCTATGTAACTTGTTAGGGAATCTTGGAAACACAGATAATGATTGTCCAAGTGCAAGTTTGTTACTGTTAGGAAATTAAAGATAATTTTAAGGGATTTATATTTGTATTGGCAAACATTAGAAAGAAGATACATTTGTAAACGTGTTCAAGTTAATGATTCTATGCCTGGAAGGGAAGAAACTATAGTTAGATTCATGCCAGACAAAGGTTTTTGTACGTGGAGGTTTGTTTCATCAACAGCTATGTTTCTGTTGTGCTTGGAGAGAGTTACAGCATGAAGAGTAAGGAAAAGTTGCCAGAAGTAACAGTGATTCCTTAGCAACTGAAGGCCTTTTTAAGGTAGAAAGATTTTTTAAAAATTTAGTTATTACTGGATACGTTGCTGTTGAAGGTAAACATCTCAATACTGCCAGGAGAAAAAGACTGGACCGGACAAGAGGCAGCAAAGAGGCAGACTTCCCCTGAAACCAGATGCGATATAGATAACTAAGGTTTCGGGACAGAAAGAAGACTGAAGTTAAGAGAACAGAGGAAAAGATACTGTTTAGAGGAAAATTCAAAGAAAAGCAGAGCTGAGTGAAAGAAACAGTTGCAGAATTGAATGGAAAAGCAAATTTATAGGATAAATTTATAGTTTGATGCCATTGTAATAAAATCTGGAAATCCTGAAGGGATAGGTGGTACACCTAGATATTGTATTAATTGTTAAAACTGGAAGCTTATTTGAAAGAGTAATTTGGAAAATCTGGACTGGATTTCAGAATATAAATCGCTGATAGAAAGCATTATTATGGAAGAAAATTTGTGGAGTTTGGAAACTCATATGATAATCATCAGGGAGATGTTTTGAAGAGAAATCCACCGACATTCACTTGGGTTCAGAGTGGAGAATATATTTGATAGCAGCTAGTTTGTGCACGTAAAGGGACTTTATGTTACTGAGACCATTGTAGCCTTAGATATATTTTGTAATTTGTATTAACCTTAAAATCTGTGTAAATTTGTTAGGCTAAGGGGGGGAGATAACAATCCTAATTTTGATGCTTAATTATTTTTCTGGATATTAAAATTAATTAGTGATCATGGAATCTCTACAGTGCAGAAGGAGGCCATTCGGTCCATTGGGTGTACAGCAATAATCAATCCCATCCAGGCCTTAACTCCACATATTTACCCCACGGACCCCTCTAACCAAGCATCCCATGATACTTGGAGGCAATTTAGCATGGCTAATCAGCCTAACCCGCACAGCTTTGGATTGTGGGAAGAAACTGGAGCACTCAGAGGAAATTCACACAGACACTAGGAGAATGTACAAACTCCACCCAAGCCAGGAACCGAACCCAGGTTCCTGGAGCTGTGAGACAGCAGTGCTAACCACTATGCCACTATGCCATCTATTACACTGTTCTTCCACGTTTTTTAAAAAAGCAAAAGTTACAGTCTTTTGAGTAGGAATCTATTTTGCGATCACCCCGTCCAGTTATAATATCAACTGGGCTCGTAACAACTACTCACACCAGAAGTATTGTTGCTAATATGGTTATACAATATGTTCATACAATCTGTTTCATGCAGACAACGGTTGTCAAACTTGTCCTCTACAGGCGTTGTCCCGTCCAGCTGTCCTGTGAATTGACTGTGAAAGAAATATTCATTATATCAAGTACCCTTTCTTTGAGTTATTGCATGATACCCGGATTGTGTATTGAAGTGAGTCGCTTCTCGTCCAGCCCCCAGACTTGACATAATGGCTGCATGATGGCTTAGCAATTAAGATTAGCAGTTATTATCAAATTAAAACAGTCTAAACAAGATAATCTCAATAGTCAACTGATACTGTTTGGGTGCTCTTACTGGCTGATTGCTTTGCGGAATGTAGCCAATATGTCTTGTTTATTGCTCTGGCCAATAGCATACCTATACAAATCT
This sequence comes from Sphyrna mokarran, assembly GCA_024679065.1. NCBI lineage: Eukaryota > Metazoa > Chordata > Chondrichthyes > Carcharhiniformes > Carcharhinidae > Sphyrna > Sphyrna mokarran. The sequence continues at coordinate 56,066,301 of JAGIQG010000006.1, read as the reverse complement.
AAATTCTAATATCTATGGTGTGTTCATTGGGAAGACTTTACAAGTGTGTTGAAGGTCTGTGGACCAGTTAAATGATATTCTCTGTATCATTGCTAGCGTACCTAATAGAAAGAGAAGTTACAATTCTATGAAAAAGTTCCTGTTCACAAAATGAAGGCTTTCGTTATAGTGGTCTTTCTGTATGAAGTGCTCCTTTTTTTCTAGGAATGCTTGTCTGTTAAGTTTTATTCGGCAAAAACAGGATCTGTTCCGTTTCAAACTGTAGACCCCCACTTTACGAAGATACACACCACTTATTTCACATGGCTGTAAATTGCATAGTAAAAATTTTGTGGTGAATTTGCCTTAATTAAATTTGTACAGATTGTCTGAAACACTTGCTCTATAAACCTGCTCAACATCGATGTGATGAAATTTGTAAAGTTCAGAAGTAACTTTTTAAGCTTCAAATATAGTATTTTAATCTTGGTAGAAGGCTGACCATTGCATCATTAAAATCTGCTGAATACTGGCAGTATTTCATTGGCAAAAAGTAAAGTTTTATGCATGGTGCAGCCACTTGTGTCCAAAATGTCAATGTCCCGAGAGAATAAGGCATAAACATGTAAGTTGACTCTTCCATTCAATGTTTCTCTGATCAGAGATACAAGTGTGACATGCTTATGTTGAGCAGAAGACTTCAAACCTATGATTTTTAAAAGTTTGTATATTTCCTTGCCTCAAAATTGATCTGTAGCAGACTAACTGATTGAAATTGATTAATCACAAGCATGCAATTATATCACGTGTGTAACAAGATGATGAAAGGTGAACAAGATGGATCTTGATTTTTCTTGACATATGCTATTCCTAGGCTAGTATCTGTACTATAACAATCCTCTTAGATATTTGTTGACACATAGATAAGTAAACCCACTTTCTGGTAGGATGGTTAATAAGATATTCTCTTTAAGATCTGAGAACGTTGAAATATCTTGCAGAGCCACCTCAGATGAGCAGATATGATTATGTTTCTTTCACTGGAAAGGGCTTTCAAGTAGTAGATTGGGTGTGGAGACTAATGGGATCATTTCTGGAATACTTTTGCACATAACTTCTTGCTTTTTGAGGGGAATTATTAACTCTCCATTTACTCCCATTATTCCCAGCAAAATGTGCAAGTGAATATAGAAATACAAAGATATGGTTGGGGAGGAGTTTTCCTGCTCCACCCATTATGGGAATTGTAGCAGGTCAGGGGTGAACCACGTAAAGGTACACTGACCTCAGGCGAGATTTTCCATTTTTGGGGATGAGCACAGCAAGAAAATCCCACCCATAATATATAAGAAGTGATGCAATTGATTCTGAGGCAGGGACCTAAATTTTAAAAACAGAGACTACAGTGGAATGAGGCATGAGTTGGATTTGAGAATGTTACTTAAAAGGATAACATAGGATAGGCAATGGCAAACATTTTAAAAGTGCATGGGTGAATTGCAAAAATTGTTTATTTGTGGCTGGCACAAATGGAAAATGGGAAGAGTGGTCAAGCCATGATTTACAAAGGAAATTACTGGGAACAGCTTAGATTTCAGCAAAGGTAGACAAAGGGATTGATAATAGAGTATGAAATTGAAAATAGAATATGAAAGTCAAAGCAATTTGCAAAGAAATTAAAAAATGATTGTATAAGTTTCTATAGGTATTGAAGAGAAAAAGATTGGCGAAGACAAATGTAGGTCCCTCACAGTCTGAAAAGGCGAAGTTTATAATGGGGAACAAAGAAATGGCTGATCAACTAAATACATACTTCAGTTCTGTTTTCCTAAAATCGGGCACAAATAACATAGCAGAAATTAACAGGGTAAGACAGGGTTAAGTGAAAGAGACTTACTGAAAGAGATCAGTATTAGTGGAGAGACGGTGTTGGGGAAATTAATGGGATTGAAAGCTGATGAATTCTCAAACTCTGAAAAGATGAAGAGCTCCAATAGGTTGGAGGGTAGCTGATGTGCCTCCAATATTTAGAAAGGGATGTAGACAGAAAACAGAAAATTATAAACCAGTAAGCCTGACATCGGTAATGGAGAGAATTTTAGAGTCCATTATCAAGGATTTTATAGTAGTGCACTTGAAAAACAGTGGCAGAATCAAAAAGAGTCAGCATGGAATTACAAAAGGGAAATCATGCTTGTCAAATCTTTTGAAATTCTTTGAGGATACAGGGGACTGTGGGTGTGGTTTATTTGGACTTTCAGAAGGGATTCGACAAAGTTGCATGTAAGAGATTAATGTGTAAAATTAAAGCGCATGAGCTTGGGGGTAATGTATTAAGATGGATAGAAAACTGTTTGGCAGACAAAGTGTAGGAATAAACCATCTTTTCTCCAAATGTGACTACCCCGATGCCACAGGTATCAGTGTTAGGGTCCTCGTTATTCAGATTATAAATGATTTAAACGAGAGAACTAAATGCAAATCTCCAAATTTGCGGATAACTCAAAGCTGGGTGGGCAGGTGAGCTGTGAGGACACACATGCTTCAATGTGATTTGGACAAACTGAGTGAGTGGGCAGATTTATGGCAGAAATGTGGATAAATGTGAAGTTATCCACTTTGGTAGCAAAAACGGGAAGGCAGATTATTATCTGATTAAATTGAAAGGGAGGAATGTGCAATGAGAGCTGGGTGTCCTTGTCTACCAGTCACTGAAGGTGCAGCAGGCAGTAAAGAAGGCAAATGGTATGTTGGCCTTCTTAGTGAAATGCTTTGAATACAGGAGCAATTATACAAAGCCTTGGTGAGGCCACACCTGGAATATTTTATGCACTTTTGATTTCCTTATTTGAGAAAGGATACTCTTGTTATAGTGGATGCAACAAAGGTTTACCAGACTGATTCCTGGGATGGTAAGGCTGATGTATTAGGAGAGATTCAATCTGTTAGGATGATATTTGCTGGAGTTCAGAAAAATGAAGGGTTGGGGGGGCGGGGATGGGGCTGGTGGTATCTCAAAGAAACACATAAAATTCTAATAGGATTACACAGGAGAGATGTGGGAAGGATGTTCCTGATGGTGAGGAGTCCAGAATAGTTGAAGAACAAGGGGTAAACCTTTTGGGACTGAGATGTGGAGAAATTTCTTCACCCAGAGAGTTTTAAGCCTATGGAATTCATTATCACAGAAAGTTCTTGAGGCCAAACCATTGTATGTTTTCAAGAAAGAGTTAGAATCATAGAATCTCTGCAGTACCATTCAGCCCATCAAGTCTGCACCAACAACAATCCCAACCAGGCCTTATCCCTGTAACTCCATGTATTTACCCCTTGACAATAAGAGACAGTTTAGCATGGCTGATCAACATAACCCACACATCTTTACAGTTGGATATAGTTCTTGGGGCTAAAAGGATCAAATCATATGGGGTGCAGTTGAGATGAAGCTATTGAATTGGATAATCCGCCATGATCATACTGAATGGTACAGCAAGCTCAAAGGACCAGGTGGCCTCCTGCTGCTCATATTTTCTATGTTTCTATTTTTAACTTTGCAGCTGAGGAAACTTCTAGAAATTATACTTCCAGTCAAATAGTGACATGGACAAATATGGGATAATTAAAGTAATCATGATTTTCTAAAGAGAAAATCCTTTTCAAGTAACTTGCTGGAGTATTTTGAAGGGGTATCAGGGAGAGTTGATGCAGTGTACATAGACTTTCAAAAGGCCTTCAATATAGTGCCACACAACAGACTCTGGCAAAAGTTATAATTCATGGAATACATGGAGATGGATTTGTCTGAGTGGCAGGAAACAAAGTAGAGTTAATGTTTTTCAGGCTGGAAGAAGGTTTGTAGTGGAGTTCCCAAGGAGTCAGTGTTGGACACTTACTTTTTCTGATATTTATTAATATAGTTTACCCCAGTCCAACGCCGGCATCTCTACATCACAAAGATTAAGAACTAGAGGAGACTAAAGTAAATGGCAGAAGAGCCTAGAGGTGACATGAGAAAAAAATCCTTAGATACAAGTGGTTGTTAGGGCCTGGAATGAATTACCCACCAGCATGGAGGAGGTAGATTCATCATGGTTTTCCAAAGAGAATTAGATCATTTGAAAGGAAAAGATCTGCAGAGCTGAGGAAAAGGCAGTGGAGCATGACTCCGTGAATTACTCTCGCAGAGAGCTGACACGGACACAGCAAGTATTCTGTGTTGCAATTATTCTCTGAATCAAACAATTCAAGAGATGTTTTTTGGGGCTGTGAAGATAGAAAACTACATTTTGATTGTATTACAAGCTATTTAACTTGAAACATCACTCATGATACCCAGCTGCTAAGTGGCAAATAATTCTGAAAGTCAGTGTGTATTTTTTCAAGATTTATTAAAGGTAAAAACTAAGACAAAAGCCCAAGTTTTTCTGAAGTTTAATTGTGTGTTTATCACTGCACACTTTTGTACGTTTAAATATAATGGTGCAATTATATTGTAGTATATGACAATGTATCACACTATGAATGCAGTGCATGTCTAACAAGTAAATAACATTTAATTCATAACCTTGAAAGGTCCATTTCTCCCCTGTTTGCTCTGAATGCACTGTAGTCATCTTTTCAAAGGATTTCTATACTTTGCATGTGCAAAGAGCCTTTTATTGCGTCATGTTAGATTATCTAAGGATGTTAATGGTCAATGGCATATCGTCTCTGGTCCCTCGAACTCCCCATAGATCATCATAACACGATGGACTATCTTCAATAATTGTCACTTCCCGCAAACATGATCCTGTGTGCATTATATAATTCAAGGTTAAGGCCTGATAAATGTGAGGTGATGCATTTCGGGAGAAAGAATGTAGGGGGGAGTTTTCTGATAAAGGGTAGACCTGTTAAGAGTATAGAAACACAGAGGGACCTGGGGATGCATGTGCACAAGTCTCTGAAGGTGGCAGAGCAGGTGGAAAAAGTTGTGAAGAAAGCATATAGTATGCTAGCCTTTATAGGAAAGGGTATAGAGTACAAGAGCTGGCCTTTAATGTTGCAGTTGTATAAAACGTTGGATAGACATCATTTGGAGTACTGCATCCAGTTCTGGTCGCCTTACTACCGGAAGGACGTGGAGACTCTGCAGAGAGTGCAGAGGAGATTTACCAGGATGCTGCCTGGTATGGAAGGACTGGGTTACGAGGAGAGGTCAGGCAAATTGGGGCTATTTTCCTTAGAAAGATGTAGACTTAGAGGAGATCCAACAGAGGTATACAAGATTGTGAGGGGTATAGATAGAGTAAACAGGATTTTTCCTAAGATGGACTCAAATAGCAAGAGGGGTCACGGGCTTAGGGTGAGGGGGTAAGGTATAATTTGGATGCCAGAGGGAGTTTTTTCACACAGAGGGTAGTGGGGGTATAGAACGCGCTGCCAGGTAAAGTGGTGGAGGCAGGCACTCTGGAGTTATTTAAGAGATATTTAGATGGGCACATGAACAGAATAAGAATGGAGGGATATAGATAACCCTGACTTAAAATAGGGATTGTGAGCCTTGGGAGTTCCCTGGGAAGTGTGTAAATTGTTGATGATATTGATGTATTTGTTTTATCCTACAGGTACTTCGGTCTGCCTTGTCTAACAAGGAGTGTACACACGATGGGTCGTGAGAGGGCTGCTCTTGGATTTTTCGAGAGTATCTTAGTGCTTCACGTTGTTAGTGTACGCTTGACCTGGACCATTTGATGGGCAACACGAAAGCTCAGTGACTATCACTGTGCTGTGCGGACACATGGATTTGGGCCTGTGTCTGTGGGAATTTGCGCATTCTCCCCATGCTTGCGTGGGTTTTCTCCGGGTGCTCCAGTTTCCTCCCACATCCCAAAGATGTGCCCTTAGGCTGATTGGCAGAACAAATTCTCCCTAAATTGCCTCGCAAATTTGGTTCTAATGCATAGATCTATAAACATAGACAGGGATGACAGGGATCATGGGTAGAAGTGGGAACATTGAGGTGGCGGTGCGGGCTCATTGGGCCGAAGGGCCTGTTTCCCATGCTGTTTCGTTCTTTGTTCTTTGTTATGTATATCATATGGTCTGTTCTTTTCTTAGATTTTCTCTTCTCTTACTGATGCACATTTGCCTGCATAACAGGTTTAACTTAACAACTCTGAAATGTAGTGTATTGCGACATGCTGAGGATGTGATAAAATACTTATGTAAATGCTAAATAATTGCAATTCTTTCTCCTGAATTAATTGACTCCTTGCTGGATATGGATCCTTTATCCTTCTGGAATCTTGCTAAGTGGCATAGATGTTTTTAAATTGACTATCATCGCAGTGCTTAACTGCAGACATTTCAGCCGAACTTGATTCTATCTTCATCCACAAATATGTAATTTCTGCAGGGCTTGTTGCCTATTGCCTCTTTATCTATGCTTAACATAGAAACATAAAGGCCAATTGTAGCAGTACCATTGCTTCACCTGAGATCAGCTAAGTGTTCAGAGCGAATGTTAAATTCAATCTCTTTGGCCTGTGCGGCTCAACTAGTTGCTTGGTAAACTTGCTAAGCCTTCAGTGAAGTCACAGCATTTTATTCCTCATCTTCAAGAGAATATTAACTGAAAATTTGTCCTTGTTATTTTAGTCGTTTAACAGATTTGCCACCCAATCAACTTATGTTGTAGGATGTAAATGCTGGATCTTAGAATACAGCTAAAACAAAAATTAAATTTAGTCATAATCACAATGTCACTTCCAACCCACCATGGTGTGACCAGCATCCTAAGCAAAGTATTAGTTCGGACATGACGGATTGAATTATAAGAAGATGCTGGATAGACTGGATTTTTTCTCTGGAGCATAGAAGGCTGAGGGGTGATCATATCGAGGTCTACAAAATAATGAGGGGCATAGATCAGTTAGATAGTCAATATCTTTTCCCAAAGATAGGGGAGTCTAAAACTAGAGGGCATAGGTTTAAAGTGAGAGTGGAGAGATACAAAAGTGTCCTGAGAGGCAATTTTTTCACACACAGGGTGGTGAGTGTCTAGAAGAAGTTGCCAGAGATGGTAGTAGAGGCGGGTATAATTTTGTCTTTTAAAAGCATTTAGACAGTTACATGGATACAGTCGGTATAGAGGGATATGGGCCAAATGAGGGCAATTGGGATTAATTTAGAGGTTTAAAAAAAAGGGCCAGCATTGACAAATAGGGCCGAATTGTCTGTTCCCGTTCTGTAAACCTCTATGACTCTATAATACCAAACAGGGATGCTCAACACAATGATTTGTGAGCTAATATTATAATGTACTGTTATTATCCTGTATCATATCTTAGAATATTTGATAATATTCTCATGAAATATTTAAATATAAGGTGATGGTGCTGCAGATTTACTTTGTTTGGGGTTTATTGATGTATTAATATATTCCTCTCATCACAGACTGGTTGACCAGATTGGTGAAGAGAGAGATTTCAACACATAAATACAGTAACAGATCCTTATGTGTCTCTGTCCCTGACTGCTGCTTTACATTCAAATAACATGCTTGCATTGCACTTTACAACTAAATCCTAGCAATTTCCTTGTAATTTGCAGGCAGATTTTTTGATGTTTTTAAAATTCTTGTCCTGAGGTTGTCTTTCCATGACACTTATACTGCCTCCCTCTCTCTATTCACTTTGGGAGAATGGTGGTGAATTGACAAAGGTTGTTAATATGATGTGTAATTTTGATTTTGCCTTATCTTTTAGTAACATTAGATTCTCTTTAGTTAACGGAACAGCTTTAGATGGTAATTATTGCAATTCTGTGCACCATCTGTGCTGAGCTACATGAGCACTATAATAAGTAACTATGACAAAAAGTAGAAAGGAAAAAATACTTCTGATATAGGAAATTTGAAATATAAGCAAAATATGGAGATGTTCAACAAATCAACATCTGTCAAGGGAGAAACATAGTGCAAACATTTCAGGTCAATTAACTTGCATCAGAACCGGAAATGTTATGGATGAGCTGATGATTAAATGACACAAGTGATGATGCTTCACAGAAAAAGAAGTGATAACGAGAGACAATAAGGATACAAAAGATCTGTCCAGAGAATTTGTCAATGATTACAACAGGAATAAAAATGGGGAGGAAAGCATATTGAATTTGGAGAAGGTTCCTCTGGTTCCAAAACATGATGGAAAAATGTCGGTAAACCCCAGGGAGCAAATGATCTTGTTAGATGTACACCAATGCAGGATCTGCATCCCAGCCACCAGTCCATCTGTTTCTCATTATAGTGCACCAAAATTCATTATCAGCAGCAAAACAGAAAATACTGCCAATACTCAGCATGTCAGATAGCATCTGTGGAGAGGTAAATAGAGTTTCAGGTCGGTGACCCTTCATCAAAACTGTTGTTTGAGAGAATAAATTCTAAAGTTTTTAAAGTTATTGATCAGAATAGAAGGCTGTAACGTGCAAGTTAAAAAATGAGGTTTCATTGAAACCTGCATGACCCCAATGCGAATATATGATCTGATACATGGACCCAGATTTTCCAGTCTCCTAATCGCTGAAGACGGGACATAGCACTGCTTTACCAACCCTTCCAAGATACACTTTGGGATATCTTTGAAACTCCATGGTATGGCCCAGGAAATTTGAGCCTCTGATCAGCAATTTCCCTGCTCTCTGGAACTCTCTGAAGGAGTTTCGATTCTGAGTTAGAATTAGAGAACATGGACATTTCCAACTTAGCTGAACTGTTATCCAACAATGTTGGACCGAAAAATCCTACTCAAACTCCTGTGACCTATACAATTGACCTATACAATCATTTACACTGACCATCTCCACAAACTCTCCCGCAGATCCCTGAACCATTGATTCCCCTCAACCTCTTGCTCCCTTCCCCCCCCAACTCATTTCATCTACCATTATATCCATCTGCTGCCTCACCTTATTGCCACTCCGTGTACTTACCTACTCACACATTCTTTAGCACATGGAGAAGCTTGGGAACCTTTAAGTACTCACCAGAATAAGCAGTTTGTGCAGCAGAAGTGGGGTGTGGTTTCTGCGCAGATTCTCCTCGCTGCTGTCTGCAAGGAGTCCTGTGCTGAGGGAGTCATTGCAGTAGGAGCCTTTTCAGTGTATGCAAGTATGTTCACAATTTTCTATCAGATCATAATTGGACAGAGGTTTCAACTCTGATCGGAAGCTTTTGGCCATAAGATAAAACTTGAAAATATACACCAGTATGTTGGAGTAGTTGAGTTTGGTTGCAAAGTCCAATGCCAAAGAAAAGAATATATCTAACAAATAAACACATATTAAAGTTTAAGGCTCTTGTGGAAAAGAGGGCCTGCCCTGTTTTCCATATCACTGTGTCCTACTAGCTTACTGCAGAGGCAAAGAACGCCACTTCATTTAACATCTTGAAGAGCTTAGTTCATTTTAATTACCCTATTCTCAGTAGTATCAAACATTTTTTTAAATAGCAATTAGCTACAATGAAGCCTAAAATCTTCTGTTAAATTGCCTTGTCATTTTTAGATATATTGTACTCTCCAGCCTCTGTACTCAGCTGAAACTATGCAGGTAGTTTCCAATCAAGGCATACAGTTGTTGCACATACTTAGAAATGTACAATTTAGAAAGGTAAAATAATCTTTTTTTTAAACAAAACTTAACAATTGCATTTCTTAGCCATCTTTGGCCCAATTGAAAATTTGTCACTTGTGCTTTAAGTTGGGCTCTGAAATCGAATACAGTGTTTTCCTCCCTATTACACAGTGTTGAGACGAGATCCAAGTTCACCAATTTAGATGGTGTGTAAATACATCCCCATTTATTCACTACCACCTCATTGAAATATCTAAGTGCTAAAAAAAGTAATCAGTTCATGAATAGTAATGTTCATAAAATCATCATTTCTAGTGTTCAAGTTGATCACAAACAGCTGTCTTTGTAGGACAAATGGCACTATTTGTTACATCATAACTGTTAAACATGCTACTTATTACATGAAGCACACTAGTTTCTTCAATAAATTTGTACTCAATCGCTGTTCTACAAATCTATGCATGTAGAATACAACTGAAATATATCCCTTTCAATTGCTGTATTTGTGAAACCTAGCCCTTTGTCTTAGTATTTGAATTCCAGCTGAGGATGAAACAAATTCCAGCAAGGCTCCCCTTCTTCAAAAGCATCAAAATTATTTCATGGGGGCCAGGAAAAGAAGAGAGCAGAAATGATCCAAATGCCCCATGAATTCATGGTCAGGCATTCAATTTTTAACACCTGACTATTGTTTGATATCAGCCTTAAAATTAATTCCACAGCTGTTGCTGTGGAGAATATGTTAGCTAACATTAGTCTGTTGGAACAATCGTGTGGTGAAGCAGAGGAACAAAATGAAGAGGCTTTAACCAAGAGATTTATCTCCATTGCATCCTATTATAGTTGAACTGGTTCCTGTTTGTAGGAGGTAAATCACATCAATATGCCCCAAGAGTGGGAAAGAACTGAAATTTGTATTTTGTTTCTTTAATTAGTTAAAGCGTTGCTTTCAAAGAAAAGAAATACTTGCATTTATTTCTTGCTTTTCCCAATTACCTGATGCCTTAAAGCATTTTACAGCCAATGAAATACTTTGGGGAGTCTTCGTTGTGAAATGCCAGATGTAGCTGCATGGCTCATTTAATTATGACCATTCAAAATAAAGACCTTGCATTTGGTTCTCAAACTGAGGCGACAGATTTCATCCAGGATGGCACGAGATGTTAAACAGATCCAAGGCAGATGGTAAAGTACAAAACAAGATAGAGATCTTTTCCTTGAGAGTAGATTTATTCAGCAGTAGGATGTAGCATTACAACTCTCTGTCTCCCAACTACCCACCCAGTATGTGAACTTTTAAGTACTGATTTACCAAATTAACCAAGAAACCAATTTAAAAAAAAAAGTTGAGAGTCCCTAAGGCAGTCTTGTCTAACCTTTTTGCTCAGGGCCCATATTTGCATATCTTTCTCAATAAAAAAGCCAGTATGCAAATTTCAGAATATAAGGTTTGGTGCAACAATAAACTGAATTTCAAAAAAAAAGTTGAGGTTTGAAGGAAAGAAACAATTGCTGGACAAATGTAAAGCAGTTTCACAGTAATGAACTTTTGAATTAAAAAAGAATAAACAATAAAAACGACCAGAATGTTTGGTTGATGGGGAGGGAAGTGGCTGAGTGTAATTGAATGTTAGTGTGCTTGCATGGAAAGTGAGACTGGCCATAAGGTATTCACCTTCCTCCCCCACTCCTCCTCTCCCCTTCCTCTCTCCCTCCTTCTCTCCTTCCCTCTCTCACTCATTCCCTCACTTTCACTCTTTCAGCCTCCCTCATCCACTCATCCACTCACTCACAATCAGTCACTCACTCACTCCCACACATTGTCACTCCAACATATTCACTCAGTCACATTCACTCTTCCCGCAGACCCACTCACTCAATCATTCCCACACATCCCCTCACTCTCTCACTCATTCAGTGGTGTATTCATTCAGACACCCACTCAATCAGTGTTTCATACACACCCAATCTGTTACTGGTTCCATTCCTGTCCCACCAAAATGACAAAACTTTAATTAACTTGGGCCCAATTTGACTTTTCTTTCCCTGGCTTGCTCATTAGTCAGTCTGTCTATAGCAAACAAAGGAGTGAAACAGCTCCTGATTAGAGAACCAACTTCAAGCAGGATCTTGCAACTCGGTGGTGTTGCAACGAAGGTCGGTGGTGTTGTGGATGGTCTGGAGGGATGTCAGAAGTTGCAGCATGACATCGACAGGATGCAAGACTGGGCGGAGAAGTGGTAGATGGACTTCAACGCGGATAAATGTGTTGTGGTCCATTTTGGCAGATCCAACGGGATGAATGAGTACACTATCAAAGGTAGGAGTCTTAGCTGTGTGGAAGAGCAGAGGGATCTTGGGGTCCGGGTCCATAAGACTCTCAAATCGGCCTCCCAGGTGGCGGATGTGGTTAAGAAAGCTTACGGTGTACTGGCCTTCATTCATCGAGGGATTGAGTTCAGGAGTCAGGAGGTAATGCTGCAGCTTTATATGACCCTTGTCAGACCACACTTGGAGTACTGTGCGCAGTTCTGGTCGCCTCACTATAGGAAGGACGTGGAAGCTATTGAAAGGGTGCAGAGGAGATTTACAAGTATGTTGCCTGGATTGGGAGGCATGCCTTATGAAGACAGGTTGAGGGAGCTGGGACTGTTCTCGCTGGAGAGACGAAGGTTGAGAGGCGACCTGATAGAGGTTTACAAGATGTTGAGAGGAATAGATAGGGTGGACTCTCAGAGACTATTTCCCAGGGCTGAAATGGTCGCGACGAGAGGGCACAGATTTAAGGTGCAGGGAAGCAAGTACAGAGGGGATGCTATGGGAAAGTTTTTCACTCAGAGGGTGGTGAGTGAATGGAATCGGCTGCCGTCGGTGGTGGTCGAGGCGAACTCGCTGGGGTCTTTTAAAAGACTTCTGGATGAGTATATGGGATCCAATGGGATTGGGGGTTATAGATAGGTCTATGGCTGGGTAGGTTTTTGATGTGTTCGGCACAACTTGTGGGCTGAAGGGCCTGTTTGTGCTGTAGTGTTCTATGTTCTATGTTCTAACTCAGCTGATTGACAGGGATTTTGAGAAAACTGCCTCCAGAGTCAGAATGGAGGGGTTTTGGAGGCTGGATCTGGTCACTAGACTATACCTTTTCCAAGCCTGCACTAAGATGAAACTGACTCAATCCCCAATTTGTTCTAAGTGAAGTAGAATGCCTTAGCTGGTGCCTGTGACCAGTGTCAATCTTCTGGAAAGGTATTCATGCATAGCTGGGTTTATCAAATCTTGGCACGTCAGAAATGTCTTTTCTAAGAAGCCAAAAATACAAAAGAAAATAAAAGGTATGCATCTCTGTGGGCACGGAAGCAGTCACCAAGTACTTCAATTCCATTTAGGTCAACCATACTGAAAGATTAAAAATATAGGTGCCCTTAGCACTGAATCAAACAATGCCCAGCAACTGTGTATCTTTAGCAACATAATCAATCAGCCATTTACAGACTCTCCTTTCTTTAAACAAAAACTTACTGAAATAATTACAAAGCAATCAAAACAAAAAAATGATTTTCTGTATTTGCTTTAACTCATCATTACAGAAAATGTCTCTCTTTAATGTACAACAATTTGATTGGTAATTTGTGTCAACACATTTTATGTTAGAGATTGCTTTTCTTTCCAACATTTTGTTTATACTAGCAAAATCAATCCTTGGCCTTTTCTTGAATGAGAACAGTTATCTACATAGCATTCTATGCACAACTATTGTCAGAATGCTCCTTGTGAGGGATTTTTCAGAATAGTATGCAAATATAATCCAATATCTATTGCTTACACTGGTGCCAGCCTTTCAAGAGGAAAGGTACCTTTCCTATTGTTTGTTTTGCAGCTAAAGTAACGCTGAGTTTGTAGGGTTTCTCAGGAACATATATCAGCTGGAGGAAAAGCATCCAGTGAATGCTCAGAAATTCCCTACAAGAAAACCATTTGCAAGAAGCTTTGGTGTCAAGGTAGTGGTAAGTCCTCACTGGGATTTTGAGTTAGTAAAGGTGTTGCTGGAATAAAAGGAATAGAGTTGAGTTTGAATTATTTTCTTGTGTTTGTATTGACGTCTTTCTAACCTTTTCGTCTGGTGTAATATAGCGGATGATCTTACCAAAAAAATTCTAAGTTCTGAATGGGCATGAGCAATGGAAGTTTCTGATCTGTTTTTTGATGAGACCACAAATTTAATGTTATGCTACTCTGTGCAAAAAATCTTGTTATGTCCATTTCCTACTATTGGAGCCATAGTATTTATATGGCCAGTCCACTTACTTATCTCACCAATGCTAATTCCCAGAATGTTGATGGTAGTTGCTGAACAGTGGGATGATGCTGAATGTAAATGAGATATGATTAGATTCTCTCTTGTTGGAAGTGATCATTGCCTGATACTTATGCCCCATAAAAGTTACTTGCCACTTATCAGCCCAAGCCTGAATGTTCAAGTCTGAAGAGTTGCAGATGATGCTGAAAATTCTTCAATCGTCAATGAACATCTCCACTTCTGAACTTATGATGGAGGGAAGTTCATTGATGAGGCAGCCGGAGTTGGTTTGATCGAGGGCATCACACGAAATAACTCAGACTATAATGTTCTGAGACTGAGAATATAGGCTACGACCACAAGCATTTCCTTTATGGTCAGTCTGACTCCAACCAGTCGAGTTGACTTGAATTTTGCGAGTTTTCCTTGATGCCATACTGGGGTCAAATGCTGATTTGATTTCAAGTGAATCACTTACCTCACCTCTTGAGTTCACTTCTTTGAGTCAAGTTTTAAACAAGACTGCAACGAGATCAGGAGGCCAGGGGCCCTGGTGCAACCCAAATTAAGCATTGGTGAACAAAATACTGTTGCACAAGTGCAGTTTGATAGCATCATTGATGACATCTTTCATCACATTGCTAATGATTGGGAATAAACCAATGGGGCAATAATTGGCCAAACTGGATTTGTCCTACTTTTTGTTGGACAAGACGTATCTGGCACTTTTTCAATTTTATTCAGGTAGGTATTGGTATTGTAGCTTGAACAACTTGGCTTGGGGCATGGCCAGATCTGGAGCGCAAATCTTTAGAATTACAGCTGTGATGTGATCAGGGTAATAGATTTTGCAATATCTAATGCCTTCAGCCGCTTTGTGGTATTGTGTAGAATAAATGGAATAGGCTGAAGCTTGTGAATCTGGTGTCCTCAAGTGGAAACCGAGATGGATCAACCACTTGGTATTTTTGCTGGCTCTTTCCATCACTGAATACTTGAGGCCTGATTTGCTCCTTCCTAAGCAAGAGCTACCTAGATAATCTGCAGTATCTTTAATATTAATGGATGGTTGATTACATTGTTAGAGACACACAAGTGATGGGCATTGTTTTATCAAGAAAAAGAGAACATATATACAGAGTCAGCAGTGGACTCCCATCCAGGCTGACTCCATTCTGACAGAATTTCACATTGGTCCTGCATCCCAACACTTCCTCTGAGAGGCACAGTACACAATTTGAGCCGTCTCACAGAAATCTCCTTTATGCCTTTCAATTCGGCAGGGAGAAGGTTTCCTGTATGGACTGCTGCTGCTCATCCTCCGCTTTTCTTTCTTGCCTTCCTCCATTGTCAGGACATGCCTTGGTGTTCTGTTTTATCGCCTCACGGTGATGGAGGACCCCAGTGGCGGATCTCTATGTAAGAGTTCTCCCTTTCTCCATCAGGGAGCTGGCCCTAGGTGTGTTGCTTGTAGCGGTGCCGTGTAACTGTAAATTAAGATGGTTCACAGATTCCCAGGCCATATTGTCTTTTCTGTGGCCAAGGGGACTCTTGTGTTCCACATTTATGTTGATTGCCTAAGGTCTTTAGTCATTTGAAGGAGATGCCCTATATCTTTTGGTTGCACTTCAACACCGTACTCCTAATTGTTGGTCACCTGAATTGGAGAGCAGGTAGTGATTCCACTTTAATTACTGTGCTCCCGGAGGGGCTATCACCCCAGCTCTTTTTGTTTAATATATTTGGTTCTATTAAAAGAATATAAAAATAGTCAACTGGGATGCTGGAATGATATTTAGGAAGCCGAGATTTGTAGCACTGTATCTATGAATAAACCTACTTTCAAAGATGTGTCTTGTTTTGCATTTCATCACCTAGCTTGGACCCATTTAACTTGGTAACAGAGTTATGTTTGCCAAAAGATGAAGATTTGAAACTAAGGAAAAACATTTTCTGATTGAAGATTGTAAACAGAGTTACTTTGAAGAAGAATGGTGAAACGAGGTGTAAAGTGTCAGGTTATGATTTCTCGGTGATGTTTTCTGAATGTGAACCTTATGCCAATGGCCTAGGCACTTTCACTTCCTAACCAAAGCAGGGTCAGATAAAGAGTATTTTCGAAGCGAGTGACTTGTCAGTTGGACATTGAGGAATATTTGCACATTCTATTAAAATTTATGGATAAAATTTATAAGAAAGCTAATCTAATAAATGCATACAGGCTATGGTCTGGTTTTGATAAATTTAGAAAGGCACACATTAGTGCCTTAAGAAGAATATATTGTGGAATTTTACAGACAATATACAAGACTGCAGAAATTTTATTAGGAAATTCCTAAATCAGTGCTTGCTTTCACATTGTTGTACTGTGATTAAGTGCCATATGAGGACAAGCTCTTGATCTTCACTGAGTAAGATTCTCAGAAAGAGACATGGTTTTGGATCATATGTCTGAGGCCTTTTAAAAACAAGTTGTGGGAAAAGTTATTTCCAGCCGTCCTCATGGTACAAATAGGACATTTGGCAGTGTCACAGAAGATGGAAGATTCAATGTGCGTACATTGTGGGACTGTTCAGATATGGAGCAGATGTGTCACAATAAAAGAATCTGAAAGATTCTGATTGTGCCAGGTTTTGTTAAAGGGGTGAAGTAATGCCCTGGCTAGGCCAGTTAAAATCTCCTGATTTTCCAAGACAATTTTCCATGTCCAAATTCATTTGTGTCTTTTTCATGGTTGCCTTGCTTAGTGACAAAGGTACCTCACTAGATATTACAGTTGTACTCATAAAATAGTTTACAGCTATTGTACACAGAATCACCACTTTTTTCAACATCTATACTGAAGTGTCAGATAGAGAACAGCCAGACATATCACGTAGGTGGGTATTTATGGAAAAAATGCTTTCTGATGGGACCTGAAGTGGTTTGAAACTTTGAAGAAAGCATTGATGATCAAGATCTCTTTCACCACAGAAAAAGTGATCTTGAAGATTTTCTTAGCTCTTTTAGCCATATTTGTGGGGATATGGTTGATCGATGTGGAAATCATCTTTTTGCAGGGTGAAAGATTTCAAGAAGAGGGTTTTCTAAAACATTTAAAGAAAGAGTGACAAAGAAAGGAAGCTGTGGAAATTAAGCAAATGGGTTAATGGATTAAATGATGCGTGGAAGGTATGGGTTGGGTTTGTCTTGCTGAAAGTTGACTTTATTCAGTTGAAAGCAGACCCAGGAATGTTTTACTGATATCACAAAGAGAAACTTGCAGGCATCTTTATGATGCATGTCAATATTCCAATTTCTGTGGAAGTTGAGCAGTTTGTTACAGATAAGGTAAAAGGGGAATTCAAGCAAGTCAGACTTTAAGTGTCTTTGATATATAGGCCCAGAACTCGAGGAAATTTTACCCTGCAAATATTCCAGATTATGTGCTGAGGAAGCCCTGGAATCTCCAATTAGTCCCAGCCGTCTTACAGTATTTCTTATCAGAGAGCTTAGGACACCTCCCTCTGCTCTCTGACATATGCACTCTGAATTTCTTTTCTGTGCCGGATAGCACAGTAGTTAGCACTGTTGCCTCACAGCGCAAGGGACCCAAATTCAATTCCCACTTTGGATTACAGTGTGGAGTGGAGTCTACACATTCTCCCCTTGTTTGCATAGATTTCTGCTGGGTGCTCATGTTTCTTCCCACAGTCCGAAAAACAGACACATTAGGTGCAATGACCATGCTAAATTTTCCCTCAGTGTACCCCAACAGGCACCAGCATGTGGTAACTAGGGGATTTTCACAGTAATTTAATTTCAGTGTGAATGTAAGCATACTTGTGACGAGTAAATAAACTTTAATATATCACTGAACCCCTGTTGCTCAGTAACAGCAAAGTTTTTATCACTGTTTATTCACCAAAATCACTACTGACCCATTTGTAACCTATCTCTTTACCTCAAGGGTTATAAAACCTCATCAAAAATACAAGTATAAAAACAAATCCAGAAAACATTATTTTGCTTTACTGCATTGTATTTTTTAAGGTTCACTTTCGAAATTCTCAAAGTTCCTTTAATTCCTCCAGAATTTCAACCCTTAACCTATCTTAACAAACAAATATAAAGTTTAAGTTATACAGTGTTCCTAACATTTGGGCAACATGCTTGCATGTACAATTCCCATCAAGTGCTATATATACCTCCACAGAAAGATGCTAAATAGAGGCCAAGAATTTCCTCACAGAGGGCAAATTGAGGGAGAAGTATTCTAAATCAACTATTTTCAAAGCATTATCTGGTCCCTTGTCATTGACATTATCCTTCTCCCTGGCAATGCTGAAGTTTAACTAAACCACTCACAATCTTGGTGTTGTTTTTGACTCTGAGATGAGGATTCAATGATATACCTGCTTCATCATTAAGACCACCAACTTCAATCCCTGTAACAAAGTCTAAATGAGTTGCTGTCTCAGCTCATCTACTACTGAAAGCCCCATTCATGCCTGTCTTACCTTTCGATTTGACTTCTGGGCAACCTCCCATTTTCAACTTTGCTTAAATTGCAGCTTATCCTAAACTGATGTTCATATACAAACCCACACCAAGTCCCATATGCCCAATGCTCAGTCACTTAATTGATTCCCACTCAGTAGCATCTCAGTTTCTAGATTTTCATGCTTTGTTCTCAAATGTTTTCAATACATCAATCCTCCCTATCTCTATAATCTAGAGATTTCTGTGCTCCTCAAATAATGCCTCTTCTGCATCCCTAATGTTAATTGCTCCACCAATGATGATCAAATCTTCAGCTGCGTAGGTCCGAAGCTGTAGAATCTTTCTTAAAATTTGGCTGCCTTCCTATTGCTCTTTCTTTAAAATGCTTCTTAAAACTACCTCTTTGACTCAGTATTTTGTCATTTGCCTTAATATCTTCTTATATAACTCAGAATCAGATTTGTTTGATAATGCTCTTGTAAAGTATCTTTGGTAATTTGCCACATTAAAGGCACTCCACAAATTCATGATGTCATTACTAAATGTGGTGGAGCTCAGCTGGCTATTTGCTTGGCTGGGTTTGGCAGATGTTAGATTGAAATACAAAGAAATACTAGCAGAGAAATCTTGAGGAAAATGGGAGTATTTCTCAAAATGAATAAAACTTAGATGCAAAGGTAATTGTTAAGTGCTTAGCAGGCGCAGCATACCTGATAGGAGCTGTGGTTCAGAGGATTAAGACAGAAGGTATCAGATCTAATTAACTCTTTAGTGCCATAGGCATAAGGACGCTGGACCTGACTTTCCTGTTACCACATTAAATTGCAATGAGCATTTTACCATCCATGACTTTTTTCTTAATAAAATAGACATTAATATGAATAGATTAAATGCCTGCCATCGGCTCTTGGTGTGTCCTGATTTCTTTTCCCCCCTCTTAGCTAATGAGATACAGTGTGCTGAGATAAGGTGGAAGCTGCTGAAATGTAATTTGTTGGGAGCAGGTGTCCAGGAGCATTGGTGACTGTTGGTGACATTTACTTGCTAAAGCAAGAGAACAAAATAATTGTCATTGTCTTCCCCTTTTGCGTATGTCACAACAGCAAATGCATTACAAAAGAAATTCATTAGATACGAAGCACTTTGGGATGTCTTTGAAGAGGTGATAAG
This sequence comes from Sphyrna mokarran, assembly GCA_024679065.1. Classification (NCBI taxonomy): domain Eukaryota; kingdom Metazoa; phylum Chordata; class Chondrichthyes; order Carcharhiniformes; family Carcharhinidae; genus Sphyrna; species Sphyrna mokarran. Next base: position 56,046,757 of record JAGIQG010000006.1, on the reverse strand, counting down.
GTGCTTATAAGCGCAAGTCCTGTTTTTGCAGCCCTTTGTTTAAAAATGTGCCTGCTTGATAAAATAAGGGTCTAGTGAGTGATTGCCATTTTGTCGTGGCACCTGTGAAATAGCACAAGAGGCTTGAATTCTGAATTGAAATTGTCAGGAGGAGATAAAAATATAAATATGGAATGGGAGTGGAAAAGAAATGGACTTCAGGGGTAACTTGATGCTCAGAAGATAATCTCAGAGAATAGAAAATGGACTCTGAGTTTTTAATCAAATGATTGGAATGAAGGTGCAAAGTACTGTCCATTGTTTAAATAAAAGGCTGCTATTTGATTTTTCAAAGGGCTATTCATCATTATAAGAAAATGAAAAGTAAAATTTAAGAAGCCGAATAGAACTTTTTTGAACCAAAATAAGAGCTAACCCTTATCATCTTGCTCTTTAGCAATTCTTTATTCCTTGCAACATTATATTTTCATGGATGCAGGGTTTCCTTCTGTGTGTCATCTTAAATTTGTAAATGTTCCTTAATTTTCTTGTTGCATCCTTTATACTTGGAACATAGCCAAAGCAGGATACTCCTGATGGGTAGGAAAAAGCTTTTGGGATGTCTTCAATGCATTCCTGAAGAGGTCAAAACATACTCACCAATTCATGGGACATCCTGGCTTGTGACTGTTCAAAATCGAGAAGGGTCATTCGGGAAGACACCAGATACATCAAGAGATATGGTTGGAAATGTGCAGAGGTGAGGTCGAGGCATCAGAGGGAAAGCACAAATCTCCAAACAACCCATCCCCCCAACCTTTCAAGCAGCACCTATCCCACAAATGGCAGAATCTGCAGATGACACATTGGATTTATCAGTCTTTATGGAAATCATTAAACTGGAGTGGAAGTAAGTCATCCTCAAACCCGAGATTCAGCCTATGAAGGAAAACGTGTAAATAAAAGCAAATTACTGCAGTTGCTATAAAAACGTGTATCTTGGAAGATTTATTGCTCCATTGCCTTGCTGCTTACTGCAGAAGGAAGCATTTCCTTGAAAGGCCTCTTGGCATTTTCAATGAAAAAATAGAAGTTCTTTTGGTTTCTGACCAACGTTTATCATTCAACCAACAAACAACATCAAAAAAAACAAATTATCTATTATTGCACTGCTGCTTGTGAGACCTCACTATGTAGAAATTAGCTGCCACTTCTCTACTACAGTGCCTTTGTGCTTGAAGAACAATTTCATAATCTCGAGGAGGCATTTACAGTTTAATAAAAAGAGAAAATGGTGCCCAATCAATGTACTCTCAAAGTATATATTCCATGACAGGTGTGTTGTATAAGTATTATGAATTGTTGAAGAAGGGGTGAATAAGGAGTTGATATGCACTGATTATATCAGATTCTGAACAAAAGAGCCACAGACAATTAGTCAGCATTTGAGTTGAATACCGCTCATGATGATATGAAAATTTGGCAAACTTTGTAAATTGACTCGCTGAACTGCTAATCATATTCTCGGTCTCTTAATCTTTTCCAGGGAGTGTAAATCCCTCATTTTCAAGGTCTGACTCGGACATGATTCACATCATAGCTGCTGTATGCAACAGCCTTCTCTCTGGGTTATGCTTTCCTGGAACTTTTAATGCTCTGGATTACCCATGCTTTGAAATGAAACCAAATTGATCTCAATGTATTTTCCCTATAAACTTTCCAGGGCAGAGATCAATTCAGACTTAAACATTCAAGGGAAAATCTCAAGGTGGTTGCAGAAGTAGCAGATAGGAGAGGAATGAAATCAAAAACCAGCCAAGTTCAAAGATCCATGTTTACATAACTAGTTTACAATTGAAATGATTTAAATTAAATATCTGAATTGATACACAAGATTTTTTTCTAAGACTAAGCAATGTTTGCTAATCAAAATTAGATTTTTTTAAACAAATTTGCCAAGTGATTATTTTGATGGTTTTAAATGAAGCAAACATAAAATATATTGATTGCATGTGCTTAAGTTACAGGGCACTTACAAATGCAGGAGATTACGGATGCAATAATTGATCAATATATTCCATGATTATTTACATTTCGATCCTTTAATTTGGATATTATTTTTTCCCTGTGCCCCCAGCCTCCATTAGTGCTTTTGCAAACCCCCATTTTAGAGAATAAGTAAGAAATGAGTATTGCATCCCATAGCTTCATAAGCATCTGCATAAACATGGGGCAGGTGAAGAGACAAAAGATGGGTCTGAAGGAGGTATAAATGGCAACAGCAAATTCATTATCAACATTGGGAAAAATGGAAGCAGTTATTACGATCTGAAATTATTGAACTAAATATTGAAATCAGAAGACCCTAAAATGCCCAAAATTAAATGATAAGGTGCTATATCTTGAGCTTGCACTATGCTTCTTTGGAACAATGTTAGAAGTCGAGGATTAGATGAAGCAAAGAATTATAGTGACAGGTGATTGGAAGTTTAGGATCACACTTCTATCTGCCCCCAGCCTGATGTCATTGGCAAATACATCTTCCCCTCCCCTTTCAGCATTGAAAAGAACTGTTGTCTCTGTAACACCTAATTTACTGTTCCATTACTTCTGATGCTCATCAACAGGACACAACGATGCAGAAACATGAGATGCAAAACCTGACCTTTCGCTTCCCTTCACACCTTCCAGGCCTCCAAAGAATCCATCCAGGTGAAACTGTGATTTACCTGAACTTTTTTCAAATATACTATACTATAATTACTATTCACAAATGGGGAGACCAAATGCAGATTGCTTATGTGTTTTGCTCTACATCAGTGTTCAATCCACGAGTATGATCCTGAGCTTCTAGTCACATATCACTTCACTTCGCTGCTCTACTTGACCCTTGGCCTCTGACACAGTAAGAAGTCTCACAACACCAGGTTGAAGTCCAACAGGTTTATTTCGTAGTAAACTACCAAATTTACTACCCAATAAACCTGTTGGACTTTAACATGGTGCTGTCAGACTTCTTACTATGTTTACCCAGTCCAATGCCAGCACCTCCTCATCATGACTGCCTCTGACACAGTCCCATGAAACTGTGTAGTAGCTTGAGAGCATATTGTCCTCATACAGAGGCTGGTAAGGTGGAAGGTAAGCATAAGGAGAACCTTGGCAATGATTCTCCCAAATTAAATCTAAGTGCTGCTGGCATTGGGAAAAATCAGTGCATTCCCTCTGGTATTGATTGGCGTTGCTTGTGAGATGAAATTCAACAACTGAACAATTCAACAAACTGAAAAACATTGTCCCAATGTGAGTCTCGCTGGGCCAAACATGAAGTATGAGGCTCCCTATTAGCAATCAGCTGATTTTGAAGAATATTTCCTGCTTTTCTTTCTCTCAGAATAACTGAAGGAAGAATAATCCAATCTCACAATACAGGAAGCATTTCATATCAGATCTTTTATGAGACCAATCTTTTAGAGTTGCATTTACCTCTCACAATCTCTGTTGCAGCAAGAATGCAGAAAAAAAGTTAAAGCCTGAAACTGAATTGCTCCCCAAAATTGTAATTCATTACGAGGCTAATTAAATATTCCATGCAATGTCCTTTTAAAATATTTGATATAACTGAATCAAACCTGTAATTTTCCCCATGACAATTGCATCTCAATGATACTATCTTTCACATACATACATGATAACAGAATAAGATTTCATTCTGAAATTGTCCCTAGTACAAGAACATCAGAGTGGCACAGTACACGAGGATTTTGAGCTTCTGTATCATAGAGCAGAGGGATACAGCGCACATATAAAGCCTCATGAGTTTCCAATCTCATCTAATCATTAGAAGGCAAGCAGTTCCATGATGGGGGGTGGGTTACTCAATACCAGCCTTTGCATACCTTCTAGTGACCAGCTGTCCACCATCTCACTCGTAGATTTGAAAATGATGAGAAAATAGGCATAAAAGAATTGCATTTTTGCATAGAACTTTATCATGTCCTCATGATGTTCCAGAGTGCCAATGAATTACACTGAAATACTATGAACGATTCTTAAGAAGGTGAATGTTGATGATGAGAAAGCAAAATCATATAGAAAGAGCCCTGTGCTTTAATTAGCAGTCTTTCGCATGTTGGATCTAACATATTTGTTAAGTGTAGTATTGTCATACTTCTAAGGTCAATTTTAAATCCAAAGCAGCAAATCAAAAGTCAACTTTGTGAAGCTTCTAAAGATCAATGAAATGTCAAATGACCCAATGTTCAAATGGACAAGATTCTTCAATCCCATCTCAGTGAATGGCAGAATTATTTGGATGCTTTATTTACCTAATGGGTCTCATTGGATGAAGTGAGGAGATTGGAAGAGGTGACCATTCAGCTTAACAGATACTGCTGACTGAATTTTTTTTTTAACCCTTGGCAGTAACCCTAAAGATCATGCTACTTCAAATGGGTTGTCATGGACTGCATGTTTTAAAAGCTTTCTGCCTGTATCCCTCACCCACTCACTGACTAAAATAATTTCCTCCCAACTCCCCTTTAATCCTACAGCCTATCACTTTTAATCAATGCCCCTGGTTACTCCTCTGCTTTTAGAAATAAGGTCTTTCATATCCTCTCAGTCAAAGCCCCCTCATTTTACTCAATTCAATTAAATCTTCCCTCAACCTCCAAAGGTGTGCAGGTTAGGTTGATTGGCAATGTTAAATTGACCATTAGTGTCAGAGGAATTAGAAGGGTAAATACATGGGGTTGTGGGTGGGATTGTTGTTGGTGCTGACTCGATGGGCCAAAGGACCTCCTATGTCAGCATTCTAGAAAGGGTCAGAGGTTTGTAATTAAAAGCTGCAATGTTAAAAAAATGTGGCCAGACACAATAGATCTGGTGAAAAGAGGAAGCACTTTAAGCTTATTGAAGTATGAACTGATTGTGTGAACAATTGATCTACCCTGGAGCTGTCAGTTAGAAATGCTTTTAGGAACTAATGAAGCATCAGTTCCTTGTGTAAACAAGCCTCAGTTAATCTGTTCTGGAGCTTTCAATCAAAACACCTCTGTGAGATTTCAGAGCAGCTGGAACTTGTGACCAAAAGCAACGAATCTCCTTCATGAAGCTGACAACTTATTTCACTAAAACACTTTAAAGGGGTCTGGAGCTTCTAAAATCAATAAAGGGCAATTCCTACTGTAGAATAGAGTTCTTCCAGGATTTTGAAGGCTTCCAGATGTATGAGGGCATGGATTTTAATGAGGCCAGGTCACTTCAAGAGTTTTACACAACACAGACAATAAATATTTTTAGCCAGAAAGTGTCTGGAATCACCATCCTAAGAATGATTTCCACATTTTCCAGGGCAACAAGGAGAAGTCCAGCCATGAGAGCCCCATCTTGAGGGAGACTGCCAAAGTTTAATCTCTGTGCTCCAGCAGAATGTTGAAACAGGCTTCTAGCCCACTAATTGTATTACAATTTATTTAAATCAGTTGTAATCAGGTTCTTGCTGGCTCTGGGCAAAAACTTGATCTGGCCAGATGCAGCGGGCCAAGAGAATTGAAATGGCTTTGACGCCTGGTGAGATTCCCAATTTGGCCCTCACGTTTGACTCAATGTGCTATCAGAAATCCCAGTTAGTGAGCCCAGTGAATTATCTCCCTTATCATGTTCTGCAAGGAAGGAAAAGGGACAAGAACAGGGAATAGGATGGACACAGCAGACCATGGTCAAAAACTTCTGAGGAGTAAGATTTTGGGAGTAGTATGGATGGTAGCATTGAGGAGTCCTTCCAAATGAGGTGCAAGGAGGTGTAATCAAGTTAGATACGGGAGTCAGTGGGCTTGTAGGTGTTGATTGCTCACTTATCCCAAGCAATGGAAATAGGAAAGTCATGGAAGGAAGGGAAGAGTCAGAGATGGATCTTGTGAAGGTGCATGGGAGGGGCAGAAATTTGAAGCAAAATTTATTCCAGTTATCAGGGCAAGAGGAAGAAATGGCATTGACATAATTATCAGTTTACTAGAAAATAAGGCATGGGAGGGGATTTGAATAGGATTGAAACAAAGGATGTTCCTATGCTTTGTGATCTGTTTACTTATCACGTGTCATAGCTATTTTCATGCTTGCCTTTCTGTAGGCTTGTTGAAAAAATGATAATTTGAAAGTTGAATTTGAATGGTTTTATCATGTGTGCTTTGCTTTATTGGTTACTTTTTATTGGTTATCCGCTGAAATGATGCACAATGTGGGTGAAAACACCAAAATTCATTATCATGGAAACAGCAGTATTAGTTAGACTAACAGCCTGTCATAGCAAAGAGAAGCATTCAGGCACATTCTAATGGAGCTTGCTGTGTGCAGTTTGGCTGCCGCATTTCTATTATTTCAATAGTTACAATGTTTGAAAGTACTTCATTGGCTCTAAAATGCTTTGGGAAATACTGAGGTTATGAAAGATCATACATGGCATCAAGTATTTGTTATGAGGGCAAATCTTTCTGATTTATTGCGAGAGTCAACATTCTCAGTGACCGCATTGATTGGAGCATGGCATTCATCTCAACATCTGGACAAAATTCTGGAAGCTGTGTTAAGATATGCTGTATCAGATAATAAAGGCACTTTCAAAACCCATGACATCCACCACTAAAAGGCAACGACAGCAGATGCACCGGAACACCATCTCCCACCTGCAAGTTCCCCTCCAAGCCATACACCATCCATTCTTAACCTATCACCGTTTCTTAACTGTCAAGAAGTCAAAATCCTAGAACTCCCTTCCTAACAGCACAATAGTATATCTACAGCAAATGGACTGCAGCAGTTCAAGAAGGCAGCTCACCATCATCTTCTCAAGGTTAGTTCAGAATGGGCAATTCTCAAAGGCTAAGTCAGTGATGTCACATCCCATCAATTAATAAACAAATACCAGAATTCCAGACTTTGATGATAGAGAGAAATTTTGCACTGAATGCTGGTATTATTTGTTAAATGAATATACATGTGAAGCACACTTAACTGTTTTTGTGTGAGATCAGCAAATTCTTTTGGAGAAAACTACTTTGTAATGTTAGTATCTCTGATAAATTACTTCTCAATCTACATCGCTCTAATGAAGATAGCCACATTGTTTTGCCTTTCATAAACATTTTATAGATTTTGTCGTAATTAGTTGTTGCTTTCTTTTGACCTTCATGGTCAGGTACTTAAAAATAGTTTATAATTCTAGTTTGTCATTGACACAACTTTGCCAGTTGGTTTACTTCAGCAAACTTTAATGCTCAGTGGAAGTTCTACAAGCAGTTTAAACAGCAATTGATAACATTCCCTCAAACTAAAAGAGATCATAGTTCTCTGCAAATGTAGTAAAATGATTAACTACTACTGCCAATCTAGTGAGAATTTTAGCATTCTGCTTCAATCCCAAACTCAGAAGAAGGTTCCTAATGTATGTGCATCACATTTGTATCCCCTAGCCACTCTTCTGACACTGTAGATTAAAATTACCCATTTAGAATCAATTAGTATTGAATTATGGCCAATTTTACTGTGAAGTTACGTCCTTTTAGAACTGATTTGAGACCACCCAAACTCATTTCACTTGAGGGATTTGAAAACCACAAGGGACAAGAGATAGTTTCATTCATAGATGGAACTTTTTTTTAAGTTACTCATTACAATTCTCACTGACCAAAAACTTGATCAAAACAGTAACCAGTAGAATTTCAACTTAAATATTAAATACATTTTAAGTATGTGGGAGATAGGGAAAAGTTTCAGGCAGCTATAAAGAACCAGAATTAACAGGTAAGCTAAAAGAAAATTGAAGAAGTGAGGCCCGAATAAAATCTGGCAAATTAATTTGCTCCGAAAGGTTGCCAGTTAATTAGGCCCAAGTTATTCTGTTGAATGGATTTTGCTGACACTGCTTTCATCCAACATATGCCCATTTGGTCACTCATTCCAATAGCACCTTAAGCTGGCTCTACATTCAGTGTTGTTTTATAATGCTCCTGTAAAGCACTTTAGGCATTTTCCCACATTAAAGGTGTAATGTCAGTGTGTTATGTTGTTGTGAAATCAGTATCATGGGCTCAAGACCTGGATCCTGTAATTAATATTTAGTCTGTGGTATCTCTTCTCAATCACTTTCAGTGATGGATTGTCCAAAAATGTCTGCAAGTGGGTGTCTTTTCTTGTACAGCCTGGCATATTTCATCTGACAATAAGTCAGCATAAGTGCTTCTGATATTTAGGCATGTTAAGAAAGTAGCCGTGCGCTTCCAAGTGATGTTTACTGGCAAATCAATAATTATCCCAGTTAAATGTAAGTGGCACCACTCACCCATCAGCCTCAGGCAAGTTGCTCATCAGCTTTGTTGAACAAGAAAACAAGGCTGTTTGCTATCCTGCATTACCATCAGACGTGCACATCTACTTTCAATCCTCAATTTAACAGAGATCAGAAAGTTAAATATTGTTCTTGAGTTACTTTCCATTGCCCATCCACTCCTGTACATTTTGTTACCTGTGGGGCCAAAGTTCCACAGGTATAGATAGCACCTGGGTACCTTACCATCGATGTTTACCTTTACTCATTATTAGCCAGCTTTTCAGTTGGGATAATGAACTGGATAATTGTTGGGAATGGAGATTTTGTTTCTAAACTAAAAACAAGGCAACTTGTAGCCATTCCACGTGTGTCTTGGCAAAGATCAGTTAATGCAGTAGAAACCACTGATAGAAAGTGAGACTTTTCTAATCTGTCGAACTCGGTTCATGGCATACTTGTCCACTGAACCATTTGAATAAATTTGCCAAGGAATGACTTTGGAATGTTAAGTGTTTAGTCAGCATTAGAACTATTAATGCTTCATACTATAGAAAAAACCTTGTTTAAATACACTAACATATGTTGCCTATGGTGAAAAACATTGAAAGTATTATGAATTGAAAAATACAAAATTAATAATTCTAATTTTGTACATGCAAAGACAATGGCTTTCTTTTTTCAGTCTTTATTGACAGTTTATAAGTGTGACAATGAGCTTCAGAGATCAAAGATCTGTCTTTTTTGATCAGACGATGTGAAAGGGAATAGCAAAGAAAATGTATGGTGATGTCTAGATAATGGGCCAATTTGATCTATGCTGACATTTAGCAGAATGTTAATCACTGTATGCTTCTTCTGAGTTTTATTTATCCATAAATAATTCAGTGCTTTACTAGATTTTCCTTCATTTCTACATACATTTGAGCCCACATTTCATTAACTTTCTGATATTTCTACTCATTGAAAAAAATATGGAAACAACCTATCATGTTAAAATTAGTGATAAACTTTACTGCAACATGCCTTAATATAGTAAGTAATATGTTCATAAAGTAAAGTCAGCTGAAATAGTGGAACATTTAACTCTAGCAAAACTTTAGTGTTTGACATATATTAGAGGGTCATTTTTACAAATTTATTTTCTTATATAGGAAATTTGCTCCTTCTATGTTGGCCATTGTGAAATTCTTGTGACACAGTTGGTAGCATTCCTGTCTCTGAGCCAGAAGCTCCAAGTTCAATTCTCTAGGACTTGATATCCATTCCTGTCAACTCATTGTAATTTTTATTTTAAGTGCACATGTGAATTTAACTTAATAGTGTATAAAGTGACAGACCAATCGTTTTTGCATTAGAGGCGACTGTTTTTGTAATTGGCCACCAGAGAACAGGCTATCCTATATTGGGTATTGTGTAATGAGAGAGAATTAATGAACAACTTCGTGGTGCAAGGTCCTTTGGGAAAGAGTGACCATAATATCTTCATTAAGATGGAGAGTGGCTTGGTCACATCTAAGGCTAGGTCCTGAATTTGGGGAAGGCTAATTTTGATGGGCTAAGACGTTGGCTAGAATAAGCTGGTAAAGGATAGTTAAGGGGTTGACAGTGGATGGTCAATGGCAGACATTTAAATAACATATGGATGAATTTCAACAGCTGTATATCCCTGTCTGTTGTGAGAGTAAAGCAGGGAAGGTAGCTCATCCATGGTGAACAAGAGAAATCAGGGATTGTGTCAAAGCCAAAGAGGAGGTATATAAATTGGCCTGAAAAAGCAGCAAACTTGAGGACTGGGAGAAATTTATAAACCAGCAGAGAAGGACAAAGGGTTAAAGTGGAAAAATAGAATACAAGAGTAGTCTTGCAGAAAACATTAAAACTGACTGCAAAAGCTCCCATAGATATGTGAACAGAAAAAGACCGATGAAGACAAATCAGGTCCCTTACAGTTAGAATCAGGTGAATTTATAATGGGCAACAAAGAAATGGCAGACCTGCTGAATACTTTGGATTTGTCTTCACTAAGGAGGGCACAAAAAACCTTCCAGAAATACGAGGGGACAGAGGGCCTAGCATGAAGGGGGAACTGAAGGAAATCCTTATTAGTCAGGAAATTGTATTGGGGAAATTGCTTGGATTAAAACCTGATCACTTCCCAGGATTTAATGCTCTGCATCCCAAAGTATTCAAAGAAGCGGCCCTAGAAATAGTGGATGCATTGGTAATAATTTTCCAGCTTTCCACTGATTCTGGAAGAGTTCCAGTGGATTGGAGGGTAATTACTGCAACTCCACTTTTTAAAAAAGGAGGGAGTGAGAAAACAGAATTATAGACTCGTGAGCCTGATGCCAATAATGGAGGAAATGCTGGAGTCAGTTACTAGGATGTAATAACTGAGCATTTGAAAAGCAGTGACAAAATCGGCCCAAGTCAACTTGGATTCACTCAAGGGAATTGTGCTTAACAAATCTTCTGAATTTTTTGAAGATGTGCCCACTATCATGGACAAAGGTGAACTAATAGATGTTAGATGTTTGGACTTTCAAAAAAGCTTTTGACAAGGTCCCACTCGAGGTTATTGAACAAAATTAAAACTCATGGTATTGGGGTAGTGTATTAACGTGGATAGAGAACTAGTTGCCAGACAAGAAGCAGAGGGGGAATAAACAGGTCTTTTTCAGAGTGGCAAGTAGTGACTAGTGGTTACTGCAGGGTTCAGTGCTGGGACCCCAGCTATTCACACTATACATTAATGATATACATTAATGAATGCAATATCCCCAGATTTGCAGACAACACTAAGCTGGGTGGCAGTGTATGCTGTGAGAAAGATGCTAAAAGACTGCAAGGTGACTTAGGCTGGCTGAGTGGGGACGTACTTGGCAAATGCAATATAATGTGAATAAATGTGAGGTTATTCATTTTTGTGGCAAAACCAGGCAGGAAGATATTATCTGAATGGTGGCAGATTAAAAAAAGGGTAAGTTCACTTAATCTGGTTGTCATGGTAGAACAGATGCTGGGGTTACATTAGCTACTCTCCAATACATTGGAACTTTTCCAGAATCAGTACAATGCTGGAAAATGCGTCCACTGTTTCTAGGGCCACTTCTTTGGGTTCTTTGGGTTGCAGAGCATCAGTTGCTGAATGTTGGCATGCAAGTTTAACAGGCGATAAGGAAAGCTAATGGCATATTGGCCTTCATAGCAAGAGGATTTGAGTATAGGAATAAGGATGTCTTGCAGCAATTATACAAGACTTTGATAAGGCCATACCTTGAGTATTATGTATAGTTTTGGTTTCCTAGTCTGAGGAAGGACATTCCTTGCTGTTGCGGGGGCGGGGTCAGCGAAGGTTCACCAGACTGATTCCTGGAATGGCAGGACTGACATATAAAGAGAGATTGGATTGACTAGGCTTTTACTCACTGAAATTGAGAAGAATGAGAGGGGATCTCATAGAAACATGTAAAATCCTGATGGGATTGAACAGACTAGATGTAAGAATAATGTTCCTGATATTGGGGAAATGCAGAACCAGAGGTCACAGTCCAAGAATAAAGAATAAGCCATTTGGGACTGAGATGAGGAAGAACTTCTTCACTCAGAAAATTGTGAACCTGTGGAATTCTCAACCTCAAAAAGCTATTGGGGCCTGTTCTCTAGATATGTTCAAGAGGAAGCTGAAGGGTCCTTGTGGCTAAAGGGATCAAGAGGTATGGAGAAAAAGTGGGAGTGGATATTGAAAGTGCATGATCAATCATGGTCATATTGAATGTGGTGGTCACGCTGAATGGCCTAGTCCTGTACCTATTTTCTATACATTTAGAAAGCCCCTATCCCCCTGCTTTCAAATCTATTGATGTGAGCTTTAAATCCATTCCATTGTTACTTGATAGGTGTAATTCTCCATCTCCTGCAAAACATTGGTATATTGAATATGTGGCTAACTAAAGGCGGTTGCAGTTTAATTAAGTATCATGCCTTGTATTCCATGATTGGCCTCTAGAGATTTGACAATAGAATTTGACAATTCTAAAATAGATGAATTTTAATGGGGCATTTCTGTAAAGATAAGTTGACCATTACATTGATCATCATTGTACTAGTATTGGTATATATTACAATATTTCTTCTAATGGAGAAAGTGCCATTGTGAATTTAAAATTGTTGAAGATATACTAGAAAACTCTCCTGTCATTCTTATAACTGGTATTTAAATATCCAAATATATTTTACTTTGAAGAAACAAGTTAAAACTTCCTACTCCACTGTAATGATTGGCAGGCAACCTGTTTTGAAATGGGAATAAAACACCACTTCATCTTATAGTTGCATGGCTGGAGCTGTAATAGTTTTTGATAGCTGTTGCTATTCTGAATGCTTGGTTGAGTTCCAAAATCTAAGGAAAGTACTTAGTTCTGTCAATGCAGTTGCTCAGTAGATTGATTGACAGATTTAGAGAGGTTATAATAAAATTTTCTGCCTTTGACATTGTTACTGAACAGAGCCCAATAATCGCTTAAGAGATTAAACTTTCTTACTGGGACTGCAGTATTCTTTGCAGGATCAATGATGCTAATTTGACTGAAAGTTTTATTAGATGGTCACAGGCTTCATTTATTTTGACTGCACCCATTGCTATTCCATGGCCCCTGAGGACTCTACATAATAAATACTGAGTGAGTGGCTATGGATGATGCCTTAATAACTTGGAGCTGGAATGGGGATATGAGAGATCAAGGAGGAGGCATGAGATGTGTGAAGGAGGCATGTGTGGCTTGGTGAATATGAAAGGACATGGCGGAGGCATCAGGAGTGAGGGGTGATATTTGTTATACATAGGAAAGATGTTGGGAGCTGGGCTGCTGTCCTTGGAGCTGAGGTGTGCTTTCTAAATGGCCCAACTCCACACTCCTTGAGAAAGGTCAGCCATGAGTTTGATGTGTGTTTGTCAAACTGCATCGTTGCCTGACTTATGAACCCAAGATAAGAACCCGGAATAGAAAACCCACCTGTGAATTGGATCATATAAAATAGATGTGAATGTGTAGAAAAGTGATCCACTTAATTAATGCAGAGCATTTTCTAAGGCTGGAGTTCTCAACATAGGCTGGGATTCTCCAATCCCGGTATAGTGAATGGAGATTTGGCTTTGTTCAAATTCTCCTTTCTTTCTGGCATAAAATACCAGGGCTTATGAGACTGGAGAATTCTAGCTGATTTCAGTGGATGTGAAATTATAATGTCCATAGGGTAGCACAAACAAAACATGTAGAGAAGAACCAAAGAGAGGGAGTGAACTTTTCTGTTAATGTTACTAAAATGTCAGTGAGAACACAAAAGATGAATCTTATTTAATACTCATACCAGCATGAAACTAAAGTGTTGTCTGTCTATTTTAGTAACTCAAATAGATTCAAGATTCCATATCAGTTTGAAGAAGATCAAGAATACTTTCTGAATCCTCACCAGCATTTCTCTGTCCATCAACCAGAATCAGATCATTAGCAACATTTATATTGTGCCTTTAATTTAACAAATTGCCTCAATGTTTTCTTTTTTCCAAATAACTTTTTCCAAGCTTCCAAGGCTTTATGCTATCAAAATCCTCTTTGGGATTCTATCCATAACAATGTATTAAGAGCTCATTCTTATTGTTTGAAGTGATAGAATTAATACTATAATCTTCAAAACCATTATTTTCAATTTAGTGCTAGGCTAAGCAACACTAGGATTTTAATTTCTCAGGCATGTTTAGAAATTTTATGATGATTCTTAGGAATTGTGCATTTGGAGAAGATATTTCTGATATTTCATTCATATTTGCACTACAGGACCATTAGGAAAATACTATATTTTTTTGCTAGGCTTCTTCACAAGCTTCTATATTGCCCAGTTTCATATTTGGTACGGAAGTGTGTTTCTTCGTCGTTTAATGTAGCAATGGCTTAACCTGATGTGCTGTCACTGAAATGGAAAACTACTATTCTAATTTCTTTAATTGGATGCGTGGGTTTACTTGCCCTCGTCCATAATCTTTACCTAAATGAAGATTTGCAAGTCGGCCACATGGAGTAATCTGTACTGATCATTGTGTATGTATTTATCTGCAACTAGGCAGCTTGTCAGAGCCATGTTAATCTTTGCCATGGGTCTTAAACAGGCCGGTCTGTCTTTTAGATAAACAGGAATGACATCGGTCTTCACCAGTAGGGTGAAATACTCATCAGGAATCAGCAGTCTATTCTAACACAGCACCCAATTTTATTTTCTGTTGACTTCAATGGAAATGAGAATTAAATGGTGTGTTAAACAAGCTGCTGACTCAATACAAATGCATTTAACGCGACTGATGACGACCAGTTTCTTTTTCCAGACAACCTCATTTTATTGGAATGAAGATGAAATATCAACCCACATTTAGCTTCAGTATTTGTTACCCTTCAAATTCAAGTACTCTTCACAGTCCACTTTTTTTGTCTTCTATCTTGGACTTCAGTTAAGGAACATCAAGTTCCTGTGTACGTTTTCCTGGTTTACTATGGATATTAAAAAGAGTCCGGGTACAAAGCCGTTTCTCATCAATTCCACAACATTTTTATTTAAACTGGTTAGAAAATTATTTATTTTGTCACCTCTCTTATACATAAAATATGTAAATTAAAAAGATGAAATTCAGATTCTTTCCAGTGTCTAGTGATCAAAGATATACAGGAACATAGGAATTATGCGTAGGCAATTCAGCCCTTTGAGCCCATACCACCATGTGACATGATCATGTTAACCACCAAGATGGGCACCCTGCCATTTAAGTAGGTGACAAAGTTTCACAGTTTGTAGCTTGTACCAAGTTAGCTGATCTCAGCAGCAGGCATTTTACAATTAGATATAATAGTGGATGGGGAAAGGGAAAAATATCAGCCCTAGTTCTTGGTGTTCATTCCTCTTCAGTGACCTGAGTAGTTGCCCACGTACAGAAAATGGAGTTAGACTTGGTTGTGATGCCTTCCATTGTTGAATAACCTACTGGCACTCTCCATCCAAGATCAACATGATTGATAGTTGCTTATATGGCAGTCAGCACATGTAGATTCACACCCTGACATCAGATCAGCAACTTTGCAAAGGGAACAGTGACGGAAGCTGACATTAACAGGTTTCCAAAAGTCTCTTATCTTTGCTCAAAGGGATTGCGATAAGCCACATGATGGCAGTACGAATGACAGAGGATTGTGATCGAGGATAAAAATTAGTTTCAAAGGAAGCATCTATTTGCCCATCTTCTGTGAAGAATAATTTCATTGTGGAATATTGCACCAGAAAGGCTTGTTTGAAAATTGAAAAGTTGGATTTCCTTAAGTGTGCTGAGGATTAAATACCCTGTAAACCCCTTATAAAATATGTTTCTTTCAAAGTTCACTATATTAGAAATTTGTTTTTTCCTTTCATCTGCAATATATGATTGTTTGTTTTTACTTCCAAAAAACATGTTAGCATTAGAGAAGTCCTGTTCTGCGCACATACTCAGCAGTTTACAGTTCATCTGTTGTGACAAATGAAACAAATGAACTTTCGCTGGATAGTTGCATCATTGAAATATCTCTGCAGGCTCATGAAAATGCTGTAGTGAGTTTTGTAGTAAACTAAAACATCTGGTGTACACACTCCTTAGCCTTTTGGGTGAACTTGGAAAAAATCCTGAAAAAGCAAAAGAGCAGTTTTTTTTGTTTACAATTAAAATCCATACAACAGTTTTACCTTTTTGCTCTGAATTGTTCCCCCTCCTCCTCTTCTGACTCCTGCTTGAATAAGATCAACAAACCACAGTCAGGACCCTCTTTGACTTCATCTCATGGATCACTCCTTCATTTGTGATCCTGGATGGACAGTGTCAGTGGGCCATTTGACCAGATGGATTATTATAACCAAGTTTTCATTCTCCTTTATTGGGCACCCACATGTTTGCACTTGCAGCAGGGATAGCAATGTGATGTACTGGCTCTGTTTTTTTTCACCCTGCCCAGGTTTTCTCAAGCCAATTTTACAACTTAATGCTGGATCAGCTGAGAAAAGCTAACTCTACATTTTGGGATTGAATCTGAGGCCTTTCTTGGTCTATAATGTAGCAACCGTTGGATTAACCTGCTGAATTTTTGGGAATGTTGCAGAGATTCCCATATATGGACGAGGCTGCTTTGTGTGTGAGTTGTCATTCAGAAAGCTGTCCTATTAACATGCCAGTCTATTTCAGAAGTGATATACTAGTTTAAATTGACTTTAAAAAAAAACTAGCAAATATTGTTAGCATTGGAAGAAGCTGTCAAAAGATTTCAACTCTACTGCTTGAGGGTGTGTGTAAAAGTGTGACTTGTTTTTGTCTGTCTTGTCTCAGCGCTTATTTCAGTATTACTATTCTATCTGTTTAAACTGCAGGTTTTTTTTGTTCAATTTTTAGGGCTTTTTTTGAACAAGATTTTGGGGCTAAATTAATCAAGGGATTGGGGAGAAGCTGGATCAGAATATTGAATTAAATCAGCCATGATCAAAATGAATGGCAGAGCAAGCTTGAAGGGCCAAACGGCCGACTCCTGCTTCAATTTTCTCAGTAAAATTAAATGTATTATTGGTGACAAATACAGAGCTGTTTGGAGACAGATTCAATGCTGAGTGGATTTCCTAAAATAAAAAATACTGTTTATACTGCTACTGAACTTCACACTGTATTTCAATATCACTTTGATATCAGGAACCACACTATATTCTCAGCTTTTAATCTTGCTCGGACTGACTAAGAATAACCTTGACACTGTGCAATATTATGCAAAATACTGTCACATCATCTGCTTGCAATAAAAATGAAATTGTATTCAGTCACTTGTGGTTGATGGTGCTGCTTCAGCTTGGTTTACTTTTATGTTGTGCTGCAAATAATGGTTTAAGATAAGCCTTTCTGTTTGGCACTAAATCTTACTTATCTAGACAAGAGGTTAGATCACAGTTTAAGACTTTTTAGTTTGATTTATACATAACATTAGAAAGAGGAATGTACATGGCTCCAGAAATGTTCAAATGAAATTTACAACTGGTATTTTTGATCTTTCAAAATGAAATCCAGACTTAAATAAAGTATTTGCAATTAGGTCAAACAGCAGCTGGGTTATAAAATACTTTTGAGCATGACTGAATATTTTCAGCCAAACACTCTGTTAAAGAAAGAGAGGATTTTCATTTATAAAGAGTCTTTCATACCTCAGGATCTCAGAAATGGAATTGCTAACTTTTTAAATAAACTTTGATCTTACTCAAAGCTGTAATGTCCCTTTTTGAGGTATCAGATTTCTGTCAGTTTTACTACTCTGTACTCAGACCACTTCAGGTTGATCCATTATTAAATTATTTATAATTTAAGAATAAAATGATTATAGACCTATACTTTCTGGATTCCATGCGTGTAAACAGAGCTGAACAAACTAACCTTGAGTTTGTACATTGCTGAAAGATCATAAGAGAAAAATACAGGCAGGCCACTCAGTCTATCAAGCCTGCTTTGCCACTAAGTGAGATCGTAGCTTATTCTGTGTCTTTAACAACACTTCCAGCCATCCCCATAAACCTTGATTCCATTGTCAGTCAAAATTCTGACTATTTTAATATGAATGAGATTGAAATTTTTGTTGAACTGCAAAAAAAATTAAATAACGCTTTCTGACTTCCTTCTAACTAAATGGGCTTGAAACGTTTTTGAAGTGTGAGTACATCAATTTGTAAGTGTTGCATAGGAAAGCATAGTGGTTATATAATCAAGGGACTTGGATAAATGATATGGAAGCATTGTTCAAATCCTACTATGACGGTTAGGAAATTTCAAAATAAGTTAATAAATAAATTTGGAATAAAAGGCTGTAATACCAGTAATGGTGACCATATTAATAATGGATTGTCATTAAAATCTTTCCTTTTCACTCATGTTCTTTCAGAAAAGAAATCTGCTATTTTTACCTGGTCTGCCCTC
Source organism: Sphyrna mokarran (assembly GCA_024679065.1). Lineage (NCBI taxonomy): Eukaryota > Metazoa > Chordata > Chondrichthyes > Carcharhiniformes > Carcharhinidae > Sphyrna > Sphyrna mokarran. Next base: position 56,028,434 of record JAGIQG010000006.1, on the reverse strand, counting down.
TACATGACTCCGGACCCATAGCAGTGTGGTTAGCTGTTAACTGCTCTCTAAAATGATTGAGCAAACCACTATCTTAAGGGCACTTAGGGACAGGGACAATGACCCTGCATCCTGTGGGTGCAAACAAATTGCTCGTATCAATAGTCATTAATAAGCCAATCAGAGTTGTTAGAAAAAATATGTTGGTTGTGTAAGTGGCTTTAGTGAGATTAAGCACTGTGGGAAAACAGAGCAGCCATTTAAGTTCTTCAAACAATCTCATAAATTGAAAGAGTTCATACTAACATATGGAGTGGCAGTATTAAAATTGGAATTCCCAGATGCAGGAAGTTGGTATTCAAACATCCTCGTTGTTTAATCATTGCAGCTGTATTACATTTTTTAACAACTGGGAGTTTAAATTTCATCTTGGAATAATAAATCATGCCACTTAGACTATTATTTTGAAGCCGAAGTGACAACGGTGTGAAAGTTGAATTAAGTGTTGGAAAATCGCGATCACCATTGATGTTAATAAAGGTTGGGTTATGCTAATTACTTTCTAAATGTTTTCACGGAGTATATGGCAGAGAAGCATGAATATCACAGGAAATGTGAAATGCCATAATAAATGACATAAGTCACTCCATCATTTCCTCTTTCTACTGCGATGATCAAGGATGTCTATGAAATAAACAAGTCCTGAAGAAATTCTGTTGTGTGTTTTCACGTATGATAACTTATAACTATGATGCATCTTTGTATCACTTTAAAAAGTACATTAATATGTACTTTTATATTAAATTACACAGATTGCTTTTGGATAGTTTAGCTTGTTTATTATTTGTTTATGATATATTACTCTGAGTTAGCAATAACTTGTATCATGTTACTCTGCTGATTTTCTATTTAAATCACTGATTTCTTTTTTCATTTGTGGTTCGTGCACGTTGCTGGCTGCCTAGCATTTATTGCCCATCTCTAGTTGCCCTTGAGAAGGTGGTGGTGAGCTGTCATCTTGAAATGCAGTCCACGTGCTATGGGTTGACCCAGAGTGCCTTTAGGGACAGAATTCCAAGATTTTGACCCAGCAACTGTTAAAGAATGGTGATATATTTCCAAGTGACCAAATACCACACAACCCTGCCACAGCAACCTCTGCAAGATATGGATGCAACAAGATTGGAACAATATCCAGGCTTGGCTGACAAGTGGCAAAAAACATTTGTGACATACAAATGCCAGGCAATGACCATCACCAATAAGAGACAATCCAACCATAGTCCCCTGAGATTCAATGGTGTTACCATCACTGAATCCCCCACGACCAATGTTGTGAAGTTACTACTGACCAGAAATTCAACTAACTAGCCACATAAACACAGTTGCTATAAAAGCAGATCAGAGGCTAGGAATAATACGGCAAGTAATTCACTTCCTGACTCATCGACATGGATGACATCATCACACGTGAGAAAACCATCCACCAGGTCCACGGTACATACTCTTGTAACTCGGCCAACATTGTCTATCTAATATGTTGCAAGAAAGGATGTCCCGAAGCATGGTACATTGGGGAGACCATGCGGATTCAACGACAGCGGATGAATGAACATTGCTTGACAATCACTAGGCAAAACTGTTCCCTTCCTGTTGGCAAATGCTTCACGGTCATGGGCATTCGGCCCCCGACCTTCGGGTAAGCATTCTCCAAGGTGGCCTTCACAACACACGACAACGCAGAGTCGCTGAGCAGAGACTGATAGCCAAGTTCCACTCACGAGGACGATCTCAGCAGGGATGTCGGGTTCATGTCACACTATCTGTAACCCCCATGACTTGTGTGAGTCTGCAAAACCTCACTTACTGTGCTGCCTTGAGACAATACACATCTCTTTAACCTGTGCTCAGTGTTCCTTCCACTCACATTATTAGCCACTTTAAGACTTGAATAGCAGGTTAGGTATAAAGATTCGCATTCTAATCAGTAATCTGTAAACTGTCTGTGCTGTTATATGTGCTGTCTGAGACCAGAACACTTCATTCACCTGATGAAGAGGATAACCTCGAAAGCTTGTGAGTTTACTATCAAATAAATCGGTTGGACTTAAACCTGATGTTGCCAAACTTCTTACTGTGTTTACCCCAGTCCAACACTGGCATCTCCACATCACGGTATATTTCCAAGGCAGAATGGTGAGTGGCATGGAGGGGAACTTGCAGCTGGTGGTGTTCCATTATATCTGCTGCTCTTATCCTTCTAGATGGAAGTGGTTGTGAGTTTGGAAGGTGCATCTAAACACCTTTGGTGAATTTCTGCAGTGCATCTGTAGATAGTACATGCTGCTGCTATGGATGTCGGTGGTGGAGGGAATGGGTGTTTGTGGATGTGGTGCCAATCAAGTGGCCACTGTGGTTGATGTTAAGCTTCTTGAGTGTTGCACCCATCCAGGCAAGTGAGGAGTATTCCATCACATGCCTGACATGTGCTTTGTAGATGATGGATAGGCTTTGGGGGGTCAGGAAGTGAGTTACTCACCGTAATATTCCTAGCCTCTGATCTGCTTTTATAGCAACTGTGTTTATGTGGCTAGTTAGTTGAATTTCTGGCAGTAGTAACTTCACAACATTGACTGTGGGGGATTCAGTGATGGTAACACCATTGAATGTCAGGGGACTGTGGTTGGATTGTCTCTTGTTGGTGATAGTCACTGCCTGGCATTTGTATGTCGCAAATGTTTCTTGCCACTTGTCAACCAAGCTTGGATATTGTTCCAATCTTGTTGCGTTTAAAAGTGGACTGCCTCAGTATGTGAGGAGTCATAGATGATGCTGAATGCATAGCAGTCATTGGCGAACATTCCCACTTCTGACTTTATGATGGAAAGAAGGTCATTGACGAATCAGCTGAAGATTGTTGAGCCTAGGACATTACCCTGAGGGATTCTAGCAGCTATGTCCTGAAACTGACCCTCCACAACCACAATCATTTCCTATATGCCGGGTATGACTCTAACCAGCAGAGAGTTTGCCTCCTGACACCTATTCATTTCTGTTTTGCTTGAGCTCCCTGATGTCGCACTTGGTCGAATGCAGTCTTGATGTCAAGGGCTGTTACTCTCACCTCACTTCTGGAATTCAGCTCTTCTGTCCATGTTTGAACCAAAGCTATTATGAAATCAGGAGCTGAGTGATGCTGGCAAACCCAAACTAGGTGTCACTGAACAAGTTATTGCTGAGCAGGTGCTGCTTGATAGATGACCTCTTCCATCACTTTACTGATGATTGAAAGGAGACATATACTTAAAGTCTTCAAATCAGCTTGAGTTTAAATTGTAAAAATCTGTCATTGATAGAAAATATTCAGTAGATTTGAATTTTGTTCCCATATTGTATATCTTAGTGAAAAGTCATGGTTCAGATGTTAACAATTTTATCTCTAAGTCAGAAGTTTCCAGGTTGAAGTCCAGGACCTAGGTATTAAAATCCCTGCTCACGTTGCAGTGCAGTACTAAGAGAATGCTGTCCTTTCAGGGCTGCTGTCTTTCAAGTGAGATGATAATTGACAATTAATATCTGCCCCCTCAGGTGGATGGCAATATTTCGAGGAAGAGCAGAAGAGTGTTTGCTTTGACTTGGTCAATATTTATCCCTCTCTTAACATCACAAAAACAGATTGGTCATTATCAATAAGTTTTTGACTATTTTGGTTTGAATGATATTGAAAACTTTACATAATGATTTTGATCTGATTTAATATTGTTTTCTTATTATCACATGTATTAGTATGCAGTGAAAAGTATTGTTCCTTGCACACTATACAGACAAAGCATGACCATATATAGGGAAGGAAAGGAGGGAGTGCAGAATGCAGTGTTAGAGTCATAGCTAGGGGTATAGAGAAAGATCAACTTAATGCCAGCTAGGTCCATTCAGTGGTCTGATGGCAGCAGGGAAGAAGCTATTCTTAAGTTGGTTTGTACATGATCTCATTATTTTCTCCTGACAGAAGAAGGTGGAAGAGGAGTGCATAGGGTCCTCCATCATGCTGGCAGTTTTTCTGAAGCAACAGGAAGTGTCAACAGTGTCAGTGGATAAGAGGCTGGTTTGAATGATGGACTGGGCTTCACTCACAACCTTTTGTAGTTTCTTGCCATCTTGGACAGGGCAGGAGCCATACCAAACTGTAAAACAACCAGAAAGCATGTTTTCTGTGGTGCATTTGTAGAAATTGATGGGAATTGTAGCGAACATGCCTAATTTCCTTAGTCTCCTGAGAAAGTAGAGGCATTGGTGGGCTTTCTTAACTATAGTATCTACATGGAAGGACCAGGACAGGTTGTTGTTGATCAGGACACCTAAAAATTTGAAGTCCCTAACCATTTCTACTTTGTCCCATTGATGTAGACAAGGGTGTACCTTCCTACGCTTCCTGAAGTTGATGACTTTCTCCTTCATTTTGTTGACAATGAGGGAGAAATTATTGTTGTTGTACCAGATTCTCGATCTCTTTCCTGAACTGTATCTTGTTATTGTTTGAGATCCAAACTACTACAGTGATGTCATCTGCAAACTTGAAAATTGAATTGGAGGGGAATTTTGCCACACAGTCATGGGTATGTAAGAATAAAGTAAACGGCTCAGGACACAGCCTTGCAGAGCACTCGTGTTGAGGATGATCTTGGAGGAGGTATTGTTGCCTATTGTAACTGACTGTGGTTTGTGAGCTAGGATCCAGTTGCAGAGGGAGGAGCTGAACCCAGGCAGCAAAGTTGGGAGATGAATCTTGTAGGAATAATGGTGTTAAAAGCTGAGTTGTAGTCTATGACTTGGAGTCTGATATAGGTGTCTTTATTATCTAGGTGTTCCAGTGTTGATTGTAGAGCCAAGAAGATGTAGACCTGTTTCGGCGATTGGCAAACTGTAGTTAAATGCAGGTTAACTTTCTTTTAACTCAATGGGCTTGAAATGTTTTTGAAGTCTTTGGATACCAGTTTGTAGGTTTTGCACAGGATAACTGCTTGTGGAAATTTTCTGTTTGCAAATTATCTTTTGTGTTTCCTACATCACAACAATGATTAAATTTCAAAAGCATATAATTGACCATGCAGCGCATTAGATTTCCAACTTTCATCCCGGGTTCTTTCAGGAAACATAGTAGTGTCCTTGTCGACATCAATGGAGATGAAGTGGAAATGCTCAAGAGCTTCAAGTTTTTGTGTCCAGATCAACAACAACCTGTCCTGGTCTCTCCATTCGGACGCTATAGTTAAAGCCCACCAATGTGTCTACTTTCTCAGGAGGCTAAGGAAATTTGGCACGTTTGCTACAATTCTCACCAACTTCTACAGATACTATAGAAAGCATTCTTTCCGGATGCATCATAACTCTTATAACTCCTGCTCTGTCCAAAACTACAAGAAACTACAAAGAGTTGTGGATAAAGTTCAGTCCATCATGTCTCCAAAAACACCATGCCATATACTTTCCCTTTTTCCCAAATCTTCAATTTGGTATTGTTAAAATTCAACATACAAACTCAGCAATTTTTGACAGGAAGTTCTTTCTCCCGCACAGAAGGAGGTTTAGTAACATTTCCTTTGTCTCACCTCCCTTAGTACTAGCAAGGAAAAGATGCGGTCTTCTACATTAACTCCTCCTTCCTTGGCACCCTGAAACAGTGGCAATTCTTTCCACTTTCATCATTTTCATCCTCCTTTTGTCTGCAGACATATCATCCAGACTTTCAAATGCTGCCCTTTGATTTACATCGTCTTGTTATCTTTCATCAACTTTGTTATCTGCATTATGGCCTTGATCCATAATCTTCAGAATTAAAGAAAGGTCAGATTCATGAAACCTGAACTAATGAGCAGTCCCATCCAATTTGCTAAGCTACCTCTGTCTCACATTTTCTTACGATTTCCAGCAAATTAGATGAATCTTCCCAAAATGCTTCAGCAGTAAGAATTTCAATGTGGAAAGTTAGATATTCAAATTATATTTATTAAAGTGTTTATGGCAATGAACAATATAGCACCCTGGTACAAAAATGACGGAATTATTCTGAAGAAGTAATAAACACTTGAAATCTGCTATGAAAATAGATTGTTCCACACTTTCGTGTGAGATGGTGCATACTGTGTATCAACTGCTGAATATCAGCTTTTTCCCTGAAAATTCATGGCTTCACATCAATGGTTTTACAGTTCCAGTAAATTTTAACACCAAGGCAGCAGATATTGAAGGAAAGGGCTTTGTCTCATCAGGCAGAACATTGAACATTTTGATTTGGAGTAATCATAGGTTTGATGGTTACCAGGGCTTTTGATGTGACTGTCGCTTATTTGTTTTTCAAGACTAAATGAAGTGGAATTTGTTACAATTAAATGTTTTTTGACAAGTGTATAATTGTTCAATGTGGATTGGTGATACCTTACTATTTAGGTGATCGACAAATGCTTCAGACATATGGAAAAATCTTGCTACTCATACAAAATTCCAGTATACTGTTCCTATCTTTTGACTTTCTTTTAATGTCCTAATTTGAGCATAATTGATTAATAACAAACCAAATGCTTGCACTTGAATCAGGATCCAATCCTTCATCACCAGCAGAAGCGAGTTCATTGCATGAATACGTACAACAAATGAGCTTTATTCAAGAGTGTTCATTTGCAGACCTTAGTTTGGTCTGAGCTGGGCTTTTTCCCGTCATCATCCCAGAGAGGCAGATTGTGATGCATCTTCAGTGTATTCATTCAATAGTTTTATAGAATTTCAGTTCATAACTGTGATCTGAGAGTAATGGAAGCAAACTTGGTAACCTGAATCTAAGAATCGGAAAGTGAGGATATTGATTATATTGCACTCAACAGTGACAAGATGGTGATCTGGATTGCATAATATGTTCATGTGACTCACATGCCTGCTCACATAAACAAAAAAGTTATTTCTGAGTGATTCTAGTGCAGTGCAGCCTCTGTTACCTCATTGACCTCAAGGAGACAGTATTCTATTTAGAGACCACACAAAATAGAATTTGAATTCAGTGATTGACTGACTGAATGCATTTCACAATGAGCACCAAACATCATCTTCAAAAAATAAGTTTCCAAAAAAATCTAATTACGTCACATATGACAAATGTCTACTCAATTGGGATTAATTGTTAATTTTATGGGCTGCCTGAGGTCCCAAGTATCATGACTTTCATCTTGGAGTTAGGAAGCGAATACAAATGTTTGGCTCAGTGACTAGGGAGTAAGATGCAAGAAAAATTATGATCTCTATATACATATCTATTTGACAAATTCTATTGATGTTGAATTGAAAGAAAAATTGCTCTGTAGAGAAATCTGAGTAGCATTACTGCTGTAAACTGCGGTAAACATCAGCTGAATGAAGAATGGAAGGAATAAAGGAAAAGTTACTGTATTTTTAAATCACATTTATGGTTTATTGTGTAGAGGATGGCAATAGAAGTAATGATTAAATATATTTTATCAAATATATAAATAGGTACTTAACAAACAATTGAGCAAATATCCATAAAAGCATTTGCAATAGACAGGAGCGTATTCACCATTGAGTCAAAGGATTGGGTTCTACTTTCTTTAATAACTTGAGGACATAATTTAATCTTGTAATGCAGTTCACTGCTGAGGAGTGCTGCAAAATTGGAGTTATGACACAAACATCTTCATTTAACCACATGTGTCAATGAAGTAATTTCTTACTTTAGTGATTTAGTAAATTTTATGTTGCATATTTTTCCATTGCTCATTGTGTAATCACAACGAATACCAGTGTCGTTAGTTAGTTATAGACCGAAGATGTGCACTTTAGGTAGATTTATTATGTTAAATTGTCCTAATGTCCAAAGATGCATAAGTTAAGTGTATTAACCATGGTAAATATACAGGGTTACTGGGACAGTACAGAGGTAAGCTTGGGTAAGATGCTCTTTCAGAGGGTCTGTACAGACTCAATGGATTGAATGACTTCCCTCTGCGCTATAAGGATTATATGGTTCTGATTTATTTTGCTATCCAACTTATGTTTTATTTTCCCTGGTCTACCAGCAGAAATTGGAAAACCTGTAGCCATAAGTCAATTCAGCTAACAATTAGAGTCTCAATCAAGGCAGTGGTGGGAAAGATAAGCAGTCATCTGATTAAAGTATTGCAAAGGAGCAGCAAGACATTGGTGAAACATCTTACAGTGTACCCCATTTGGGCCAGATCAGAAACATAGCCTTGACATCAAGGGGAGTCAGAAATTTGAAGCAAAGCTTGAAAGTTGACATATATCTTGCCCACCGAGCCACAGATTTTCAAAAAAGCAGCAGATTGTAAACAGAAACTGTATTTTTTTCTCCCAATGTGGCCCGGTGCAGAAACACATTTTAGATGTCCTGTGAAGTTCAGGAATTTGAAGTCAGAAGTGAGAGATAATGAGCCAGTCTAATAGCAGCTTCCTCTCTCAAGTCAATATGTCCAACATTGAGGAGCTAATCACTCAAAACCAACTCCTCTGGGCAGGACACGATATTAACATTTTGCTGTTGCTCAGTGAGTAAGACTTGGGCCAGTGGGAAGAAAATTGATTCAAATGAAATTGATGTGAAAATACATCTGATGTGCATCTCATCAACAATCATCCAACTCACTCAGTAACTTTATGTATCGATTAAGACATTCCAGTTATATGTAGAATTAAAGGTTTAACTGAGTGTTGTTGGTGCTTAAGATTATAACCACCATAACTAACGTTGTTTGTAGTTGTGAATAAGAGGTTCCTTATAAATGTCTTCTGATCAATTTGAGCTGCAGCCTTAACTGATATAAAACTAATGAGCATAGATTGCATTGTGTGTAAATAGGTTTGGACAGTCTTTTTACCTAATGATTGTGGATGCTGTCCGCCAGCAGAAAACTGGCTCTAATCCATTACTAATTACATAGTGTTTGCACTGATGGAGATTACAGGATGATTGATATGGGCAATGGAAAAATATGGAAAACATTACAAAACAACAAAAATTGTATTTCATGTTTAGTGAAAGATGGTAGCATTGTAGCAGTGTCATTGGACTAGTAATTCAGCAATGCAAGCTTATGCTCTGGGGACACGAGTTCAAATCCCACCTTGGCTGCTTCAATTCAACTAATAAATCTAGATTTTAAAGCTAGTTTCACTAATGATGACAATGAAACTGTCATTGATTGTTTTAAAAACCCATCTAGTTCACTAATGTCCTTTATGGAATGAAATCTGCCAACCTTACCCAGCCTGTCCTACATGTCACAATAAGAAGTCTCACAACGTCAGGCTAAAGTCCAACAGGTTTATTTGTAGCAAACGCCACCAGTTCCGAAAGGTAGTGGCATTTGCTATAAATAAACCTGTTGGACTTTAACTTGGTGCTGTGAGACTTCTTACTGTGTTTATCCTTATCTGATGCCAGCATCTCCACATCATGACTACATGTCACTCCAGTCCCACAGCAATTACTTCTAACTGCTTTCTGAAATGGCTAAGCAGATCATTCAGTTTAAGGGCAATTAAAGATGTGCAACAAATGATAACCTCATCAACAATTCCCACATCCAATGAATAATGAAAACAATGTGCTCAAATAAGCATTTAGTCAATGCTTATTTGAGCTATAGGCAATTAACCAAACTTTTAGTTTGCATTAACCAAAGGCAGTTGACTAAAGGATAGTCAATTGCCTTTGGTTAATGCAAACTGAAAGTCACGATAGTGTTCATATACAATACACATTCTATTTGTGGCGCACTTAATTTTAGTACCAAATATATTTAGTATGTGTGACAATGGGATGTGGGGCCGAAATTCCTTCTTGGCAAGATTTGTGGTAGGGAGCATTTAATCAAGAGAGCGGATTGGCAGTGGGGATCCTGCTGTATTTCTGCCTGTATCCTGATTAAGACTGTAGTGGGAAGGTCCATAGACAGTCATACCGGTTGCAGCCATGGCCTCTCAAGTGGTGCCACTGTTCTGGCAGCTCTCGATGGGTGAGAATTTTGACTCTGGAGTTGTTGACTTCAAGAAAGTACCACAACTGCCCAGAATCTCACAAGACCTTGAGTGGAGACATCTGATTTTGAAGAGCATTTTAATCTTGAGAAAGAGAATTCTACAATCTTGAACAATTCATTGGACAGATGCATTATTTGCTATAGTGTAAGGCATTGAAGACTAGGATGATTTTCAGCACAAATGCTGGGTCATTGTAGGATTGGGCTTGGAAGTGATGATCTTCTTGAGATTTAGTCATCCAAGTTCTCACATGAAGAATGCCATTTAGACAACTTGCTGAAGGGTTACGGTACTGCCGCTCACTGACTTCAGCAGAGAGAAGAATGAGAGAGAAAATGAACAATGACATATTTTGAGAAAGATTTCAATCACATGGATTATACACTTAATATGATGATGCATTTCAGCGGAATATACTCCACCCAATTATTTGCCTTCCAATAACATTTAATGGTGATCTGTTGTTACCACAAAAATGGAAATATGATAAGAACAATTCCTCTATTTTCATACCTTCCTTTGTTGTAAAAGATAAAAAGTAGAAAAAAAATGATGCTGATCTACAGTGCTTTAATTTTTCTTTGATGTTTTTCACCTTGAGAAAGCTGCAAGTTTCCAATTTGATCTGATATTTATGGATGGAACATCATTAGCATATTCAGCACTATACCCTAATTTAGTGTAAGTGGGAGTCTGCAGCAGTATGCTAGTCTTCAGAGTAGGGATCTGATTGAGAATAAGGCAGTGGATTCTTCATTAAATCTTATGGGAAGTGATGGTAACAAAAGAATTCTTCACACAGAAAGTGACCAAATTGTGAAATAGATTCAAAGAAAAAGTGATATGGATGCAAATCCTAGAATCTATGATATGAGTGAATGTTGAAACAGGAAAGTTTTATAGTCTTTTTGGGTGAATGAACAATATCTTTCCTGTATAGTGCACAAGAAACAATATTTTTCCAGTGCATGTGACAATAATAAATCAAATCAGATCAAATGATGGATACTTGGATGCTCTTCCTCAGCCTTAATCAAAATTGGATATTGTGCTAATAGAACATTACAGCGCAGTACAGGCCCTTCGGCCCTCGATGTTGCGCCGGCCAGTGGACCCTCTAACCTAAACTATTCCAATATCATCCATATGCCTATCCACCGAACATTTGAATGCCCCCAAAGTAGGCGAGTCCACAACTGCTGCAGGCAGGGCATTCCACGCCCTCACCACCCTCTGTGTGAAGAACCTGCCTCTGACATCCGTCCTATAACTACCACCTCTTAATTTAAAGTTATGTCCCCTCGTGTTGGTCATCACCATCCGAGGAAAAAGGCTCTCACTATCCACCCTATCCAATCCCTTGATCATCTTATACGCCTCAATTAGGTCACCGCGTAACCTTCTTCTCTCTAATGAAAATAACCTTAGGTCCCTCAGCCTTTCCTCATAAGGCCTTCCCACCATACCAGGCAACATCCTGGTAAACCTCCTCTGCACCCTTTCCAATGCTTCCACATCTTTCTTATAATGCGGCGACCAGAACTGTACGCAATACTCCAAGTGCGGCCGCACCAGAGTTTTGTACAGTTGTAACATAACCTCACGGCCCCTAAATTCAATCCCTCTACCAATAAAAGCTAACACACCGTACGCCTTCTTAACAACTTTATCAACCTGGGTGCCAACTTTCAAAGAGCTATGTACTTGTACCCCAAGATCCCTCTGCTCGACAACACTATTAAGGGTCCTTCCATTAGCCCTATATTTCATATGCCTGTTATTCCTACCAAAGTGAATCACCTCACACTTATCCGTATTGAATTCCATTTGCCACCTCACGGCCCAGCTCTGCAACCTATCTATGTCCCTCTGCAAACTGTAACATCCATCCTCGCTGTCTACAACTCCCCCCACTTTGTATCGTCAGCAAATTTACTAATCCAACCCTCTACACCCTCATCTAGGTCATTTATAAAAATGACAAACAGCAGTGGCCCTAAAACAGATCCTTGAGGTACACCACTTGTAACTAATAGGAAGCATTAGACTATAATCCTGCAGTACCTGATTACTACCTTGAATGGATGCTGATGGTATTGACACAGTCAGTGCTCCATTTAATTAAGCAGCTGTATTGGTGACTAAACCCACTAAACTGAAATTTGAGACAAAACTCCCATGATAAACACAATTGACTACAGAATCACTTCTAATGCTGGAATGAGCATGAAGTAAAATCATTTGTGAATTTGCTAGAAATCATTTTGCAAAAGTGCAGTATAATGGCTTGGTTTACATACAAAGACAACATTATTGTTGTGTTTACAGGAGGCTTGCCATTTTATCTGCAATCCAATTCAGTGCCTGGCCCACATTTCAAATTATATCAACATATTTTTAGTTAGAGGTGACAAGAGTTCTGATGATTACCTAAAATAACATTTTTTTTCTTTCTGATCTATGAATGGAGTATGGAATTTGCTTCATGTTGAACTTTGCCTTATAACTCAAGGCACTGAAGTGGAATGATACCATACCCCAGCTGTATTTACCTCATTGATGTAAGGATTTCCACATCTAAAAGTGAAAGGAAGGTCAACTTGGGAACCTTCAGTATTATCCTGTTTATCATATGTTTGCAAGAAGTTAAGTGATAGGCCTTCTGTGTATTTCCAGCATTGTCTGCTTGTTTCACATTTCCACATTAATGATTTTTCGTTTTAACCCATCTCATTTATTATTGTCTAATTAGATTACGGGTAAGGGCAAAGCAGGGCACTAATTAACTGATAACTAATTAAAATGGCTTTGTCTCCTTCACCTTAATTCCATCTGAACCACTTACTGTTCTGCATCACATAATCACAGACACAGCCTCAGAAAATAAATACACAAAGGTATGCTTCAATATCAGCAATGAACTCAAAATGTATTTATCGCAGTTTTAGAACTGTATTTCACCTCAGCTGCAGCTGGTCCCCTGTGTGCTGAATTCTACAATAAATGCAGGTTCTTTCTTTCAGCATTGTCTCTCTAATTGTAGATGCTGGATTTTATTTGGAGATTTAATAACAGTGAAGCCCAAGGCTGCTTTCTCACACCATAGTCTCTAACTCTCTACAGCTGGATCCTCAATTTACACTAACGTTCCCGAGAGAACAAGTGGCTCCATCCTTGGAAAGGGACTTAAAGTGATCAAAAATCAACTTAACATTGACTGTGATTCATTTAAGCTTTTTATTGTTAAAAAAGAATATTTGGTGAGAATCCTTGTTTAGCTCACTAGAATTGAAGATGCCATTCGGTGGAAAGATAAGAGGTTTAAATTATTGTAATCAGTGTAGTTTTATGCTGTTCATCTGTAAGTAAAAGCATCCATGTAAAGAAAGGGGGGAGGAGTCTATTATCTTGGAAGTCCTGTGTGGCTGTAGTGGGCTTTGAGAATAGGTGTACCGTGTCTATAAAGACCAACTGTTTGTACCTGTGACAATATCTAAGCTGCTGTACCAACAGATTTCTGTGCCGCACTATATGAAATTGTTTCATATGGTTCAGGTATATGTTCACTGGCAGTAACTTGATTTAAGATTACGACACTGCTAACTGTTTCTATTTTTAGCTTGAAAATTCTAAATTAACCAAGATAGTGGCATTAACATAGAAACACAGAAGATAGGAGCAGGAGGAGGCCATTTGGCCCTTTGAGCTTGCTCTGCCATTCATTATGGTCAAGGCTGATCATCCAACTCAACAGCCTAATCCTGCTTTCTCTGCATAACCTTTGGTTTCATTCATCCCAAGTGCTCAATCGAACTGCCTCTTGAATATATTCAATGTTTTGGCATCAACCACTTCCTGTGGTAATGAATTCCACAGGCTCAATATTCTTTGGGTGAAGAAATGTCTTCTCACCTCCATCCTAAATGGTCTACTCTGAATCCTCAGACTGTGACATCTGGTTCTGGACTCCCCTACCATTGGGAATATCCTTCCTGCATTTACCCTGTCTAGTCCTGTTAGAATTTTATAAATCTCTATGAGATCCTCCCCTGTCATTCGTCTGAACTCCAACGAAAATAATCCTAACCTAATCAATCTCTCCTCATACATCTGTCCCATCATCCCCAGAATCAGCCTGGTAAACCTTTGCTGCATTCCTTTTAGGTTGTGTTTCATGACTGAAGAACCATTGTAGCGTGGACAAAATGGGAAATGATGCACTATAATTTTATTCCTCCTTTCCTAGAAGGAACAACATGTGGTGGAATATGTATATAATATATATATAGGTCATGGGAACATCAGTCAAACGTGACTATGCTCTCCTGTAGGTGCAGAGCCCACTGTCTAGCAGTCAGGAACAGGACACTGGCTGACTTTGTCACTGGCCAGGAACAGGACACTGGCCAATGTTGCTGTAGATGTAATGCCTTCTATTGCACTATCAGATCAGGCCAGAACAAAGTGACTGAACTAATGAGACCTGGCTGGGGGCGAAGGAATTTTTCAGGTATTATCAGATTCTGGTTGGCAAGCAAAATGGGCCATATTTTCAGGAAGGAATTGGAGGAACGATGTAATTTTCAGGTATGCACTTGATTTCCTGGATCTACACAGTAATAAATATGAGCTAAATACATTTGTGACATGGACATGTGATTTTCAAAGATTTTTAATTGATAACTTAATAATTGTATTTTACAATTACTCAAATTGAGCACTATGAATAACACAGCAAAGTGCAGCTTTAGTGCTAAAATTTGAGTTATCAGAAAATGCAAACAAAGCAACTTTGAATTTGGGGAGGAGACATAGTGGCAAAATGATTAGCATTGCTGATTCACAATGCCAAAAATCCAGGTCAATTCCAGCCTTGGGTGACTATCTGTGCACGTTCTCCCGATGTCTGCATGGGTTTCCTCTCACAGGTTTGGTGAATTTGCCATGCTAAACTGCCTCTTGGAGTTCAAGATGTGCAGGTTAGGTGGATTAGCCGTAGTAAATGCGTGGGGTGACAGGAATGGGTGGGTGTGGGTATGAGCCTGGGTAAGAAGCACTTTTGGAGAATTGTTGCAAACTCGATGAGGTGAATGGTCGCCTCCTTCTGCACTGTATGGTTCTATAAATGACAGAGTGTATACTAAATGCTGCCAAAGAAACATGGTCAGGCTGTGAACAGAAATAGATGATTATAAGATAAAAGCCCTGAAGTGACTTGGGAGGAAGCAGTGGTGCAGTGATATTGTCTTTGGACGATTAATTCAGAGACCTAGGCAAGATCTGGGGACACAGGTTCAAATCCCACTATGGCAGATGGTGAAATTTGGAATCAACAAAAATTTGGAATTAAAACTCTAACGGAAACCATGAAACAATTGTCATAAAAACCAATTTGATTAATATCCTTGACAGAAGGAATCCACTTAGTTGATCTGGTGGGAAGGTTGGAAATGCTCAACATGTCTGACAGCATCTTTGGAGAGAAAAACAGAATTAATGTTTTAGTTTGATGACCTTTCATCAAGATCGATAAAAGTTAATTGGTTTTGAACAAGAGAACAATCGGTGATTTAATTGCACTTATCTCAATTTAGTTTACTGTATTTGTTGCTCATAAAGTGGTCTCCTCTGCATTGAGGAGATCAAACATTGTGTGTGACTGTTTTGCAGAATGCATCCCATCAATCCAGCCAGCATGACTCTGAGCTTTCGCGACTCTTCATTTTAATTTTCCATCGTTCCCTTTAGCTGACATCCCTATCCTCAAGCTGCTGCCCTGTTCCAGTGAAACTCAGAGTAGGTTTGAGGAATGCCACCTCATCTTTCGATGAGGCATTTCACCACCTTCTGGACTGAACTCTTGAGTTCAACAATTTTAGACTGTAAACTCAGCTTCCTTTCCTTTGCAAATTTTGATTTTTCTCTGATTTTTCTTTCAGTCAGCAGCACACCTGCTCCAGGTACATCTCTTGTTTCTATTCTTTATCCGTCACCGTTCCTTTTGGTCCTAAGAGACTAACTTTCCTGTCACCAATCTCTCCTGTCTTTTACCCTGTCACAAACCTTCCTTTTGTTCTTGTCCCACCCATCTCTTATTCAAAACCTGTTACACCTCCAACTTCGCCCTCTTCTGTCAAAAGGCCATTGACCTGAAGTGTTAACTCGCCTAATTCGCTGGGGCGGCATGTTGGCACAATAGCATTGCTGCCTCACAGCACCAGGGACCTGGGTTTGATTCCCAACTTGGGTCACTGTCTATGCAAAGTCTGCACATTCTCTCTGTATCTGCTTGAGTTTCCTCTGCGTGCTCTGGTTTCCTCCCACAGTCCAAAAATATGCCAGTTAGGTGCATTGCTCATGCTAAATTCTCCCTGAGTGTATCTGAACAGGCACTGGAATGTGGCGACTAGGGGATTTTTCACAGTAACGTAATTGGAGTGTCATTGTCAGCTGACTTGTGACAGACACTAATAAATAAACTTCAGTCACATTGCCAGCAGCTACTTGGCCTTTGAAATTTCATTCATAACCTGCTCCACACCTCTCCTCCTATAAGAGCACCTTTCAACCTACCCCTTGGACCAAGTTTACGGTCCTGTTGTATAATCTTCATATGTAGTTTGATTGTCAGAATTTATTTGATTGTGGTCCTGTGCACCTTCTTTGCTTATTTTACTCAGTTAAACATACGCTGTTTTTGTTGCAATGAAAGCAGAAGAGAATTTAAAAATTAATATGGATCCTGTTGGTTTTGTTGAAGTTATTTCAATAGTTTCTGCCAGGTATCATCTTGTCCAAAATCTCACTACTGTATTAATTTGTACACTCAGGAAAAGTATAAATACATGCGAATGTGTTTAAACTATTCATTGTTTTTATGTTGCTGCGATAATTTTACTGAACTGTTTGAAAACAAATATTGTCAGAATTATATTTAGCATTCAGTGGTTGATTTTATTTATCATGCTCCAAAGATGTGTGAGTAAGGTTGATTGGCCATGCTAAATTATTCCTTAGTGTCAGGGGGATTAGTGGGGTAAATACATGGGGTTACAGAGATAAGGCCTGCGTCGGATTTTAGTCGGTGCAGGTTCAATTGGCCAAATGGCCTCCTTCTGCACTTAAGGGATTTTATGATTCTATGATGCCACACTTATCATTCCAACACCTGAGTATAATTTTGAAAAATGAGGATTGAATAAAATCAGAATGTTGTTTGATGCTTTTTGAAAAAGAACACTATAAAATCATCCTGGATTATAATACATATATAACATTATGAGTGATTGACAGTAGATTAATTTGAGAAAAAGTTTTGTACTTTCAGGTTCCGGGAAGCTGGCATTTTACTTTCCCATATTCTGAAAGCATTCTAAAATGTTATCCTCCTGCAAATGAAATTTTGTTTTTTCATCAATGTGCTTCCACTCAGACCTTCATCATTGTTGCTTACTTTTGTTGATCGGAGTTTAGATTAAGCTACCAAAGCGAACATTTCAATGCACAAGGGCTTTGTTGGAGGAAGAATATAAGACAATCACCGCAATAATAATGGGATATCATGTTTGAAATGAAGTCCTTGAATTCAGAATCTGAAAGTCCTCGTTTATTTCTTCCCCATTTTGTTTTAAACAGAACGATACACTGTTTAAACCAGGCCACAAAGCCATGTTTGTTCTTGTTGATTGGTGTATGATGGTACCTATGATGCTGCCTGCAAAAGTAAATTTTGTCAGAAAAGTGGCTGAAAATGGCCCTGTTATCTCTGTGCCCGTTTGTCTGGCTGGCTGATTTGACAGATATAAATAAAAATTAATAACAAAATGTGGCCAGAGGCAGTTCAGAATCTAGTTATTTAAGTGTCTCTTAAGGTGCAATTTGCTTTAAGCTCTGGAGTAATCTAAGGCCCCTAGACCTGGAGAATGAGAGATGATAACCAATATATGACAGTTCTAATTAGCTTTCCCTTGG
This sequence comes from Sphyrna mokarran, assembly GCA_024679065.1. Classification (NCBI taxonomy): domain Eukaryota; kingdom Metazoa; phylum Chordata; class Chondrichthyes; order Carcharhiniformes; family Carcharhinidae; genus Sphyrna; species Sphyrna mokarran. The sequence goes on along the minus strand of JAGIQG010000006.1, from coordinate 56,010,416 downwards.
TTGTGAATACATCGTAAACAGTAACAAGGCCTCTTAGGACTGCTATCTGCTGCCAAGAACAATGGCTGTGTTTCCTAATTAACTACCATCGGTTGTCACAAGTGTCAAATTTTAAATTTATTATTACAAACCTATCCATTGATATACTTTCAAATGAGTGGCCCTCTAACACTCCCAATTATCTGATTCTATAACCATAAATATTTTTTACTGAGTACATAGTGAAATGATATATTCCTGTATTATTGCCCCAAATTTATCTCCCCTCATTCATTTTCTTGAGATGCTGCCTTTTGTTAACGTATGATTTCACAAAAAGCAGCAATGTCTTTGTGCTTTGTGCATTTTCTTTGTTTTCTCTTCCCACTGTTGTACCACTCTTGTCATCTGAAAAGCTGAAGAGCAATAACATTTTTCACAAATATCAAAAAAATTCCAATGGTTGGGAATGATGAGGGAACTTTGTTTTTATCAGGTTTTCCTGTATGACCACTGCCCCTTCTTAATTTGCCTATTCAGACTGAGGCTATATTTCCCACATTTGATGTATCTAATTGTTTATTGCTTAAATGATTCCAGAGATTTTTGCCTCCAATAGTCCTCTACCTGAAAGTCTATTCTGTGTATTGATTACCCACTTTACTTACCATTTACTTAAATTTACCTTTTGTGTACGTGATCCTTTAGACTAGTCTCATAGTTTAATTTTGATTCACATTCTGGATTACCTTTTTCTATGGCATTTACTTTCCTGTTTACAGTCTCATATACAGACTGCTGTCTCGCATACAGATCATGCATGTTCATGCAAATACAATTTACCTTTTAAATTCAATAGCTGCTATAATATGGTAGTTCTGAGTTATTTGTTGCCGATTACTAATAGTTGAGTAATGGAATTTAATTCAGTTGGCTGGATGGCTGGTTAGCGATGCAGAGTGACACCAACAGCGTGGGTTCAATTCCTAAACCAACTGAAGTTATTCATGAAGGCCTTGCCTTCTCAACCTTGTCTCTTGCCTGAGGTGCGGTGATCCTCAGGTTAAATCATCACCAGCTATCCAGGCTATGGTCATCTTTATTACTGATAATGAGAACATTATTAGATACTTCATGATTTATGGGCTTCCTACTTTAATTCAGGTTTTGCTATTCTATGTATTGATAGTTTTTTAAAATTGTTGTCTGAAAAATATACAAAAATGTATTTTTAAGAAAACCTTTATTTCTTGTTTATTTCATTGCCAATTGAACGCGTGTGTTTGTTGGTCTTTTTATCACTCCTGACTCCAAAAGGCGGAATGATGTAGGCAGGATATTCCCTGGAATTTCCTCAATGCCATTTGTATTCTGGTAGTTCCTTTAAGAATGTTGTTATCATTGATTAATTTTACTTACTGATTTTATGAAGTAAGTGTCAAACTGCTATATAACCACTGGGAATAAAGTTATCTTTTATTATTTAAATCTATTTGGATATTGCTTCTTATCGCCTAATGTTAGTACAGTGTATATATAGACTATTGACACAATACAAAAATAAGGTTTACCAGAGATAATAACTGTGCAAATGCTGAACTAACTCTCACTGTAACCTGGATAAATCTGATCAATCTTATGCTGGTAACTGACTGTAATTCCTTGCCTTTGAGTAAGTATGGTTGTTACTGTCTGAAATAAATAGAACACTTAAGATGCCATAACCTGCAGCTTTAAAATTCACATTAATAGAGATGGTTAATGATTATCATGTTTTGTCTAGTATAAGCAACTGCCCCTTTTAAACATAAACATTTTAAATGGTGGGAACTCAAGCTCTGTATGATTGTTTTTTTTCAGGCGTTCCTTTCCAATCTGGAAAGAACAGCAATTCATATTAATGCAGAACCTTTAATGTAATGAAACACCACCAGGCACTTTACAAGAGCATTATAAGACGAAGTGTGACACTGAGCTACGTAAGGAGATACAGAACAATGTTTAATGCAGCACATTGTAGTGTAAAACAACATGGGAGAACTCCCTTAATCATGGGAGAACTCCATGAGTGGCAAAATCTCGCCGATTAAGTCGAAGGGTAGAAAGGGATTCCACAGGATTCCAGCTGCTGCTGTTGGGATGCCAATTAGGTTCATTAATTCAATTCTGGACCAGTGTTTTGCTTCTTTGCTACCACCTTCACCATTTTCTTTGCCCATTGTTCCATGACATTTTTGTTATCTAATCTCTCCTGCCCTCTAATTTATCCTTGACCTTCCATTTTGTTCACTTGATGTACCATCCCACGAGTGTATATTTCTTCAGCAGCATAAAACACACCACATTTCTACCTCTCTTCAGTTCCTAAAAGTCAGATTGAACTTGAAACATTAACTCCGTTTCACTCGTATCACTTGCTCCCAGACCTGCACTTGCTGTTTCATTCTGCCTTCACTCACCTTTGGCCTGGGGTACCATGATGATTCTTTGCCTTTGGTAGATGCATTGCCGCCACATCCTGCTAGTATTTGACAGCAGGAAAAGCTGCTGTCTTGTGATTGGCTGGCAGTTCTCGGCATATAGGACTTCCACCGCTGGGGACCTCAGTCGTGAGAAAGACCCAGCATTGGTCACTGAAATGCCTGTAAGACATTTGATTCTGTCAGATTTCCTATACAGAACTGATTGGCAGGTGTTCCCTGCCAGTTCTCCAACCAGTGAATGGATTGACAGAATCCTGGATTATTATATCAGGTGACCAAAAATTTGATCAAAGAGATAGGTTTTGAGGAGAGCCTTAAAGAAGGAAAGCAAGAAAAAGAGGTGGAGAGTTTAGAGAGCTGAACGCAAGGGGTGAGGTGCAAGCAACTGCTCTTGACGTCAGTGCAGCATTCGACCAAGTGTGGTATCAAGGAGCCCTAGCAAATTGAAGGCAATGGAAATGAGGGGAAACCTCTCCACTAGTTGGAGTGCTACCTAGCACAGAGGTTGTGGTTATTGAAGGTCAGTCATTTCAGTTCCAAGACATTGCTGAAGGAGCTCCTCAGGGTCGTGTACTGGACCCAAAAATCTTCAGCTGCTTCATCAATGACCTTCCTTCCATCATTTGTGGTTGGTGCAGACTCACTGGGCCAAATGGCCTCTTTCTGCACTGTAGGGTTTCTATGATATAAGAGCAGAAGTAGGAATATTTGCTGATAGTTGTATCAATGTTCAGCACCACCACAACTTCTCAGACACTGAAGCCCTCAATATCCACATGCAGTAAGGCCTCTAAAATATTGAAGCTTAGACTTATAAGTAACAATTAACATTCAAGGCACACAAGTGCCAGGTAATGACAACAGAGGTGGTCAAATCATTACCCCTTGACATTCAGTGTCATTCCCATCATTACCATTAATGAATCCTCCTCCTCCACCACCACCACCAGCCTTCCCATGGTATGTCTATGTTATTTCAAAGAACAAAGAATATGAACAGGAACAGGTTCTTCGGTCCTTCAAGCCTGCACCAACCATGCTGCCCAACTTAACGAAAACTCACTACCCTTCTAGGACCATATCCCTCTATTCCTGTCCTATTCATGTATTTGTTAAGACGCCCCTTAAAAGCCACCATTGCTTTCGCTTCCACTACCTCCCACGGCAGCGAGTTCCAGGCACCCAGCACCCTCTGTATAAAAAATCTGCCTCATACATCTCCTGTAAACCTTGCCCCTCGCACCTTAAACCTATGCCCCCTAGTAATTGACTCTTCCACTCTGGGAAAAAGCTTCTGACTATCCACTTAGTCCATGCTTCTCATAATCTTGTACACTCTATCAGGCCGCCCCTCAACCTCCGTTGTTCCAGTGAGAACAAACCAAGTTTCTCCAACCTCTCTTCACAGCTGATGCCCTGTATACCATTTACATCCTGGTAAATCTTTGCTGTACCTTCTCCAAAGCCTCCACATCTTTCTGGTAGTGTGGTGACCAGAATCGAACACTTCATTCCAAATGCGACCTAGCTAAGGCTCTATAAAGCTGCAACATGACTTGCCAATTTTTAAACTCAATGCCCAGGCCAATGAAGGCAAGTATGCCATATACCTTCTTGATTACCTTCTCCACCTGCATTGCCATTTTCAGCAACCTGTGAGCGGTGTTCCTTTATACTTTTTGACTTCCTTGTTTAACTATGGAACATTTCCTTCCTTTTATAATTCTTCTTTTTCTCAGGAATATACTTTAATTGAGATTGATTTACTATTTCTCTGAACATCTGCCAGTGCTCCTCAATTATTGTGTCCAGTCTACTTGGGCCAACTCGTTCTTCAGGCATAAATAATTATCTTTGTCTAATACAAAATCTCTAGTATGGCACTGTATCTTTTCTCACTCAATCTAAAGGCGAAATTGTAGCATGCTGTGATCACTCTTTCCAAAAGGATCCTTAATAACAAGACTATTTATCAACCCTTGTTTGTTACATTATACTAAATCTAAAATAGCTTGCTCCCTGGTTCGCTCTATGATATATTGCTCCAAGGAACACTCTGTGAAATCTCCCTCAAGGCTATCCTTGCCAGTTTGATTAATCCAGTCAAAAGTCATCCATGATTACCGTAACTTCTTACAGGCCTTCATTATTTCTTGGTTTATACTATGCCCCCTTTGGAAGTATTGCTCGGGGGCCTGTAAATTACTCCTACCAAGGAGTTTTTTCCTTTGATGTATGATGTATTTATTAAATGTTGATCAATATGCAAATTGTAATCATTTTATACTGAATGTTACTGTGCTGCTTTATTGTTAATTTATTTTTGCTGCCATCTGAGGTCACTTTAATTTCCAAGTGTTAAAATGGAGTCACATTGGAAAATGGTTTGGGAAGCGAAAGCACTGTCTCGCATTTGAATGCCTTCCCTTATTTCAGAAATGGACACAGTATTCAAGCTGTAGTCTGGCAGAGTGTTGTGCAATATGGCTGTGACTCTCTCTAATACAGTGTACTTTTTTGATTTAATGCAGCAGTCTATTGTTGGGTTAATTGTTGCATTGCAATGCCATTAATGGCCTTTCTATACTTTCTTCAGGGGTTCCCAGAGAGTAGAGTTAAAACAGAAAAGCATAATTTCTGTCCACTGTTTCATGCTGTTTAAATTGACTGGTTCCACTGCTCTTAGTCAACAAGTTTGGACACAAGAGAATAACAATTCCTAGTAAAGAAGAATAGGGAAATTCAGTGACATATACTTCCTTATAATTGGGGACCTGACTGCAACTTACAAAAACATGAGACTCTGATGTTGTCCAGCTGCCAGAGCTGTTTTAATTGGCACTATCAATGGCAGCAGGATCAAGTCATGGCTTAAATATGAAAGGTCTCAAGTGAAGCATTTAGGGAAGATAGTGAGCAAAAATAACACGTCTTCGTTGGAGCTTGAAGAGAGCACGCATAGAGTAAACATGTGTCCCTTCCACCAATTTGCTTAATCTGTTCATCTTGAGACACTAAGGGATAATTTAGCATGAACAATCCACCTAACCTGCAGATCTTTGGACTGTGGGAAGAAACCAGAACACCTGAAGGAAACCCATGCAGACACATGGAGAATAACCAAACTTCACACAAACAGTCACCCAAGGCCAGAAGTGTCCCGGGCACTTCAAGGCAGCAGTGCTGACCACTGAGCCACTCTTACTGCATTCCGAGTACTGCTTAAATGCCATGGTGGTTTCTGCCTCTACCAGCCTTTAAAGTGGTGAGCTCTTAACTATTATCCTCAATTCTCCTCTAGTCCTTATCCCAATTTCTTGAAATCTAGGCTCATTGGTTTTTGACCTCTCTGTTAAAGGAAATGCATCCTCCCTCTCCATATCCCCTTAATTTTATACAACTCAATCAGATTTTGCCTCAACCCCCCCCCCCGTTGCAAAGAACCCCAGATTATCCTATCTTTCTTTAGAGCTAAAATTTCTCAATCCTGCTAACACCTTCATATATCTTCTTCATATCTTTCAAGTACAATCACGTATTTCCTGCAATGTAAGGACCAGAATTTTGATTTATTATTGTCACATGTATTAGTATACAGTGAAAAATATTGTTGCTTGTGTGCTATATGGACAAAGCATACTGAACACAGAGAAGGAAAGGAGAGTGGATAAATTGTAATAATTGCCATTTACTATTAGTATTAAGCTTTGCTAGAATCTAGTTTAATAAGTTTGCTAGTTTACAATTTTATTAATTCAGTATTACTTCTCATTTATTAGAATTAGAGAAAAGAAGCACTGTGAATCTTGGTTCTGTCTACAGTTGGAACTCATGTTGGCTTTAAGGTTCATAGCACTTTTCACGAATTTACAATGAGAAAATAAGTACAAAAAGAACTGTGCTATGGCTAAAAACAAGATAAGGGATGCTGGGCCCATGATAGAAAGAGAATATAGAAGATTCAATTACATGGATTTTTCTACAGTTCTAGTTTTTGGTGTATATCCTCAGGGTTTGAGTCTCAACTTAGAAGGATCAGGGAATATACTGGACAAATACATAATTCTATGTGAGCAAGAGATGTAGGAAAATTGGTCATTTCCACCCAAAGTTCAATAAAGGCTAATATAATATGCATTGTAAGCTCCCATTTAACTGCCTGTATTAATTCCTGCTATGCTAAATAAAACCATTTAAACTACAGCCACCGTGATGTCAATCTTGAATGATTTAATGTACAGTCCAAATGTAAATACAACCATTTATCAATTTCAAGATGCAATGATTAATTTGCTCACCAAGACTTAAATTGATGTTTTCATTGTGATTTTCCATTCTTTGCCCATCATTTAAACTTTCTGTCAGAAACCAGTATTTGGATTAATTTAAAACAACTGTGGCTCATTCTTATCACTAAATCAGAAGGTTGTGGCCCAATTCTAGAGACATGATGTGGAGTTGCTGGCATTGAACGGGGGTAGGCACAGGAAGTAGTCTCACAATACCAGGTTAAAGTACAACAGGTTTATTTGGTAGCATGGGCTTTCAGAGTTTTGTCCCTTCCTCACTTGTGTAGAGACCACAGCACAAAGGTTCAGGCTGACGCTCCTGTGCAGTACTGAGGGAGTGTTGAGCTATGAAAAGAGGCTGGATAGACTCAGATTACTTTCTTTGGAGCAAAGAACACTGAGGATAACAGAAATGGGAAAACTCACAACTTTTAAAAAGTATGTGGATGAGCATTTGAAATGTCATAACATTCAAGGTTTTGGGCCAAGTGCTGGAAAATGGAATTAGTGTAGATTTATTGTAGTTTGGTTGGTGTAGAATCGATGGGCTGAAGAATTCCTTCTATACTGTATGACCTAATGTTGGAGGTGTTTTGGAGAAAATGTTAAACTATAGCCCAATCTGCACTCACAGATTGGCTTGAAGATCCCATGGCACTATTTTGAAAAAGTTCTGGGAAGTTATCTCCAATGTTTTGGCCAAAATCTATCCCTCAATCAGACATCACAAAAAATCAAATCATCTGGGCATTATCACATTGCCGTTTGTGTGAGTTTGCTATGCTGAGTTAGTTGTTACATTTCCTATATTACAATAGTGGTTGAAGTATTTTGTTGGCTGTAATACATTTCAAGTCATCTTGAGATTCTGGAAGGCACTAAAATAATGCAAGTCTTTTTTTTAAATGCATTCTGTTTTCTATCCTGTCGTGTTTAATTTTTATGAACTCCCAATTTATGCTGCAAAGTTGAACAGGCAACCCGCACCGAAGCCCTTGTCAGCTCTTGATTGGCCAGGTTAGATGCGAGAGTAACCTATACAAATTCACTCTATTTTCTTTTAATCCCTTCCATTGAGAAGCAATATTGGAAAACATATCCTGTGGGGAATCATGCCTAAAAATGATGTCTTACCAGTTGGTGACATAAAACTACAAAGCACTGATTTCTTAAAATTGATACAATGTTTTGTGATGGGGTGGATTTGGCATTGCGTTTACCCCGTCTGTTGCAGGCAGATATTGTGATGATAGATCTCGTTTACTTAACAATTTTAAACCTTTGACTCCAATTTGTATTAAACAGAGCATCTTGTTTTGTTTTTTTGCAGATGTGTGGAATTCGTAGCGAAGGAAGGACAAAGCCTGAAGGAGCTGTACCTGGTGTCCTGTAAGATTACTGATTACGGTGTGTATTACTGCTGCTGTTTATCACTGCTGCCTTTGGGATATGTCTATGTCTGCAAACCTGAGATTATAAGGACATCGAATGTACAGGGCATTGAGGCCTCTCAAAAGTAATCATAAAAAGCTGGGGCATCTTTTGCTGAAACAGGATTTTTCAAATCTTCAGAATATCCAATCATTTTATGTTTCATTTAAACTGCATGTTAACTTGTACAAATTTACCAAAGTGTAAGGTGTTACTAGTGGACAATTTTAAATGATACCAATCGATTTAACTGTTTTTTTAGAAAAACCTCTTTTCCCCTCAAATCAAAGGAAGTGGAATCTGGTTAATCTGTTTGAAGATTCTCATATTTTTGAAGAATTTAGAAAGTTATTTTCTTATCTTGCAATATAAGCAGGCAAGGACACATCATAGAAAATTTGAGTGCAGGAGTAATTTTACAACGAGCCACATCCATGACTGCTACAGTCCCTCCACTGTTAGTCCATCTGGTTTGCAAAATTATCTTGGAAGTACTATCCTGAACAATCTATAATGTGACCCCTACTTAAGAGTGATTTTGACGTTTCTGCAAAAGTATTTACTAGATACCCAATTTATGCATGTTTCTGAATGTGTAAAATACAGTATAATCCAGTTGACGATCAATTCCAAAGATTTGTCCACTTTCACAACGCTATTCTTTCACTTTGACAACTTGCTAGTTGTCACACGTAACAACTTGGCAACTGCATTACTTCATGGTCACAAATCTTTTGTAATTACTGCACTGTTATCATATATTTCATAAATATTCATGGCTATAGCATTTCATGATGAACCGTGAAGAGACAACATAGAGGGCAATTTTTCCAATCTTGTTGTACTTGGCGCAGATCACGCCTTTCCTGGAAAATAGTGTGCAGGCTTAAAAACTGGTGTTGTACCCAATGCCAAACAGTTTGCAGTTGTTCCGGTCCCTTTCAATGCCGCAAATTGGATAGCTCCCAGAAAGGGCGCAAGGCCAATTGGCACATTTAAAATAACATTTAAAAATGCATATCCTATTCAATGCTGGATTATCCTAGCTCCCAGAGTCTTTTAATCTTTGAGCTTGGCCTGAGACTAATGAGAATCACAACTGGTCTCCAAATGGCAGGGCCCTCCAAGTACTCTGGTACTGTCCACCAGGCACTGGCATGTCAGTTGGGCACCACCAGAGCTGGGGCCTGAGTGGGTCAATTACGGGGAGCTGTGCAGGCGAGTTATGCAGCAGTGGAGTATGAAAGGGAGCATCAGAGGTCATGGAGTGGGGGAGCATGTAGAAGGTACCCAGTGCCAGTGAATCTTGTCGGTGAGTGGGTGGGGAAACATGCTTCAATGGAGGGAGGGGATTCTTGATGTCCATGAGCGGAGAGAGGGTGCCTCCCAGTGCAGTGAGAGATCAGAGCACCCTTTCAAAATGGTGCCTGAGCACTTTGCAGCTTAGCTCAATGGCATGTTTAGGTTCCACCCCTCCATCCCCTCAAACAGGCACACAACTCACAACGCTATGAAAAAATTGACTTAAATATGGGGCGATTGTAGCCCAGACCGCACCTGACAGACCAGCGCACATCGCTCCGATATTCCTGCCGTCATGACATTTTTTTTGATGGGCGAAAATTTGGCCCGCAGTTTTTACTCACCAAGCCTGTTCCCTTCTCTGATCCATAGTCATGTCTCCGCTCAAAACACAGCCATCTCCGTGAAAATTGTAGTAATTCTGAAACGCCCACTTCCAAAGTCGTGCCGACAACTTCTCAACAACCTGGTGTGAGGTTCTTGACCCACCCCATCTTTTGCTCAGCTGAAAATCAGCAGAGATAGAAATGAGGATGAGACTTGAGGATCTGTGCTCTGGCCACCATTTGCATTTTCCGCCCAATGATGTTGTAAGCCTAATGCAGTATTTTTCAATATCATAACTGTTTTCTTTGGGTTAGTGAGTTATTGGCTTTCAGATATTCAGATTATATTCCTCACTGCCTCTGGGTCAACCATAGGACAATCCAGGTAAAGGTATATTATAGAATAGTTGGAGTACAGAGAAGATCAGTCAGCCTGCTATAATATTAAAAAAAATAGATTTTTCTCTTCCCCCTTTCTCTATTTTTGTTTCACTATTCATGTTCATAAGTTTATTTGGCAAGACCTTTGAATATATTTCAGCAAAAAGCAGTTAGATGATGGAAATTATTGAGGTATAAAAAAACTTAGTTACAATATCCTCTTTGTCTTCTGCACCCATGTGCAAACAGTTGTATTAGATTTAAAATAAAATCATGTTTCTCATAATTTATATTTTAGGTTTGTAAGTGTTTACTGGTGGACAAGTGTGTGTGATTAGGTCTGGCAAGCTTCCCGTCAGGGAAAACAAATGGTGCTTAGAATGCTCAGTCGATGATGGTTATTCAGACAGCTATTAGGAACATGCAAACAGCATAAAACATTTGACCGCTTGAATCTTGTTGCATTTGGACATGTCTATATACTTGCTTTTGCCCCATATCCCTTAATATCTCCTGTAAATAAAAATGTGTCAAGCTTGTATTTAAAATTAACAGTTGACGTACATCAACTGTTTTTTATAAAAGAGAGTTCCAAACTTCTCCCATCCTTTAAGTGTAAAGGTGTACCTTCACGGCTGAAAGACTTTTCTAACTTTTAGGTTGTCTTTTGGACCCACACTCTCCAACCAGCAGAAATACTTGCCTTCAATCCACCCTATCTCTTCCCATTAATGTCATGAAAATTGTGATCAAATCACTTCTTGACTTTCGAAATTTTAACTTTAGCCTAATTCTAAAGGCCAGTTTGTGTAATTTTGTGTCATCGTTTATTGGAGTTCCTCTGGATCTCCACTGCTTCCAACTTTTCAATGTTGTTCAGCACCATTTGCGACTCCTCAGATACTGAAGGAGTTCATGTCCAAATGCAACAAGTCTTGGTCAATATCAGGGTTGGTCTGACAAGTGGTAAATCACATTTGTGCTACGTATGTGGCCGTCTAATTCATTTGGTTCAACCATATAGTCGTTTAAAAAATAATCATTAGTCAACATTCAGTCTTCCAGCTGTTAAGCTACAAGTTATTGGACACACTCTTACCAAAAAAATGGCAGGGTTGTTTCTGATGAGAAAGTCAGTGTGTTTCTGTATCCAGAGAAACCAATCAGTTTTCTTTCCGGATTTTACAACATTCTGTCAAAAAAAAAATCAAGGAATGTGTTTCGCAACATTATTCAGGGAGACTGGGCCTCAGCAAGCCAGCAAAACCCCATTGCTCAGAAATTGGTGTCATCTTTAAAGGCCACCCCTGATACGACCCTGAGCAATTCTCACCCTCCAACCCAATATGGAGGTCACTTTTCTACACCTATCCCCTGATCACTGGCGCCTTCTCTCTCCTCACCCCTGCCCCCACAGTCTGAGCCAGCACTCACCTGCACTACCAATTCACCTCCCCTCCACTCCCCGCTACCCTTCCCTCCCGCCATTCTTCCCCCCAGTAGCCATATCTGGCAGGAGTTTTCTTAAAAAAAACTCCTTTTCCCCCATCTGCTAGTGGGAGGAGGAAGTCCCCTCACTAATGACGTGCTAATGTATTGAAATGAGCTTTCTGTGGTCCCGCGCATGTTTCGCACCACTCGACTGGTGAGGGACCAGTAAGATTGGAATGTGGAAACTCGCCAATGCAAATCATGCTCTCCGGGTTTTGAGCATGCGCCGTCATTCCTGCAGACACAGAATGTGGGCTCAAAATCACCCCAGTTGTTTTGAAAAACGCAGCTTATTTGAGCTCAGAGTTTGCTAATTGGAAGTTAATGAAGGCCAATTAAAACAGCATAACCTTCTAACTAATTTTGATTGGCACCATTGGAGTGTGCATTCTTCCTTACGACAGCACTCTGTAAGTAGCAGCAGTCCAGTGAGAGATCACAACACATTTTACTTTCTCAAGGTTTGAAATACAGTACATTTAAAAGATTGATTTTTGCAATTTTTTTTACATTATATTTTGACTACAATCTAATTAAGTTGCAGTTGATCATGTCACTGATTAAGCAAAGCTTTAATATTAATTTTCATTTTATATTTTTACAATGTGCGGTAAAAATGAGGCACTATAAAAGAAAGAAAACCTAATACATTATCAAACGTAACCAAGGATTACTCAGCTAAACGTTTTACAGTGAAGTTGGTCATTGTTCCTACATTCTTTTTCCTTCTCCCCCATCAAACAAGAAGCTTGTCATTTTGTGATTGCAATTTCGAGGCCTTAGTGAAATTGAGCACACATTTTTTAAATCAAATTCTGCATCATCCTCGGCCTCCTGATTAAGCATTGTAATTTTATAGAAACGACTTTGACACCAGATCCTCCAAATGGCTGGCATCATATTTCAATTTAACAAGATTCCACTGGAAGAATGCATAAATATATACACAAACATACATAATTTAATGTATTTTTCCTTCTTGCATCCTTTTTAGTGTCTTTATTTATTTGCAGGTTTTTCTGTTATTCTCCACTTAAAAAACACAGCATTTTCTTTAGAGATTCTGCTCCATAGTTCCCGCAGAGCACCAATTCCATATTCCTCCCTGGTAACTCTCTGAGGCTGAACCAGATTTGTCAATGTCGTATTTGACCCCCAGGAAAAGCTACCAATTGCATATCTGTGGCACCTACCAAATTGCCTATTTCCACCTTCGTACAATCAATTGACTCCATTGCATCTCAGTCAATCTGCTCCCTAAACCCTCATCCAAGTTTTTTTCACCTCTGGGCTTGATTTGTCCAATGCACTTCAAGTCAGCCTTCCACATTTTACCTTCCATAATTTTGAATTTATCCAGACTCTGCTACCATTTCCTTATTTGCATGGCCTCAACACTTCTTATCTTGTAATCGCCTGCAGTCCTAAAACCTACATATCTCTATACTATTCAAATGCTGGCCTCTCACGCATTTCTGATTTTAATTCCTCCATTATTTGTGGCCATATCTTCAGATATCAAGGCCCTAACTCTGGAATTCCCTCCTCTACACCTCATCCTCTTTCATCCTTTGCAACACTATTTAAAACTTAGCTCTGCCCTATTATTGCCTTTTGTGGTTTAATGTTAGATTTTGCTTTATATTGCTGCTATGAAGCATGATGGGTTGCTCCGTAATTTTCAGAGTGCTCTATAAATGCATGTAGTTGTTAAAGCTGTTTTTCACCAGTGGTAACTCTTGAGCATTTCCTTTCTCTTTCTTTGTGGCATGCATAACTGTTGCTCAGTGTCTCTCTGGGAGCTTTATGTTGACTTGAATAACAAAGCTGTGAACTGCTGCCTATAATATCATGAATGTGAATATTCAGATAAATATCTAATGCAGGTTGGAATTGCATCAGTTGTCGTAAATGAAGTTCAGATTAAGCCTATACTTGTGTTGGGGACAATAGAATCAATTATTAAGGGTGATGAGAGGCCAGTTAGAAAATCATAATATGATTATGTAGAGTAATTGAGGATTTTGTGGGCAGCATGGTTCCACAGTGCCTCACAGCAGCAGAGACCCAGGTTCAATTCCCAGCTTGGGCCACTCACTATCTGTACAGAGTCTATACGTCCATAAAATCATAGAATCCCTACAGTGCAAAAATCAGCCATTCAGCCCATTGAGTGCATCAACCACAATTCCAACCAAGCTCTATTCCCATAACCCCCCATATTTATGCTACTGATCCCCCTGACATCGGGTCAATTTAGCATGGCCAATCAACCTAACCTGCACATCTTTGAAACGTTCTCTCTGTGTCTGCATGGGCTTCCTTCAGGTGCTCCAGTTTGCTCCCATGGTCCAAAAGACAAGCTGGTTAGGTGCATTGGCCATGCTTAAATTCTTCCTTAGTGTATACGAATAGCCACTGGATTGTGGCTATTAGTGGATTTCCATAGTGTTAATGTAAGCCTACTTGTAACCCTAATAGATAAGTTTAAACTGATTTACAGAAGGAAAGTCATGTTTGGCAAATTGATTAGCATTGTTAGGTTGAAGCTAGCAACTGCTTCAACCTGGTACTAAAGGAAGCTGGTGAATGGAGTTTATTTGAATTCTCAAAAAATATCCAATAAGGTGTCACAAATGAGGTTATCACAAAAATTAAGGCTGTTGGGATTGGATGTATGTATTTGCATAGATTGAAAACTGATTAGTGCCTAGAAAACCAAGTAGGAATAAAGAAGTCTTTTTTGAGATGGCAAATTCTAATTATTGGAATATTGGAAGGATCAGCATTTGTGGGTCAGCTATTTGCAATTTATGTCAGTGCCTTAAATGAAGGGATCGAGTAAAATGCAACTAAGTTTGCTGCCAGTGCAAAATTTATTATGAAAACAAGATGTGAAGAAGTCAGAAAGAGCCCGCAAATAGATATAGACAAATTAAGTCAGAGGATAAGAGCATGATAGATGGAATATAATGTCAAGAAAGACAAAGTTATCCACTTAGGTTAGAAAAATAGAATATATTTTGAAAAGATGAGACAGTAGGAAATATTGGCATTTGGTGAGACTTGAGTGTTCTTGTACACAAATCACTGAAAATTAACATGGAAGAACAGCAAGCAGATAAATGGTATGTTACACTTTATTACAAAGGGATTGGACTATAAGAGTAAAGAGATTGAACTGCAATAATATATAGTCTTGGTAAAAGAGGGGCCAAGAGTACTGTGCACAGTTTTGGTCTCCTCACCTAAAACAGGGGCTTTTCCTGTTTGAGAGAGTACAGCAAAAGTTCATAAGGCTGACTCTTGGGATGAAGGGATTGTCCTAAAAGAGAAATAGAATGGGCTAGGCCTATATTGGTTAGTGTCTGGAAAAATGAGAATTGGTCTCACCGGAAACATATAACATTTTTAAGGGGTTTGACAAGTAGCAAAATATAAAAATGGATAAATTGGACAAGTGAAAAGGAGATGAGAGAAGAGTAGGCAGAGGGAAACATAGATGAGTAAAGCAAAGAGAGAAACAGCAGAGGTAAAACCAGTAGAGAAATGAAATAACAAGAAATGTAAGTGAAAGAAGAATGGAGTAATTGCATCCAAAGAGATAATGTGGTTTCTGTGGCTGTGAGAAATTTGAGGCCAAATTCTTATTTTTGTCCTGATCCTGCCATCAGAATGAAATGTACGTTGGGAACCCAAAATGTTAATGTAAGATCTTGTGGGTAGCTTTGAAGAAGGACAGCCAGTTACTGGGCTCCTACGAGAGTTCTCCCAGTTAAGGAGAGCAAATGAGCTTCTGAGTCTGGAAGGTCAATAGAAACCTTTCCAGCAGTCACGTCAGAGATAGGAGTGCAGAAATATTTAGGCATAGGTGCTTGACAGGTTCTCCTGCTCACCAGCCACAGATGGTTAGAAGAGTTAGAGCCATTATAAAACAGGGGAAATGGCCCTACAGTAATAGGCGCTGCCACGTTTGTAACCTATATTTAGAATAGAGGCTTCCACGTGGATTAATATCACCAGCTCCTGCCCTGCTGCTAGGGTGGATTTATGGATGGATTCCTGATGTGATGGGGAAATCCATGCACCAGATTGAATATCTGGGTGGCTTTAGGAGAGTGTCCATAATGAAATCCTTAGCAGGATTAATTGTTTTTTTTGCTATGTCTGTGTGGTAGTTAATTATTCTTGCTGTTGTGTGACTCCTGTATAATATGTGGAGGCAGGAATTTATCTGGGAGCTGTAGATGAAATCCTACATTTCACTGTTCTGTTCAGACCCTGCTGCCAAAGACCAATGAAAGTGTAACCCTTGGAGTCTGGGTCTACCTCAAGTCCACTATGACTGGAACAATGGAAATGCAAGATATACAAAAACTAAACAAGACAGAATTAAGTACAAAGAGACAGGCCTGACTGTTTGCCATAGAGTTGGGAAACAGCTGGATTTGTTTTTGGATCAGAAACATGCCTCCAGGGACAAAGTAATTAACAATTTTCATATTGCTGTGCCCTTAATTGGTATAGAGTTCCATGTTTAATTAAGAACAATGGCTTTTCAAAGCTGGAGGGTTAATCAGAGATCTTATAGCCTTAGAAACTTCAGCATAAGGTAGGTAACTGGGAGAGCGCTTAAGCAAGAAGGTGCCTTCCTGATCACCGTAAAACAAAATTACAAAGCAGGTAGGCAGCCACCGTGATGGGAGAAGAGGGTTGGGTGGAGTTGGATCTAGGAGCAGGGTTGATAAATAGCTTTCCTACAGTGTTATATTTGGCTAAACCCCTGCCTAATCTGGAAGAACGGGCTCTAGGCCTTCCTGCAAGTGTATTAGTGTACCTGCCTGCCTTTTGAGTATCTTCTTCCAAGCAATTGATCTTCTCCAGAACTGGCATCCCCGCCGCCATCGTATCGGAAAATCCTAATTGGCCTTTAAATGTGGCTTTAATAAAGTTAACTCTCTCCTGTCTCGTGAGAGCAGGCAGTTTTCTCAGGAAACCATCCGCTTCCCCCGTCTCCCCATCCTTAAAACGCCCGACGACAGGAACAGTGTTCTGAACTGTCCGGCTGGCTGCTGCCAGAAATTTTGCCCCACATTTCATCCACCTCCACTCTTGATTTCAGGGAGATCTGAAAATTCAGCCCGCAGCATGTGAAGCATGAAGTAACAGATATATGAAAAGGAATAAGACATATGGAATAGATGAGTTAGAGATGAGAAGTTTTTTTTACACGTAGGGAAAGATTAAGGAAAATGTCAGATAAAGTTTAACTTTATGCAACTTTGTGAAGGATACTGGCCATCAGTGAAGCAAATTAAACTAACCATCTAAAACCCAAGAATAAATTCACTAAAAACTATCTAATACTGTATCAAAAATATTTGAAATGCCCCAGAGGCTTATTGTTTTAAAATACATTTTGCTGTTGCTATGGTGTTTGTGTGAAGGAATAGAGCTTCTGGAGCGATATTGGTTTCCTGATATAGGACCTGCTGTCTTACTGGGTTATTTTTATCAATAGAAAAAAGATTCCCTGCCATCACTATAGGATTGCAAATGCTGGCAATATAAAATAAAAATAGTGTAAATCCATTACAGATTCATCGGCATCTGAAAAAAGTAAAGACAGCTTTTGAGGGCAGATCATTCAGCATTGAATTCCAACAATGGTCTCGACATAAAACCTTATCTGGCCATTTGTCTTTCCAGATGCTGACAGTGTTTTTTTGCGATTCCTGATTTTATTGTTCACATCTCATATATTATGAAGTTGTGAATAGTGCATGAGGCAGTACTTGGACAGAGTGTTACTTATATGTCAAGACCCCATGCCAGTTTAGGTGTGCAAGATGTTCATTGCAATGATGCATTATAGAGAAAGGAAAGTAGTATTTAAAATGAGGCTATTAATGTCAATATCTGATCAAAAAGATATACGGGAGATCTTTAACTTAGTGTATGGTTTTATCAGACGAATCAAACCTAAATCACCTCCAAACTGGCCATTTTTGCTTTTAAATATATTGGTAGAGAGGTGGAGGGCTTGGGTGAGGTGGGGGAGGGAGAGGATGGATGCTAAATCATCATTTAGATGAAAGCAAATTACTGCAGACGCTAGAATTTGAAACAAAAACAGAAAATGCCACAAAATCTTCGCAGATCTGACAGCTTCTGTGGAGAGAGAGTAGAGCTAATGTTTTGAGCCTGCTGGTCCTTCATCAGAGGAGGTGTTAGCTCTGTTCTCTCTCCATAGATACTGTCAGACCTGCTGAGATTTCCCAGCATTTTGAACCAATATTTATCATAATGTGGTGTTATGTCACAGATTTGGCCTGAGCTCCAGTTTTAGCCCTAGCCAGCCAAGTTTCCTGGGCCCTGAAATGTAACAGCTAAAGTAGAGTGTACTGCTTTTACAGCACTGCTTGTGGATCAAGAACTCCTTAACAGCACGGTGCATGTATCTACACTACAGACACTGTAGAAGTTCAAGAAGGTGACTGCCCAAAACCTTCTCATGGATAATTGGAGATTGGCAACCTTGCCAGCAATGCTCACATCCCAGGGATGAATAGATGAAAAAAGGACGAGAGAGCTTCTTCCCACTCTACCAAATTTACCAAATTTCCCTGTCTTCTATTGGTTATCTCAGGATCAGGGATTACATTCTCTTGGGGATACCACAACCAGGAGGCTTCCAGCTGGTGCTGGACTATGGCCTGCTCAGAATCTCCCCAATGTGATAAGAATCCAAGTCTGACAATCATTGAAGAATCCCTACAGTGCAGAAGGAGGCCATTAAGCCCATCGAATCTGTACCAACCACAATCCCACCCAGGTTCTATTCCTGTAACCACATTATTTAGCATGCTAATCTACTAACACTAGGGTCAACTTAGCATGGTCAATCATCCTAACCCGCACAGCTTTGGACTGTGGGAAGAAACTGGAGCACTCACGGAAACCCACGCAGACAAGTGAAGAACATACAAATGCCACACTGACAGTGACCTGAGGCTGGAATTGAACCCAACTCCCTGGTGCTGGGAGGCAGCAGTGCTAACCATTGTGCCACTGTGCTGCCCCCAAATCAAATTAGTTTCTGGGCAGGGAAGATCTTGCTCAGGAAAAAGGCACACATTGTGATTTCAAAAGATTGCATACTACCCGAGCAACATAATTTCCCACTCTTGCTCACAAAACTCACACCATTGTATACATGAGCCATTATAGCTGACTGTTGTATCATTTGTGAGTTTTCCAAACATCTCACAAGTATTTAATTTTTGATTTAAAAAAATGAAATGTTTCCTTTAGTTATTAGGAAGCTGGCTGTTTTGGGAGAAAGATTATTTGGTATTTGTTCCGTTAGTAACACTGAAAAAGTTAAAGGAAAACCTGCATTTATATTGTGCCTTTCAGAATCTCTAGACATCCTAAATCACCGAACAGTTAAGTAAGCAGTTTTGGAGGGTAGTCACCATTGTAATGTTTGAAACCTGACAGCCAACCTGTACACAGCAAGCTCCCACAACAGAAATGTGATCATGATCAGATAATGTGTTTTTTCAGTATCCTGATTGAGGGCTAAATATTGGCCAGGATATTGAGATAATTCCCCTATACTTCCTCAAATCAGTGCTATGGGATCTTTTATGCCCAGTTGGAAGAGTGGATGGGCTATTGGTTTAATGTCTCGTCTGAAAGATGGCAACTCAGTACCAAATTGGAGAAACAGCCTAGATTTTATGTCCAAGAATCTGGAGTAATACTTCAACTCACAACTTTCAGATTCAGAGCTAAGAGTGCTACCAATAGTATCACAGTTTTGGTGTGCAACTTTCAACCACCGACAATTTTTAGCTACTCATATCACATGAAAACCTTCAATAAAACAGACATGCTGGAACGATTCAGCAAATCAAGCAACTTGCGTGAAAGGAGAAAGAGTGAAAAAGGCCATCAACCTGACAGGTTCATTGTGCTTCTTGCTCCACACATGGTACCTAATATGCTGAATATTTCCAGCATTTTTGGGACAGAGAATCCCAGCTGTGGGCAAGCTCAAAGAATTCTGGCCTTTACTGAGGTAGCCCAAGTCATGAGAGTTCAAGATAATCAGTTGCAAAGGAGGCAAGTGGATTCATTCTGTAAATACAGGTAGAAAATGTATGTTAATTTTGTTCTTAAGTTAATTCACATGTTTAGATGAGAGATAATAGCAGATACAAGGTTCTGATAATAATCATGTTGTAAAAGAAATAAAATTTTAAAAAAATTCTATGTAGGATTTTTAGTTGTGTGTACTTGGCTAATATTACTGTAATCTACTGTTAAACTCTCAATAGTATTATGACTAACAGAGAGAACATTTCCTGGAAGATGCTGTGTGCAGATTAGGATTGATTGACAAGCAATTTATCAGCTATTTGACAGGTAATTTTGATCATTAGCTGAGTAAATCAATCACCAGTCATTTCAAAATAAAGATTTAATGTTAATCAGGAGTTCAGACAGTTTCCCCAATTAAATTTGTTCCCTATATTTTCAGGTGATATGTATTGGTTTTAAAATATATTTATTTTTGTGCGGTGAATACATGTCTGTTTTGATGGTGGCATTAGATCAGGTGCTGAATAAATACTGTCACAAGATTATCTGCTAAAATGGTTTTAAAATACCAACTCCTTTTATTTGATCCACAGAATGTTGGTAACACAGGTTGCATTTCTTGTCCACCCCTAGTTACCCTGAAAAGGAGATGGTGGGTTCTATTTCTCAACGAAATGGTAGTCCTTGTGGTAAAGGTTATCTCACAGTCACGTTAGATGGAGTGTTTCAGGATTCTGATCCAGCACTGGTGAAGGAAATATGCAATATTTGTCCAAGTCATGATCATACGTGACTTGGAGTGAAATTTGAAGGTGATGGTGTTCCAGCAACCTTGTTCTTCTCGGTGGTTGAGGTCACAGCAGAAAGAGGTACTGTCAAAGAGACTAGTGTTTGCTTGCAGTGCATCCTTTAGATTCAACATACTTGCAGCCATGGCTGTGATTTAAAAAGCATGATAGTGCACGAAGGAAGAGACTGAGTTTTGCAGTGGTATAGCACTCTGTCTTTTTCACTTTGGAGTTGGATTTGAATCCATTTTGGCTTGATGAAATTATGAGCAGAAAGAGGTTTTTCAGCCCCTCAAGTCTGCTTACCATTCATTAGATCACGATCTGATCCGCACCTCAACTTGTTTTAACTCCACATCCTTGATATTCTTAACTATTAATCATCCAGCAATTTCAATCTTGAAAGCTCAAGTTATCCTACCAACTACAGTTTTTTGTGGGGAGAAAAATCCACTATTTAGCTGTGTAGAGAAATGCTTCCTGATTTCCTCATGAATATCTTAACTCTAACGTTAACATTAT
Organism: Sphyrna mokarran; assembly: GCA_024679065.1. NCBI lineage: Eukaryota > Metazoa > Chordata > Chondrichthyes > Carcharhiniformes > Carcharhinidae > Sphyrna > Sphyrna mokarran. The sequence goes on along the minus strand of JAGIQG010000006.1, from coordinate 55,989,315 downwards.
TCCCACCTCCTCCTTGATTCCGTCGTCAAGGAATATAGTTTCTCTGCATTAGCAGAATTTTTAACATTTTAAATACCTTGCCTAGACCATCGCTCCGCCTTATATATTAGGGAATAGAAGTTTATGTAAGCTTTAAGTGAACATTCAAAGCTTTGATATTGTTCCTGTGAATCTGCATTGCATCATCAGTATATCTTCCTGAGGTGTGGTGTCTAAAACTGAGTGCACAGCTCCAGATGGGGTCTCAGAGGTTCTGTACCACTGAAACATAATTTCCTCCTAAATATAATCAAGTGCAGGGATGTAAGTCTTTTTTTCCTGTCAGTTTAAGTGAATTGAATTTGGGATAATCACTAGATTGCAACTGAGCATAAGCAACAAACTGCTTTTATATTGGCTCTGAACATGCAGTGTCAGTTGACATGTAATATTTTGCACAGTCTGTTCTGATGTGCCACTCCAGTGATACTAGCATTCATAAATATTTTTCATATTACTTTTAAGAGATTAAAAACTTTTATTTAGTTCTTAATAAAAAAAAGGCTGTGATTAAAGTGACAAATTATCAAACTGCCTGGCTAGCATCCAGTGTTGGATGAGCAGAAATTTTCTTCCGTTAAATGCTTTCTTCAATCCCCATTATAACCTTTACCATCCCCATTTCCTATCTTTTTTCCCCTGGCAACTGACTTCATTCCTCTGCTTGGTAACTGTCTGAGGCCGAAGCAGACTTTTCAACTTCAGTTTCATATTTCACCCAGGTGAATTTTTGACCACATTTTGACACTATCACTGAAGCAACGTATATTTGTCCCTACCAATCATCATCCAAGCCTTTGTTACGTTCAGACTTGACTGTTCAAGAATCTCACACATTTTATTCTCCACAAAATTGAATCATCCAAAACTCTGCTGCCTGTGCCCTTATTTGCACCAGTTTCGATCACCCAGCACTCTTGTGAATGATGACCAACACTGGCTCCCTTTCAAGCAATAGAACATAGAACATTACATCACAGTACAGGCCCTTCAGCCCTCAATGTTGTGCTGAGCAATGTTTTAAAGTACTCTGCATTGTTTTTAAATACCTCCATGGCCTCCCCCCTCCTTCTCTGTAATCGTTCCCAGAACCAAAACTTTTTAAGGTATGTCCACTCCCCTAATTCTGGACTGTCCAGTGACCCCGATTTTAATTGCTTCACCAGTGGCCATAATTTTGGTTGCCCAGAACCAAAGCTGTGAAATTCCCTTTCAACACGTCTCCACCTCCCTCTCGCGCTTTTGTCCTTGAAGGCACTCCTTCAAACTTGTCTGTTTAATCAAGCTTTTGGCCATGTATGCTAACATGGCCTTATATGGCTCAGTGTCAAATTGTGCATCATAACAATTTTGTGAAGTACCTCGAGATGTTTTATTATTAAAGATGCTATTCAAGTACAAATTGTTGTTGTTTAACAACATTTAGGTGTTTGTTCTATGGAAGTGATGTGTATCGGAAAAAACTATCTGTACAGTGGAAAACCCTGAAAACTCAGGCTTTTAGTTTATACAAAACTGAAAGGAAAGCGGTACCTCAATTTCCAGAAGGGTCGGATGAAAGCAGAATGCAGCTCACAGGATGAAAATTGCATGGAGATTAGTGGTTGATTATGCCACTTCTCTCCTTCAGAAAGGATGTTATCATTTTCAAGGACTTGGAAGAAAGTGAGCTTTACTTCAGCTTTAGGGAGATAGTGTGTCAAATGAATTAGTTTGGAGTCATCGTGTGCAGCTGACAAAGTGAATAGCAATCGTATATGTAATTGTGTCACTGTCTTCTTGATTTTCCACTCTAATTCATTTTTTTATTCATTTCCATGGAATTCCAGGATATTCTGTTCAGAAATACTTTAACAAAAGCACTTTTTTTATTCACGTGGGGATGTGTTTGAAAAGCATGTATCTGACGTCATAATATATTGATTGTATTTTGATTGAAAATGGAGACTGTTGGTTTTTTCAGGCTTTTTAAACTTTTCCATTTTTCATTGCCTTGTCAATGACTTACAGTTAAAAATGGTTTTGATCTGAGGTGCTGTGTATTACATTCAGTCGATTCACTGAATGTTATTTGCTGTATGAAAATATGGAAGTGATATTTTATAAAACTATGCATAATGTATTCAGACAACAGATTTTAAATGCTGATTAATTTTTTTTGCAATAATTAGGGAACAAAGCCTGAAATCAGTTCCCTCTTCCCATTCGCCAAGTCAGCAAAAGTGATTGACATGGTAATCAGTGTATTATATTTCACACTGTAGTACATGCTGATTTGTAAACAGATTCAGCTGCTGTTGCTGCAGTTTGTTCAGCTATCGCCTCCTTGCAGAATAGTGCAAAAAGCTAGGCTTCTGATTATTCCCTTTTTAGGAAGTGGCAGATTGTTCATGTTAGAGTCACTGGTATCCTGCAACAGCCAGAGTGTCCACAGTGTCCGTGTAATATAAAACATATATATGATTGTTTTTGCTTTCCTCTCAGAATTCTTGCAGTCAGCAGCACCAGCTGGAACTCTACTTTTTAAAATGTGTGCAAGAGTAGCCTTAGTGATGCTGCCTGCAATTTTCTATCCCTAGCAGTGCAATTACTCTATTTTCTTATATGTATACATATATCTCTGACTTTTATGTATTTTCTTATTCTTTTAATACATTATATTGGCATAGGTTCATAAATTATACCAAATCATTTTAATTTTGTTCCTTAGTAGGAATCTTATTTCACCTGTATACTTTTTCACGCCGTTCAAGTGTTTTGACTGAAAAGATATGGTGACAACCAGCTATGAGTTGTAACTGAGTCAGTTGCTGGATCATGTCAAAACATTTGGCTTTTAGTTCAGCCTGCATGGGGAAGGGCATATAAGTAGGTGGCACCATATACCAGTCCCTTGATTTCATCCTTAGTCCCAGGAGGTTGGATGGGGAGAGGTGGGAAGGGAAGATGTATGGAGAAAACTGCCTAGCAGCAGACCAGGTAACAAGGTTCCTTGCCAGGTTTAGAGGCCTTGCTGGCCTTTCTAGTATCAGCTCCAGTCCCAGCTGCCTTCTTGCGAGGCTCCCATCCCACCCACCCAAAGTGGTGACCTGGCTGCTGAGGCCATTTCCCAATTTAAATGTCATTAATTTGGAGGCTTTCCTACCAATTGCACAAGTTAGCAATTATTGAACTGGAGGATGAAAGAAAATGACAGAGTGAAGCTTGGATAAAAGGAAGAATTATAAAATGGTTACAGTAAAGAAACAGGCCGTTCAGTCCATTTTGTCCATGCTGGCTCTCTATAAGAGCTCCTAAGCTCATCTCCCCTCCCTCCCCTCACTTCCCATCTTTTCCTTGTAATTCTACAATTCTTTTCTCTTCAGGTAATTATCCAATCCCCTTCTGAAAGCCTCCATTGAATCTGCATCCATCACACTCAGGCAGTCCATTCCAGATCCTAACACTTGGTGTGTGTATAAAAAAAGGTATTTTCTCGTATTCCTTTGTCAATCATACTAAATCAGTCTCCTTTGATTCGCAACTCTTCCACCAATGAGAATAATTTCCACCTATCCATTCTGTCTAGATCCGTCATGATTTTCTCTCTGACTATGAAATCTCCTCTTAACCTTCTCTTCTGTAAGAAGGCCAGCTCTAGCTTTGCCAATCTATTCATGTAAATGAACTTTCATCATCCCTAAATTCATTCTCATGAATCTCTTCTACATCCTGTCCAATGCCTTCACATCCTTTTGAAAATATACTGCTCAGAATTGGATACAGTACACAAGTTGAGGTCAAACTAGTGTTTGATAAAGATCCATCATCGCTTCCTGCTCTTATATTTGACACCTCTATTTATTAAACCCTGGATCCATACACTTTATTAACCACTTTGTCAAACTGCCCTACCACCTTCAGTGATTCATATACATATATCTCTCTGCTTCTGCATCTTTATTTACATCCTTTATGTTGCCACTCCCCATTGTCTAGCATTACAAATTACGTCACACATCTCCACGTTAAATGTTATCTGCCATTTGTCCAACAATCCAGCACCTGTTTATGTTCTCTTGAAGTATATCATCATCCTTCTTACAGTTCAAAATGTTTCCAAATTATGTCTTATGCACATTTTGAAATTGCGTCTTGCACACCCAAATTTAGGTCATAAATGGAGATCACGAAAAGAAGTGGTCCTAGTGCCAGTCCTAGGGAACCCCACTCTTTATCTTCTCAAATCTGAAACCAACCATCCATCACCTCTCTTTTTTATTACTCAATCAACTTTGTATCCAAGCTTGCCACTGTCCCTTTTATTTCATGGGTTTAATCTGCATCTTAACAAGTCTGATAAGGCATTTCATCAAATACCTTTTGAACATTCATATTCCCCACAGCAACTGCATTATCCTCATTAATCTTCCCAGTTACCTTCACAGAAGGCTTTAGTGAAAAACAATTTGGTCAAACAAATTGTGCTGGCTTTTCTCGAGTAAGTCACATTTGAATTAAAGAGGGAAGTCAAAGTTTGTTTAAATATGAAAGGTTAACAAAGGTAAGGAAGAATGATCTTGTTTAGTGTATAAATTAATTTTACTACATGGTATGTAGTAATTCAGCCAGATGTCAGTTTCCCATCACCAAAGACCGTTTATTGTGTACCAAAGAGAAGGGCCACACCTGCGGCTTGCAGCTAGACAATTTACACCTTGGAGTCTACAATATTGGCCTGGGTTGAGCCACAGGTTTATATGCCCCTGCTATCTGTTTCTCATTTTGCAAGTCTCCACACTCTCAACAAGGAAGCTTGTATTCTGTGATGGCCATGGGGAGATCTATCGATGATCTTTTGTGTCCTTCATAGCCATCATGACATGGTGAATATGTCACTGCTTTGTTTTTAGAAAACATTAAAGTACAGATAAGGGACAACCTATTTGGAACCCTTTGGAATATGACCTGATGAGAACTGTGAAGGGAGCAAAATAGTTGGAAACTGCCTTGGGTCTTTTCAGTCCTATTAAGGAAATGGGTTTGTTTTTAGCAAATGATGCTGACAGTCTTCAATAGAATAAATTGTATCCACAGTTCTTGTTACCACCCATAATAATTAAAACAAGCAAAGTGGTCAAAAATACTGAATGTAATCTATATTTCAAGATCAGCCAGGCAGGGATTTACTTTTATTTTGGTAACACAATATTCATTGTCACACTCCCAGACAAGTGGCTGCAGTTTGAATTTCATGACTCACTGAAGTCATTTCTTAGTTGGGTTTCATTTCTATGAGGGACTCATTGATATGAATACAGAAAATGCCAAGAAAAGACTTGTACTGGACTCAAAATGTTAACCCTGTTTCTCACGCCATAGATGCTGGCAGGCTGCTGAGTTTTTCCAGAACTTTGTCTCTTTATTTCAGGTCTCCAGCACCTGCAGTGTTTTGCTTATACTTACACTCATTGCTCTGGTTTGCTCACCCATAGTGCCCTTAATGAGTACTGAATAAATCCCTCTCGAAATATAATTCTTACATCTTTAACCTAAAAAGTACATTGACATCGTAATTGTTAGAATACCATCGAGTGCTTTATTTAGAAAAGGCCAGACTGGTTGTTGGCCAAGTTTTGCATTTCTTTAAGTGCAAGCAAATCTGAATATACTCAATGTACTGTTTTCATTTTGACAGCTGAGGACTGCTATAGATTGCTTTTCCTTTTAAATATAGCATTCTGTTCTTGGCATTTAAAATGAAATCTCTTCTTTCTCCAGTTTTGGAATATCCCAAAACTCAGAGATGATTGGAACCGTGGGAAAGCAAGACTATCTGAGCTTCTGAGACCATTTTTACTTGACTAATCATAGTTTTTGCTTAATATAGTGTGATATCAGCTAAGCTTTTGTCTTAATGCTGTCAGAGCTACATAATTGACTATTGATTGATGCTGTACTTCGACCAATATGCAAATAAAACATAAGAAAAGCCAAGGGTAAAGCTCCCTTTCCAATTTTGCAGTTTTCAATCTTGTTTTCCCATTTAGTGCTTTTACCTCCACTGCCACACCAGCTGGGTTATTCTTGAAAACTATCATTATTTGAGGAAAGAAATTCTTCCAAATATCTGGGTGTTTTAAATGTGCCATTCACAAAGTTAACTTGTTATATTGTGATCCAAATTTCCTGTTTTATTCTCAAGTAAAAATCTAGGTTTACTTTATGCAGTCATTCTATACTCTTGTTTCTTCAGAGTATAAAGCTTAAATATCTCTATTTTTCCGTATACTTTTGGGAAAGTTAGAACATTGTATAATGTGGTTTGACCAGTGTATTGTAAAGATTTTTCATGAATGTATCGAAGCAGACTTGGCCATAATTACACGTAGCAGGACATGTAGTAGCATCTGCCATGAGTTAGACTTGCTCTTGTATGTTCAGATTTTTTACGTTTTGTTTGGCAAGTTACTTACAGCTGATGATATCACAGTGGTGGAAACAGGGCACCTGGGACCTGAGTGAAAAGTGCAAGCAACTGTGTAATTCCTTAAGTAATCCAAATGACACATTGTAAAGCAAGGGTCCAATCTTCTGCACAGAGGCAATCACCGTTGGATTGCCATTCAACTCTTTTTTTACTTAGCTTGATCTGGAGCTACACATTTCTCGGCTGCACCTCTGACCCAGGCCTGTTGAGAAATGTGCAGTGCAGCTACTCCTTGAGTCTCTTCTGTGCAGGGTAGCAATGTTGGAGGAAATGAAGCTAGGCCCCCTTTGAACAGCACTAGCTGATGTAGACAGGGAAGTTTAAAGCTCAAGTTTCGTGAAATTATAACCATGTTTTGTGGTAAAGAAAGAGAGAGTTGATGGAGATGAAGTTGTAGATATTGTAAGTAGGTTCACCAGATTGGTTCCAGGGATCAAGGACTTGTCTTATGAAGACCAATTGAGCAGTTTAGGCCTAAATTCACTGAGTTTCAGAAGAATGAGCAAAGACCTAATTGAAGCATATAAACTGATGAAGGAGATTGACAGGGTAAATGTAGAACGGATGTTTCCCCTTGTTGGACATGCTAAACTGAGAGGCTGTAGTTTTTGGCTAAAGGATGGAAATGTAAAACAGAAATGAGGAGGAATTACTTTACTCAAAGAGTCGTAAATTGTGGAATTCTCCATCCCAGACTGTAGTGGATGCTGGAACACTAAAAAAAATTTGAGACGTGAAAGACACCATAATTTGGTTAAATCAAGCCTTTTTTTTTGCCTACTTAAGAGTGGATTTTGTTGAACCAAAATATGGCTGCTAAAGGTCACAAGTTGGGTACAGTTTCCTACAGCAGTTACTGGACAAAAGATCAACCCTCATCCTTGTGGAATCTCCCACATCTCTTTGTGAAGACACATTCACGTCAATGAAATCAGAGATCAGCAGACATTCTGTTTCTCCAGCCTGTTAATATAATAAAAGGAGAGTTATTAAAACTCATTATACCTGCAAATGCACTAATAGTCACCACCTGTCTCTTAAGGCGAACAATGGATTTTTTTACCAGAGGCTTGGACACTGCTTGTTAGCTTGCAACTGGCTCATTAATGGGCAATATCATTTACCTTACACTTTTGTCCTTTGGAAAATTTCAAAATTACTTTCTCGACCCACAATCAGTCTGTTGCTTTAAATTCCAGCTTGCAAGCATCAAGACCGGACTCCAGGCTGACCAATAGTCTGCATCTAATCTTAGTCTCCTCGAGGCCTGTTCCTCTGGAATATTCCTGCTGAGCAAAACAATCTTATCTCATTACATAAACCTTTAAAGTAATTGTGCAACTTGTTCTTCAGCTAGCTGAAACCACTTGAATTGTAACTTTTTTGTAAAGGAGCTCTCACGGTACTCTGGATAAAAGCAAATTATTGCAGATGCTGGAATCTGAAACCTTTACTTTGACAAAGAGTCATCTGGACTCAACGTCAGCTCTTTTCTCTCCTTTATAGATACCACCAGACCTGCTGAGATTTTCCAGCATTTCTCTTTTGGCCTGACTGAACTCTGACTTTCTGGACTCTGGCAGTTACATGAACTGAAATCTATATATGTGGTTCTTTTTCTTTTAAGCTGTTCAAGTTTGTAAAAACTCCTTTTTCCTGTCTTCTTCTTGCCTGCGAATACATTGTGAAGTTGCAACCATTCTCCAAATTTGAATGTATGAATAAATTTAAATTGTGTTTATTGCAAATTAATTTTAACAATTGACCTCAAAGGGTTTGAGGAAACACACCATAACCAATTTCCAAAATCAAAACACCTGCTTATGATAAGGCAAAAAAATAAAAGGAACTCAGTTTTTCCTCTCCCCCAAGTCCATAACCCATTATTGTCTGTATTTTTATTGCATGGGTATGCTGAAATTGATTGACTTTCATATATGGATGGTTTTTGACATGAAGAAGTGTTTTAATTTAGATTTGCTTGCAGAATAAATTAGCAAATTGACTAAATTACAATTACAAATCAGCTAATTGTACCTGTAGTCTGCAGTATCCAAATCCAAGTTTAAATACAGTTTCATTGTACAGATATGTTCATAAGCACTTGGCTATGGTTAGAATGTTATATATTTAAGAAATACAATAAATCAGATTTTAAATCTATGATTTATAAAATGGCAATGGATTATATTTGCTTGTCCTTGTACTAAACCTATAGCCTAAACCTGCTTCACTGAAGATTTTGCAGGATTTTAACTTCATACAATATCTCAGCATATTGACGTCCTTAGTTTATATAATGTTCTGTTTAATGTTTGGCTATTTAAATCAAATGTAAGGCAGTCCTGAGGTAAAGAAGTTTACGATACAGAACTTTCCCTCGACAGTACAAGTTAGAGAGCTGGGAGTTGCAAACCCGAGGTACTACAGTGTTGCTGTTGGCAAGAGGCAAAGCCTGAATCCCATGACAGAATACATTTTTAAGCAGTTACATCATTGCTAAGTTACATTGTTTTTACTTTTTCTGTGTGATGTGGACATCCCTGGCAAGCCAACGTTTGTTGTTCATACTTAATTGCCTTTGAAGTGAGTGGCTTTCGAAGTTATTTCAGTGAGCATTTAGAGTCAACCAGATTGCTATGAATCTAGAGTCAGGTGTAGTCCAGACCAGGTAAGGATTGCAGATTTCTTTCCCAAAAGGACATGAGTGAACCAGATGAGCTTTTTACACAATTAATGATGATTTTGTGGTGATCATTACAGAGACTTGTTATTCATGAAATTCAAACACCACCGGTGGGATTTGAACCCGTGAATCCAAAGCATTAACCTGGGTGTCTGGATAACTTGTCCAGTGACATTACCACTGTGTTACCATCTCTGTGTACGCATTTCCCAATGGCATGTGGATATAAAAATATATAACGCAAAAACGTTAACTCATGACCTCTGCATTTGCTGGTCCAATATCATAGCCAGTAGGTCATTCTACTGCTAATATTTTTCTCAAAAATCATTCACTGATAGTCAGAAAGTCATTCTGATTTTCTGATGAAAAAAATGGTGACTTCAAAAGCTTATTAATAAGGCATCAGAACTGAATGAGATGCATCCAAAAATACTGAAGGAAGTGAGAGCAAAAATTGTAGAGGCATTGGTCATAATTTTCTCATTCCTTAGACTCACGGTAGTGCTAGAAAAGTGGAGATTTGCAAACATTACACCCTTGCTCAAAAAAGGGTGTAACGATAAGCCCAGCAACTACAGACCAGTCAGTTTAACTTTGGTAGCAGGGAAACTTCTAGAAACAATAATTTGGAATAAAATTAATCGCCGCACAGAAAGATGTGGGTTACTTAAGGAAAACCATCATGGATTTCTTGAGGGAAAACCGTTTTTAACTTTAAAGTGGTCGCAGAGAGATGATATTGATGATATTGGAATAGTTTAGGTTAGAGGGTCCACTGGCCGGTGCAACATCGAGGGCCGAAGGGCCTGTACTGCGCTGTAATGTTCTATGTTGTATGAAAGAGCTAATAAGGATGATACTGTTGTTATATATGGACTTCCAAAGGGCATTTGGTACAATGCCACACAACAGACCTGTGTGAAAAGTTACAGCTCATAGAATAAAAGGGGCACTATCAACATGGATTCAAAATTGACTGAGTGACAGGAAACGGAGAGTCGTGCTTAATGAATGCTTTCTGGGCTACAGGAAGGTTTGCTGTGGGGTTCCCTAGGATTGGTGTTTGAATTCTTGCTCTTCCTGATTTACATGAATCACTTAGATCTTGGTGAGGAGGATGCAATATCAATATTTGCAAATAACACAAACTTGGGGCATTGTAAACTTTGAGGCAGATAGCTTGAGCTTCAGAAGGACATAGAGCAAGTTGGTAGAATGTGAGGGCAGATGACAAATGAAGATCAAGTTGGAAAATTTGTGAGGTGATTCATTTTGATTGGAAGAACATGGAGAGACAATGTAAAATTAAAGGTAAAACACTAAAGGGGATGCAATAGCAGAGCAAGCTGGATGTATATGCTTAAGTCATTAAAGGCAGCAAGACAGGTTGAGAGAGTGATTAATAAAACATATAGTACGTTTATTCATAGGGGTGGAGAGTACAAGAGCAAGGAGGTTATGATGGACTTATATAAGTCACAAATTTGGCTCAGTTGGCATGTTGCATTCAGTTCTGGATGTCACAGGAAACATATGAAGGCATTGGAAAGAGTGTGAAAAAGATTCAGAAGAATGGTTCCAGGGATAAGGAACTTCAGTTATGAAGATTGAGAGAAGAAGTTAGTACTGCTTTCCTTGGGGAAGTGAAGGCAAAACCAGGAGGGGTGTGGACAGAGTAGATAGGAAAAATCTGTTCCCTCATCAGAGGACAAGGAGAAGAAGGCACAATTTAAAGTAATTGAGAAAAGTAACCAGTGGAAATTGAGGAACAAATTCCACAGATGGTGGAAGGAATATACAGCTTGAGACTATGGTGGAGGCAGATTCAACTGAGACATTCAACAGCAAATTAGGTTGTTATCTGAAAAGCAAACATGTTGCAGGGTTACAAGGAAAATGGCACTAAAATGAATTGTTTATTCAGAGAGCAGAAATGATGGGCTGATTGGCCTCCTTCTGCATTGTAACAATTCTGTGATTCATCCATAATTCCTGTCCTGTGGCCTGAGTACCTATTTACTAATGTATGTCAATGAAAGATAATATTGTTTGCTGAGTGCATTGTGTTTTATATGTCACATTTTCCAGAGATTTAAAATGGAGTTACCAACTCTTGGTGGATGTCTTCCTGGAGGACAAACAGCTTATTTTTCTCCATATGCAATATTTTTAAAACCAATAAACAAAAGTATTCAGTAAAATGAAAATAAAACTTTTTCATTTCTTTATGCCCCCGTGATTTTTCTCCACAGTCACTCTTTGTGGTGTCAGGGAGATTAATCTTCAATTCCTGTAGACTCCAGGCCAACTCTGGAGGGTTTGCAAACCTATTTGAAAGGCTTACTAGCAAGAAGTCTGCAAATTACTTTAAAGGTACAATCTATGAAAAGGCACAGCGGTGAATGAAGACAGTAAGCAGAACATCAAAGTAGAATAGGACCTTGTCGTTCGTATTGGTCTCAAGGGCTTTATAACTACACAAACAGCACAAAGTTCAAAACTCTTAGCTGAGTGGTGTATATAAGAAACTGATGTTTCTGCATTTTGAAGCAATAAAGAGAGATATTCTAAGCTGAATGGTACAAATTTAAAGGAGCTGCAGGAACAACAAGACCTTGGAGGGGAAGATGGGATGGCGTTGGGGGTGGGTGGGGTGGGGGGTTGGTGGTTAACATACACAAATCTTTGAAAGCGATTTTTTTAAAAAGCAGATGGTATCCTTGGCTTTATATGGGTGCAGATTGAGGCTGATTTTTAGGCACTGCTGTGGCCAGGAATAGAGGTGGCTGGGTGGTTAAAAAAAATAGTCACATTAGACAATGTGCTGGTTCTCCAACTCCACCTCACCTTGAGCTGTTTTCACAGACTAGGACTATCTTAAATAGGACTACCTATCCGTTGCTGATCTGACATATTAAGGACCAAAAGGCGAGTTGGAATTTTTCTACTCTGTCTCCATGTCTCTCGTGGTGCCAGTTTAATTGCTTGGAGGTGGTCTCAGTCAAGACCAGCAACTTTAAGCAGGCTTGGAGGCCCTCCCTGCCTGTCTGGATATAGCAGCAGTCACAGGCCACTTTGTGGAGAGGCTACACTCTTCCCCATAACCACTCCCCACCTCCACTATAATGGTGAGTTCTGAAGGGAGCATGACTCTTTTGAAATGTCCTCAAATTACTCTCTATTGCAGCCTGCTATTTTCAAGCTGGAAAACCTCTGATGGCCCACCAGCTTTGAGAACTCTCACACTCCCCTTAATTGGACAACAAGTCCACCTCTGGTCATTAATAGGTTGTTCCAGGGGAATTCACAATGACTGATTGTTTCCCACATGATATGGATTCTGAGTCTTTTTGAACATGACCACCTAAAGGGAAAGTCCAGCTAGAGGAGCACAAAAGCAAGAAGGGATTCACACCAAGCTTCAACAAAGCATTGTTTAGACCTCAGCTGGGGCATTGTGATCAATTCAAGGCAGTATACTTTCAGAAGAATGTCAAGACTTTGAAGGGGACCAAGGGATTGGATTTTTTAAAGTACATATCAGGGTATTCTGAGGTAACACTGAGATTCTAACAGAAATCGGGAGTGGGTGCACGGGGGCAGTGGAGGTGGCCTGGTTTGATATGGTACATAAGGATAAACTGTTTCCATTGGCAGGAGGGCTGGTACTTGGAGAATAAAGAGGGGAGTTGTGGAGAATTGTTTTCATGCAGCAGGTTGTTATAATCTGTAATGTGCTGCTTGGGAGGGTGCTGGAAGAGGATTCACTGATAGTTTTCTAAAAGATAGACACTTGATGGGGTAAAAATGAGACTTAAGGGAATAAACAGAAAAGTGTGATGAATTGGGCGGGAGCTTCAAAACACTGACACTGACAGAATGGACTAATGACCTTCTCTGCTGCCTGTTATTAAATGACAATTTTAAAAGATAAAAGAAAGTTGCACTCGAGTATAAATAGTGTTAGGATGAAAATCTGAATCTAAGGCAAGTCTGAACCCTTTGAAAATCTGTAATGAGACTGTTATGAGGTACAAATGGACAATGTTATCTTCACTGGGCTGTAAGAAGGGAGACACTTTTTGAGAGCAACACTGTTCTAAGTGAGACTGATTTCAAAGCATGCAGCTGTTTCAAAATGACCTAATCTGTAGGAAAATATGTCTGCAGCATTACAGAAACTATCCATTGTAAAGACAAGAGGATTTTAAAGTGCTCAGAATTCTATTATATTTTCTTTCCCCCACTAATGGTCCTCACAATGGCATGCGGAGTCTTATTGAGGATGTCTGTTTTAGGTCGAATTCCAAGTGTCACCATGTTAACCATTAGGAAACACCATGAGAGAATTCTTAAAAATTCAAAGTTGCTTGAGGGCGTGTGCCTGTTTTTAACAACCATGTATGTCTCAGTGGCTCTTGGAAAAAAATCACATTAGAACTGTCAATGCCCTTTAATATCGAGCTGAAAGCATTCAGAAACAAAGCAGAAAGCTGATTTAAACTTTAGCTCGAAACTAAAACAAAATTTCCTTGAAAAACGGACAATAACCAGACCCTAAATGGTCACCAAATGTCACTGGTGTTTATTTATGTCAATGCCAGCAGATTAGTATAAAGGAATCAGGTCAAATACGTCAACTGCATATATTTTCTGTGAGCCTCATTCAAATGTTCCAGACACTGATCCAAAACACATTGGACAGAATTTCATGCTAGAAAAGAAGAGTGGGGAACTAGGGAGGGGAGACATTGAGTTGCAAGAGAAGTGCCGTGTCATGTCATGGGCGGGGGGGAGCATCAAACTATCCTAATGGAGGCAATGCTAACAGCACACAGTGGGAGGGTAATTTTAATGTCTTTGTACATAATAAATACTCATTAAACCACAATATTTAGTGATTCAATGCTACCTTTTCAATTAAGTTGGGAGCACGTAGGGATCACAGGCCTTTAGTTTCCCAACCAGTTAAAGCTGTCAGTGAACAGGTGAAATAGTCCTCAAAGCTGAGGTGAGCTAGTTGGAGTTATCTGTCACCATTCAGAGATTTTGTTACAAGAGACGAGAGAAAGCTGAGAAGTATAACAAGAAAGGTCAAGAGTCATCAAACAGAGGGCAAGGGTGGGCTCAGGGTTCAGGAACTTGGCAACTGCAGAAGAGGCTATTCATTTACGTGTTCATGCTTTTTGTTGGCCAGGTCGCTACTGCAGGACACACATACCAGGGTTTTGACCTCTTGAATTTCTCACGGCAAAATGGATCTTGCCCACCCAGCGTTCCTGGGGTGTCAGGAGTGCCTCAAGAGGAACAGTGCAGAGGAAGGTTAGATTATACAAACAATACCAGGAGGTCATCAGGGCAGGGAGGGGGTACAACCTTTGGCAGGACTAGATACTGATCGCGTTCAGGAGGAGCCAATCCAGTTGTGCATCCAGCCAATGCTTCTCACCTCAACTCTCTGCAGGTGTTGGAGAGGAAGTGCCAAAGACAGCTGAGGATGTCTATGGAGGCAGTTATTAATCTGTGTGATCTCCCACAAGATTAACTGAGGCCCCTTGAACTGGGAGAAAACCTAATGCCAATTGCTTTAAAAGTCATTGAGGCATTAAACTTTTCAGTCAGTGGTTCCTTCCAGGCTTCACAGCACATACCTGCATTAAAAAGGTAACAAATACCATCTTTAAAGGAGAGTTCATACTTTTGCCCTTAATGTCCTGAGATGTGAAGGTTAGAGGGATTAGTAGGTAAATATGTAAGGATATGGAGGTGGAGCCTGGGTGGGATTGTGGCCGATGCAGACTCGATGGGCTGAATGGCCTCTTTCTATACTGTAGGGATTCTATGATTAGGCAGGATTTGGAGGCTGTTGTTTTGGAGAGGCTATTTGAGGGTAAATCCACATCTGGCATTTGGGAATCTTTCCAGGAACAGTTGATCAGAGTGCAGGATAGGCATGTGCCTACAGAAAGGAAGGACAGGAAAGGCAGGTTTCGGGAACCATGAATGACCAAGGAAATTGGAAATCTAGTCAAAAAGGAAAAGAATACATGCGTAAGGTCTAGGCACAGATGAAGCACTTGAAAAATACTGGAAAAGTAGAAAATAACTTAAAAAGGAAGTTAGGAGGACAAAAAGGAGTCATGAAATGGGGTAAACAAATCCACAGGGCTCGATGGCATCAATGTCAGATTACTGAGAGAGACAAGAGAGGGAATTGCTGGGCCTCTAACAGACATCTTTGTTTCCTCATTTGCCACAGGTAAGATCTTAGAGGATTGGAGGATAGCCAATGTTGCCCTGTTATTAAGAAAGGTAATGAGGATAATCTGGGTAATTATAGGCTAGTGAGCTTGACATCAGTGATTGTGAAATTGTTGGAGAAGATTCTATACACTTTGGAACTGGATGGTGTTATAAGCGACAGAAGCATGGTTTTTTACAAGGAAGGGCATGTTTAACTAATTCGACTTTTTTGAGGAGGTGACAAAAATGATAGATGAGGGAAGGACTGTGAATCTTGTCTGTGTGGACTTTAGTAAAACATTTGACAAGGTCCCTCATGATAGGCTAGTGCAAAAAGTTAAATCAATAGGATCAAGGGTAAACTAGCTATATGGATTCTGCACTGGCTTGAGTAGAGGTGGAATGATGTTTTTCTGAATGGAGGTCTGTAACCAGTGGTGTTCACAGTAAGAAGTCCCACAACTGGTTAAAGTCCAACTAGTTTATTTGATAGTAAACCCACAAGCTTTTGGGCTTTGCCCCTTCATCAGGTGAGTGGAGAGTTCTGGTCTCAAACAGAGCATATAAAAAGCACACACAGTTTACAGAATGACCGTGAGCTGGGGGTACAAGTTCAAGGCAAGAGGGAAAAAGTTCAGTAAAGATATGTGGGAGAAGTTTTTTTACACAGGGTAGTGGGGGTCTTGAATGCACTGCCAAGTGAGGTGGTTGAGGCAGATACGTGACTGATATTTAAGACTTATTTGGATAAACACATTAACAGGTGGGGAATAGAAGAATACAAGTGGTTGATCTAGATAGGACAATGTGATTGGCACAGGCTTAGTGGGCTGAAGGGCCTGTTCTTCCTGTTCTTTGTATTCCCATATAGAATGTGGGCATCGTTGGCAAAAACCAGCATTTCTTACCCATCCCTAATTGGCTGTGAACTGAGTTGCTTGCTTGGCCATTTCAGAAGGCCAAGTTAAGAATCAACCGCATTGCTAAAGATCTGGAGGCACATGTAGGCCAGACTAGGTAAGGATGGCAGATTTCCTTTTATAAAGGACATTAGTGAACCAGATGGGGTTTCACAACAATCAACAATAGCTACATAATCACCATTACTGAGACTAGCTTTATATTCTAGATTTATTAGCTGCCATGGTGGGAATTGAACCCATGTTCCAAGAAAATTAGGCTGGGCCTCTGGATTTCCAATCCAGTGACATTACCATAACATCACCATGTCCTGTGATGGTAAATTTTGGCCAATGTGGATCCAAATAACCACTGTTTTGTCTTGCACTTTATTCCCCTGCTTGTCTACCCCTTCCCCTCGTTGAGACACATTGTTTCTTGTTTCACAAGAGCCCCATAGTCACCTAACAGCGTTGTTCCCTTCATCCTGGTACTTTGGAGGATATGATGACTCTCTTTCCACATTGCAGCCAGATACATCTGTGAACCACATGGTTGTTAACCTTCACTATTAGCGCCATCTAGGCTTCATTGGTTAAGCAGGAAGACTTGCTGATCTGATGGAGAACCTGCAATTCCCAGACAACCTGAAGAACCTGCAGTGAGGGATTGCTGAACTGTGGAGTTACAAGTTGTTTGTTTTGAGCCACGTGCAGATTGAGTCAGGAAATCAAAGGGATGATCCTGTTCCTAACAGCCTCTGCGACACTAATGTTGGATACATGCCAGGTGCTGCTTAAAATGGTGACCCAACCTCTGATGCCATCTGATGGCACATTTTCTACCTATCTGCTGCATAACTGGCTGAACCATGTATCTCCACGATGTTTATTGGTTGGCTGCCATGTAATCACAATAAGTGAGCCATCCCCACTGCGAGGTGTAATGTGGAACCCATGTCTGGATGAGTAAATTTCACCCATTACTGACTTCTTGTAACTTTCTCATAATAATCCCAGCTGATTTTCCAACTAATTTGTTCATTTGATTTATTATTAGCTCTGCAACAGACAAATAGAAGTAGACATTGTAACCACTATAGTGAAGAATAGCAATGCTTAAAGATTGATGTTCAGGTTCATTACTGTTCTCCTTATATTAAATGTCTTTAAGCAAACAACTTTACTGAAGTTTTCAAAAAATACAGATAAGTTTAAAAACTAAAACTTTGAAATAAGATAGAAAACTTCACACTTTGTCATTCTGCTAGGTACTTACTCGGATACCACTTCAAAGGTCAATCCTGTAAATTTGTTTAGTGTTGCTTACAATCCAGAGCACATTTTTTGCTCTCAATATCTCGGTAACACTAGTGAGACACAGATGAGAATTCCTATATTCAGGCTTTGGACAAGTAGTGGTTCTATTCACATTGTGTATGGATGAAGAGTATACAGTAAATATAATGAAATACACATTTATTTATATTAATGCATACATAAAACAGCAAAGATGCAACTCATTTTTTCCTCAAAACTGAAATTTGTTTCCTCAGCTGTGCTAACTATTCAGTCTTCTGGCTTTTTGGCTGCAAGATTTGTTGATTGATTGCTCATCTGAACTAATTATAAATAGTTGTGCACAAGGAATTTTTACAGTAACTTCATTGCGGTGTTAATGTAAGCCTACTTATGACAATATTAAATCATTAAAAGAAATTATCAGTTTTCAAGGTGCTGTCTCTGTCCCACCAAGCTGTTCAGCACAATGGCTTCCAGCCAATCAAAGGCCTATCCCTCATCTTAAAAGGTCTCAGCAACAAATATCAGTCAAAATCACTGCCATAGACTAAATCCTGGGAACATGCTGCACTTCCTAGATCTCACCCAGGTGTTTGAGCCTCTCGATTGTTGTAGGTTCTGCTTCTTCATAAAATATCTTTATTTCTTTGATCCAACTTCACATACAATTCTCCATCAACAAATGATGCCACCTGTGGCCCCTTTATATATCAGTGACTTCTATTGAATAATTGACATCAAATTAGGACTTAATTTTGAAGGTCTGTTCACCCAATCAAAATACCAGGTTCAGTAGGAAGGTTGGGCAAGGTAATAATGCCTGAATTTCAAGGGAAGAGCTTTGAAGAAGAGTGGCAATCTGGCACAGTTGCACTCTATCCAAAGTTACTGCCAGTTATGTAACATGTAACACATATTACGAAATTAACTAACAATCCAGAGTAGCCAAATACACAGCTTATTTGAAGATATGATTTATGAACAGCATTGTATGATCCAGGAGATTACACAATACTGATAGCATTATAAGTATCTATAATAGATCCTGGACAGGAATGTGCACTTGCAGCTTAGGGATTGTATCCCACCAGCAACAAAGCAAAGTGTGGCATCACAGTAACAAGTGGCCTTACATGGTCTGAACTGGAGGTGTGGGGGTCCACAAATTTATACTTAACTGGCCATTCAAAACGGACATAATTTCCCTGGTGTGGGGCATGTGCCTCCTGCAAATACACTTTCACTCGTACTGGATTTTTGGCAAGATGGGAATGGTTGAAAGCTGCAGGAAACATGCAAGGGAAGTATTTTCATGAATCTTAGCTGCTATGCATCAGGAACCTGACAAGCTCATGCCAACTCAAATCTCCTGATTAAATGCTACTTGATGAGTAGAATGTGATGTTAATCCAATAAATGATTATAATGCTTTGAATTTAAAAATTAAACAATAATTAGATTGACCAGCAGTTTAAATGCCCTAGAACGCTTAATCCAGTGGATAAAATGCTCTTATGCTTTTAACTTCATTGAGTATTTAGACATTGTTACTTGATTCTTATGTTTAGTGAAGTCCAGATATATGTAGAGTTCTTGATAAAAACTTAGCAAATGCTAGATTTCTTAGCTTGAAACTCCATACAATGATCCTTTGAAGAGAACGAGCATATGGCTGGCTATCTGGTCAGGCAATTTCAAAGACTCCATTGTATGGAGCTTTGCAGGGTTTGGCCACTGAGTTGTGGAATGGAATCTGATTATGAATGCGTGGCTGATTTCTAACCCGCTTTAATGGATTTAGCTCAGGAAAGGTTGTTGACAATGCTGTGGATGAGGCTGTATGCTTATTTGATTGACAGTTTTATGTGGGATAATAGATTAAATGTTTTGGAGGTCATTTTAAATGGCAGCTGTTTATTGTGACAGATAAATCCACACTTCAGAAAAACGATTGAGTGTTTTTCAAGACTAATTCCAATGGCTTTGTATATGTCTGATAGTTTCGTAAGCATTTAAGAGGGACTTTTTTTTTTAACTGGGCGTGAGAAGAGTTCAGAGCTAGGGGGCTGAACAATTACATAAAGAAGTGCATCAATAGCTCAAGGACCAGAGGCAGGCCTTCTAATCCCCTGCCCTTGGCATTCATCTGCTCTGTTTCTATCTCAGGTCTTTGTCAAGAAGGTGCCAATCATACACAATCTGCCACTGGCTTTTTTAGATGTAAATGATGAATTAAGGGACTGTCTTTAGAAGGAAATAGTCTGATTCACCTGTCCTGACTTGAAAGGAAAAATCCAAACCTATATGACAGACACCATTTCTCCATAATACATTTCAAAAGATCCAAGAGAGCAGTGAAAAGAAACAAAAGATTTTCACTTGTATGGCACTTTTCATAACTATTGGACATTTCAAAATGCTTTAAAGTCTGTGAAGTGCTTTTTGAAGTCTAGTCACTGTTGTGATGTAGGAAACACAGTTATCAGTTTGCACGCAGCAACATTTCTGTGATCTTGAGTAATAAGTATTAGCCAGGACACCCGAGATAACTCCACTGTTCTTCTTCAGAATAATGACATGAAATCCAGTCCACTCACCCAAGTAGGTAGATGGGGCCACAATTTAACATCTGGTCCAAAAGATAGCACCACCAACAGTGTAGCACTCTTTCAGTTTTGCATTGGAATGTTAGCCTTGATTTTTGTGCCCAAGTCCTGCAATGTGACTAGCACTTAGAACTCAGCAATGAGAATTCTACTACCTGAGCTGTAGCTGACACTCATTGTGAATATGCTTTTGAAAAAAATGGTTCTGTTATCTTTTATTATTCACGAATATTAATCAGCAGGAATCAAAAAGTGGATCTGGCAGAATGTCATATTTTATATATGCATTTTACTTGGTAATCCAACATTGACAGAGATCTTTAAATTGAAAATCATTTATTCAGTATATTTTTGCAGGCAGCAAATGTGGTATTAATCAAGTACTCTGAACTTGAAGGCAATGATGCAAAAGGTTAGCATAAGCATTTTCTGCAACGTCCGTTGTGACAAAAGCATATTTTTTGGTCTCTGCTGATTTTTAAAAAAATCTTACATCTTGTATTACTGGAATCAGCATGTGAAGGATTAAAACAGGATCACACACAGGTCTTTGTCAAAGGAAAGCGCATCATTTCCGGATTAGCTGAATATAGCCTTTTTCATAACAAAATTAATTAATAACACGAAGGACAACAGTGAATTAAGAATGATAATAGACCAATTGTTATATTCAATGATAAGTGATTTAGACCATTTTCACAAATTGGCATATATTCAATATTGATGAATAATTATTTATTTTAATTATTTTAAGAGCTTTAAGTTGCTTGATGTTTTGGTCTAGGATTGAGGGCTGTAAAGTCAAAGTAAGTAAGCCATGCCTCCATTTCACAGCACTGACTACTATAATTCAGGTAAGTTTAAAGGTCCAGCTAGGTTTGAAGGTCTTTGACAAGGTAAGTGTATCTGGTAAGCAGGTAGGATGGGGGGAGGTGGGACGTGGCTAGATCAGAGAAGGGGCTTGGGTTGGGTCTTGAGAGAGGGTCAGGTCGATACTTTGGGGGTTGACTCAGACCATTCCTTCGAGGCAAAGTTCGTGGGAAGTCCCATGAGAGGGCTGTTTAGGGAAGTCTCGTTGGTTGGGTAAGGCTGTTCCATGAGAGGGGGAGTCCTGTTGGGGGTAAGGCCCTTGGGAGTTTGGGGGTGTGAGGGGAGTCCCACAGGTAGGTCACTCTTAGTTTGTACAGTGATTACCCAGCAATCAGAAGAGGTTTTAATTTTTCTAGCTGTTTCTGGGTTACTATTGATGTGACTCAAGTCAGAACCATCCCAACTTTGCCATTTAAATCAAAAAATAAAAGTGTCAATCATTGAAGTCCTTTGAATTTTCAAAACCTGCAAACCACAAACACATGAAAACCAGTTGAGCAATATGAGCAAACATAACAAAATAAACCATAGAAATCAGAAAGCTTTATTAATCAAACAACCTTTACACTGGGGAGCAGATGTTCTATTATTCTAATAGATTACCTTTCAGCCCAAACTTTTTTTTCCATAGAAGTGCTTGATTGACATGTTTGATTGTCACTTTTATGAGTTTTCAATACAAGCCATTTTATCATACGAGAGATTTATCAAAGCAGTATATATTTTCAAAGCTCCTTTGCACATATTCCACTTGACACTGTGATGTTCTCTGCATAGAGGTGGCAGAGCTTGACACAGAGGGCATGAAGGCCAAAGGGGAGTGGATAATGAGTGGCATAGCTATGACATGGGAAGTGGTTGGAGAGTGAGGGCCTTTGTGTTAGTTTTTCCACTGGAACAAAGTTTCCACCACTCTGAGGTAAGCTTTTCAACAGTCCATCTCAGCACCTAGCAGCCTCTGTGGCAGCCTCTACACTTTTTTCTGGGTTGGCTAGCCTGATTCCAGTTTGCTCCTGGCTCCCAACAATAAAAATCCCAACTTGGCAGGCACTCTGTCTCAGAGTGGACAGGCCAAGTCAGGAATTTTCCTGATTTCCCTCTACCCTCCTCAAGGATGAAAATCCAGCCCAATGAGAAAGTGTACTGACAATTCTAATTATTGTGGATAGTTGAGTCTGTTTCTGAAATCAACCTGTCAATGTTCTAATTGGTACTTGTCAGATTTAGCCTGGAAACCTGGAGGCAGAAAACATAACAATATCAATATATTAATTATGGTATGTGGGATAAGAGGTTCATTGCAAACATGTTAGAATCACCTGTAACTGTAAAAAATGGTGCCTTGATACTTTAAAATTATTAAACTGTTTGTCACAAAATGGCTGCTGCTTTATAGTAAGTTGTATCATCTTGGTGTTCAAAACTAGTTGCCCAACTAGTTCCTTGCATGTCACCCAAAATACATTGTGAATATTTTATCATTTATTTTTCGTAACAGAAATTTCTAATATCTAAACATAAAATTAAAACAATATCAAATTTAAAAAATGTGTAAAATCATATCGTACAATTAATTTTATCCATCAATTTAATTTTTATGGCTTTTAGACATCTCTGAGACCCGATCAAAAATTTAGGTCTGCCAGCAATTCTTGACTTTGAAGATGTTGATTGCTCCCTTAAGCAATCAAAGTACCTTACTGAGAAATGGCTTTTCTCATTCAAGTAGAATCCTTTCTACTTGAATGAGAAAACCAGGGGTAGAACAGAAGTGTTAAATCAGGAGAGCCTCTTCATGTCTGTCATTTGACATTCTTTATTGTCTCTGAACGTAGATTGAACAAGCACTTAGTAACAGAGCTCTGATTTCAGTGGTGGTTTATCAGCAAACTCAGGATGTCTCAAAGTATTTCACGACCAATTAATTACTTTTAAAGAGTATTCACAATTGCTACATAGGAAAACAGTTTTTGTTCCATGTATTGTTCAATATTTCCCTGAAGTGTTTTCATGAACCAGGTGAATTTTTATGATCTTGAATTTCATTTCATTGAATAGAATCATAGAATCTCCATAGTGAACAAAGAGGCCATTTGGTCCATCGGGTCTGCACTGATACTCTGAACAGCATCCCACACAGGCCTATTCACCTGTCCATCCCTGAATATCCATCTTAATTAATCCACTGAGTCTACACGCTCGGGGCAAATTACATGGGCTATCCCTCTAACCTGCACATCTTTGGACTTTGGGAGGAAACCAGAACACCTGGAAGAAAAAGCCATGCAGACTCAGGGAGAATGTGTAAATTCCACAGAGTTACCTGAGGCAAGAATCGAACCCAGGTCCCTGGTGCTGTGAGGCAACAGTACTATGCTACTCTGTCATTGTGATAGTTTCACAATCATCAGATATTTTTAATAATTGAATTTAAATTCCATTTTCTGCCACAGTGGGATTGGAATCTATGTGCCTATTAGCCTGAACCTCTCGATGACTAATCTGGTGACAGTACCACTATACCACTGTCTCCATATTGCGCTAGTTGAGGGACAATGTTGGCCAGGGCTCCCAATTAGGAGACTGATTTAATTCAATCTCAGATGACAATTTTCAGGATAAAGGGAGATAAGGGAGCTCGAGGAAAATACTCAAAACAGTGCACCAATTAAGGAGTGCCATTGATGGAACTCTTAGCATTGTCTGCACATTATACCATCCTATTACCCTGTCTACAATGGAAAAGAGAAAAATAAAACCTTTATTATTAAGAGCTTTTGTGCTCTTAATTTGTTTGTGTTCAAGATTGTGCCATCTGACACAAATAATGACCATTTTCAATAATGTTACACGAAGAGTAAAATCATACATGAAATGCAAGCCAGTTCCTCGGATAGGCCCATCAATATTATGAAGAGCTTTTCTTTTTATTTACAAAACACTGGATCAAACACAAGCTTGAACTATACTAAGTGTTGTCATATTACTCTCCAGTAATGGAAGAGTCCTTTAGGTGCAGTATTTTAAAATCTACATCCTTTGGGGCTTCTGTGCAAAACTGAACTATAATAGGTTGATCAGTTTTGCATTCTGAATTGGCCAATTTAAAAATGAAGCAATGGTGCGATTTGTAAGCGAGCCATTTAAAAACGAGTTATATCAAAGGTCTAGTCAAAGTTAAAAAGAATTTACTTGAATAGCAAATATTTGTAAAATATTTGCAGATGTGGCAATAAAATATCCTTGTCAATGTTTTAATTATTATGTGATTTGGAGCAATAATGCCCACCGTAATGTTAGCTGGCTGTGCACCGTAGTTTTGATATTTGTGTGCAGGTGCTTACATGTATTATATGCTTTAGAGTAACAGAAATGAAGCCTATTTGGCTGTACATGACTCTGTGTGTCCTTGAATGCCTGAGCAACTAGTGTTCTCCGTTTGATTATTTCTCTATGTATACTTTATTTCTTTCATTCTGCAAAGAATGAACAAAACAGAATACCAAAATTGCCCTGACCTGTAGGATGTAGGTCAAGTACACATAGAACTCATTTCTGCTGTAATGAAAAAGTATAAAAGAGAAAAGCAGTGTTGAATAGCGAATCTCAAGAATAGATAGACATTTTTAATTTTTCTGCCGCTGTCAGAAAAATGGATAAGGATAATTAAACTTTTTTTCTTTCAACCAAAATAAATTGTGCTGTTTGCCTCAAATTTGGGTTTTCAGTTCCTTAGGGGAGATGTTGGTACGCAACATCTTTGGATATCTTGCTTGTGTGGCTATTTCTTGTCTCAATTTGGACAGTGGAACTATTTGAACGTCACAATTAAGCCAATCTTGTCCTCGTGTGATGTCTAATGCGTGCAGCTTCTAGAATGACTATACTTGCTGATTTTATTTATCCTTGGCCTTTTGACAAAGTTAAGTCCAGTTATCCATACACTTCTTCTTGTTAAATGAATCAGTCTGTGGATTTTGAAACCGTTTTTAACCAGATCAGTGATGTTATGTATGCTTGGGTGAGTTTAAAATTTATTTATTAGTGTCACAAGTAGACTTTCAATATCACTGCAATTGTTAGTGTGAAAATCCTCTAGTTGCCATCCTCTGGGGCCTGATCATGTACAGTGAGGGAGAATTTAGCATGGTCAATGTACCTAACCAGTATGTCTTTTGGACTATGGGAGGAAACCAGACCACCTGGAGAAAACCCACACAGATAGGGGGAGAATGTTTAGACTCCTCACAGACAGTGACCCAAATCGGAAATCAAATGTAGGTTCCTGGTGCTGTCAGGCAGCAGTGCTAACCAATGTGACATCATACCATGCTGAATGCTTTTTCTAAACTACCTTTTATATTGAGTTACTTTGTGAGAGCTTTATTTCATCTGAATATTTACTAAATTCAGAAGTCTACATTTTTCCTCCAATTTACTTGAAGACCATTTCCCCTTCTTCTCTCCTTGTTAGTTTTGGTAGACGATGAGGCTCTCACAACATCACCCCAACATATATTTATTTTCTGTAAGAATTTGCAAATATAATTCCTAGAGTTGCCATTAGATAGAGTTTAGAAGTAAGATGTTTTAGCAATGTTGCTGTGTTTGAGATGGACAAATTCATCATTTGAGTTTCAACCTAGCACTTACTTGACAACATATACATCTACTGAGTTATTAAAAACACTAACCCTTCTTTAGATTGTCTCATGTAGGAAGGTTATGCTGATTTATCATTGCTGCTCATTCCAGACTTCGGTCTAAAAACAATGACTGTCAGGTTTGCTGCATGTATTATTGTTCTTTCTCATGTTGCTCATTATCAATTAAGAGTTTAGAAATTACTATTTCATTTTATTTTGAGTTCTGATGAACTGAAATTAAAAAGGAATTTCTAATCTAAATATTTGTTGGTTTGTTTGAAGTAAGAACCAGTGCTTTGCCATATTTGGGGTTTGGTAACAAGGAAAAAATAATTCTGGTGAACATGAGAGCATATCTATGAAAGAACAGTAGTGGAATAATGTTTGGGAGCAGGACATGTAACGGAGATATTGGAAAGTTTCCCTTTATTCTAGTAATTCAATTCAAAAAGAACTCAGGAGACTTGGAATGCCAAACTTTTGGTTTTTTTGTGCTACACAAAAGGATACTGATCTGCATTTGAATTTTGAAAACATCTTAGAGCAAAAAAACCAATATAAGACTAAAAGTCGTATTTTGTACTTGTACATTTTAGACCAAATTAACAGAGAGTTTCAATCTCAAACGTATTTGTATTAATAGCACACTCAAATCAGGAACTGCATGTTACAATTAAGTTATGATATCTCCAAGTGGGTAAGGACATTGGCACCTCCATTTGAATATAATTATCAGGTCTTTATCTCAGATATGCCCCTTCCCTTACCAGCAAATTGTCCAGCACATGATATTGCAACATGAATCTGGAGAACAGAAGCCATCAGAGATGTACAAATGAGTACAGCCCCCAGAGGAGAGAGGGTCATGCCTGGACAGTACCCTGGCACTGTGATGCCAGGAGAGTGTTCTGTGGTTGGGAAGTTCTGTGGGGGAAGGGAGAATTTTATGGGGGGAAGGAGAGAAGTTAAATGGTGGAGAGATTTTGTAGATGATCACCATATTTTTCACACCCACTATGCCACCCAGCCAGAAAATCCCACTCATAATATTCTGAGGAAGTTTGAATGGGTAGGTGGTGACAGGATGTTTCTCCTCATGGGGGAATCTAGAACAAGATTAGGCAGTCTGAAAATAAGGGGCCTGTCACTGTAGAGGAATGTCTTCTCTCAGAGGATCATTAATGGTTGGAATTCTCATCCCCAGAGTGCATCCCCAGTTGAGTCATTGAATATAATTAAGACTGAGTAGACAAACATTTAATTGACAAGAGAGTCAAGAGTTATGGGAAGCAGGCAGCAAAGTGGAGTCAGGTCCACAATCAGATCAGCCATAATCTTATCCAATGGCAGTGCAGACTGTGGGCCGAGTAGCCTAGTCCTGCTCCTATTTCTGTTGTTGTTATATGTTATCTACTGTAATTCAACATTAGGTTAACACCTTGACTTGAACATAGTTCGTGTGGGAAATTTTTAAAAATTCATAGAGGTTCAGTGAAGGTTGCTGCTTCAAGGGAAGGGAACATTCTGAGTTCTTTACTTCCTTTGTCAAACTGACTTAGGAAAGTCTAAATAATAAATGTCCCATTTTGTAACACCAGTACTGAGTGGAAAAATAACCAGATACAATCACATTGTTATGTCAGAGTAGATATGAAGGACAAATTTTCTGACAGATTATAATCTGAGGGACATCTGGAGTTTAGATTATAATCTGAGGGACATCTGGATTTTACTCTACTAGATTTGATATTAATTGATTATTTTATTTGGAGGAGAACATTACTGATTGTGGAGCACAACTGCTATTAGTCATTCCACCTGAGCCACTGAAATGCTGCCAATCAGTTGGAAACATCTGCCTTTTAATCCTTTTTCCTGTAGCCTGTGGAAATCTGAAATTTCGTTTAAAAGTTGCAGGTCACTCTTTGTCTTTACCTCTTGATTCTAATTCAGCAGCATTGCTAAAATCCAAAATAACAAAATGGGCATATTGCTGCAATGCTTACCAAATTTAAGAAAAAAGTTTGTGTCTGTATATTTCAGTGAGAATCTCTGCAGTAGACTGAAAGGAGTAGAGTTTTTGGCAGGGTGGGTGCTGAATTAAAATCACTTTGACAGTAGTTTTTAATGTGGTTGGACAGAACAGTTTTAAGCTTTTTGATTTGTCAACTCTGAGCACACAAATATTTTATTAGTGTGGCAGCCTGCCTCACTGCTTCCCTATCATTTCCAAAGGGAGAATCAACACAAGGTAGTGGAAATGAAAACTGAAAACCTAACACGGCAAGTGTAAAAAGCTCTGATGGATTTTTTTTTGTAACACAAGATTTTTTTTGTATATACGTGCTATTGACAACCTACGTTTACTAATCAGGATCTGGGACCCTGGCAGATTATCTAACCCAAGAGTACAGGAACTATTTTTGTAGAATCTGGCTGAGATTTCTTCATTCAACACACACCAGGGACCAAACCTGGCTTTTTCCTTGTCTGTTTGGGATCATACTCAGAACCCACAATGACATTGAAAGATTTTGATCATTTTTATTCTTGAATTTCTGCTTTGGTTCAGTAGTATTTTTTAACCCGTAGTGTATCCAGGGATATCTGCCATTTACTGTTGGACAGGAGAGATTCAGATTAATTCTCTTCAAGGTTCATACAGTGAAGGCTTTCATGAAAGATCAGAAATGTAAAACATGTTGATTTTAGTTCTACGATTAATGTTATTCACCTGAAAATGTCATTTTAAATTTTGAGTTCCTTATTTAACAGTTTTTTTTAATGCAAGGAGCATCTGGAACAAGGTAAATAAGAGTGTGGATTGGAACTACTATGTTGTGGCTATTATGGAGACATGGTTAGAACAGGAACGGGAACAGTTGTTGGAAGTTCCGGGGTATAGATGTTTTAGTAAGCGTAGGGAAGGTGGTAAAAGAGGTGGAGGAGTAGCATTGTTAATCAAGGATAGTTTAATGGCTGCTGAGTGGCAGTTTGAGGGGGATCTGCCTGCTGAGGTAGTATGGGCTGGAGTTAGAAAGAGGAAAGGAGCAGTCACGTTATTAGGAATTTTCTGTAGGCCTCCAAATAGCAATAAAGATGTGGTGGAGGAAATTGCAAAGCAGATTATGGATGGATATGGAGGTCACAGGGTCGTTGTCATGGGTGACTTTAACTTTCCAAATATTGATTGGAACATTTATAGTTTGAATAGTTTGGATGAGGCAGTTTTTGTACAGTGTGTCCAGGAGGGTTTCCTGACACAGTATGTGGATAGGCCAACAAAAGGTGGGGTCATATTGGACTTTGTACTGGGTAATGAACTGGGCCAAGTGTTGGATTTATTTGTGGGAGAGCATTTTGAAGATAGTGACCACAATTCAGTGTCTTTCATTATTGCAATGGAGAAAGATAGGGCCATATGGCAGGGCGAGGTTTATAGTTGGGGGGAGGGATAATTATGATGTGTTTAGGCAAGAATTAGGGAGCATAAGATGGAAACAGAAACTATCAGAAAAAAGCACAAATGAAAAGTGGAGCTTGTTCAAGGAACAAATACTGTGTGTCCTTGATAGGCATGTCCCTATCAGGCAGGGAGGAAATAGCCAACTGAGGGAACTGTGGTTCACAAAAAAGATTGAATGTCTTGTCAGGCAGCAAAAGGAAGCGTATATAAGGATGAGAAAACAAGTTCAGTTGGGTTGCTTGAGGATTACAAGGTAGCAAGGAATGAGCTAAAAAAAAAAGGCTTAGAAGAGCTAAGAGGGGGGCATGAGAAGTCTTTGGCGGGCCGGGTGAAGGAAAACCCCAAGGCTTTTTACTTTAATGTGAGAAATAAAAGAATAACCAGGGTGAGGTTAGAGCCAATCAAGGATAGTAGTGGAAACTTGTGCATGGAGTCAGAAGAAATAGGAGAGGCGATGAATGAATACTTTTCTTCAGTATTTACGAAGGAGTGGGGCCATGTTTTTGAGGAAGAAAGTTTGATACGGGCTAATAGACTGGAGGTGGTAGATGTTCTGGGGGAAGATGTATTAGCAATTTTGAAAAGCTCGAGGATCCATACATCCCCTGGGTCAGATGGGATATATCGTAGGATTCTTTGGGAGCCAAGGGATGAGATTGTAAGAGCCTTTGGCTTTGCTCTTTGGGTCCCCAATGTCCATTGGGATAGTGCCAGAAGACTACGGAGTGGCAAATGTTGTTCCCCTGTTTCAGAAAGGAAATAGGAATGACCCTGGTAATAATAGGCCAGTTAGTCTTACTTCAGCGGTCAATAAGTTAATGGAAAAGGTCCTGAGGGATAGAATTTATGACCATTTGGAAAGATGCAGCTTATCTGGGATAGTCAGCACAAATTCATAAAGGGTAAGTCTTGCCTCACAAATTTGATTGAATTCTTTGATGAGGTAACTAAGTGTGTAGACGAAGATAGAACAATTGATGTTATATACATGGATTTTAATAAGGTTCCTATGGTTGGCTCATGAAGAAAGTAAGGAGGTGTGGGATAGAGGGAAATTTGGTCAAATGCATGAGTAACTGGCGGTCTCATAGAAGACAGAGGGTGGTGTTGGATGGAAAATTTTCAGACTGGAGACCACTTACCAGCAATGTGCCATAGGGATCAGTGCTGGGTCCTCTGTTATTTGTGATTTTTATCAATGATTTGGATGAGGAGGCTGAAGGGTGGTCTGTAAATTTGCTGATGACACCAAGATTGGTAGTGGATGAGGTGGAGGGCTGTTGTAGGCTGCAAAAAGACATGGATAAGATGCAGACCTGGGCTGAAAACTGGTAGATGGAGTTTAACCCTGATAAGGGCGAGGTGATTCATTTGGGAGGACAAATCTGAATGCGGATTACAGGATCAACAGCAGGGTTCTGAGGTATGTGGAGAAATAGAGAGATCTTGGGGTTCATATCCACAGATCTCTGAAGGTTGCCACTCAAGTGGATAGAGCCATAGTGTAGCATTTATTAACAGAGAGTTTGAGTTTAAGAGCTGTGGGGTTATGCTGCAACTGTGTACAGGACCTTGGTGACACCACATTTGGAATATTGTGTGCAGTTCTGGTCACCTCATTATAAGAAGGACGTGAAAGCATTGGAGAGAGTGAAGAGGAGATATACCAGGATGCTACCTGGTTTGGAGGATAAGTCGTATGAGGAAAGGTTGAGGGAGCTAGGGCTTTTCTCTTTAGAGCGAAGGAGGATGAGAGGTTTATAAGATGATGAGGAGGATAGATAAACTGGACATTCAGAGATATTTCCACGGGTGGAAAAAGCTGTTACTAAGGGGCATAACTATAAGGTTCATGGTGGGAGATATAGCAGGGATGTCTGAGATAGGTTCTATACTCAGAGAGTGGTTGGAATGTGGAATGGACTGTCTGCTGTGATAGTGGAGTACACTAGAATGATAAGGAATGGGATAGCTTGATCTTGGCTTCGGACAAAACTCGACACAACATTGAGGGCTGAAGGGCCTGTACTGTGCTGTACTGTTCTATGTTCTATGGAGATGACACTCTTCACTGAAATTTATACATGCAACATGGCACCAGGCATTTCCTGTAAAACAATGGGTGGAATTCTCCCACCTGGGACTAAATCCCATGGTGGGACAGGGAATGTTTCCTGCTCAAGAAGATGCTGAAAAAAAATGCCATATGTTCTGTCCCTGATGTAATTAATTATGCACTGGGGGTTTTGTGCCATTTTCCACAGTGAAACATGCTTAATTTGAGTTGAGTTGATTTGATTTGATTTGACTTATTATTGTCACGTATTAAATATAGTGAAAAGTATTGTTTCTTGCATGCTATACAAAGCATGCTATTCATAGAGAAGGAAACGAGAGAGTGCAAATGTAGTCTTTACAGTCATAGCTAGGGTGTGGAAAAAGATTAACTGAATGCAAGGTTAGTCCAATCAAAGGTCTGACAGCAGCAGGAAAGATCCTGTTCTTGAGTCAGTTAGTACTTGACCTCAGACTTTTATATCTTTTTCCTGAAGGAAGAAGATGGAAGAGAGTATGTCTGGGGTGCGTGGGGTCCTTTAATTAAGCTGGCTGCTTTGTCGAGGCCGTGGAAAGTGTAGACACAGTCAATGGATCAGAGGTTCGTTTGTGTGATGGATTGGGCTACATTCATGACCTTTTGTAGTTCCTTGTGGCCATGGACAGAGCGGGAGCCATATCAAGCTATCTTACAACCAGAAAGAATGCTTTCTGTGGTGCATCTGTAAAAGTTAGTGAGAGTCATAGCTGACATGCCAAATTTCCTTAATCTTCTGAGAAAGTAAAAGCGTTGGTGGGCTTTCTTAATTATAATGTCAGCACGAGGGGACCAGGACAGGTTGTTAGTGATCTGCACACTTTAAAACCTGGTGGCATGCATACCTGGGTGCAGTATTTAAAGGGCACCCAAGATCATTGAACCACCATGAAGAAAGATGATGGATCTCCTGAATAAAGAAGATAGATCTCCAGGAACAATCTAAGACTGGAAAATGACCTTCTTGAAGGCACTGAAGCTGATAGAGGGACCTGATCAATATCCCATCCACTGCTCAATGTTCCAAGGTCTAGGGTCGCTGGTAGCCTCCATCCCTAATTCCAGAGGCAGCCCTAGGCATTCTTCACTTAAGTCCCAATTTTTGCATGCCATATAGGTCCAAACATGTTCTGGACCAGCGTGCTTTCCTGCTGACATTGTGGCAAATTGGACTTGGGGAAGATTCCGGACAGGCTTTCATCTGCATCCTATTAGCGGGATGCAAATTGTTTTCATGTCTGTCTGAACTATCAGCATTGGAAGATCCCACAGGAAATTTGCGGCAGTGTAAAGCCAATTTGTGGGCATCCTGTCAAATTCTTTCCAACTGCCCATCGTTGATCCCACCTGCAGGAGCATGGGAGAATTCCACTCTCTGTTTGGTACTGTCATGCAAGTGTCTATGGGGATTTTAAACTGCAGATTAGCCTTTACAGCTTTCCAAAAAAATCATTATTTTTCAATTTGATGGGGCACCCCTCTCTGTTTTGTTCTAAATTTAATTTAGTCTAATGTCTTCTCCATGTTGTCAGTTGCAGAAAAGCAGCCTTGGGATAACTTTGCCTTCCTCCATACAGTGAAATTTTGGGTCCTGTGGAATAATTTAGAACTTAGTTCAGGTGGTTTTCAGTGGTATTGAATTAATATTTGATTATCACAATAGGACAGCCAGTCATTTCTTAGTCCAACCCTTTATTCCAAAATATTTTTCAAAAAAATACAAATACTATTGCTTAAATAAACAAGTATAATACTTTAATCCAAGAGGCGTTTGTAATCATAGATACCCTACAATACAGAAAGAGGCCATTCGGCCCATCAAGTCTGCAACAACCACAATCCCACCCAGGCCCTACCCCCAGATCCCTATACATTTATCCATATCCCTCTAACATATGCATCTAAGGACACTAAGAGCAATTTTTAGCATGGCCAATCAACGAAACGTCTTTGGACTGTGGAAGGAAACCAGAGCACCTGGATGAAACCCACACAGACATGAGTAGAATGTGCAAACTCCACAAGACAGTGACCCAAGCCAGGAATCAACCCAGGACCCTGGAGCTGTGAAGCAGCAGTGCCGCCCAGTCAGAAATGACTGTCTTTGAAGGTTTGCTGACATTGCCTGACCCATCATATATTGTACCACTGTGTAGTGCAGTAAAACTGTTAAGCATTTTGGTGCTATCAAAGCATCAAAGCCTTTTGTCTTGGGGAAAAGGAACTAGTTTGTTTGCATAGCTAATCAGCACAATATTCAGCACTTTGCTGAAGCAATATTTTACCATATGAAATATAAATACATACCTTTAGGAAAATATTTCTTGCTTTTTGGATTGATGATGGCAGGTAGAATTGAAGAGATAGAAAGAATTAAAAAGCATTAAATCAAATAAGTTCTGATTTTATGAAATTCCTGTGAGCATAAAATAAATAGATTCTTTAATTTTGATTGGAACGTTCGAGCATTCTTCAAAGGGTTGTGCTGTGGGATTGCTGTTAAACTCCTGGGTTACAGCTAAGCAAAGAATGTGAATTCTGTTTTGGAATAATTGTCAAGATATGTATGGGGATGAATGAGTTCTCTCCTTAACTCTTTTCCTCTCTCTCTCTCTCTCTCTGAGTCCATTCATACTGCACTATGGCTTTCGTGCAAGGCAGTGTCACCTCTTGCTGAGGCTGCAGCTGTCATGTAAATGCAGACTGAATCGTAAATCAGGGATTAATCTCATTCCACCTCACTTCAGTCATTCTGAGCCTTAACTTATAATTTACACTCCAAAAGTTTATCATTAGAGCCAGGCGAAAACTATTTGGCACAGGTGGTGGGCTCGTAGGGTGAATGCAGTATCTGAGACAGTGGGTATTTAAGCAGATTTAAACTCTTTACGTTGTCACATATTTAACCATATGGTGTAAATGTCAGCTGGTGACTGATATAAATGTCTTCATTTTGCAACTGAGCTGGCTAATAAAGCATTGTCACCTGATTTATTGTTTTTGTTGAACATTTTTATTTAGCTCAGCAATGGTTAAGGTTTTAAATAATCCAATCCCCACCACTCATGAGGCAAAAAGGCAATAATTGTAAAGTGAATAAAAAGGCAGGTTAATGAGCAGCTTTGATGCTTTTCATTCCACAGTAAAGTCCTGTGTCATTACCTGTCAATTTTTCTCATTCAGTTGGCATGTCCGTGTTGCCTTTATACTTCCTGTGCTGTTGGGTTCATTTAATCCAAATAAATAATCTTTTTCTTCAGTAACAAACCTTTGGAGAAATACATTCTGGGAAGCATTTTGACTTACTACTAACTATAATTGCAAAGCATTCAATTCTGTTTGAGAATGACCGGAGACTGTGAGCATAAATTAAATGGGGCTCGGCTGGTGAATATCATGTTAAGGTAGAACAAAGCCACAACATCACAAGCATTAGGATGCAGGGAGTCAGGTAAAACTGAATCGACATGTAATTACTGCAGGGTCAAGAGGTTGCCAATATGCAAACTGCATTATCTTGTTCTATTTAGGGTGCCAATATTTGGATGTACAAACAATGAAGATAAGTATTACCTGTGCATTTTAATGTGGGCATTTGTGAAACAGTGAAATCCAGCAATTTGTACTACATTGGCAGACCTACCCAACTAAAATTAGAGGAATGAATCAAAAGATTAAATTTATTTTTCTGCACTCACTTTACTTGAGACATTCACAACACTATTTAGACAGGAGCATGATAAAATCAAGAAGTCCTATTGTATGCAAAAAAAGCATTTTTTTTGAAAGTTAGATCTGGTGTGTGTTCTAATTTATTCATAAGCTTTCTATTTCTGGTAAAACAGAGCTTTCAATTTAGTTCAAAGAAAAAGATATCTAAATGTACAACTGTTTACATTCAATGCAAAGAGCCAACTTTGTGCTAAAGTAACATTACTGTCCCTGTCACCACCACATACGTTTGTGTAAACATACTGACACAAAAAGACACATGTAGTTGGTTGTGGCACATAAATTTCTGATGGTAGGAGATGGAGGGAGAAAACGTTACTTTATTGTGAGTGATTAACCTGAAAAAAAACTGCACAAGCTGACTGATATAAAAACAAATGAATGATTTTGAATGACTCCTAATTGGTTACGAATATTTGAAGCATAATTATTGAATGTCTCTTTCTAATTACAGAGACAAATTAGAAGCAGGAGTAGGCTATTCAGCCCTTCGAGCCTGCTGCACCATTTGATAGGATCATGCCTGATCTGATTGTGGCATCAGCTCTACTTTCCTGCCTGCTCCCTTTTACTCTCCTGTCGTTAAAGCATCTATCAAATTTAGCCTTAAAATATTCGCTGACCCTGCCTTCACTACTTTCTGGGGATGAGAATTCCACAGATTAATGGCCCTCTGAGAGGAAACAATTCTCCTAATCTTCATCTTAATTGGCAGACCTCTTATTTTTTAACTGTACTCTCTCGTTCCAATCTGTCTCATAAGGGGAAACATCTTCTTGATACCTACCTTATTGAGTCCCTTCAGGATCTTATATGTTTCAATAAGATCTCCACTAATTTTTCTGAACTCCCATGGGTATAGGCCCAATCTTTCCTCATGAGATTCCAGGAATCATTTGAGTGAACATCCCTGCTTCTGACTAAATTATGTCATTTTTTAATTAAGGATACTGAAACTGTACACAGTACTCCATATGCGGGTCTTCCCTGTACAACTATAGGAAAACTTCCCTACTTTTGATTCCATTCCCCATGCAATAAGTAACATTTTTTCCACTTACCTTCCTAATCACTTGCTGTATCTGCATACTAATCTTTCTGAGATTCACATAACATGACACCCATATCGCACTGTACTGTCGGGTTCTGCAATCTCTCTCCTTTAAATAATGTAATGCATTTCTATTCTTCCTGCCAAAGTAGGTAAGTTCACATTTTCCTACATTATATTTATACTTAGTTAACCTATTCATATTTCTTTGTGGACTTTTTATGCCCTCTTGATAACTTACTCTCCTACCTATCTTTATCCCTTCAGCAAATTTAGATACCATACATTCAGTCTTTCTCATACAATCTTTCTCTGCAATGTAAGGAAGTCATAGTTAAAACCAAATCTTTATTTATAATGCAAAACTTCATTCTTACAGCAGATTTCAAGTTATTTCCAGTTTCGTTGATCTCTCAGCCATTGTATCAACATGAAGCACATAACATTGTACAACTTTAATCCTCTGAAAAATACAGAAAATAAGTGGACAAGTGACGTAGGTACATTGGAAATTGTGTTTTTTTTTAATATGTAATTGTTGAGAATAATGCTAGATACTTAAAACAATTGTATCACTAATAATATGCGAATATACTTTCGGTCCTAAACTAGAGGGAAAAGCTTGTGGTCAGCTTATTTCTGAACTGGTTCAAACTTGTCATTTCTCCATGAATAAAAATAATTATTCACACTTCAACTCCAAAATATCTGTAATCAAACTGTTGAAAATTAATATTTTTAAAAATATATAAACAATGTCCTCACCAGGAGTATTTTCTGAATACTTGTGAAATGTAATTACAATAGAATCGTTTCTAAATTCATGCAAAATATACTGCTGAATGAATTAATCTTTAGGGGTTGAATTAAATAATACAGCTTGACAATCAGTTGACTTGTGCAGACAAATCTCCATTCTATTTCATGTGCATATTGTTTCCAAAAGCATATATTTTGGGTGGAATAAGGTGAAATAGTGGAGTGAATTGCAGCACTTGATTTGTGACTGATGCAACAATGATAAATTCAGTGACAGATCTTTGCATAAGAAATAGCCATAATTTACTGTTGATATAATGGCACTCACGGTTATTTCTACACACATATCACAGCAACATCAAATGAGGTTACTTTTGAAGTCCAAAAGTTGCTGTATGCAATGCATCTACTTCATTATTAGTCTTGTCAAAACAGTACCTTGAAGCATGGCTGTATTTGCTGATTAAACATGAAGTTTATGTGCCACAGCAAATTATTTCATCACAAGTACAATTTTCACTATGTGTTAATCACCATCAAATAACCTCTCTAGCACTGAAAGTTCTATATTACAGAGATGGAGTCTCATCTCTTTGGGTTTTAATTGTTGGAGTTCTTAAAAGTATAAAATTAACTTCATTTAATTTTCCTATTTTATGTCACTCTTAATCCAATCTTGCCAATTCTTTATTTCTTTTTCTGTTAGAATTTGGCATTTAATGTAACTTAGACTCCTTTCTCAGTTCTTGCATTGTTAATGTAACAATTCATTAATCTAATTCAGGTGGGGGATGCACAGTTGCTTGTCCTGATTGTTCAGGTTGCGGATGCCCCAGTTTCGTTGCTGAACATTATTGGCTTGCGTTGTCAGAACCTTAGTGAACAAAACATCATCGCACTTAAAAGAGCACTAACATGTTCAACTAATGGCAGAAACGATTCATTGCCCTGCAAATGATGGCCCATTATATAAACTTGTTATGTTTGACATAAATGTCTGTTCTGGAATGGAGTGAAGCGAAGCATGATTATTCTTCTAGGATGTGCACTTGAATCATAACCTGAGCTGGTTTGAAGGAAGTATAATCCATCTGTCAGCAGTAAAGACCTACATGAAGTGAGTTTGTAATTCTCCATCTATTTCGCAATGGCTCAAACTCTATGATGCAATTAATCTCTGGATAAATGCAATGCTCAATATGGAAAGGTGCTTCTCAAATTTTAAAATTCTTATTTTAGTTCCTATTCTCTATTGAGGTAGCTGATTATATCCCAGATTGGTTTTGGCTGTGATACCCATTACAGTTGAACAATCTAAGGGTGAGATTTTCTGACCCCGCTTGCCCCAAAACCAGAAAATTCTCCCCAAGGTCAGTGGACTTCCAGTGGTCCACCCCTTGCCTGCTACAATTCCTG
This sequence comes from Sphyrna mokarran, assembly GCA_024679065.1. Classification (NCBI taxonomy): domain Eukaryota; kingdom Metazoa; phylum Chordata; class Chondrichthyes; order Carcharhiniformes; family Carcharhinidae; genus Sphyrna; species Sphyrna mokarran. The sequence continues at coordinate 55,951,036 of JAGIQG010000006.1, read as the reverse complement.
TGGCAGGTGGGATGGGAAAATTAGCCTCTAACTGTCTAATCTTGTACATGAAGACTGAAAATCTGGTTGAAGTGTATTCAGCAAAAGATTGGAAAAGGGAAATCAAATTTGGGAGGTGAAGGGCAACTTCTTGGTTTTGCATTTTGAGGCATAGAAAATAAAAACAAGAAGCTAATATTCATCTTGTTCAAAGTCTTACCCTACATTCAGTGTGAAGGATGGGCAGTGTAGGTTCATCAGATGTTACCAACAGGAAGAGGGGAACTTTTAATTATTCAGACTTGAGGATTTCAAGCTTTTTCTCTGAACTGAAAAGGATGAGGAATGACCTGTTTAAGGTCTGAAAGATTATGAAGGGCTTTATATGGTAAGTGGAACATAGTAAATTATTTCTGCTGTTTTCCAATAGGTAAACATTTTATGTAATTGCAAAGATTAAAAGGCAGAGGGAGTAGTTCGCAAAAAAGGCTTTACACAAGAATTATTCAATACAAAGGTTTGTCCCTAATTGAATCATTATTCTTAGCCTTTTATTCCAGACATAAATATGTAAAAAAAGGCTAAGAATTTGAGACATAAATATGTAAAAAAGAGGGTTATAATGAATATATGGAGGTAGCAGGAAAGTGGGCTCAGTGTGGAGAAAAAAGACAGTACAAGATTTAGCTGGGTAATCTATTTACTGTAACGTTCCAAGTTTCTTTTTTAAAAATGTAGGTTCCTACCTTCAATATATGGAGATATGGAGAATAGTTAATTGCTGAAACTGCACATCTCCTGTAGACATTTTAGCTCTATCAAATATAGTGAAAAATCCATTTTGTTCTTTCTTTAGACCTAGTCTATACCTCGATGTATCTATCTTTGTTTCTCTGGATGCTCTTCCAATGCTTTCCTTGCCAACCTCCCATCTTCTACCCAACTAAATCCAAAATCCTGTAACATTACTCACACCAAGTTCTGGTCACCCATCGTTCTTTATTCATTGTCAATGTAACAATATTAAGATTCTTATCCTTGTTTTCCAATCTCCCTATTTCTGATGCCTCTGCAGCCCCCAAGAGATATTTGCACTCCTCCAGTTATGACTTTATGCTCAATCCGAATTTCAGTTATTCTACTGGGCTTTCAGTTTGCTCGGCCCTAAAGTCTGAGATCTCTTGTCTAAACTTCTTTGTGTTTATCTCCTCTTTTGGGAGGTTCCTTAAAACCCACTTCTTTAGCTTTGTTTCTAATCAACTGTACTAATATATCTCAATGTAGCTTCATATGAGATGTTGCTGTGATGTGCCTTAGGATACTTTACTGGGTAAAAGATGCTATATAAATGCAACATTTATTGTTAAAGTTTTGCCTTTACTGCCTGGGGCGGTAATCTAGCAGAGCAGATCTGAAACCCAGTACAGAACATGTCTTTTCTTTCTGTTAAAATCGGACAGACAGCAAAGGATTGCCAATTGGACTAGTCAGATTTGTGTCCAGCCAATGGGAGCCCTGTCCACTTGGCTGAAGAGATCGATGATTTTGCTTCGATGGATTCTGTTTTTTTGTGATCTAATGTATCAATATCTCAATGTTATTTGCTCAAGATTAAGAAGTATGTAAGATTAAAAAATATTAAAGCACTTGTTGTTGATACTTTAAATGGCTTTTTTGATTGGCACTTCTATAGCATTGTAGGAATATCAGTTTTTTTCCCCAAAAATTATGAATGTGTGCCTTTTTTCAAGATGTGGAGATGCTAGCGTTGGACTGGGGTAAACGCAGTAAGAAATCTCACAACACCAGGTTAAAGTTCAACATGTTTATTTGGTAGCAAAAGCCACTAGCTTTTGGAGACTTGCATTCCAACCGTTATTTTGTAAATTGAGTTTGTGTCTTTATATGTCCTGTTTGTAACAGAACTCTCACGAAGGAGCAGCACTCTGAAAGCTAGTGGCTTTTGCTACCAAATAAACCTATTGGACTTTAACCTGGTGTTGTGAGACTTCTTACTGTGCCTTTTTTCAAAACAACCATCATTATTATAGGGATCATTGATTCTGTGCGTAGTGTGTAGTGGATGAATGGGCATTGAAAGACCATGAGTTGACTTGAGGGTAAGAGAGGCCATTGAGAGGTTGGGAATAGGATTTATTATTGAGTTGGCAAAAGGGGTGTAAGGGGCCATGTAGGTGGATGAGGGAAATGAACTGATATGGGCTGTGCGTCAAGTAGTCGAAGGTCTGTGAAGCACGAGGGCTGGAGGACCTAAAATATAACTAACCAACTGGGAAAAAAATCCCAGAGCATCAAGGTGGGCCTTTTAATCTTCTTAAAGTGGCATTCAGGTGGCCAGTTCCAATCTTCTTCTGGTTTTTAAATGGAGAATGAAGGAAGGGGGTCTGACTTTATCCAGGACTCTATCCGCTACCCCCAGAGTAAGTTTTGAACCTTTCCAGGGTCTTTCTACTGAATCATGTCAGTGAGTCTAGACATTTAATGATTCGAGCTACCTGCCATTCTTTTTGGCAAACCAATTTAAACTAAATTAAACAAACTGAGGGACAAAGCAAGGAGGGCAGTCCCTTAAAAAGAGACTGCTCAAAACAAAAAGAAAGCAGAAATGAAATTTAAAACATTAAACTCGAGCTCCTGCCTCTTCTAGGTGTTAAGATATAATATTTTGTATGAAAATGCCAATCACAGAGGACAAATATACAGCAGGTGCTACAAATTATGAAATATAAACAGAAAATGTTGGGGTTATTTATCAGGCCAGCAACATCTATGGAAAAGAAAGCAGAGTTAATGGGTGAAATTTTCCCATCTCACCCACCACGGGAATCAAAGTGGGTAGGACATGACCCTTGCCAAGGTTCATTAACCCCCAGTGGGATCCTGCCCAATTTTCAGGCTGATGTCCTTTCGTCAGAGCTGGTGTGCATTACAGATGTAACAGGTTGTGAGCAAGTATCGGTGGATGATCAGAGGAGAAGGAAGGAGAGGTAAAAACAAAAGGGGAAGCCTGTGAACGCAAAATCATTATGAGTGTCTGCTATCCAAAGAGGAGCAATAGTGGTCCTGAACTGAAACTCAGAGCTGAGTCTGGATGATAGTTGATGACAGTTTGATGTTGTTATAGAAGGTCTGGATTTTGCTTTTATGACAGCAAAACAGTCAGCATTTGTTGTCATTATTCTAGAACATGCGACCTGCTGAATGCTGAAATACAGAAACAGTTGAGCACAATTGTCCGTTTTGCCATGAGGTATCCTATCAAAGCTTTTGCAGATGAAAATCAAACCAAAATTACCAAGTTGGCATGAACTTCCAATTTTTGCATTATTATTCTTATTAAAACCCTTGAAAATGTCACACCATGTTAAATAGGTTATAATAGATTAAGTCATAATTACTGATGAACAACTTCTCTAACTCTGGAAAACTAAACATTTTACTTGTGGAATTTTAAATTTCGGCATTCTGTGCTAAAAATTCCATCATTATGATATTTGAAATTCTATCTTTTTGCCTTATGTATGCCCCAATCTTTATTTCAATTTTTGCAATCATAAAAAGTGAATGATAAAACCAGATTTTTGCATGTTGGTTTGTTTTCGGTGAAAACTCTGCCATATCATTTGCGACTTACCCTGCTTGATGGTATCATTTTTGTTAGATGTTAGTGGATCCCTTGACTTGATGCCAGATTGGAATTAATGTTTAGAAAGGTGAAAACCATGCCACAGAATTCTCATGATCTTTATGGACAACTTTCTTTGAGGTAACTAACAAATGTTGTCACTTTCCCACTGACCACTTAAATATATGAAAATAATATCTCTTTAGGTTGTGATTGCATTTGTATGTCTGCGTCCATTTTATTTATTTATAGTTAATTAGTAAGTATAAGTTGATTTATTATTATTGTCACATGTATTACTTTACAGTGAAAAGTATTGTTTCTTACACACTTTTTAGACAAATCATATCGTGTATAGGGAAGGAAAGGAGAGTGCAGAAAGTGGTATCACAGTCATAGCTAGGGTGTAGAGAAAGATCAACCTAACGTGAGGTAGGTCCATTCAAAAGTTTGATGACAGCAGGGAAGAAACTGTTTTTGAGTCAGTTGGTATGTGACCTTAGATTTTTGTAAATTACAAATATTATATGCTTATACTTGTTGGCATTAGTAACTCAGCTTATGAATGTTTACTTCTCAAATGAGTTCCAGAACCATCTTTTACTTTTTTAGAAAGTTTGTAATTTGATTTCTGACAGCACGTTAGCTGCATTTTCTGCATGTTGCATTGTCACGAGTTTTGTCCCGTACTGTCTGAGCATTATTAAGCTAAGTGAAATGTGTGACCTATATCTAGAGAGCTCAAACATCAAAAATTAACCTGGTTGATGCTAATATTGGCTAATTCTTTCCTACTAGTGTAGTCATCATGTCTCCTTTTTGAAAGCTCAGAAAATTTTGTACCCAAACAATAAATAGAATATAAGATGATTTATGGTGCTATTTTGTTCACTCACACATCAGCTTTGATTCATTAACTTCACACATTGAAATACATTATCCCAAATTAAGCAATGTCAGAAGCCTTACCAAAATCCCTCATCCATAAGTATACACTGCATAGTTAAGTTTGAGTACAATATAATCAGTGGTATACATACGGAGGAAAGCGTCACACTTGGGTATACCTTTGAAGAAATGTGCCTTGCAAAATCCACATTGATAGCTGTCCTTTTGTACCGCCACCTGAAAGAAACCCACACCTGCTCACTGAGAGGAAGACAACCTAAATTCAAATTCATTTAGACATGTGCTGGGAGTAGTGGAAGTAAATCCTTAACAGGAATGAACATTGGAACTTGAGGCTAAAGCATTCCACTGCAATTAATTTACTCACTGGGGCCCCATGCCTTCCTTAAGCTGTCACTGAACTTCCTGGATAAGTAATTTCAGGGGGAGCATGCACTGCAGCAGAAAGGAAATAAAATGGGTTATTGCCAAATTAAGAATAAGCATTGTTATTATATAAAACTTGAAGCTGAAGAGAGGTGAGCCAGCCATTGTCTAGTTCTGAGATCCAGCTTTGTTGAACCGTGTGGAAAGTACTCAGCATTGGTCATTGTAGTCAGATTTTATATTCATAAATGAATTGCTTGAAATGCTACATTTTATAAAATATACTTCAATATGCCAAAAGGAAACGTGTATTGTTATTAATTGTGCAGCTGTTGATGGGACTTTAACACAATTACTGGTTCCCAGGATCTTAAAGAAATATCCATGTAAGATGACTTATTACGTCAGAAGCATATAACCACATTGGTATGCAAGTATTGTATGTTAGCACAGTACGGAAGCACTATCTAACATAATTGAACAACTACTACAGAACTATGTATAATATGACTTTGAATAACTTTACTTAACAGCAGGATACATTGTACAACTGGTGTCCACATAAAATAAACAAATAAGAAGCAAAATAAAATCATTCCCAACCTAGTGCAATCAAAGTACTGCATGACCAATGAAGTATTTTTGAAGTGTAGTCACAGTTGTAATCTAGGGAATGCAGCTGTAGTTTCTCACAGTGAGGTCCCACAAACTAATGACAGATAAAATCTTCAAATCTATGGGGGTCTTTTCCATTCACCTGAGGGCAGATGAGGGTCTTAATTTAATATCTCATCTGAAAGATAGCAGGCAGGATTTCATGACCTCACCCATCCCGAAATTGTAAAATCCCGCCCGAGGTCAATGGACCTTTCCATGATCTGCCCCTTGCCCTCTCAAATTCTCATGGCAGGTGGGAGAATAAAATTCCGGCCAGCATCTGTGACAATATGGCACTCTTTCAGCATGTACTTGTCAAGGCAGCCTCTTTTTCTTGGCTGAAGCTTGGGATCGTAGTCTCAGGAGAAAGGGTTGGGCATTTCTTGCTAAGATAAGGAGAGACTTTGTCACTCAGAAGGTTCCATGTTATTGATATATTTCCACCTCATATAGCAGTGTCTCCTCAGTCATTGAATATATTTAAGACTGAGATCAATAGATTTTTGGGAACTAATGAAATCAAGGAATATGAGGATAGTGCGGGAAAGTAATGTTGGTGTAGAAGTTCAGCCATGATCTTATTGGATGACAAAGCAGATTTGATGGGCTGTTTGGCCGACTGCTGCTCCTATTTTTTTTATCATGTTTTTAATTGCTGCCCTGGAGTTCCAGCCTAGTTTATGCTCTCAAGTCTCTGAAGTGGGACTGAGAGTCAAAAATACTATCTGTAATGCCCACAGTTAACCAGAAGCTCGCAAAAGGAGTGAAATTCAGCATATTGTATTGCCCTGTCAATAATACTGCTTGCAAAGAATCTGTTTATAAAAAATGTTTAAAATAATCTTTTAAAGTCGGTAGTGCTGCTGTAACCTAGTTCTACATCCTGAATGGTACAATTCAAAATTCTCACATCTTTGACCTAGACCTCACATTGTTGCTTATTGTACAATTGATCCACCTTGTCTTGAAAGAAGTACTTAGGGTCCAGTGGTGAGCCAGAAACACCTGAGATACTGTGCCATGCTGTCAATCAATTTGACAAGGTCAGCTTTTATTCTTGCTCTCAAAGAAATAATGTAATCCTTTGAGAATTGCAGTTTTTTTATCAACTGGCGTTTACGAATTGCTCAAATTTTCATTCGTACGTTGTAGAAGGTGATGAGATTTGTAAAGGAGTGACTGTACACTGCCATACTCACCTATGTGGCTTTTACAAAAGATAGCTGCATTATTTTAAACAAAAAATGCAAAAAAATTCTCATTGGAAAATATGAATTGTATAACCTGGATTTTCACTGAGTCGTGATGACTCGGGAGCGCTTTAAAATGATGGGCAGATCCCGATATTGAGAATCCTGACCTCATTCTCAGGCTGTCTGATTTCTGGGAAGTGCCTTTAAAGATTGCAGGCTGATTCCTGTCAAAAGCCTGCATCCTGCCAACCAAGCTGGCTGACTGTAATGTTGAGAGTTTCGTGGGATCAGGTCAGGTCTTTAAAGAGTCATAGTTCATGGCTTCTCAGAGGAGTCCTGAACCTCTAGTCTACATGAGTAGACTTTTTAAAAGGTAAGTTCAAAAGGTCCTCATTGTGTCCCCAATGCCAAACTTTACCCATTCATTCTCCCCCATGGCCCTTTATGTTACCTGTGCCTGGCATTTCCATATTGATTGATACACTATGTATGATTTAGAACTAATTAACCTTATAATATGCTTTTGAAGCAAGTTTTAAAAACAAGCAATTCATTCATAACTTTTTCCTGTGTTGAAATAAATGTTATTTCTCTACAAGCTAATAAAAATAGCAATCAACCAGATCCTTTAAAATGTCTATAGTGCAAACCACAAACTTTGAAACCACTTAACTTGTGCAAACAAACACTGTGAAATGGACAGCAGATATCAATGAATCTGAGCTGTCAATCAAAGAATGTTTTCTGTAGGATGTAGCTGTTTTAGCACTCTAATGCTTGACTGGGCTTTCAGCCAAGCCTCATTATGTATGCATACTTTCAACACATTTTTTTTCCCTTCCACCACCACCACCATTAGCTGCTTTTTGAGCATCCATGAGATTTAAATGAATGCAAATTGTGTTCGAGCCACAAGGTAGTCGGACAACTGAGTTACCATTAACCCGCCATTTGGAAAATTGCAAATTGTCTTTATGCTGGTGGATTTCTGATTTTTTTTACCTGTTTCTAGAGATTCTGCACTCACCCACTACAAAATCGACCACAGGCAGGATGGAAAAATTCCATCCTTAGAATTTGATGAGACTTGTGGTTAAAGATATATGAAGTTAAAATGTTAGTTGCTGATATCAGTTGTATCCCTGATTTTAACCATTAGTGGCTAATGAATTGTCGTTATGCTGATTTTGTTCTCTTCACAAGCAATTCCTTTATGTCTTTATCTATGTGAATAAGAGGTGAGGCTCATGCCAATGCCCCTTCTTTTGTTTTCAAAGATCAGTGAAAAAGAAAGTTGAGAAAAGGAAGGGTCGTGCTCTCTCTTCTCCCAGACAAAGATACAGACAAAATCAACAGAGTTTTGGGGCAAATAGAATGTATTCAAAGAAGTCATATATAGTTGTTTAGTAAAAGGGAAAGAAGTAGATCTTGAGGCAATAGAACTTTGAAGCATTAAAGGCATGACAAATTCAGAAAGAATCATTATTCTTCAACTTTTTTGTTTTTCTTGCCAGCCTACCAGTCACACATCTTGTTCCACTCTTACACAATTAGCTTTGGGACCATTATCCGACCAGTCATCAAGTCTGATGTTTGACTCTATTTCCACATCAATTTTGGCTGTCTTTTCCTTTCAGAACAGTTGTGCAAATGTGTCATTTCTATCACAATTGAAGCATGACCAAATGATATAATAACCTTAAATCAGAATTATTTCTGAGGAGAAAAGGAAAATTAGGAAGCAGAATCAATAAGGCAATCACTTGAACCTTCTCCGCCACTTAGAACATGGCTCAACTTCATTTACTACCTCCCCCCCGTCACCTGATATCCTTACCTCAAAAAATCTTATCAAACTCGCTTAAAAGATTTAATTTAAAAATTATATCACTTAATTTTTGTTGGTCCCATCACAGGAAAGTTCTCTGCATCCCACCTTGTTGAACATTTTAAATGTTGGTAAGATCATTGTTTACACTTCCATATTAATGAGAATAAAAGTCCAATTTATGTAACTTATCCCTATAATCTAACCTTCTAAACACTGGTATATTCTGGTGAATCTGTACTGCATACGCTTCTGAGACCAATATATCTTTTCTAAAGCCTAAAATTGAACACAGTATTCAGTATCAAGGTCTGTTTGACAGCATATACAACCGAAACTTTCCCCATTTTGAATATCAGCCTCTGTCTTTACCAACCTTTTGGAATTTGCTTGTCGCACCTCAGTTTCCTCTTTTAAAATACTCCTCAAAGCTTATCTCTTTGACTCGGCTTGTAGTCTTCTGGGCATTATGTGACTCAATGTCATATTTTGTTTATATTGCTCAAGTGAAATATTTTGAATTTTAGTACACTAGAGATAAATCTAAATTGTTCTTATAAATTGAAGCAACATTCGTTTGGAACAGTATCTCTTTAGTGAGAAGAGGGAAATAAACAGTACAAATGGTAAACCAAAGAGAGAATGCTAGAAAATCTCAGCAGGTCTAGCAGTGTCTGTAAGGAGAGAAAAGAATTGACGTTTCAAATCCAGATGATCCTTTGTCAAATCTAAAAGGCATTGAAAGTAGAACATATTTATACTGCAGGTGAGGGAATGAAAGATGAGTCATAGCCACAGAAACCAGGATAAAAGACTGCTAATGCTAATCCACAGAAAGAATAAAGGGTGTAAATGACCAAACAGTGAAGAAGCTAAAATAAGAGGTTAAGCTGTGGCAGATAAAGATGGGGATGGGGGAATGGATAGGACAGAGGTAAAATTTAGAAAAAAGGAAGTAAAGGGGGAGAAAGAGGTAAGGGAAGGGGGATAAAGTGAGGGAAAGAGTGGGGTGGGAAAGAAAAATGAAGAAAGACAATAAAGAAATAAAAGATAGAGAACAGTAAAAAATTAAATAAAATAGAATGAAAACAAAGGGGTCAAGATGGGTAGAGCTAATCATCTGAAGTCCTTGAACTTGATGTCGAGACCAGAAGGCTGTAAAGTGCCTACGAGGAAGATGAGATGCTGTTTCTCCTGTTTGCATTGAGTTTCACTAGAATGTTGCAGCAAGCCAAGGACAGATAAGTGGGCATGGGAACAGCAGTTTAACAGTGTGTTAAATTGGCAAACAACCAGAAAGTCAGGGTTCTGATTGCACACAGACTGAAGGTACTCAGTAAAGTGATCACCCAGTTTACACTTGGTCTCTCTGATATAGAGGAGACCATATTAGACTCAGCGAATGCAATAGACCAAACTGAAAGAGGTGCAAGTGAAATGCTGCTTAACCTGGAATGAATATTTTGGACGTTGGATGGTGAGCATAGAAGAAATAAAGGGACAGGTGTTACACCTTCTGCGATTGCATGGGAAAATACCATGAGTGATGGGAGAGGTGTTTGGTATAGTGGAGGGGTGGACTAGGTTATCTCAGAAGGAATGATCTCTGCAGAATGCTGACAGATTTAGTGAAGGGAAGATGTGTTTGGTGGTGGCATTGCACTGGAGTTGGGAAAATGGCGAGGATTATATTTGCATGCAGAGATTAGTGAGGTGAAATGTGAGAACAAGGGTCTCTGACCTTGTTCTGGGAAGGTGGAGAGGGGATGAGGGTCATGCATGGGAAATGGACGCACATTGTTGAGAAAAAGGTCAAGAAAGAGGAGGGAAGTGTCTGAGATGGACCAAGTGAAGGCACTGGAGGGGTTGAAACTGGAAGCAAAGTTGATGAATTTTTTGAGGTCTGGATGAGAGCATGAAGCAGCTGCAAAATAGTAATCTATGCACCGGTAAAAAAATTGTGGGAGGGGATCTGAGTAGGCCTGGAACAGGGAATGTTCCACATCCCCCATAAAAAGACAAACATAGCAAGAAGCCATGCTGATACCCATTGCTACTCCTTTGATTTGGAGAAAGTGGGATGAGTTAAAAGAGAAGTTGTTGAGAGATAGAACAAATTCAGCTAGGCAGAGGAGAGTGATGGTGATGGGAATTGTTCAGGCCTGTTTACAAGAAAGAAGCCAAGAGCTCTCAGGCCATTCTGGTGTGGAATGGAGGTATAGAGAGATTGCACATCCATGGTGAATAAGAGGTGGTTAGGCCCTGCGAGCTGGAATTGTCAATATGACATAGGGCATCAGAGGAATCTCGGATGTAGATGAGGAAGGAATGAACCAGGGGAGTGAGGATGGAGTCAAGATAAGAGGAAATAAATTCAATGGCGTAGAAGCATGCTGACACAATGGACCTACTAGGACAGTCCTTTTTGTGGATTTCAGGAAGCAGTAGAAGAGGGCTGTCCAGTATTGTGAGGCAATGAGGTTGGAAGCTGGGCGGGGGGAAGGCATTTGCAGGAAATGAGGTTGGTGACAGTGTTAGAGATAATGGCTTGATATTCAGTCATGTGGCCATGGTCTAGGGGTAGGTAGGAAGAAGTATTTGAGAGTTGGCATTCAACCCCTGTGATGTAGAGGTCACTATGCCAGACAACAACAGCACCCTTTTTCTCAGCAGGTTTAATGACAGTGTCAGAATTGGACCAGAGGGAGCCAAGGGCAGAAATTTTTGAAGGAGAGAGGTTGGAATGGGGTGAGGACAGCATGAAAATTGAGACAGCCAATGTCCTGTGGACAGTTCCTGATGAAAAGATTGAGGGTAGAATGTTGGAGGCATGTGAAAGGATCAGTGAGTGAGGGGAGGACCTAATCCAAAGAAGGAGGCATAATGACAAAGGCAACAAACGAAGAATTCAACATCACGTCGAGCCTGGAATTCATTGGGATGGGGATGTAAAGGTACAAAGCTGAGTTCTTTGCTGAAAACAGCACCCTCAGTCTCAGAGAGGGGAAAGTCAGAGGGTATGGTGAAGAAAGGCAAGAGCTGGGGTTAGAAGAGATGGAGTTCCAGAAATTGGGACTGGTAGAGGGCCTGGGATGGACAGTGATGTTGATAAGTTGTTGAAGCTTGCATTCCTTTACATCTGCAAGAAACAGGAAAAGTTTTTTGTTAAGACATCGAATGATGTGGAGGATGAAATGAAACTGGAGACAAGGACAACTTTGAGAGAAAGACGATGTTGCTGGAGAGAAATGTTGAGTGTCTTCAAGTGGCAGCACATGGCATTGTGTGCAGCTTTCAGAACGTGGTGAGAACAGCAGTTTGAAGAATGTTATATATCCTGAAGGTATCTGTAATCCTGAAGGTTACGTGCAGGCTGGAACTTGAGTTGAAATCCACATGGGGTAAGTCGGAGATGAAGACAGTCACTGAGGAAGGAAATGATAAGGTAATTGTTCAGTCTCTTGTTGGACTTGCAGCAACAGAGGCAGGTTAGCAAATACAAAGAAGTTATTCTAACTGTGCTGTCACTAGGCTTCTAATTGCAGACAATACAACACTGGACCTCCTGCCAATGCTTTGCCAATGTCTCTGTAGAGGAAAATGAGAAGTTGGGACAATGAACTGAACTGGGGAATATCTATAAAAACTGCAGACTCCAGTTTATTGCAGCTTAAAGACAATTTATATTAGAGAGTAAGCTGAAGAAGTAACATTATGAATTTATATTTAGTGTGTGTTGCGATACTGCTGGAAACGGTTTTCACCACTTCAGATACAACTGCCTGTAAATTAAAATGAATAGTTTCTCATAATTCATCACAAATGGAGGGAAGCAACAGTTCACCATTTACTGGAAACTTATTGAATATGACAAGAAGATGGATTGGCACCATTCCTGTAAGGGAGATGATAATCGGGAGACTTGCTAAATGAAAATGGATTGCAAAAGCATGGAAGGAACTGACTGCTTCAAAGGGCTATCAATTAAACAAAATGCTTAAACTGACACATCCCAAAGAAACACTTGAACACTTACTTTTAGTTTGATTCTTTAGAATACTTTTTCCTTATCTGTGCCTGACGCTCTGTATGAAAAATAACAGATACCTCATAGTGCTGGAGGGGGTTTTATTGAATTCAAGTGATGTGAGCGACAGAAGAGCAGTCACATTCAATTACATTGGATGTATTGTGCAGAAACAAGCATTCGGCCAAACAGGTCCAGAGTTTATATTCCCTCCCACTTCTGTTCATCTAACCCTATCGACATATCCTTTTATTCCTTTCTCCTTTGTGTGTATATCAAACTTATCCCTCAATGCATCATTGCTGTTTGCACTCATTGTGATAATTCCACATTCTAACCTTGTAGGCAAAGAAACTGTTTCCTGAATTTTCTTTTGTATTTATTAATAAATATACTGATGGCCCCTCATAAATAAAATGCCTGTTTGCCGTTGACACCCGTATCCTGGGAAGAAATAATTTAAAAAACCTTCAAGCAGATGTCTTCAGCTGAACTGACTTGCTATGTTTATGATTAAGTTTAGATTTTCTAAACTTCTTCCAGGCAGTGGCTTGTATTGAGTATGGATTTATTATGTTACTTATTATGAGGGGGTGGTGGTGACAGCGATATATTTATCGTGTGGTAATATCACTAGTTTAGTAAACCAAGATCCAGTTCTGGGGACCTAAGTTGAAATCCCACCATGTAGCTCTCTACTCCATGGGCTGTATGATCCCTTCCTTTCCTAAATCACTTAAACTTTTCTATCCAGGATAGCCATGATCCTATTCTGGCTTCTTCTTCCAGCCTGGTAGCACCAATTACTAAGCTCTGGCAAATGCCAGGACTGATACATCTGCTTGCCCTTCAGATTAGCTGGCAACTCCTATTGACAGGCAGAAATCACACTGTTAAGCAATTTAGTCTGCCCACAGCATGTTGTGGCTGTGGGGCAGGTTTCCTTGGTCAGCAGGCTTCCGGCTGACTTCCCTTGAGGGAGAAGGAAAGCTGGGGGCGAACAGTCTGTCTTCTCCTTAAAATGCAGCCCAGTATGCGAGAGAGGCATGCAGGAGAAAATGGAACAAATAAAGGAGATTTAGGAGTAGAGGTGCAAGATTGAAAATTTGACGAAAGATACAAAACCATTTAGAAAATGTGTGAGACTATTGGAAGTGAAAGAAGTTGGAGGCAAAATTAAACAGACTGATAGAAAATTAGGAATCTCACAGTTCTTCATTCTTTATATTTTGAGCAGTGAGCATTAGGAGGCCAGCTAAATAAACAAAGCCCATAATTCTATTCTCTGCTTCTTCATTTACCTCTCTATCTCTCTAATCTTTGCAATCTTGTTAGTTATTCTGCATTATTGGCATTTTCCCTTGTTGATTTATTGAATAGTAAAAAAAATTACAACGGTGCACTGCCAATATTTTATCTTTTTACTGCAAATGACAGCTTTTATTACAGTCCATTCAGAAATATAATGGATAGTCAGGTTGCCAAGGTAAGAAGAAAAGCTTTATGAAGGTGGATTAAATTCTCCGTGGCACAAGGCAGAACAGAATGGTGGGCTGGCAGAGTATGAGCAAACAGCTGAATTGGAGATTTTTAAAATCACAATTCAATTGTACTGTGTAATGCCTTTAATTAACCTGAGCATGTGAAAAGATTTGAGAATGCATTAATCTCAGAAACTGTTCACATAGGCATTTCCCCACTAAAGAATTTCTTTTAATAGGGACTAAAAGGAGTTCAAAATGGGATGAAAATAGGTTTCTGTATACTTTACCAGTGTTCCCAATTCAGAATAGTGTTATAAAGCTCTAAAAAAGGGTCATGCGGACTCAAAACATTAACTCTTTTTTCTCTCCACAGATGCTGAGTTTTTCCAGCCTTTTCTGTTTTTATTTCAGGTTTCCAGCATTTAGAGTATTTTGCTGTTATTTATTACACTTGTCACGTTTGCTGCAGTTTCCCACTTTTTCCACATTGCTGCTTTTACCTAAGGAAGGAGGGTTGTGCTTTCCCAGATTGTTTAAGCACTGCTCTGAGGGGGTACAGGCAGTTGTATGTTGGACAGGAAGAGATTGAAATTCTTATTCCTTTGTAACTAGTTGGGCTTTTGATCAAGTAGGACTCATAATTGTTCCCTTCTTGGCTGGGGATAGAACAGAGGACGTAAAGTAGTATGAGAATTGGTGCAAAAATGTGCCACTTATCTGCAACTTTGGTCTTGGTAAATTATTCTTGCATACAATTCGATATGAAATATTGCACAAGGATAAATGGAATGGGCTCTGCAAATTGATTTAATGACAACACGGTAACTTTGCTTTGAAAACTTTAATTGTTCGTTAGAAATGCATATCCACAATCTGTTTGCATTTTCTTCTTCCTTTAGTTCAATTTATTTGGTCTGTGTAAGTTCCCAAAGCTTTTGACATTGTTTTGTTTGAATTTTACATAGGAATTTGTGAAAATACTACAGCTTATTGATTTATATCCTTCATTGTTAATTTCCTAGTGATAACATACAGTGAACTGAATATGCAGAATGGCAAACATACCAAAATTACCATTTATATTTGTTTTCATAGAAAAATCAAATTAAAATACTGTCATGCTGATCATTTTAAGTTTAATATTTTGAGGGGAGAAAATATTTTCTTTTTGGCTAAGTACATTGGGAAATGAACTAAGATGAAAGGGATGTATGAGTTGTGACTCCATTATGCTGAACCTTCCACAGATTACAGTACAGTGACTCCAGTCTGGCTATTAAAAATTCCAGAGTTGTCCGAAAATCAGACATTTTTAGCATGTGCTGTATATCAATTTTAATTGAGTAAAACTCCTTAAAAGTAACTTAACTTTAGCTAGCTGCTACATTGGCATGTGCCACACTTACTAGTTATCCCCTTCGTTGCTTATGTGCCAGTCCATTCCCACATTCCGAGCAACTCTTGGCCCCACCCAACCTGGCTTAACCAAACCACCTGGCACAAAATCCAGCAAGACCTGAAGTCCAGCATGGCCTCAGTCTCAACGTTCCTAATTTTGAGACACACAGGCTGGAATTTTATCACCTTGCTGACCTCAGGAGCTCACAGAATGGAATTCTCCATTGAGTTCAGGTGGGATTTGCAAGCCTCATTCGAGCAAGGTCGTAAAATTCTGCACATATACATCTGTAATTATTTTTATGTCTTTTCCTCTTTCTCTTGCCTAACCCATTCCATTTGACTTTCCCATTCCAGTTCTGAGGCTACTACCCTTCATTGCTGGCAGTTTTTCTTAGCTTTGTGTATTGTTTGGTATCTCTTTCTTTCTGACTTAGATTTAACAGATACTGTTTTCAATTTACAAAACACATTGGAAACTTTGACTCAGCAAGTGAAAAGAATAGAAAACATCAGATTCTTGGCCACAATCCTCCACACGATGAGTTGTGAGAAAACTGGGATCAATACTCTAACAAGACACTATCAAGGGAAACAAACAAATATTTAACTCTTCACCTTAACACGTTGTCAGTGTTTACCTCCCAGTTTATGCCTGAACATGAACAAAGCCTAAATCAGGTTGCGCAAACAGTCTTGCATCAACCAGTTCACATTATGTTGGCCTTTACGCGACCCACCTTCTATCAGGGTTCACAAGCTAATTACTGAATTAATTAACCCCTTAATTGCAGATTCCAAAGATGTTAGAAAATAAAATCGTGAACTACAAATTGTTCAATAGCTGATGAGTCATTGTTAGCAGCAACACTAGTGTGCCAATAATTCTTCTTTTCTTCACATGCCATGTTTCCCAGTATTGGCAATCGTGGCTCTCTACTTTCACAAGCCTTGATAGCAGTCAACACTGTAATTTTGTTCTCAAACCCTGTATGTTCTATTTTTCAAGCTGTTTGAGTATTTCCTCCCATGTTTCCTCTTACTTTGCTACCCTCAACTTAACCAGTCAATATCTGATGTTTTCATTTCTCTCTCTATGCACACACCCAAAGAATTGTAGTTGCTTCTTGATGATCATTGGTGAAAGCTTTCCTTGGTTTTCGTCAATTCATTCTTTGGATGTGAGCATCACTGTCTTGGCCAGCATTTATTGCCCATCTCTAATTGCCTTGAGAACGTGTTTTCTTGATCCACTGTAGTTCGTGTGGTGTAGGTACACTCAATGCTGTTGAGGTTTTACCTTTCCAAATGAGATAACCTTTTAGTGATCTGCTTCAAATGTAATTGTGCTCTTTCTTAAATAAGGAGATTAAACTGTATGCATTGCCGCAGATATAGTCACACCAATGCCCTGTATAACTGTAGCAAAACATCTCTACATTTATATTCCATTACCCTTGCAATAACGAAGTGGGCATCCTGACATTGGTAAACAGCCCGACTCACAATTCACACCTCAAAAGATAAAAATATGAGCCTACAAATCTATTGCCTTTAATTTATCTTCCATTGTTTTATATTCCAATCTCACATCTATATTGAAACATTCTGGAATGTGGTGCTTATTCAAGGAGCAGCTGCTGCGAGTCCTTGATAAGTATGTCCCTGTCAGGCAGGGAGGAAATGGACGAGTAAGAGAGCCTTGGTGTACGAAAAGAGTTGATTTGCTGGTTAAGAAGAAAAAGGAGGCTTATGTCAGGATGAGGCTTGAAGGCTCAGTTAGTGCAATGGATAGCTATAGATTAGCCAGGAAGGAGGTAAAAAGTGAATTGAGGAGAGCTAAGAGGGGACACGAGAAGATGTTGGCTGATAGGATTAAGGAGAATCCTAAAGCTTTCTTTCGATATGTTAAGAATAGAAGATTGGTTAGGGCAAGATTAGGCCAGTCATAGACAGCAGTGGGAAGTTGTGCGTGGAGCCTGAAGAGATTGGTGAGGCACTGAATAAATATTTCTCTTCGGTATTCACGCAGAGTGCTGGAAATGTAGCTATGGAGAGCACTGAGGTACAGGGTTGCAAATTGGGAAGTATTGTAGTAGATAGGGAGGATGTGTTAGAAATTCTCGAGGGTTTGAAGTTGGATAAGTCCCCTGGGCCGGACGGGATTTACCCTAGGATTCTCTGGGAGGCAAGAGAGGAGATTGCAGAGCCTCTGGCTCTGATCTTCAGGTCCTCGTTGGTGACGGGTGTGGTTCCGGAGGACTGGAGGATAGCGAATGTGGTCCCATTGTTTAAGAAGGGGAAGAGAGACCTTCCAGGGAATTATAGGCCATGAGTCTTACTTCTGTTGTGGGCAAGGTATTGGAGAGAATTATTAGGGATAGGATTTATAGTTATTTAGAGAGAAATGAATTGATTGGGGATAGTCAGCATGGTTTCGTGAAGGGTAGGTCATGCCTTACTACCTCATTGAGTTTTTTGAGAAAGTGACCAGAGAGGTGGATGGGGGTAAGGCGGTTGATGTAGTATATATGGACTTTAGTAAGGCGTTTGATAAGGTGGCCCATGGAAGGCTTCTACAGAAAATGCAGATGTATGGGATAGAGGGTGATTTAGCTAATTGGATTAGGAATTGGCTAGCAGATAGAAGACAGAGGGTGGTGGTTGATGGGAGATATTCATCGTGGAGTTCAGTTACTAGTGGTGTACCTCAGGGATCTGTTTTGGGCCCCTGCTGTTTGTAATTTTTATAAATGATCTGGATGAGGGTATTGAGGGATGGATCAGTAAAATTGCAGATGATACTAAAGTTGGTGGTGTGGTAGATAGTGAAGAGGGGTGTTTTAGTTTACAGAGTGACTTGGACAAGTTGCATAGCTGGGCCGAGAGGTGGCAAATGGAGTTTAATGTGGAAAAGTGTGAGGTAATGCACTTTGGCAGGAGCAATAAATGTGTAGAGTATAGGGCTAATGGTAGGGCTCTTAATAGTGTTGAGGAACAGAAGGATCTTGGTGTATGTGTCAATAGATCCCTGAAAGTAGGCAGTCAAGTGGATAAAGTTGTTAATAAGGCATATGGAGTCTTAGCTTTTATTGGTAGGGGGATTGAATTTAGGAGCCGCAGCATCATGTTGCAACTGTACAAAACTCTAGTGCGGCCGCACTTGGAGTATTGTGTGCAGTTCTGGTCCCCACGTTATAAGAAAGATGTGGAGGCATTGGCGAGGGTACAGAGGAGGTTTACCAGGATGTTGCCTGGTATGGAGGGCAGGTCCTCTGAAGAGAGGTTGAAGGATTTGAGGTTGTTTTCGTTAGAAAGGAGGCGGCTAAGAGGGGATCTTATTGAAGCATGTAAGATGATTAGAGGTTTAGATAGGGTGGACAGTGATAGCCTTTTTCCTAGATGGAGAAAGCTAGCACGAGGGGACACAGCTTTAAATTAAGGGGTATGAGTTATAGGACGGATATCAGAGGTAGGTTCTTTACTCAAAAGTGATTAGGGAGTGGAATGCCCTGCCTGCAGCTGTTGTAGATGCGCCAAGTTTGGTGGCGTTTAAGAGGTTAATTGATAAGTATATGGAAGAGAAGGGAATGGTTTAGGTTGGAGGGGCATTGCTTTTTATTTCGGTCGGCACAACATCGAAGGCCGAAGGGCCTGTTCTGTGCTGTATTGTTCTATGTTCTATGTTCTATGTTCATTGACTGGATGTAGCCTTTTAGTTATCTTGTACTTTATGTAGAAATGTTCTGCTTTCTTAAAAGGCTTGACATTTTTGTGAAGATATGTTTTTTTTCCTGATGTCGTAATCATTTAAAATTTGTTATTAAGATTAATTGATCAATGGATTGCCTTTGTAAGTTTTTAAAATTTAGTGTCATAGTTATTCAGCATTAAGTGTTCAATGATTATGGGTTTACTGTTTGGGTCAGTGAATGAGAGTAGTGAGGTTAATTAAGGATTGACTTCTTTGATGGTTGACATAGTAACAACGTTACTCAGTCAATCTATTGATTCATTATAAGTCTATGTATTTATTGTTAGCAATGTTTTTAGAGTGTTTATTACCTTATCCTCATGAGCATGGATTGAATCAGTACCTTTGCCTTCCTTTGGAGAATGAGAATAATATTTTGAACCATCAGGGTGGTAAATTCCAGAAGTGATGCCATCCACTTTTCTTGAATCCTCCAGTCCCGGCTAAATACATCTTTCTCGCTTGTCACTGTGTCTGAACTAGCTGACCTACCTCAGTCATCTTGGTCTCGGATGCTAGTACATCAAAGTTATTCACTACCATATGCCTAAATCTGAGTGGTAAAGCTATGCGATCTTAATTGGTATAACCTTTTCATTGAGGGGATTTTTTTTTTAAATTAGAGAACTCCTTGCTCCATGTCTTTGCGAACAAAGGCATTGCAAACACCTCCAGGTAAATCAGGGCACTTATGGACCTGTCAGTCTTGATGGTGCCTCATCCACCTATAATGAAGGGTTACTAGCCTCAATGTTCATTGTTGAATTAGCATTACCTTTCCTTTTTCTTTCCAAGCATTCAAATTGACTACTGATTCAATTATAAAATAAAAAAGCCTTCCATTTATATAGCAACTTGCACAATTTTGGGGCATACCAAAGCTCATTGAAACAAATGCATTAAATTTGAAGTACCAGTTGCACATGAGGAACTCCCAAAGCAATAATGAAATGATGATCACGTGATCATCATTATATAACGTGTAACATATAAAACAATTCATTGAAACATTTTCATAATAGTGTTCCCAATCCCAAACATGCTAGTTTAAAGAAATTACCAAGCATTCCTCCAGGATAAGAGATGAGAAATAAAATAAAACTGAGGGTACAGCTAGAGAGAGGAAGAATAAGAATGTCTACAAAAATCAACAGTTTTGAGGAATTAACTCACCCTGTCTCCTGCGGCTTGCTGTCTTACGTTGGCCTTCTTCAAGTATTGAAATGCACATATGCTTAATTATTTGTAATATTAGCAGAACAGTAACATGCAAATAATATCTATGCCCCACAGTAACCATCTAAACACCAGTGCTAGTTTGGTTTGGCTGGAAGCTATCTCAGCTGTGACTCAGAAGATTCTGCGATCTAATGTGGACTGACACTTCTATGCAACACTGGGGAAATATGTATTGTTAGCTGGAATATTAAACCAATACATTGTTTATCACATGATATTATTTGAAGAACTGGAATCCAGAAGTGTCCTGGCCAACATTTATCTGTCAGCATTTGCCACTGGAAACCAAATTAATTTGCCATTTGTCTCCTTCCATTTATTGGGATCTTGCTCTGCAATTATGTTACGCCAGTGATTTGAATGGTAATTCATTTATATGACGTGCTTTGGGAGTAACCTGCATTCCTCTCTCTCTCTCTCTCCATGTTTGTCTCTCTGATTAGCAATGTCAAATCCTAAAAAGTAATATTGAACCGCACTGTGACACCCAATATGTTGCAAAAGGAAAGTAAAGCTACTTTGTAGTGCAAAGTCATGTGTCTCAAAAATATCTTGGAACAATTTCTAAAGAATGAATGATTTCATAGTTTATTTTACAAACACAATGATCATTTTGCACACTGTTGTTCCATCAAAAGTACATTTTCTGAAAGTTTGGAACTTTTTTTATAAGTAGTAGACAAATGACTTCTCTAAGTAGTTTGATCAATTTTAAAAGTTCAAAGCAAAATACCTGAGAAAGAAGGGAAATGTAGAGGAAGAAATTATAAAAGGCAAACTCCGGGAGACTGGAATGAGTTCATTCCAAGGGAACGGAACACTTTTTGATGGCAAGTTGGCTGCAGTGAAGCTCGGAACAGGTGATGTCACAAAGTGGCATTATTCCACTTTCATTACTCCACTATGTTGTTTCCATACTGAAATATCGTTAGCATTTCTTTATGCAAGTGAGAGGGAAGATCAGATCCATTTCCTGGCTGACTCTCCAAGAAAATTTTCCTGTAAATCCAAAAACTGTTCTTGCTTTTCGCAGGGGCACTAATGTCAAATTCAGCGAAGAAGGAAACATTGCCTATTTTGCTGAGTTGTGGTGATGCTATGTACCCAAACCTTTTCTCCCTCTGCTCACCCCTTTTAATATTTGTGGAGGTTCCCATAATCCTATCCAGTCAGCAGCTGAGCCATTTTGTGATGAAAGGACAATAAATTTATATTTGAGTAGGCAAAACTTGTCAAATGGGGGGGAGGGGGAGAAGATGGGGTTAAGAAATATTTGCAATGAAGGCAGTCAGAAGTTAAAGAAACAGCCAAATGAAGCAATTTTTGTAAATATGTTCAGATGAGTAGAAGGAGATTCTATCTGATTTAACAACAGACCCGCTAAGAGTGTTATCTTTGGATCCTTGATTAACCTTACATTCTGAAAAACAAGACCCATTTCCTTTGTTTTGGGAATTACAACTCTGCACGAAGGGTTTATTTCAGCTTTATTTCCTCTGTGATTTAGTTGAACTGATTTCAGTCCTTAAAAGGCCAAAGAATGTGATGATCGTCACCAAAGTGACTACATCTCAAAGGAGAATCACCAAAAAGGCAAAAGGGCTATTTGTACCAAGTCAGGTGGACATTTATAATGAACTGTGCTAATTATAGGCAGAAATCAAAATGGCTGGTTTAAGATCAGTCAATTTGAACAAATGTGATCAAAGGGGAATCTCTACAGAATAAAAAGACCTTCGCATTTAATTGCGACTGTAGTGCTAATTGGATTGCAAGCCACCTTCATGTGTTTTTTCCCCAATTAGTCCTTCATCCCTTATCAGAAATGATTATGGATTCTCATGGTTCCTATTCCAGCAGCTTTGATATTTTCTACCTGCGACAGACTCAAAGCAAAAAGATGGATGAGCCTCTACTTTGACTGGATTATTGATATAATTGCCAGTCATTAGGGTGCTGATGGGTAAAGTATGGTCACTTGGCAGCAATGATAATCTTACATGTAATTAGACCAGATTTTGTCTATTTATTCAGGTTTTGCCTAGCAAAGACACTTGGCTGTCACAATATGATTGTATTGAAAGTCGCACCCAGTTTAGGAAATATATTGGTTTAATTGCAATTGAAATCACAAGTTCCAAAAATCTATTATATATCTTTGTTTCTATAAGCATAATGCATTAGAACTTGTCTTCACTCACCCCGCAGCCTCAACCCATCACTGACTTCAAGGTCAAAGGTATATTCTGTATATGTTGATGTATAAATTGATCTTTAAAGCCTCAAAATAATCCCATTAAATACATGGTTCAACTTCTATACTGTGTAAAAATGAACTACCGGTATAGGTGTTGGTCATCATTTAGAAATTTCATCAGCATTCGGTGCATAGACTGCATGTCTAATATTCCTGCCCATCTTCACATTACAGTCCATATTCATGTGAGCCCAGTTGTAAGGACTGCTAAGTAAAAAATATATTTGTGGGGTGAAAAGTTGAAGATGTTTATTAATGCAAGTATAATATGTATTGCTTGAGAAGAGGGAGTTGAGTTATATACCAAGTACGTGCAAAAACATGATTTTTGGGGCAGGAAAAATAGGATTGAGTTAGACATCAGATCGACTTACATTTCATGATTTAGGGATACACAAAGTGGTCAGTACGCATCTGGGCACTTGCTAGATTACAGATTGGTGAGTTGGAAGTTGCACATTGACAATTATTTGGATAGAGAAAAGAAGAGGATTTTGGTCTTTTTTTCTGTTACAAAGGCAATCTTCATTATAACAGTGAGACTGGCAGGCATGGGTGATATCGTCCTGATCCCATCTCCATTCGTGATATCAAATTTAAATGAGGTGGAACCAGGATACACATATTCCCCCAACTATTACCCATAATATTTCAAAGTATCTCTGTCCTATCTATGTTGGAGCCTCCACATTAACACACGGCAGTCTAATTGCTGTGTAGCTTATGAATTGATTATTACTTCTTTAGTCTCGTATGCTGTATTTGTGTTTTTAAACTCTAAATTCTATTCATTTTTTTATTGAATGTATCTACCTATAGTTTCAGGGAATTGTATTTGCACTCCTGGGTATCTGTTCATTCGGACCCGTTATCATTCACCTATTAAGTATAAGATCCAATTTTGTCTATAATACCTTGCACCTCCCTGCATTAAATTGAACCATCTAACTTATCTGCCTGTACTCATCAATGTTTAGCAAATATCTGACTTCTGTGTCATCAGAAAATTCCCAGATCACCTTCTTTATATCCAAATTGTCTATGTATCCCAAGAGCAGAAATGAAACCAGTGTTAATTTCTAGGGCACATTACATCCAATCTTTCTCCAGTCTGAACAACACCTGAAATTATTGGGAGTAGTGGGGTTGGGTGGGCGAGACATCAACCTGCTTAGATTCACCTTATGCCTTAAGTCTGAAACTGTTAATGTTGAAATAACAATTTAATACAAATAGTTTTTGCTGCTTTGTCAAGCATTCTTCACCTTGCTAAAGCTTAAAATAATGAACAAATTGATGGAATAATACATTAGCGTGCAAGTAATAGATGTACCTCATGAATCTTTTCTGGTTGTTCCCATTATTCGGATATCATCGATGCATGGTGAAGTTGCTTGCTGGTGCCTTATGTAACTTCATGGAAACAAGTTCATACAGACATTTGTCACATCACAGTTCATACTGAGAAAAAGAGTATGCAATTTTTCAATTAATGCATTGGCATTGAAAAAGTGATTGACTTGGAAATCGGCTCAATATGATCAATGTTTACAGTTTTATGAAGTGGAATTGAAACCCATTCAACTATTCTAATATGTTACTACATTTTTCAAATGCGCTCACTGTTAACACTTCACATTGCTAAGTAGTCAAATTATTTAACGAGGGAAAATCCTTTGAAAACTTTCCAAAATATTATATTGCTTTGATAACAGTGTGAAAGCAGCTTCTGACTTGCATCTCTAGCTCTGAGCCAGCATACTGGGCGCAGTTACCGGCAAAGAGGAAATTTCTCAGAATACTCTCTTTCACTTTGATATTAGTTTGAAGTCTCCTCAGGTTGAAAAGCTTCCCATCCATTCTGTTCTTGAGGCTGATTCTAGCAACACTGTTCTGGAAGGCATCATTCAGCATGGCAGTAAAAATCATGCTGAACAGTGTGGGCGCGAGCACACAGCCCTGTTTGACGGCATTGGTGTCTGGGAATGCCTCAGAGAATTCTCCATCATCCAGTACTCTGGCCATCATGCTATCATGGAACTGGCATACCATCTGAATGAATTTGGGGAGGTAGCCGAACTTTGACATAATTCTCCACAGCCCTTGTCGGATTACAGTATCGAAGGCTTTTGCGAGGTCAACAAAGGTTGTGTAGAGCTCACAATTCTGTTCCTGACACTTCTCCTAAAGTTAGCGCGCAGCAAAAATCATGTCAGTAGTCCTATGACCTTTGCGGAAACCACACTGGGACTCTGGAAGCAGGCCCAGCTCCAGATGAGTGACTAAACAATTTAGCAGGACTCTTGCGAGGGTTTTTCCTGAGATGGAGAGCAGCGAGATTCCTCGGTGGTTGTCACATGCTTGCCAATTGCCCTTCCTCTTGTAGAGGTGTACAATGGAAGCATCTTTAAGTTCCTGAGGAATGGATCCTTGCTTCCAAAAGGACTGGAACAACTCGGTGAATTTATCGTTAAGTGCAGGATCAGGAGCTTTGTAAATCTTTGCAGGTATGGCATCTGCCCCTGGGGCTTTGCCATTGGATAGCTGGCTGACAGCTTTTGTGACTTCAGCTCCTACTGGTAGGTCATCCATGGCACTGTTGATATCAACCTGGGGAATCCTGTCTATTGCCTTATTGTTAATAGGTGATGGACAGATTTTCCATGGCTTGTGACAACTTTGGACTCATTATCAACACTAGAAAGACCCAACTCATGCACCAGTCTGCTCCTCATGCACTGTACACAGAACCCATAATCACAATCAAAGGGCAGAAACTACAGGCAATGGACCAATTCACTTATCTTGGCAGCACCCTCTACCCAGCAGTGACTATTGATGCAGAAGTTAATTGCAGAATACCAAAGGCAAGTTCTGCTTTTGGTAGACTACACTCCACTGTATGGGAGCGTTGAGGAATCAACCCGGCAACAAAACTGAAGATCTACAGTGCCATGGTACTCACTACCCTCCTGTATGCCTGTGAAACATGGACTGTGTATCCAAGGCATGCAAGACAGCTCAATCATTTCCACATGACTTGTCTTCGCCAAATATTACGCATTAGATGGCAAGACAAAGTACCAGACACTGAAGTTTTCTCTAGAGCAAGTCTACCATCAGTCCACATACTGCTGATGAGAGCGCAGACCCGGTGGGCAGGTCATGTCATCCGTATGTCAGACAAGCACATACCCAAGCAGCTCCATTTTGGAGAATTCTGCTGAAAGACGCTTGCGTGGAGGGCAGAAGAAACATTTCAAAGACACACTCAAGGCCTCCCTGAAATCGCTTGACATTGACACAACCACCTAGGAAACGCTGGCACAAAACCACCCTACCTGGCGCTGCCTCGTCCACAAAGGCTGTCAGGCTCATGAAGCAAGGTGTATTGCTGAAACACAACTTAAGCGCGAGCTGCGCAAGTCCAGAGCCACCAGCGCGACAACTACAGTGTCTACACAAGTCTGTCCAATATGTGCCAGGACATTCTGTGCCCGAATTGGCCTGATCGGTCATCTTCAGACACACAGCAACCAGCCTCAAAATGATTAATGGTGTCAAGGTCCTCATCGATGATGATGGACGAACAACAAAGCAGCTTCTATAGTATATTCTTTTATCATCTGAGTTTGAAAACGGAGCCATTTTTGGAGTAATAATCCAACACTTGTAATACAGCCTCTCATGGGCTACTTTGTAAGTGTTTTGTTATGTATGGTCAGTAGCTTGCACGCAACAAAGTTATATTGTACTCCAGCTCAAGCATTGTCTGACACCACTGCCCACCATGGGATTTGGCAGCAGGCCTCGTGGGGCAATCTAGAACATAATTTCAAAGTCCTCTTAAGCCAAAGATGGAAAGAAATTAGTTCTCTCAGAGGGTCATTGGATTTTGGAATTCTCTTCCCCAGAGAGCAGTGGAAGATAGGTGACTAAATATGTTCAATGCTGAATTAACAGGTTTTTTATCTACAGGAGAGTAAGGTTAATAGAGGGCAGGCATGAAAGTGCAGTGAAGGCCACAGTCAAATCAACTGTGATCTTCTTTCATGGCAGAGCAGGTTTGAGGATTCAAATAGCCTACCGCTGTTCCTGTTCCGATGACATATTTAGATTCGCCTTCTTGCTGCCTTGAGCTGTCCAAGTCATGTTCATCCATCATTCCTGTCCTTGCTGACATACACCGGCTCCCGAAACATCTCTGCCTCCATTTCTCCTTCACTGGATTCATTAAAACCTATCTCTTAAACCAAGCTATTTTACTTAAAATCACTATTTGTGGCTCGGATGTCCTGAGCACCTTGGAATGTTTCAGTGTTTTGAAGGTACTCTGTAAATACAAGTTGTTGTTGTTATTGTGACAAAGCACACAACACTTGAGATTATTTTGCCTCATAGTGCCTTTTCACATTCAAACATGTTCGGAGTAGTTTCTTTACAAATTAAGCACAATGTTGGTTGATCAATCAGGAAGGATGCAGTGGTTGGAACTCTCACTTCTGAGTCAGAAGTTTGAGAGTTCAAGTCCCAGTTCAGGATTTGAGTGGAAAATCTAGGCTGACATTCCAATACAGTACTGAGAGAGTGTCGTGCTGTCGGAGGTATGTACTTGTATTAAACTGTGTCCACATTTGCCCTCTCAGGTGGAAGTTCAAGATTCTATGAAACTATTTGGAAGTCATGATGTGGAGATGCCGGCATTGGACTGTTGTCAAACTTCTTACTATTTGGAAGAACAGGGGAGTTACCCCTCTCCTTGCCTATTTTTATCCCCTAATCAAACTCACAAAACAAAAACAGATTATCTGGTAATTAGCACATTGTTTGAGCAGGAATTGAGCATCTTTCTCATGAGACAATGATGATTATGTTTCAGAAAGTATTTCGTCAGCTGCAGTGCACTTGCGATGTCTGGTGGTTGTGAAAGGCACTATATAAATGCATTTTTTAAAATTCAAATAATTTTTCTTCTTTGCATGGTAGTGCCAATTGAATACGGCATTGTTCTGAATAAAAGTTGCATTAGCAGTATAACATAGTGATATATTTAACTCCCCAGTTGGGTTAAGTAGTCACAGTAATTGAACTGTAACTCCCTCTGTCCATCTGTTGCAATTTTTTTTGAGTTGAAACATTTTAGAAGGATGGTTTAATCACCAAAATAGTCCCTGCTATTTAATTCTTCCTTTGTGAACATATTTGATACTATAAAACCCCATAAAAATTGATGCATCCCAACTTCCATTGTTGGCTTCACCACCTTATAGAATACATTTAGAATGTGCAGCATTTCTGATTTCTTTCATAACTTCTTTTCCTTTCTGATTCTGTCCTACTAATTATGGGATAATTTTTAGCATGGATGAACGGACAGGATTAGATGTGGGTGGAGAAGGGGATGTTAAATGGACAAAGCATGCATACCTGAGTAAAACTTAAGATCATAACACTTAAACAGAGCTTAAATGTGTTTCAAGTCTCTACTCCATCAATTTGTGAATCCCACAATGAAAGTTAAGGCATTTGCAGCAACCAAAATGGTGTCTGTTTGAGTTCAGCACTAATTTCAAATGGCCTTGTTCACTTTGGGTTTCAATCATGTGTTCGTCACATCCTGCCCATTTCCCCTGCTGGCAAAAATTGAATTTGTTGCAAATGGCAAGCAGGACTGTTGCATTTGGGTCCTGCTTGCCATTTTTACAGGCTGATTCCCGACTCGGTGTAAATTCGGCCTCGGGTATGCATGTCACTCAGTCTGTCTGCTCCTTTACCTCCCCTACTGAGCTTGCAGATGCAGTGGATTGGTTATTAGCAAGAACTGTTGATTTGCTTCAATCATTAGGGGGAGGGCCACAAAATCTAATATCACCAAAATG
Organism: Sphyrna mokarran; assembly: GCA_024679065.1. Classification (NCBI taxonomy): domain Eukaryota; kingdom Metazoa; phylum Chordata; class Chondrichthyes; order Carcharhiniformes; family Carcharhinidae; genus Sphyrna; species Sphyrna mokarran. The sequence goes on along the minus strand of JAGIQG010000006.1, from coordinate 55,922,420 downwards.
GAATTAATTTAAATAATCATATTTGGGAAGGCTGGATATTTTGACAGATACACATCATAGTAATTTTCTAGATGTGCCTTTAGGTGTAGATCTTTCTATGCTTTTGCATAATTTGAAATGACAGTGCCTACTGCAGAGACAATTGGAAGGCTATCTGGCTTAGACTGAAATATGACAATGGAAGTTTTTCTTTGCCCCAGTAACATTTGCAAACGTTCAACATTTTGTCATCTGAGACTTTGATTGTGTTTGCAGCAGCTCTGTTCTGACATAAGCATGAATAAATGGAAATCATTAGTTGATCCACTTTTGTATTTATGAAATTCAAGGCTAAAATTTAATATATTTCTCATAGGCACCAAGCATTTGCTGCTGGCTATAATCTGTCAACTGCACATTGTCTTTTCTACCAGTGAAACCAAATTAAAGTAAGACTGATGAGTGTGGTGACAAAATGGACATTCAGTACTGTGAATCCAAGGCATTAAGCTGGGAGCATTGCTCACAGAATGTTGGGAAATTGATGGGCAACACTGGAGTGGGAGGGGGAGTGCCACCATTTTAACTGGCGAATAAAATTAGATCTGAGCCCTGTGAAATTGACAGGAAAATTGTTAGGAAAGTGATACTAAAGCTTTCTGTAAATGATGCTGAGCGCTGTCATCCTGTTTAATATACTCCTGTAGATTTAACCCATAACTTACACTTATTCGCGGTTTAATCCCGGGTCAGGCAGACAGCCACATTGTGCATTATGCTTCACAAAGTGCTCATTTTATCCTAAAATAGCACTAAATGGATTGAATGGCATTAGGAAAAATGATGTTGAAACTTGATATATTTTTGAAGCATCTTTTTTTTGTGCTGCTTAGATTTGTTTGTCTGTTCCTTTGAGGACAAACTTCAAGTAACTTCATTTTATTTTTCATGTGATTTACAACTGTGATTAATTTAATTTCTGGCCAAGATTCAAGCCAGCTGTCAATCGTTACAGCAATCTTGTTTGTAATTTTGGAAATGAGCAGAAAGGGCAATGTAAACACAGTTTTGCTGTAAAAATAATGCTGAAGTTACCAGCATTGAATGTTAAATAAGCTGAGAGAGGGAAATCAGGGAATTATAAACGGCTGCTAGAAGTCTGAGTGTCTCAGTTAGTAGTATTCCTGTCTTGAGCTGAGAGTCTCAGATTCAAGTCTCACTCCAGGACTTGTTGGCCAAGGAAGGAGGGTTTACACAGCTCAAAGCTGTCTGTTAATCAGCCTGCAAAACCCTTCCAACACTCTAAATCATTTTCCAAGAGTGAAATGAGTATGAAGATAGATAAACAGGCAATAGACCAGTGAGCCTAACAGCTGTTGCCAAGAAATGATTGAAGGATATAATTAAGGATTGAAAGGCTGAACTCAAAGAACAAAGAATAAAACAGCACGGGAAACAGGCCCTTTGGCCCAACAAGCCCGTGCCGCCACCTCGATGTTCCCAATTCTACCCATGATCCCTCTCATCCCTATCTATGTTTATAGATCTATGCATTAGAACCAAATGTGAAATAATTTAGAGAGAATTTGTTGTGCCAATCAGCCTAAGAGCACATCTTTGAGATGTGGGAGAAAACCGGAGCACCCAGAGAAAACCCACGCAAGCACGGGGAGAATGCGCAAACTCCCACAGACACAGGCCCAAATCTATGTGTCTGCACAGCACAGCGATAGTCACTGAGCTGTCGTGTTGCCCATCAAATGGTCCAGGTCAAGCGTACACTAATGACATGAAGCACTAAGCTACTCTTGAAAAATCCAAGAGCAGCCCTCTCATGACCCATCGCGTGTATGCCCCTGGTTAGACAAGGCGGACCGAAGTACTTGTAGGATAAAAACAAATACATCAATATCATCGACAATTTACACACTTCCCAGGGAACTCCCAAGGCTCATGATCCTATTTTAAATCAGTTTTCTATATCCCTCCATTCCCATTCTGTTCATGTGCCCACCTAAGTATCTGTTAAATAACTCCAGAGTACCTGCCTCTATCACTTGACTTGGCAGCACGTTCCATACCCCCACCACCTTCTGTGTGGAAAAACTCCCTCTAGCATCCAAATTATACCTTACCCCCCCCCTCACCCTAAGCCCGTGACCCCTCGTGCTATTTGAGTCCATCCTAGGAAAAAGCTTAACCCTGTTTACTTAATTTTTACCCCTCATAATCTTGTACACCTCTATTAGATCTTCTCTAAGTCTACATCTTTCTAAGGAAAACAGCCCCAATTTACTTAACCTCTCCTCGGAACTTAGACCTTCCATACCAGGCAGCATCCTGGTAAACCTCCTCTGCACTCTCTCCAAAGTCTCCACGTCCTATAAACGTAGACAGGGATGACAGGGATCATGGGTAGAAGTGGGAACATCAAGGTGGAGGCGCAGGCTCGTTAGGCTGAAGGGCCTGTTTCCCGTGCTGTTTTATTCTTTGTTCTTTGTCCTTCCGGTAGTAAGGCGACCAGAACTGGACACAGTATCCCAAATGAGGTCTAACCAACGTTTTATACAACTGCAAAATTAAAGGCCAGCTCTTGTACTCTATACCCTTCCTTAAAAGGCTAGCATACCATATGCTTTCTTCACAATCTTCTCCACCTAGTCTGCCACCTTCAGAGACTTGTGCACCTGCACCCCCAGGTCCCTCTGTGTTTCTATTAATAGATCTACCCTTTATCATATACCTCCCCCCTACATTCTTTCACTCGAAATGCATCACCTTGCATTTATCAGGATTGAATTCTATCTGCCATCTATCTGCCCAAGCTACCAGCCTATCTATGTCCTGCTGTATCGCCTGACAAAGCTCCTCACTATCCGCAAGTCCAGCCATCTTTGTATCGTCTGCAAACTTGCTGATCACTCCACTTACTCCCTCTTCCAAGTCATTTATATATATTACAGATAGAAGAGGTCCCAGTACCGAGCCCTGCGGCACACCACTAGTGACCGACCTCCAGCTAGAAAAACACCCTTCCACTATTACTCTCTGTCTCCTATTACCAAGCCAGTTACTTATCCATCTAGCTACCTGTCCTTGTATTCCATTAGCCTTGACCTTCTCAACTAACCTCCCATGAGGGACTTTGTCAAACGCCTTACTGAAATCCATATAGACGACATTAACGGCTTGCCCTTCGTCGACCGTTGTCGTCACCTCCTCAAAAAATTCTACCAGATTTGTAAGGCACGACCTCCCTTTTACAAATCCATGCTGCGTATCCCAATGATCGCAATGCTCTAAGTGCCTATACATCCTATCTCTAAGAATCCCCTCCAACAGCTTCCCTACCACTGACGTCAAACTCACCGGCCTATAATTTCCAGAGTTTTCCCTAATACCCTTTTTAAACAACGGTAGAACATTAGCTATTCTCCAGTCCTCTGGGACCTCACCTGTGTCCAAAGAAGAGACAAAGGTTTGCGTCAGAGGCCCAGCAATTTCACCTCGCGCCTCCCTAAGCAGCCTGGGATAAATGCCATCAGGCTCCGGAGATTTATCAGTTTTAATGCTACCTAGAAGTTCTAGCACTTCCTCCCTCGGTATGGATATTTCCCTCAGAGGCAGGACCGGTCAACAAGCCCCTCTCCTTCATGAATACTGATGCAAGCTCCTTGAACATCTTCAGCTGATCAGAGAGAGCCAGCACAGTTGTACAGATTAGGTCAGGCCTGTTGAACCTAATTTAACTTTTTTTGACGTTTTGACTTAAAGTAGTGGACAGGGAAATCGCCATAGATGTTACTGATATGGATCTCCAGAAGCCATTGTGTAAAGTCCCTTATGAGAGACTATTAGCTAAAGTTGAAACTCATGGAATTATAGACAAATTGTTGACCTGGTTAGGAAAATGGCTGAGCGAAAGGAAACAGAGTAAAACTAATGAGCAGATACTCTAATTGGTTCCGTGTGACTACTGGTGACCCACAAGGATTTATGTTGAGACCTTAACTATTCATTGTATTCATTCATGACTTAGGTGATAGAATAGAGGGCCACATATCCAAATTTGTTGATTACACAAGGATATGTGTTATTGTAATCCCTTGTAACATAAACGGTAATTACTGCCAAATAACCTCTCTGGTACTGGAAATCAAGTTGTATAAATGTGGAATCTTACTCCTTATATTTTTAATTATTGTTGAAGATTTAAAATAATTTACATACTTTTTAAAACTTTTTCCATCTCTTTTGTCTCTCTCACTCTTAATCCCAACTTCCCCTGTTTTTTTTTTCACTTTCTATCCCTAATTTTATATTAAATTCAATATTCCATCCTACACTTCCTGGTCCAAACTGTACGTTGCTCAATAAGGACTCTTTGATCCGATTACTTTGGGAGATACCAGTGACTTTCCTTATTCAAACCAGTCCAAGATTGCCCGATAGAAGGCGCTGTGCTCTTTGGTCATTTGGCTGACAGGAAATTGCCATTCAAAGCACCACAGAAATTCAAGCGGCAAGTGCCAGTCTGCAAACAGTTGGCATCTCACGCTGTTACATCAGACTAAATAATATAAATGCAAGTAACAGTGTTAGATTGGGAGGAAATAAGATGAAGTATGGACTGTAAGGGGATAGGTATTGCAGCTGTAGTTAAGAACGAAATAAAGTGGAAGAAGATCGCTCCGTGAAAATGTCACAGATAAGTCTTTCAATGACATTCTTTGTGATGCAGTAATTTTTCCAATATGAATTGTAAAACTACAACACAAATAAAAATGCACATTGTATGCTGATCATGCAGCATTGGAAAACAAAGCTAATCACTTTTTTAATGGTGATGTTACTGTTGTAAAACAAATGCCAGTTAAGATCCAGATTTTTTTTTGAATTGGGTTTACAAGAGTGTACACTTGCATTTTATGAAGCTGTTATACATGTAAGTGTACATTCATATAAATATTTTATGTAGCTGTACGTGCATATGTGGATTTTATGAAGCTATTATGGGAATTTATATTCATTCACTTATTTCATATATATATATATAGGTGTCTATTTGCAAAAAACTTATCAAACCATTGAATGTAAGAGCAGGGAGAGGCTATTTAGCTCCTCAAGCCTGTTCTGCCATTTACTCAAATCGTGGCTGATTTATGACCCATCCCTTTGGACCCACTTTTGCCCGAAAATCCTTTCATATCTTTGGTGAACAAAGATCTCTCAATCTCAAATTCAAAATTAACTACTATTCTAGTTTCAATTGTTGTATACAGAATAGAATGATAAACTTCCACCACTTTCATGTCCAGAAATGTTTAATTTTTGAAGATATGTCTCTAATTTTAGACTGTGGGGATGAGTCTCCCCAAAAAAATTACAAGTGTGGAATTTGCATAAAAACTGGAACAAATCACAGTGTTTTTTCTTCAGCAGGAGCTTCAAGATGAATTTCCCACACAGTGTGCACTAGTGTAAATCAGTCCAAAAATCAGGAGTTGGGGACTATTCCCACTGGAGACTGAGCATGCATCAATCTGTCAGCACTGACATCAGTGCATGCATAGTGGCTCTGCACTGCTGGCCTTTCAAGCACTGGCCAACACCCCATAACCCCTTATCATTGGTCATGCGACATCCCACAGCCTGATCGCTGGCCTCTTAAACGTGTCCAGGTCAGCCTCGAACCAACCCTGTCTTGATGCCTTCTCCACACCCTTCCGCAGCCCCGATTCCCCACATCCCCGATTCCCCACATCCCTCTCTCTCCACTAACCCCGGCAGACTGATCCCCACCCCAATGGTGAGTCCCAATCGCTGGCCTCCCTCCCTCTGTCACTCAGCCCAAATGCAGAGTGGCAGCAGTACTCCCTAACCCTACCAATCGCACCCCCCTCCCCCAACTAGGCATGCCCCCATTAGGCCTTGCCCTTTTGGCACTGCCCTATACCTGATGAACAGGGCCAAGGTGTCCCCTGGACATTGGCCCTTTGCCACTTGGGCAGTATCAGAGGGCCCAGGCTAGCACTGGAAGTTTGAATTTCTTTTTAAAGCTATTAATCTCTATAGAGATCATAACATAGAGTAGATAGAGAGTATCCATTTTTGTTGTTTCAGAAGGGACATAAAGGGCTACAAAAGCAGCACAGTGGGCCAGGAGATTCTAGCAGAGGCTGTTTCGCAGACTCCCGCTGGGGGTCACGGCCCCTGCGAGTCTCCAACAGCCGATTTCCACGCGAGCTGCATAAATGATAGTGTGTATCTTACCATACAATTTCAATATCATTAGCCAGGTGGCACCCCCCCACACTTAACCCTTGATTACCCACCACTTTTCTCCAGAGGGGTCAGGCTGTCAGCAGCCCCCAAAAGTGAACTTTGCTGAAATGAACCATTCCTGGTAGGATGAAAGGGAGACGCTAGCAGATCCGGAGACTTTAATTTCGGGCCCGCTAATGATATTGAAATTGTATAGTAAAATACATGCCATAATTTATGCAGCTCGGCCTGGAAATCGGCTGTTGGAGACTCGCGAGGGCCGTGACCTCCAGCAGGAGTCTGTGAAACAGCCTCTGCTATAGTCTCCTGGCCCACTGTGCTGCTTTTGTAGCCCTTTATGTTCTTTAGTCCTAAACGTCTCAAACAACAGAAATGGGTACTCTATCTACTCTGTTATGATCTCTGTAGAGACCAATAGCTTTAAAAAGAAATTCAAACTTCTAGTTAATAACTAAAAGAATGATATGACATGATTTCATGTTTTAAGATGCTTATTGTCACAAAAGATGAAAAGCTCTATTGATTAAACGTTATCTCTGCAGACAATTTACACTATAATCCACAGAAGACAAATTTTAACACAGCTGAAAAATCCACTATTTGATGTATGTCATACTATCCTTTAAATAGATATTCAATTCCTGCAGATTCAGTCCAGAATTATTCTTAGCTCTCATAGGTTTGGTGATGATCTTTTCCTTTCCAACCTGGAATTATTTTTAGTTCCTGAATTTTCATGTCTTCAATAGTGTGAGTTGTCCTGGAGCTCTCCCCCTAGCTAAAGCTCGGCATATCTTCCAACCTTGTTTGAATTACCCACAACTTTGCTTGTTCCATTTTGAGCAGATGTTTCCACCTACATTCTGATGTAGTGAACTTTTGGCCTCTACCCATTCTCCCCTCTTGCTGAGACCCTAGCGGACTAACCTGTCAGTGTTAAAATGTAATAGTTTAGGAAAACTTACAATCCAATATCACCGTGGCTTCTTTCTATCTCGAAGCCATCACCATAGCAATGTGAATCACATAGGTCTTGAATCCAGGTAGAGATGCTCATTAGTTATTGTTGAGGACCAAACTCACTTTCACCTTGAAACTAAATCATAGAATCCCTCCAGTGCAGAAGAAGGCCATTCAGCCCATCAAGTCTGCACCTACTGTCTGACAGAGTATTTTACCCAGGCCCTCCCCCCATAACCCCATACATTTACCATAGTCTTGAGATACGAATGTGTAATTTGGCCAATCCATCTAACCTGCACATCTTTAGAATGTGGGAAGAAACTGGAGCAACCACAGGAAACCCATGCAGACACGGGGAAAACATGCAAACTCCACTCAATCACCCAAGACTGGAGTGAAAACCAGGTTCCTAGCACTGTGACGCAGCATTGCTAACCACTGTGTTGCTGTGGACAGTCTAAAGCACAACTATTTAAAAACCCAACATTCTCAAAATTTTTCTGTGTCTTAAGAAGTTCACAGCTGTCCATTTAGAGCACACAGACTGCTAATATTGTCTCCAAGTGTAAACATGTTGTACCTTCTCCCCAATCAGACCACCCAGGCTTGCTATCAGGCAGATTTCAGAACCAATCACATGACCCTCTTCATTTTGCCAAAATTAAAGACACAGTACCAAATATGAAACATTCATTTTAACATTTATCTGCTCCCCTGAATATATGGAAAACTTCAACCAAATTGCCTATAACGTTTTAAATTCCAAAAAATATGATCCTAGTGAATGTAATTCCCCCATGTAATTAGTCCTTGGAGTCCTGACACTATCATGGTAAATCTACACTGCATTCCTGCCATGGCCAATATATCCTCCCTAATCGGGTGCCCAGCTCTCCCAAATATGGTCTGAACAGGGTTTTCTGTTACTGAAATATGTCTTCTACTCCTTGTATTCTAGTTCTTGTAAGACCACTTTTTCATTAGCTTTTATGATTATTTTTGTGTTCCAAAATCAGATTGAATTTGAAAAGTTAATTCTGTTTCTCTCCCATAGATGCTGCCAAAACCTGCTGGGTTTTTCCTGCACTTTATGTTTTTACTTCAGATTTCCAGCGTCTGTATCATATTACTTTTTTATTGATTATTTTCTGTTCCTGTTTGTAACATTTTAATGATTTATAGACCTGAACTTCCAAGTCTCTTTGAACTGCTACCATTTCCAGCTTTTCACCATTTAGAAAGTATTCTATTCTATCATTGCATGATTAAGATTACATTCAGAGATATTTAAGAATGTTATGCATTTTATTAAGTTGCAGAATTACATGCAGGGTCAGAGAGTCACTGTAGCTCCTGACTGTATATGAGAAGGTCCTTACTTATTCTTTGGTGCAATGCTGGTCAGACGGCTTAGAACTTGGTTGGCGCTTGGTTCTACGATTGGTTAGAAATATGTACAGAGAGGAGGGTTCTTGGACACTGTTTATTGTGGGTGTGGTCACTGTCCGGTATCATTGGTGGGTTGTGTTTTCTGTTCAGAGACCAATTTCTCTCTGTTGATTCCTGAAGGATCAGTAGACTGGCTTTCTGCTCTCTGGCCTTCTGGGTTGCTGACCCTGAAAGGTTGACCCAGAAAGATGAACAAGACATATGGAGGAGGCTGCAGCCTCTCAGTTATTTCCTGGTAAAGACCTTTAGATCAGCAGAACAATTGCAGGATGTGACATGCAGGTTGTAGTTTGCATTAGTGGAATAAATGCAGGATGCGATATGGACACTGTATCTCATTTCCCAGTATTTTGGAAATATTTGTCCCTCAATTAACAACACAAAAACAGATTATCTGATTATTATCACATGATTATTTGTGGATCTTGCTGTGCCTAAATTAATTGCAGAATTTTTATACATTGGAGAAGTGACTACAGTTCAAGAAGTACATCATTAGCTGTAAAATGCCTTGGGATATCTTGAAGTTGTCAAAGGCACTATATAAATGCAAGTCTGTCTTCTTACCTTTGGTCAATGAATCAAAAATGGTACATAGTATGGAAGTACATTGCATGAGATTATCGAGTGAAGGACAATTTCTAACCAGCTTGACTCAGGCTGACGTTTGCAAAATATTTGGAGGTAGTGCTTCTCTCTAATTTGTAAGATTTGTCATATTGGTCATGTGTGTGGAGCTGCCTTAATGTTATGATCTATTTTTCAAATGCAATTCCTATTAAGTTAAAGTGAATCCAGCTGGGATTTATTCACAGTGTAATATTGGAGTGAGGTCTGATAAAAATAAATTGGTTGGATTTAAAACTGGTGTTGCAGACTTCTTATTGTGTTTACCTCAGTCCAACTCTGGCATCTCGACATCAAACCTGGTTGGCACATAGAAGCACCGATGTGACTCCAGACTGAGAGAGTTTCAGAGATGATGGCTTTCTCTTGCTCACTTCTAGGCTGTATGAATGATGGACTGTGTTGTGGAAGGTATATAGGGATGTACTGGCTTCAAATACTAGCTGTAGGTTACGTGGGGGAGCAGGGATCGAGCCTTAATCCCTTCAGCCTACACTGTCCAGTATTAATTTCCTGATTCTGAAATTTAAATTTGTTTTCAACATTTCAGCAAGTGATACATTGAATGCAGATAGATATGACCAAGTGAAATGGAATGGAGGTTAAGATAAGTAAATAACACCTGGTTCAGCTGTCTTATGGCCTCTCGAAGAATGTAAATTCCATGAAATATAGGCACTTAAATCTCTGTATCTGCATTCTTATAATTATATTAAGCAGCCAAAGTGCCTCATTGTCTGACTATTCAGTGAATTCTCCGAATTAAGTGCTTCCTGTTCAATTCCACATCAATTATTGATTTCAGACAAATGAATGTGGCTTCAAACAAACAGCTTTTGTGTCCAGGTGACTTTAGGCAAGAAGGGGAAAGAGCTACTCTGGCAGCAGTGTGAAGTTAATAAAATCACAAGAATTAGCTTAGCATTTACTGCCCAAGGAATTATTTATCATTACAATCTCATCAGATTTTTAAAATAAGTGTGAGATGTTTTGATTTCATCACAAAAACCTTTAGTTAATGCAACCCAATCAGTGCAAACTGTTCCTTCTCTGCAAGCTACCCGCTCATCACAAGCTATCCTCCCATGCACACTATTCCCTCATTGCAGGCTTCTCCCTCACCACGTGCTATTCCACACCCTGCATGTATCCCCTCAGCGCACGCTATCCCGCGGTGCAGGGAATCCCTTCAGCTCGTGCAGTTCCCTTCTGTATGTACTATATCCTCACTGCACACTAACTCTTACCACATACTGTCACTTTAGTGCATGCTATCCTCCTTCTGCAAACTATCCATCTGATAAACAGGGCCAGGACAGAACTGAAACTTTTGCACTCTTTCTTTTATTACCCAGAATTAGTAGTTTTAGAGAGAAAGATGTGTGGTTTCTTAGCTCCTGCAGTCTGTGGTCAATTAAAATAACAATGGCAAACTTTTGTGGATGTAAATAAAAAGGCTTATTTATTTACATATTCACCCCGAAAGTTTAAGGAGTGTGTCAGATACACACACACATGCACAAACATACAAATGGTGACACAGTTCAAAAGAATAATGCATGTTTTAAGGTTGAAAACAATAATAGTTCATAGTTCACGTGTTTGCCTTATTGGAAGAAAAACAGTTGTTGCAAGCTTGGCAAAGGTAGTGTTTTCACTCCAAAAGAATAGTTCTGATGATTTCAAAACTGTTATCATATCACAGGGATAATTGTAGGATCCCTGAATAAGATGAAAGTTTCACTCGTAGTTTCTTCTTACCACAAAATTAAGTTTTTTTTACAAGCAGGCTTGCAATAGGAATCAGGCTGAAAGACTTTTTAGACATTATTAACTTCAGCTTTTGAAGGTGTGGGTCCCCTGCCTTTTCTGTTGCTGCTGTGTAAACCGTTTGATTTTCTCTGTGGTGTTTGGAACAATAAAAGACTTGTTATCAGAAGCTACCTTCAGTTACATGATGGCAGATTTCATTGGCAACAAATCAACATATAGCTTTGATTAGTTCTCTGGGAGACCTTATTGGATATTCCATCCTCATCTGTGACACCTCTTGACAGCCATTGTTTGTTAGATGCGTTCCATTGAGCTGGTAAGGGTGGTCCCTTTGCACCTGAGAAAGCCATTTACATTTGAGAACTTTCTAGAAGCATTCTTAGACATGAGTTAATCCTTGACAGCCATCTTAGTAGCCATTTTAAATGAAAAACAGTTCCAGAAAATTGAATACTGACTGCAGTCCATGTCTAAAGTTCTGTCACTGCACACTGTCCCCCTGCCACACTCTGTCTCCCCCCCACCGCGCCCTGTCTCCCCCCTGCCGCGCCCTGTCTACCCCCCGCCGCACCCTGTCTCCCCCCTCCGCCGCGCTGTCTCCCCCTCGCCACGCCCTCTCCCTTGCCACTCCCCTTGCCCCTCATCATGCTCCCACCCCTCGCCGCACCCCTCTCCCTCGCCATGCCCTCTCTTCCTCACCGTCACCCCTCTCCCTCGCCGCACCCCTTCCCCGTCACTGCATGCTTCTGTATGTCACGTTCTTAGCAAATGAGTACTCTGTAACAATGAATTTAAGCAGAATTTGTCCGGCACAGATGCACTGTCGCTTTTTCAATGGGAGTTGAAGGAATATAATTTGTCATAATATTGCGTTACTGTATCATATTTGTTGGTGTGAATTACTGTACTTTTCAATTTAAAAATAATTCTGTTGTATCCACACATCTTTTGCCCTCTTCTCAATGTATACACAACTGGAGTTACAACTTCATTGTGCTAATGTGTCCTCCTGCAATAACTGGGAAATGACTTCTAACCACAGGACATAGAATCGTAGAATCATAAAAACCCTACAGTGCAAAAAGAGGCCATTTGGCCCATCGAGTCTGCACTGATCACAATCTCACCATAGGCCCTACTCCAATATCCCTACATATTTACCCACTAGCCCCTCTAACCTATGCGTCTCAGGACATTAAGGGGCAATTTTTGCATGGCCAATCAACCTAACCCACACATCTTTGGACTGTGGGAGAAAACTGGAGCGCCTAGAGAAAACCCATCCATGCAGACACGGGGAGAATGTGCAAACTCCACACAGACTGTGACCCAGGCCAGGAGTCAAACCAGGTCTCTGGAGCTGTGAAGCAACAGTGCCAACCACTGTGTACCATATCACCTTACGGAGGGAACAGTAAGTAGGCCAAGATGCCCATCAAGTCGGCTCCAATATTTAGTGAGATCTTGACTGACCTGAAAGGATACAGTAGCACTGTGGTTAGCACTGCTGCTTCACAGCTCCAGGGTCCTGGGTTCGATTCTCGGCTCAGATCATTGTCTATGTGGAGTTTGCACATTCTCCTCGTGTCTGCGTGGGTTTCCTCCAGGTACTCCAGTTTCCTCCCCCAGTCCAAAGATGTGCGAGTTAGGTTGATGAATAATGCTGAGAAATTGCCCCTTAGTGTCCAGGGTAGCAAAGGTTAGCGGGATTAGTGGATATAATATGTAGGGATGTGGGGGTAGGGCCTAGGTGGGATTGTGTTCGCTGCAAACTCGATGGGCTGAAGAGCCTCCTTCTAAACTGTAGGGTTCTATGATCTATGATAATCCTCATTCCACTTTCCTGCTTTATCCCCATAGTTCTTACTGATTAAAAATTTATATACCTCAGCCTTGAACATATTTTATGATCCAACCTTTTCAGCTGTTTGAGATAAAGAATTTTACAGATTCACCACCCTCTGACAGAAGAAATTCATCCTCATCTCTGCCTTAAATGGCTAATTCCTTTACACTAAGATTATGCCTTCTCATCCTAAACTCTTACAAGGTGAAACTATCTCTCAACATCTACCTTGTCAAATCCCCAAAGATCCTGTATGTCTCAATAAGTTCGCCATTCATTCTTCTAAACTCCAATAATTACAGGACCAAACTACACAACCTCTTCTCATCTGAAAATCCCTCTCTACTCGAGGTCAACCTAGTGAACCTTTTCTGATCTGCATCCAACGTTAGTACGTCTACCTTTACACTAGGGGACCCTCCAAACTGTGCACAGTATTCCATGAGCTAACTAAAGCCTTCTATAGCTTTGGCAAGATTTCCCTATTTTTTATACTCCATTCCGTTTGAAATAAAGGCCAACGTTCCATTTACCTTCCCTATAATCCACTGTATTTGCTTGCCAGGTTTTTGTGATTCATGTATGAGGACCCTTAAATTCCCCCTTGCTGCAGCTTTCTGCAGTCTTTCTCATTTACATAATATCCAGCTGCTCTTTTCTTCCTACTAAAACACATAACTTCACACTTTCGTATATTGTATTCCATCTGCCAAATTCTAAATTAATATTGTGTTGTCATTAATGATCACAAAAAAAGAGAGAGCCTTGTTTACAATTCAGTATTGCTAAATAGAAACTTGAGAGCAGACACCTTTCCGATATTGGCAGACTGACAATATAAAGGATGCAATTCACCTCGTGAAATTAAAGGCTAAATTTAATGGCCATGGCCATGGTGACTTTTCAGAAATCACAATGGAAAACACAACAATCAAGTAGTGAACTGCTTGCCACCAGAGCTCCCAACCCCTTTAAGGAAGAATATCTAGTCTCCTTGAGGTGCTAGTCAATCAGAGGGCCGACTTTAAAATCCATCCCATGTATATTGACTTGATTGGCACTGTGGTATCAGTGTTAAGGGAGTGCTAACCCTCATACACAGAATTGTGACAAACCTTGGAATCCTTTTTTCATTTGTTTAAATGGTGAGTGCTATTGCTGTGTTTTTTTGCTTTAGGTATCACTAGAGTACTGACTGAGAGGAGTTCCTGATTCTGACAGTGAGAATTCTGACAACACCATTTATTTGATAGTAAACTCACAAGCTTTTGAGGCTCTGCTCTTCATCAGGTGAATGAGGTGTTCTGGTCTCAAACAGCATATATAACAGCACAGACAATTTACAGATTACTGATTAGAATGCGAATCTTTACACCTAACCTGCTATTCAAGTCTTAAAGTGGCTAACAATGTGAATGGACGGAGCACTGAGCACAGGTTAAAGAGATGTGTATTGTCACCAGACGGCACAGTAAGTGAGGTTTTTTGCTAACATGCATCTGTGCCAGACAAATAGTGTTACAGATAGCGTGACATGAAGTCAAGATCCTTATTGATACCGTTTTCATGTGTGCGGAACTTGGCTATCGGTCTTTGCTCAGCGACTGCGCCGTCGTGTGTCATGAAGGCCACCTTGAAGAACGTTTGCCCAAAGTTCTATATGTCTGTTTGAGACCAGAACACCTCATTCACCTGACGAAGAGCAGAATCTCGAAAGCTTGTGAGTTACTCTCAAATAAATTGGTTGGATCTGGTGTTGTCAGACTTCTTACTGTGTTTACCCCAGTCCAACACTGGCATCTCTACACCTGACAGTGAAAGCAGAGTTATAGTATCATAAAGATTTAAAATGAAACAATAGCTGAAGCGCTTTAGTTTTCTTTCTGATATTTTATGCAAGTCTTTTAGCTTCATCAAGAAGGGAAAAAGAACTATGTATCAATTTTTTTGGCAGAATGCTACTTATAATTGACATTTTTTCAATCTGATTTGCTCTATGAGAATTTTTGTTTGTACAAATAAGAAAAGCTCTGTCTGTTTTTTTCACCCGAAGTTGCTGTGTGTCTATAAACACTCTGCATGTTAAATTATTAAATCAGTTTCTTCATTCTGCTGGATTTGGCAATTCCTCCAAGCCAAGCTTCCCCATGCAGTGGTCTCATCAGCATTCACTTTCGAACTAAAAGTATTCAAAAACAGGCTGGGGAAAAATAACAGTGCTTATATTTGTTATTCTTTGTAACACGAATGGAAAACCTTTGTGGGTGAGGTGATGTGCTCAATCTCTTCCAGGCAACAAATTTATGTTTTTGTGATTTATATTTTTCTCACATAGAGATTGTAGGAGTTTTTGGAAAAAGAAAGCACTCTCTCTGGACTTCCTTTTTTTAGCATCTCGAGTATTTTTATTCCACAACCAACCTTCCCCACCTACGAGGCTGCTTGAGGCCATCATACCATTCTCACGCTCATTTTCAGAGCATTACAGTCCGTGAAAGCATTGCAGAATAAGGTAACTGCATAAGATGTCAAGTTTTCTGCATTAGGCCATGAGGTGATTTGCCAGTAATACTTCATAGTAATAAAATCTGCCGAAAGGTTCAAATATCACCTAGTGGGAGAGTCGTATACTTTAATAATCAAGTTTTGTTTTTGTCAGTGCTGAATTGAAAATAGTTCCACTGTTGCTATTGGGCAGTCAGGTAGCCTTATGTTATTATTAGTTCGTGTTGGTCTCAAAAGGTAAATGCACACTTGGTAAGGAAAGGTAAAGAACCCTTGTTAAGATTTATTTATTAGTCACAAGTAAGGCTTACATTAATGCTGCAATGAAGTTACTGTGAAATTCCTCTAGTCGCCACAGACGGGCATCAGTTCAGATCTATGCACCTAACCAGCAGAACCACCTTTCAGAATGTGGGAGGAAACTGGAACATCCGGAGGAAACCCATGCAGACGTGGAGAGTTCATGCAAACTCCACATAGACAGTGATCCGAGCTGGGAATCAAACCGGGGTCCCTGGCACTGACCAGTGTGTGCCACCGTGCAATCCCAAGAATGTATGAAATACATAAATGAATTATTTCCAACATTTAAAAAGAAAAGCTTGATGAATTTACACTTAGTTATTAGTGAGAGGTTCACAAGTTGAACTTCGCTGGAGTGTTCCTTTAAGTTAGTTTATTGACCTTCAATCTGACAGGTTGTTTTCAATTGAGTTGAATTTGTGAACATTATCCTACTCTCCTATTCACTAAAGATGTCAAGTATCTGAAAATACAGCTTTAGAAGTTTACACAAGTGCAGCACAGGATCAGTTTCAGATGGCAATGAGTGAAAGTGGCTGCCTCAAGCAAAACTGATTCAGTCTGTTGGTGCTGAACTAAAATGGCTGCCTCTTGTGGTTCCATTTGTCACGGCAACATGGGCATTAAGTGAAACCAAAGGTAACAGTAGTCACACAGAATATAGTGCAATATTTTCAGCAAAACAATTTGAATGGGCACAGCAGCAGGTTTATAATAACCAACTGCTCTAACTGCCAGATGTCATCTTTAATATTTTGTAATCACAGAACTGGAGAATCATAAGTTTGCCTCTGTTCTTATTTGCAGCTGAGAGAAGGAGTAACATAAGGGCATTAAAGTCAGTATGGTTATAACTTCTATTCCATTATCAAATCACTAAGATACTGTTGATATTTTTGTTTGCTACAAATATTGTTTCATGTCAGATGTCAACTGTTCTTTTATGAAAGTGATATAAAAGTTTCCCAGTGTAGATTTGGTGGAACTTAGTTTCTGAATTTTGTAGACTGAACTTATTCTGTGCCCAATAAGTCGAATATAGAATCACTGAATAGAATCATAGAATCTCTACAGTGCAGAGGGAAACTATTCAGCCCATTGAGTTTGCACTGACAACAATTCCACCAGGCCCAATTCCCATAACCCCATATAAAGAACAAAGAACAAAACAGCATGGGAAACAGGCCCTTCAGCCCAACGAGCCTGCGCCGCCACCCCAATGTTCCCACCTCTACCATGATCCCTGTCTATGTTTATAGATCTATGGATTAAAATTTGAGACAATTTAGGGAGAATTTGTTTTGCCAATTAGCCTAACAGCACACCTTTGGGATGTGGGAGGAAACCGGAGCACCCGGAGAAAATCCACGCAAGTACTGGGAGAAGGCGCAAACTCCCACAGACACAGGCCCAAATCCATGTATCTGCACAGCACAGTGATAGTCACTGAGCTGTCGTGTTGCCCATCAAATGGTCCAGGTCAAGCGTACACTAACGACGTGAAGCACTAGGATACTCTCGAAAAAAAAAAATCCAAGAGCAGCCCTCTCACGACCCATCGCACGTATGCCCCTTGTTAGATAACAAGGTGGACCAAAGCACCTGTAGGATAAAAACAAGTACATCAATATCATCATCTATTAACACACTTCCCAGGGACTCCCAAGGCTCATGATCCCTATTTTAAATCAGTTTTCTATACCCCTCCATTCCCATTCTGTTCATGTGCCCATCTAAGTATTTCTTAAATAACTCCAGAGTACCTGCCTCTATCACTTGACTTGGCAGCACATTCCATACCCCCACCACCTTTTGTGTGGAAAAACTCCCTCTAGCATCCAAATTATACCTTACCCCCCTCACCCTAAGCCTGTGACCCCTCGTGCTATTTGAGTCCATCCTAGGAAAAAGCTTATCCCTGTTTACTCTATCTATATCCCTCATAATCTTGTACACCTCTATTAGATCTCCTCTAAGTCTACGTCTTTCTAAGGAAAACAATCCCAATTTGCCTAACCTCGCCTCGTAACTCAGACCTTCCATATCAGGCAGCATCCTGGTAAACCTCCTCTGCACTCTCTCCAGAGTCTCCACGTCCTTCCGGTAGTAAGGCAACCAGAACTGGACGCAGTATTCCAAATGAGGTCTAACCAACGTTTTATACAACTGCAACATTAAAGGCCAGCTCTTGTACTCTATACCCCTTCCTATAAAGGCTAGCATACTATATGCTTTCTTCACAACCTTCTCCACTTGCTCTGCCACCTTCAGAGACTTGTTCACCTGCACCCCCAGGTCCCTCTGCATTTCTATACTCTTAATAGGTCTACCCTTTTTCATATACCTCCCCCTTACATTCTTTCTCCCAAAATGCATCACCTTGCATTTATCAGGATTAAATTCCACCTGCCATCTATCTGCTCAAGCTACTAGCCTATCTATGTCCTGCTGCATCGCCTGACAATGCTTCTCACTATCCGCAAGTCCAGCCATCTTTGTATTGTCTGCAAACTTGCTGAACACTCCACTTACTCCCTCTTCCAAGTCATTTATAAATATTACAAATAGAAGAGGTCCCAGTACCGAGCCCTGCGGCACACCACTAGTGACCAACCTATAGCTAGAGAAACACCCTTCCACTATTACTCTCTGTCTCCTATTACTAAGCCAGTTACTTATCCATCTAGCTACCTGTCCTTGTATCCCATGAGCCTTGACCTTCTCAACTAACCTCCCATGAGGGACTTTGTCAAACGCCTTACCAAAATCCATATAGACGACATCAACGGCTCGCCCTTCGTCGACCATTTTTGTCACCTCCTCAAAAAATTCTACCAGATTTGTAAGGCACGACCTCCCCTTAACAAATCTATGCTGCGTATCCCTAATCAGATCGCAACGCTCTGAGTGCCTATACATCCTATCTCTAAGAATCCCCTCCAACAGCTTCCCTACCACTGACGTCAAACTCACCGGCCTATAACCCCAGGGTTATCCCTACTACCCTTTTTAAACAACGGTACAAAATTAGCTATTCTCCAGTCCTCTGGGACCTTACCTGTGTCCAAAGAAGAGACAAAGATTTGCGTCAGAGGCCCAGCAATTTCACCTCGCACCTCCCTAAGCAGCCTGGAATAAATGCCATCAGGCCCCGGAGATTTATCAGTTTTAATGCTACCTAGAAGCTCTAACACTTCCTCCCTCGGTATGGATATTTCCCTCAACTGGTCCACAGCTCCCTCAGAGACAGGAGCTGTCAACAAGCCCCTCTCCTTCGTGAATACCGACGCATACTTTCCCTACTGATTTCCCTGACACTAAGGTTACAATTTAGCAAGGCCACTTAACTTAACCCACACATGTTTGGACATTAAGGGGCAATTTAGCATGCCAATCCACCTAACCAGCGCGTCTTTCAAAATGTGGGAGGAAGCCGGAACACCTGGAAAAAACCCACACAGTGATGCAAGCCAGAAATCAAACCCGGATCCCTGGCATTGTGAAGCAGCAGTGCCAACATTGTGCCACCATGCCTATCTGTAATGTCTGTTGAAGGATAAATATTGGCCAGGACAACAGATGGGGTGTTTGCACGTGCATGTGTGTAGGTAATTGCTGCCCTGCCTTTATCATAAATAAAAATTGAGTATCCTTCATCTCAAACCCCTGGTGTTCATTATATTTTGGCTTTCAGGTACTTTTTGTATACTCTGCACACGATCAACCTAGCTCAGACCTACTTACATTGCAACACACTAAAGCGTATCTGTTAACTACAGATACCCCACCAGGGTTCTCTATTTGCTAACTGTTACACTCACCATTGGATGCAGATAATGCAAGTAATTAGCAAAGTTAATAGAATGTTTTCATTTATCATGAGGGGAATTGAATACAAAAGTAGGAGGTTATAACAACTTACTGCACAATATCCAGCTTATTGAGACTAGAATTCTTCCTCACAGAACATATGAATTGTTAGACCAAGAAGATGAAGATCTATCCACTTTGTCTTCTACCATCATGTTAACCATGGAGTTGTTAAGGAATCCTAGCCATCAATCTTAATCAATTAGTCTACAACGCATTCTCATGCATAATGCGAGGAAAACTTCAAAAGTGGAAAGCTTTGGGAAACAAGATCTGCTTTGGGAACCATGCATCCAAATTCACCAAGCTCTTTCTCCCAAGTATATGAAACTTGGCATACGTTGTCCCTCAAGGTTCTCATCTACTATATCCTGGAAATAGGAAAGGTCTGGATCAGGCCAGCAATTGCCTAGAGGCACTTCAGTGGCAGAACTGGCTAGCTGTCCAGTAGCGGCAGAGAGATAATAATGAACAATTATGAGGATAATTAGGGGATGGAGAAGATTGCACCCGGATTTTCCTTGTGCTAAGCCTAGTGGTGCATGTGGCCTCAGAGCCAGAGAATCCATGCCCCAATGGTAGAACCTTGGGCAGGAAACGCTGCACCCATGGTGCAAACAAATCCACCAGAGGTGATTCCCATCTGCTCCAAGGGGCTTCCAGCCTAAGTCCTCATTAGCTTTAATTTTGTCGGACACCTCTTAGGACATATCCATTTTGGAGGACTCTTGCTGTTTTAGTAGCACCCATTTCTCCCAGTGGTTCTGCCAGCCTTCCAAAGCTCTAATCTGCAGCCTCATGTACTTGCACCCCCCTCCTCCAAAACTATACTTATCCCATACTCAAATGAATAGTGTTCCTGGAACCAGCCTCATTATTGACTACTTCAGGGTAGATCACACAGGGGACAGGGTTCACAGACCGTCAGAGCTGACACATACATTTGTCCCCAGTGGAAGATAATTTTAAAAGTTAAAAGGATTCTGTCTGTTGTTAAATTAGCTTCAATTTATTTGCTCTCGGATTCTGTTGTTCTGGGGTCAGTTTGCTTTATCTAGGTTCTTTAAAATCCTTAAACTGTAGTTATGCCATTTCTCCTTTCCAGGGACCAGGCTCAATTTAAGTAATTTCTCCTCATAAACTAATCTTCTATTCCCTCAGTCAATCTGGTGTTTTCTTCTGTATCCTGTCAGTTGCTCAATGCCCTTCTTTGTACGGAAGCAACCAGAACTGTACACAGTATTCTAAATGCAGGTCACAGCAATGATTTCTGAAGTGGAAGTCTTACCTCATGATTTCAGCTCAGTATTTACCTATTAATTCATCTCAATGTCTCATCAGCTTTATTCACTGCCAATAAGCATTGTTGTAATAGCTTTAATGCAACTTGTGATCACTGCTAAGTTCCCACTTGTCAACAACCCTTGATTCCAGAAGATGCAAGTTTGCTGCTGTGCTATCTCAGCAAGCACAAATCGATGTACTTTTATTTGTTGCACTCAGCGTTGTGTACTTACTCACTCTTCCCATTAAGTATTCAAGCTATTTTCATTAAAATCTGATTCTTACAGCTTTTGAACTTCGTTTGATACCTTGTTTGAGCAGATTGCCTTGACCATATTATATTTAGTGATGAGCACTCATGACTCTGTGATATTATTTATTTTTCCGTAGATGTATTTCTAGGCAAGCCCAGTTGAACACATGCTCTCTCCCCCACCATCACCTCAACACTAAAGCTGCTGTTAATTGGCTAACTCAACTTACAATAGCTATTATATTTTTAAAAAGCATGTTTCTGTCAAGCGGTTATTCCTAAATTGGAAGAATACTTTAAGCTCATTATTTCCCATGTACAATATAATGACAGATATGACATTACAAAAAACATTTGTCACATAAATAAAAATCAGAACTTTTCAGATTTTATGAGGGATGAAAGTGGCATAGCAGTGATATCACAGAACTAGTGCTCCAGAGTCCGAGGCTAATACTGTGGACACATAGGTTCAAATCCTGTGATGATAGCTGATGAAGTTCAAGTGTAATTAATAAATCTGGAATTGAAAGCTACTCTCAGTAATGGCGACTATGAAACCATTGTCATAAAAACTCATCCGGTTCACTAATGTCCTTTAGGGAATCTATCCTTTTTACGTGGTTAAGCTTAAATGTGATTTCAGAACTGCAGCAATATGGTTGACTCAGCTCTTATCTGTAATGGCCTGGCAGGCTGTTCATTTCCATAGAACCACAGAACACTGCAGTGCAGAAAGAGGCCCTTCTGCCTATTGAGTCTGCACCGACCACAATCCCACCTAGGCCCTACCCCCATATCCCTACATATTTTACCCTCTAACCTCTATAACCTAAGCATTCTATAAGGGGCATGGCCAATCAACTAACTTGCACATCTTTGGACTTCAAGAGGAACTTGGGAAGGGTAAAAAATATTGGCCTTCCAGGTGACACCAATATCCCATGAAAGAATAAAAGAAACCTTTCTAAAACAAAAAAAACCTTCAAGTTATGTTAATTACAACAATTATGTACAAAGCCTAAGAGAAACCACAAAGTGATTGGAAGCCGGCATTCTAACTCTCAGCACCAGTGATGAAATATAGCATGAGACTAAAGCTCAAGCTATTTCTAACATCATCTAAATAGGAATTCTGTTCTCTGGACTTTAAAGGCGGGTTAAAGGCAAGTTGAGCTTTCCAATGAATAATGTTGGTAAGGCATTTTACATGTAGTAACATGTCATGCATGCATTAATACATCATGCATACTCCATAAAAGCCACTCACCAGAATTAAGTTCCTCCTCTAAATTAATTTCCTTGCTGGTGAGATATTGGAACATTCACCATTACAATGCTATAAAAGTGGCATGCACATAGCCAGTTTGACTTCTTCCATGACTTTGAGATGACTGCATACTACTTCCGCATTCTTGGGGTCTGCACACAACTTGAATCATCTCCGATGCCAACAGCACAGGCTACACAAAGGCAAGAAGCTGAGACTAGGGTGGAAGGGAGGAGTACAATGGAAAGGTGGATCAGAAGCTGGACCTGGAGGGCAGGCTAAGGGAGTGAGGGGAAGGGGGCTGTCTGGATGCCCGTTAAATATGGCATGTAAGACCATAAGATATAAGAGTAGAATTAGGCCATTCAGCCCATCAAGTCTGCTCCACCATTCAATCATGGCTGATATTTTTCTCATCCCCATTCACCTGCCTTTTCCCCATAACCCCTGATCTCCTTATTAATCAAGAACCTATTTATCTCTGTCTTAAAGATACTCAATGTCCTGGCCTCCACAGCCTCCTGTGGCAAAGTGTTCCACAGAATCACCACTCTCTGACTGAAGAAATTACTCCTTATCTCTATTTTAAAGAATCATCCCTTTAGCCTGAGATTGTGCCCCCTGGTTCTAGATTTTCCTACTACTGGAAATATCCTCTCCACGCCCACTCTATCCAGTCCTCGCAGTATCCTGTAAGTTTCAATAAAATCCCCCCTCATCCTTCTGAACTCCAACAAGACCAGACCCAGAAACCCCAACCGTTCCTCATACGACAAGCTCTTCTTTCCAGGAATCATTCTTGTGAACCTCATCTGGATCCTTTCCAAGGTCAGCACATCCTTCCTTAGATACGGGACCCAAAACTGCTCACAATACTCCAAATGGGGTCTGATCAGAAGTACATCCCTGTTCTTGTATGCTAGTCCTCTTGACATGAATGCTAATATCGTATTTGCCTTCCTAACTGCCGAATGAACCTGCATGTTAACCTTAACAGAATTTTGAGTAATGACTCCCAATTCCCTTTGTGTCTCTGATTTCCTAAGCATTTTCCCATTTAGAAAATAGTCTGTGCCTTCATTCCTCCTTCTAAAGTGCATAACCTCACACTTTTCCACATTGTATTCCGTCTGCTACTTCTTTGCTCACTCTCCTAACTTGTTCTTTTGCAGCCTCCACTATTTCCTCCACACCACTGTCCCTCTACGTACCTTCGTACCATCTGCAAATTTAGCAACAGCGATTTCAGTTCCTTTCTCCAAATTGTTAATGTATATTGTGAAAAGTTGTGTCCTAGCAGTGACTCTTAAGGCACACCACTAGTCACCAGCTGCCATCCTGAGAAAGACCCCTTTATCCCTACTCTCTGCCTTCTGCCAGTCAGCCAATCCTCAATCCATGCCAGGATCTTACTCTTATCACCGTGGGCACTTATTTAACAGTCTTGTATATGGCACCTTAACTAAGGCCTTCTGGAAATCTAAATAAATCACATCCATTGGCTCTCTTTATCTAATTTCTTTGTTACTTCCTCAAAGAACTCTAACAGATCTGTCAGACATGATCTCGCCTTGATGAAGCCATGCTGACTTAGTCCTACTTTATTATGCACTTCCAAGTACCCTGTGATCTCATCTTTAATAATGGACTGTAAAATCTTGCCAATGACTGATATCAAGCTAACCGGGCCTATAATTTCCAGACTGCTGCCTCCCTCCCTTCTTAAACAGCAGTGTTACATTCACTATTTTCCATTCCTCTGGTACCTTTCCTGCCTCCAGTGATTCCTGAAAGATCACTACCAATGACTCCACAATTTCCTCAGCTATCTCTTTTAGAACCTTGCAGTGTGGTCCATCTGGTCCAGGTGATTTATCCACCTTCAGGTCTTTCAGTTTCCCCAGAACTTTCTCCTTTGTGATGACCACAACACTCACCTGTGCCCCCTGACTCCTCCGGGAGCTCTGTCAGCTTGCTTCACAACCTTCAACCCCATGAGGTAACAGAGAGAAGGGTGATTTCCTTACACTCTCCACATAAATGCATAACTAATGAGTTGTCCACCGCAAGCTCACACATGGTCATCCTTTCCCCCTTACCGTGGAAAATAATCCGACTTCTGCTCTCACACTGAACTGAGGTTTCAGAATGGAACAAATATCAGTCACGAAATGATTCCCTAATAATGTTATAACATTAAAAAAAAGGAGCTTAATTTAATTTGGGCGTGGCGCTGCAGAGTTATTAAACCCTGTATCAATTTTCATTTTATTTATGATGGCTGATAGTACACTCTGTCTTTGGTGCCTAATGACCTTCACACTGATTAACAATCACTATGTCAGAACAGCACGCTTCTCGAGAAATGGGCAATAAATGCTGCCCTAACCAGCATCACCCACATTCCGTAAGCGAATTTTTAAATAAAGATAATTTGTACATGACTACCAGGAGATGATGAGACCACTTGTACGTTGGTCAAAGTGTTCCTGTCAATAACGTAGTAAAGCAGTATTCAAAAAATACAGCATTGCAGCAACTGACAGTTGAGAATGTTTCATCTATTCCATGAATTAAATTTATAGATTGAAATGGCCATTTAAGGGTATTTTGGCTCTGTTCCTTTGAACATTGCCAAAGTAATTCATGACAATCTATAATGGGCAGTCCATAACAAAAAATATTTTTAAAGTTTTGAAATGATTTCCCTGAGTGCTGAGTTATTGACTTTAACCTGATACCATTTTGGGATGGAGACTCAGTAGATACCGCTACCTAACTGTAATGGGGAGAGAAAGTCAGATGCAGAGTCATTTAGAGTCTATTTTTCTTGGGATGCAATGTTGCAAAATGCAGGATGACCAAGGGGAGAAGGATGAGGAAAATCAATCATTTTTGTAATTATGATGAGTCCAGCAAAGTAAACATTCATAGTACACATCATTGTCTAAATTTCACTTTGTGTTATGCAATACAAAAGCTAATGCTATAGTCTGCCATGAGGTAGACCAATGACAATTATTGGAAAATGTAATGTTGCATGTCACTGGTATATGTGTATTAATAGAAATCAAGACTGATTTGTAAAATTGTAACTGATTTATGTGCCTTATTGCATTGCTCCACTTTGTGATCCTTGTCCATTAGCATTAGAACATTTTACTGTCTTTTAAAAATTCGTTTGCATTTGTTGCTTCCTATTCAGCAGTCTGCTGTAAAGGCTTTGAATGTCTTGTTCAACTGTTAGATCAGCTGTTAGAATACTGGTGAAATGTAAGAAAATTGGTCTTTCATTGGTCCAAAAGTACTGCTATATCACCACTACATCCTGAAAATAACATTCTGATTTTCTCATCTTTTGGACTTTCTGCTTCTTTCTGGCTGGGAACTCTGTAAGAAGTCTCACACATTAGGTTAAAGTCCAACAGGTTTATTTGGCAGCACAAGCTTTTGAAGTCTCACTGCTTCATCAGGTGAGTGAAGACTTGTGTTCACAAACAAGACAAATATAGACATAAATTTACAAGATAATGGTTGGAATGTGAGTGTTTACAGATAATCAAGTCTTAAAGGTTCAGACATTGTGAGTGGAGAATGGGCTTTACTGTATCGCAAGCCCATGGATAACCTCACAATGGTACACTTCTCCAGGTTCCACCCTAAACACATTAAAGAAGCCATCCCCTATGAACAAGCCGTCCATATACACAGGTCTGCTCAGATGAGGAGGATCACAACAGACACCTACAGACGCTGAAAGACGCCGTCATAGGAACAGGATATAGCGCTTTACTCATCAATTGACAATTCTGATGTGTCATAGCGAAAAACCGTACCGACCTACTCAGAAGACAAGCACAGGACATGGCGGACAGAGTATCTTTCTTCGTCCAGTACTTCCCCGGAGCAGAGAAACTACAACATCTCGCCTGGAAGTCTTCAACATGTCATTGATGAAGACGAACATCTTGCCAAGGCCATCCCCACACCCCGACTTCTTGCCTTCAAACAGCCGCACAACTTCAAAGAGACCATTGTCTGCAGCAAACTACCCAGCCTTCAGTAGTTTGGCAGTGTTGCACCTGCCACAGCAAAATGCACTGGATCATCAACACGGATGCCACCATCTCATGTGAGAACACCATCCACCAGATACATGATACATACTCTTGACACTCGGTCAACATTATCTACCTGATGTGCTCTGAGGCAATGTACATTGGGGAGACTATGCAAATACTACAACAATGGATGAATGAACACCATTTGACAATCACCAGGCAGGACGGATCCTTCCAGTTAGGGAACTCTTCAGCAGTCATGGGCATTCAGCCTCTGATCTTCTGGTACGCGTTCTCCAAGCCTTCGCAACACACAACAATGCAGAATTGCTGAGCAAAAACTGATAGTCAAGTTCTGTACACTTGAGGACAGCCTCAACCGGGATCTTGGGTCATGTCACACTATCTGTAGCCCTCCACGACTTGCCTAAGTTTGCAAAATCTCACTAACTGTCCTGGCTGGAGACAATACACATCTCTTTAACATGTGCTTGGCCCTTTCTCTGCTCACACTGTCTGTACCTTTAAGACTTGATTACCTATAAAGACTTGCATTCTAATCATTATCTTCTAAATTGAGTTTGTGTCTCTATGTGTCCTGTTTGTGAACACAAGTCCTCACTCACCTGATGAAGGAGCAAGATTCCAAAAGCTTGTGCCGCCAAATAAACCTGTTGGACTTTAAGCTGGTGTTGTGAGACTTCTTACTGTGCTTATCCAAGTCCAGTGCTGATATCTCCACATCATGGGAATTCTGTGGCAGGTAACTCACCCCCTGACTCCCCAAATACAAAACATAAGTGTGATGGAATTATGTCCACT
Organism: Sphyrna mokarran; assembly: GCA_024679065.1. Taxonomy (NCBI): domain Eukaryota; kingdom Metazoa; phylum Chordata; class Chondrichthyes; order Carcharhiniformes; family Carcharhinidae; genus Sphyrna; species Sphyrna mokarran. Next base: position 55,895,130 of record JAGIQG010000006.1, on the reverse strand, counting down.
TGCCTGAACGAATGCAGTTCCAACAACACTCGAAAAGCTCAACACCATCCAGAAGAAAGCAGCGCAGTTGATTGGCAACCCATCAGCAAACACTTACTCCCGCCACCACTAATGCACAGTGGTAGTGGTGTGCACCATCCAGTAGATACAGTACAGAAACTCAGCAAAGCCACAACCTCCATCATCCTGAAGGACATGGGCAGCAGATGTCTGGGAACACCACCATCTGGAAGTTCCCCTCCAAGCCATGCACCATCCTGACTTACAAATATATCGCTGTTTCTTTACTGCTGCTGGTCAAAATCCTGAAACTCCCTCCGTAACAGCACTGTGCGTATACCTATTCCATGGGGACAACAATAGCAGTTCAAGAAGACAACTCACCACCACTTTTGCAAGGGCAGTTAGGATGGGCTACAAATGCTGATCTAGTCAGCAAAACCAACATCCCTTGACCAAATGAAAAAAATACAGTTAAGTACCATCATCCCTGCCCCTTCTCTGAAATGCTGTTGAGGATGGTCCAGTTGGCATGTTCAAAACTGAGATTGGCAGGTTCTTTTAGAAGAGTATATTGAAGCATAAATACAGGTAAATGGAGTCAAGGTACAAATTAACTCTGATCTCAACAATGAGGCTTGGGGGACTGAATGACTTATAGTTGAACCATGCCTCCCCAATTCATCTCCATCCTGTTGCAGAGCAGCATTGATATAGATACAGGAGCTGCTACTCAAACTCTTGACTTGAGAAGGGCCTATATTTGGTTTTAAAAAAAGCAAGAATGAAGGATGATGTTCAATTACAATACAACGTAATTTGAGTGTACAATTAATTTTTACACGAATTGCTGTAACCGAGACCAATGCCAAGCATGTTGTAAATTGGAGCTGCAATGCAACGATCCGTATAAACATTAATTTCATGCTGGAAATCCATTGTAGTGTGACATTTCTTTTATTCAGAAAATAATTATGGTAGTGTTTTAATAACATAGCATAAAAGGAGAGAAACAGTAGCATTTTGATTACATTTTATACCTGTGTGTGTACTTATTACGAATTTTAGTGACTTCTGTAGCTGTTCAGCCAAATTCCTTGATTTCTCCCCATTTCCCACTCTCTCGGGGAATTTCACAGTATCTTCATTGCAGTGTTAATATAAGCCTTACTTGAGACTAATAAATAAATTTTAACTTAACTTTTATTTTAACTCTTCATTGAGGAAATCTTCCAATCAGGAAAGCAGCGTCAAACAGCTGAAATCACTGCTGCTGTAATAGGTGAATGAGGCTGTTGTCTTATGACTTCCTTCTCAGGAATTATTTGAATGGATTCCAAGGCATTCTGTTACCAGTTTGTTGCTGTGGGATTAGAAAATGTTACAATTGCACTTTAGCAGTTCAGCTGTGAAAATGTGCAATTATATAATGAACTTTGGAAAGTGAACTCTGCCCCTCAAAGTTTCTCTCTTGGAGACAGTGATTTGATCTTGGGGTACAATCATAGACACTAGCAACCCTGAGCTTCTATTCTCCAGGGTCTTTTTTTAACATGCTAGCCTGGTCATTGAAAGGAAAAATTTCCATGGGAAATCCCCGATCTAACTTCCCACCAGAACTTCAAGGAAATCTCAGAAAACAGACATAAAAGAGTTGTTCCTTGGAGGTTACCAAATCAGGTACAATGAAAGATCGGGAGAAGCTATGGATCTCAGTGTGTGTGGTCAACTTAATTTTTGGGTAGTTGTAAAGAAGAAAGGAGGTAAGGGCATCACAATTAAATCAAAAAACTTGTGCTCCTCCAATACCCCATGTATAGCCCTAGCTAGGCAAGAGAATAACGGGGAGAATATTGTACATAAGCCAGGAAAAAGCTTCAGCGAGTTTCCAACTCAGATCAGGATTTCTAAGAGCCTTGACTTGGATCATCGAACTCAGAGCAGAAATTGAACTTTCTTGGTCTTAAGGAAATGATTGTGTGGAATGGTTTTTAATTTTCCAATGAGTGGTTGAGCCATATAAGCAAGAAAGAGTCCAGGTTTGATTTATTGCATTGGGTTTGTTGAACTTACCTATATTACAGAGGGGATTGGCAGTGCACTGAAATCCTTAACTCTTTTGATTTGATTTGATTTATTATTGTTACATGTATTAGTACACAGTGAAACATAGAAACATAGAAAAACTGCAGCACAAATAGGCTCTTCAGCCCACAAGTTGCGACGAACATGTCCCTATTTGCCTACTAGGCACACCTATAACCTTCTATCTTACTAAGTACTTATCCAAAAGTCTTTTAAAAGACCCTGTCGAATCTGCGTCCACCACCACTTCCCGCAGCCGATTCCACACACCCACTAAAAAGTATTGTTTCTTGCACACTATACAGAGAAAGTATACCATTGATAGAGAAGGAAAGGAGAAAATGCAAAATGTAGTGTTACAGTCGTAGCTAAGGTGCAGAGAAAGATCAACTTAATACCAGGTAGCTGGTGGTAAAGAAAAGAACATTAAAAACTAGGATCTGGAGTAGGCATCTGGCCTCTCAAGCCTGATCCACCATTCAGTAACATCATGGCTGATCTTTTCATGGACTCAGCTCCACTTACCCATAACCCTTGCTCACCCATAACCCTTAATTCCATTACTGATCAAAAATTTATCTACCCTTGTCTTAAAAACATTCAATGAGTTAGCCTCAACTGCTTCATTGGGCAGGGAATTCCACAGATTCACAACCCTTTGTGTGAAGAAGTTCCTCCTCAACTCAGTCCTAACTCTTCTGTCCCTTATTTTGAGGCTACGCTCTTTAGTTCTAGTTTTATCCTCCAGTGGAAACAACTTCCCTTCTTCTATCTTATCTATTCCCTTCATAATCTTATATGTTTCTATAAGATCTCCCCTAATTCTTCTGAATTCCAATGAGTATAGCCCCAGTCTACTCAATCTTTCCTCATAAGCCAACCCTCTCAACTCCTGAAATCAATGTGGCGAATCTTCAGTGCGTCCACTCCAGTGCCAGTATATCTTTCTCAAGTAAGGAGACCAAAACCATACGCAATACTCCAGGAGTGGCACACCAGCACCTTATACAGCTGCAACATAATAGAACATAGGACATTACAGCGCAGAACAGGCCCTTCGGCCTTCGATGTTGCGCCGACCAATTAAGAAAAAGCAATGACCCTCTAACCTAAACCATTCCCTTTTCATCCATAAACTTATCTACTAACCTCTTAAACGCCACCAAACTTGGCGCATCTACAACTGCAGCAGGCAGGGCATTCCATACCCTTACCAGCCTCTGGGTAAAGAACCTACCTCTGACATCGTCCTATAACTACCACCCCTTAATTTAAAGCTATGTCTCCTCGTGCTAGCTGATTTTAAACTCCATCCCTCTAGCAATAAAAGACAAAATTCCATTTGCCTTCTTAATTACCTGCTGCACCTGCAAATCAACTCCTTGAGATTCCTGCACAAGGACACGCAGTTCCCTCTGCACAGCAGCAGTTTTTTACCATTTAAATAATAGTCCATTTTGCTGTTACACCTACCAAAATGGATGACGTCACATTTACCAACATTGTACTCCCTCTGCCAGACTCTCGCCCATTCGCTTAGATTATCTATTTCCTTTGCAGACTTTCTAATTCTTTGCACACTTTGCTCTTCCACCCATCTTAGTGTCATCTGTGAATTTGGACACACTACACTTCGTTCTTCATTCCAAATCATCTATGTAAATCGTAAGCAATTGTGGTCCCAACATTGATCCCTGAGGCACACCACTAGTCACTGATCACCAACCAGAAAAACACCCATTTACCCTCACTCTTTGCTTTCTGTTAGTTAATCAATCCTCTATTTATGCTAATACATTATCCGTAACATGGTACCTTTATCTTATGTAGCAATCTTTGGTGTGACACATTCTCAAATGCCTTCTTGATATCCAGATACACCTCATTCATAGGTTCCCCATTGTCCACTGCTCATGTAATGTTCTCAAAGAATTCCACCAAATTAGTTAAACCTAACCTGCCCTTTATGAACCAATGCAGCATCTGCTTTGGAGCAGAAGCCCAGGTTTGTTAGCCCAGGAAGTGTGTAGTTGATTAACATTACAGCAGAAAGCTTCATGGATTTAAATAGAGTATTTATTCAAGCATTCGCTTTGAGGATCTAAGTGCTACACAAATGTCTTGGCATGTGCATGCGCTTGAAAAAAATGCAGTTAGAATGTATTGTGTACTTCTACAAGTTCTAAACAAAAGAAGAGTTCATATTTTGCATTTTAAATTTAAAATGGTAAATTTGTCACTCCATTATCTAGAATCCCTACAGGTGTAGAAGGGGGCCATTCAGCCCATTAAGTCTGCACCAATTCTCCAAACAGCATCTTACCCAGCTTCACTCCCCCATCCTATCCCTGCATTGTTAATCGACCTAACCTATGCCTCTTTGGACACCAAGGGGCAGTTTAGTATGGCCAATCCACCTACACTTTGGACTGTGGAAAGAAACCAGATCATCCAGAGGAACCCATGCAGACACGAGGAGAGTGTGCAAATTTCATACAGTCACCCAATAGTAGAATCGAACCCAGGTCCCTGTCACTGTATAGCAGCAATGCTCATCACTGTGCTATCGTGCCACCCTATGCAGAAGAAATCTAAGTGCAATATTAATTGTGAAAAATACTGTTGCTTTTAAGATGTCACATTGGTTTCTTCCTAAATAAACCAGCTAAAACAGAGAAAGAACATAGCCTTTTAATTGAATTTAATATATTAAAATCATACTGTATTGAAAAAACAATCTAAAGGTGTATTTTTGTTCTGATTATGACATGAAGTGCTAAATAAACTAGGATCTTGCCCAGCCAACATCATATCTATGAAAGATATCCGGTGGTTTGAGTTTTTTAATCGTGGCCAAGATGTGCTATTATGGTTGGCTTAATCCTTATTATGGAGTATGCAGAATATTCATTTTGTTTACTTGCAGTGCAGTTATGATTTGCTAGAGAAGGGATGTGGGATATGTGCTCACAGCATGTGGTATAGTGATTTTTTTTGACATTTGATTTGTATGACTGGCTGTACATATTTAGATAGACAATGCAGGCCTAGGAAAGTGGTTAAAAACTAAATCTTTGAAGCTGCAACAGGCTGAAACTTCTGAAGATCAAATTACAGTCTTTTGAAGATGGCACTTCGCACTTTCAGAGGTGAGACAAATTTTGCTCAAGTGTGGAAAGATGAATTAACCAGAGCAAATTCTGGCAGTCCACAAGATGTCAGTCAACATTCAGAACAGAAATTAGATCCTTTTTGTTTTGTTGCACTCTCTTTTATTAATCTCTCATTCGCTCTCCCTCTGCGTTTCCCTCTGTTCCTTTCTTTGTCTCTCCCTCAATACCTGTCCTTTTGTTTTTTCTCTCTTTGTTCCTCTCTCTCTGACCTCTGTCTCTTGTGCCTCATTCACCTGATGAAGGAGCCCAAGACTCTGAAAGCTAGTGCTGCCAAATAAACTTGTTGGACTTTACCCTGGTATTGTGAGACTTCTTACTGTGCTTACCCCAGTCCTACGCGAGTGTCTCCATAGCCTGTCTCTTGCTCATTCTTTGTATCTATCCTGTCTTTTTCTTTCCCTTGCTCACTCTCTTATACTAAGCATCAGTTCATTCCACTGTTATTTTTTATTTAGATTCCTAGAAATCATGATTATTCTTTATATCTCTCTGGATTGATTGCATTACTCGGTATCACCCAATCTCTTGGCTTCTTCCATTGCAGATGTTTTGCCATTATGCCCCTGTTATCTGAAACTTTCTCTATGAAACAAATTATTTCCTGACCTTCTTTTAAAAGTTGCCATATCATATTTAATCTTGCCTGGATTTTTGTCTCCTCTTCCCCCAGTCTCCATTTTTGTTTTTGCATTTATGCTTCGTGACCATGTTTTATTGATCACTCTGAGACTTTGTGGCAAATTCTCCCATTCTGTTCGCCATGAAGAGGGGAGCAGGGTGGGGGTGGGGGCACTGTCACTGTCACCTACTTCCATTGTTATATTACAAACCACCCTGAGGCCAACTGAGCCTCTTAAATGGTTCATTAATTATGTTTGTGTATGTCCTGGTGGTCGAGCCAAGGTTTAAAACATGGATGAAAACCTGTATCTATCCACATATGCACACACACAGACACACACACATCCCTCACCACATGTTATCCATGATCTAATAACTTACTGACGCTCATGATGATTCTTCCAATTCCCAGCTCAAATTGCTTTCTTTTTGAGGATATTTGAAATTGATATATTTTAAATTGATATATTTTAAATTGTTGATCATCTCTAAACCAGTTTCTATATCTCATTACTGGAATCATTTTAAGTTTCATAGAATAGAATACTTGTAGTGCAGAAGGAGGCCATTTGGCCTGTTAAGTTGCACTGACTAGCCAAAAGAGCATCTTATCCCATCCTCAATCCCATGTCCTATTCTGATAAATTTATGCATTTACCAAGTGTAATCCATCTAACCTAACATCCTAAGACACAAAGGGGCAATTTTGCAAGGCCAATCCACCTAACCTGCACACCTTTGGACTATGGGAGGAAACCAGAGCCCCTGAAGGATGAACGCGTCCGTGTGATGTATTTTGGCTTTTCAGAAAGTTTTTGATAAAGTCCCACAGAAGTGCTAGGTGTGCAAAATTAAAGCACGTGGAACTGGGGCTATATTGGCATGGATTGAGAATTGGTTAACAGACAGGAAGCAGAGTAGCACTAAATGAGTCTTGTTCAAAGTGAAGTCCCACAGGGACTGTGCTTGGGCCCAGTTAGTCACAATATACATTCATGATTTGGATGAGGAAACCAAATATATTATTTCCAAATGTTAAGAATTATGGAAAATTAAGATTAAAGAAATCAAATTAGATTTAAAGGGGATTGATAAGTGCAGCTGTCTGAAGGGGTGTTTTGATATGTGAATTAGCATACCAATGCGAAAAACAAGTGTTCAAATGTAACTGGGGGAAAACAATGGTGTATAGATGAGGTAACTTGAAAGTGGAGAGATAAGGAAATTGACACTTATATGCCGAAAGCTGGGTCCACAGGGTGGGTAATATCAAATATATCTATAATGTGATAACTGAGCAAGGGACACAATAGAAGCAGCTATCATGATAGCCGCACCCAGCTGTAGAAAGCAGGCTGTCCCAAAAACAGGCTAATGCCAAAAGACTGCTGTTTAAATTTCAAGACTCAAATGCAGACGATTATTCCTTTACTGAAACAGAAGGTGCTATCCCAAAAGTAGACAAATAACCTGTACGTGATAACTACCAGTGGGCTTTAGCTCATATAGTTACATAATACTGCATGTTGTTTGGGAACAAAAGGTATCTCAGGGTTCAGGAAACATAGGTAATTAGGAACAAAGGGTAATGTCAGAGAATATTGTGTACATATAGCCATCAGTGTAGCTAAGTGTACTGGTGGAGTGAATTCGGGCAGTATGTGGCACAGTGGTTAGTACTGCTGCCTTACAGTGACAAGGACCTGAGTTCAATTCCCGGTTTGGGTCACTGTATGTGTGGAGTTTGCACGTTCACCCTGTGTCAACGTGGGTTTCCTCTGGGTGCTCTGGATTCTTCCCAGAGCCCAAAAGCTGTGCTGGTTAGGTGCATTGGCCATTCTAAATTCTCCTTCCGTGTATCCGAATAAGTGCTAGACTGTTGCGATTTGAGGATTTTCACATTAACTTCATTGCAGCGTTAATGTAAACCTACTCATGATACTAAGAAAGAAAACTTTAACTTTATAGTCCTTCTTGTCATGTGTTTAGTTTTAAGATAATAAATACTCTTTATTAATTGATCACAAAATGACTGGACCGTTCCTCTCTAGTTGTATATGTTTTCTCACATTATACCACATGCACCACAAAGAACCAAGTGCTCCAAATTACCCTTCTGGGTTTTGAGATACCCTTGCATTTAACATCAGTGGGGTTTTTGATCATAAGTTTGTTGGCGCTGAAACCTGGTGGAAATGTGAGTAGTGAGGATAGAAAGAGGCCTCAAGGTGATTTTGACATGTTGAATGAGTGAGCAAATACATGGCAAATGTGGTATAACATGGATAAGTATTAATTTACCCACTTTGGATGGAGAAACAGAATGGCAGGATATTACCTAAATGGTGATAGATTGGGAAATGTTGATGTACAAAGGGATCTGGTATCCTGGTACACAAGCCACTGAAAGCAAGCATACAGGTACAATAGCAGTTGGCAAGGCAAATGGTACATTGGCCTTCACTGCAAGGGTATTTGAGTGCAGCAGCAAGGATGTCTTATTGTGGCTGTACAGAACCTTGGTGAGACCACACTTGGGGTATTGTCTGCAGTTTCAGTCTCATTATCCAAAAAAGGATATACTTGACATAGAGGGAGTTCAGTGATGGTTCACCAGACTGATTTCTGGAAAGGCAAGATTGTTTTATGAGGAGAGATTGTGTCGACTGGATTTGGGGGGCAGGGGGGTGTAATTGAAGACTGAGATGAGGAGAAGGGTCTTCATTCAGAAGGTGGTGAACCTTTAGAATTCTCCATGCAGAAGGTTGTGGAGGCTAAGTTGCTAAATATATCTAAGAAATAGATTTCTAGACTCTAAAGATGTCAAGAGATATGGGGAGAGTGAGGTGTATGGTATCTAGATAAAGGATTGGCCATGATCATACTGAATGGCCTACTCTTTATTTCTATGAGTTGAATTTCTGCAAGTTCTCTCCTGATCTACCACCAATTATGACATTTCTTCAGTTTTCCACTGATCTGTTTATTATTGATAAAAATTGAACCCCGTTCTTGACAAAAGTGCGCAGGTGTTAGCTGCTCAGTGATGTGCAGAATCTGATATAACAAATGGATTTAAAACTAGACTATATTCAAATTAATGTTTAATTTCACTGCTAACAATAATCCTTGACTCTTGATAGCTCAATCAGTCCTTCAAACCTGATCATGTTACACTTTGTGTTGAAAGCAAAAGTAGTAATCATTTTTTTAATCAACAGCAGTAAACAAAATCCACTGGATGGTTCAATTCCGGCCATGGGTGACAGTCTGTGTGAAGTTTGCACATTCTCCCCGTGTCTGTGTGGGTTTCCTCCTGGTGCTCTGGTTTCTTCCCACAGTCCAATAGGTTGATTGGCCATGCTAAATTGATCTAGTATCAGGGAGATTAGCAGGATAAATACTTGAGGTTACTGGGATAGGGCTGGGTGGGATTGTGACTGATGCAAACTCGATGGGCCAAAGAGCCTCCTTCAGCACTGTAGGGATTTGAAGATTCTATGAGAATTGTTGACATCCATTTAATTTTTAGGTTGGTGCTGCTTATTTCTTGATTGTAACTACATGATTTGAATTAAATCTGTTGTTTTGTGCAGTCCCCCAATTCCAGTGCCCACTTTCTTGAATATGGTTTTAACGCTGGTAAGTGTGAGGTCACGCACTTTGGAAGAAGAAACAAAACAAGGCAAGTACTTAATAAATGACAGGACACAGGAAGCTCAGAGGAATAGATGGATCTTTGAGTATTTGTTCACAGATTCCTGAATGCAGGAGAGCAGGTGAATAGAGTAGTTAAGAAGGCACATGCGGCACTTTCTTTTATCAGTTGTGGCACAAAGTTTAAGAGCAAGCAGCTTATGTTGGAGCTGTCCAGAATGTTGTTTCGGTCACAGTTGGAGTATTGTGTGCAGTTCTGGTCACCTCACTATAGAAAGGAAATGATAGCATTCAAGGGGGTACAGAGGAGATTCACCAAGATGTTGCCTGAGATGGAGCATTTGAGCTTTAAGGAGAGGCCGGATAGGCTTAGATTGTTTCCTTTACAGCAGAAAAGGCTGAGAGGGGCATGACTGAGGTGTATAAGATTATGAGGAATATGGACAGAGTGAATAGGAAGCAGCTACCCTCTTCAGCAATCAATCACGATGGGACATAGTTTTAGGACAAGAGGCAGGAGATTCAGAGGGGATTTAAGAAAAAAAATTCACTGAGTGGTGAAAATCTGAAATGCACTGTTAGGGAAAGTTGTGGAGGCTGGAAACCTTATAACCTTTAAAAAGTATGTGGATGAACACTAGTGGAGCAGACTTGATGAGCTGAATGGCCTCTATTTTAGAAATATCATGACATTCAAGGACAAGTGTTAGAAAATGTGATTAGCTCGACTTGAACTGCAGTTATTGTTGGTACAGACTTGATGGGCCAAAGGGCTTTTTCTGCACTGTATGACTCTTTGACTTTCTATGAAATATCCTTGAATTGTGTGCTTGATTATTTAATTTTAGTTACAATCCTTTCAATATAAATTGAGCTAGAGAGAGAATGTATTTGGTGGGGCCATGCACAACGGGGTGAGGGCTTACAGTTTGTTGTCTTTCAAGACTGTTACCAGCCTGTTGTAACATATGCAATTCATGACTACTAACAAAAGTTTTATTTCTTAACCACACCAACAAAATCAATATATTAAAAGCTGCCTTTTAAGACTGTCACCCAACTACTGCATTTTCTGTTGCCCACAACAAAAGCCTTCATCTAAAGATTGTCACTAATCACAAACTGTGACAGAGTTGATACTCAATAAATAGATAAATAAATGTTCAGCCACTTGAAAACACATCACCAACACATATGGCACAACTGGGAATCACATAATAATGTTTTATTCATTCTATAAGCTATCAGAAATTTTATTTCTTTTTCTGTTTAAAAGTTATTCAAGCAGCATGAGGTTTTTACAATGTAGTTTTTGTAAATGAAATGATACAGACTCCCTTTGGGATTTGGTGACTAAATCAGTAACACAGTGGTGAGCACTGCTGCCTCACAAGCGCTAGACACCAGGGTTCAATTCCTGGCTTGGGTCACTGTCTGTGCAGAGTCTGCAGTCCTCTCTATGTCTGCATGGGTTTCCTCTGGGTACTCCTATTTTCCTCTCACAGTCCAAAAGACGTGTTAGTTAGGTATATTAGCCATGCTAAAGTGTACCCGAACAGGCATTGCATTGTGGTAAGTAGGGGATTTTTCACAGTAACTTCGTTTCAATGTTAATATAAGCCTACTTGTGACACAAATAAAAAACTTTTTAAGTGCATCTTGTGGTCTAATGCTATGCTGTATAGATCAGAAATACCTCAGATTCAATCACCACTCTGTTTCAGCCTAGTCACATGTCAAAGTCTCCATGCTATGGGATAGTATTTGGCCCAAGTGCCTGGTCCTAGCTGCCAATCAGTGAACTCTTGAGAGTTTCTGATCTGATAGAAATTCTGAGATGGTCTGAAATCTTGTTCACTATCTGGAAAGCTATGGGCACCCTTACCAAGTCCCACCAGAGTTCAGTATTAATCTGTTATTATCCAATTCGAGTTAGAGTCCTGTTTCTAAGAGTTGGCGGCCAATCAGATGGCTGCCAGCTCTTTAGTTCCAGTAGCACCACCAAGACTGCAGAAGGTCCAGACCAACCTCTGATGGAGGAGGCATCGGAATTAAGTTGAGTTTATGGATTTCGCCAAAGCTAGTCAAGAACATTAAGCAAGAGGCTGCAGGAAGGCTGCTGGCGAACGTTGGCGTGGCTTCTTTCAGTGAGTGGCGTTTGCCACTTGGTCAGGTGGGTCCTCTGTGGCCCTTATATGATACCCTCTCAGACAGGACACTGTGAGCTCACAGGAAAGCTGCCAGTGTTGACTGGGCAGCCTCCCAATATGCATACATATTCCTCTCCAGCAGTGGCTGGATGGAATCCTTAGGTGGCAATGAATTAGTCATGAGGGCCTCAGTTGGCCTCTAGTTTAGAATGCCTTTGAGAAAGCCTGTCTTAATTGGTGATGGGGTGGGGGGAGGTGGTTTCCCAACCTCCCTGTCCACTCCTGAGGAGAATCAAATTCCGTGTTATAAATGCAAGTTAACGTCATGCTTATAACATTAATCATAACAGTAAGCACTATTGAGTCCAGTAAGATATCCGGCATTTGAGATATTTTAAAATGCACTATTTACTTTCACACCTGGGGAGATGCTGGAGGGCAGCCAGCTCCCATGGGATCCCGTTTGAACCACCGTTTGAACAAAGGTCACAATTGAACCAAGAGAAACAATTAATTTAAAGAACGTGTTCGGAAGAGCTAGTACATTGCTCAAAAACTTTTAAGCAGCATCTGTCAGTGTGAAGTTTTCTTTACTTCATAGATGTCAGATTGCGTAGGAGGAATTCTATTGTAGTCTGGCAGAAATTATTACAGGGATTTGAAATCAGAGTGTTGAAAGATTTCATTTATTTTTAAAAACTCATTTAAAAAAATCTTACAAATATTAACATTGATTTAATTTTATTTTCATTGTGACCAACTACTGTATTTTTCCAATTTTTGTGTAGATGATCAGGGTTCCACAAATCAAGATCATATATGCTAAAAAGATCAATGGTATATGATGGGCTATGGTTCCACAAAAACTGGTTCACAATGTCTGTGAAATATGAATTCTCCATGTGTTCATTTGCATATGCATTTTGGTCCCTGCTGTGAATTGTTTTAACAGTTTTCCTTTTTTGGCTCTTTCATTTTGTTTATTCAACCAAATATGAGAAATCATATTTCTCCTCTTAAGGGATACAAACCTGAGCATATCTGTTGCATAGCTAGATAAGCAACTCCAACAGTCGTTTATCTTCCTTTCCCCACACTTTGAGTTCAGGTCTCCTCCAAGGATTTATCCTTAGCTCCTTCCTCTCCCTTAATTACACACTGCCAATTGCCAATATCATCTCAAGTCAAGGATCAGTTTCTTGTGTATGATGAAGACACCCAACTCTATTTCTATACCATTAGTCTCAACCTCTTCATTGTGCTGTCAGACTTTTGTTAGTCATTAGACAAATGCTGTTGTTTTGTCCCCCATAACAAACTTTGTACCCTTGTCACCAGTCACATTTGCTTCCACAGCTACTGTTTCTGCTTGATTATTGCAGATTTTTGGTCAACTCGTTATCTTACTCAATCCTGCATTTAGTTTTGAATCCTGCATCCTCTCTATCATAACCACAAATGACTTCCATCACACACCTTTGGCCCATATGCTGCAGCACAACTAAAGTAATGCACTTCCACCTCATCTCCCTTCCTTAATTGATCCAGTACACTGTTACCTGAATCCTATCCCATACAATGTTCCACTTGTCCAGCACCTCTTGCATTGCTGACCTACATAGGCTGACTACCACTGACAACTTCAGTTGAAAATTTTCATCGTTGTGTTTTATACTTTGGTCTTTCTCCTTTTACTCCATGAACTCTTGTCCATCTCTCCACCCATCTCTCCACATTGTTGGCCACTAAGGCACCCCACCCTCTACAATTTCTTCCCTAACCCCCTCTGCCTCCTGTAAGACTCTCCATAAATTGCAGCTATGACTAAACTTTTGGTTACTCCTTTTAATATTGCTTTTTTTGTCTATTTGCCCACTGGAATATTACAGCACTTCTTGTGATGGTGCTGCATCTAGTCAAGTTGTTGACATCGTTCATTTGGTTGTTTTGGTATGGGATGGCACAGTGGTTAGTACTGCTGCCTCACAGCACCAGGATTGCTGGTTCGATTCCTGGCTTGGTCACTGTCCGTGTGGAGTTTGCATATTCTCCCTGTATCTCCATGGGTTTCCTCTAGGTGCTCCAGTTTCCTCTCATAATCCAAAGATGTGCATGTTAGATGCACTAGCCATGCTAAATTTTCCCTCAGTGTACCTGAACAAGTACCGGAGTGTGGCGACTAGGGGATTTTCGCAGAAATTTCGTTGCAGTGTTAATGTAAGACTACTTGTGATGAGTAAATAAACTTTAAAAACTTTACTTTGTATGATAACAGTGTGTGTTAGGGAGATTTTCTGTCCTTCCCTTATCTGATAGGCAAACATGCCATCTTTTGGACTTTATAGTAGTTTAATACAATTGAGTAGCTTGGTAGGCCATTTCAGAGTTAACCATATTGTTGTAAGCCAGGTGAGATAAGGAATGCTGCTGAAGAGCATTAGCCAACAAATTGTTTTTTTTATAATTTCAACAACTGGGATTCTGAGTTGTATTCTGGCATTAGAAATTTGAATCATTTTGCCTCCTCTAATTTCAGGGAGCTAAGGCTATTTGTAGTGTCCTTACTACTAATCTTTGGAGATTGACTAATTCAGCACAGACTAATTCAAAAGCCTGGACCTTTTGCTCCATCTGTCTCTGCATCTTACTGCCTTAACGCTTGGAGCTGCTTCACAAATTTCGACAGTAAGAAAAGTTTGTACCTTAAACACAGATTACGTGGTGCAGGAACATCATCTGTTGATTGTGGGAAATTAGTGTTATATCAAACTTCAAAAAAGAAATTAGAAATGCATCTCGGAATTACATACCAATTAGTTGAACATTAATTTTGATGAAAATGCTGACAATTGGTGTTCACGGAGGCTTAGGGTTTAGTCACAAAAAAGATTCAGGAGCTAAATTGCAAAAAAAACTCAGAATTATATTCGTTGAACAAAAGGAATGAAGGTTGGGAGGAATCATGATCTAAATTTAAAAATGGCAAAAGAAATGAACGTTATGAGAAATCCTAGATCCCAAGAGAGCTAGATTCTTGAAATGGATAGTGTCCTCAAATACTCTGTATAGCAAGTCCTCAGAGAGCTAAAATAACAATCAGATCACTTTGGAAAGTAGATAGATCAGATACATGGTATCAACTGATCCCTGCACAAACTCATGTGCTAATTCAACTAGTATTCAACAGGAAAGAATTTTGATTTATATAAGTAAATTTATATAACATGCTTAATGTACTGTAACAACGCTAGACATATTACAGGGGTAATTATTAAATAAAGTTTGACATCAAGCCACAGAAGAAGTTGATTTGGATAATGACTAATAGTTTGGTTGAAAGGATAGGTTTTAAAGAGCACATTCTAAAAGAAGGGAATCATAGAATATTTGGTTTTGGCTGCTAATAATGGAGACATTTAAATTGTCCAAGAGTCCAGAATTGTTTTCCCTTGAAAGACGTCGGCTTAGAGGGGATCTAATAGAGGTGTATAAGATTATAAGGGGTATAGATAGAGTAAATGGTGGTAAACTTTTTCCACTTTCAGAAATGGATAGGACGAGGGGTCATGGCCTTAGGGTGAGGGGGGCTATGTATAAGACGAATATTAAAGGGCAGTTTTTCACACAAAGGGTAGTGGGGGTGTGGAATGCACTGCCGAGTAAGGTGGTGGGAGCAGGCACGCTAGGGCTGTTTAAGGGTCTCTTGGACAACCACATAAGCGGTATGCAGATAGAGGGATATAGTAGGACTGTTTAACTATGGCTTTTTTTCCACAGGTAATTCGGTCCAACTTGACCAACAAGGAGCATGCATTCGGCAGGTGGTGCGAGGACAGCTCTTGGATGTTGATTCATGGGTTGCCTGGTGCTTCATGTCGTAAATTAGTGCTTTATCTGGACCATCTGAAGGGCACCATGACAGCTCAGTGACTATCGCTGTAGCTGTGCAGACACTTGGAATTGGGCCGGTGTCTGCGGGAGTTTTCGCATTCTCCCCGTGGTTGCGTGGGTTTTCTCCGGGCGCTCCGGTTTCCTCCCACATCCCAAAAAATTCGCTCTTAGGCTGACTGGGAAACAAATTATCCCTACATTGAGACTCTTCCATATTAGGAATAACCTAAAATTAGAATAGGATAATGGAATTGTTACTATATAGTTATGATGGCAGCGCGGGCTCGTTGGGCCGAAGGGCCTGTTTCCCGTGCTGTGTTGCTCTAAAAAAAAATTGCAGGAGTGCATGTATTTCAAAAGATTGTTCTGGTTGGAGGAGATAATAGAGATAGGAAAAGACAAGACTATGAAGGGATTTGAAAACAATGGTGGGATTTTTGCATCAAGGCATTGCTTAACTGGGAACAATGTAACCAAGCGCATGATTGATGAGTGAACAGGAAGTAATGCAAGTTAGGAAAGGACCAGAGTTTCGAATAAGCTCAAATTTACAGAAGATAGACAGAATTCGAGTAGATGAATCTTAAAATAATAAAGACAAGGATGAGGTTGAGACGTGCTGAGGCAGAGGTGTTACAGAGATGAAAATAGTGCTGTTGGTAATGGACAGGAGATTTGGTCAACAGCTAATGATAAGCAGGTAAGGGTTCATAGGATGCCACGGTTGCACAAGATCTGGTTGCGTGTCAAACAGTAACCCAGAAAAAGGAATCAGTGGGTCAGGGCTGGAAGTGGTGACTTTGGCCTTACCAATATTGAATTGGTGAAAATTTCTACTCATTCAGCATTGAATATTGCATAAGTTATGTGACAAATCTGAAGCAGTGAAGAAGCCAAGAAAGAGATGATGCTGAGGTAGAGTTAGGTATCACCTGTGTACATATGGAACCTTACATCCACAAGATAAAGTAGTCATAGTTGAGTATGCAGATGAAATGGAATATGGTTCCAAGGATAGAGTCTTTGAGGATTCCAATGGCAATGGTGAGGGATTGGGAAGAGAAGCCATTGCAGGCGACTGTATGCTTACAATTGGTTACGTAGGAATTGAACCAGACAAGTGCAGCCCATCCAACTATACAATGGATGAATGATGGAAGATGTTATGGTCAACTATGTCAAAGGAGTTTAGGAAAAATGAAGACAGATTACTCACTGCCATCACAATCACAAGGCATATAATTTATGACTTTGAAAAGAGTCAATTTCATTAGTGTGGCATCAGCAGAACCTGATTGTGAGGGTTCAAGTATGGAATTATAGGGAAGATGAATGTACATTCAGGAGACTGAATTTGAGCGATTAGTGGTCATACTTTAGATGAAATTTGAAGGGGGAAAGAGTGAATAACTGAAGAAAGAGACCAATTAATGATATCAGCTAATATGGGATTGGTTGAAAGCTGAGTGATCAGCAGTTTAATGGAATAATGGGAACAGGTGGTGGATCTCATGGTGAAGATCAGCTCAGCAAGGGCATGAAGAGAAATGGGAGAAGAACTAGAGAACAATGCTGACCAAAAGCTGGGACAAGTAAGGACCTTAAAGAGGTTTTGCTTGATGTATTAGGGAAGGGAAGAAGAGATAATGGTATAGATGATCTGTCTCACTGACAAAGGAGTACACTTGCTGTTGGAGACCTTGGTGGAGGGGGCATGGGAGCCCATTTCGTAAGCTTTGAAGAGGTTTGAAGTTCTGTTCTAATCATTAATCTAATGTCCCCACACCTCACAGCCAATATGCACACGATTATGAAATAAATGACCACGTAATTTATTTTAGTGGTGTTGGTTGGTGACTAAGCATTGGTGAAGATACTAGAGAGAACATTTCTGGTGCTCCTTAAATAGTGCCATGATATTTTTAATATTCCCTCCTGAGCAGTCAGATGGAGCCTCAGTTTAACATCTCATTGATACCATAAACAGCGTTTCAGTGTTTCTTATCGTGTTCCCTCAGTGCACTTAAATGTTATACTGGATTAATTCATAAGGGTGGGTTTGTATCCATTCCTTTAATTCACAGATAAGAAGATTGCATTTGATCAAAACTGACTGGTACGTACATTGTAGTCAATGCAGTCAAACTTTTCCCTCTTTCTATACTGTAGTGAATGGAAATTGGAACAATTGAACCTTACTACCAGCCATGCTGTTGAAACTTTTCAACAGCAAAAAAAGAATACCTCATTTCAAAGGGAACACCAATTTATCCTGCATGAGAAAAGAGTGTTGATCAGTTGGCAATAGATTCTGATTGTTAGAGGTGTTGCCATATAGAATGCAGCAGGAAATGTTTATCCCACAGGCTTTTCCCCCAGATGAAAAGATCAAGTCAGTGTTGACAGGAATGCATTGAGCTGCACCCCTTAAAACACTCTTAGATAGCCTCCATAAATTTGTGATGCTCACACAGTAGGTTAAGCCCCCAGAAGAGAAAATTCAACATTAATTTCAAATAGTCATGCTGAGTTCCTTCTGTAATTCACACCTCAACCCTTCCCTTGCCAGTAAAGATGGGATTGACCAGAACTGGAAGTGGGGCTTCCAAATCCAAGTCTCGTTCGTAATTTTTAAAGGCTTCAGGTTACCAGACTTTGCAAAATTCCAGCCAAAAGTGATTTTTGGGGGCTTGGAGATATTAGGCACTTCATTTTATTTATGGTTACAGTTGATGCCGCATGAGAAATTATTCCAACAGCGATAATACCTCGCTAAGAGTGTGTTTTATATTGGTTTGAACTCTATGGAACCATTAGGATTGTTTTATTTTCAAGAATTCTTCCACTTTTGGCTGGAATTTTGCAAAGTCTGGTAACCTGAAGCCTTTAAAAATTACGAACGAGACTTGGATTTGGAAGCCCCACTTCCAGTTCTGGTCAATCCCATCTTTACTGGCAAGGGAAGGGTTGAGGTGTGAATTACAGAAGGAACTCAGCATGACTATTTGAAATTAATGTTGAATTTTCTCTTCTGGGGGCTTAACCTACTGTGTGAGCATCACAAATTTATGGAGGCTATCTAAGAGTGTTTTAAGGGCATGCAATTGGCATGAAAGTGTAAAGAGATGAGTGGGGATATGCAGGGCATGTGGGCTTGGGGCATGGGATTGTGGATATGATGGCCATGGAAGTGGAATGGGGGCAATGAAAGGATATTACAGGTTGGGTAGGATTTAAGAGGTGAGGACTAGAGGGCCAAAACACTCTTCTTATACAACTGTGATGAATTCTTAAAGAACCAAGATAAGCCTTCTAACCATCTTGTCTCGGCACCTGCCCACTTCTCTGGTAGTCTCTGAGGTCGTGATGTAGAGATGCCGGCGTTGGACTGGGGTAAACTCAGTAAAGTTTTACAACACCAATTTTAAATCCAACCAATTTATTTGATAGTAAATTTGCGAGCTTTCGACTCTATGGCCTTCGTCAGGCAAATGCAGTGTTCTGGTCTGCAATAGCACTCATATCAGCACAGACAGTCACAGATTGCTGATTAGAATGCGAATCCTTACATCTAACCTGCTATTCAAGTATTAAAGTGGCTAACAATGTGTGTGAAGGAAATCCTGAGCATTGGTTAGAGAATTGTGTATTTTCTCCAGACAGCACAGTCAGTGAGGTTTTTTGCTAACCCAGGCAAGTTACGGGGGTTACAGATAGTGTGTCATGAAGCCAAGATCCTTATTAAGAAACTACACCATTTACATGCGCACCAAGAACAGGAAACTTGAAAAACTCGGCATCGCCACCAGCAACAACCAAGCCTCCCTTGGCACCACAGTAGAAAACAACACTACTGCAGGGAGGTCCATTGTTAACCTGTCGGACTACAAACTTCAATCAGAGGAAATCGAAGTTCTCAGCCGAGGGGTCAATTTCTGTCCCACCACCAAAATGGATCCCATCAGTCTTGCAGCAGACACAGAGGAATTCATCAGGCGAATGAGGCTGCGTGAGTTCCTTCACAAACCCCAAGAGGCCAATAGCAGACTCAATGAGATAGCGAATGAACCAGAACAGCCGACAGAGGGATCTGCAGTGCAGCAACCGAAGAGGAATGAATCCAATTGGACTCCTCCGGAAGGCCGCTGCCCCCGACTGGACATGTATGCCCAAGCCATCAGGAAGTGCGTGAACACCAGATTCATCAACCGCACTTACAAGACAGTCCCGAACATCACCCAAGCACAAAGCAAGGCCATCCGTGCTCTCAAGACCAACTGCAACATTGTCATCAAACCAGTAGACAAAGGAGGCGCCACCATCATACTGAACAGAACGGACTACTGTGAAGAAGTGTACCGACAACTAAACAATGAGAAACACTACAGACAGTTACCAGCAGATCCGACCAAAGAACGCACTCATCAACTCAACACTCTGATCAAAACCTTTGATCCGGACCTTCAGAACACCCTCCGGGCTCTCATTCCACGTACTCCCCACATTGGAGATCTCTACTGCCTCCCAAAGATACACAAGGCAAACATACCCGGCCGTCCCATCGTATCGGGCAATGGGACCCTGTGTGAGAACCTCTCCGGCTATATCGAGGCATCCTGAAACCCATTGTACAAAGAACCCCCAGCTTTTGTCTTGACACTACGGACTTCCTACAGAAACTCAGCACACATGGAGCAGTTGAACCAGGGACACTCCTTGTCACAATGGATGTCTCGGCGCTCTACACCAACATACCCCACGACGATGGTATTGCTGCAACTGCCTCAGTACTCAATGCCAACAACTGCCAGTTTCCGGATGCAATTTTACAACTCATCCGCTTCATCTTGGACCACAATGTATTCACCTTCAACAATCAGCTTTTCATCCAGACACACGGAACAGCCATGGGGACCAAATTCGCACCTCAGTATGCCAACATCTTCATGCACAGGTTCAAACAAGACTTCTTCACCACACGAGATCTCCAACCAAGGTTATATACTAGATACATTGATGACATCTTTTTCCTTTGGATTCATGGTGAACAATCATTGAAACAACTGTATGATGATATCAACAAGTTCCATCCCACCATCAGACTCACCATGGACTATTCTCCAGAACCAGTTGCATTCTTGGACACACGAATCTCCATCAAGGACGGTCACCTCAGCACCTCACTGTACCGCAAACCGACAGACAACCTCACAATGCTCCACTTCTCCAGCTTCCACCCTAGACACGTTAAAGAAGCCATTCCCTATGGACAAGCCCTCCGTATACACAGAATTTGCTCAGATGAGGAGGATCGTGACAGACACATCCAGACGCTGAAGGATGCCCTCGTGAGAACAGGATATGGCGCTCGACTCATCGATCGACAGTTCCAACGTGCCACAACGATAAACTGCACTGACCTCCTCAGAAGACGAACACAGGACACGGTGGACAGAGTACCCTTTGTTGTCCAGTACTTCCCCGGAGCAGAGAAGCTACAACATCTTCTCCGGAGTCTTCAACATATCATTGATGACGATGAACATCTCACTAGGCCATTCCCCCCCCCCCCTTTCTGGCTTTCAGACAACCGCACAACCTCAAACAGATCATTGTTCACAGCAAACTACCCAACCTTCAGGAGAACAGTGACCACAATACCACACAACCCTGCCACAACAACCTCTGCAAGACATGCCAGATCATAGACATGGACGACATAATCAAACGTGAGGATACCATTCACCAGGTACATGGTACATACTCTTGCAACTCGGCCAACGTTATCTACCTAATACGTTGCAAGAAAGGATGTCCCGAAGCATGGTATATTGGGGAGACCATGCAAACACTACGACAGCGGATGAATGAGCATCGCTCAACAATCACCAGGCAAAAAAGTTCCCTTCCTGTGGGCGAACACTTCAGCAGTCATGGGCATTCGGCCTCCGTCCTGCGGGTAAATGTTCTTCAAGGGGGCTTTCGTGATACACGACAGCGCAGAGTCGCTGAGCAGAGACTGATAGCCAAGCTCCGCACACATGAGGACGGTCTTAACAGGGATCTTGGCTTCATGACACACTATCTGTAACCCCCGTAACTTGCCTGGGTTAGCAAAAAAACTCACTTACTGTGCTGTCTGGAGAAAACACACAATTCTCCAACAATGCTCAGGATTCCCTTCACACACATTGTTCGCCACTTTAACACTTGAATAGCAGGTTAGATGTAAGGATTCGCATTCTAATCAGCAATCTGTGACTGTCTGTGTTGATATGAGTGCTATTGCAGACCAGAACACTGCATTTGCCTGATGAAGGCCATAGAGTCGAAAGCTCGCAAATTTACTATCAAATAAATTGGTTGGATTTAAAATTGGTGTTGTAAAACTTTACTGAGTCTCTGAGGTGTCAGGTCTGACAGGAACATGTCCCTCCTGCTAGAGCAAAAATTGCATGCGCAAGGGTCATTTCCATGGAGTTTTGTCCTCCTAATTGGTGAATTTCCAGGCTTGAGCTTCCGACCCAGCCCTTTGTTTCCAGACAGACAAACCCAGTCCTTCTGAGTATTGAAAGAAAAGAAGAGCATCATTTATTCATTGTCCAGCATAACCATTCCCATTTGTATTTCTTTAAACTTCCAACTTTCCATCAGTTGTTGGCCTTAGAAACTATTATAAGGAGCCACAGAGATCTGGTAATTTAATGTTGATGCATGACCTAAGTCTCTGACCTCCATCAGATAAAAATTGTTCTTTTTAGAAGGAATTATGTTGATCAGTTCAGCATTGAAAAAGACATCCAGGTTTCAATCAATCTATTTCATCTGGATACAGCGGCTAAGGAGGGGAGTAGAATTAGTGATAAGGGTAAAAGGTGAAATGTGTTGGCTTCGGTGTTCTTGATTTTTACCGTGAGGAAGCTTGGTTTTATGGATTGTTAGATATGTCAACAGATTGCACCGAGATGGACAACTGGTGAAAGGAAGGGTTGGCATCTTCAGTATTAGTATGGAACTTCATTCCATCTCTGAAGATGATGTTGATGAGAGGCAGCATGTAGGTGAGGAAGAGGAGAGGGCTAAGGTTGTACTGTTTGAAGGCTTTGGAATTAGTGTAGGGATGGGAAGAGAAGCCAATGCAAGCAATGATTTGTATTTTTCTTCTGCTGTAGTTGTAACTGTGACATAAAGGGTCCAATTTTACCATTTTCGTTCTAAGTGCTGAATCAGGGCGCAATTCAGATCCAACTTGAAAATCTGCTATCAGGTGCCCCCATTAGCACTTAGCGTGAAAAAGAAATTGCAGGTCTGAATCACGCTGCAAATGGGGCTTATTGCACCCAAAATGCTTGCAGCTCTGAACTGCACATGCACAGCTAAACAAAAATTTGAAAAAGCGCGCTTGTCTCAGATCACACCCGGGCCACAGAAAGCGGAGAAGGCAGCCTGAAAGGAAAAGCAGGAGCAATGGCCCCACAGATATCACTGACCCCCTTATCCACCCATCCTCCGCAACCCGCTGCCCTCTTCCCCACCCACCGATTGTCCGCAGAGCAGCAGTGGAACCCCCTGACTCCCACCACCCCTCCCACCAGAGATCCAATTGGTCTCCCTCTTCCCCCCACCAGAGATATATCTTACCTGCCTCCCTCCCCTCCCCCCACCCCCCATTTAGATACATCTGACCCACCTTCTCCTCCCTCCCAATACCAAAGAATGATCAGGCCCACCCTCCTTCCCCCCCTCACCACCAATCTGAGTCAGAGAGCCGTTGGAAATTCTGAACTCACCTCTTCAGCAGCTGAAGCGCCCGAAACAGACTTTCATTTAGCGTGTCCATTTCAGCCCGATTCTGGATTGGCGAACATGGTGGTAAAGGGGGAATGCTAATAAAGTTGGGCAGGTAGTTCATTAATTCAACTGAAATGCATGCAAATGCATTTAAATTGTCATTTCGGGTGTGAATTGGATCGCAGCTATTCCCAGGCCTCAGTAAAGCAGCCATCTGTGCAGACACAGGAGTGGATCACGTTAATGGCTTCACGCCCGACTTTGGTAAAATCAGGCCCAAAGTCTCATCGTTAGAGAATTGATCACATTATGCACCAAGAAAATGAGGCTGTATTTAATATGGATTTAAAAGTGTGCTCCCAGATTCAGATAGACAGTTACAATCATGTAAGTAGCTATTGCCACATATTTGCTTTATCCTGAGCCATTTTTTTGGCAGTTCTTTGATCAGAGATGGTTTGCCATTGCCTTCCACTCTCAGAGAGAAGAGTCAGGTCCAGCTGCCTCAGCTGGAAAAGGAATTAAATCTGTGCACTTGACATTATTCTGAATCACACACAAGCTATCTAGCCAACTGAGCGAACTAATTCCTAGAGGAGACTGTGATAGTGGTAATGTCACTGGGAACTCATAAACCAAATGCCCCAGCTATTGCAGTGGAGACACAAGTTCAGCTGGTGGAATTTCAAATAAATTAATAAAATTTGTAATTGAAAGCTGATCTTAGTAATGGTGACCATGTAACCATTTGGAAATCTGCTAAACCCTACCTGCCCAAATGTAATTCCAGATCCACAGCAACTTGCAACTTAATCGCCCTCTGAAATAGCCTAAAAGCCACTCAGTTCAAGAGCAATTAGGGATGGCCAACAAATGCTGACCTTGCCAGTGATGCTCAATATACCTTAATTGGATTTCTGCAATGCTCAGGAGACCTCAGCTCCTGATTGATTAGTAAGTGTTTAAACTCCCAGGATTAAGGCAAGAAAACTAGGCAATGTAAAAGTGTCTGAATGCAGTTTTTCAGCAACAATACTGCTAAGGATTATGATGTGATATATGGAGAGTCAATCCAATACTTGGCAGGAATTTTGATTTGAAGGTTAATGGCAAATGTGGCAGCATCTTCCTCCAGTACTCTGCCAATAATCTGGTTTTATCCTGCTAATTAAGCTGGCATTGGTTACATTCCAAAATCATGGATAAATACCGACGCTGGTTAAAAACTTGCTATTTTATGTTAGTCATCAGTTGCAACAGTATGCAAAATGCATTAAACGGCAAAAGCACTTTGCTGTCTGATCTTTTGTTTTATTAAAAAGCAAAACAGATCCATAACCTGTTCAGTGTTGATAATATGTATTTTAAATTTGAATTTAGCTGTTTGCAGCTGATCAGTTATGATTATCATTGAATACACAAATTAATACACACATCTTGCAGTACTGAGTAAAGCCAACAATAATGTGAGTGGAAAAGCATGCAACATGAATTTGATTGAGTCTTTTGAAGGTAGATAGATCTACCAGGAATGTAGATGAATGCAGTGCAGTTGATGTTGACTACATAGACTTTGGCAAGAACTTTGACAAGATACCACATGGTAGGTTTTTGCATAAGTTAAATCTCACAGGATCCAGGGTGAGGTAACCAAATGGACACAAAATTGGCTTGACAACAGAAGACTGTTGGTTATAGAAGGTTATAGAGGTTATTTTTTTCAAACTGGAGGTCTGTGACCTCAGCAACTGCCTCAGGGATCAGTGCTGGGTTCACTGTTATTTGTTATTTATATTAATGATTTGCATGAGAATTTAGGAGGTATGGCTAGTATGTTTGCAAATTACACCAAGATTTGTGGCATAGTGGACAGTGAAGAAGATTATCTAGGATTGCATTGGGATCTTGATTAGGCCAATGGGCCGATGAATGGCAAATGGAATTTAATTTAGATAAATGTGAGGTGATGCATTTTGGTATTTTGAATCAGGGTAGGACCTACTCAGAGTATTGGGGAGAGTTACAAAACAAAGAGATCAAGGGGTACAGGTTCATAGCTTCTTGAAAGTGGAGTCACATGTACAGGGTGGTGAAGAAGGCATTTGGCATGCCTGATTTCATTGGTCAGAACACTAAATACTGGAGTTGGAATGTCTTTTTGAAGTTGCACAATACATGAATGAGGCCACACTTGGAATACTGTGTACAGTTCTGGTCAGCCAGATTTACTAGGAAGCTATCAGAACTTGATGGTTTGACGCTGGGTGTGATGGACAAGCTGTTTCCATGCTGTAAATGTTTATGACTGTATAATGTTGGACTTCAGATGTATCACAAGTTAGGTAATGCTGAGAGAGATAAGAGTATAGACAAACTAATATGGCCCCAAAACTAAAATATAGGCAAACTTTTAAGTAGCATTTGCTTTTTTTAAAAAAAGCATGTACAGTATACTTTGTGACTTAATTCCATATTCCTTAATATCTTTGGTTAACAATGATCGATCAATCTCAGATTTTATCAATTTCGGTAAGGTCTTTGATGAGGCCCCTCATGGCAGGCTGGTGCAGAAGGTGAAGTCACTTGGGATCAGAGATGAGCTGGCAAGGTGGATACAAAATTGGCTCGCTCAAAGAAGACAGAAGGTAGTAGTGGAAGGGTGTGTTTCTGAATGGAGGGCTTTGAATCGTGGTGTTGCGCAGGGATTGGTGCTGGAATCTGCTGTTATAATATGTATAAATGATTTGGAGGAAAATATAACTGGATTGATTAGTAAGTTTGCAGATGATACAGAGGTTAGTGGATTTGTGGATAGCAGTGAGGACCATCAGAGGGTGTAGCAGGATGTAGGTCAGTTGGAGACTTGGGTGGAGAGATGGTAGGAGTTTAATCTGACAAATGTGAGGTAATGCATTTTGGAAAGTCTAATACAGATAGGAAATATACAGTAAATGGCAGAACCCTTAAGAATACTAATAAGCAAAGAGATCTGGGTGTACAGGTATAGAGATCAGTGAAAGTGGCAATGCAGGTGGAGAAGATAGTCAATATGGCATGCTTGCCTTCATCAGCCGGAGTATTGAGTTTAAAAATTAGCAAATCACGTTGCAGCTTTATAGAACCTTAGTTAAGCCGCACTTGGAATATAGTGTTCAATTCTGGTCACCACATTATGAAAAGGATGTGGAGGCTTTGGAGAGAGTACAGAAGAGATTTACCAGGATGGTATGGAGGACATTAGCTGTGAGGAAAGATTGGAAAAACTTGGTTTGTTCTCACTGGAGCAACGGAGATTGAGGGAAGACCTGATAGAAGTCTACAAGATTATGAGAAGCATGGACAGAGCGGATAGTCAGAAGCTTTTTCCTTGGTGGAAGAGTCAATTACTAGGGGTCATAGATTTAAGGTGCAAGGGACAAGATTTAAAGGAGATGTATGAGGCAGATTTTCTTTACACAGAGAATAGGGAGTGCCTGGAACTCGTTGCTGGGAGAGGTAGTGGAAGTGGATACGGTAATGAGTTTTAACAAGTACATGAATAGGATGGGAATAGAAGGACACGGTTCCCAGATGGGTAGGGAGTTATAGTTAAGTTGGTGCAGGTTTGGAGTGCCAAAGAATGTTACTGCACTAGAAAGTTGTAGCAGAGATTCACTAGGATTTTGTCTGGGTTGAAACATTTCAGCTATAAAGAGAGGCAGATTAGGTTAGGTTGTTTTCCTTAGAGCAAAAAAGGCTATGGGGAGACTTGATTGAGGTATACAGAATTATGAGAGGCAGAGAGAGAGTAGTTAGGAAGAAACTTTTGCTCATAGTTGTGGGATCAGTGGGCAGGTTAAGAGGCAGGAGAATTAGAAGGGATTTGAGGAAAAACCTTTACACCCAGAGGGTAGTGGGAATCTGGAACTCACTGCCTGAAAGGAAGGTAGAGACGGAAACCCTCTCAACATTTAAGAAGCATTTAGATGAGCACTTAAACATTACAGCATGCAAGGTCTGGATCAAGTGCTGGATAATGGGATTAGAATAGATAGATGACTAATGGCTGGAAAGCCTTTTTCTGTGCTGTAAAACTCTGAAAAGAATGGGAGCCATATAATATAACCTGTTCCAGCTAAAGTTCACCTGAGAACCAGCCTTCTAGAAATTTGACAACAAGAAACTTCCCAACTAGCTGTGAACCCTTTGCTTTATAAAATTCTTTCAACTTTAAAACATCAAAGCCATCCAAGAAATTACAGGCCAGCCATGTGGGAGACTGAAGATTTTAATTTGGAGACTGTGTTAACTATAACCTTAACTGGAAGATATTGAAAATGTGAGACACTGCATTTAATTCGGGGTAGGAATATGAGAATAATTGACCTTGGTTATTTTAAACACACAAAAGCCTTTTTGTTGAAATATTTAATTGGCCTCCACAGTCAAAAAAACACATCCCTTTCCGTTACAAAACGAGCTGATACATTCTATTCATGAGAAGTGTTTGTTAAGTTGCTTGTCTTTTCTAGTAAATTGAGACTGTGTTAAATCCACCCAGCTAAAATTGACAGAGAACACATTGGTATTTTGTTTGGTTGGATGATGTAATATAATCCTCCCACTGTGGATCATACTTTTAAATCCTTACTGTTATAACTTAAGTACACCTACACTATGAGCCTAAAAGCTCCTTACTGGCTTATGAATTTATATGCAATATTCTCCCTGTTACTGAGCATTATGCTATTTAATAGCGTAGGTTGTGATGTTCATTTCAGGCTTATGCTGCATGAAAATGTGCATTAAGATTGCACCTTATGACCAGAGATGATTACTTGCTCAGTATGTAAGCTCTGAAGTTGTTATAACAATTGATTGTTGTATTGCTGCACTAGCGCCTCTCCACCACAGCCACCCCACATCCCTCCCCCTGACCCCAAGCCTCCATTCCCAGTAGCATTTAATGAGCAGTTACCCTATTTGTATTGCCAAGGGCATGTTTGTTTTGTAAATCATTGCAAGAACTATAAAGATATAGTAGACCTTGCACAGAAAAGATCTCAAAACTGCATTCTATTAATTCATATTCTAGCTGCTAACAGCGAGATTAAAGGTTCAATCTAAGCATCACACAATTTCTGAAACTGGAAGCTTATTATCTCTATTGATGGACTATAATTAGCAGTAGTTTTATAATAGCAATTACCTGATGCAGATTATATCCTGTTTTCAGCCTCAGACACACAAAAAAGCACAACAGTAATCCACTGCAGTAGTAGTATTGCAGCAATATGACACCATCTGAGGCACTTTGCAGTAAAAGTGTCTACATTAGTTATACTAATTACTATAATTTATTGTTTTGCGTGTATGGAAATTTGACGGGGGCAGCACAAAAGCAAACCTACTATCATGGCTAAACTTCTGTTTCAGTATCTCAGCTTTGGATAGATAGAAACTTATTCCATATGGTGAAGTAAAACTTGCACATAAAGTCAGATCATAGACACCCTGCATATGAAATGATTTTCTGATCTCCTTACTATGTGGCAAAGCAGTGAATTCCATGTAAAGCAATTTACACTTGTTTTGTTTGAGGAAACAATTTGAGAAGATTTTGGTTTGATTTTTCCAGCAGCCCTTATTGAAAGTAATCTTTTTGTCATTTGATTGGGTTCTTTGTTACAAATCTATTCACCAAGTGCGAATATACTCTACAGGTACCTTTCCTTGCCATTAATTTACTTACACTTGCTGAATCTTAGCTGAAATCAGCTTGCTTGTTTCTCTTTGTAGTGATAGCATTTGAAGATGGGGAACTGTGACAGGGCTTGATAGGGAGTCTGTAGTTAAATAAGTGAATTCCCAGACAAAAGGATCTTGGCTCTCTGCTGGAACTTTGATCGTTCCCTGGGATTGATTTCTTATCAAATCCTGAAGAGAAAACATTTTCAATGCAAAGTTTCCTTTTTTAAAAATAAAAGGCCTAAAGGCCCAGCAGTAGGTCTACACTGTCAAAGGGGTCTAATCACTTAGGTTGTGAGGCTGTGTTCATACTATCTTATTAAACCCTAAAAGAAATTCTTTCTAAATTAATTCATAAAGCCTAACAGCCTTTCAAAAGAACAATTTAAAAGTGCCTACAAGGGATTTGAAAGGTAACAGGTTGAATGTAACTGGACCTGTTTTTATGGCCTTTGATTGTGCTTTTTCACAGCGGGGTACCATTCTTAATTTTGTTCATGTTCTTAAACTCTCATTGATGGTCAGCTGCAACAACCACTTAGAATATTACAGAGATAATCAGGGTCATTTCAAATTTCGGTAGTTCAAATAACCTTGACACTGGGGTAACTACAGCCATGAATTTACACACCACTTCACATCAGATAACTTTTCTATGTCTAAGCACCTGCATGAATATAATATATGCTTTCAATAATCGAATGAAAATCAACCAATAGGTAACAAATTCCAGTGCACAGTTTGCAAAAGGTACTCCTTGTCCAAATTCATCCCCACACATATCTTCTGACCACGGATTGCAGAATAAATACAATTCTGATATGAAATTCGCTTTCATGTTATGCATCATCTCTTTGAAAGGGGTCTGCAGAGAGAAACAGGGAAGCATCATTATGGTGGCTTAATTGGCTCCTTGCTTATATTGTGGTTTTTGACAAGCTTTACTTTGCTTAGAGGTTACATTTGGTTAAGTGATGATTTAAGCTGATCCATGAGTGCCAGTGTAAGGTCATTGAATTTCAAGTTTTTTTCCATAAAGGAAATTCTCCTTTCGGCATGCATCTGAAAGCAATATGTCACAGAAAGTAATGCCACAATGATTTCAGGCTCCATCCATCCAATAGGACTTGCAACATAGGACTCAGTCCCTCATCATTCATTCTGTCCTTCGAAGGGGAATTTGGAGGCAATGAAGAAGTGGAGAGGGGAGGTGGTAGTTGAGTGGGATGTAGTTTATTTTAGGGGGAGTGGTGACTCTTTACGGGGGAGGAAGTTCTTTACGAGGCAGAGGTTCTTTACGGCGAGTGGTGGTTTTTTACGGGGCAGAAGGTTTTTACAGGAGACATTGTTCTTTTTGGGGGGGTGATTGTTCTTTACAGAGAATAAAGAAGCATGTTTAAAGAGGGAATGAAAGGGAATGGCCAGTAGATTGGCAGTAGATTGGAGTTAGAGGACTGGAGAATATGGAAAGACTTGTAGCATTGAAGAAGATTGTAAAATCGGGAGTAGCAAGGCTATGGAGGAAATTAAATTCAGAAATGAGAATATCAAATTTGAGGCATTGTTTGGCCAACCTGCTATTCATTCTTCCAACTTTATCCTTTTCTGTCATGTAGATACCATTCATTTTTTGTCACCCTGCAAGTTCTTGAATTTTAATCTCTTGCTCTCTTTTATTCTCTGCCTGCTTTGGATCTACCCTCCTCCTGCAAACAAATTTCAATCCATGACTTCAATTCATTTACTGTCTTGCTTGCCCATTGCATGTTCCCCTCTCCGAATATATAGCCATCCAGATGGGAAGGTGATATTCCAGTGGTATTATCGCTAGACTACTAATCTGCCACAGCAGATGGTGGAACTTGAATTCAGTAAAAAAATGTACAGAACTAAGAATCTACTGAAAATCATGAAACAATTGTTGATTGTCAGAAAAACCCATCTGGTTCACTAATTACCTTTAGGGAAGCAAATCTGCCATCCTTACCTGATCTGGCCTGCATGTGGCTCCAGAGTCACAACGATATGGTTGACTCTCAACTGCCCCCTGAATGATGAACAACTAGGGATGGGCATAAATGTTGTCTCACGAATGAATTAAAAAAAATCTGCCTTCTTGTTTTTGTTACAAAAGTGGATAACCTCACATTTATCTACATTATCCTGTATCTACCATGCATTCGCCCACTCATTCCAACCTGTCCAACCATCTCTGCATCCTCCCACCCAGCTTTGTGTAATCTGCAAATTTGGAGATATTACATTTAGCTCCCTCATCTAAATCATTAAGATATATAGTGAATAGCTGGGGTCCCAGCACTGATCCTTGCGGTACCCCCTGGTTACTGCGTACTACTTGGAAACAGATCAGTTTCTTCTGTTCTTTGTTTTCTATCTGCCAACTGGTTTTCTATCCATCTGAATCACCACCCTTAATCCCATGATCTTCAACTTTACATATTTAATCTCATATGTCAGACCTTGTCAAGTTTGAATTCTTTAAATATTCAGGAATTCTAAGAACAAAATTGAAGACTATGGAAACTGTAGAATTAGAATACTTCCTCTTGACAAATAACACTGTAATTGACAGTTCCCTCAGTGTGGTATGTTATAAAAAGGCCTTAGAACCACTGTTTGTGCTGAGTTAGAGTAAAAGGGAGGAAATTAGAAGATTCAAGTATTTGGAACAGCTTCCAGAAGTTTCTTGTCATTGAAACATAGCATGTTATTCTGTAATGCAAATATATAGATGTAATAGGTATCATGGTATTAACACTCAGATTTTTTTTAAAAAAAGCTTTTAAAAACTTTTTTTAAAAAAAGTGAAGTAGATGAAAAAAATAGGCTAGCATGCTGATCTTTTGAATTGGAATTTGAATTCAGACCAGATTGATGGATTGAAAGTGTTATTTCTCAGATTAGTTCTTTCCAAAATTTTTCTGGAGTGATCCCATGTTAATGCATCGTGTGACCTGGAGCATTGAGTGCTGTAATGGCAGGGAGTGAGGTTGGAGCGGGAAGGAGAACATTAGACAGACAGCTTGTACAATCGTTATTGTGCTGGGAGCACCTGAAGCAGCTAAATACTTGCAAATAAGATCTGGCATATCGTAAGGCCTGATTTTGTAAATTGGACTTGTGCATAATTAGGTCTTTATAATTCTCTTTGTAACTTCATAATCCTTAAAATCTTAAAGTTTCACTTCTGCATGGATAAGATATTTGATATATATAACTGCAACTTATATGCAGAACCAGATTATACCATTGTCACCACAATCGGGCTTTAGTTATTTATACAACAAAAACTATATCCATGTGATATGCAGTCATAAAGAGTTTTGCTCAAAATGTTCAAAAATGTTATGGCTCATAAAACTTAAGCAAGTATACCACTTGTGCTATCTTTAAAATATAGACTGATTTGCACAACTTTAGCCGTTTCACTGACAGAAGCAGATCAAGATTGTTGCATCTATCTTTACACCCAGGATGTGCACTTGGTTTTAGCAGTGACTAATGAGTTAGTTGAGTGGATGAAATGAACACCTGCCTTTTCATGGGCTTTTTTTTTGTAGTAGCAGTTGGAATCTCAAGAGAACAGTCCATTGGCCACATTCACCAGTTAAAACAAATGTGAAGATTTAAAGCGCCCTCGCAGCTGTGTCTAAACCCATTTCCAATCTCATGAACTCTCAGCATAAATAGTGATGACATATAAAACTGATCTGTTTATAAACTTCAACTTAGTTATCATTAAATGATGAGCTGACACTTCAGCAAGCTATGAATAGAACATAGAACACTACAGCACAAACAGGCCTTTCGGCCCACAAGTTGTGCCGATCCTATCTATATTTACCAGGCCATAGACCTATCTGTAACTCCCAATCCCATTACATCCCATGTACTCATCCAGAAGTCTCTTAAAAGACCCTAGCGAGTTTGCCTCTACCACCATTGACGGCAACCAATTGCATTCACTCACCACCCTCTGAGTGAAAAACTTATCTCTAACATCTCCTCTGTACTTGCCCCCCAAACCTTAAACCTGTGTCCTCTCATAGCGACCATTTCAGCCCTGGGAAATAGCCTCTGAGAATCCTTTCTATCTATTCCTCTCAACATCTTAAAAGCCTCTATCAGGTCGCCTCTCAACCTTTGTCTCTCCAGAGAGAAGAGACCTAGCTCTCTCAACCTATCTTCATAAGGCATGCCCCTCGATCCAGGCAACATCCTTGTAAATCTCCTCTGCACCCTCTCAATAGCTTCCACGTCCTTCCTATAGTGAGGCGACCAGAACTGCACACAGTACTCCAAGTGGGGTCTGACAAGGGTCTTATAATATTTGCACAATGGAGGCATATAATATAGAATGTACACCTATGATTGTACTCAGCAAATTCTTGAAACTCAATAACTCGTAAATGCTTTTCAGAGGAAAGTGGGAATCTGCATTTAACAATGGGTCAATTTTAATGCTGGCCCAGGGAATGAAAAATGAGGTGGCAAAGGGGGTTGTTGAATAACGTGGGCAACAGTGTGCCAAGTCCCCAATATCAGGAGAGAAGAGCTGAAGAATGGAACTGAGTCCGGGGAAATAGTGACCAAGAGGCCAACAAGGGGTGCAACCTGTGGTCGGATCAGATGCTGAGGATGGTCGGGAGTGAGCAAACCAAGAGCCAGTTTCATGCAGATCAGTGGTGCATTGCAGAGTCTGCCAGTCTCATCTTAACCACCTGTACAGGCTAGTGAGGTAATGCCATAGATATCTTCAGATGTCTAAGGCGGTTGTCACCTGTGTGCTCCACTATAGGATGACTGGCAGTCCCTTGAACTGGAATGGAACCCAATTCCAGTGATGTTCAAATTTACTGTGTCATTGGACTTCTACGCCAACACTCTTTCCAGCGTTCTGCGGACATGTGTGGCATGTTACAGGCAGTCACACATCACTACATCAGAGAAGCTGTAAATGCCCACTTTAAAAGGGCTGCAGAATTCATACTTTTCAGAACGGATGGAAAAAGCCTGGTTTTCCACAAGTGTATGGAGCTTATCAACAATACCTATGTGGTGATTAGAGCTCCTAGCACTACCCTGTATACATTTAATAACAGAATGAATTTCTACTCTGTTAATGTGCAATTGGTGTGTGACCACAGATTATGTATCCTTTGGCTGTATCCTTGGAGACTGTCATGATGATGACATTTACATCACTGTTAAGTGCTACAACTGTTGAGGCTCCCACACGTCTGCATGGATTCTGAGTGACAGGTGCCACCAGCTGAAGACCTGGTTGATGATATCTGTCAGAAATTCTCAAACTCCAGCAGAAAATGCTACAACAAATCTCTGATTCCACGAGAGCCACTATAGAGTAGACTATGATATTCTTATAAACGAGGTCCCATTGCCTGGAACACTGCAGTGGAGATCTCCAGTATGCTCCTCACAGGATTATAGTCATCTGCTGGACATTGCACAACTTCAGGTAGCAGAAGGAGATCTTTCTGAACACTCCTCATCCAATGAGGAGGATTGATCTGAGTAGGCAGGTCTGCATGCTCGAGTATGAGCACCAGATGACAGATTGATGGAGTGATGCACAAGGGAGGCCTCCCTGCATTCTCGATATATCCCAGCAGCTATGACCCCTTTGAGAATCCATCAGCTCCAGGCCTTAAATCGATGGAACCTCCATGTTGTGTTGTCTGTGGCTGAGTGGGTGGGGATGCAGAGATCAGTTCCATTCAGGATGTCCACACAGGGTTTTATAAAAAGAGCGGGAGGTTTAATTTTAGGTGTGCACAGTACAGGTTCCAATCTCCAGCTCTTAGCAAGCTGTGGAGTCCCCAGTGATGTTACAAGCTATCACGTGATTATCCTCTTAAAAGAGCTGCACCACACAGTAATTCCCCAAATATCCTCCCCTTTTATTTCTAAAGCCCATCGTTCACCATTGCCCTCCTTTCCTTCATCTGGACCACCTGCCAGGATGCCCTTTGTGTTGTTGCTCCAACAGTTTCTTGTAAATTTGGAGGGATTGACACTCTGGTTCTCCACAGCCACCTGCCTTGAACTGTTAATTCTTGCTTTTGTGTACAGGATTCAAACCCCAACTGCCAATAGGCTGCGGTGGCCGCGTGATGTCACAAACGATCACATGACCATTCTCTTAGGGGCCATGCCGCACACAGTAATTCCCTAAATATGCAACACTTCAATTGTCAACAAAGACTCTCCATCCTTGCCACCCAAATCACAAGGATATCCATAATCCACCTTCACCCAGGCTTGAAGGAATTGCCACATTTGTTTTAGCTCTGCAATATTGACCAATTTAAGGTTGGTGCAGTTGGCAATGTGTCAGGTGTATCAAGCTCAATCTGCTTTGTGCTGAAATCCTGTAGTGGGCACTTGTTTGAGTTCAGTGCTTATATAGTGCATCTTGAGCCCCTGAACACAACTTATATAGTGCATGTAAGATAATAAAACCCCCCAGGCCTTCATAGGAGCATATGAAACAAAATATGATACCAAGCCACTTAAGGAGACATGAGGTAAAATGACCAAAATCTTGACCAAAAGCAGTATGTTTTAATGAGTAAAGGGTCTTGCAAAGAAAGAATTGAGGTAGAGGGATGGAGATTGTTTTGGAAGGGAATCCAGAACTTTGCATACAGGCAACTGAAGGCACAGCTACTAACGATGGAGCAACTAAAATTGAAATGTTCAAAAGATCAGAATTAGGTGAGCACATATCTCAGAAATTTATGAGGTTGGAGAGAGAGAGAGACGAGGAATTGTAGATAGTTTTCAAAACATGTGTGAGAATTTTAAAATCAAGATGTTACTTGACCAGGAGCCAACATCGGTCTGGAAGTCCAAGAGTGATGGGTGAACAGGATTTGGTACAAGTTAAGGCACAGCCAGCAGAATTTTGGATGATCTCAATTTTACAGAGGGCAGAATGTGGGAGGCCAGTTAGGAGTTTTGAGGAATAGTCAAATCTGGAGTTAAGAAAGGCATGAATGAAGGTTCAGCTGCAAATGTGTTGAGACAGAGGCACAGATGGATGATGTTACAGAAGGAGAATCTTGGGATCAAATGTAAAATAAAGATTGCAATCAGACTGGGTTTACTCTCAGGTTTTTGCCAGGGAGAGGGAGGGATTTAGTCTCTTGAATTAGGACCAAAAGCAGTACAATAACATGGAGGTCGCAAAGCAGTTTGAAGAAGATCGAAGAGTTATTTTAGTATCCAGGATACCTTTCTCTCCTTAACCAAGTCTCCCTTGAAAATATGCTAACTTGTCATTCATTTAAATATTTGTGGGGTTTTTGCAGCATATGAAATCGTAGCTATACTTTAACAGAAATATGTAAGGCATTTTTAGGATAAGATGCTATAAATCCAAGGTTTCCTTTATGTTGTTGGGAACTTTCCCTTTATTAGACTATTTTTTAAATCTCTTTAGGGAATGATTTGCTTATACAGACTATGTTCAAAGCTCTACATTGATTGTTTCCACAACAAATGTAATCAGCTTTTGTTTAGATTTATAGTAGTGCTGTATTTTTCAGAAAAGCAATAATAAATTAAAATTGTAACTGTAATTCCTACATTGCTTTAACACGTACTTGTTAAAACAAATTGCTTCTAACATCTATTTATTTGTAATGTTTAGGGGCTCAAGATGTAAAAGCCTTCTAATTAAAGAAAACTCTGTATTCTTAATTTATAACACCCAGGTCCTCAGTTGTGCTTGACCTAAAAGGTACAAACAGCTAATATTTATGAATCAATTATGGGTGGC
The DNA here is from genome assembly GCA_024679065.1 of Sphyrna mokarran. Lineage (NCBI taxonomy): Eukaryota > Metazoa > Chordata > Chondrichthyes > Carcharhiniformes > Carcharhinidae > Sphyrna > Sphyrna mokarran. The sequence goes on along the minus strand of JAGIQG010000006.1, from coordinate 55,858,210 downwards.
ATGGTAGCAAGTGGTTAGCACTGCTGATTTGGTGCCAGGATCTCAGGTTCAAATCCCAGCTTGGGTCACTGTCTGTGTGGAGTTTGTATGTCTCCCGTGTTGGTGTGGGTTTCCTCCAAGTGCTCCAGTTTTTTCCCCATAGTCCAAAGGTGTTTGGGTTAAATGAATTGGCTACGCTCAATTGTCCCCTAGTGTCAGAGGGGGCTAGCTAGATAAATGCATGAGCTGATGGGGATAGGTGGTTGTGCAGACTCGATGAGGCGAATAACCTCTTTTTGCACTGTATAATTCTATAAGCAGAATTTATTAAGCAAGATTTTACTTCACTGTTTGACAAGAAACAATGAAGACAACATAAAGCTTTCTGTCTCAAGTTCCTTAGAACTTCTCCTCGTTGTCTGTGAAGTGGTGTTGAACTGTCTCCAGAAGAGTTATACCCCAGAAGTCATAGTATCACTGTGTCAACAAAGATTCTGATTTTCCAATTTTTTATCCTGCAGTCTCTCACTATTCCTCCCTGATTTGAAGATAGTGAAAACGAACCTCTTCCATTGGCTATAGAATGCTAATCATCTTGTAACTCTAATCACCCTAACTCTGTAACTAGAGTCATAAAGACCAAAGACGTGCATTCATCCCTTTTCTCTTGGGTTCCTCTGTTTACATTCCATTATAAACAAATGATATGTTTCTTTTAATATGCACCATCACAAACAAAATCACATTTTCTGATCAATTACAGTTCATATCATAAGATCAGAAAATAATACAGATCAATTAAAGCAATGCATGAATTTGCTTAATGATAAGATGTCATCCTAAATTCATATTGGTTTAGTCAATCCTTCAAACTGATTTTAAAAACACCGAATTGTACTGTGAGAAATTAAAGTAGCCCATAGCTGCTCTGCTCAAGAACTTAATGATAAAACAATGACACGTTATTTCTAATAAGCAACAACATTCCTATAAAGAAATTCAAACTGAACCATTTAAAATGTGGTTACAGGATAAATTCTGTAAACATTACAACGCCTAAAAACGAATGGAATTATCAAAATCTTATATCCTGTATATCTTTAAAAATAACAATGAAGTTTGACAAACTCAGGTAGAAGAAGCCCTTTGTCATCTTGAACTCCACTTTGAATCCTACCAACCTGATGAGATGAATGCACAATCTCCCCAATGATTGTTAATGAAAAAATGTGGTATGTCTCAATTGATTTACACTGCAAAATTATACAGTGCAAATACTTATGGAATTAAAAAATGGTCTGCAAAAAAAAACAGATATTGTGCTTTTTATTCTAGGCATATTGCTAAGTCATTAAAACAAGATGTAAACCAAAGTTTGGGTCAGCTAATATTATACCAATGATAATTGTGCCCCTTGTCAATCTTATTTGGTTAAAATTTATGACAGAGAATTCAGGCAATTTGGTGCAGGTATCATCTAATTCTTTTTAATTTGGGAAATCCAGATGAAAGGTCTAAGTTGGACTCTAGCATTTTAAAGACAATGAGTGATTAACCAATACCAAAATTTAAAAGCCTATGAGTTGTACAAGAAAGAGAAAACTGTGAAAGATAAAGTCCTACGGTTTTGTGATTTAAGCCTCTGCATAGCTGTGCTGTGGAGTGGTGAGACCCTGTGGTTCCCTCCGTAGGTAAGGAGAGAAAACAAAGAGCAAGTCATTCTCATAGATCTCCAAGCAGTCTGTTTATAATAGATCCACTTTTACCTTCTTGGTTACAGAAGGATGTGGGCATGAATGTCATTTATAAAAGAAAGTACAAAAAATGTTTTTATTCATTGATTACTGCTGGGAAGCATGCCACAGAGAAGGAGAGCTGGCCTTGCAAATAGCAATGGCCCTAAAATAAATAAAACAACAGTTGCTATATGCCAGCATATAACCACACTTGTCACCATAGATATGAGCATCTGACTCTTGTTTTCTTGGAGGTAATATGTGAATCAAAACATACCGTGTGTTCAGATTTGCATTCACCTTCATTATCAAACCAAAATGGTAACATAGTAACACAGTGGTTAGCATGCTGTCTCACATCACTAGGGACTCAGATTCAATCCCGGCCTCGGGTCACTGTGTGGAGTTTGTATGTTCTCCCTGTATCTCATGGGTTTCCTCCGGGTGCTCCGGTTTTCTCCCTCGGTCCAAAGATGTGCCAGTAAGGTTGATTGGCTAAATTGCCTCTTAGCGTCCAGGGGATGAGAAGGATAAATGCATGTGGCTACAGGGATAGCGCCTGGTTGGGATTGTTGTCATTGCAGGCTCGATGGGCCAAATGGCCCCTCTCTATTTTATACGGTTTCTATGATTCTACGTTAGGTGATAATTCAATGCATTTGCTACATTTCTGTAATTAAATTTATAATAGTTGAAGAAAGATAAGCACAATGAAGAGGTGCCAACCTCTGCAGTTGATCTGATATTTTAACCATGAGCATTTCCTTTACATCCTATTGGATGTAATTTGTCAGCAGTTGTTGGGCAATGAGCTTAAAAATTGGAACCGTCTAAACATTGTACTGACTTCCTTCAGTTCTTTTGTAATGCCCAATTACCTTTTGTCCATGATTCTCATGAGAACCCAATGTGATACTTAACTGTGTTAATTAGAGGAAAAAGAAGTCACTTGTGCATTTCCTGACACCATAGCACTTGAAGTTGCACATCAGTAGTTAAAGCACCCCTCTGAGATTCACTAATAATGTAAAAGACATCAGCAAACATGACCGTGTCCCACACAATATCTTTCCAATTATAATCACTCAAGTCTGTGATACATTTTTTTTAAAAATTTGTATATACAGGCCATCGTGTTTGATGGACTTGTGTATTTTCAGTTACAAGCAAGAACATGTTAAAAATCTGAGATACACTCTGTGATCAAATGACATTTACATTAATTATGTTATTTGCTGAGCATCCGGGTTGCATTTCACTTGCCTAATATATTCACTGATCATTGCTTACTTCTACATGGTGCATGGTTTTTACAGTTAAATTTTCCTTCATGTAACCTATTTCGCTGTGAATGATTCTGCAATACTGGATATATTCAATAAATGAGGACCATTGCACACTTGTGTTTTTCAGGTTGATTGGTAAACTCACATTCTGCTCCCCCTAGTATAATATTCGCCTCAACCACCACAAATCATCCATTCAAAAATTTGAACTCATTTAGTCTGGCTGTCATCAATACTCCTCTTGTCAGTATGTACTGACAGAAAGTAATTATTTAACAATGCCAATGCCTCTATTTGTCTATAAACAATGTGTCTTAAATTTTAACGCAACTTGGTACACAGGGTATGGCCCAAGGAAGAACTGGTTAGTTTCTGGTGAGATTTTGGATCCAAATCCTGGATTTTTTTTAAAGGATCCATTAACATTGGGAGATAGGATGAATTGCTTTTAAATTTTGGAATGTTGTGGATTGTTTTAATTACAATGTTGTTGATTGTTTTAGAAAGGTATGAGTTGTCTTAGCTGCTGTATTGGAATTTGTCACAGCTATCAAAATGTGAGCACAGTTTTCAGAGCAGCTTATTGGATGTTGGTTGGCCTGAAATCACCTCTGAGAGATGGAAACTCTTAATAAAGTTATTTATTTTCTCAGCTTTGAAATTACAGAGCATCAACTCAGGCAGGAAAATGCCTCAAGAAAGAGCTATGTAATTGTAATAACTTTTGAGATACAGCAATATAGTCTATTGAATGCTATCTTCATGAGTAATATTACTGTTACCAATTTTAATAATTGTTCTTGTCTATCCAAATTTCCCCAATATAAATGTATTAAAGCATTTGTGTCATTTTTGATACCTGTTATAAGTTTTGTTTCATACTCCCTTTATGTAGCTCCTAATATCAGGATAGGTTTAGCTCAGTTGACTGGCAATTGGTTTGTGATCCAAAGCAATGCCAACAGTGTGGGTTTATTTCTTGTATTAACTAAGGTTATTAATTAAGGTCCTTCTCAACCTTACTCCTTGTCTGAGATGTGGTGATCCTTAGGTTAAATCTCTACTAGTCAGCTCTCCCCCTCGAAGGGTCATCTGGGACTATGACGTCTTTAATTTAGTTCTGTGTTGTCATCTTTCGTTGCTAGTCCTGTCGATGATGGGCATTCCCTATATTTTAACATGCTGTTTGTTTCCATCTCATCATGACCTACAGCCTGTTATGCCAGTCTACCTGTGATTTTCTGTGCTACCCTGTTTACACACACTTAGCATTTTCAGTGATAGTGTTTTTCCCGTCAATTACATTTCTCTCAGACTATCCAATAGATCATCCTTTTCTTGGGAGGGAGAGAAGATAATTTCATAGACATCTAAGTGGCGTGAATGCTTCCTCAGTCCCTCCTCCTTATCCTGAGGTATTGTTATACACAATCCCCTTATCTTGAGACATTGTTATACACAATCCCCTTATCCTGAAACATTGTTACACACAAGTATTGCTTCTCAGACACTAAAGCCTTGCAATGACATTCCATTTCCTTTCCTTTTAGTGATGATAAGCACATGAGGAGCATTGTTATTGCTCCAGAACCATTCTGTTCAACAGCGAAGTCCCCAGGATGAAAACCCAACAAGTTACTGGCATAATCATATCACAGATGTTAGTTGCTAGCCATCGAATTGTACAAAGTCCAGCAATGCCTCCTGTCTTTTAATCTGCGCTCCTACCCTTTGCTGCATGACCAATAGACTACTTTGTTTCTAATATTTTAAATATACTGACATAATTTAAGTGATGTAGAGATGCCGGCGTTGGACTGGGGTAAACTCAGTAAAAGATTTATTCAATGGCAGGTTAGGTGTAAGGATTCACATTCTAATCAGTAATCTGTAAACTGTCTGTGCTGGTATGTGTGCTTTTGGAGACCAGAACACCTCATTCGCCTGACGAAGGCACAAACACCAAAAGCTAGCAAGTTTACTATCAAATAAATCGGTTGGATTTAAAATTGGTGTTGTCAGAGCTCTTATATAATTTAAATGAAGATATCTAAGTTACCTAACAGACAAAGTATTGGCTGAATTTCAGACCAAGAACCAGAGACCCAGACAATTTTCAAGAGCTGTTCTCCCAATCCCATCAAGAATCAAATTCCTGTGTTCATCGGAATATGTATCTAAACATAATTATGAACATAAATCTAAACTGTTGATTATGAATATAATGAGCTCTTGTATGGAAAGAATTTTCTGTATTGGGGTTTCCAAAATTATTTTGCCAACTAATTCTTGAAAGCTGTTTACCTCATTTTTTAAGTAATAACATGTTGGAAAAACATCATTAAACAGCTGTACCCAGCTAAAGACTCCTGGCACCATCAAGCAGGAAGCTTGGTGTTGTGTCCTTTGACTGTGTGGTTTTAGTTGGTTAAACTCCTGTGCACTCTTAGTTGCCGCTGAACTTGGATGCTTGCCAACCTGCACTTCAGATGTTTGAACTTGGGTTTGTGTGGTTTATTTCTACAAGTTGCTGGTTGGCAAACTTCTAGAGACCATAATTTGAGACAAAATTAGCCACATGGACAAATGCATGCAAATTAATTAAAGAAAGCCAGTGTGTACTCCTTCAGAGAAGATTGTGTTTAACTAACTTGCTGGAGTTTTTTGAAGAGGTGACAGAGAAGGTTGATCAGAGAAATGCCGTCGACGTGCGTATATGGACTTTCAAAATGTTGTTTGATACAGTGCTATACACCAGACTTGTGAGAAAAGTTACAGCTCATGTAATAAAAGGGACAATAGAATGTGGAACTGGCTGAGTGACAGGAAACAGAAAGTAATTGTTCATAGATATTATTTGGACTGGAGGAAGGTTTGTAATGGAATCCCCCAGTTGTCAGAATTGGGACCCTTGCTTTTCCTGACATATACTAATAACCTAGTCTTGATGCACGGGGCACATTTTCAGAGCTTTCAAATGATAGAAAACTTTGTGAACTGTGAAGAAGAGAGTATAGAACCTCAAAAGAACATGGATAATTTGGTGGAATGGATGGACAGGTAGCAGATGAAGTTCAATCCAGAGAAATGTGAAATGGTACATTTTGGTAGAAAGACAGTTTTAAAAAAGGCACAATTCTAAAGCAGGCACAGGAGCAAAGGAACCTGGAATATGTGCATTAGTCATTGAAGTTGGCAGCAAGTAGAAAGAGAAAGCAGTTAATAAAATGTATAGTAGCTAGGTTTTATTAATAGTGGGATAGAGCACACAAGCAAGGAGGTTATGTTGAAATTATAAAGGGCATAAGTTTGGCTTCAGCTGGAGTATTGCATCCAGTTCTGGGTGCTGCATTTTCAGAAAGATTAAAAGCATTGGAGACGATGCAGAAAAGATTTACCTGAATTATTCCAGGAATGAGTAATTTCCATTATGAAGATAGATTTGACAAGTTAAGACTGTTTCACTTAGAGAAGAGAAGGCTGAGAGGAGATTTGTGGGGTATTCAAAGTCATGAGGACTCTGGACAAAGTAGATAGAGAAAAATTATTTCTGCTCATGAATGAATTGAGAATAAGAGGCCACAGATTTAAAGTACTTGGTAAAAGAAGCAATAATTACAAAAGTAAAACCTTCTCCATGCAGTGAGTGGATAGTGTCTGGAATGCTGTGCCTCAGAGTGTGGTGGAGATAGGTTCAATTGAAGCATTCAAAAGGGAATTAGACTTTTATCTGAAAAATAGAATGCCCATATTATGGGTAGCAGGCGGGATATTGGCACAAAGTGAATTGTTTGTTCAGAGGGACCGTGCAGACATGATGGGCCAAATGGCCTCCTGCTGTGTAACAACTCTGCAGTTTTGTGACAAGCAGGAACATGTGTCCCATATCAAGGAACTAGGAAATCCATTCTTGTATAACTTGGTAATTTGAAAGCATAATATGCTAATAATTTGAATTTGGATTTCCTAAACTTTGTCTTGAAAATTGTGTGGAAATTATTGAGATGATAAAATCACAGTAGCTGCACAGTGTTCTGTCAGGGAGCATAAATTATTGGACTCCGTTGAGCTAATTCAAGAGGTGTTCAGAATGATCCTTGTGATAATGTAACGAATATCTGGCTGTGTGACCACTTGTAAAAGGTTATTGCATAGTTTTTCTAGTGATTAGATTAGAGGTCAGTAAATACTCCTGTGGAGCAACAGCGATAGCTGTAAAGATGTATCAACTGAAGCAGATTTTCCAAAGAAATAGGAAATTGCATCCATCCTTTAGCCTGCTTTGACTTACAATAGACCATTAGTGACTTGCTTCTGGCAGTGTATAAGTTTTCTAACTTTCATGAGGATTCTGTAATCACAGAAAAATGTTGGTCGAAATGATGAAATATAAAAATTCTATGAACTGATAGAAATTGAAAAGTTAGTATGTAAGAAAATGATTTGATGATTTTAGAATTTGGAAATTTTCAGTTTTTGCTTTTAAAAAAATTAAATCTTGTGATGAATGAATTTGGTGATATGGAAAATGTCTGTAAAATGTGGCTATCCATAGAGTCATAGATACCCTACAATGCAGAAGGAAGCCATTCGGCCATTGAGCCTGTGCTGATAACAGGCCCACGCAGGTCCCAGCCATATGACACCACGTATTTACCCTGCTAACCCCCTTGACACTCAGGGGCAGTTCACCATAGCTAATCACACTCATATTACACTCAGTTGTCATATATTTAAATAAGCTTCATGAGAAACATGGTCCTATTCCATTTTGTTAAAATGGTCTTCTTGGGTGTTAGTGTTTGTGTGCTATATGTTTAAGTGAGTACAATGAATGTTCACTTCTCACAGCAAATGATTTTTTAGAAATAATTGTTTGCCATCACCCAGTCAGACCTACCTGCCTTTTCTATGTCTTGTATGGTAACAGATGTGCTAGTGAGCTTAATATGTCTGGTCACTCTATTAAATACTGTACAGGAAAGGAGATAAGATATAAGAGGCTCAACTATGCTGTTGCAATCAGCTCATCCTTCAAAATGCCAGCCAGCAAAATAGCAAGAATGCCATCTGTAGTTAACTACACGAAGAAATGTTTCCCTGAACGTGATCCATATGTGTGACATGGGAATAATAGATTTGTATACATTATTTATGGTGAGCACAAACAACTTAACCAAGTCCAAATAAATTAGATACATGTTGATAAAAGCCTAGGGACGTCATGTACATTGCAAGGTTCACAACCCTTTCAGTGAAGTAACTTCTCCTCATTTCAGTCCAAATGATTAGCTCTTTATCCTGAAACTGTGTCCCCAAGGTTTAGATTAAATACCAGCAGAAACAATCAGCGTCTACGCTATCAAGCTGCTTCGGAAACTTGTACATTTCGATGAGATCAACTCTCATTCTTCTACACTCCAGAGATTACAGACCTACAATAGGTTTTGCTAAGTCAGATACCTAAATACCCAAAATGTTAGTTTAACTTACTGCTAGCAGAGAACTAGAAGACATAAATACAAACTGAACAAACCTCAAGTGAGACTAAACCATATCTAGTGTACCACTCATGTGGATTAGACTTGTAGCAATTAATTCTGTGTTAATGAACTTCTTTAAAAAAGATCTGAATCAATATTTGGATAAGAGCTGGATTGAAGCTTATGATAATAAACATTAATTTGGTTGATCATAGAATCTCTACAGCATTGAAGGAGGCCATTTGACCCATTGTGTCTGTACCAGTCATAATCCCACCCAGGCCTTAATCCTGTATCTATTTACCCCTGCTAATCCCCCTGACACTAAGTCAATTTAGCATAGCCAATCGACTTAACATGCACATCTTTGGACTGTGAGAGAAAATTGGAGCGCCCAGAGGGAACCCACGCAGACTTGGGGAGGATGTGCAAACTCCACACAGACAGTGATCCAAGGCTGGAATTGAACCTGGGACCCTGGTGCCGTGAGGCAGTGGTGCTAACCACTGTGCCACCGTGTCGATCAAGTGGCCTCTGGAGCAGGCCGCATCTTTCCTACTGGAGTAGAGATGTTTTCAGTGCAACAAACTTGAGCTATTTTACCAAATAACTTTACAGGCATCATTCAATAAAGTTTTCCTTAGTATTGTCAAAAAATAAATGAAACTTAAGAAACATAGGGAACTATTTCGTTAGGTAAAGTACACCCCAATTGCTATTCATAGCTCATTAGAAATAAGCCATTCAGTCTTCTGAGCCTGGTCTGCCATTCAACAAGATCATGACTGATCTTCTACATTCCACTTTCCTGTTCTATCCCCGTATCCTTAGTGACCATAAGCCTATCAGTCTCTATTTTGAATATACTCAACAACAGGGCTTACACACAGTTTACAGGGTAGATGGAGGAAGTATGTTTCCCCTGGCCCAGAGGGCCTAGAACTAGGGGACACTGTCTCAAAATAAAAAGCAGGCTAAGTAGGACTGAGGTGAGGAAGAATTTCTTCACTGAGAGCTAGGGGAAGCTTTGGAATTCTTCTCAGAGTGCAAATTTTCCCTGAGCAAATGCGAACCATCGGAAAATGCAATTAAAACTTCAGATAGTTCTGACTGGGTTATACCAATAGTTACCCAGAAAATGTGAGAAGGAGTTAAACCACATCTAACACCTGGACAAATATTGCACCAAATAACCAGAGGAACATGTCACAGCCCCCAAATCCCAGATGTTTTACCCACTCCGTGCCCTCACAGGATTTCCCCTACCTGCAAAGGATCCCTTATCGTGCCAATCCCAAGACTCAACACCATTACCGACCCCTAGACCCAGCTCCTTCCCACCCACCGATCCATGACTTGCTCCCCCCCACAACAACCTCATCATCCCAACCTCTGCAATCTTCCACATGACTTCCTACACCCCCCACAACTCCCAATTCTTATCCACTTACCTGAGACACCATCTCCCTGATCTTTTAATCTCAATGGACCTTTAAACTTACTTGTTTAAGGAAGCTTGTGTTGTAAAAAGTGGCTCCTTCATTTTGATTCTCTGCACTTTGTCACTGGGTCCCAGGCATGTGCTACACTACCTAGATCTCATAGAAACATGGAAACTAGAAGCAGGAATAGGCCATTTGACCCTTCAAGCCTATTCCACATTCATTATGCTCATGGCTGATCATCAAATTTAGTATCCTTTGATTCATTTAGCCCCAAGAGTTATATTTAACTCCTCTTGAAAACATTGAATTTATTTTGGCCTCAAATACTTTCTATTGTCATGAATTCTACAGGTTCACACTCACTGAGTGAAGAAATTTCTCCTTGCCTCAGTCCTAAATTGTTTAGCTATTTAGCCTAAAGAGCTGTATCTAACTTCTTCTTGCTTGTCCTGAGTCGCAATGTTGGGTGAGATAGTATTAGAAAAGAATTGACTAAGGTAATTGGGAACAGAGTGACAACTTAATGCTGATTGTCACCCGAGAAAGTTGAGACCCAATGTTTAACCCAATTCCATGAGTCTTGATTCTGTGTGGCACCTCTTGTGTGGCACCTTATCAAATCCTTTTTCCAAATACAATACATTGCATCCACTGGGTCCCCTTTATCCACCTGCTAGTTACAGCCTATATAAAAAAATGACTTTGTTAAGCATTCCTTTTCTTTCATAAATTGGATTAATTCTGCTCAATCATATAATGATTTTTTAATTGACTTGTTGTCAAACAGCTTATAATAATAAATTCAACATTTATAATGGGAAAATGTATTCCTTACCAAGCAGCCTAACCTGCCACGTTCAGAGTGTTTTCATTTCCCAGGAATCCTGAATGTAACCAGCATGGAAGAGGACTTGTTCCCTCATAGAGTAAATATGAAGTGTTTGTTATTATAACAAGTTGTTATAATTTGTAATGTACTGCATGAATAGATGATAGAAGCAGACTCAATAGTAACTTTAAAAGGAAATTGGATAAATATTTGAAAGAGAGAAATTTAGAAGGCTGTGGGAAAAGAGCAGTAGAGCCAGACTAACCAACGAATTCTTGCAAAAACCTGATGGACAGAATAGCCAGTGTGATTCTGTGAAGCAACATTTTGCTGGGTACACAAGGAATCACTATAGTAACTCAGTCCACTTTTTATTGATAATTACAGAATTGTTACAGTGCAGAAGGAAATCATTTAGCCCATCATGTCTGCATCAGCTCTCCAACCAAACATCTTGATTTAGTGCCATTCCCCTACCATTTCCCTGAACCCCTGCACATTATTTCCATTCAAGAAATCATCTAATGACCTATTGAATGACTCAATTGAACCTGTTTCCACCACACTTGCAAGGAGTAGATTTCAGACCTCAACTACTCGTTATCTGAAAAACTTATTTGTCAAGTCATATTTGCTTCTTTTGCAAATCACTTTAAATCTGTGCACTCTCATTCTTGATCCTTTCTCCCTATCTATTCATCTTTAGCCCCTTCGTGATATTCTCTATCAAATTTACTCTCTAAACTCTTCTGCACTGTCTGCAGTATATATATGTATATGCTTCCTACTGTGTGGTGCCCACTCTTCACGATACTCTAGCTGAGGTCTAACTAGTGTCTTGCACAGGTTCAGCATAATCTCCTTGCTTGTATAGCCCTGAATGCTGTCAGCTTTATTAACTGCTCTCCACTTGTTCTGCCATCTTCAATGATGTATGCATGCATGTCTCTCTCGTCCTGCATCCCTTTTAAGAATTTTGCCCCCTATTTTTTATTCCTTCTCCATGTTCTTCCTTCCAAAATGCATCACCTTACACTTTACCTTGAACTTCATCTGCAACCTATCTATCCATTCCATCTACTTGTCTATTTCCTTTTGAATCATAGAATCCTGACACTGTAGAAGGACATCGTTTGGCCCATTGAGCCTGCACCGACAACAATCCCACCCAGGCCCTAACTCCCTAACCCCATGTATTTAGCAGAAAGAGAATAGTCAAAAGAGATGAAAGCAATGAAGGTTGCAAATACAACCAAAACAGTGGATGACCAAAAGACAATCCATGCTCTGAATCATTACTTTAAGAGGCTAGCTTTGAATCAAACATCTCCCCCAAAGATATGCCAATATAAATTAAGACTGAGTTAGATTTTTCACCACCAAGGCACATATATCATCAAGAACAAAGCAATAGAATATATGTAAACCACCAAGAGTAAAGCCATGAAGTATATATATAAAAATATGCTAGTAAACAGCAGCCAACATGGATTCACAGGAGAAAATCATACCTCAAGTTTGAGAAAGTAATGTCTCAAGTAGACTGTTAAGCCATGACATAAAGAACCTTGATTGAGAAAACTATCCAGCAAAATCACAATTCTGAGATATTTGGGGAAATGGTGGCATTGTTGTACTGTCACTGAACTAGTAAATCTATTCTAGGCTAATGCTCTGAGGACATAGGTTCAAATCCCGTCATTAATGGAATTTAAATTCTATCTAAATGAATAAATCTGGAATTGAAAGCTAGTCTCAATAATAGAAATTATCATTGATGTAAGCACAAATGTATTTTAGGGAAGGAAATCTGCCATCCTTACCTAGTCTGACTTACATGTGATGCCAGACCCACAGCAATGTGGTTGACTCTCAAGTACCTTCTGAAATGGCCCAGCAAGCCACTCAGTTCAAGGATAGTTAGGGATGGACAACAGATGTTGTCTTTGCCAGTGATGCTGACATCCCATGACAGTATAAAGAAAAATAAAGATAAAGTATGTCAATATTGGGATTTGGGAATCCCTGGCATTTATTTCCTTTCTCCAATTGCCCTTAACTGTGTGGTTTGCGAGGCTGTGGAAATATAATTCAATCTATATTGTTCAGCCAGTCATTAAAACAGTGGTTTGCCGATCTTTTCGGTTGAATGGATTGGCAATCCTGGACCCCGCCCTCTAAATTATAACAATTTCCTCACACATCTACATTGCTGAATGCAAAATTCATTAGTGTCCTGTTTCAGCGACTTGCTTGCATTATTGCTGGTGCTGTACATTGCAGTGAGCTTCAATGCAGTTGGGCACATGGAAACCTTTAACTTCCTTTCAGATGAAAGGTAACATTAGCCTGCAGAAACATGCCTTTTTAAATACTTCATCACATGACACTTCCCTGCTCTTCCTGGATTCAATCAATTTTCTTTAATTTAAGCTCATCATGCTCAGTCATTGCCTCCATGTATTTCAAATGTTTGCAATTTTTATTCATCCATTACCGATATGCTTGTGTGCTCATTTTTTATGACACGAGGTGAATGTGCTGCAAGAATCTTTATTTTAACAAGCGTATCTAAGAAACTAATTGGACAGAAAATTCATAGAATATAAAGAGACAAATTGAAATCGGGAAATTTTATTTGACGCAAAATTTATCTTTCAATATTTGAGAATGAAGTAGTGATACTAGGATGAAAATTAAGCATTGAAGTAAAAGTGAATCAAGTGTATCTAAATGAAAATGTTCTTTCTAGCTTTCATGACAGCAAATAAATCAACATCATTGAAATTAATATTTCTTGCCAATTCGTACTCCATGCTTAGAATTGTAAACTAAACGAATCAACTATCGCAAGTCAGGCAGCATCTGTGAAACAATCTGTCAACCTCTTAGGTGCAGGCCATTCGTTAGAATAAAAAAGGTTTGAGGAAGCATCCAAACACAGTTGGTCAACTTTTGTCTTCTCCACAGATGTTATCTGACCTAGTATTGTTTCTTGTATTGTTTGCTTCTGCGTCCAGTGTAATTAATTACTTGTTTTTAAAGTCTGGTATTGCCATTGGAGTAAGTCATCAAAACTATTTCAAATAAACATTAAATTCATTTAAGTTACTATTAATAACAGTAGCTGTGGAGGAAACGAGAGGTAGCCATACACTCTGATTCCAGTGCTAATTACAAATACATTGAAAGTCAAAGCCTGAGAGAGTATGAATGGTTGTTCATCTGTTTTAGTTGAAATTGAGAACCTCAATTCTTCTGGTTATACAATTTGTTTTAAAAATCTAAATCAATAATTCAAACACGGAATGAATTCAAAGATAATTGATAAAATACCATTTTTGTCACCGACTATAATTTCCACTAACATAAAAAGATGTTACTATATCTCACTGAATGCTCTCTGCAATAGTTAACAGCTGATTTTCACTGGATAGGTACATCTTAATCATTGGTTTCTCATCATTAAATAGCAATATGCGGATCATCAACAACCTGCAGGATCACAAGAAACTACAAAAGGTTGTGAATGTAGCCCAATCTATCACACAAATCAGCCTCCCATTATTGAATCTGTCTACATTTTCCGCTGCTTCGAAAAAGCGGCCAGCATAATTAAGGACCCCACAAACCCGGGTCATATTCTCTTCCACCTCCTATTGGGAAAAAGATACAAAAATCTGAGCTCACATACTAACCAACTCAAGAACAGTTTCTTCCCTGCTGCTGTCAGATTTTGAATGGACCTACCTTACACTAAATTGATCTTTCTCGACACCCTAGCTATGACGAACACTACATTCTGCACTCTCCTTTCCTTCTCTATGAACGGTATGCTTTGTCTATATAGCATGCAAGAAACAATACTTTTTACTTTATACTTATCATGTGACAATAATAAATCAAATCAAACCACCCGTAAGTAACTTTTAGAAAATGTAATCTTGAAGCTAAGTAATAGCCTCCTGTGATGATAGTGTGCTCTTAATATATTTTATGTTTAGGGAGACTGCTTTAAGATTCAGTGTTATTCTTCAAGGAGTCAGTTTATCTGGAGGGAATGTAGCAGATATTGAGAAAGCAGATAATAGCTCATTTTAACTAGGAGTATGTCATTTTGCAGAGTTAATGCAGCTTTGTTTACTTAAGTTCTCCTGGGGTTTCAGTTTAGATTGACTGAGTCGTGCGATATTAGGTTAATGGCGGGAGGGAGCTAGGCTTGCAGCAGAAAATAATGGTTTCTCTTTTATTTTAAAAAGTGTGTATTTCTGGAGAGGGCTGTTTAAAGGTAGACGTCTACAAGCAGCACTGTCTCTTTATAAAACCTCTCTGAAAGCTCCAAACCTATTAACCCAAGTCCTAACAGGTGTACCTACAACACATGGACTGTAAAAGTTCAAGAAGGAGGCTTGCTACCACCTTATGAAGGAGAATCAAGATTTAACAATAGATGCAAGCCTTGCCAGTGATGCTCACATCCTATGAATATATTTAAAAGTACCATCTTTATGGTATAGCATACAAGAACCATAAAGTTTAAGTTTCAACCATAAAGTCTAAGTTTAAACCTTTAAAACTATAAATGGAATTCTCCCAAACCCCCACCAACATGTTTGATGGTGGGATTGGGAGCAGAATAAGGGAGACTCAAAAATCAGTTGCATGGCAACTGATTTGTACCAGAATCTTTGATGCAGTGTCTCTCATTTACATTCTACTAATAGGATGCATACGAATGCTTGATTTCTACATTCCCCCCCACCGCCACCGCTGCCGCCACCCCCGCCCCCCCCAACCTCCTCTCCCCACTGCCGCTCCATGTCAAATTCTCCATGATGCCAGCGGGAAAACATATTTGGAACAATGAGTTGTGCATATGTCAGGACCTAGTTGAACATTACCTAAGGCTGTCTTTGGATTTTGGGATGGAACTGCCTGCGTCCCTGAATGCTGGTACACCACAGCAGTGGAGCAGTGGGTCAGGGAATCCCTGAAGTGGACTTTTCACAGTCAATGCACTGGAAAGAGTGTCCATATTCCTGCTTCAGAATGTTCCTAGAGATTCATCTTCATTTTCAGGTGGTCCACTACCTTTCTTCAATAGTTGGTCAGTGATATTGGATGCTTTCCAGTATGGCACCTGACCATGATGGCGGACTACACACCATTCAGAGCTGCCCACCACTGAATACAACTTAAACACCAAGATGCATAATTAATCAGGTTGGAGCCGGAAGATTTGCCCTATTTTCCCAGCAGCCTACACAGTGGGAAATGCTCCACCTTCCCACTGTTGCACGAGGCTTAATCTCAAAATGAGATTTAAGTAACAACAATGTATCATCGAATAGTGGGCTACTTATCATGTTACAAAATAAATATTTTATGTATGAGCACCTCACTTTTTCAGCACAACGAGTCACTGCAAACTCCACTCATGAAGGAATAACAAGAAGAAATCACGTGACTATCAACTGTGTTATCTTTTAAATAGGCAGATTGACTATTAAACAGGAAATTCACCGTTTTTGTTAGACATAATCCTAAAACGTGAGGATCTGTGACCATGTTATATTTAACATTACTTTCTTTATTTCTTTAATGTAGTTTATTCTTTCTTGTACCTTAATTTCATCAACTTTTCCTCGCTGTTTAATAAATATAGTGTGCATGGACAGGCTACATCTATTAAAGTTAACTAAAGATGGCTAGTAAATTTGATTTTAATTGAATGGTTGATGTAGGAAAACACATATGATTCTTGCATGATGGAATATGTATAAAATTTCTCTAACAACCAATGAATATATCCTGAAGTAACAAATGAGATGGTTATAATTTTAATGCTAGATTTGCCTCAAATACAGAAAATTATGGGCTAAGACCCCACTACAGAGACCTGAATGCAATCTAAACTGAAACTGAATGTGATACTGAAGGTGTGCAAAGAACACAGAAAGAAAAAAGGCAACTTTTAACCTAAGTGCAATTTTCAATCATGAAGTAGTTATTCATGAAAAGCTCAGATTAACCAGTGGTTCATCTCATTGCTGTCTTTGGAAATTTGCTGTGTTTGAAATAGCTGTCACATTTACTGACATAATGAAAACTTCATGATATATTTCATTTCAAGTAGCATTTTAGTCAGTTATATTAAGAAGCTATATAAATGTAAGTTATTTCTTTCCTTTCATTCAAATGCAGTTGGCCGATTTATTGGATCCTTTACAGCATAACCAAGATCAGATTTTTGAATAGATCTACCAAAGACACGTGAATGAGGTTGATTGGCCATGCTAAATTGATCCTAGTGTCAGGAGGATTAGCAGGGTAAATGTGTGGGGTTACAGGAATAGGGCCTGGATGTGATCGTAGTTGATGCAGACTCAATGTAAGGGCTTTGGCTCACAGGGCTTAGGCAAGAAGGGCAAGGTAAAGTAAGTTCAAACTCTTTACTGGGTCTAGAATTCACTAGGTGATTGAGGGACATGCAATGTGCTGTTTCTGCATGATGTGTGAGCTGGTGGACCCCAAGGTACTTCCCAGTGATCATGTCTGCAGTAAGTGCTGGTTGTTTGAAGAGCTCCAGCTCAAAGTAGACGAGCTGAACTCTGAGCTTCAGACACTGAGACACATCAGGGAGGAGGAATGTTACCCAGATAATGTGTTTCAAGAAAAAGACACACCCCCTAAACTGACAAACTCTGATGGGGATCAGGAACAAGAGGGGGTAGAGGAGGGGAATGGAGGGAGGAAGGAGGGGAGTGGGAGGAGGAAGGGTGGGGGGAGGGAGGAGGGGGAGACCCAAAAGCCTCAGCCCCTGAATCTGCACAACAGGTTTGAGATACTTGCGACCAATGTGGACAAGAACGAGGACTGCAAGGTGGATGGGCAAACTGCCTATGGTACAGCGGTACAGGGAGAGGTCAAAGTGGAAAAAGTAAAGAGAAATGTAGTCATGATTGGGGATAGTGTAGTTAGGGGCATAGACACTGTTCTTTGTGACAAAGATAAAGAATACCGAAGGGTGTGTTGTGTGCCTGGTGCTCGGGTCCAGGATGTCTCAGCCGGGCTGCAGAGGAACCTGGAGTGGGAGGGTAAGATTCCAGTTGTTGTGGTTCATGTGGGTGCCAATGACATGGGCAAAGTAGGAACTAAGAATTTGCAGAGGGAGTATGAAAAGCTGGGAACCAAATTAAAAAGCAGAACCGACAAGGTTGTTATCTCTGGATTACTACCTGAACCACGCGCAAATTGGCGCAGGGTAAATAGGATTAAGGAGGTGAATGCGTGGCTCAAGGATTGGGAGAAATGGGTTTGAATTTATGGGGCATTGGCACCAGTATTGGGCAGATGGGACCTGTTCAGATGGGATAGTCTTCATTTGAATCATGCTGTGACCAGAGCTCTAATGAATCGTATAACTGGGACTGTAGATAGGGCTTCAAATTAATTAGAGGAGGAGGAGGGTGCAGGAGTGGGAGAAATTACAAAATCTAACGTAAAGGAGAGGGTACGTGAGCGGGTTATTGTTGAGGATGTTCCACTAATTAAAAGAGTAGGAAGCACGAGAGAGGTTAGTTGCGTTCTTTACACAAAGGATGGTGAATCTCTGCAATTCTCTGCCCATTGAAGTGGTGGAGGCCACTTCGTTGAATATATTTAAGTCACAGGTAGATAGATTTCTGATAGACAAGGGAATTAAGGGTTATGGGGAAAAAACGGGAAAGTGAAACTGATCCACTTCAGATCAGCCATGATCGTATTGAATGGTGGGGCAAGCTCGAAGAGCTAGATGGCCTGCTCCTGCTCCTATTTCTTGTGTTCTTAAGTTCTCAATGGACTGATTGGCCATCTTCTGCACTGTATTGATTTTATGGGATTCTTCTATGATGAGAAGCTGATCTTTCTTTACATTCTATCTATGACTTTAACACTATATTCTGCACCCTCTCCTTTCCTTTTCCCCACTGTACTCTATAAACGCTATAATGCGCAAGAAATAATACTTTTTGTTGTTTTCTAATATATATGACAGTAAATCAAATCAAGTATGTCAGATCTTGAATTTCCTTTTACGTGTAATTTGGGCTTTTTTGGCATCATCCTTCCCTGAACCATTTATTTCTGAGGAGGTAACAAAATATTCAAATAGATTCAAATAGATCTGGTATCACTTATAGTGTAAAGTGAGCCTCCTAATTGCATTGCTGTTTGCTGCTTTGTCTTTGGTGATTTAAAATTGAACCGATTGTTACCTTTTTTGGGAAAAATGAGGATTCATATGAGTATGTCATCTCCAGCTACATTCATACTCTTCTCAGCAGCCTAGTTCAGAATAGTAAGAGACAGCAGTTGGTAAAACACCAGATTTTGGATAGGATGAGAGGTCACACGATACCAGGTTGTAGTCCAACAGGGGTTTATTTGAAATCACAAGCTTGTGAAGTGAAACGATGTGCGCAGGCGTAGAATATATTCGTGGATTTCACATAAACCTCTTGGACTATAACCTGGTGTCACGTGATCTCTCATTTTGTCCATTTCAGTCCAACACTGGCATCTCCACATCGTAGATTTTGGTCATTACTGTGTTTATAATGATTGCATACTTACACCAAATTGATATGTTCTTTATTTGTTGCAGCCCTGATAGCAATTGGACAGTACAGTAAAACCATTGAAACAGTGGATGTAGGCTGGTGCAAAGAAATCACAGATAAGGGAGCCACCCAGATCTCACAGACAAGCAAGTCCCTTAGGTATTTGGGACTTATGAGGTGTGATAAGGTAAGAAGCTTCATGGAGGCATTTAACATTAGTACAGCTTTGCCATGTTAATATCTTATTGACTTAACAAGTTGTCTGATATGTTCACTGTTATAATATTCACAAACTCAATGTAAACTAATTTGGATGCTATAATGTATCTATTTTCTGAAAGTTGGCATGCTTTGTTGCAGAAGTTAAACAACATTTTAGAGAAGGATACCCTAAATATTTTGTCATCAAATCAAGGCCATTGACTAGTCCCTCATCATTTCTTTTTTCTTTGGTAAATTTTTGGATTGTCACAATAATGGCTGATGATGCTGAGGGAAGTAATAGCTTTGTACTTTCATTGCCCAGTGTTAATGTTGTTGAATCAGGTCACAGTAAAATGCTATGCCAGTTTTTCTCAATAAGGACCAGAGGCAGCATTTGTAAATGAATTCACTTTTCCTGTGAACAGAAATTGGCATCCTTTTGTGTGTTGTGAATGGGACCAACATGCCATAGGACCAACAATTCCCCTTTCATCACAATACTTTGCACAAGTGTAATGATACTGCACCTTTAAGAAATGTATTTTGATCATGTTTCTCAAGCGGCTCCTAGCATTTTATTTTGGCACTGTGTTGTCTGCAGCCAGTATCTCCAATTGTAATGGACATTGTAATGGACATTGCTTCAGTGGACATTGCTTCAGTTTTGACAAAGAATCATCTGAACTCGAAACGTCAGTTCTTTTGTCTCCTTACAGATGCTGCCAGACCTGTTGAGATTTTCTCTTTGGTTTTAGATTCCAGCATCCACAGTAATTTGCTTTTACCCAAAGTAATGGACATCATGGGCAGGATTTTACAGTCTTGCTCAGGCGGGACTGGAAATTTCTGCCCGAGGTCAACAGAGATTTCTGTCAGACCCTCACGGATTCCATGGCAGGCAAGGTAATGGAGTTCTGGTACATGTTTATTTTTAATCCAAATTAATACAGCATCCTGGTGTTTTAGGATCTTTTTGGAATTGCTGGATGGAGAATGAATGACAGGTCAGGTCATGCCTGGCAATAGTTTTTCCCACAGAAAGTTTCAAGGTTTTTGTTTCATTTTTCTCAGATGTCTGGACTTGAGACATGTTTGGATTTGAGACAGAAAGCAGTGTCTCTTGTTCTCCCCTTTCTCTGGAGTTAGAAATTCTCCTGCCTGTGAATTGCTGTTAGAAGCTGGTGGAAGTAGGCAGTGTCTCTCTCTCCCTCTCTGTCTCTGTCTCTCTCATCTGTCTGTCTCCATAAGGTCATCTCATTATCTTTTTGGACATTTCCAGGACTGAGAGACCCCAAAGTTTTAATCCCATATTCATTGGACCCATTCAGAGCAGATGTTAAACATCCAAAAAACCAGTATTGTGTGAGCTTACTTGCTTTTTGTACCAAGCCTAGAAAGAGTTTTGTTTGACTTGGAATATCATAGATAGCTAGCTATTAAGGTTTATATATGTTTGATCTTGTAATTGGTAGAAGTTATGCTGATTTTTTAAAATCAGATTTTATGTAATAAAATATATAAATAGTGGCACACTGGTTAGTACTGCTGCCTCACAATGCCAAAGGGCCTGGGTTCAATCCTGGTCTCGGGTCACTATCTGTGGGGAGTTTGCACATTCTTCCTGTGTCTACATGGTTTCCTCCCGGTGGTCCGGCTTCCTCCCACAGTCCAAAGATGTGCAGGTTAGGTTGATTGGCCATGCTAAATTGATTCTAATGTCAGGGAGATTAGAGGAGTAAATATATGGGGCTGTGGGGATAGGGCCTGGGTGAGATTGTGGTCAGTGCAGACTCGATAGGCCAAATGGTCTCCATTTGCAGTGTAGGGATTCTGTGATCTGAATGTGTTCTTAAATAAACTTTGTTTGACAAAAGCTTCCTAGTGGGTCATTTGAATCATAACCGGAGTGAAACACCTAATATTCACTCCTGCCAAATTCAAATGTATAGGCTTAGCATCTAGGTGATATTCATAAAACATCTTAGAGTTTCTGACCCAAGTCTTAACGCAAGATTGAGTGGGTTGCTTTTGATTGTCTTAACTATTCAAAGAACTGTCAGAAGATACAGCTTACAAGAATGAGAATTACGCTATGCAAAAAAAATGCAGCAAATAATTGACAATGTGACATCACCCAAAGCCAATCCTTTATATTGTCAAAAAACGTAAGAAGAGAACCCAAACTTCCAAGTATAGGAAGTGCAAGATTCAGTTTAAAACTCAGTCTACTCTCTATCCCCAAACAATAACATATTTGCCTCGGAGGGAATGCAATGTAGGTTCACAACATTGACCCCTGGGATGTGAGGATTTGCCCCTCAGAAGTGCTTGAATTGCACGGGCCTATAGTCTGAAATTTAGAAAAATGAGCAGTAATCTCAATGAAACAGTAAAGATTATGAAGGGACTCAGTAGGGTAAATACTGAAATGTTGTTTCCCCTGGGTGAGCAATCTAGAATTAGACAACAGAACCTCAGGAAAAGGGATTGACCATTTCGGACTGAGTTGAGGGGAAATGTCTTCACTCAGAGGGTTGTGAGTCTTTATGGCCTATTGCTGCTGCTCTTATTTCTTATGTTTTCCACGTCGGCAGCTGAATCTTGTAATTTCTGCCCTTCAATGACTTTTTCCAGATTCTTTTAACTGAGCCTTTGACAAATGCAATGTGAGTGCTCCTGCTGTACAAAGCCCCTTCACAATGCTTCAACATAGATAAAAACAGACAAACTGGGAACTGGCGAATGGGGAAAATCAGAAGCATTTATTTCAAGCAGGCTGTGATATTTCACACTAAAGTACTTCTTTCCCACTAGAGAGGCAACCATGTTATTAATCAAATTTAACATTCAGGTAAGTCTCAGGCTTCTGGTCGTTTTAATGAGTTGATTGTTTTTGACACTTACCTTGCAGATCAAATAACTTGGTTCCAGGAACAAGTTTTGCATAAATTTAGCATTTCAAAGACATGAGGCAACTTTAGATGCAATTAACTTGCGTTGACTTCAGTCCAGGAAAGTAGCTGAACTAAATAGCTTCAGTAGACTACTTGCCATACAAAGACAAATATATTCATTTGTTTAAAATACCATTTGTCATTTGAAAACAGATTTTTCTTAAAGGCATAGAAAAAGAACCTAGTACAGATAATTTGCATGATAAAACTCGGTCCTATTACTTAAGAAATTATTTATATAGACCCTTTCATTACCTCATGTCACCCCAAATTGTTTTGTAACTAATGAAGTAGCTTGAACTATAATCATTGCTGTTATATAGTGACCATGGCAGCCAATTTGCACATAGTAAAGTTCCATAGTCATCAAATAAGAAAATGATGATATATTCAGATTTGTGAAACTGGTTAAATAGTGGAATAAATATTGGCGAGGGAAGCATAGCATACACTCTTGGTCTTCTTTGAAGTAGTGCCATGGAATGGTTTTATCCAACGTACAGGGTTAGTGCCTTTTCTGAAAGATACAATTAAATCCATCAGTTCAATATTCCCTTCATTTGAGTATCTCCTTCACAGACTAAACCCCAAACATATTTTCAAATAATATTTTCTTCACGTGGTGCAAATTGAAACTAATTCAGTTGCGCACAAATCATATTAATGCAAGAAATGGAAGCATGTACATTAAAAAGGGGCGGCATACACTAATGTGTAAAAAGTGAATATTTGGTAGCCCTGTTGCAACTTCATAGTGAGAGTGTTTGTGCTCTTGTCTTGGATACTGGTTTATAAAAAAGCAGAAAAATTGGACAAGTGCAGCATTGGCCAATAATGGATTGTACATTGTAAGTGGTTACTGCGCTGATAAGGGCAATCAACTTTGTTGAAATTGAGCTAGCAGAGCCTCTCTACAGTGTGGTATGGCCAAAAAAAGTTCTTCTGCAGCCAATTACTCTTTGCTGCTATAGGTTTTTTACTGCTTGTAATTGATTTCTGCCAGAAAGACTCCATGCAAGTACTGCCCTCAGCAGATCACTGGGCTGCAATTTTTAACTCAGTATCCTACTAGTTTTCCATGTAATGGCTGAAGAATGCCTCCACATCTGACCAGATAAATGGTTATGTGCTATGTAATGGATGGGGTAACAGCATTGCCCATCTCCACTCGTACTTCTGCAGCACAAGGTATACCCCAATATGCCCCAATTGCTAACATAGATCAGGGGAAGGTTTTCCTCCGTAAGTATAAATTGAATTTTTAGCACAGTATCTTTGGATTTTTCTCCTTATCGGATATTACTTTAAATAAGTGTTTATATATTAAATACAGATAAAATGCAGCAATAAGCAATATATAAAATAAACTTCAAACATTTACAACAATGTAGTGGGGCCAACATAGATGAGAGAAAGAAGGACAGGGTTCAGCTTAGCACATTTTGGCTGTGAAAGTTTGAAATGTGTTCTTACAAATTACTAAGTGTAATACAGGATACGGCTACGAAGGTGTCATTGACTCTATATACTTGTGTTGTCTACTTGAGAAGCATTCAGGAAGGCTCATTATATTACATACTCACCATGACACACTATTTGGCTGACTCTAATTAGTGTGTTACAGTAAATGTTTATGCGGAAAATGAAGAAAAGTGAATTATTTTTAAACTGTTTATCTCCTTAACTGATGGAAGTGAAGAGGCAAATACCAAACTGTTAGGCAGGAAGGTACGTCATAAGGGAATTGGATTTAACAATCCTCACTTTTTGAAGTGTAGTAGTATCTACATTCAGGCATCAGGTGTATTAAAATTCAGGTTTGCTAGCTGAATTGTGGCTCAATTCAAGTCATGTTGCAATGGAAAAGCAACTCAAATATGTGGATATTAAATTACTTCAATGAAACAAATCAACTGAGAAAAAGTCTCATGTTAAACAGTATCACCTCTGTTTGTAATGAAATTTAATGGAACAGGAATATTTAAATTGCATCCTCTTTATTGTCATTTCCCAGCCTTATATAATATAGTACAGGCTGCCAAGATATGACAATGTAAATTTATTTGCATGCCAGTGATCCATTTGAACTCTCTAACAGCATTTTCCCAATGATTATTCCTCAAACATGACCTTGTAATAACACCACCTGTTGCACATATTCCTTGCATCTTTTTACTACTGGTCGCACAGAGAGAAAACTGTCAAATTAGTGCCAGATTAAAGGCAGCGCTGTATTTTGCATTCATGTTCAATGACAACTTTAATATGTCTGCAAAACCTATTTCCCTTGTGACTCTTATCAGAAGCCCATCATCTAGGCTAAATTTGGCCTGAGAAATGGACGATTTGGGAACAATGTTTTAGTGTACCTTGTCATATATATCCATAATGATATGGATATATATGACAATGCTAATTACCTATTTTTGCTGTAAAAATTTCTGATCTGTTGCAAGTTTTATTTTTTACAATTGCTTATAAATATTTTTTATTTTTAAAAAGTAAATGAGGTGCTGGATTTGCTCTGTTTTTCTACCCCTGTCCACTGTATATTAATGTCTGAGTTAGAGTTTAAAATTAATGAGTTTATTTGGTATAGTTTATTTAGAAACTGAAATGTAACCAGAACACTTATCCGTATAGCCGTGTATAAATTGTGTCTATAAATAGAGGATTGTTTTCATTTCATTCCTTTCTTTTAAACTCTGCCCCCACCTTTGGAATCAGGCACAATATTTTCCATTGCTCGTCCCAGTAAATTATTCACTAGACCAAATAGCAGATTGATACAGGAATAAAATCTCTAAAGCAAAATATATCTTGGCTCCTGACTAGCTAAGTTTGAGTTGAAATAACCTTAAATATTTTTCCTGTTTACATGGGTGTCTATTTTCTAGAGACTAAAGATTCCCTAATGTTGGCATAACATGCAAACATAGCCTTAGGGAAAGATCTCTGCCTTTTATACCAGTAGATTTTTGACATCTGATTTATTATCCTCCGGGTACAAGGTCCACTGTAGTATGTGCAACAAGAGAGAGAGGGTTTCCTGTTTATGCAAGAATATTGTATTTCACTGCTTCATTCACTCCTGATGCTATAAGCAAGGCGGAGGTTACTGTTTTTGCATGACTGACCTTCATGCTGTTCTTCAGGACAGCTGTTACTCAAAATACCTCGTCAGCTGTAGGTTAGTCCATCTCATTTTCCAAGATCCTCATACATTCTTACTATAGCTCTGCATTAAAAAGAAACTTAGGAACGTAGGAATAGGAGTAGGTTATTCAGCTCATTAAACCTGCTCCACCATTTAATACCATCATGGCTGATTGGATACTTCAATGACTTTTATATACACTATCCCCATAACCCTTTATATTATTGTTAATCAGGCATTTATCAATGAACTTCCACTGCGTTTCTGGAATAGAGAATTCCAAAGATTCACAATACTCTGTGTAAAGAAATTTCTTCTCATCTCAGTTCTAAGTGGCATCCCCCTTACTTTGAAATTGTGCCTTAGCTTCTAAACTCCCCAACCATGGCAAAGATCTTAACTGCATTTACCCTGTGAATTCATTTAAATATTTTGTAGGTTCCAATGAGATCACCTCTCGTTCTTCAGATCTATAGAGAATACAGGCCCAATTTGCTCAATAATAAGGCAGTACACACATATGCGCACGCACACTTACATGCACACACACCACAACCCCACCTCTGCCCCCCCATCAAGGAATAAGTCTGTGATCTTTCAGAGTGCATCCTCTGTGGCAGTAATATCCTTTCAGAGCAAAGGGGGCCAAAATCACACACAGTATTCCAGACAAGGTCTAACCAGTTGCACACAACTTTGGATACTTCTTAGATGCAGTTGGAGTGGTGAGTAGTATATGGTTGCACAATTTTCTCAGCAGACTTCTGTTTCCCTTTACATAACTTGCATTTTGATAGCGCTTTACATAACATCTGAAGATGATTCACAACCAATTAAGTGTTCTCAAAGTGTGGTCACAGTTATAATGTAGCAAATGTGCAAGTTGTGGACAGCAAGCTCCCACAGGCAGCAATGTGTTGACAATGAAATCATCTGTTTGTGATTTTGGTTAAAGGGTAAATATTGACCAGGGCAAGAGGATAACTTTATAATGCTCTTCTTCAAAACGGTGCCATGAAATCTTTTACATCCATCTGAGACAGGACAGAACATTTCTTTGGAAATAAGGTACCTCTAACAGTGCAGTGTTCCCTCAGTACTGCACAGGAGTTCAGCATAAATGTTGTGTTCAATCTCTGGAATGGAGCTTCCATCATTCTTTTAATAGTGTATTACAAATTTGAACAACACTATTTGAAATCATTTCTTCTCATTTTCACTTGAGTTATTTTGCCAGTTATTTTAAATCTGTGACCCATTTGCCAGAGGAAAGTTTCTCCCTACTGGCTCTTTTTAAAACTCCTCTTCATTTGGAAAATCTCTGTTACATCTTCCCTTAAGATGCAACATTTTGGTAGGAATAACAGCAAAATGAAACATTATTTAAATGGTAAAAAATTGCAGTGTGCTGCTGTGCAGAGGGATCTGGGTGTCCTTGTGCAGGAATCTCAAGGAGTTGGTTTGCAGATGCAGCAGGTAATTAAGAAGACAAATGGAATTTTGTCCTTCATTGCTAGAGGGATGGAGTTTAAAAACAACAATATAATGTTGCAGCTTATAAGGTGCTGGTGAGACCGCACCTGGAATACTGCATGCAGTTTTGGTCTCCTTATTTAAGAAAGGATACACTGGCACTGGAGGGGGTGCAGAGGGGAGATACACTTGGTTGATTCCAGAGTTGAGAGGGTTGGCTTATGAGGAGAGACTGAATAGACAGGGGCTATACTCATTGGAATTCAGAAGAATGAGGGAGATCTTATAGAAATATATATGATTATGAAGAGAACAGATAAGATAGAAGCAGGGAAGTTGTTTCAATTGGCGGGTGAAACTGGAACTCGGGACATAGCTTCAAAATAAGGAGAAGCAGATTTAGGACTGAGTTGAGGAGGATCTTCTTCACACAAAGGGTTGTGAATCTGTGGAATTTCCTGCCCAGTGAAACAGTTGAGGCTACCTCATTGAATGTTTTTTTAAGGCAAGAATAGATAAATTTTTAAACAGTAAAGGAATTAAGGATTATGGTGAGCAGGCAGGTAAGTGGTACTGAGTTCACAAAGAGATCAGTCACGATCTCTTATTGAAAGGCAAAGTAGGCTCGAGAGGCCAGATGAACAACTCCTGCTCCTAATTCTTATGTTCTTAAACTTCTCTGCTCTGTTCTGTGAAGAACAATATCAGCTTTTTCCAATTTCTCTATGAAATTGAGATCCTATTGTATGCATTGTGGCATGGTCTCATTTATAAATTTAGCTGGAAGTGTTTATTTCGTGTTGCCTTTTGTTTTTGCCTTGTAGCCAAATGGCTATTGTGGTGGTCAGAGGGAGGGTAAGGTGTGGTAATGTTGGTAAATGGGGAATTGTGATTGCATCCACTGGTGCCACAGTCGGAAGACTCATTCATTGATAACTCAGCCAGAAAGGGGCTGCGTTGGTCACTTCATTTCTTCCTCTTCATCCTGTTCCTCATGCTCCTTTTCCACAACTGGTTGTTAGTGGCTAGGGCCTTGATGGTAAGATAGTGCAGTGTCAGAATATCACCCAAAACATGATGTGCACTACTGCCAGGTTCCTCCAGAATGGTCCAGGCAGTGGAAGCATTCTTTGAGCACCCCAATGATCGTTCACATTTCCTGTTGTACCATAGCTTTCATTGTATGCATGCTGACCACACCTACATGGATTTCAAATGTGCTGTGATTTGCGAAGTGACTCAAATGCTGATGGCACAACAGGCTATAGTAGAATGCAGCAACATGTTTGCAGCCAGGATACCAAGCTTTGACCTGCATGCTAATTTGCTAATGGTCACATACAAGTTTGATGTTGAAGAAGTAGAATCCCTTTTAGCTACGGTGCATCTTGGGGTTGATATGTGGCGCTAACAAAGCAAAACATGTATGCCGTCAATGGCACTGTGCAATATGTAAACATTCACTGTTGCAGGAGAGAATGAAATGTGTTCAACCTCTCTTTGAATATAGTATCCTAAAAACTTTCTTTATGCAGCAAGAGCTGCTGAGCTGGGAAAGATTGCAAATATCACCTGCTGCAGCCTGCAAGTAGTCCAGCGTGTAAAGGTTCATGGTCACAGCCACTGTTAATGTTGTCGACACCCTGCTCTGAAGTTGCAGTTGTAAGTGTGACAGGCAACAAGCAGACTTTGGTAAGGATGCCATTTCTGAAGTAGACAAATTACTCTTTGGACATGCTGGGTAGATATACCTGTGTTCTGAAAGTTTTCCTTCTCCTCATCTTATCCTATCCTTTGTCACATGTGCTCATTCTGTCATACTGTAGGCCAAGGAAACGTAAACTGCTTGCACCCATGTCTGAAGGGAAGTGGTTTGGGCAGAATCCTTAAGATATTTTGGCACGTATCATGCTGCTCACTCTGGGTATGAGCAACTTTAAGAACTTTGGAAATCACAAGACGCTTCTGAAATCACATCGTCAACCAATAAAAATAAGCCAGTGACTCAATTAACACAGTAAAGAAAAATAAACACTTTTAAGTGCCTTTACCACCACCTTTCAAAGAACTTTGCAGCTAATGATTTACTTTTATTTTGAAGTGTAGACACTGTTGTAATGTCGGAAATGCGGCAGTAGATTTGCGTGCACAGCCAGAGCTGATTAGGTTGGAGGAGTAGCCTTCCTGCTGCTGAACATGTCTTCAGCTATGTGTATTTAAGAAAGAATGTTAGCTGGAGCTGTTGAGTTCCAAAATGGCGGTGCCAGGATCAAATCACACTCATTGAAATCATTGTCTGCCCAGTCTGCATTCTCCTGCTGGACACTCTCTGAATATGCATTAAACTCACCAAAATGGTGTGCAACAGAGTTTGTGAATGCCACTTTGGAGCCAAAACAGCATTTGAATTGCTGAGAAACCAAAATTTACACCTCTACTTTTTCTTCACCATCAACGAGTAGATTGTTTATACTTATCATCATATAAAACTATTAAAAATAATAAATTACAGTCGCTGGAGTTCTCCGTTCTCGCCCTCCCTGCTATTGTTACCAGTGAGAATGGAGAATTTGGCACTTAGCCAAATCTCCATTCACTGCAGAGGGACCGTAGAATCCAGCTGTGGGCAAGGTCAGAGAGTTCCAACCAATATCTTTCAGCCATGTTATTTCAACCCAGAATTTCTTACCAATGTAATTATTGTAACTGCTTTGCTTGCATGAGGGTAATGTCTTGGTGAACAGACCAAACTAATTAACTTGAGAGACAGTAAAACCAGTTGTATCAACAATGAATAAGGATTTTGTTTTTATTATCTTATGCAAAATACGCACAGAAGAGGCCTCAATCCCATGACAAATGTTCTGTATAAAATGTTATACAGATTTATTAGTTGCTCCAGATGTGTCAAAAATCATCAGCACTCTTGACAGATGACTTTTGCTACTGATCATTGGTTTTCTACTGATCACATTTTGCCTGTTTGTTTGGATCACATTCAGGAGTACATCGCATAAATTCAAAAGGCAGAAGCTGTTAGCCACATAATGTTAGTTGCTCCTTTAATTGAAGGTTATAGGGGTAAGGAATAATGGCATATTTATTGATAGGATTGTCCCTGTGTTGCTGGGCCAAAGAAATGATGTGGGGCAAACAACTGACAAGTTTCCAATTATGCAGATTTGGAGAGAGTTGGGCCCGGATCTTTGCCATGCAGAGGTTGACCGTTGTGGCAACAATAGCAGAAATGGACAAAATTTATGAATCTCGCTCCTGAATTCAGCATTTCCCATCTTCGTAGGGGCATTACTGGAGTCAAGCGCGGGTGGATATGTGCAATTCGTCTAAGCAGCTGGCCATTTAAACCACCAACTGCCTTCACCCACTCCTCATTTTCAAATCTTATTTGCAGAGTACACAGAGTAGAACAGATAAGAGGAGATTTAAACTTGGTGGATACTTTCGATAAGCTAAGGTACCTCTTTGGATAAGTTTCCAGGACATTTTGGAGAGAGGGGCATCTTTGAGATTGCTAGAATGAAAGTTGATTATGCATCTTTTATGTACAAGGAGGCATAGGAGGTATGATGAGCCTTGAATGAGGTGTATGCACTGGCATTAGTTTGTATGGATAAGCAAAGGGAATGTGTGAAGGGTGAAGACTGGATGGGTGTTTTTTTGTTTTATTATTTTTGAATTTAAACACAGTGCCGGAGTACTGAGGCAGGCGTTGCACCTAACCTGCCTTGCACCCAACAGCATCTGCACTCATTCCAAGATGGCCCGCCCTGACTCATAAAAACATAGAAAATTGGAACAGGAGTAGTCCATTTGGCTCTTTGAGCTGCCCCACTATTTAATATGAGCATGGCTGATCCTGTATTTTAACACTATACATCTTGACACTGCTAGAGTCTCGAAATTTATTTCATTTTTAAATATATTCAGTGTCTTGGCCTTCACAATCTTCTATGGTAGAGAATTCCTCAGGTTCACCACCTTCTGAGTGAAGTCATTTCTTCTCATCTCAGACATAAGTGGCTGACCCCATATTCTAAGATTGTGACCCCCTGGTTCTAGACTCTCCAGCAACAACTGTGCATCAAGTCTCTCCAACCCCATTAGAATTTTAATGAAATCCCCTCTCATTCCTCTAAATTCCAATAAATACCAGTCGATCCAATTTCTCCTCATATGACAATGCTGCCATCCCACGAATCAATCTTGTAAACATTCACTGCATTTCCTCCATGGCAAGTATATTTTTTCTTAGATGACGTGGTCAAAATAACAGTACTCCAGGTGTGCTCTCACCACAAGGCCCTATATAGCAATAATAAGGCATCCTTGCTCCTCAAGTCCTCTTGCAACGAAGGCCAACATGCCAAGAAAGACAATGTTGTTGGGGAGAATACTGCAATACCAGGTTGTAGACTGGGTAGGATTGAGGTTCATAAGGAGGAGGTGTTAGCGAATCTTGAGGGTATGAAAATTGATAAGTCCCCTGGGCCAGATGGGATTTACCCTAGGATTCTCTGGGAGGCTAGAGAGGAGATTGCAGAGCCTTTGGCTTTGATCTTCATGTCGTCGTTAGCTACAGGTATAGTGCCGGAAGACTGGAGGATGGCAAATGTTGTCCCTTTGTTCAAAAAGGGGAGTAGGGACCATCCTGGAAATTATAGACCGGTGAGCCTGACTTCTGTTGTGGGCAAGGTCTTGGAAAGAATTATAAGGGATAGGATTTATAAGCATCTAGAGAGAAATAAATTGATTAGGGATAGTCAGCACGGTTTTGTGAAGGGTAGGTCGTGCCTCACAAACCTTATTGAGTTTTTTGAGGAGGTGACCAAAGAGGTAGATAAGGGTAAGGCAGTTGATGTAGTGTATATGGATTTTAGCAAAGCGTTTGATAAGGTTCCCCATGGTAGGCTACTGCAGAAAGTGCAGATGTATGGGATTGAAGGTGATTTAGCAGTTTGGATTAGGAATTGGCTAGCTGATAGAAGACAGAGTGGTGGTTGATGGGAAATATTCAACCTGGTGTGCAGTTACAAGTGGTGTACCTCAAGGATCTGTTTTGGGCACTGCTGTTTGTCATTTTTATAAATGACCTAGATGAGGCTGTAGAGGGTTGGATTAGTAAATTTGCTGACGATACCAAAGTGGGGGGAGTTGTAGATAGCGAGGATGGATGTTACAGTTTGCAGAGGGACATAGATAGGTTGCAGAGCTGGGCCGTGAGGTGGCAAATGGAATTCAATACAGATAAGTGTGAGGTGATTCACTTTGGTAGGAATAACAGGCATATGAAATATAGGGTTAATGGAAGGACCCTTAATAGCATTGTCGAGCAGAGGGATCTTGGGGTACAAGTACATAGCTCTTTGAAAGTTGGCACCCAGGTTGATAAAGTTGTCAAGAAGGAGTACGGTATGTTAGCTTTTATTGGTAGAGGGATTGAATTTAGGAGCCGTGAGGTTATGTTACAACTGTACAAAACTCTGGTGCGGCCGCACTTGGAGTATTGCGTACAGTTCTGGTCGCCGCATTATAAGAAAGATGTGGAAGCATTGGAAAGGGTGCAGAGGAGGTTTACCAGGATGTTGCCTGGTATGGTGGGAAGGCCTTATGAGGAAAGGCTGAGGGACCTGAGGTTATTTTCATTAGAGAGAAGAAGGTTATGCGGTGACCTAATTGAGGCGTATAAGATGATCAAGGGATTGGATAGGGTGGATAGTGAGAGCCTTTTTCCTCGGATGGTGATGACCAACACGAGGGGACATAACTTTAAATTAAGAGGTGGTAGTTATAGGACGGATGTCAGAGGCAGGTTCTTTACACAGAGGGTGGTGAGGGCGTGGAATGCCCTGCCTGCAGCAGTTGTGGACTCGCCTACTTTGGGGGCATTCAAATGTTCGGTGGATAGGCATATGGATAATATTGGAATAGTTTAGGTTAGAGGGTCCACTGGCCGGAGCAACATCGGGGGCCGAAGGGCCTGTACTGCGCTGTAATGTTCGATGTTCTATATGCCTTCCTAACTGCTTGATGTACCTGCATACTTGCTTTCAGTGATACCTAGAACACCCAGGTCCCTTTATAAGTCATTTCACAATCTATCACCATTTCAATAATACTTTGAAATTCTGTTTCCCCATCCAAAGTAGATAATTCTATATTTGTCTACGTTATGCTGCATTTACTTATTCACTCAACTTGTCTAAATCACCTTGAAGTCTGAACATCCTCCTCACTAATCATATTCCCACCAAGTTTTGTGTTGTCGGCAAACTTGGAGGTATGACTTTTGGTTCTCTCATTCAAATTAGTGATGTATATTCTGAATAGCAGGGGCCCAAGCGGGACCCCACTTAGCACTGCCTGCCATTTTGAAAAAGATATATTTATTCTGATTCTTTGTTTCCTCTGTGCTAACCAATTCATTTCAGCCCACCTTCCCATCCAGTAATGAAAACCCAACCTGCAAGCAGACATTTTCAAATGTCAGGTTTGCCAATCTAGAAAATCTTCCAACTCTGCAAACCCAAAGTGACAATGAAAATCTGGGCCTTAAATAGCCTGGAATTTTGAGATCTTCTCTCAGATAAATAAATAAGTGGAAAGGAATCCACGATCATGTGGACTGTACAAAGCAGAACATGTCCAAACGTGCCCAGAACAAATCCTTCCTTTTTTTTTCCCTTATGTTCTAACATTAGAATTTTAATAGGCCCGTCTGGAAATTACTGAATAAAAGGGGGGGATTATTAAATGAAGATGTGAAATAATTTAATAATAGTTCACAGCCTTGTGAAAATAGAAAGATCTAATTTGAACCTACAGCAGAATCAGTATGCTAAAAGTTTTAGAAGAAATGTTATATAGAATGGAGAAAAATTGTGTTTGGGGCTGGATTTTCAGCTTGGAGGTAGGAATTGAAAGGCAAAACTAATCCACTGTCACAAACTACCTCTGTTGTTAGACTCACCCTCACCTTCCTATCCATTATCTTCTTTATCAATATAACTCACAAACCCAATTTTCGCAGTTGGAAGCTGCTGGGTAACTCACATCTCTCCCCAAATAAACAAGCTGACTTTAGAAGTATTTTTTTCACCAAATGTCTTGACTGAATACATGAAAGCAATGGGAAAAACTTAAGCAATATTCTCAATATTGTAAAATGTACTCTACCTTTTTATCTATTAGGTGAATGTTTTTAACTCAGGTGAAGACTTTTCCACCTTTACAATATTGATATTTTATATGGTAGCTTGTCAGTTGGCAGATGTAAGAGTCTGGCAAAGCATGTTGTTTAATGGCGAGTTATATTTTCCAAGCATAGAACCATCATGGCTCACCTTAATTGACAAAGATTCAATTCGCACTGCAGCATCTCGAGATGAACTGTAAATGAGGCAAAGCATGTTACATGCCCTTAAAATGCTTGCTGCCTCTAATCATTCCTCTATGTAGCTGGTGTAAAATCTAACAGCCGCTAATGAATGGCCACATCCCTGAAAATTACAAAATCTATCTGGGGTGCACATTTAATAGGATACTTAACAATGTTAATGATGGGTTATTATTAGGCATAGATCTAGTTTCTAAAACTCTTACACATGTTGCAAAAATTGACACTGGGTAAAAACAGATGTGCTTTTTCCTGCTGCTGCACTTGGAGGCCATTTTCTTTCCAGTCCAGCCTCTGTTTAGTCCAGTTTGGATCCTGATAAATATCTCCTTTGAGCGGGATATATTTTTATGAACTTAAGTAACCACAGTGTACCAATTGACCTTGACTTTGGGAGATAGTGATATATTCCCCCAGTAAAGCTAATCAAAGGAGGAGTACATTGCGTAATGAAACAGATGTCAATGCAAAAATTGAAGGATATGGAAGAAACTATGACTTTTTTTGTTTGACTCGCATCAACTGATCTCTTTCTGTTCACTGGTCAAGGGTTAACATTAAAAATCTCCTTTTTAAGCTTCTGGCCTTGTACATGCTTAAAAAAAATCTTTATTGGGCCTGCTTCAGTTTCTCCATTATTTTTATCCTTCATGTCAGAGTCTTTGCTCAGTTTGAATTATTTGCAGTACACATAAATCAGAATTGCAGGATTGTTAACTGTCCTGTGTGTAAAAGATCAGAGCATTTTCAAGGCCAGGCAAAGCCATGCACTTGTATGACTCCATTGATTATCATTTGCCTCCAGGCTAGAGTGCCACAATGGAAGAAGAATGGATTGATCAGAACCATAACAAATCATCAAAAGAATTCATTATTAATCAAATTAGTGTTGGCGTGACCTTTTTTCCCGTTTCAGTTCCTCAGTGTAACCATCTTAGAAAAAAGCGTCAAAGGCAAATGTCACTTCCTTCACATCCTGGATGGTAAATGTCAGCACTGAAGAATAAAGTATTTTTATATACACTAATAATGACATAGGAATGGTCATATTGCCCCATATCACATGTAAAATTTATCCTTATTTCTGAACTTTTGGTAAAATATGAATATTCAGAAAATTGTGCTCCAATTTGCTCAAGAGAACCTTCAATCTGCCAGCATCACTTGTCAGTCGTAATCACAAGCCTAATGTTAAAGTGACAAAAACAAAATTTCTTCTCTTCCACCCGCCTCATCCTGTGTACAATGCAAAGCAACGCGGTCTGACATTTACTACAGGATGGCAATAAAATGTCTGAGCTTTGCATCAGCAAGTTGCATGATGTAATTTCAACCCACTGTAAATGCAGACCTCAGAATCAGAAAAAATGCTTAGTGATCTGCTCAACGTTAATAACAGTGTTGTGATAAATTTATTTTTCTGATGAAACTGTTCGTGAATCAGGCACAAATGTTTCTAATAGTGTTTAAAAATAATGAACAGCCATCGAAATCAGATCACCAGAAATCACATTTCAGAACCCCATGCTCTTATGACTTTATTGGCACGTTGTTAATTCAAGAGAAATGTGATAATCATTAGTTGTCTTTAAAGGAGTAATAACATTTCCAGTGCACTCTCTTCCTCCTGTATTTCACAGGTACATTGCTACTATTTCCTCGTGGGTACCCACACAAATGAAAATACACTGAGTGAAACATGGATTGCTTTATAGTACATTGTTATGCTGATATGCGAAGTAAGACAAAAATATAAAAGTCAGACTTGATTAAGGTTATGATATTATCATACTCATCTGATGACATGTGGTGATACCCCATAAAAGTTTGGCTTATTCATTTTCATGTCCCCTTTTCTGTCTCAGTTCTAAAATTGCTTGCCTTTATTTATGAAACAGCAATGTTTATCTCATTTCCCCTTCATTCTTATAGTAGTTTTATTCCTGTATCAATATGCATATTTTACAAGTTATATATGTGTGCAAATATGTTTAGTTTTACTGTGAAATTATATATTTTTGGTGACAAGGGAGTATTTATTTTTAAATCATAACAAAAAAGTATTGAATGCACCTCAATTGTTAATGTAGCATTTTATGACAGTGGATTATTTATATTTAACTTGAAATTAAACCCTTACTTAAATATAACAATTATTTGGGAAAGGTATACAGCATTTACCATACAAATTTCAAATGATTTATGTTCAATCTGCAGTACTGAAGTTGCCACATTATTGCTTTGAATTCTTGGGGGATTTATCTGCAGAGTTGGACTAATTGCATGGAGTAAGAAGGGCTTAAGGCACAGAACAACCCACAACAGCTGGATGCCTGAAGGGTCAGCTGTATTGTGATCAAGGCAGCAGAGCAATAGGATCAGCAATTTGTGGGCAAAATATATTCCTTGGTTTGTAGTATGTGCACCCAAAACAGTGAAGACCACAGCTTGTAGATATTTGCCGTAATCAATTTATGATAATTGCATGCAAATTGTTTCCACAGCTTATAACAATTTAAAGCATCCACTCTAGCAATGATTAGGTATTAACATTAGGTTAAAAATCACATTATAGAGCAAAGCCTTGTCTTTTTTTGTCTTTCTAATAACTGATGATGTTCAGTCACAGTCATACAACTACTGATTCCGATATGTCCTGGAGTATTATTAAGGAGAGGATCAATAATTCTAGAGAAATCCAGTTTGTGGTTTTTCATTGCTTGGGAGATGAGCAATAATCCAGATCAGAATATTAGAGAGAGTGGGAAATGGGCAAGATCTCAGATTCAGAGTAATGTAGAGTAAAGTAGATGAGTATTAATCCACAATCAGAGTAACAGGGGAACAGGAGTTGGGAAGTAATCCAAATAATTTATAATTATTTAACGTTACACAGGGTATCTGGTCCAGAAATAAGCCATTTGTCCCAAACAATTCATGCTGGTCTTTATGCTTCACTTCCTGTTTTTGCCCACTTAACTATATCAGATTAATAAGAGGATCACTGCTATGGGGAAAAGGTAGAACAGGGATGAAAAAAATATCAACCTTGGTTGAATGCAGAGCAGATTTGATGGGCCGAGTGCCCTAATTCTACTCCTATGTTTTATGGTCTTATTAGCATCACCCTCTATTCTCTTCTTCCTCGTGCATTTGTCTAGCTTCCCCTTAAATGCATCTGTTCTATTTGCATCGACCACAGCTTGTGGTAGCACATTTCATATTCTTGCCATTCTTTGGGTAAGGATGTTTCTTCTCGCTTTCACTGAGTGATTGTCTTATATTAATGGCCTCTAGATATGCTCTTCCGCACATGTGGAAACACCATATATTAAAGGTTTTATCAAAGCCTTTCATAATTTTTAACTTATTAAGTTGCCCTTCGGCCTTTGTTCAAGAGAAAAGAAACCTAGCCTGTTCATCCTTCCCTGAAATAGAAAGTCACTCACCATCCTTACAAATTTTCTCGGTACACTCTCCAGTGCCTCGACATCCTTTCAGCGACATGGTGACCAAAACTGCACAGTGTCTTGAATGCAGATGAGCCAAAATTTGATACACACTTAGCATAAACTTCCCTCCTTCTCAATTTTATCCCTCTGGAGACATATCTCAGTGCTTGATTTGTTTTTACATCCTTCCTAATCTATGACAATGGAAATGTGCAGTAACCCAAAGCTAGAATAATGTTATATCTTTTTATAAATATGAATTTGAACAATATTACCCTAAAATGACTGTGATGTAACAAGCTTATATGGTGTGAGTTGCCAATGTACCTAGGAGGGTGAGGAGAGGAGGAGGGGGGAGAATTTTATCTCAAACCATCTGAATTCCTTTTAAAAACTTAAAAAAAGAGGCCAGAGCTGCTAGGACAGACTTGCCTCCTTCATAGTGCAGAAGGAGGCCATTCGGCACGTCGAGTCTGCACTGACCACAATCCTACCCACGCCCTATCCTCATATCCCCTTGCATTTACCCTAACTAGTCTCCCTGACACTAAGGGTCAATTTAACATGGATAATCTACCTAACCTGCACATCTTTGGATTGTGGGAGGAAACCGGAGCACCTGGAGGAACCCATGCAGACACAAGGAGAATGTGGAGGCCATATTGCAATTTTTCTCAAACTCAGGGCTGATGAACAAATTTTGGAAAGTTAATACTTGGCACATAGTTAAACGTGAATTTCAAAAAAAAGCTGATGTAGGTAAAGAAACAAATTGCTGAGAAAAAGAAGTCCAACAATACATTGACAATTAAAATATTTGAGAAAGAAATAAAGATAGCCATTTAGAATTGTGGAAGAGCCCTTCTGTAGAACAAATTGTGCTGCAGCTGGCACCATTGGAATATTAAGAACTCAGTAAGAATCTAGCAGATGTGGCATTTGCCTGACGAAGACACAGAGTGTCGAAAGCTCGCAAATTTACTATCAAATAAATCGGTTGGATTTA
Organism: Sphyrna mokarran; assembly: GCA_024679065.1. Classification (NCBI taxonomy): domain Eukaryota; kingdom Metazoa; phylum Chordata; class Chondrichthyes; order Carcharhiniformes; family Carcharhinidae; genus Sphyrna; species Sphyrna mokarran. The sequence goes on along the minus strand of JAGIQG010000006.1, from coordinate 55,819,189 downwards.
AAATTGGTGTTGCTAGATTCTTACTGAGTTCTTACTACCCCAGTCCAACGCCGGCATCTCTACACCATTGGGATATGGCAGCTGTTCAGGAGGGGAGGGGTTTAAAAGCCCACTGGCACACTAACACCATCCCCCTCTAGGTCTGCTGCTGGGAGGCTGTCTGATTTCATGATCGCGTTTCAATCACCTGCTAACTGGAAAATTTCATTTGGCATGGGGGTTGGGGGATGGGGGTGGGGGAGAGGGTGAAAGATGATCTCTTACTTACTTTAACACAAAAGCAAATACTGCAGATGCTGAAAATCTGAAACGCTGTAAATACTCAGCAGTTCCGTCAACATTTGTGGTTTCTTAATTGCTTGCTATATCTGTATGTTAGCTTTCACTGACTCATGAACAAAAGCACTTTAGTTGCTTTGAAGTTCAACGTTTCCCAACTTCTCACCTGACAGCCTGAAAGTGACCCATTTATTCCTACTATCTGTTTACTGTCCATTAACCAGTTCTCAGTCCATGCAATAATGTTGCAGCCCCCTGCAGTCCAATATGCTCCAATATTATTTACTAATCTCTCGTGTGGGACTTCATCAAAAACTTCCTGAAAATCTAAATACATCACATTTTACCAATCTATTTTAATTATTTGACGAAGTAAAGGAAAAGGTAGGCAAAGATAATATTCTGGATGTAATATATTTGGATTATCAGAAGTTCCTGAATAAGAAACCACACATCAGTACACTGATTATTAAGATTAGAACATGTGACACTAAGGGAACCAGTAATAGAGTGAAGAACAAGCAGCCTGCAAAACAGAAACACCAAGCAAGGGTTTAAGATGATTACTTGGACTGACAGTGATCAGTGCTTAGACCGTTGCTTTTCACCATTTATATAAAAGATTTGGACTTGAGACTCAGAAGCACAAGTTCATGATTTGTAGATGACGCTAAATTGGGAGGTGTAGTTAATATAAAATTCAGAAAGATATTAATGATCTTGCAGAGTGGGTGTATCGTTGGAAATAAACTTCAATGCAAGTCGTGTATTTTGAAAGCAAGATTAAGGAGGCCACATACTCTGAAAAATAAGTGTACTTGTAGATCGTACATTGCCTATAAGTCCTTGCAGTCTCAAGAATAAGACAGAATCATTTCACACCCTGAAGAATGTTGCCAGGTTCAAAGACTTTGCAGTGCACAGAGAATAAATATATGAAAAATGACTTCCACAGCCACCTGAAACCAAATACGTGATAACTGCAACATATAACAAATAGTTTTTCAGATTATACATGGTTTACATTTGTTTGCTTTCATTTAGCTTTTCAGTTTTTACTTTGAATTTCTGAATTGTCTTATCATCATTAAGTTTTTATGTGTTTCAGGTACAGATTCTAGACCAAGGTTAAAGAACAGCTAAAGGGAGAGATCATCCCTGAGAAATAGTAACATCTCAGTACATTTTGTTCTTGTTAACTGGAACTTATTTTATTAACATTTCAACACCCAGTATGCATGGAATCCAATGAATGTGTGGTTTACACTCTGATGTTTTTTGTGGTTTCTTAAACTGCCCTGACCTAAGAAATTAAAAATTTATTGCAAACAAATTAGTTTTTGGCTAAGAGCACGATAACAAAAAAAAGTAAGAAAACTTTTCAGGTTCCTTTGTAAGGAGAATTAGCTTCAATAAGAGAGAAATAAAATTAGAGAGAAAATTGCCACAAGCAGAAGTAATAAAGTGTTTGAAAAGTTTATTTTTATTTCAAACACATTAAAGTAATGAAAATGACTGCTCACACACTTCATTAACTCTTATTCTAATAATGGATTGGAGTTTTTTGTCAATATAGTGGCACTTTATTTACGTGTAAGTGGTACAGTAACTTCAGATTTGGAGCAGCTGCATAATTCAACATGGAAATACTAAATATTGTTCTCTTGAGGTGCAGTGTCCCATTGACAGCCTGTCTTCCTCATCGTTGAAATGTATTGAATAGTGTGAAGTTGATGCATTTCGATGATAGATACAAATTAAGTGTGTCACAATAGTTAAATCAAGCCATTTCAAGTCTAAATGCTGCTCTAATAAGGCGATAGATGTTAATTGCTACTAATCAACCTCTGGAACTGAAAATTAACTATTAAAAGTGTGGAGTTTAATAATAATTGCCACAACATCACCTTATCAGACTTGGTATTCAACATTGTTTCATAATGCTCACCTGAGATATCTTCGGGATGTCTTATATTAAAGGTGAAAAAAAGCAAAAGTTGTTGGCCAATGCCTGACTGCACATTGAAATGATACACTCTACTTTGTAATTCTTCCTCTGTCCTTCCAAAGTTAATTTCACAATTTTACGGCCTGGTTAGGGAGATACACAGTGCTTGTCCTGTTCATTCAGGTCTCAGATATCCAGTTTCCCTTACTGTTACAATATCACCTCGCATTTCATCAACTTTTCTCACACAAATTGTAAAAACCTAAACATACAAGTTCAAGTCTAACAAAGAGCAGATCTCTGCTGCAGCGAAATCTGGTCCACTGTGGGTTTTTTCAGCATGGTGTGGGTATGGTAATATAGAAGGAATTCTCAGTTCCGGTCAGTAGGTGTGTGGGACTTCTTACTCATCTGTCAGTTGATTTAAGTTCATTTCGCAGTTATGAACTTAGAGCGATTTTAATTTTGTATCTGTCAAAGGTATGAAAGTCTAAAATGCTGTGTCAGCAAAGCAGATTGCATATTGCTGCTTAATTGAAGCTGAAATATGTTGCAAAGCACTGGTATCAAGACTTACTTTTCACCAATAGTGAATTATAAACCAAGTTATTGGTTTTACTGTTTTATACTGTGGCTTATAGTCTGAAAGTGATAAGAATTTGAAACTCCAATGATCATAACTTTAAATTTCCCTTTTTAATTTTTAAGCAGTTCTACTCATCAACTATGATGGGATAGATCATTAGATCTGCTATGCTCTATAATATACAAGTAACTTGTAATCTATTGCTGATGTATTTTAAATAAATGATTGAGCAGTAAGCAATTCTGGCAATGGGGGATACAGTGCCTGTGCTTTTAATAGGTAAATCAAACGCTTCCAAGGCAGATGTATTACTAATCAGATGCAGAGGGACATAAAATCATAGAATCCCTACGATGCAGGAGGAAGCCATTCAGCCCATTGAGCCTGCACTGATAACAATCCCACACAGGTCTTATCCCTGTAACCACATGTTACCCTGCTAACCCCGCTGACATGAAGGGACAATGTTAGTAGTCAATCAACTTAGCCCTCATATCTTTCGACTGTGGGAAGAAACCAGTGCACCTGGTGGATGCCCATAAAGACTGTCATGGGGAGAATATGCAAACTCCACACAGTCACCCAAGGTTGAAATTGAACTGGATCCCTGGTGCTGTGAGGCGGCAGCTAACCACATATTATCAGCTTTGTCCAACAGTGTGCCTTTCATCCGGAGCTGCACCAGTGTGATTATTCCCACTTTATACAAGTCACCTTTATGACTGTTATGACCAGGTAAGGAAGGGCTTCCCTCTGTTCAACTTTCTTGGTTGGTTGCAATAGATGTTTAAATTTTTTTTTTTAACAAGGACATACCTTTTGCAAATCAGAATGTATTTATCTTAAGCTATGATCAACAAGGAGCCAGTCACACAAGGGTTTCATAAGTCAAAGAAAGACCAGATTTATTAACCACTAAATCTGAGAAAAATAATAAAAAGGCAGTGTCATGCATTCATTAGGGTACACATACACACACAAACATCAGAAATAAGAGGAGTTACTGTCCAATTTGAAATGGGTAAAAGAATATACATTTAATTGTCCTTTGATGGCCCTTGAGATATAGATTTTAAGCCAATTTAGGTTAGCTGGTTTGTTGGATATGGTCAGATGGAAAAAGTGTTGCAATTATTACGAGACCTCAGTTCACTGGTAGGTGTCTGGTAGTGCGTTGGCTCTTTGAACTAGTTGTTCCAAAAGAAAGAAAGGGAGAAAGCAAAAGCTCTCAGCTTGTTTCTTCAGTTGAAGACTTTCTGACCCTACCTGTGTGGTGGTTTTGGATGTGTTGTCTATGGCAGCCATTGTTTAAGTATTCAGTACTTTATATTTGCAATGTTTCTTGTTTGCACAGTTATGAGTTTTGACAGATGTCTGGATTAAAATGATTTCTCACACTCCATTGAGGCTAATCTGTTGGTATCTTCCTTCAACATGCAATGTGGCTTTACATTTTTTTAACATTTGCTCTGTCGTAGTTCAAACTGCAGAAGTTCCAGTCAGTTGAAAGTTGAAAATTATATTTTCAAACATAAAGAGGTGAGCCTCATATCAATTTACCTGTTGGGTAAATGAGTGTCCAAATTCCCTGTTGGTCATGATGTTCGAATTCATTTCTTGTAGAGCTCCTGCTGCTGACAGAGACAGCAGGCCTCCATTGTTCAGCAGGCATTAGGGATGCAATGTGGATGCTTAGTTATTCGGTACATTTAAGGCAAAGATCAAAACTTTTTTGATTTCAAATGTAGGAATCAGATGGAACATGAGTTCAGGTCAAAGAACAGCCATGATCTTAATGAATGGTGGAACAGACCCATAGGACTGCCTGGTCTACTTCTGCTCCTATTTCCTATCCTATATCCTTATCAAAAAACTTTGTGTCACACAGTTCTTTTGAAGATCCTTTCTTTAAATATGAAATATCAGTCCACCGAATATAACATCCAGCCTTTGGCACAGATTGACAATTTGCAATTGATCAGGGAAATTTGCAGCTGATTTGTGTAGCTGTCTTGGGTATAGTAATCTAATATAGTTTATGTCAGGCAAAGGACTACAGGTTGATAAAATATTGTACATTCAAATCAAGTAAATACATGTAAAACAGTGAAAGTGCAGCAGGTTTGATTTGAATGGATGAGCTGGGCTGGGTCAAATGGCATTTATCATCTACCTTTTTGAGATTTTGCATGTACAAACCAAGATAGAGAAGCAATAGTGTCAGGGTCATTACCATGACTCAAAGTGATGTAGCTCAAGATGTGTATTGCATATTATTGAACAAAAAGAATTCTAAACATAATTCATTTTCAGCAGCTACGTACTAGAGCACATAAATTGAGCAGAATACATCCTTCAGGTGTCTTATCAAAATCTTTATACACCAAATATTTGGCAAATTATGTAAGTGGAAATATAAGAAAAAAATCATTATTGACTTGAAAGTGGCCTTTCCAATGTCCATTTTGAACTGTTCAGGCATTGTCGCTTGTAACAGTAGTTAACAATTTAAAATTAATTTGGTAACATAGTCTGTTTAATGGGTTTTTGTGTGTATAGAAGGTTTCACTTACTTCTTCAACTTTGCCAATATCATTTTCTCACTGTATTGCATCCAGTTCCTTACCTACATTTACGAAGTTGGGATTTAGTGTCTTGAAGCGTGTGTTGCTATGTTAGGTATTTCTGTTTTTAATTTGTTCAATATGTTCATTTTCATCTTCCAATATTTGTAACCCAAAGTACTTTATGTGTTCCAGAGTAACTGTATCTTTGTTCATGATGGAAAATGTTCATTTTTGTAATTTGCTGCTTTGATTTCATATTCCATAGTCAGTTGTTTCAGTTAGCATTTCCTGTGCCAGCTCAAGCTAAAACATATGAAAAGAATTAAAACAGAAAGGGGGATTTTGAAGCTTTATATAAAAGAAGGGATCCACAGCAATAACAAATTGATCTGATAGTGATTTTGTTTGCAATTTGTTCAATTTTCCTTGACATTTTACATGGATGCCAGTCAATCAGTTTTACCCCCAAATATTCCCCCTTTGTTTGATGGTTAGATTTGACAGTGCCCTCCAACTTTAACCTTCATTTCTACTTAATGACCCTCAAACATGTGGCTTCTATTTTATTGTCTTATTCCTATCTATCCAACTGTATCTACAACAATTATTTTTACGTCCTGCACCATCACCTCTTGAATTCCTCATTGATTTACCCTTGACCTGTCTGCATTTGCAATATATTTGGTCCCTCAGTCATATCATTCACAGAAATTCTGTTAATTTCCATATATAGCTTATGATGTCTCATTTAACCTGAATGATCAAACTGCCTGTCTGGAATCATTAATGGGTCATAATTTCTTTTCATTGTAAAGCTGGAGGGACAATAGAGAGGATATGATATTCCAGTTGGAATGAGCCTTAAAACCCCATCTGGAGAGCTGCATTCCATTTCAGGCGCTGGACTTCAGAAAGGATTTATTGCTTTTGGAGTGGAAACAATACAGATGCCAGAGCTTAAAAGATTAAAAGATGAACTCAGGTTACATAAACTTACTTTATGTTTCCTGAAGTTTAGATTATTGAGTAATAGTCTAATTGGTTTGTTTAAAATTATAACAGGATACAGAGAGACGATTCTGTGTAATGGGGGAATCCAATGCAAGGAGGACAATTTTAAAATCATAACTAGACTATTTTCGAGTGATATCAGGAGGCATTTTTTCATAAGAAGTGTGGGGCTAATCTGGAATTCTGTCTGCCGAAGGGATATTGGGGCAAGTAAATTTTCAGGACTGTCGTTTTATCAGTTGAAGATATTCAAGATTATGAATCAAAAAGGAATTGAGATACAAATCAGTTATGATCTAAACAAATGGCAAAATAGATCCAAGGGAATACATAGCCAGTTATTTTATTGTCTCATTTGTTATCAGCCCTCTATAAATTCTCATCCAGTCACTCATCCATCCATCCTTTCACCCATCTTACCCCACATCCACCCACTCACCCACCCACCATCCATCCACTCACCCACCCACCATCCATCATCATCCACTCACCATCCACCCACCATCCACCCATACCACCATCCATTCACTCACCACCATCCATCCACTCACCCACCCACCATCCATCCACTCACCCATCCACCGTCCATCCACTCACCCACCCACCATCCATCCACTCACCCACCCACCATCCACCCACTCACCCATCCACCGTCCATCCACCCCACCCACCGTCCATCCACCCGCCCTCCACCCACTCACCCACCCATCTAGCCACCTTCCACCTATTCAGCCACCCTCCACCCATTCACCCTCCACCACTCACCCACCCACCCTCCACCCACTCACCCACCCACCCTCCACCCACTCACCCACCCACCCATCCCATCTATCATCCACTCACATTCCACCCACCATCCACCCATATCCACCATCTATTCACTCTCCACCATCCAGTCACCGTCCACTCACCCACGCACCCACCGATCCATCCACCAACTCACCCATCCATCCACTTATCCATCCACACACGCACACACTCTCCACACACTCACCCACACACCCACGCATCCATCCACCCATTCACTCACATACCCACACACCCACTCATACTCACTCATCCAATCATCCACTCACACATCCACACCCACTCACTCATCTATCCACACACACATACGCATATATACATTGCGCACACGCACACACACACACACGCACATGCACAGTCTCTCTCACCCATCTACTCACTTACTTAATCACCCATCTACTCATTCACTCACCCATCCACTGATGCATCCACCCTCCACTCACTCACCCACCCGTTCAGTCGCCCACCCACTCACTCAATCTGCCGCCCACTCTATCACCCGCCCACTCTATCACCCGCCCACACCCACTAGCACTCACTCATTCGCTCACACCCACTAGCACTCACTCATTCGCTCACACCCACTAGCACTCACTCATTCGCTCACACCCACTAGCACTCACTCATTTGCTCACACCCACTAGCACTCACTCATTTGCTCACACCCACTAGCACTCACTCATTCGCTCACACCCACTAGCACTCACTCATTTGCTCACACCCACTAGCACTCACTCATTCGCTCACACCCACTAGCACTCACTCATTCGCTCACACCCACTACCACTCACTCATTCGCTCACACCCACTACCACTCACTCATTCGCTCACACCCACTACCACTCACTCAGCTACCCACACTCATTTAATAAAAGATTCAAAACTTTTAAAAACTTTCCTGAATACAGTAGGTACTGCGTGAGAAAAAAATGACTTCCTCCCTTTAACTGTCCCGCAAACACTAGACTTGCTTGGAAATACTGCACTTGCCTATTTTTGCTACAGGTGGAATCAAAGCCCTGGCTGAATATAGGCAATTCTGTGAGAGTGTAGAAAGCTTTGTGGATGGCAGTAATGCTGGACACATTTCTGCTAATCTGGGTCACTGCTTGTCCTATCACAGAAAGGTGTGCTAAAATGGGCATGATTCTAAGCAGCTCCTCACCAAAAAAGACCGGTAGAGTCAGACACATTGACTGACGATTCATAAAGAGAATTATTAAATTCTAAAACTCGAAAATGTATGTATTGCCATTCTCATACAGGATTTGGGGAATACTTTTTAAGGGCATTTATGTAACACATTCTTGTCACATACATAACTGATTTTGCATTTATCAGGATCATGCGCCCAAAATAATTCCATATAGTTTTGTAGGAAATTTATTTTTATATTCTAAATAATAGTACAGGTTTAGTACTTTGATTATTTTAATGACATTGGGAAAACTGTTGTAGACATTGAATAATGAGGTGTTAAATTGGCCCAGTTTAGGTGAACAATTAATAGTTTAACATCTCCAAGGTGCAAATGAGGGCACAGGATTCAAATTATGCATTAACATGTAAATTATTTAAAATAGAGAAAATAGGTTAATGCCGTGATTGAAATGATATGCTAATAGGCAGGTAAACATAAAGCATGTGGCATAGAAAATAAGTGAATGATTCTTGAATAGTCTGTAATCCAATATGGGATACAAAAGTGCAGCCATTATGCAATCTGGAGGCTTGGAATATTATTCTCTAAAAATAAGAGTTGAAGTGGTTATTTCAGAATTTTAACTCCATTTTGAAAATCTGGGAATGAAAAGCTGGTACCAGTAAATATGGCCATCAAGATGTGATTTTTTTTCAGCCAATTACAACAATGTCATTACTATAATAACATCATCAGGTTTCCTGACCCTAAGTGTTCTTGGTTTGGCTGTGCAGAATGTTTGATTTATAAAGTATTTTAGGACATTTAAGAGGGCTTGATTATCTTTCTATTTTTGCAGTCCTGTCACACTGACTAATTTGCTGCTTCATCACATTGGTTGAATATGCTTGATAGAATATCTTGATGGCTCAGTAGTTATCTGCACTGCATAATATAGTACCAAGAAGGTTATCGACTTAATTCTCTGCTTGTACTGTGATATTCAATGGGTCCATAGCGGAGATACTAGTTTTCTCATTACTTACATGTTGGCAAGAAAAAAATGAGCCAGGTTTATCATTCCAAATCCCTATCGAGTGACCTTAATGAAAAATGTGCACACAGTGATGACAGATTTGATTTTTATTTGATTTGATTTATTATTGTCACATGTACTGTTATACAGTGAAAAGTATTGTTTCTTCTGTGCTATGCAGACAAAGCATACTGTATATAGAGTACATTGGGAAGAACGAAAGGAGATGGTGCAGAATGTCATGTTACAGTCATAGCTAGGATGTTGAGAAAGATCAGCTTAACATAAAGTAGGTCCATTCAAAAGTCTGATGGTAGCAGGGAAGAAGCTGTTTTTAAGTCGGTTATACATGACCTCAGATCTTTGTATCTTTGTGGCTAGTATTGGACTAGGCCATGGTGCTGCACTGCAGTAGCTGCTGACAGTCACAGTCTTTTCTATAACCAAAGAATGACTCCTGGATAAGATATTGGATTGTTGGTAATACCTCTTAATCTGTAGTTAATCAGTGAAATGTGAGAGAAAATGTAGATTTCATTTTTTTAAAGTTCTTCTGTTTTGTAGGTGAATGAAGACACAGTGGAACGTCTAGTTCAAGAATACCCCCATATCACATTCAGCACTGTGATGCAAGACTGCAAGCGGACACTAGAACGAGCCTATCAGATGGGGTGGATTCCCAATACATCAACGGCATCATAATGCTATGAAGAATTTTCAATAATATCACTTTGTCATCCTTAAATACAGTAATGTAAAGAGTAAGTGCAAGAGAAATCACAAGCAGTAGACTCTGCTGGACTGAATTTATAATCACAAAAGACAGTACTTTTCCACATTATATTCCTGTTCTGACAATCTTTACCCTTTGAAGGTTGAATCATGGATTTTCAGACATCCATGGAAGGACTTTAAAACAAAATAATTGAGGGCAGATATGGATTCCAGCCCAAATTATGAATAATTTGATAGCAGCTGTCTTTTTTTGAGACAGCTGTCATTGAATTTACTGAAATGCATAGTCACAAAGTTTAAAATGAAAGAGATGTCTCCTCCCCAACTGATTTTCTGCTGATTGCTACCTCTGAGCCCCTAATGGATGTAATGGGATTTTTCAGGTGTGACAGTAATCTACTAAATTCATCTAGTTATACACTTGTTCAACAAATCCCCTCTTAGATATTCTCTATTCAAATTACATCTCCTTTATTATAAGCTTGGTTAAAAATCTGAATTCCATTTTATTAAGCTTCATTCACCCTTGAAATAATCAATTACGACTGATGATAAAAACTAGCAACAGCCCTGTTAAGATTTCACTGTAGACAGAAGAATCAATGGAGTGTTTTTCCCCTAGATCCAAACTTTAACTGTGGCGAGTGTGTACAATAATGACTGACATATTTTGTTACTGTTTGTATGTCCTTTTTCTACATACACAGTTAAATACTAGCTTGTGCAAGACATACTTTTTATAACATGGCCATAGATAAAACTAACTGTTGTCAGTTATACAATTGTTGTAAATATCATGCCTGAACGCTTTATTCATTATTTAGTTGAAAAAAGTGTTTCAAAAGGTAATAGTTAAAGTTGAGGGAATAACACTGGATTACTCTGTTATTTAATATTTGTCATTAAATGAACTTAGTCTGTGAAAAAGACTGTACACATTATGTTGTGTTTCAAATTCAGCAGCCAAGAGGTTTAGTGCTTTGACCTTCAATTTCACAAAGGTAATCAAACTTCAGAATCGAGAATAAGTGTACAACTCTTTCTTACTTGCACGTGATAATTATGTCCCACCAGCTCTTAAGTTACTTATATTGTCGTAAGAGAAAGTAGTATGCAGTGCATGAACCTCTTGTGTGTTTTTAAATAAGGGGTTCAACAAGATGCAAGCCATTTTACAGGAACATCTAGGAACCTAAAAGAGGATGTGTGTGTTTGAAATATATAGAGTTGCCCTGGAATACAATGTATACAGGGCAGCTAGAGAATCTGCTTCAGTGTTTCATGGCTATGCTAAAAGTAAGGAGAAAGCACGAAGGAGAAAGTAAATGCAATTTAAATGATGTTTGGTAAATGCTGCTTTTGACAGCCAATGCAGTAATTGAGTAGATTAAGATAACTGACAGTAACAGCGTGGTGTGTCTAACTGGAAGTCTCTGTGGGTCGTGTCTCAGATCCTATGCAGACACATTAAACAAGTTTGTCAATTTTCCATTAGATTGATTTTTCTCAAGTGTGGAAGGGTTGTCTCATTTTCTCTCTAAGACACAACCATTTCACCAACATTGTATCTTTCTGTTTAGTTCTGTGTTAGAATGTGTTAAAGAAAGGTGGTATTCACAGCTGACGGAGATGCTTTAATTGGGGTACCAAAGTAAAGTGTTTTGCAATGCTTTTATGAAAGGGGCTTTAATCCTTCAGTAATATTTTGACTAGAAAAGATGCATAAAAACCAACATTACACATCTTTAGGTCAATCACTAAAGGCTGCTGATTAAAGGGAAGCAATACTTAATATTCAAATAATTCCTGTGCGCTCTTCCAATCTGAACACAAATGATAATTATAAAATTATCTGGTTACTTGCACTATGATTTGTTGCTTATAGGGAATTTCATTATCATGGATTTTCTTGCTGAACCTGTACATTTAGGTGTATGGAGCATTCTTTTCCACCACGAAATACCTATCCATTTCACTGGGGTTGTGTGGGAAGGTGAGCCAGTTCAGGGTAAGCTGAATTCAGGACAATTTCTCTTGACATAGAATATACAGCACAGAAACAAACCATTCAGTCCATTTAGTGTTGATGTTTGTACTCCTCATCAGTATCTCTCATCTCGGCTTTTCACCTTACCTTTCTGTTCATTTTTGTCTTACGTACTATTCTAAGACGGAAGACAAAAACGTACTTGAAATTTTTGGAAGTATCCAAAATATTTTGCTCAACCATATCCTGTGATATCTAGTTCAATATTCAAAACATTCTCTGAGCAAGGAAATGTCTCCTTATTTCCATATTATTAATAACCAGCTTGTATTTATGACTTCTATTTTTGGATTCTGCCACGAGTGGAAACGTGCTCTCCACATCTAACCCTTATCCAACCCATTCATTATTTTTAAAAAATCTCTTGCCAGGACGCCACTAAGTGTTCTCTTTTCTTAAGAAAAAAGCCACAACCTGTTCAATCTTTCAGATTAGCTGTAATCTCTCCTTTCCAGTACCATTCATTTTTACTTGAGTTCACAGCAATACTCAGCCAGCTGTGTTTTCCCTCAGGGCTGGCTGTCTGGCTGGTTCAAATCAAACTGAAATGCCGAATTTTGCTGAATGGAGCACCTTGGGTGCAAGTGACTCTCTCCTGGAACTAATCAGAGCAGCTCAAGAGAAAAGATGACAGTAAATGATGAGTCTCTATCAGGCAATGCATTTGATGGTATTGCAATGTATATTTTGCTTTTTTAGCTGTATTATTTTCAAATTGAACAGTGAAAATCTTTTCTACAGAAAGAACTCTGCTTTCCCCTGTTAGCATTTTGAATGTCCCAAGATTCCATACATTTTTCTAATACTGATAAGTTAAAAACAGTTTTGAAACTGTATGTTTTTTAAGTTATCTCAAAATCTTACATTTTAATGATACTAAAAAATGCGTACCCTCAACGAAAAAAATATGTGAAATGTCCACCTATCCAACTTTTAAAATAGATTTTTTTTTCAAAAAATATAGACCCTAAATGGAAGATCAGACATCTTGTCCGAACTCTTTTACCTGGTTTATTGAAAAAAGCATCTATATTCTTTTGACTATGCTTTGTGTTTTCTTTTCCTCCCCTTGATTTTATATCAGATGGCACTACAGAGTTAGCACGTTGCTTGAATTAATATATGTATGCAAGCTAATAACAAAGCTAGCTCTAATCTGCAAGTTGTGCACACAATTCCCAAGTAATTCAATAAAACTTTTATGTTTCTTGTGTGGCAAATTGATGCTGACTAGAATAAGTATACCCACAATTTTCATTCCCATAAGTTAATTTTAACAAAGCCTCAAGCATGGTTTGAGATTAGAAGGATTTCCCATCCAATTAGTGGGTATCTGGACTAGATTCTCAAAAGATGAAGTGTTATTAATACTTTTTTGTAAAGAAAAGAGCTGTGTAAGTATCCGGTTAGGAATAAGATTGAGAGTTATAATGATGAGTACTGACAAAGATGATTAATGGGACATGATAGTTCTGTTCTGCTGAAACAATGGAATGTCATGGCAACTGGACAAGTATAAATAATATCGGATTCACTATCACATACGCTGAGGTTTCATTTCATTTACCTTTTGGGGGAAAGCAGGGAGAAACTTTGCAGATCTTTCATTCAGGTGAGTTTGGTATGACTTTTAATAGAGCGAATTGCACATGATTTGTGGAAGGAATGCTTGATGGGCTGATTGGCCTTTTCTCAATTCATGCTTTCTTTGATTCTCAACAAATATTGAAATACCAAGTGATTTGGCATTTTCTTATCCTTAGAAGTTCCTTTTTCCTCTAGTGTGTAAATTTGATTTATTTTACCAGGGAACTATTCAGTAAAAAATAAACTGTAAACTGTCTCTTGTAAAATCATAGTGCTCCAAGATGAGAAAATAAAATGTTGGAAATTACTTGCCTATTTGTTACCTAAAGATTGTCCAATAAACACCATTTCAAAAAACACCTCTGCCAGGATATTGTTGCAATTTTGTGCACATGTATTTATTTCACACACAAACTGGTCTATAAGTAATTACTGTTGGGTCTGTGAACTTATTGGGGTTAATTTAATGGGTCTCCCTTTGGGGCAAATCTTAAAATTGGATACCTTCTGCCCTCAATCTTCTGATATTGTGTATGTGCTCAATTTTCCAATTCTCACTCTCAGCCAATGATCTCAGAGTTCTCCTTTTATTCCTTCAGCCTCTGTACTTTAAATCTACAACCTCTGCCACTTGGGACAAAGCCAGCAAATATGTGGGAGCACCACCATAGTAGCATGTTCCTCCACAAGCGTATACCACTCTGACTTGAAAATATATCACTGATCCTTCATTGTCACTGGTTCAAAATTCAGGAGCTTCCTCCCTAACAACACAGGTCTAACTTCACAGACTTAGGCTGGAATTTTCCAGCCACTCCCATCCCACTGTGGCTGCGAGCGAGGATGGGGAATTTGGCACTCAGCCAAATCTCCCTTCACTGCAACGAAACCAGAGAATCCCGCCAACGTGAACAGCCAGAAAATTCTGGCCAACAGTGGCACAGTGGTTAGCACTTCTACCTCACAGCGCCAAAGACCTGGGTTCATTTCCCAACTTGGGTCACTATCTGTGTGGAGTTTGCAAGTTCTCCCCATGTCTGTGTGAGTTTCCTCCAGGTGCTTCGGTTTCTTCCCATAGTCCAAAGGTATGCAGGTTTGATTGATTGGCCATGCTAAATTGCCACTTAGTGTCAAGGGAGTAATAGAGTAAATACATAGGGTTATGGGGATTGGGCCTGGGTAGGATTGTGGTCAGTGCAGACTCGATGGCCAAATGATCTCCTTCTACACTCTAAGGATTTTATGATTCAATGAACTAGTTAAAGAAGGCCTTCACAAGAACAATTAGAGATGAACGACAAATACTGGCCCTTTCCATGATACCCATAGCCTATGCAGATATCAAAAAAAGGACAGGTGATGTTTCTGTTACCAAGTTGCATGACGTAACATTTATCTATGTTTAAGTTAATTTGCCACGTAACTGTCCATTCTGCAAATTTCCAATATGAGTATTGCATTTGTCATGTGTATTATAATGATATAAGGTACCAATTCACTTGTAAGGGATTGCGAAAACTCGCTTGGATTCATTCATTAAGGACTGCACATGGATAGACAGCTTCAATACATTAGCAGCGGGGCTTTGTGCGCTCTGCTGCAGTCTAAAGTGAAACTGTGACTGGATCACATTCTCTTAAAGTGATAATATGCTGCTATCTCAAAGGCTTATTACAACATCCCTCTTTTTGAAGATGCTTTCTCCACTCCCAAGAAGTATAGCAATGTACAATACATGATCACATTTAGTGACCATTACTTAAGTGCATAGAACAGATAAATCTGAGCCTGTAAAGAATAGAGGTATCTCCTGATATGCCTAGATCTTGTAACGGTAACTTTGTCTGGAGGTGTCTTCAATTGCTCAGAAATTATCTGTGAGATTGTTGTTCTTAGATTTTGTTCCTTGATGCACTTTAGATCTCATAATAGATATAATAGGATTCTACGGTGGGTGGTGGTGTGGAATGGATCTGATTTGTGTTCAGTTACACCTCACCATTGCTCCTTTGTTTGTAGTGATTTGACTTGACCTTGATTCTGAACAAATCCTTGCCTCTTCGGCTGGTTACCATGCACTAACTCTGACATCCTGGATGCAAACTTGCACCAAATTAAACTTAGCAATTCTGTATCTACATTTTTATCGTGCATGTGGTGGCCATCTTCTTACGTTGTTTTAAAAGTTGCTTCCTGATTACTGATGAGTAGAATGGGTAAGAGTAGGTAAATTGGTAGACAGTCATCTGCCAGCTGTCCAATGATGAAGTAATTGCACTTAACTGTATTGGAACATTGCAATATGTGGATCTTGCCTGGCCTGTCTCCATTTCAGAATCAAAGATTACACCACACGAATCATTCATTCAGCTAGGCTGTTACATATAGGGTAATGAGGAGGAGAACATAGAACACTACAGCACAAACGGGCCCTTCAGCCCACAAGTTGTGCCGATCATATCAGTACCTACCAGGCCATAGAACTATCTGTAACTCCCAATCCCATTAAATCCCATCTACTCATCCAGAAGTCTCTTAAAAGACCCCAGCGAGTTCACCTCTACCACCACTGACGGCAGCTGATTCCATTCACTCACCACCCTCTGAATGAAAAACATACCTTTAACATCTCCTCTGTACTTGCCCCCCAGTACTTTAAACCTCTCATCCTCTCGTAGCGACCATTTCAGCCCTGGGGAGAATCCACCCTATCTATTCCTCTCAATATCTTATAAACCTCTATCAGGTTACCTCTCAACCTTTGTCTCTCCAGGAAGAAGAGACCTAGCTCTCTCAACCTATCTTCATAAGGCATGCCTCCCAATGCAGGCAACATCCTTGTAAATCTCCTCTGCACTTTCTCAATAACTTCCACATCCTTCCTATAGTGAGGCAACCAGAATTGCACACAGTACTCCAAGTGGGGTCTGACAAGAGTCTTATAAAGTTGCAGTATTGATTCCCAACTCCTAAACTCAATCCCACAATTAATGAAGGCCAGTACACCATATGCCTTCTTGACCACATCCTCCACTTGCGGGGCAGATTTAAGAGTCCTATGGACCTGGACCCCAAGATCCTTCTGCTCCTCAACATTGCCAAGACTCCTACCCTTGATATTATACTCCTTCATCCCATTGGTCCTGCCAAAATGGACCATGATACATTTATCCACGTTGAAGTCATCTGCCACTTCTCCACCCATTCTTGCATCCTATCTATGTTTCACTGCAACTTCAGATATCCCTCCAGACTATCCACAACACCACCAACCTTCATATTGTCGACAAACTTACTAACCCATCCCTCCACTTGCTGGGATTACCATTGACCAGAAACTGAACTGGACTAACCACATAAATGTAGCTACCAGAGCAGGTCAATAGCTAGGAATGCTGTGGCAAATAAATTGTCTCCTGACTCCCCAGAATCTGTACACCATGTACAAGGCACAAGTCAGGAGTATAATGGAATATTCCCACTTGTCTGGATGAGTTCAGCTCCAACAACACTTAAGCTTGATATCACCCAGGAAAAAGCAGCCTGCTTGATTGCTATCTCTTCCACAAACATTCAAATCATCCACTACTAATGAACATGACAGCCGTGTGCACCATCTATAAGTTGCACTTCAGGAACTCACCAAAATTTCTTAGCCATCACTTTCCAAATCCACTACCACTGCCATCGAGAAGGACAAAAGCAGCACATACCTGGGATTACTACCATATGGAAGTTTCCTTCCAAGTCATCACCATCCTGACTTGGAAATATCGTCACTCCTTTACTGTTGCTAGGTCAAAATCCTGGAACTCCCTCCCTAATAGAACTGTACACCTCAGAAACTGCAGCAGTTCGAAAAGGTAGCTTACCACCACCATCTCAATGGTAACGGGATGTGCAGTAAAAGCTGGCCAGCCAGTGACAGGCACATCCCACTGAAAAAGGAAATGAGAAGGTTACAAGTCCAGCATGTTTCCTGATGACTATAGATATTTAGGATACAATGAGAAGGAGAAAAAAAAGGCTTTTAAAAGGTAAGTGGGAAGCAAATCAGCAGAGGATTTATAGAGTGAAGTATAGAAAGTGCAGGTTGGAGCTTAAGAAAGCAATTAGGAATGCAAAAGGTGATATGAAAAAGCTCTGGCTGGTAAAAGTAGGGAACATTCCAAGATATTCTCTCAGTATATCAATGGGAAGAGGATAATCAGGGAAAACAGTAGGGCCCATTAGGGATGAAGGGGACAACCTGTGGGTGGACTCAGTAAGAGGTCTGACAACACCAATTTTAAATCCAACCGATTTATTTGATAGTAAACTTGCAAGCTTTCGGCCTTTGTAGCCTTTGTCAGGCGAATGAGGTGTTCTGGTCTGCAATAGCACACATATCAGCACAGACAGTTTAACAAATTACTGATTAGAATGTGAATCCTTACACCTAACTTGCCATTCAAGTCTTAAAGTGGCTAACAATGTGGAGCCAGAGGACGTTGGTAGAGTGTTCATTGAATACTTCATATTTGTCTTCACCCAAGAGAATGAGGATGATGGTATGGAATTCAGTGAGAAAGACTGTGAAGTTCTTGGGCAAATTAACATAGGGAAGGGCCAGGTATTGGAAGCACTGGCAGCCTTAAAAATGGATAAATCTCTAGATCCAGATGAATTGTGCCCTAGGCTACTATAGGAGGCAGAGCAGGAGATTGCAGGAGCTCTGACCGTATACCGACCAGTGAGTCTCACATCAATGGTAGGGAAACTATTAGAGAAACTTCTGAAGGAGAGCATCTATCTCCACTTGAAGAGACAAAGCTTGATTATGGGTAGTCAGCATGGCTTCATCAGAGGGAAGTCATGCCTAACAAATTTGATTGAATTTTTTGAGGAGGTGACTAAGTGTGTAGATGAGGATAGTGCAAAGGATAATGTCATTTATCTTGATTTCAGCAAAGCTTTTGACAAGGTCCTACATGGGAGACTTGTGAAGAAGGTATCATCAATGGGATACAAGGTAATTTGATAAAGTGAATTCAAAATTGGCTCAGTTGTAGAAGACAGAGTGTGGTGATAGAAGGCTGCTGTAGTGACAGGAAGCCAGTGTCTAATGACGTAACACAGGGATCTGTGTTGGGCACCCTATTAATTTTCATTTATATAAATGACATAGATGACTACATGGAAGTAGAATTAGTAAGTTTGCACTTGATGCAAAGATTGGGCAGTGTCTTGAGCTACAAGAAGACATAGACAGAATGATCAAATGGGTAGATTAAAGTTAATCCTGAAAATTGTGAGGTGATGCATTTTGGAAGGAATAATTTGACAAGAAAGTACCCAATGAATGATAGGATATTTGGAAGTTCTGTGGAACAAAGGGACCTTGGTATGTTTGTCCATAGATCTCTGAAAACAGAAGGCCATGTTAAATAGGGTGGTGAGAAAAGCTATAGGATAGTTGCCTTTATTAATGTTGTACCGTTGTTTAAAAAGGGTAGTAGGGATGACCCTGGAAATTATAGGCCGGTGAGTTTGATGTCAGTGGTAGGGAAGCTGTTGGAGGGGATTCTTAGAGATAGGATGCGTAGGCACTTAGAACGTTGCAATCTGATTAGGGATATGCAGCATGGATTTGTAAAGGGGAGGTCGTGCCTTACAAATCTGGTAGAATTTTTTGAGGAGGTGATGAAAATGGTGGACGAAGGGCGAGCCATTGATGTCGTCTATATGGATTTTAGTAAGGCATTTGACAAAGTCCCTCATGGGAGGTTAATTGAAAACATCAAGGCTAATGGGATACAAGGACAGGTAGCTAGACGGATAAGTAACTGGCTTGGTAATAGGAGACAGAGAGTAATAGTGGAAGGGTGTTTTTCTAGTTGGAGGTCGGTCACTAGTGGTATGCCACAGGGCTCAGTACTGGGACCTCTTCTATTTTTAATATATATAAGTGACTTGGAAGAGGGAGTAAATGGAGTGATCAGCAAGTTTGCAGATGATACAAAGATGGCTGGACTTGCAGATAGTGAGGAGCATTGTCAGGCAATGCAGCAGGAATAGATAGGCTGGTAGCTTGGGCAGATAGATGGCAGATGGAATTCAATCCTGATAAATGCGAGGTAATGCATTTCGGGAGAAAGAATGTAGGGGGGAAGTATATGATAAAGGGTAGACCTATTAAGAGTATAGAAATGCAGAGGGACCTGGGGGTGCAGGTGCACAAGTCTCTGAAGGTGGAAGAGCAAGTGGAGAAGGTTGTGAAGAAAGCATATAGTATGTTAACCTTTGTAGGAAAGGGTATAGAGTACAAGAGCTGGCCTTTAATGTTGCAGTTGTATAAAATGTTGGTTAGACTTCATTTGAATACTGCGTCCAGTTCTGGTTGCCCTACTACCGGAAGGACATGGAGACTCTGGAGAGAGTGCAGAGGAGGTTTACCAGGACGCTGCCTGGTATGGAAGGTCTGAGTTACGAGGAGAGGTTAGGCAAATTGGGACTGTTTTCCTTAGAAAGACGTAGACTTAGAGGAGATCTAATAGAGGTGTACAAGATTATGAGGGGGATAGATAGAGTAAACAGGGTTAAGCTTTTTCCTAGGATGGACTCGAATAGCACGAGGGGTCACGGGCTTAGGGTGAGGGGGGTAAGGTATAATTTGGATGCTAGAGGGAGTTTTTTCACACAGAGGGTGGTGGGGGTATGGAATGCGCTGCCAAGTAAAGTGGTGGAGGCAGGTACTCTGGAGTTATTTAAGAAATACTTAGATGGGCACATGAACAGAATGGGAATGGAGGGGTATAGAAAACTGATTTAAAATAGGGATCATGAGCCTTGGGAGTCCCTGGGAAGTGTGTAAATAGATGATGATATTGATGTACTTGTTTTTATCCTACAGGTGCTTTGGTCCACCTTGTTGTCTAACGAGGGGCATACACGCGATGGGTCGTGAGAGGGCTGCTCTTGGATTTTTTCGAGAGTATCCTAGTGCTTCACGTCGTTAGTGTACGCTTGACCTGGACCATTTGATGGGCAACACGACAGCTCAGTGACTATCGCTGTGCTGTACAGATACATGGATTTGGGCCTGTGTCTGTGGGAGTTTGCACATTCTCCCCGTGCTTGCGTGGGTTTTCTCCGGGTGCTCCGGTTTCCTCCCACATCCCAAAGATGTGCTCTTAGGCTAATTGGCAAAACAAATTCTCCCTAAATTGTCTCAAATTTGGTTTTTAATCCATAGATCTATAAACATGGACAGAGATCGTGGGTAGAAGTGGGAACATCGGAGTGGCGGCGCGGGCCCGTTGGGCCGAAGCGCCTGTTTCCCACATTGTTTTGTTCTTTGTTTGTTCTTTGTTTATTAGTCAAGGCATAGATTACAAAAGCAGGGAAGTATGTCTGAGTTGTATCGAAGTTTGGTGAGGCCACAGCTAGAATATATTATTGGAAGGATGTGATTGCACTGGAGGGGATTCAGAGGAGATTCATCAGGGATGAGATATCCTGGGATGAGATATTTAAGTTGTGAAGAAAGATTGCATAGGCTTGTGTTGGTTTCATGAGAGCAAAGAAGACTGAAGGATGACCTGATTGAGGTGTACAAGATTGAGATGCATGGACAGAGTGGATAAGGAGTGATTGTTTCCCTTAGTTGAAGGATCAGTCATGAGTGGTCATAGGTTCAAGGTGAGGGTCAGGAGGTTTAGGGGAGATGTAAGAAAAAATGTTTTTGCCAAGAGGATGGTGATGGTCTGGAATGCGCTGCCTGGGAGAGTGGTCGAAGCAAGTTGCCCCTCATCCTTTAAAAAGTATCTGGATGAGCACTTGGCACATCATAATATTCAGGGTTATGGCCAAGTGGTAGCAGATGGGAATGTGGGAGTTCAGCTGTTTCTAATGTGTCAGTACAGATTCATTGGGCCAAATGGCCTCTTCTGTGTTGTATGATTCTATGATTTGATGAAAAAGTAGTGTGATGGATGGCTTTATTGACGGATTGCTGACATTATTTATAATATCTTTTGAGACACACCAAACAAACTAAAGTAATACCTAGAGTGTGCATGACAGTTGTGCCTAATGTGTTGTGCAATTGTCAAATAATGGGACACTTCATGAGATATCTGACAATGGTGATGCAGTTAGTGCTATGGACACAATACTTGGATGTCTTAATAGAGCATGGATGGATAGGAATTTCATGTAGAATGAATAGTTCTTTCCGCTGACTTCTTATATGCTTAACATGCTTCACATTTCTTGACAATGACTTCAATGTCATTGTTCATACCCAGCCAATAAACTATCTCTGTTATGAGTCTTCTCATCCAACCTGTACTGATGTATGAATGATAGACTTGTTGATGAATATCAGATCGCAAAGATTCTAGTATGATGATCTGCCAGCCATTAAATTTTACTCCCGGGAAATGCCTAGTTTGTCCCAATAAGGCCAAAATGCCCCAGTGGTTCTTGGAAGTACTGAATTGAATCAGGCCATCTTTCAGTTATGGGTTTCCATCATTCCTATGGTATAGAATCTTGTGCCATTTCTTTTGCAGTTGTTGCCATTTGTGTTGTGGGAAATGTACTAGATCAATCTTCAAGTTCAATATCAGTGAGACTAACTTGTAGCTCCAAGGAAGTGTCTTCTGTTTTCACTGGGTTAGGCAATCTGCTAAATGTGTCTGATGTGATCCTCAATGATCCTTGCAGTCATAACTTTCAATCTTTATCAAGAGACATTGCAATCTTGGTGGTGACTGATCAAAGGCTTTAGTTAAATCTTCTCCAGTGGTTTATGGTAAGTTTCTACCACAACTCTTTTGCCAAATAGATAGTTATAAACATACATGATACTAAACACTGAAGCCGATGTCCCCCACATGATGTTGGAATAGTTAGATTGTATTACAGACAGAGAGTTTGAAGCAAATAAAATAGATTTACCTATTTGTAATTATGTATGCTCCAAGATCTTTCTGAAAGGTATCTATTTCCAGGGTAGTTGTCGCCTTAAGATCATAAAATTGCACTGTTGATGTTTCTGATAATCAATATCCTGGTATTTCAAAGAGATATTGGTAGTCTTCAAGTCACGGAACAGGCACATCCTTTCTCAACAATTCCCTCAGTATGAAAAGTTGTGAGTGAAATTGGACTCAGAATATTAAAGGGAACCAGACTTCTTTGAAGATTATTCTCACCTCGCAGATTTGGCATGTCTGGTATCTTCAACTTCACTTGTATTGGGACATATGTCAGCGCTGAGATAAATAGAAAGCAAATAAATTGATCTGCTGCAATTGGGACATTTCAGACTGTTGAACACCAATACTTCATTATATGCACTTGCATCAATAGGTGCAGATTATAGTCATGTTCTTGCTTTGTTCTACCTAGAGCTGCAATGTCATTGGCACAGATGCACCCTGCATAACGCTTGTAATGTGGTCCATGTGAGCTTAAAAGAGATCTTGGCCAACAGCCCAAAAGGAAGTCATTGAAAACAGCAACATCCAAATAGGGTAAATCTTGGGACTTCTCTGTGAAATGAATGGAACAGTTGGCATTCCTGGCATCAAGCTTTGAGAAGAATTTTACATCTAAAAATCTCAGATTCAATTCTTGTGATTTGGGTCTTTTATAAAGACAATGTTTCAAACTTGTGCTTAAAATCATGTATTGAGGCCATGAAAAATAGAAACTAGAAGCAGGAGTACGCCATTCAGCCCTTCAAGCCTGCTCCATCATTCATTTTGATCATGGCTGAACATTGAATTCAATATCCTGATCCCCCTTTCCCCCATTTCCCTTGATCCCTTTAGCCCGAAGAGTTGTATCTAACTTATTCTTGAAATCAAACAACATTTTGAGCTCAACAACTCTTTGGGGTAGTGAATTCCACACATTCACCACCCTCAGAGTGAAGAAATTTTTCCTCATCTCAGTTCTAAAAAGTTTACCCCTTATCGTGAATAGCAGTAAGTTTTGTCAAGTCCTTCCATGCCTGTGGATACATTTCTTTTCAAACTCGCAAGGGGGGATTTTGGCATTTGCCCCCCTATGTCAATCTTGGCCAATAACAAGTAGTTGCAAACTTTCTTACAGCAGAATTTTGGCAAACGCTCCAGATGGCATGACACTATTTATGTTTTCTCTGAGATTGATGATGTGAAACCTGTGTTAAATGCTTGTAGTCTCATTGTGCACATCATCATCATTTTCTGGTTTGTCAGTCATCTCATGTATATGTTTCTGACAGGATACTGACTGGTCATTCTTATTGCTTGGAGTTAGCCGTTGTGTATAATTTGTTGTATCAGTGCACTCCTCTCTGTAATTACATTTGCCTTTGCTTCAGTGCACTGCCACTGCCCATGATTCTTTCTGCCACATACCTTGTAGTCTTGCAGGAAAGTTGAGCATTTCCTTGGTGTGGGTTAAAGGCCACATCTTCCACATGGCTTGTTGGGCCTTGTAGGTGTTCTAGTGAGTTGGTCAACAATTGGAGTTGTACTGAGTAAATCAATAAGCTTCATTGATCTGCAAAGACCTCTTTGTACTTGCACCCATCCCTCAGTAGTTCTTCGAGGCTGGGTTTTGGGTTTGACTGGCTGATCTTTCTGGAATGCCTCCATGGCAGTTAATGTGATCACCAACTCAACTACTCTGTTTGCTAGTTCTGTGCTTGAAAAATCATAGTACATACCCTTTTCTCTGCATCTGCTACAAAGTAACATATGGATTCTGTAGGCTGTTGTTGAAATTACATGAATTCTAATCAATGAGCATATAGTTTGACTTGATAATGAACCAGTCTTCCCACATAATCCTTTAGCACTTATGCTGTTAATTCTGACACATTCAATCTAAGTAGACCCCCAATCTCAGTTGTTTGCTGAATTTTTATGGCTTACTTGTCCAGGTTTCAAGCCACTTGAATCAAGAAACTAAAACTGTTTGCTATTTAAAGAGTTTGAATTGGATAGTAGCTCAGATACATTCCAATTCAAACTGAGGAATTTTGTGGACATTTTGACAATATCTCTTTGTCCTTCTTTCTCTTATATTAACTAGGATGAACGTCACTATACCAAAGCTCCGTTCAAGATAATTGCAATCTTCTCTGGCCTGATTTTTATGGTTGGTTTTTTTGTTTTTGTCATTGTTTCCCTCACTTGCTATCGATCCAGCCCACACCCTGGTCACTTGTCTTGCCCAACTGAACTTAACACGATGCTGGCCCTCACAGGAGGGATCCATCTGCTTATCAGCTTTTTATGTGAGCACTAAATCTGCATTGTCTTCAAAGCCTTTTTGTGCAACTACCTCACTGAGGTTTTAACACTCTCTGACCCTGTAGCTTCACTGCTGTCTGCCCAGAATGTTGAGGATCATCTTGCGCTATGTAGCACAATCTAAGACTGTTCATCATATCATGCCTGTACTTAATCTTGCTACCAGTCCGAACAGTGTGTTATTTAGAAGGAACTACTGCTGCACACCATGTTGTGTTTGTTATAATGATATAAAGGCACTGATCACCTTTACTGCAGGCTGAGGTGAAACAGAGATTGAATCACATGACATGCTTTCCTCTAAGAAATAGCAGTATGCAACTACTTAAAGAATTATTGCAACAACATTCTTCTTCAGTGTTCAATTTGGTATTATCTGAAAAGGTTAATGAGCTGTTTATTCCTAAGTGCAAAGCATTAATGTAAATTAAGAATCATGGTGGCACTGAACTTATAGAACAAAGCTTTATCTTTCTCAAATCTGAATAACCATTACATACATTTATTCTGCTTTATAGCTTTTAGCCATTTTATAATCCAGTTAACCATTTGTCCCCTGATTCCACTTGTTTCCTTGTTCGCAAGGTGGACTAGTAGGGTCTTTAATTTTAAATGGATCACTAGCTAAATGCAGTCAGTTATAGTGTGAGCTAATGGATTAGGCCAGGGCATCCATTTTTGCACATGGAAAGCTTTGATTGCTTTTTCAGCTTGCCTGGAGACACCAACGTTCAGGGTTTTCAGCAACAATAATATTTACTCCCTTCTCTCTCGTCATGGGTAACTCAGTGGACTGGAATTCTTGCTGTAATCCAGCCAAAGTCATGCAGTTGAGTGTGATGCCTAAAAATCCACCATCTGAGACTAATCCTATCTGCCACAGCTCCCTTTAGACTCCTGTTGAAGAAGCAATCTAAGCAGTCATGTTGCAGCTCAAGATTTAAGATATTATTATCAGACAATTAAACACTTTTATCTGTTATATCCCTCTAAGGACAGCATGCATTTCTACATGCTTAGATCCTTCTGACCAATTTATTCTTCAATGTTGTCTGACACTGTGTCTTATTTCCAATCTCCCACTGCAATGAAACTTTTTCCATTTTCCACATCAGCCATTATTATGGGCTGTCTGAATGATATAACCAGTTTACTGTCAATTTCTGCAAATTGTGGCCAGTTTATGGTATCACTTTGCCTTCACTGTGAAATGGGTTGAGACTGTCCAAACTCATTTCTTGCCGGATATTTACAGAGAACGAGAGAGCAGACCATGAACTAGTACAACTTGGCAGGATTCATGCTTACAGATGAAAGAACAGCACATGAACTCAGCAGCCAGCCTGCTACCACACAGTGACTTTGTTGTTGCTGTGGCGGTGCTGTGTCTTAAAAGAGTTATTTGATGCCTATTCCTAGTCAAGTTGAAGCATGCTGAAAAAATGCTACTTCAATAGAGGCAGCTTAATCAATACTGCAAGATGTCATTATAATCTTACCATACACTGCAATGACTACCATTAGGAGTTGAACTATTTTAAAGGTGGATTAGCGTAGGCAGTACCTTTATGTCCTGCGTCTTCTGGATTTATCAACCTGAAAATGCACCATAGGCAATTCATAGAGATTTTTCCAAAACTGATATGCATCAGAGAAGTATAGAGCAGCTGGTCCAAATTTTCTTGCTGTTAATATTAATAAGAAAGCTAATTTGAGTGTAAAATGGAAAACCATTTTAAGCTTGGGCAGAATTTTTCATATTTCAATAACTGGAGCAAAAGGATCAAATCTTTGTTTAAATGTTGTGTGCTAACGAGTGGCAATTGATAGTTTATGTTTCCAATATCAGACCTTCTAAAAAGGAAATAGTTGAGAAAGTTGTGTTTAATTATCCACTGTATCCTCTTTAATAATTCATTGAATTAAAAAAATTAACAAGTATTCTTACTACTTTGTTTACCAATTTTCATGCAGTCCTAGAAACTTATATTATAGAAGGCACTATTTGGCCTGACATTATTATGCTGACCCTTTGGGCAGGATTTTACCTGCCCTGTGATGATGGACTTGGAGATGGGGAAGGCGGGCAGAGGTGGATCATTAAATGATGGATAAATAAGTAGGAACAACTCATAAAACCATAAGCAATAGCAACAGGAGTGGACCATTCAGCCCCTCAAGCCTGCTCCACCATTCAATAGGATCGTGGCAGATCCAACATTCCTCATGTCCACTTTTCTGCCCTTTCTCCGTAACCCTTGATTCCCTTACTGATCAAAAATCTATCTATCTCAGTATTTCAGAAGGATAGACAGAAAGGAAAAGGAAGTTGTGTAGCCTTGTTAGTGAAGGCAGGGATCAGTGCTGTAGTAAGAAATGATATAAGCACTGGAGATCAAGTTGTGGAAACAGTCTGGGTAGAAATAAGAAATAGGAAAGGAAAGAAATGGTGCGAATAATCTCTTGGTTCCAAACAATAGTTCCACAGTGGTGTATAGTATAAACCAGGAAATACTGGGGGTTGTAAAAAAAAAAGTATGACAATAATCATGGGTGATTTTAATATGCACGTGGACTGAATTAATCAAATTGACAGGGGTCATCTCAAGTGAGAGTTTATTGAATATATTAGTGGTTGTTCCTTGAAGCAATATGTTGTGGAACTAACCAGGGAGCAGGCTATTAAGCATTTGGTATTGTGTAATGAGCAGGGGATTAATCAATGACTTTATAGTTAAGGATCCACTCGGGATGAGTGATCATAATAAGGTAGAATTCAAAATTCGGTTTGAAGCCGAGAAACTGGAGTCCCACACTCGCATTCTGGAGTTAAACAAAAAGTAATTATGGAGGCTTGAGGACAGACTTGGTCCTGGCAGGCTGGACAGGAAGGCTAAAAAGTTGATGAGCAGTGGCAGCTGTTTACAGAGATATTCAATTCCTTCCAACTAAAATATATTCCCAAGAGAAAGAAAGATTGTAGGAGGGCAAAAAGCTGAGCAAAGAAGTTAAAGACAATATAAGGACAAAAACTAAGGCATACCATATTGCAAAGGTCAGTGACAGGCTTGAAGATTGGGAAGTTTTTAAAGATCAACGAAGAGTTACTAAAAAAAGTAACAAAAAGGGGAGAAGTAAATTATGAAAGAGAACTGGCACAAAATGTAAAAAAGAAAAGCAAAACCTTCTACGAGTATATTAAGGGGAAAAGTAACTAAAGTGAATTTGGTCGCTTAGAAGATGAGATTATGGAGTTATAGTGGGGAACATAAATGGCAGATATGCTAAATCAATATTTTGCCTCAGTTTTCATGGTGGAGGACAGTGGTATCATTCCATTTGTAATAGGTAATGCAGAGGGAATAGAAAGGGAGGAACTTAGAACAATCATCATCAATAAGGAAATAGTACTCAACAATAGTGTTCTTGCAGGGCAAACTAGAACAAGAGGCCATAGTTATAGGATAAGGGGTAGCAGATTTAAAACAGAGGGTTGTAAATTAATGGAATTCACTATCCCACAGTGTGGGATGCTGGGAGTTTGAATACATTTAAGAAGGGAATAGACAGATTTTCATAGAATCCCTACAGAGCAAAAAGAGGCCATTTGGCCCATCAAATCTGCACCATCTCTGACAGAGCATCTTACCCAGGCCCACTCCATCCCTATTAACTCCCCCCACCCAACATACACATTTTGGGACACTATGGGGCAATTTAACAAGGTCAATCCATTTAACCTGCACGTGGACAATGGGAGGAAACCAGAAGACCCAAAGGAAATCCATGCAGTCACAGGGAGAATGTGCAAACTCCACAGAGGCAGTCACTCTAGGCCAAAATTGAACTTAGCACTGTGAGGCAGCTGAGCTAACCACTGACCTACCTTGACACCCCATTAATTAGTAATGGGATGAAATGTTCTAGAGCATGGGCAGGAAAGTGGAATCGCATCCGTGATGAGATTAGCCAGGATCATTTTGAATGCTGGAGTAGGTTCAAGAGGCCGAATGACCTTCTTCTGCTCTAGTTTTTTATATATGTCTTGGTGTATCCCCAATATTCACAGCAGAGTTGGAGGCAGCCTGTTGACAGCTATGCTCGGTTGGCCTGCTTTTGGGATCTTGCTGTGTGGCAGTGCTGCCCATCTCCACCTGTTGTGCTGAATCTGAAGCTAAAGTGGTCACAGGAAGAGGAGTTCGAATGGGTTTCGTGAATCACTGGCTGGATGGCTCTGGGTTTTGTGCACCATCCTGCTCCCTGGGGATGTCCAAGAGCCTCAGGCTCCCTGCCTCCTTGAGAAGGAGGGGCAGCTGGAGTGAGCTCATGAAGATTCTCCCACCCCAACTAGTGTAGACACTGATGGATGGCAGAAAATGTCTCTGTCACAGAGGGCAGCTCTTGCGGCTGTGAAGAACAGTAATCCTGAACCCAGATCTTTATGGATTAAGGCAGCTGCTGCCCTATCAGTGTTGACTTTGGCGCATTGGCCTCTCAGTAAAATCACCTCATCTGAAAATGGATGTAATCCTCCGTGGAACTTTGTAATCTGATGAGTGCAGCAGACATCCCTTCCTGACCTCCCTCCATTGCCTTTGGAACTCCACCAATCATCTGAGTGTTGATCCTTCAATGTCTCTACCTCCATATTCTGTGGAGCAGACAGTGCGATAGTTGCCTGTGGTTACTAGGTCTGACGGGTGAAGGATGTAGATGAATGTTATGACAATTCTCTGCGGTCTATAAATTCATGGTGTGTGCTGCTGTTGGGGTTGGAGTCAAGGACTTGGTTTGCAGGCCTTATCAGCTGTTTTTCAGTGAGCCTGTAAAAGAAGGAAGAGTTGATTAGTGCATGGCAGGGGCCTCAGAAACAGGAGACAGCACACAGCTTAGTTGGCTGATGGCGCATGAAGGCAGATGGAGACAGTGTAACCAAGACGCATTCCAGGGCAGATGATAAGGGTTACTGGCATGTGTGGATAGTGAGTGGAATCATTGAGGTGATGAGAACATGACTTGTAAATGAGGTGTGTGAGAGAGTTAGTCATGGTGTCCTTCATGCTGGCATTGAGTGCGGTGAGCCTTTTCCACATGTGCATTGTGAGTGATGAGAAGAATGCCTCGCAGGACTGAGAACATCATCATCTTGTGGTACCGGCTGGCTGTCCTCTTCTGCAGGGTGTTAACATTGATTTCCACTGCCACTTCCATGTTGGATTTATCACTTTGGTTGCAGTGTTTGCCCAGCATGTAGGTAGAGTATGTTGTGGCAGGCCTCCACTGAGTACAGAAGGCACTCAAGTGAAGCATCAGTAGGTTTGGGTGCAGAATGTTTCTGGGTTTGGCAGACATGACATTCCAGCCAACTCCAAAGTAAGCTAACTGTGTGCAGGGGCAGCCTTTACCGATGGTATCTGAAACACCGGAATGTTTTCTCCACCTGAAATCAGACTGAGATGGTTCTGCCCAATTGAAAAAAAAACGCTGCTGGACTTCTTTGATTGACAGACCATCTGCTGCAGGTTAGAAAAAAATAGTATTAGTTCCTTCAGTTTTAAAAGAGTTCTTCTTTTCACAGTTACCCAAAGCCTATTATATCATTCTGAATGTTTGGCTGAGCTTTAGTAGCTACAATAATCTCAGAATATCAGGGGGTTCAAATTCATAGTTTGTTAAAGTGTTATTTGTGTTTGATATGAGGCCTAAATAGAAGTTTGTTTTCATAAGAGATTAACTACTTGAAATGATTTAAAAATTTTATGAATGAGAGATTTTCAACTATCAAATTTGTATTAATGAGACCTACATTAGAATTAAAAGATTGTTTCATGGCACCTGAGATCTGGCCATTATGGATACTGGGTGAATGGCAATGAAGGTTATGGTGGAGCCATGGAGGATATGTGGGGGCATTAGAACATAAGCACTTAAGAACATAAGAACTAGGAGCAGGAATAGGCCATCTGGCCCCTCGAGCCTGTGGCACCATTCAGTAAGATCATGGCTGATCGTTTCATGGACTCAGCTCCACTTATCTGCCGCTCACCATAACTCTTAATTCCTCTACTGTTCAAAAATTTATCTATCCCTATATTAAAAACATTCAATGAGGTAATTTCAACTGCTTCACTGGGAAGAGAATTCCACAGATGCACAACCCTTTCTGTAAATAAGTCCCTCCTCAACTCAGTCCTAAATTTACTCCTCCTTATTTTGAGGCTATGTCCCCTAGTTCTAGTTTCACCCATCAGTGGAAACAACTTCCCTGCTTCTATCTTATCTACTGCCTTCATAATCTTATATGTTTCTATAAGATCTGCCCTCATTCTTCTGAGTTCCAATGTGTATAACCCTAATCTATTCAGTCTCTCCTCATAAGCTAACCCTCTCAACTCTGGAATCAGCCTAGTAAATCTCCTCTGTACGCCCTCCAGTGCCAATATATCCTTTCTTAAGTGAAAAGACCAAAACTGTACACAGTACTCCAGGTATGGCTTTACCAGCACTTTATACAGCTGCAACATAATCTCGCTGTTTTTAAATTCCATCCCTCTAGCAATGAAGGACAAATTTCCATTTGTCTTCTTAATTACCTGCTGCACTTGCAAACCAGCTCCTTGAGACTCCTGACAAGGACACCCAGATCCCTCTGCACAGCAGCATACTGCAATTTTTTATCATTTTAATAGTAGTCCATTTTGCTGTTATTCCTACCAAAATGGGTGACCTAACATTTACCAACATTGTACTCCATCTGACAGACCCTTGCCCATTCACTTAGACTATCTACTTCCTTTGCATCTTTCAGCGTCCTCTGCACCCATGTTAGTGTCACCTGCAAATTTTGATACACCATACTTGGTCCCCAACTCCAAATCATCTATATAAATCGTAAATAATTGCAGTCCTAACACTGATCCCTGAGGCACACCACTAGTCACTGATCAGAAAAACACGCATTTACTCCTACTCTTTGCTTTCTGTTAATTAACCAATCCTCTATCCATGCTAATACATTATCCATAACACCGTGCACCTTTATCTTATGTAGCAGTCTTTGGTGCGGCACCTTGGCAAATGTCTTTTGGAAATCCAGATACACCACATCCACAGGTTCTCCATTGTCCACTCACATGTAACGTTCTCAAATAATTCCACCAAATTAGTCAAACATGAGCTTCCCTTCATGAATCCAGTTGGCATTGAATCAGCATAGAGGGTATCAGAGGCCATGGAAGGTAGTTGGGCAAATGAGGGGTCGTGGTGAGAGGACCTGGTAGTTTCTGAAGCAACAGGGTCAATGAACCAGGTAAGTCCTGTAACTATCCTGTCTTGACACTTGCCTGCTCCCCTGTGGTTGCCTGCATTGATTCTGGGGTCAGCAAGCCAGGCCTATCCCACACTCACGGAACAAAAATCATTTGATTTGGGACACATTTTACTGAGGGGAATCTGATGAGGCAGGAATATTCTCGACTCGGCTTGACTCACCTTGATAGCAGAAATCCAGCCTAATACCTTTGCTCTTGCCAATATTTAATTGGAAGAAAAGTTGCTTTGTCCAGGAGTGTATGCAGACAAGCATTCAATCAACATAGAAGCAGCAGAGGGTTTGAGAAAGGTGGTGTTTAGGTAATTCTGATGCTGTCAATGTACATGTGAAACCTGATGTCTTTGGATGATGTTGCTGATGTTTGTGATGAAATGAGAAATAATATCAAACCAGACTAGATAAGAATGGAATGCATCTCATTAGCATTTGACTATAATTTGCAACAAATTATCTTACCCTTCTGTCACTCATTGGCACATTTGACATATTGCTCGCTTCATCTTCAAAACAATATTGATGCATTGGATCATGTTCATCGGCATGATGATGCTAACACTTAAAACACTTACGTGAAAAGAATTCTTAAAATCAATTTTATTTTCTTTGATGTGAAGTTTGGGAGAATGTTTGATGTTAGTCTTTAAAATGTTGAAATCCATTGTTTATTCTGTATCTGTAGAGAACTTAAAAGTGTGATCACAGAACGAGAGGACTCAAGTTCAAATTTACTAAGCCTCGAGCTAAATGGAGATGAGAGGAGTTCTTCTTTAGGTAGAATGGAGTGTCATCAAAATTGTTTCATTCTGTCACGTGACTCCTTCAAAAAAAGAGCTGGACAA
Organism: Sphyrna mokarran; assembly: GCA_024679065.1. NCBI lineage: Eukaryota > Metazoa > Chordata > Chondrichthyes > Carcharhiniformes > Carcharhinidae > Sphyrna > Sphyrna mokarran. The sequence goes on along the minus strand of JAGIQG010000006.1, from coordinate 55,785,979 downwards.
GTGTCTCATTGAGAGCTGAACTAAAGTTACCCTCCTGAGTAATAATCCATGTAACAGTGCAATTCTAATCATATAGGAATCATGAAAGCATCAAATGGAATGAAACCAGTCAAGCATGGATAATATAGTCAAGGATAACAGAATTCGCGGTCCGTATTTAGGTTTTGGCAGGAAATCTGAAACTCCCATAGCATTGTTTCACTGAAGAACATGCTAAAATTTTTAGCTCGAGGCTTGGTAGATTTGAACTTGTGTCCTCTTGTTCTGTGATCACACTTTTAAGTTCTCCACAGATACAGAATAAACAATGGATTTCAACATTTTAAAGACCAACATCAAACGTCTCTTCTGGAGCCAACCTAAAATTTGTGGAAGGTAATTATGCGTAATGATAGTATATGTTCCTGCCTGTCAATCCATTCAGAAATCCCAAAATGAACAACCATTTTTACTGATTTTATATTGAAGCTCCAAGCTCATAACAGCTTGGTTGAAAAGTTAGTGCAAATACCAAATTTACTGTGTCTTGAATTTGACATAGGAACATAGGAAATAGGAGCAGGAATTGGCCACTCAGTCCCTTCAGGCCTGTTTCGTCATTCAATTAAACCATGGCTGATTTTCTGCCTGAACGTAATTTTCTTCTACTATTCATCACAGCCAGGAGGTAGGTGATTGGCTGGTGACTGGTAAATAGTTTTTCCTTTCTTTTTTTCTTTTTTTTGCCTTAGCTTGTTAAGTTAACTTGAGGGTTAAGCCACGGCAGAAGACGCCATACGTGTGTTGTGTTCCTCTTGTGCGATGTGGAAATTCGAAGTTTCTTCCAGTGTCCCAGGCTCCTTCAAGTACAAGATGTGTGTCCAACTGCAGCTCCTGTTGGACTGCTTGATGGGTCTAGAGCTGCGGATTGATTCACTTTGGAGCATCCACGATGCTGAGGAAGTCGTGGATAGCATTTTCAGTGTGTTTATCAATCTGCAGATAAAAATTATTATGAGGGATAGGGAATAGGTGACTACCAGACAAAGGAAGAATAGGAAGGCAGTAGAGGGGTCCCCTGTGGTCACCTCCCTCCAAAACAGATATACCATTTTGGCTACTGTTGGGGGAGATGGTTCACCAGATGAAGGTGACAGGTTCATGGCATCGAGGCTGGCTCTGCTACACAGGAGGCAGAAAAGAGTGGCAGAGCTACAGTGATAGGGGACTCAATTGTAACAGAGGAAGGGAGATGTGCTTTTGAACATCACAGTTGTACTGAGAAGGGATATATCCAACTGTTTGCTCACTGAGTCTAAATGGGTAGAACGGAGAAATAAGAAGGGGGAATCTCTTTGATAGGATTGTACTATAAGCCTCCAACAGTCAGTGGGAAATTCAGGAGCAAATATGTAAAATTACAGATAGCTCCAAGAAAAATAAGATAGTAATAGTAGGGGCTTTAACTTACCCAACATTGACAGGGACAGCCAAAGTTTTAGATGCTTAGATGGAGAATAATTTGTTGAGTGTATTGAGGAGGAATTTCTCATTCAGTATGTGGAAGGCCCAAACAGAGAGTGGGCAAAACTTGACCTCCTCTTGGGAAATAAGGAAAGGCAGATTACAGAACATAGAACATAGAACATTACAGCACAGAACAGGCCCTTCGGCCTTCGATGTTGTGCCGACCAAAATAAAAAGCAATGCCCCTCCAAACTAAACCATTCCCTTCTCTTCCATATACTTATCAATTAACCTCTTAAACGCCACCAAACTTGGCGCATCTACAACAGCTGCAGGCAGGGCATTCCACTCCCTAATCACTCTTTGAGTAAAGAACCTACCTCTTATATCCGTCCTATAACTCATACCCCTTAATTTAAAGCTGTGTCCCCTCGTGCTAGCGTTAGCGTTAGTGTTAGCGATGTGTTAGCGATGGATCACTTTAGGATCAATGACCATAATTCCATTAGTTTTAAGTTAGCTATGGAGAATGATAGGTCTGCTCCCAAAAGTTAAACTTCTGTTTCAATCAGATCCCCTCCTTTAATCTTCTAAACTCGCAAGTTCACAAGCTGAAACTCCTCAATCTTTCCTCATAGGACAATTGCACCATTTTTTTCAAAATGTTTAATAGAATTTATTTTAAATTTTAAATCCAGCCATGTTATTGAATATTTTATTTCTATGGTGTTTTAGTTTTGTTGAAAAGCCGGAAATCCAAATTCTCCATGTGTACAGAAGAATGTTTGAACATAGCAGCAAACAAAATGAAACTCAATTCCAACAAAGCCAATTGTACAATATTGGAATTAGATTTTTAAAAATAACCTATAGCACAAAACACATACACACCTAATTGCAGGGTTATCTCCATTAGCTTTGATTTGGTTTGATTTTAATTTGGTTTATTATTATCACATGTATTAATATACAGTTAAAAGTATTTTTTTTGTGTGCTGAACAGACAAAGCATAGAGAAGGAAAGGAGACAGTGCATAATGTAGTGTTACAGTCATAGCTAAGCTGTACAGAGAGATCAATTTAGTGTAAGGTAGGTCCATTCAAAAGTCTGACAGCAGCAGGGAAGAAGCTGTTCTTGAGTTCATTGATATGTGACATCAGCCTTTTGTATCTTTTTCCTGATGGAAGAGAGAATATCTGGGATGCATGGCGTCCTTAACTATGCTGACTGCTTTTCTGAGACTGCGGAAAATGTAGACAATGTCAATGATGGAAGGCTGATTTTCGTGATGGACTGGGCTTCATCCACAGCTCTTTTTAATTTCTTGTGGTCTTGAGCAAAGCAAGAGCCATATGAAGTGTGATACAACCAAAACGAATGCTTTCTATGGTACATCTGTAAAAGTTGGTGACAGTCCGAGTGGATATGCTAAATTTTCTTGGCCTTTTGAGTAAGTGGAGGCATTGGTGGGCATTCTTAACTATAGTGTCACCATGGGAGGAATCAGGATAGGTTGTTCATGATCTGCACATCTAAAGCTCTCGACCATTTCTACTTTGCTCCTCCATTGATGTACATGTTCTCCTTTACGCTTCCTAAAGTCGATGACAATCACCTTCATTTTGTTGAATTGAGGGAGAGATTATTATTGTTGCACCAGTTCACCAGATTCTCTATGTCATTCGTATATTCTGTCTCATCATCATTGAGAGTTTACCCACTACAGTGGTGTCATCACTAAACTTGAAAATCGAGTTGGAGGGGAATTTGGCCACACAGTCATCAGTGTATCAGGAGCATAGTAGGGGGCTGAGGACACAGCCTTGTGAAGCACTGGTGTTGAAGATGATCATGGAGAAGGTGTCGTTGCCTTTCCTTACTGATTGCCGTCTGTAGGTTAGGAAGTTCAGAATCCAGTCGCAGGGTGAGGAGCCACATTCAAAGCCACAGAGTTTGGCGATGAGTTTTGTGGGAATAATGGTGTTGAAAGCTGCACCATAGTGAATAAATAGGAGTCTAACACTGAGTGCAACCCAGGGAGATGGTGTCTGTTGTCGACCTGTTGTGGCAGTAGGCGAACTGTAGTGAACCCAGGCAATCCGGGATGCTGGAATTGATTCATGCCATGACTAATCTTTCGAAACACTTCATAATGATGGTTGCCAGCTCATAAGAGTATGAAGATGCTGGCAACTCTTTGTACTGCAGTTATTATAATGTCTGGATAATAACTAATGCGTATTAAGAGCATCACTTGAAGCTGGTCTCATTAGTGCCAGGTCATAGGATTTAGCAAAAGATCAGATTCTCAGTCGGTAAATTGTTGCAAATGTATAATGTTGTTGTCAATAACAAATATTTCTTTTAGAAGGAGGCTATCTCAAATGATGGGTTTCCTACTTTGAGGGGAATAGAACATTTTTTTGATTGAACTGTCTATTGTATTACGGGTCAGTGAAAGATTAGTTGCAGCCGAGATAACATCCAAGTGACAGCCAAGATAAATTGTGGCTGTAAACTGCTTTGAGACATCCTGAGACTGTGCAAGAAGCTACATAAATCCCAGTCTTATAATTGTAATATCTTGTGCACATACTTACCATTCATACAGTATATAGATGCAAGAAAGATGCTCCTGAAAATGAGGCTGTCCAGAACCCGGAGTCACAGTCTGAGATTCAACTGTTTAGGAGAGAGGAGACATTTCTTCGCCCAGAGAGTGGTCAGCCTGTGGGATTCACTACCACAGAAAGTAGTTGAGGACAAAGTATTGATTGTTTTCAAGAAGCAATTAGATATTGTACTTGAAGTGGAAGCGATCAAATGATATGGGAGCAGAAGGGGGAAAGATAAGTCTGGAAGAGACTATTATGTAGAATGGTCAGCCACAATCATAATGAATGGTGGAGCAGGCTCAAAGGGTTGACCAGCCTTCTCCTGCTCCTATTTTCTATGTTTCTGCAATAAACCACAAACATACATTGGTTCCACTGGTTAAAGTGGCTGATCGAAGAGGATTCAGGGTTTTTTACATTTACGCAGAAGCTTTTAACTACAATGTCTTGTAAACTATTTAGATGAAAATCAGTTTGCCTCTGGGAATATCAATACGAATCTAGTTTGACAAGTTTTAAATGGAAATTTCACTTCCCTGTTGGAAAAGGCATTTGGTCATACAATGTATACAAAGATTGAAGAAGTAATACTGCTTGTGACAGGGGTGAAACAGGTGCAAGCAGGTGGTTCGCCCAAGACGAGGATATCCCATTGAACTCCAGGTGTGCTGACGCCTGCAATGTCCCCAAATGCAGGATACTCAACTGCAAAATTTGTGACTGGATTTTCAGCTGTTTTTTTGAGGAGAAACAAAAAATCAAATAAAGGAGGAAAAGCAATTTTTCTCACAGTCCTGAATTTGAATCTATGGAATATTCTGTTTTGTCTTCAAACCATTATTTGTTTCTCTTTTTCCGTTTCTTCCCAGGACTGCTATGCATAATTTGATTCCACCAATTGGGTACTTGCATTGGCCGAGATAATTTATTTGGACTTAATAATATCAGTCTTGGTGGAGTAGAACATTTTATAATATGACAACATAAATAAGTGTCAACATAAAAGATTGCAGCAGAGCATAGTGAGATGTGAATAAAGCTGCATCTGCTTGTCTGAACAAAGCATTTTATCTGCAACCTCAGAAGAGCACCTGCTACATTACCAGTATGACATTTCTATTTCTCACACCAGCCAACTTCATGGTCTTGAAATTAGTGCAGGATTATAGTAGTTTTGTCCTGTGCAGTTGCACTCATTAAATCCTTGATTGAGGCTGTCCAAATCCATTCATGTCAGAGCTACAGGCAACAGAGACAAAGAATCTGCAACCTATCAGTCTGAATTTAAACTCAAATTCTTTAGGTCAAAAAAAATGCCACGATACTTCACCATCCATTCTTGTCTGAGACTCCCACTTTTGTCTGTTTACTTGTGATGCTTGGCTCTTTTTAAGCATGAACGACAAAGATAATTTCCTTGGTATATTGATTTATATTAGCAAAAAAGCTCACATCATCACATATCAGAAAGATAATTGATGTCATCTTCAACCAACAAAGGACATCGGAACAGTGAATAGATTGTCATCAAGAGTGTGAACTCGATTACAATTCATTTTATGGATTATTATTCTTAGAGTTACTGCAAATGTTAATGTTGGTGCTGGAGGTCAGTGCCATATTACTGCTCCATAGTGCTGAGTCACGTACAGAGCCTGACTTAGCTACTCATATCTTAATTAACAACTCAAAATTTGTATTCAGAATATTTTAGCTGTCAAAGTGCTGGCCTGTGATTGGATGTTTACTGATTTAAAAAAATTATGACTGCACTGTTAACAGAATCATAGAATCCCTAAAATGCAAAAGGAAACTGTTCAGCCCATCAACTCTGCACTGACCACAATCCCACCAGTTCCTATCTCCCATAGCTCCACTTATTTACCCTGCTAATCCCCCAACACTGAGAGTCAATTTATCATGGCTAATCAACCCAACCCGTGCATTTTTAGACTGTGGGTGGGGGGAAACCGGAGCATCTGAAGGAAACCCATGCAAACACAGGGAGAATATACAAACTCTACACAGACAGTGACTCAATTCGAAGAATCGAAGCTGGGTCACTGATGCTGTGAGGCAGCAGTGCTAACCATTGTGCCCCGGTGCCACCCAATGTGATCTTACTGAGCATTCATGTGAAATCTCCATTCATTGTAGTGGGATGGGAAAATCCCAGCTGTGGGCAAAGTTGAAGAATCCAGCCCTTAGAGTTTTAGTTGAAACTACTAAGAAACTTCAAACTATTTCCACACTGACATAAAGTACTACTAACTCAGTTCTGAGTTGGGGCAAACATTCTTTGTCACATCGAGGCTAAATTTCTACTTTTAAATTTGTAGAAAGTTTATTTTAAATTTAGCACAATGTCTGGCTTTACAAACAAATGAAATAGCAAGAGTAGACCATATGGCTCCTCGAGCCTTATTTGCCATTCAACGAAATTGTGGCTGACCTTCTACACTCTGTTCCATTTTTGTGCCCTACTTTCATATTCCTGGATTCTCAATGCCCAAAATGCTAAAAATCTCAGCCTTAAATATACTCATTGACTGAGCTCTCTGAGATAGACAACTCCAAAGATTCACAAGCATCTAGCTAGAGAAATTACTCCTCACCCTAGTCCTAAATGGTCATCCCTTCAACCTGAGACTACAATGTCTAATTCTAGATTCTCCAACCAGAGAAAACATCCTCTCAGCATTTACACTCTACCCTATCAAGTTCTCCAACTGTGCTCCATATGGAGCTCCAGAGCAAAGCACCACAGAATATATTAATTCAAATTCCTCCTCCTGCCATCCGAAGCAGTTACATACAGGAGGCACGAAATGGAGAATGAGGGAAGATCGTAAAAGAAGTATCCACTGTTATTAATTAGAGATAGTTTTAAGTGTGTTGTATTTGTGGGTATTAAGAACAAGACATAGCTTTCAGTTTAATATATATTCTTTATTTGTGGGTGACAAAGGTGAAACCTGGGTCTAGTTTCATTTAAAGTTTTCTCTGTGAGATGGAGTCAGCATGGCTGAAGCTCTGTTTATATACCAGCACTTTAATGAGGTTTTACAACTCCTGAAGTGGTTTAGGGAAGTTAAAACAAAGTAGAAAAACTGGGCTATTGACTAGCAAAAGGAAACCTGTAGAGAAACAGAATCAGTTTTAGTTCATTTAGAATCAGATGCCAGGGGGTGATTCAGAAAGCAGAATTCCCAAAAGAGCAGAAGAAGATTCCACATGTGAAAAACCCTTGCATGAAAGTTTTGAGACCAGTAAACTGCAAGGGGGTGGGGGGAGGGGTTAATGACAAAACTGTATTCATTGCTTTGGGGGCATCTGCCACTTGGTTTCAGAGTACAGGTCATCTTGTAGTACCTGATCATTATATTTATTGTAAACATTAGAGTATAAGATGGATTTTTTTTAACTTGTGTGAACCCTATGAGTCTTTGTATATCTATGAAGATATAGTTATGAGTGAAGTAGTTACTATCATTTTTCTGTTTAACACATTTATTCTTGCATTAAAAGTTCATTGACAGATAGCTGTGTTTCTGTTCAGTAGCCACCCTCCTCATTCCTAAACAAAAAAAGCTTGGATCTTTCAAACCAGGTTCCATATTGGAATCTAACTTGTCCAGTGGGATGATACCAACTGAATCATAATGTACCATAATTTGACTGGCCTTTGGCAATATTGGCAGTGATCTGTGAATAGCATGTGCCCATTAGGCATCACAGTTGCATGTTGTCATAGAACAGCATGTACCCTTTCAAACAAATAACAAAGGCAACAAGTTTGTTTTTCCAAGTATTCCACAAAATGACTCACTGCAGCGCTCAGCTATGATTGTTCACAGTAACGAGACACAAAAAGCCTTGTCTCTATTCAGTGCAGAGTTTAAACTACTGCTATAGTAGGTTTCATGTGGCAATGCTTTCTCACTTAAGTGGCAAGATTTAATACTAATAATGGAGCCATCTTCTTTGTAATGGAGAATTGAGGCCACTGATTGAAGGACCTGACCTGCCTGTCTTCAATTCTCCAGAGCTGTGCAGATGGTCATCCATTATGGCTTAAGTAATCACAGGTTGTTGTACTACCCATTTGAGTGTCTATTTGTTACACTCATGATATTAGTGCATTTATTACCTCATTTATCACCAAGAAGGCTTTGTCCAGCATTTGGAACATATTGCCCCGATCTCTTGTTATTGATTCGAATGGTTTCTGCTATAAAGGTACTAATGGACCTTGTCTTCTCTGTAATCATGTTCATCAAGAAAGGAAAACTTCTTTAGATATGCAGTGCAAGCAATTTTAACAGTGTTAAAATAGTTTTAAAAAAATGGAAGAATTGCTGATCCGAGTTGCAGGAGATGGATATCTTGCAAAGGCAATGCTGGCTCCTATAGAATCAGACTGTGTGTATTGATTCTTACCCAATTTGATGAAATATAACTATTCAAATATTAGCACTAGTAATGATACAACAGCAACAACTCAAAGATAGGTTTTCCTTTTTGAAATGGTTAATGAAAATATAGAAGTTTCTGATGTTTTGGGTCATGGTAATTTTATTTTTCCTATACTTTAGAGTATGTACCAATAAATCTGCATAGCTCCCATTATTCTACAAGCCAAGAGACTCTTGATATTAAATTCAGGATGTCAGCCATGCAAAAATAATTAATAGAAACTTGGGGATTTCACTATTTAAAAAAATGATGTCATTTTAAAAAGCGCTGAGTTGATTTGTATTAAAATGCCCCATTTTGTCCATCTGTTTTCAATACTTCTACTCATTTTTCAAAAGGAAGGCAAATATTTGTTTTTCTTCCCTTTTTTTCTGGGTGTGGCTGGATACAGTTCTTTGGGTGCCAGAAGTTGCTGAGCATCTTACTCAAATAATTATTCTTCCTATTTCGAAGCCTGACTGTGAGTGTTGTCCAGTTTTATTGATTTTAGGGAATCTCATGGTGAAGTCTTACCCACCCATCTATCATTTACACACACACACACATTTTCCAGTTTGGCTTTTACCATATTTTCCCCACGAGTGACTACAGAGTGGCCCAGCAGTAAAGTCTCTTGTGTGCATGGTTTTCCCTTGAACACTGATACATAGGGTGGAATTTTACAGTCCCCCGCTGGCAGGTTTGATGACCTGCAGACAGCTACAGTTCAGGTTTAAAGCACACACCACAAGGGTCCAACAGGTTATAGATTTGCTTTTTAATAAAACATGTCCTTAAATGTCAGGCAGCAAGGTCTTTGCTTTTGCTGCCTGATGCATTTTGCATTCTGTTGCAACTGATGACAAATACAAAAGAGCAAGTTCTTCACCAGCATTGATATTTATCCTTGATGTTGGAATTCAGCCAAAAACAGGAGCTTGCCAGCTTAATTAGCAGGATAAAACCAGATTACTGGCAGAGAACTGGGGGAAGATGCTGCCACATTTGCCATTAACCTTCAAATCAAAATTCTTACGCAATATTGCATTGACTCCCCATATATCACGTCATAATCCTGAGCAGTATTGTTGCTGAAAAAGTATTGAGCTACTTTTACATTGTCCAGAATTTTCCAGTCTCTCACCAGTGGGTTTGAAGGCAAGAAGACCTCATAAATGCAAAGCTTGGCCTGCTTATTGTCTACTTGCCCACATGTCTTTCATTTTAACTGAAATTAAGCGCCTCATCCCACCCTGTGGTTGAGGAAGATCCCTCCGAGTGAGTAGTCCAGCAGCTTTTACTGGGCAAGATGTTATCAGGCAAGATGGAGGAGAAACCTCATTTGAGAGTTCCCTGAGACCATCAGAGAAAACACCAACCTCAAGATCGTACCCCATATTTGTGCAGTAACTTGGCTCCATCAGTTATGAACAATCTATAGATGTTTATTAACAAACAACAACTATTTATAGGGTGATGCAGATTCAATGTTTCCAGATATAACTCTAGGATCTAACTGCTGGGACAAGCCCAGATAAGCTAGAGTGAAGCCCCAACTTGGTCCTTGATTGGTTAGCTCAGAAGCTTGCCCTTTAAAGTGGCCAGACTTCACACTTTAGCCCATCACCCCTCCTTCCCCCTTCCCGTACCTGCATCCCCACACTTTTTAAACCTGGCTCCCAGAACCCTTGCTGGGGTCTGCCATCTAGGCCCTGTAATAGATCTGTAGTCTAGTCTCATTTAACATCTCTACTTTGGGGACTACCTGTAGTCCCAGCAGTGGTCATTGCTTGAACCTAGCACTGTTGGGACTATATCTCGGATTGGCTAGGAGCTGCCTAAGGTGGCATTTCCTCCCCAAATAGAAGTGGAAGTCTCACCCTTAGCCAGTTAACGCCCTGCTCAAAGTTACAAGGGAAACTGGTATCAGCAGGATGACTCTGTGGATGGTGGGGTAGAAAACCCTGCCATCGTAAAAATTCCCGTCCATACTTCTGGCCAGAGACTACTGCACCAAATAAAAGACTACACGATAGTGAACTTGTCATGATACCCAGTTAAAGTTGATTGAACAATGTAAAGGGTGATAAAGATAGACTGTGTTCATTAGCAGAATGTTTTTAAGTTAAAATAACATTGTCCCTCCTGAGTGCCTTAGGCACTGTGCCTGGGTGAGGTGGAAAAAAACAGTGTTTCTGAAAAATCTTTGGTTAGTCGGGCCTTCTGTGGTGAGTCCTCCTCCTCTACACTCTTCACAGAGCTTCCTTCTCTACCGCCTTCAATCCAATGATGGCCGTGTTACAGATCTCATACATTGGTCACCAAACCCTGAATCCTGCTTTCATGTAATAACTCTCTAAAACACCTACAATAATATAACAGCATCCCCACTAACTCTGCCTAAACAGCAGTAAATCAAAAGCACTTCACCTGGAGGTTGTCATCTAACTTTTTGAATAGTGCTGGCAGTTCAGGTGTGGAGGGTGGTGTTTCTCATGCTATTGAGTGCTTGTTCAGCTGAATATTGGCTTCAGGCTGCAGTACTGCAGCACCAGTAGTACTATGGAGTCCAATTTCAAAACCTATGTTCCTTCAATCATTCATAATTATCAGCATAATGTTTTACATGATTTTCCATACTGTCTCCCTTTTTGATCTGAAGGTGCTGTCACGAGCTGTCAGTAGATTCCACACATATCAGCACAAATGATTTGCCGAATGTGAGTTTCAGTGGTAACTTTTAACTAGCTATTAGGTTGTGGGGTGGAGTCCAGCCTGATCCTTTCTTTTTTCAGCAGGGGTCATTGAATTGCAATGAGAAAGCAAAACACTAATTGCATTTATTATCTTTAGTCAGGAGCTCCGAGGCTGATTCACACCCCCCTTATATTACTGTCTTAACCAAAGTCAATTAGGTTAACACAAATTGGGAGCTAAATCTGATACCTTCCTGTCCATTTGACCATTAGAATACAAAATGTTGTAATTAACAAAAAGACATATGAAGTTCAATGGACCAGATAGACTCCTCTTGTTCCCATGACTCATGTAAAATGACAATTATGCCTAATTATATTGATAAATTTTGCTAAATCCTTAAACTCTAGGGTTCTGAAATTTTGAAAGTCTGATATCAATAATTTCTATTCCTGTAAATGTCTTCCATTCCCCACAACACTTTCCCCATATGCGCATTATTTGCTGACCAAAATCTTTGCCCTTGTTGACCTCCATGGATTTACTTATTGCCCAGGGCAAAGATTTTGAAATCCTTTCCTGATTTACAAATCTCAATGCAATCACTCATATTCTTATCTCAAAATCACATTCTGTGTCCTTCCAAAGCTGACATACTGAGATGTACTATGAAGCCCCTCCCTCTGTTTGACATGTACTAGTAGAGTCTTCAACCAGCTTTCTTCTGCACTCTGCAATTGTCTTCCTAAAGCACTCCACTTTCAAAGCTATCTCAAGCCCCTTTTGATCCATACCTCCAACCTGCTGCCCCAACTCTTCACCCAAAACTCGACCAAGTATCTCATTCATCTTGTAAAGAACTTTGGGACACGTGAGATTTGTATACCAGACAAGGATTTCAAAATCTTTGCCCTGGAGCAATAAGTAAATCCATGGAGGTCAACAAGGGCAAGGATTTTAGATAACATAGGTGTATTTTGGCAACTGGCTGAAAACATGTGATTATTTGGTGCACTACTAATAAGAGGTGGCTGTTTGAAAGTTTGGATTTTGCATGCAATTTTCAGGCTAATTGATCATGATTTGTACTTTCCAAGGATGGAGCATGGGAAGGTCATTGACCTTGGGCAAGATTTTACGGTTTCGGGATAAGCAAGACCATAAGATCCCACATGTTGTCAAATCAGGATATGTACGATGCATTTCAGATATTGTTCCTTTTAACACCATATCCATCATTTTCCGCATCACAGGATCATTTCTGGAATGTCTCTGAACGTAGAAAGCTGTCGAGCCAAATGATCTATTAACGAAAAATAAAGAATGTTAGCAAAAATATTAAGTGGCATCTGCTCAATAGGTAAAGTTAAGTATGATAATACATTAACATAGCACTTAGCGCTCTGATTAATAGCACTTTATATTGCAGGATTGTGCGGATAAGATTAGTGACCATCTTTATAATCTACCAGCAGCTAGCAAAGGTATGCTTTATATGGTCCAAAAGTGGTAAAGTTTCAATGATCAGTCAGTTATGTGAAATGATGGCCATATAAATAATGATGACACCTTATACTCTATGCTCAGCAGGTAAAAGAAGCATTTTTAGGTTCAGCACTAGTCAGAGTACGCAAAGCAACAGCTATTGATCATTCATCTCCCGAAAGCATAATATGTAAAGTGACTGCCCCTAATTCATAAGGTGAAGCACCACAAGCAAGCAGTAATGGTAGTTTCACATTAAAATAATCCAATACTTTAGACTTCTGCAAAGTATCTTTGACATCCTTGTATGCTTTCTCAATTTCTGTTGTCCAGTTCCATGTTTGTTTCACACATAGTAAATTGTGCAATGATTTCAATAATGTAGCAAGATTAGGAACAAATTTGCCATAGTAATTCACTAACCTTTGATTTATTTGATTTTTTTTATTGTTATGTATATTAGCATGCAGTGAAAAGTATTGTTTCTTGCACGCTCTACAGACAAAGCATACAGTTCATTGAGAAGGAAACAAGAGAGTGCAGAATATAGTGTTGTGGTCATCGCTAGGGTTTAGAGAAAGATCAACTTAATGCAAGGGACGTTCATTCAAAAGTCTGATAGCAGCTGGGAAGAAGCTGTTCTTGAGTCATTTGGTGTATAACCTCAGACTTTTGTATATTTTCCTCATGGAAGAAGGTGGAAGAGAGAATGTCCAGGTTTGAGCAGTCCTTATTTATGTTGGCTGCTTTGCCAAGGCAGTGGGAAGTGTAGACAGAGTCAATGGATGGGAGGCTAGTTTGAATCCTAAAAAGGACATCAATATTCAATAAGCAATCTTCTTCAAATAGCCTAATTTTGTACACAACAAACTAGACAATCTGGAACAGTATCTTCTAATGACTCAGAACTAACAATGTTGTGCCAACTTTTTAAGGTTGTCACAAACTGAGCAGCACTTTCACCTTATTCCATTGGAGGAACTGGAACTGTTCCATGATGATCCATGAGAAATGCCCAACGATCTTTGTCAAGTCACTGTGCGTTTTTGAGTCTGGCTTTGCTGGATGATGTGGAGATGCTGGCATTGGACTGAAGTAAACATAGTAAGAAGTCTCACAATACCAGGTCACAAGTCCAACAGTGTATTTGGTAGCAAATGCTACAAGCTTTCAGAGCACTGCTCCTTCGCAGGTGAGTGGGAGTTCTGTTCACAAATAGGGCATATAAAGGCACACATTCAGTTTACAGAATACTGATTAGAATGCGAGTCTTTACAGCTAAGCAAGTCTTAAACGTGAATGGAGAGAGCATTAAGCACAGTTTAAAGAAATGTGTATTGTCTCCACACAGGACAATTCGTGAAATTTTGCAAGCCCAAGCAAGTCATTATGGGTGTTACAAATAGTGTGACATGAACTCAAGATCCCAGTGGAGACCATCCTCATGTGTGCGGAACTTGGCTATCAGTCTCTGCTCAGCGAGTCTGCACTGTGGTATGTCGTGAAGGCTGACAGCGTGGAGTTGCTGAGCAGAGACTGATATTCAAGTTCCGTATACATGAGGCTTCATCCGGGATCTTATGTTCATGTCACACTATCTATAACCCCCACGACCTGCCTGGACTTGTAAAATCTTACTAACTGTCCAGTCTGGTGACAATACACACCTTTTATAATGTCCTCTCCACTCACATAGTCTGTACCTTTTAAGACTTGATTAGCTGTAAAGACTCACATTCCAATCATTATTTTGTAAATTGAGTTTGTGTCTTTATATGCCCTGTTTGTGAACAGAACTCCCACTCACCTGACAAGGGAACAGCACTCTGAAAACTAGTGGCATTTGCTACCAAATAAACCTGTGGACTTTAACCTGGTGTTGTGAGACTTCTTACTATGTTTGCTGCATGAACCAAGTTCTGGAGCAAATTGAACATTTTACTTTCTATTATACTCAGAAAACTTGGCACAAGCAAAATTGTCTACAATTTTATTTGCCTGTACAAAAAAAATGCATTGCATAGGAACTCCATGATTCATTTTCTTCATTGAAAGGACCCATGACACCCCATTGACTCGCCAGATTGACTAGTAAGATTTCTCTTACGAGCACTAGACTGCTCAGTATGTTATTTTAGTTTTACTGTCTTCCCAGGGCTTTTTTTAACCTTAGAGAATATTGAGTTGTTTTTTTTCAAGTGGCCCAATCCGTAAAGCAGAGCATCCTTTGTTTTCAAATATGCCAGATAATGCCCAGAATCTGACATTTTTCCGATCAGAAAAACACCCTCTTTTAAAACCACATAAAAAGCTTCCATCCAGTGAGGTGTAATGTGTTGAGTCTCCTGTTCTGCTGCTTCGCATCTCCAACACATGTGTAGACCTTGCAGCTCAAAAACGTTTGCCCAATGTGTTTTTTCCCAGTAAATAATGCGACTTTTTTCCTTTTTATTTGGTCTTCCTTCATTGGCACTTCAATCTTGTTGTTGGTTTTCCTCAACCTTCTGATATTTTAAGTATGAGGACCCACACTTTATTTTCATTTAGGATCTTCTCCTGATGTTTGCATGAAATAAAATCCCAGTTCGACACCAATTCTCTTTTTGTAATGTCCTAACCACATTAGAGATGGTGGGTTTTAACCAAAATGAAAAGATTTGCACAAATAGATCTAAAATAACAAAAACAGATTTATTGTAGGAGCCCAATGATATTATCAGCAATTTATGTGACTGTTTCTTGTAGTAATCATGCACACCGACCTGGCCCCAGGATGTTATTAAATGCCAAATTTAATGATTTGACATAACTGATCATGGTAAGATCTCATTTCATAAACACATTGCTCAGTAATTCCACCACTGCCATCAGTAGCATTGCATTTTTATCAAAGGGAAATCATTTTTGGCAAATTTATAGGTGTTCTTTCAGGACATTTGTTATATTCTCAGGGTGGATAAAGTTGATGTAGTCTAATTGAATTTCCAAATGGCATTTTCTACTCTATGCAGGCAATAAATCCTACAATAATGGTTACTACACAAAGTAAGAGTTGAAGATGTTGGGGTAATATATTACCATGAGTAGTATCTCAAGGCAACTCAGCCACTAGTCAGCACGTATTAGTGTCAGTCCCCAGTCCAGATCATAAAATCCGTACAATGCAGAAGGAGGAGTTCAGTCCGTCAAGTCTACACCAATCAAAACCCACCCAGGCCCTATTCCTGTAACCCCACATATTTTACCTTGCTAACCCCCTTACACTAGGGTCAATTTAGCATGATCAATCAACCTAAACTGCACATCTTTGGACTGTGGGAGGAAACCGGAGCACCTGGAGGAAACCCACGCAGACATAGGTGAGAAGTGAAGATGGTTAGTGGCAAGAAGGGAGATCTGGCTGTAAACTACTTGCCAAATTCAAATGATAATTAATATGAAAGGTGACTAACTAGCATTGAACAAAGAACAAAGAACAACACAGCACAGGAAACAGTCCCTTTGGCCCAATGAGCCCGCGCCGCCATTTTAACATTATGAGTGCCCTCTTCTACCTATGACCTTTGTCTATGCCTATTGGACTCCACAATAAAGGAACCATAACCAGATTGAAGGATGACTCATTTAGGGACAATTTGTTAACACCAATCAGCCTAAGAGCACGTTTTTGGGGTATGGGAGGAAACTGGAGCACCAGTAGAAAACCCACGCAAGCACGGGGAGAATGTGCAAACTCCCACAGACACTGGCCCAAATCCATATATCTGCACAGCAAACAGTGATAGTCACTGAGCTGTCATGTTGCCCCTCAGCTGGTCCAGTTTAAGCGTACATTAATGACGTAAAACACTAGGCAACTCTTGAAGCAACATCCAAGAGCAGCCCTTGCATGACCCACTGCATGTATGCCCCTTGCTGGACAACAAGATGGAACCGAATCACCTGTAGATTAAAAGAAAAGACATCAGTAAGTGTGCAGTGTGCTGACCTCATGTGACGTGGTAAAAACTAAAAGGGAAAGGAAGATGGTGGATTGGCTAATTAGCAGGAAGCAGAGTCTGCCTGTGTCAACCTGGGAGGCTCCAATAGCATAAACATTAAGCCTCAGCTATGATCTTGACTGCCACAGACGATACAGTCCAAGCTTTGGGGCCCAAAACTTCACTCCATGGTAACTTTTGATAACCTCCTTGGAAAAGCACAACCTCTTTATCCACTATTTTGGATATGAATACTGGAGTATGCCTCCTTCAATTTTCTCACCAAGCAGGGGAGAATCCCCAACATATTATCCATCACCAAGCACTCTCTTTTTCCCATGATTCCCACAAGGTCATCAGTAAGGTATAGTAGCAAAGTACTCACTCTTTTTAGATGAAGTTGTGAGAAAATACTTAGAGAAAATTTTGATAGAGTGGTGAAGTCTTGACAAAGTATCCTAGAAACTATCAAAAGTCCTCTTCAATGCCAGGATAGTCAGTTAGTCTCAATCATCGACTGAACATTGAAAGCTGAGTTTGACATTAAGTAGTGCTCGAAATCTTCAACAAGGATTTGTTCATTCCAATTCACTGATTTAGGTGAAATTAAGTGAAACATTTCCCATTGTAACAACTTGCAGCCTCTTTAACGAATGCTGTCAGACAATTCAACTGTCAACCTACCCTTGATCCGGGAGGCCACTCCTAACACACCCTTTAACCAAGATGGTGTCTTGTGTAAACATAGGTTAACCTGACATTTTAATTAAGCCCCCAGATTGGCCACTTCAGAGGTCTGTTTTTTTTTCCAAAATGATCTCTTACTAATGTACAAATGATTATACATGAGGGGTTTTTTTTGTTCTTGTACAAGAAGTCAATTTATTTTTTGAAATATGATTTGTTACAGAATCCATGTTATAGAATAGATTTCATAATATTTGTTGGTACATAAAATGATTGAAAGGCTCTTAAAGATCAGCAAGGTCATCTATATGTGGATCCACAAGAGATGGGTGAAATTCTAAAGTAATAATACTCATCAGTATTTACTGTTGAAAAAAACATGGATGTTAGGGAATTTGGAAAAATAAATAGTGATGTCTTGAGAAGTGTACATATTACAGAGAGGTATTACAGGAGGTGCTGGAAGTCTTAAAACGCATCAAGGTAGGTAAATCCCTGATGAAGTCTATTGCAGTTCATTGTGGGAAGATAGGGAGGAAATTGAGGGTCCCCTAACCAAGACATTTGAATCATCGATAGTCACGGGTGAGGTGCCTGAAGATTGGAGAGTGGCAAATGCTGTGCCTTTGTTTAAAAAGGCCTGCAAGGAAAAGCTTGGGAACTACAGGCCAGTGCGCCCCACATATGTGGTGGGTAAATTGTTGGAAGGTATTTTGAGAGATAGGATCTACAGGCATTTACAGATGCAAGTACTGATTAAAGCCAGTCAGCATGGCCATGTGAATGAAAAATCATTCTCGCAAATTTGATCGAGTTTTTTTAAAGGGGTCACCAAGAAGATAGATGAGGGCAGTGCAGTTGATGTTGTCTGCATGGACTTTAGCAAAGCTTTTGACAAGGTATCACATGGTAAATTGTTGCATAAGGTTAAATCTCACAGGATTCAGAGTGAAGTATCTAAATGGAAACAAAATTGGCTTCTTGACAGAAGCTAAAGGGTGGTGTAGAGAATTGTTTTTCAAACTGGAGGCCTGTGACCAGCAGTGTGCCTCAGGGATCAGTGCTGGGTCCACTGTTATTTGTCATTTATATTAATGATTTGGATGAGAATATAGGAGACGTGGTTAGTAAGTTTGCAGATGACACTAAGATTGGTGGCATAGTGGACAGTGAAGAAAGTTATCTCCGACTGCAATGGGAACTTAATTAATTGGACCAGTGGGCTGACAAATGCCAGATGGAATTTAATTGAGACAAATGCGAGATGATGCATTTTGGTAGATTAAGCCAGGGCAGAACTTAAATCAGTTAATGGTAAGGCATTGGGGCAAGTTACAGAACAAAGAGATCTAGGGGTACATGTCATAGCTTCTTGAAAGTGGAGTCACAGGTGGTCAGAATGGTGAAGAAGGCGTTCAGCATGCTTGGTTTCATCGGTCAGAAGATCGAATACAGGAGTTGGAATGTCTTGTTGAAGTTGTACAAGACATTAGTAGGGCCACACTTGGAACACTGTGTGCAATTCTGGTCACCCTATTGTAGAAAGTATATTATTAAACCAGAAAGAGTGCAGAAAAGATTTACTAGGATGCTACTGGAACTTGATGGATTGAGTTATAAAGAGAGGCTGGATAGATTGGGACTTCTTTCTCTGGAGCATAGAAGGCTGAGGAGTGATCTTACAGAGGAGTGGTCTATAAAATAATGAGGGCACAGATCAGCTAGATAGTCAATATATTTTCCCAAAGGTAGGGGAGCCTAAAACTAGGGAGAGATACAAAAGTGTCTAGAAAGGTAATTTTTTTCACGGAGAGGGTGGTGAATGTCTGGAACAAGCTGCCAGAGGTGGTAGTAGAGGCAGGTACAATTTTGTCTTTTAAAAAACATTTGATTGTTACACGGGTACGATGGGTATAGAGAAATATGGGTGAAATGTGGGCAATTGGAATTAGCTTAGCGGTTTTTTTTAAAAAAAAGGGCAGCATGGACAAGTTAGGCTGAAGGGCCTGTTTCCATGCTGTAAGCCTTTATGATTCTACTCAACACATGTGAACTAAACCTCAGAAATTTATTGTGTTGCACTGTACTAAATTGTACATTGCAATTACATGCTGAACCAGTTGGGAAGTTCAACATTAATAATTTATGTTAATTAAATATTATAATGAAGAATAGTCGCCCAACTATGAAATGAGCTTCCAAATAACTGCACATCTCAATATCTCCAACACTGGATGCATTTGTAAAGGGATTGCTGAGTACCCATCAGATCTCAGTAACTAAAAGGTATCAGTTTCAGTATCTGGTCCTTCTCATGTTTACTGCTCTCTGCTAATATAACAATATTGATGTCATGATTGGCCTCACCTTCCTTACAATTTGAGAACTATACTACTTCATTCATAAAATCCATGACGGTACACTGCAGTATAATTGCAGTATATTTTTGAATTGAAATTCCACACCGAAGGGAAGAGAAGAAAAGTTTTCAACTTTTCTTACTTCGTTGTGGCATTTTTTGCCCATTTCTAATTGCTCTTGAAAATGTGGTGTTGATCACCTTGAGGAATATATGGTTTACTAGGCTATTTCAAACAGCAGTTAAATGTTAATCACTTTACTGTAGGATTCAAGTCTCTGTAGGCCTGACATAGATAAGGACAACAGATTTCTTTCCTTTAAGGATGTCACTGAACCAGATGGTTTTTTACATTAATCAGATCATTTCACAGTTACCATTACTGATTATTCCAGATGTTTAATTAATTAATTGAATTTAAGTTCCTTTGCTGTCATAACAATAACAAGTTATATTTATGTCTTTAATAGAATAACACATCCCAAGGCATTTTCACAGAGGCATCATTACACAAAATATGACATTGAGACACAAGAGAAGATATTTGGGTGGTTGGCCAAAAGCTTCTAGGTAGTATCTTAAGGAAGGAAAGCAAGGTTTACATGGTGAGATTTGAGCTTCTGTTACTAGATCATTAATCCAGGTCTCTTTTGCTTTGATTTATTATTGTCATATATTGGGATACAGTGAAAAGTACTGTTTCTTGCGCACTATACAGACAAAACATACATTTCATAGAGTACATAGGAGAGAAGGATAGGATAGGGTGCAGAAATCTAGTAGCACAATCGTGATACTACCACAATCCCATATTAGGAACAGATAGAATTCTGCTTGTCTATGATACCTTGGAAAATGGTTACTTAGTTTGGTGATGCTCTGGTGGATTATTGAGGTCTATGTTACTGCACTGCTGCAAAATCAGTGCTCAACAAATTGTCTGAAATCTGACACAAATAAGAAGTTCAGTGAAGTGAAATCTCCAGCTGACCATAGTTGATTGCGAGGAAGGCCCTTATTCTCTGTAACAAATGCAATTGTGAAGTATTTTTCATAAAACATCTGAGAAAATATGCTGATTAGTGAACCAAATACAGAGGTCAATCCTTTAATGACACATTTAAAATTAATCTTCTGGCCAAAGCTATGTGTTCACACCAGTATTATGGTTTGTTTCGTTTCATTATCTTTACAAAAATATTCAAAACATTCATCCTATATCTTGCATACAAAAATTGACAAAATTTTTTTCAAGCTGATCATAAATTAAACGATGGATGTTGATGGGGTTTTGAGTACAGATGTCTTCAAAAGGTAAAATGGGTGCCCACAATTGGCTGTATGGTGACAAATATAATGTAATATAATAATTACAGAAGCATACAATCATGGGGTCAATTAGAATAGGTTGTTTACCTATTCAATTTAATAACTGAAAATGCTCATTTGTCTGCAGGCATTTTCTGTGCAATTAACTTGATCTTCATGCAGCAGTTTATTGGATATTCATATGGGAGACATTTTAAAAACTGTGTATGGAGTGCACCCTTGCTCCAGTATGCAAATTAATATACAATAAGTATAAGGATAGTTCACCACAAAAGTGTCAGAAGCAGCATTGTGAACACATAAATCATATTGCAAAAATGTTTGCAAGATGTACCCTCCCAAAGCAGCATTACAATGATGGATAAAATGCAGTAACAGCTTTCATGGGGGATTGATATTTGTTCTTGGGAAACTCCACCCACACGCTGCAAGGAAGGGGAATAAAAGATCCACTCAACAGCAAGACAGCACCTGTTCTTACTGGTTATACCTCCAATCAAAAGAACTAACAGAACACAATAAGCATTTATTAGTTTTAATTTAAAACAGAGAGCATGGTGCAGCCTATTTCAAGGCTAGTTAATTTCATATCATAAACTGATGAATTTCTTACATATTATATCCAATTTCATTCATTGATTATCATTGTCAATCTTCCTGATTTCAGAAACAGTTGCTTTTCCTTCATCATATTCTCCTGCCCCCACCACCGCGCCCCCCCCAGTCATCACCTGATGTTGATGACTGCTAGAATTTGGTACTATGATATTTATATACATATAATGCTTGGCCCAAATGTCCATTATTTACGTGAACCTTGGCAGTGAATGTCATCAGGGTAATTGGTCCAGGAAGGCATCAAGGCCAAACCCAAGACTGTATTTATCCGACATTTACAACCTCACTTCCAGCAGAGGTTACTGTGGCTGATTATCAGCACTGGATGCTGAGTTTAATTACAATGTCCTCAGTGCTGCCCAGCATAAATGCAGTTAACACGGTACAGACTAAGGATTCAAATAGTCTACAGGGCTCAATTATATAACAACTAAAGCCACTAGGTTATATTCTGAATGTGGTCAACACCCATGTTTTGGGGTTCCACATGTGACCCATCTGAGAGCCACAGTAAGTTCACGTTCACTCAGATTCACAGCGATGCAGATCAGCCTGTCTAAACTCTGTCTAAATCAGTTATTAATTCATTTAATGAACTGTCATTCATTACACCCTGAGGATGAGAATTCCCAAATACAAAACTCCCACTAGAAATTCTTCTTCATCCTCAGTGGAATTCATCCTCAGTGGAAGACCCTCTTATTTTGAAACTGTTCCTCTGCCACCTCCATCCAGGCTTCCTTGTCCGGATGGTGTTGAAGAATTTTTTTCTTTTCATTGGTTTGTTTAACTCTTGTACATTAAAAGTGTTTTTATAATGTGAAATCTTGTGGAATCATTCTTTTGATCAAGATCTAGGAGTTTGAATTTCTTTTTAAAGAGTTATAGAGCAGGAAGCTCTTGTTTGGTGAGCAATCTGTTCAATAAGTGCAGGATTGGGCCATGCTGTCTTCACAACCCATAGATAAAGACTGACCACTTGGTAAGAAGATCTACAGTGCACCTCAACTTGTCAAATATATAGGTTAGGGGTTCCTAAAATTTGAAACCACTAGTGGGCCACACATTGGGACTTTGGGGTCTTTAACTCCAAGATGTTAAAGGCTGCTGTCGCACTTGGATTGATTTCTGACAGCTGTGTAGCCCCTTTAAACATTTGTAATTTTTTGTTGTTGGTAGATATGGCCTAATAGATTGCACATTAAGGAAAAAGCCAATAAATAAATATGTATTTTTTAGAGAAACCTGCCTTTTCATCAATGCCCCTCCCCCACCATGCTTATTCTCCTGTTGCCACATTCTGGGTAACTACTGAACCCTCCTTCCCAACTCAATAATTGAAGCCTCTCCCCAAACCCATCCACCATCCTACAACTAACGTCTCAACCTCTCCATAACAACTGAAGCCTCACTACCCCCTCCCCACTCAACAGCTGAGCCCCCCCACTCCCACCTGTACTCTGGCTCAAAGTCTTGTACTCCCCAAATCTTTACTCTGGAGGTGGGGGAGGAGGATCTGAGGTGTTAAAATGCGGCCTTACTGAGAAAAGGTTTGCAATGTGTTAATCTAGGTCATTTATAGCAAGCTTAGGGATCAAAAGTAACACCCTCATGAATGTAGATTGGTTACTGATAATATCAAGGGCCTTTCTCTGCTTTTTGTTGTCCTTGAAAAACAGTAAAATAAACACTTCTCTTGATTGTGTCTTAGGCCATAAACTGACAAACAGATTTACTAAAGTATCAGTGCAGAAATGAATAGAAGCATTGGCACAATGTGGATTTACAGCTGTCAAAGGCTTAACTATCGCCTGTTGGTAGACAGAAAATAATAAACAATTGCATCAGCTACACTAAATGATGATGTGAATGGAACTGTACGCAAGACTCTTGAATATTAACCTGAAGCTGAACTATCTAGAATGTCTTTCTCTGTCTGATCAATTAAAATTCAGACAACCTACTTCAGCTGAACAGAATTTACAATGTAAGGAACATGAGATAAGAATTAGGAGCTGGATTAAACCATTCAGCTCTTCAGGTCTGCTCTACCATTTAATAAAATAGTGGTTGATCCAATTGTGCATTTAACTCCATTCTCCTGTCTGTCTCCCATAACCCTTGAGTCCCTTGTGGACTATTACAATTACAATGCTCCTCCTCTGTAAAAGTTACAGACTAGATCTGTCCAAACAAAATATTTGTCTCCCTAGTGATTCACACGGTCAGTAAAAAGCGTAGGGACAGAACAATATATCCTGGCTAATTTACACGATATAAGTTGATCTCCACAATTCTCCGCATCATTTAACATCTAACACAGTATTCCCTCTCCTGTTCTCCCACCTCTTCAACAACATTAATAGGACCATCGAACAACTTTACCATTTGATAAGATCATGGCTAATCTGGTTGTGGTCTCAACTCTACTTTCTGTTCTCTAAAACCCACAATTCCCTTGTCTATCAAAAACCTAACTAATTCAGTCTTGAATAAATTCAATGAACTAGCACTCACTTCTCTCTAGGGAGAAGAATTCCACAGATTAACAACCCTCTGAGGAAAAGACTCCTCCTTGTCTCTGTTCTAAAAGAAAGAACTCTTATTTATTAACTATGTCCCCTCATTCTAGTATCTTCCACGAGGGGAAACATCCTTTGGTTAGCTTCCTGATCAAGTCCCCTCTTATATGTTGACCTGCCAGTTTCTAAACTCTAATAGGTAAAGGCCTAACCTGTTGAACCATTCTTCTAAAGGCTCTAATCCCAGAAATGAGTCTAGTGAATCTTCTTTGAACTGCTTCTCACAATCATATCTTTTTTCAAATAAGAAGACCAAAACCACACACAATTCCAGGTGTAGTCTCACTAATGCCCTGTACAGCTGCAGTAAGATTTCCCAATGTTTATGTTTTATTCCCCTTGCAATAAACACCAACATACAATTTTCCTCCCTAGTCACTTGCTATGTCCGCCTTCTAACTTCTTCTGATTCATGTATCAGGATACCTAAATTCTTCTGCAGCACTGAGTTCTGTAATCTTTCTGTATTTATATTGCTTTTCTATTCTCCTTGCCAAAAATGAACATGTTCAAATTTCCCACGTTTTGCTCCATCTGTTAAATTTTACCTAATCACTCAACCTGTCCATGTCCCCTTTACTACTTCTTGATAATTTATTTTCCTACTAATTTTGATGTCATTGGCAAGTTTGGTGACTGTACATTTGGAGTCTTTATCCAAATCTTAGTAAAACAATAAGACAATAAATAGTTGAGGCCTCAGTATTGATCCTTATTGCACTCCTCTAGTTACAGCTCGCCAACTCAAAAAAGATCCATTTATCCATATTCGCGGCTTCCTGTTAGATAACCAGTATTTATCCTTGCTATCATGATATCCCTATTAACTTTTGAAATGATACATTATCAGTTATTTTTTAAAAATTCCAGTTGCATCTCATCTAAAGGTTCCCCTTATTTTATGTTGCTTGTTAAATCTTTGAAGAACTCTAATAAATTTGTTAAATATAGCTCCCTTTGCACACAACTATGTTCGCCATATCTAATCCCATTATGATTTTCTAACTATCCTGCTAAGATCTCTGCAATAATGGATTCCAGCACTGTGCCCTATGACAGATGTTAGGCTACTGGCCTTCAGTTTGCTGCTCTTTGTTTTCCTTCTTGAATAAAATGATCATCTACTTAGCTATTGCTACATTAGCTATTTCTTCCAGAATCTGAGGGATGTTGGAAGATTGTAACCATTGTGTCTGCTATCTCTGCAGCCACTTCTTTTAAAAGCTTAGAATGCAGGCCACTTTGGGCTGGGGACATTTCAGCTTTTAATTCAATTGGTTTTCTCATACCTTATCCTGGGTGATGGCAATTGTTTTAGGTTCCTCCATCCCTTTCACTTTTTGTTCTTCGAGTACCTTCGAGAAGTTTTCTAAGTCTTTTACAACGAAACTAAAAACAATTTTTTTTAAACTTTATTCCAATCAAGTCAAATCAAATCCAGTTCAGAGTCCCAACAAGTTGAGACATTCCCAATCCAAGCTGATAAGACAGATTCTCAACTCCTGTCTTGGACTTGATCTACATGATCCAAGCTAATTGGAGTAGATGTAGCTCCTCCTCCAATGTTTGATCTCATGTGCATCTTAGCCAAATCGGCCAAAAACAAATACTTGTTCAACACTTCCATGGTTTCCTTTTTTCACATTAGTAATTTCCCAGACTCACTCTCTAGAGGACCAACACACATTTTAGTTACTTCTTTCCTGTTTAAAAACTCTTATTAAAACATTTATACAACTCATAATAAAATAAATGTTTGAATATCTTCTTGTGTACAACAAATCTTGCCTTATTCAATGAAACAATGGCCAGAAATTTCCCAGTCTCAAGAATGCAGCTTTGAAGCATGAAGGCATATTGCATTTTTGAAATAGGAGAGTTGGATTTGCTGCCAAATGGGATGCTGCCTCCTCCTACTTTTCCTGGAGGTGGCAGCACACTGACAACAACAATGTGCCTGGCAATAGCAAACAGTTAGCAAGCCTATTAATGATGTATTAGATGGCATTTCATAAACATACTACATACATGGCAGCATTGTTCTCCCACTTTGTCCACATCCTATCACGTAAGAGACACAACTGCAAAGAGGAAAGTAGAGACTCGATTACATATGATTGCGATTTAACTGATATTAGCAGAAAATGGTAAGGCCGATTGACACGAACACTATATTTCACTCTTGTTGATGCTGATGGCAGCTGTATTCTTCCCTGTCAGTTGTGTCACCTGGACCTCAATAGGACTCACACTGGTCACACTGTGAAGCTTAACAGCTGCTATTGCAATGGTTTATGCTGACGTGAGCTCTCTCTTATGAAACCCATCTGCTTTCTCTTGTTTGACAATGAATACAGAAGTGACCTGTTATTTGACCACTTTCTATAAAATTAAGCTGACAGGCCCACTAGAAAATAGCAAGCCTTGGGACCAAAAGTGGTTCCAACATCAGTTTTTGGATGCTGTGGAAAAATTCAACCCTATAATTCTGCCCAAAAGCACTTTGACCTAAAAACATTACAAACAAAACCTTGGGCCACCTGTAAAATTAATTTAAAAAAATCTGTTCAGTACTTTATCAGCCAAACAATGCTTTCTGATATTCCATCAATGGTTAAAATTTCAATAGAAGTGGGTGGCAATTTCCACAAATTCATTCCATGAAGTACAGCACATTTTACCTATACCAAAACAATAAATTATAGTGTGTGACCAATGAAAGGTACTAGGTGAAATTTTTTGGCCCCGTCAGCTCTGGGCATTGTTGTAGGTGGGATGAAAAAATTTGGAGAGCTATTCGGTCCAGAAAATACTGGCCACTGATTCTATACATTTTTTATAATGCTCGCAGTGATAGCAATGGCATTTCTACTGATATGCTGTAATTTAATTCTGACGTGGTTGGTGCCCTACTAAGGTAAGTTAAAATCTTCACCTAATTATTCTGATCATGTCGGAGAACATCTCCCAAATCACATATACCAGCATCAATCTGAATGACAAAAGACTGGTTATAATCAGGATGTCCCATTACTGAAGTTCTCAATTAATTCACTTTCAAGGACCTTAAAAGTATTGTTATCCCCTTGGGTCCACTTTCAAGTCAGACATTTTTCTTCAGTACATTCAGGGTTTGTACAATTACCAAGTTGTCTGGCACAAAGCTGTAATATCATCCTATTATCCAAGAATCTCTCTTTATTACTTCATTCTCAGAGACTTCAGGAAAAATAAGAGGCAATGCTACAACTGTACAACATGACAGGACAATTTTATATCCCCTTTAAGAAGCAGCTGTCAGTATATTTTACTGTCGCAGGGATTTGTTTCAAATCCCTTTGATCAAAATTTGGAGAAAATAATGGCAAACAGAGTAAACAGTTTTCTCCTCTAAGATCCCTTAAGAACTATTCCATTAATATTTCAAAGCATTTTAAGCTCAAATGGCGTGACCTTAAATTGTTACAACTCACATTTTGTTACAAGGGTACCTTGCTTATTGGATTCAGCATCTATCAATAGTTACTTGCTTTAGTGCTAGTGCAAAAGGTGTATCAAGAGGGTCCAGAATTCAATTCATGGTGGTTAATGGGCATACATCTCACTGAGTATGATATAGCCAGACCAGCAGAGTTCATTCGGCATTAACTAAAATGTCATCAACAAAAAGTCTAACAGTTTCATTTTCTCAAAGAATTAATTGATTGATGAAACCTGAAGTAATCTAGAAGTTCTTACTTTTGGGACAACGTTGTGCCATGTTTCTTTTTAGCAGCACACAGGCTGTACCAGAAGCAAGTTTTGCGAATACTTCCAATATTATTAACAAAGCTAAATAAACAGGACCAATCTGATCATTTTGAAGGAACTAAGAAAAACTGTAAGAAACTAATCCAACAAAATCTCTGTCTTTTGAAGTCCTCAGCAATACAAATAAAGGTTTTCCTTCTTGTCATCCAATTTAAAACAATCCAATCCAGGTTAATTCTGTGCTCTATCCACACAAACAAATAGTTTCTCAGCACAGCACCTTAATCAAAAGCATTTACCGCCAAAGTAATCCATCAATTCTATATGTGATGCTTGGTAACTAATTAAATCCATTTATAAACTCCAATCTCATCAAATATACCTCAGAAAATAAAACATGAAGATGACTGCTTTGAGTTGTTAACAATTATTATAAAACAATATTTTGTTTTATGTTATAAAACAATGAGATCCTCAACAAGGAATCATTGTGGGAATGATGTAAAACTACAGGGTACCTGGAGAAAGGTTATAGCTGACAAGAGAAGTTCTGAAATATTTAACATCTCAAACAATTTAATCTACTGTCTTAGCCATTTAGCCTAAAACAAAGATAACAGCAGTAAAAAAGTGACAAGATTCTTCTGTGCAATTTGTCCTACAATTAGTTTGTTTATTTGAAAATCATATAATTTTGACTTTCCTCTTAATGATTTCAGAACATGGAAACTTTTGACCTCTTTCTATCTTTCAATAGTATTTATTTAACCAGTTCTCAATTTACTGACAATTATGCCAAATAATAATCAATTTCCCCTCTTAGTTTTTTTTAGATATATAGGTATTTGTGAATAGTATCTTGCTCTCTTGAAATCCCATTGTCATTCGCAATTAATGACAAAAGAATCTCTTGCTTTTTGAATATAAGTTATCAGAGCATGCCTGTTGAACAATTTTTTTTGCCTGTGCTTAAATTTTAACTTGTATTGTGCTTGGTAGAATGTTAGGGATTAATACACCAATGTTGGACTGGATAACATCCAACAGAATAATCATCAGCTCAGACCAGATAGTTGAAGGACTTTGCAGGTGTGGGTTTCGAACAACCACTGCAATGGCTGGTCTGAAGTGGGAACTGTTTCATGGACCAGAGCCATTTGAACCTGATATATATGGGAGGGGAACTGTTGGAGAAACTGGGGGTGGCGGAGGGGTGGGATTCTAAAAATGCTGGGAACATTGAAATTATAGAACGTAGAACATTATAGCGCAGTACAGGGCCTTCGGCCCTCCCTGTTGTGTTGATCAGTGGAACGAATCTAATGACCCTCTAACTTAAACTATTCCAATATTATCCATATGCCTATCCACTGACCATTTGAACGCCCTTAAAATTGGCGAGTCCACAACTCCTGCAGGCAGGGTATTTCATACCCTTACTACCTTTTAGCTTTTATTGGTAGGGGGATTGAATTTCGGAGCTGCAACGTCATGTTGCAACTGTACAAAACTCTAGTGCGGCTGCACTTGGAGTATTGTGTGCAGTTCTGGTCCCCACAGTATAAGAAAGATGTGGAGGCATTGGAGAGGGTACAGAGGAGGTTTACCAGGATGTTGCCTGGTACGGAGGGCAGGTCTTAGGAAGAGAGGCTGAGGGATTTGAGGTTGTTTTCGTTAGAAAGGAGGCGGCTAAGAGGGGACCTTATCGAAACATATAAGATGATTAGAGGTTTAGATAGGGTGGACAGTGATAGCCTTTTTCCTGGGATGGAGAAAGCTAGCATGAGGGGACACAGCTTTAAATGAAGGGGTGATAGTTGTAGGACGGATATCAGAGGTAGGTTCTTTACCCAAAGGGTGGTTCGGGAGTGGAATGCCCTGCCTGCAGCAGTTGTAGATGCGCCAAGTTTGGTGGCGTTTAAGATGTTAGTTGATAAGTATATGGAAGAGAAGGGAATGGTTTAGTTTGGAGGGGCATTGCTTTTTATATTGGTCGGCACAACATCGAAGGCCGAAGGGCCTGTTCTGTGCTGTAGTGTTCTATGTTCTATGTACCCTCTGAATAAAGAACCTACCTCTGACATCCATCCTTAATTATCACCCCTCAATTTAAAGCTATGTCCCCTCATGTTAGCCATTACCATCCGAGGAAAAAGGCTTTCACTGTCCACCCTATCTAACCCTCTGCTCATCTTGTATGCCTCAATTAGGTCACCTTTTAATCTTCTTCTCTCTAACGAAAATAATCTCAAGTCCCTCAGCCTTTCCTCATAAGACCTTCCCACCATACCATGCAACATCCTGGTAAACCTCCTCTGCACCCTTTGTAATGCATCCACATTTTTCTTATAATGTAGCGACCAGAATTGTACGCAATACTCCAAGTGCGGCCACAGCAGAGTTTTGTACAATTGCAACATGATCTCATGGCTCTGAAATTAAATCCCTGTACCAATAAAAGCGAACACACCGTATGCCTTTTTAACAACCTTATCAACCTGGATTGAAATGTACGACGGGGGAAACTCTGGCCATGCCTGCCTCACAATCGGGATGGGGTAGCTTGCAGAATGGAATTCTCCGTTAGCCTCGGGCAGGAGGTTGTCCCAGCGAGGTTGTAAAATACTGGGCAGAGGTCTGTCTGTTTGTGTGTCTCTCTCTCTCCCCCTCTACAATACTGCCAGATCTGCTGAGTTCATCCAGCATTTTCTGTTTTTATTTCAGATTTCCAGCATCCACTGTCTTTTGCTTTTATCTTTTTAATAAATTTAATTAATCATCCGGGTGATTGAGATTGGCATTCTTAGAAAATTACTGAATTTCCTATAAAGGAAGTAGAATTGGGCAAAAATTAGAAATCAACTCCACTTACACAGCCTGCAGCTCTTTAACGTCTTAGTCAATTCAAGAGAATGGCCCTCAGGATGGAAAGTTGCCAAGTTTGAATGGATTTATCAGTGTCCTCCTAACAGTATCTGGCTGCATGCTTCAACACATTTTAAAGATGTATCAGTGGATTCAAAGTCAACTGCTTTTCTATTCCACCAAAATAAGAAATGGAACTTTTTTTTAGTCTTTTTTTCTATTACTATTCTGCAATAGTTAAACCCTGAATGTGAGTGAAATAAGGCAGACATGTTCTTTGCTAGAACTTGCAATCATGTATTTTTTATTCATTTGTGTGCATTGCTGGCTGGCCAGTATTTATTGCCCATCCCTAGTTGCATTTGTTCAGAGGGCAGTTGAGAATCAACCACTTTTCTGTGGCTTTGGAGTCACATGTAAGCTAGACCAGGTAAGGGTGGTAGATTTCCTTCCTTTAAATGACATTAGTGAACCAGATTTTTTCTCAACAATTGACTGTGGTTTCATAGTCATCAATAGATTCTTAATTCCAGATATTTTTTATTAATTCAAGTTCCACCATCTGCCATGGTGGGATTTGAACCCGTTTGCCCAGAACATTAACTGAGTTTCTAGATTAATTATCTTGCAATATTACAAGGCCATCGCTTATGAATACATAAAGAAAATTAAATTGATGATTGGGATTGTCCCAGCGATGACTTCCATCACTGAGCCCATCAGAATCTGTTGGGTTAGTGGACACATTATTTGCATGATGCTAACAGGCACCTGTATCACAATGTCATAATCCCACTTGAGCGTAGTTGGAAATGCCAGTGCTATCTATCATCCAAAGCTAACGGCATTGGTAAAAAGAGTAAACAAATTTTGCCTCAATTTGTTTTGATTTATAAATAAAGGATTAAGAAAAAATAAATTAAATTCTCATTTCTCTTTAGCCCAAGGATGCTGCAGTTAACCCTTACTTCGACATCTGAGACCTGACAAGTCAAAACAATTTATTTATTATGCAATTTTGTTTGGAACTACATGTAAGATTGGAAGTTTCAGAACAGTTTTATCTCTTAACAATTAGCATAGGTTACAATCACATATCGGTAAATTGTTTTTTTATTGTATCCCAATTAATCCATTGCTTTATTTTAACAATACTTCAATTGCAAAAGCATTTTTTTTAAAAAGATATTTTATATCCTGCTTATGCTTACATATTGGGATAATCTCAACCCCAAAAATGAGTGGGTTGGAATTAGGTGACGTATAATATTTTAAAAAAATGTTTTTACCATTGCCATGTTGCCAACCTACACCTACTCATTTTTGGTTTCAAAGAGACAGGCAAGGGTGAGCATACTGTTCCCAAGAGTGGGTTATAATTTAGATACACTGTAACCTCTCCCAACCTGAAATCTATTATTTAGAAGTTATTCGGAAATATTTGGAATAGATCTGCAACATCATTGACACTATTTTAATAAAGAATCTTGGCAATGGAGATGTGGAAGATACAGATTTGGAAAAGTAAAATTATTTTAATGTATTTAACGTTAATTTAATGTATTATCATTGTTTCAGCTTCCAGATAAATATTTATACCTATGGTGTTTACATTTTACACAGTTGTGGCCAGGCTTTCTAATGTCATTCTATAATTCACAAAATATTTAAATCTGGAAATAACTTTGTTCCAAGCATTCTGTACTGGAAAATTTACAACATATTACAGAAGCATAGAAGAAAGGAGTAGGGGAAACCATTTGATCCTTCAAGCCTGTTCCGCTCATTCATTATGATCATGGCTGATTGTTCTATTCAATAGCTTAATCCTGCTTTTTCCCCATAACCCATTTGATCCCATTTGCTTCAAGTATTATTTCTAGCTATCTCTTGAACACACTCAATGTTTTGGCATCAACTACTTCCTGTGGTAATGAATTCCACAAGCTCACCACTATTTGAGTGAAGAAATATCTTCCCACCTCCGTTCGAAATGGTCTACCCTGAATCCTCAGACTGTGACTCCTGGTTCTGGACTCCCCCTCCATCAGGAACATCCTCCCTGCATCCGCAATGTCTAGTCCTGTTAGGTCTTTATAAGTCTCTATCAGATACCCATCATTCGTCTAAACTCCGGCAAAAACAATCCTCACTTTGTTAATCTCTCCTCATTCATCAGTCCCGCTATCCTTGGAATCAGCTTGGTAAACCTTTGCTGCACTTCCTCAAGAACAAGCGTGGCCTTCCTCAGAAAAGGATACCAAAACTACACACAGTACTCTAGGTGTGGCCTCACCAAGGGCCTGTATAATTGCAACAACACATTCCTGCTCCTGTACTCGAAACCTCTCGCAATGAAGGCCAACATACTATTTGCACTCTTTATTGCCTGCTATAACTGCATGTTTACCTTCAGTGATTGGTGCACAAGCACAACCAGGTCCTGCTGCACATTCCCCTTTCCCAAATTACAGCCAGATAGTAATCTGCCTTTTTGGTTTTGCTTCCAAAGTGAATAACCTCACATTTATCCAAATTATATTGCATCTGCCATTGATCTCCTTTCTCACCTAATCTGTCCGGATCATTCTAAAGGACCTCTGCATCCTCGTTGCAGTTCACCCTTCCACCCAACTTGGTATCATCTGCAAACTTTGAGATATTACATTTTATTTCCTCATCCAAACCATTAAGATATATACATATATATAATGAACAGCTGGGGTCCCAGAACTGATCCTTGTGGCACCCCACCAGTTACTGCCTGTCAATTTGAAAAGCATCCATTAATTCCAACTCTTTGTTTCCTCTCTGCCAACCAGTTTTCTATCCATTTCGATACATTTCCCCCAATCCCATACGCTTTAACCTTGCACAATAATCTCATATGCAAAGTCCAAATATATTATGTCGACTGGCTTCCCCTTATCAACTCTATTAGGTACATAGAATCATAGAACCCTACTGTGCAGAGAGAGGCCCTTTGGCTCTTCGAGTCCGCACTGACCATAATCCCACCCAGACCTTACCTCCATATCCCTACACATTTTACCCACTAATCCCTCAAATCTAAGCATCTCACTAAGGGGCAATTTTAGCATGGCTGATCAGCCTATCCCACACATCTTTGGACTGTGGAAGGAAACCGGAGCACCCAGAGGAAACCCACGCAGACACGAGGAGAATGTGCAAATTCCACACAGACATTGGCCTGAGCCAGGAATCAAACCCAGGTCCCTGGAGCTGTGAAGCAGCAGTGTTAACCACTGTGCTACCGTGCCATCTTCAAAGAATTCCAACAGATTTGTCAAGCATGATTTTTCCCCTTCATAAATCCACACTGACTCTTTCTGATCCTGCCACTGCTTTCTCAATGCCTTAAAATCCTTATAATGGATTTGAAAATTTTCCCCACAACTGATGTTAAGCTTTCTGGTTGATAATTCTCTGTTTTCTCTCTACCTTCCTTTTTGAATATTGGAATGACATTAGCTACCCTTCAATCTGCAAGGACTGTTCCTGAATCTATACAATCCTGGAAGATGACCACCAATACATCCACTATTTCTAGAGATACTTTCTTAAGTACTCCAGGTTGTAGATTGTCAGACCCTGAGGATTTATCCACCAATTCCATCAATTTTCCAAGTGTGAATTTTCCAAGCGCCATTTCTCTACGAATATTGGCTCCTTCAGTTCTTTCCTCTCACTAAATCTTGCATTCTCCAACATTTGATTTGTGTCCTTTTTTGTGGAGTCAGAACCAGATCACGTATTCAGCTGCTTAGCCATTTCTTTCTCCCCTATCATACATTCCCCCATTTCTGTCCGTAGGGGACTACATTTGTCTTATAATGACACTGCAAACCTTGGACTTAAGCTGGAGGAACAGGGCCGATTAGGGATCTAAAAAGGGATTTCCACATGGAGGCAGGGGACATGGCTGAAATATTAAATGAATACTTTGTATCCATCTTTCCAAGGAGGTAGATGCTAACCAGGTCATGGTGACAGTCAAGGAAATTCTGTGTCCAGAAAGGTTCAAAATTGATAAAGTGCAATGCATATTGTGATGGTCCTTGTGCTTTTGGTCCCTTGAAGCAGTTTTTCTGGAAGATGATTTCTTTGAAATGATGGTTTCCTGGTGAACACTTGTGTGCTAGAGTGGCAGTTAGAAATGGCACATCGATCTTTGAGGGACTAAGTTGCTGACCAAGTCTCAAATGACTGTGAACAAACTGCCATTGCTGCCAATGGCTTCAAGACTGCTTTTCATTCCCACTTTCTGGGAAAATTTTGATTATTTTGTCTGACTAAGTCTCAAACAATACGCAGAAAAGTTATGTTCTGCTGCTTTTCCCGTCTGCTATTAGCCTCTGTCGATATCTGGGAAGATTTTGCCCAGTAGTTCTTTCCATGGCCTTATTAACTTGATATTTTACTTGTAATGCCCTGTGAACTTTCACTAACAAATAGGTTGTTCTTCCCTAGCACAGAGTCTACTTCCATGCAAAGTATAATTACAGTTTTCATTTTTAGCAAAATACATCAGCTCACATTTGTGAATATTGAATTCCACCCGCCACTTTTTAGCCTATTTACTTTGAAGTTTCCTTTTATCTTCTAAGGAATTAACTATACCTCCTATTTTGGTTTCAAATAAAAAATGTTAGCACCACTGCCTCTGGGACAATATCCAAATAAACAATATAAAGGGCAGAATTTTCCTGATCCTATGGAGACTGGGAGGACTGTATTTGAGGACTTCACTGCAGGAAGCTTAGAGTTCCTCCATGTTGTGATCTTGCCTATTTGCCTTGGTGACATCTACCTGTCCTAGTGATTAGGCATCAGTGTTTGGGTCTCCAGCCTCGGGAATATGCCATCTGCTCTTAATAGGATGCTAAGTGCAAAGGCAAGTAATTAGGAGGTCACATCCTCGGAGATTACACGAGAAATTGCACTAGTGAGAAGGGTAGGTTTAGGATCCCCAAGTGGACGTGATATTGGGGCTCTGAATTTCACCAGAAAATGCAGTCTTCACACTGAACAGAAATAGCACTAAACCTGAACCTGATGTGACATCACTATATACTTCTAATCTCCTTTAAAACTTACCCTTGACTCACACCTTTATTTTCTTCCTTTTATCCAATTTTTGGCCTGATCTGCTATTCTCCCCCAAAATTCAATACCCATTAATCTTACCTAGTTATCTTCCATATGGTAGTTGACTTCCTTAAAGTCTATATATGCTGTCTCATAACACCAGGTTAAAGTCCAATAGGTTTATTTGGAATCACGAGCTTTCAAAGCACAGCTCCTTCCTTAGATAAGTGTCCGCCGCATACACTACGTCTGCTGCATTAGCTCCAGTAACCTGGTATGATAATTATGCAACAATTCCTATAAGGCTTGAAAAGCATTATTCTCTCTTTTCAAATCGACGCAGGCTAGACACATTTTATCCTTAATTATAGTCTCTAAAAGATTTTCAATTAATGATGCTAATTAGTTCCAATCATCTGGTTTAACTTTGTCTTTTTTTTAAACGGCCACTCCGCAGTTTGCTGAATTTTACCAACTCTTTGGTGATGGGCTGGCAGGTAGGAGAGTTAGTACTATAGTAAACAAAGGAGCTCAACATCTTTCTGTTGCTGCAGAATATTACTGACGGCAGGATCTTTAGCTGCATAGCAGTGTGTCAGGTGGCTAATTGAACCTACTAATCGGGCCAATTTCCCCTCTTGCCTGTAATTTGCCCAAAAGAGGCACTGCTGCTATGTGGGAAGACTCCCATGTAAACCATAGTAGCATCTGATGGTGGGATCCTCCCAAATGGTTTCTCCATGGCTCTTGGAGGCTCTCTTTGATGGCAATAGCTACCACTGTGGCTGGGCTGCCTTGCTTGCAACATGTCCCACTCCTGATCACCAGGGCCTGCCTGCCTGGCCCTGGCTTGGTGAAAAAAAACACACCTCATGTTCAAGGTTGCTGCAACATGGTGGTTCCCCTTCCTTTATCGTGCAGCCTCGTTGGTGGTCATGTTTTTGGTGAAGTTGCCAAGCTGCTGATCTTCTGAATGGACTGACAACTCTGGGAGGTGGGTTGCCAACTGCAATGGGGATGGTGGTTCCCATCCCAATCCACTGCCCAAGGTCCTGCTGCCTATTGGCAAGGAGCCAGCACCCACTTTGACTTCTGACAAATTTTAACCCATAAATTCCAAAATGTCTGCAATTTTTTCTCTGATCTCAATGAACTAACTTGTCAGACCTGGCGCTTTGACTTGCTTTAGCTTTACTAATAAACATTTCAACTTTTTTCTATCCATCATACTTTTTCAGCTTGTTCTCAACCACTTCAGAATTTACATCCTCTTTGATATCCTTCTTTTTTGTAAAGTCTGATTGGTACGTCTTCTAGTTTGTATCCATCAACAAACTGGCGTCCTTACCTCTCAATTGTCCTCTTACTTTTAATCATTAATTTTATATTGACATATTTATAAAATACTTCCCTTTTTCTTTTGATGTTTTTGTTTTATTTAGTTGAACTCCCTTCTAGATTTTCTTTTCCTGCTTTGAACCTCATCTTACTTTCTCAGGTTCTTCTGCTTCCCATTATTATCATTCTTTGGTTCTCAAAGGCCTCTTTTTCAACTTTAATTGGTTTTTATCCTCTTTGTTTATCCATTGCATTTTAAAACTAGCAGTAGTTTCCTTTGTTTTTGATGGAAAAACATATTTGGTAGCTTGGCAATCTGTATATTGAAAACATATTCTGTGTTGTTCTAAATTCCAATATGCCAGTTTCTCCCCCCACCTCACTTCAATTTGTTCTTATCTTTCTATATTCTCCGTCATTTTAATCTGGTGCCCTATTTCTTTCTGGCACTGAGTTTTCCCTCATCTAGTTGGCTCTTAAACCTTGTATAGTTTTCACTAATCTCGAGATGCTCACCCACAATTAGCTTACCTACCTGCTCTATTTTACAACTTAATCAGATTTAGCAACAGCTCCACCCTTGTAAGCCTCCTAATGCACTATTTTGGAAAGCCTGCATGCATCTAGGGATTAAATTCCCTTTTCTCTATTTGCTTTCTGTGTCCCAATCGCTAAAAGAATAATTTAAAAACTTCCAGCACAAAAATGTTGTTATTCATTTCTCTAATCAGGTGGCAAAATTCCTCTTTCATTTTTTTCCCTACAATTTGGACGGTCTGTAACACACCCCTGATAATGTAACAAACAGAGGGCTCCAACCATGTTGGCTCTGTTTGTACCTTTTCTTGTTCATGGAACTCTATTTCACTTCTGAATCTTTTTATGCTGAATAACATATCCCTTTGTATTTATCTGATGGATTTTTTTTTAAAAAGGGCAGAACATTTTTGTAAAGAATACTTAAACTTTTGTCAAGCCTGCTTTCATGTCAGTGAAGGTAGACAGGATTTCAGAAACAAAGAGTGTCCTGGGACCCACATTACAATTAGAGAACCTTTTAAATATAGTGATTACAAGGAAGCAATCTAATCAAGTGGTTCAGATGACATCACAACCACAAGACTGAAGCTCCAAAGGTTAATAGCTGCCATCCAATTCTGGGATTTGATTACATCCTTGAAATCGCTATGTGGTATCTCCTACTGTTTAGAAAATATAGTGTTTTGATTTCTGGTGAAGGTTTTATTCAGTTTCCGTGTCTATACTGGTCTTGAATGTAGACGCCAACTGCCATTGTGCTCCATGCTCTTGATCCATGATGACATTTACTGTGCACAACGATCGACAGTGAAATAATCATTGCAGAGATAACAGAAATGATCTGCAGCTGATTGCCGAAACAAACCTATGCCTCATGTTTATTGTTATTGGTTAAAATTATTCTGAACAATATAATTACAGGAGACTGAAGCAAACTCTTTCCTGGAGCCTTCCGTTTAAAATGAAGACTTTGATGTGATTAGGGCAATATGAATATGTTCAGAGCTTTGACACTTTATGCAGACTGGGCTGCTGGATGTCTGTCCAATATGTTAGTGTTCTGTGCAAGGAAGCTATTCTTTTTAAACCAGATCCCTCTCTTTGATACCTACTGGGTGGAATTTTTCCCCCAAAATGCATAACACGAGAATAATAGAGTGATTCATGCCAGTCTCTCAGGGATTCCGCACTGTAATCCACCCACACTTCGTCGTTTTTTTGGAGAGTTATAAGTTTCACACTGGACTGGGGAGGGGGAGTGCGGGGACAGGCCTATACATGCCAGTGAGTCTGGCTTCAGAGCACTTGGCGTTATTTCACAATGGCGCCCCAACCTCAATGGAAGACCCCCTCCCTCTTTCCATAGACATCAGGACACCCATTGGTTGGCATGACTCCCCTGCCCCATTATCATGGTTGCTGACATTGGGGCCCACCCGCCAACACTGTATTTTCATGATCTCCAGAATGACCTCCCATCATGGCCACCTTCATGATCCATGCCAGCATGACTCTCCCCAAGAGAAAGCTCGTATATCCCACCCATCATATCATTCCTATATTGCATTCCACCCCACCCCCCCGTCATGTCGTAGCCCCCAGTCAGGGCCCACTCCTTGGCACTGCCCCGGCACACTGGTAGTGCTCAACTGGTACCTTATGGGTATCCAGTGGCCACTGTCAGGATGTTTGTGAGCTGCGAGTATGTCTAGTGGGTCTTGGAACATACAACATAGAACATTAGAGCGCAGAACAGGCCCTTCGGCCCTCGATGTTGCGCCAACCAATTGAGAAAAAGCAATGACCCTCTAACCTAAACCATTCCCTTTTCATCCATAAACCTATCCACTGACCACTTAAACACCCCCAAACTTGGCGCATCTACAACTGCTGCAGGCAGGGCATTCCATACCCATACCACCCTCTGGGTAAAGAACCTACCTCTGACATCCGTCCTATAACTACCACCCCTTAATTTAAAGCTATGTCCCCTTGTGCTAGCTTTCTCCATCCGAGGAAAAAGGCTATTTCTGTCCACCCTGTCTAATCCTCTGATCATCTTATATGCCTCAATAAAGTCTCCTCTTAGCCGCCTTCTCTCTAATGAAAACAACCTCAAATCCCTCAGCCTCTCCTCATAAGACCTTCCCTCCATACCAGGCAACATCCTGGTAAACCTCCTCTGCACCTTCTCCAATGCCTCCACATCTTTCTTATAATGTGGCAACCAGAACTGTGCACAATACTCCAAGTGATGCTGCACCAGAGTTTTGTACAGTTGCAACATGACGTTGCGGCTCCGAAATTCAATCCCCCTACCAATAAAAGCCAAGACTCCGAATGCTTTCTTAACAACCTTATCGACTTGATTGCACATGGACACTGCCCAATAATTACCTTGTCCATGCTCCTGACAACCCAAGGCTTAAATGGTCTCCAAGCCTTCCCCCCACCCCCTGCCCAATATGTCAATGTGCCTATT
Source organism: Sphyrna mokarran (assembly GCA_024679065.1). Classification (NCBI taxonomy): domain Eukaryota; kingdom Metazoa; phylum Chordata; class Chondrichthyes; order Carcharhiniformes; family Carcharhinidae; genus Sphyrna; species Sphyrna mokarran. Next base: position 55,745,641 of record JAGIQG010000006.1, on the reverse strand, counting down.
GCACCATGTCTCTGCCAATGGAGATCAGTAGTAGATCTTGCCATTATCGCGCCATGTTTGAAGGCGGAGACTTCTGTGCGCTAGGAGTTAAATGGATAATGCATATTTAAATGCTACTTTAAATAGGCTATTTGGTGCTCTGCCATCCTGGATGCAATCCAGTTTGCACTATCCGGAAGAGGCCGGGTGACTAGTAAACTGTTTGGCATCAGGCATGAAATGGATTTTTAGGTCTGTGCTCTATTCTCCAGGATCAGCACCATCCGCTAACAGCACAATGAGGTCCCGAGAACTGCCCTACTGTTTTTCTTCCTGCAGTAATTGCAATTTGGGTTCTTGGCTGGGTTCACTGGCCCGCCAGCTCCTGACAGGAATCCCCAAGGCTCGCTGGATCAGGCAATGCTGCTAAAACAGGATTCCTGCTGGGCAACATATCCAGAGCGATGCTCCTGACCTGCTCCACCCCAGCCCCTATCAGCTTCCCACCCTGAGCAGGTGGGAATGGATGAATATTCAAAAAAACCTACTAATCGTGAATTAGAGTGCTGGAAGCCCAATTCAATGGCCTTCCGCCTACCTGCCCCTCCTTCTCCCTCCCCTATATCGGGAAGTCCACTGGGAGGGTTTTGGTTCAGGTCCTGCCAAATGTGGGTGTTTTAAACTTTTAACACCTATTCCTGTCGTGGAATGGAGTGCGGCAGTGATTTTAGATGTTTCCAGGTGTCCAAAGTGTGTACGTGTCAAAGTAACTAGTGCACTTCAAAAGTTTCAGCGGTCAGAGGCAATAATGAATATCTTATCAGAATAGTGTCAGAGTTCACCATCCTGAAACTGAATAATACTTTTCCCAGGGCAATAAGGACAAGGCTCCCACCAGATCCTGGGGGAGAGTCCCGATGTCAAGCTCTTCCTCCCAGCCAAAGCCCATCCAATTCCCAGTTCACTTGAGGGATCCTTCCTCTGCAGCCTGTCAAGGGCAGTGGGGTATCTGACTTACCTCCTTGCTCACTCGTACAAATGCCAGTTCAGGGTGTCACTGCCAATGTAAAGTTGGCACTATGGTTTCTGAGCTGTTTGTGATGGGAACCCATCTGGAAATGTCTCTCTTGTTGGGGTGAGGATTGGGTGCAGGGGTGTTGAGACCACTGGCTAGAGTGGGGGGGGGGGCAGTTGTCCTTATGCCTGCATGTTGTGGGGTGGGGGCACAGTGTGGTGACTCATTCTTTCCATGGTGGGGGAGATGATACTCCACTGTGTTGAGAGATTGGGGTGCTTCTCCCGTCAGTGGAGGCTGCCATGTCTGTTATGGAGAGGAAGCCTGTCTTTCAACATGGAGCTTGGGATGCCCTTTACAAATGGTTCCCTGATCTCTGTAAAGCTGGGCTGGCTGGCGTGATTCCTGAAATACATAAATTTAAATGCCGAAGGTGGGAGAATCCCATCTGACAGGTGCTGCCAACGCCAGAGTGGGAAAACACTCCGATCTCCCCATTGACGCATGCACTCAAAATTGCAATTGCACTCTTTGTCTAGCAGAAAATACAGTACATATTCCCAGTAACTGAGTGTCTCACTGTGCCTAATATGCCTGTCACTTGTTACCAGCTAATTTTCTGATTGTATAATTCACAAAACTCACACCAATCGAAAAATAATCTTAACTATAAATATATTACATATGCTGGAATCATGTCACTTATCTATTAATTCACCTGATAAGAATTTATAGCTTATGAAATGTGACTGAAGTATTTAAAGTTTACATGCTGAAGATCAACATTTACACATTAATTTATCTTAAAATAGTCATCCCAGTGCTAATAATGAACTGTATTGGAAAATAACCAAATTAGAATGTAAGGAAACGTATAATTTACGGTGATGCAAATACAAAAGCTAATACAAAAAGCAAACATAGAGTATATCAACACAAACAAATGGATATATGTGGAATTCACCAATGAAGAATTGGAGTTGGTGTCTCAAACCTCAATACATTTCTCAGAAAGGTCCACATATTCCAACAATTTGTTTTATAATGGCTAACATAGCAATCCTTTTGCATGCAATGGCCAGAATTCTCAGATCTCGTACGTCCAGTACTGCTGCCAGTGAGAACGGAGAATTTGGTGCTCAGCGAAATCTCTGTTCACAGCATCGGGATTGGAGAGTTCCAGCCATGGGCAAGATTGGAGAATCCAGCCCAATGCAAAGATAAATGCTCAGGTGTTAGTTTTAAATTTTAAAAGAAACAAACTTTCGCTAGGAGAATTCCCTTCAAATATTGCCATGAGGTTATGTACTCAAGCAGGGAGAATACCTGGAGGTCATTATCTTCTGAATGAGGTTAAATCTCAACTGAACTAAACTGACACATGACAGCTGCAGTGATGCCATTAACAATGAACTGTATTGGAATAGCTGGATTACTATTTATAAGCACGAGTAGTATTTCTCCCAGTTTTTTTAGTTGCATGTAATTAATTTATTCTGTTATCTTCTATATATTTATGATCTTGATAATATGTAACATTGTTTAGATACCAATAACATGTCATGGAAAGAGTCTGGTAAAATGTCAATCCAATCTTAAGGCGATGAATGCCTTCAAGAATCCCTAAAGCCCATGAAAATCAACATTGGTAACTTTGATGCAAAAAAGAAAAAAAATCATCAAATGCTGAAAAATGTTGAAAGTACACCGTGGCCAGAATTCTCCGACCTCGCCTGCAGATGGGATTCTTTGGTTATATTGCAGTGGGTCGAGAGTTGGCTGAGTGCTAAATTCTCTATTTTCACTGGAAGCAGTAACAGGGCATGCGTGAATTCTGCCCAGTGGGTCTATCCGTAGCTGAAAGCACAAGACATCCACTGACAGTCTAAAACTGATGAATATTAATGGAGAGGGGGCAATGTCAGGCAGAGGGAAAACATCTACTCAGAAGTAATCCAGATGCCGATGATGGTTCACATTAAAAATACGGTGAGTCTTGAAACTGGAAGATGCATCTTACAGGGCTCTTGCCATCTTAGGCTGTTTCTTCTCAGTGCAAATTCACCACAGATATTATGCATGTCAGGATGCAGTCATGCATCCATTGCTGTTTGTTAGCTGTGGCTTGGTTGTTAGCACTCTTGCCTCTGGGTTAGAAAGTTATGGCTTCAAATCTCACTCCAGGCTTTGAGCATAATAGTCGATGCAGTACTGTAGGAGCGATGCACTTTCAGTGATGGTATCACTTGGATGATACGTTAAACTGAAGGGCCCCATCATAATTCTGTCATGTAACTGGATGTAAAAATCCCAAGTACAGGGGAATTATGGCCAGTATTCTGGCTATTCTTCAATCAACATCATGACAACACACTGCTGTTTGTTGAAGTTTGCACAATTGACTGCCACAGTGCCTACACTTCAAAAAAATGCATTGGGATGTCCAATGGCCAGAAAATAGAGATCTTTCTCTTCTTTAACCTTTATGCTTCAAGCCAACAAACATAAAAGAAGAACTGTCAGTAAGCATCACATAAGATGACACAGTGTCACTCAAACCTCCTTTAGGAAGTACCAGCTCAGAGACTGGTACTATACATGTAGCAAAGGATGGGCTAAAGGGAATCAGCAAGCAAGAGGACACAGGTGCCTGAGCAATGGGTGAGATGGCCCAAGAAGCTACCAGCCAAAGGGTGAGCTTGCATCATAGCTCTGATGAAAGACCACAATGAGTGATCTCAAGAATGTGACATACATTCAAAGGTTTATCTCTGCACACCAGTTTGCAGATGACTGCTGTGTGATGGCTAACTTTGCATCATATTTGCGAGCCACTCCTGATCTCTTCAATTCTGCATAAAAGAAACTCAACCTGCCTTGACTGCAAAAATAAAACTCATATTAACCCATCTCAGCCAAATATCTCATCTCCCGTATGATTTGAAGGATGAATCCAGGAATATATTGGGCACTTTCCATACCAAGGCAGTCACCTCTCTCAAGAGGACATCATTGACAAGGAGACCCAAAACTGGATGAGCGGCACCATTTCAGCCTTCTACAAAATATGCAGCAAGAATTAATAATCAAGTTGTCCACAAGTCAACAAAGTCCTAGTGTACAGAACAGTTGTCATAACCATGCTCCCATGCCGCAATAAGACTTGGACTTCGTATAGGCAGATTGTTTTATGAGGAAGGGTTGGATAAGTGAGGTTTGTATCCTCTGGAATTTAGAAGAAGAATAAGAGTGATTTGATTGAAACATAAAAGATCCTGAGTGGTGAATCTGTGGAATTCACTACCACAGAAAGTAATTGAGGCCAAAATGTTGCGTGATTTCAAGAAGAAATGCAATATAGCTCGTGGGATCAAAAGAATCAAGGGGCACTGTGAGTGGGGGGCATGTGGTGGGATCAGGATTTTGAATTTGATGATCAGCCATGATCAAATGAATGGTGTAGCCAGCTCAAAGGCTGAATAGCCTTCTCCTGCTTCTAGTTTCTATGTCTTGACAGGGTTGACATGTGGGGAAAAAAGAGCCGTTGCCACTTTTTTCCCTGAGCTTAGGAGGATGAGGGGTGACCTTAGAGGTTTGTAAAATCATGAGGGGCATAGGTAAGGTGAATAGCCAAGGTCTTTTCCCAGGATAGGAGAGTCCAGAACTAGAGGGCATAGGTTTACGGTGAGAGGAGAAAGATTTAAAAGGGACCTGAGGGGCAACAGAGTGTGGTGGATGTATGAAATGAGCTTCCAGAGAAGGTTGTAGAGGTGGATACAATTACAACTTCCATAAAAATTTGGACAGGTACATGGATCGGAAAAGTTTACAGGGATATGGGCCAACTGTAGGCAAATGTGACGAATTTAGCTTAGGAAACCTGGTCGGCACGGATGAGTTGGGCCGAAGGGCTTGTTTCCATGCAGTTTATCTCTATGACTCTATGAGGACTATTCTCCCAAGCCACTACACTGCTCAAGCTTCCTGCTGGGCACCATGGCCTCCATGAGTCTCTGAGTTAAGACTTCCAGAGTAATCAAATCCATGCCAAAAACCCGAGCAGAGCTGTTTACAATATGTAAATCAGAATTCAATATCATTAGTGGGCCAGGAACTGAATTCTCCAGGCCTGCTAGTGTCTGCCCCACCCACATGGAGTTGTTCACTCCAGTGGGGTTTACAACTGCTCCCTACTAATGGGGAACAGGCAGACTGACCACGCTAGAAGGAACAGAGGCCACTGAGCAACACCCCTGCCCCTCCTGGGGGAGGTCTGGGACAAGGGGGTGTGCCTTGTCACAGGCCATCAGGGATCAGGCAGTGCCAAGGGTTGGGCCAGAGAGGGTCAGGGCTTATTGGGGGGGATCTTTGGGAGGGTGATTTGTGGGGGTGAGGGACTCACTATTACTTTACAATTAGGATGACTGGTTGAGGGAGAGAGGGAGGATGGCGATTTCGGGGGCGGGGGGGGCAGTATGGGATGGTTGGAACTGCCGGGGGTGGGGGGTATTAGGCGATCGGGGCTGGCCAGGTGAGATGAGAGGGAAGGGTGGGTGGTGTTGGGAAGATAAGGTTAGCCAGTGGGAGGTGGAGAGGGGTCAGAGGAACACTAAAGCTTGCTGGGGCATTCCAGGAGGCCAGCGATGAGGGGAAAGGAGGCTCTGCAAGAGTAGTGAGGGGGATTGCAGGGCTGGCAGAAGGTGCAGGGGGGGAAGAGGCAGATGGATGTAATCGGGGAGATCAGGGCTGGCTGGTGGGGTTGGGGGGGTGGGGAATATTGGGGCTTGCCGACGAGTTCTGGGAGGCCAGCAATGGGGGGATGGGGGGATCTACAAGGCCAGTGATGGGAGGGGGTGTATTGCAGGGCTGGCCATTGATCAGTAGGCCAGCAGTGTGGGGGCCAGTGTGTGCCTGCTTTAACCTCTGTGCTGACAAATCAGCGCACGTGCAGTAGCATGGTCACTGCAATGCTGCTGGCCCTGTTCAGGTGGGAATAGGCCTCACCCACTGATTTTCAAAGAGAATCTGTGATACATGGAATGTAGGAGATTCGCTCTGGAAATTATGCTGAAAAATCCAGTCGAAGTTACTCCCATTTTCCCAAAAAACTGGAGACTTAGAATTATTTTGGAGAATCCTGGCCAATGGCTTTCAGAGGGTAGTGAGGGCGTGGAATTCTGTTCCCCAAAAGCTGATTGAGGCAGAGTCTTTGGATATTTTTAAGGCAGAAGTAGATAGATTTTCAATAAGCAAGGGGGTGAAAGATTATCGAGTTTGGCTGGAATGTAAAAATGAGGTTAAAATGAGATCAACCATGATCTTATTGAATCTCGGAGCAGGCTCGAGGGGCTAAGTGGATTAGTCCTGTTCGCATTTCATAGTTTTGTATGTATCAGTGACACATGACAGAGTGCAAAAGATTCCATCAGCAGTCCCTCTGCTACATCTTCTGGATTCAATGAGAGAACCATTGAATAAATGCTGGTGTTCTTGAAACCAGTTCATTGGTGTTCATGCAAAACTCCTACAGAATCAACTTTGAATCAGTTACAATGAGATGATAGCGTTGCAGGCCATTCAGAAGCTAGGTTAAATATTGGAAAAGTGGCATATGGAGATGGGAGAGATCTTGCTTAGAAGAATCACCAACTTTTTATTTCTGGTCTTCTTCCTCTGGTGGGGTGGTACAGTAGCCCAGTGGTTAGCACTGCTGCTTCACAGCTGCAGGGACCTGGGTTCGATTCTCGGCTTGGATCACTGTCTGTGTGGAGTTTGCATGTTCCTCCTGTGTCTGCATACGTTTCCTCTGGTTGCTCTGGTTTCTTTCCATGGTTCAAAGATGTGCAGGTTAGGTTAATTGGCTATGCTAAATTGCCGCTTAGTGTCCCGGGATGCGTAGGTTAGAGGGATTAGCAGGTAAATATGTGAGATAGGGCCTGGGTAGGATTATGGTCAGTGCAGACTCGATGGGCCAAATGGCCTCTTTCTGCACTGTAGAGTTTTTATGATACTATGACTGCATGGCTTGCCTCTGTGAATGGCACAGCTACGGAGCATGCAATAAGCCACCACAATTCAGGAAACTTACTGTAGGGCAAGACTGCAAGGCACCACCAGACTGATCCAGGCACCTGAATCTTTCTTTGAACACGCCTATGGTTTGCTCATGAGAACTATGATATCTAGATATCTTTTCATTGAACCGATGCTCAGCATCAGTACCCTGGTTCATAATAGGAACTGTGAACCAGATACAGAGTGGATCCTCACTGCCTTCAAGCAGCCAATCTGGCATTTGCTGGTTTGGATTGCAAATGGGGTAATTGAGGATCTTTGCAGAATGAAGACTTCATTGAGGAACAGACCTCAATATTCACTTCTTAGGGCCACAGTTGTTATAAAGGGAATAACTTGGCAGTAAAGAATACAAGTGGAGCTAAGTCTTCATACAGGTCAAGCTTTTACCTACAGAGACACAACTGCATATTCCCACGCCTCAAAATCTACCATCCCCAGTTTTCAACCTTCTCCAATCTCTGAACGTAGGTGACTATCCAGTTAGTGACCTCTATTTGAATACAATTAAACATCTAATTCATATCCAATTCACACGTGCCCAGTTGAACATTCAGGCAGTTGCACCCGGTCTTGCTGTAAAAACATTGGTGCTTCTTGAAGGAGGTGGTGCGGGTTAATGTATGAACAAGCAATCCAGTCAAATGAAAGACCTCTCCTCCTGTTCAGAAGCCTGTATTGAGAAGTCTGCTCTGGCATCTGTTTGGTAGCTGCATTGTTAGCAAACTGACTGCTGATGTTCATCTCACCTATTACGCCCTGAAACTAGATCAGAGTGAAAAAGTAGGAAGCCGTCATTATCGTCACAGCTTCAGGCTCTGACTATTTGTTCTTTGGCGTCAATGTTTGCTTACAACAGGTAGGATAGATCAGTGCTGCCTACCTACTGAAGCCTCCTTACACAGCCTGAGGTATGACATGTTATTCTGGAATACCCACAATCTGCAACCACTCATTCGTCCTTGCCTCCTTCGCCATATTTCTTGACTTTGCACCCGTCTTTTCTAAGAGGCTTGCTGTTACTCTTGTAGCCTCACTGGTAATCCCAGCAAACGGTGTCCATCCTTTCCTGAACTCTTACAGCTAACAAAGCTAAGTGATTCGGCCTCAGCACTTCAGTCACGGAGGAATTACCGCACAGAACCAGGATGCTTGACCTAATTTGCTTCATGTTGATATTTAAGCTCACATGAGCATCCTCCTACACTTTCTTCCTCGGGTGCTTTTCCCCCCAATTTCCCCAAATAGTAAAACAATCAAGAACTGTCAAAGTCGCCAAAATTTACCTCCAAGTCTTCTGTAGCCAAAAGCGTTCCACCAACTTGCCACTGATTCCAATGAAAAAGTATATAAACGGTGGTACTGACTATCGCCCATTTTGTACTGTTCTTAAAGTCTGATATCCAGCAATGCCGAGCTTGTCAATTCGTACATACAATGATTAGTCCAGTGGTTTATTTATTACATCAACCCCTTTGCAAAAACACATTATCAGATAAGGGTCCTTAAAGCAGAGTATTGACCCTCTTCACTAGTCCAATGCAAAGTATAGGATACAATCTCATCAAGATACACACAATTATTTAGTTCTGGCACATGATTCTGATCTTTTTATTCAAAGAACCATGAATTGGAGTGATTGTGCAAGTAAACATACATTTTGGAGAAGTGCATCCACAATTACAGTCTCATGTATAATGGGAAGGATAACACTTTAAGTAAATACACAGAATACTGGAAATGCCCAATATGTACGAGAGAAATGAAAGTTATGGTTTGATATTTCACAGGGATCTGGAGAATGAGTCTGTGTGTTGGTGATGTGGTGTCGCCGCTAGGAGGAGTGTTGGAGCTGTCTAACAAGAGTTTGCGATCTGTAAACACAGCGCTGGGGTCTGACTGGGTGCCTTCAGCAGACAAACTCACATCTCCGTAATAAACTGGAGAGTGGAAAGATCAGACACAAACGTGCGAAGCTCGGGCTACGAGCCATCTCTGGAGAAATTCGATAAACTGCGTACGTGGGAGCAAAGCGGGAGAGAGTTCATGCACGTTTGGTGGGACAGTGAAGCTCTTTCCCACCTGTAGATCATTCCGGCTTTGTGATTTTTGTTTGTGCTAATAAGTAACAACGCGGAGGGGGGAGGGGAGGGTAGTGGCAGCAAATCACCATTGCAGCAGGACTGACTATGTAATTTCACACAATACTAATGCTATTGATTGAACCTGACATAAAGGCACACGGTAGGAATCCAGTGTTGTTGTCTTACCCGGTTCATTTATTAACGGATAGTTTCTAATCATGGAGACATTGACAGCGCGGGGGGAAAGATCAGAATGAGAGCCGTGCAATGATTTTCAAATACAATGTATCGCCTTGTGTAAGTGACAGTGTTGGAAGTTGAGGTAGAAGCTGTAGTGAGTGTTGGAGACAAGCTGCTTGCTTGCTGCCTGTATCACCAGTAGTGTCACCACATTATGATCACCACGAGTGTCCAACCCAGCATTGTGTCCAACCCTATCACTGTGCCCCCCGCTTCGCTTTCGCACACTTATTGGCTGGAGGCTACATGGGGCGGGGACAGGTGCAGCCTATCAGCTGTTGCCTAGGGAGGGGGGAGGGGGCACAGAGGGTGAAGGGGCGGGGATTTTATAAGCCCCGCCCCCTTCCTCATGGGCCGAAGCCCCGCCCCTTTCCCCTCCCCCCGGGGCTGGGAGAGAGCCGCCTCCCAAAACAACAGCGAGTCGCCAGACTCTGAATGAAGCGGCGGGGCTTGTGCGGCTGTGTTCGCTTTCCGCTCCGGATTGCGCTGTGGATCCTGGCTTCTCGCTTATCTCATCCCGGCAGAGGAGGGGCAAATATATACACACACACACACACACATATACACAGCCAGCCTTCCCCCTCCCCAAAAAAAACCTCATCCTGAAGAGGCAAACCTTCCATTCGGCTGCTGCTCTGCGGAGCCTGTTTGCTAACTAACCGGGTTGAGGAGTGAGTGAGTGTGTGTGTGTGTGTGTGTACGCGCAGCGGAGACTTTATTCCAGCTCTTCAAGACCACAAAGTGTATCTTCAGCGGGAGATTTTTATTTTGGCGGAGCAGAGAGAGAGTGGGGAAAGTGGGGGTGGGAGAGAGAGAAAGGATGCTCTGACTGACTGGATGCTGCTGCTGCTGCCTGGGGAATCTCCAGCTGCTCCAGTAAGTGATATCTATCATTTTAACCCCACACATACACAGCCCCCAGCACCCTGGGCCACTCGGGCTCCTGGCACCCACTTCCCGCTGCCAGTTGCATACAGATTGCGGACTTCCCCTTCGCCTGGCTGAACAAACGCAGAACTTTCCGCCGCTCCCACTCCCAGTGTGAGCCGGGGGGGTGGATATTTTTGTCACTGCCTCTGATCACTGCCTCACATTTCTGTGCTCAGATGCATTAATAATTCTCTCTCTCTGCGGTGTTTCATTTTTTTTGAGGAGGAAAGGTTTTTTTTAAAGATTTTATACACGTTCGCAGATATTTCATCCTCCGTTCAATCTTGGACTTCTCCGATTGCGGACTTTGATCTTATCTGAAGACAGTGAATGTGAAAGGAACATCTGAAGCTGTAAGTTTTTTTTGGAGACAGAGAGAGAGAGAGAACGAGTTCCTCTCGTCCTGCGTGCAGCAGCATGTTCAACGTGGAGATGGTTGTCGTTTTCGTGGTGCTGTGGATGTGTGTTTGGTCGCAGGAGCCCAGCAAAGTGGTGGCTGACCGGTACGCCGTCTATTGGAACAGCAGCAACCCCAGGTAAGGCGCGCCCGGAGCCGGCTGCCAGAGCTGAGGGGCGGGGGAGGACAGGCTGCCTTACCGGCCCCAGCTAGGTACCCAGGAGGGAGGGAGTCCCACATCTCTCTTTATTTAAAATCCCATATGGAGAAAATGTTGTAACCCACTCCCCCCACCCCCCAAGTTTAGGTTACCCTGACTCTAATTATATGGTTTTAAAAAAATCAAACACTAGTGCTCCTGGGCTGCTGAATGAGTCTTAAGTGGACTTGCCCCTTTGTAAATCAGAAGGGCATTTTCACATAGAAAAACAGACATAAAAACATAGAAGATTGGAACAGAAGGAGATCATTTGGCCCTTCAGGTCGACTCTGGTAAGATTTGAAATAGGGTTGATGTTTGAAATTGCAATGGATTTCCTGCTCCATTGAAAAGTTACTACTACTCACAGCCCTGCAACTTGCTCTGGGGTGTTTGAAGAGCCGCAGTTGGTTCTCAACTCTCTCTAGTTTGTGTGTTGATATGCTGCGTCCACTGAGTTTAAAAAAAAATGTTGAAACTGGACAGCAAGTTAAGGGTGGAGTGCAAACTCTGGAGAAAGAGTTCCGTGTCTCGCTGGGTGCCCGGCAGCGGGGCCGCTGCGAGGAAGAGGACACTCTGTTCAGCCGAGACTGCGGCTCCCTCCACAACACAAGGCTGTTTTTCAGTTTGCGGCGAAGTTTTTTTTATTAGAAATTCAAAGGGCAGAAAAGTAAAGGAAGCGGCTGGACAGTAAAAGTGACTTCTCCAATCCTCAGGAGTGTTTTTAAAACACAATACCAAGGTGGGGGGCGGATTAAATTTGGAGTTTTGAAATGCACGCGATGTTTAATTCGCTATTTGGGATATATCAAGTCTAAGATTCTGCAGGCAGGGTTACTGGAAAAGGCGCTAAAGTTTAGAGTGAAACTTGACGACTCCTTCAGCTCGGCCCCGGTTCACATCTGAACAACATCGGATCGGGGGATGCGGGGAAAGCAGCTCGTAAGTTTCACTGTACGGTTCATACAGTTAGTTATTGCAGCGCTGAACGCTGCCATATGTTGTTTAATAAAGTTTCCCTTATCTTTACATTTTCCAGAACATAACCGAACACTCGCCTGTCCTGTCTGTCGCGTTATTTTCCTTTTTCCGAAACCAAACTACATATAAAACCTTTCTATGTATATAGGAACAACATCTGGGTTTGCATTAGCAGCTGCGCTCCATGCAAGCACCCCTTTACCGCCCTATTATTAATGTTTCATTGATCTGTGGAGGCTAAAAGTTTAATTAGAAATTTAAACCAAAAATGCAAATCGATTTGTTGGATAAATGATTAACAATTCAAAGATTAAAGACCCAAAAAGTTGTTGTTTCTGTGAGACAAACCTAAGTTGCAAACGTTCCCATACCAGGAATCAACTCAGCACATTTGCAGTCTGGTGCGATAACGCAAAATGACTTAAAACATTAGCAACCCAGCTAACAATCCTCATCATAAATGTACTAATTACTTCTGGGTTTTGTCACTATTTTTTCCAGCAGTTTGTGCAACTCATTGTGAACGTTAATTTTAAAATATTCATAAATTTCCCAAATTCAAAATTGTTTTTGCATTTTTAAAGATGAAAATATTTTGCAAATCAATTCATATTTTACAGTGGGGTAGGTAAAGATTTTTCATAAAACCATTTACTACAAACATATTAAAGACGTGTGGATTCTTTTTCAATCCAGTTTAAATGATTCTGCCCAAGTTCTTTCAATCTTTTTGGGAACACTTGGGTGGTTCAGAGTGAGTACAATAAAAAGGTTGTTTTTATTGTTTCATCCTAAATGGCACATTACGATATAAACCTGCAATTAGTGGTTTGGATTGGTGCTGCTGAATGAACCTTTTCTTAGCCTTTCTGAATCTGTCACTATGTTGCTCCCTCTCTGTTCCAATTGTGTACACATGCCCTATGTTTGATTTTTATGTTTAAAACTCTTTTTTCTTAGTCCTCATGTTTATGTCTTTGCATTCTGTACATGTTACTTTCTTGCTCTGTTTTCCTTCTTTCTCCCTGTCTCCATGAATCAGTTGCTTCCAACTTTCTTTGTAGGTATTTTTCACCTTGCTTGTTTCCTGCATTCTTCTGACTGCATTTTGTATCTGTTTCTCCAGATTTTGTTTTTCTTTTATACTATATTCTCCACTTCTCTACCTTGGTGCCTTTCTTTGAGAATTTGTGCGCCTGTCATTCCTGCATGCACCCTAGTTTGTATGTTCTCCCCTTTTCAATATTCTCCCTGTCTTGTGTGTCTACTTTTTTTTCTAGCATACAGATGATGTTCATCTCATAAACTGGGACAAACAGATTTGGGTCACAGGGCATGTTTTTTCTGTGTGTTTGCTACACTGGTGGACAAAAATCTGCTTCCAACTTGCACATTGGATTTTAAGCTATTGGGAGAATTTCCACACCTGTTGTTTATAAGATTGAAGATGTAATATCACCTTTGTGGGTCTAAATATGAAGAATTGAAAATAAAAAAAATCTACTAGGTATTTGATACATCCATTGGTTTCAGCAATACATTTTATCAAATAAAATAGTGCCCACAGTGACAAAGTATGTTGCCATCTTTAATTACCTTGTGGCATTTCAAGTAAACATATAATGTAACCATGTGGGATTCTGTTTGAAGCTGTTTATATAGAAGTAAATTGTATGCAATCATTGTTATTTTTAGTCTTGCCAAATGTAGCAATGGAAAAGTGGGTTCATTCGGGGCTCATATCCTCTCGATTGCTAGGTTATTTCAATAGCCTGTCCTTTCCTCTGCAAAGTTGGTTGAGTACAATATTTCCTTCTTAAAGAAAGGGTACAAAATGGCCATGGAATTCATGATCCATAAAATTGCATGTTTCAAATTCAAATGTCATCTGTGTGGCAGAATCAACATCACTGTGTTTTAGTGCATTCTGACACTTTCCTGTAGATACCTTGGCATGCCCCCAGTGGCTGCATAATCATAACATTATTGGCTGTGGCCACTGACCTTGTAATGGTTGTAGGTCTTCGATGTCCAGCTGAGCAAAAGTTATGGATAAACCACAATGTGACCTTTTTAAAAAAAAGATTAAGCGGCTTTTCTCCGAGAAATATGATCAGCTTAGGGCTTTTAGCTATGTGGATAATATCTCTATATTGTAGTTTTCTTAAGAGTTTTAATGCCTAAAAAGAAAAACACAGAATTATTACATAACGCAGTTAGACAGGGTGAATTTAACAATGTTGTTTCTTCAATGATAACTCGCAAGTAGTTTTTTTCTGAATGTGGTAATCTTCGAGCACCCATTAGTAAATTCAAATCTATTTTGCTATTGTTGTCTTCGTCTATTCCATTTTTATATTTGTATTGCTGAACCTTTAAAATATTAATTGAAAATGAGAGCATTGATGAGCAAGAAAACAGTACACAATGAAGTTCTGTGGATTTGAATCAGTCCTTGCCAGAAGGGTTAATGCTACCTATTAAGAGTGAGTGGTTGTCAGCATTTTATTTGCAAGGGAAAGTTTGAGTTTACTATTTACCCTTTCTTAGCATTCACGGGGGTGAGGGAAACTACTGCTACTCATAAATATGTCCGGGTTTTGGTTGTAAAATTCAAGAGAAAGGGGTTTTGCAGTTCATTATATAGTGCTTAGTGGAAGTTAATAGCATCACTGCATCCAATGACTATTACAGCATGAAACCCTGCTCTTTCAATGTGGTCCCTTTGTGCGAGCTTGAGAGAAACCAGAACCCATAAGGGTTTCACAGATTGCAGCTTCATGAAGGAAGGTACTGACAGGCAACTTATTAGAGGTTAATTACCCCACTCTCTTTCAAAAAAAAAGGGAAAAATTCTTCCCATTCAAAACTGCAAATACCTTAATGAAGGGGTTGCATTCCAACCCGCCCCGATGCTATGTTTCCTGTTGGTGAGGTGCAGCTAAAGATGAGTCTCTTCTCCTTTCCTGTTGCTATGGATCTAGTAATCTAACAATGCCATGCTGTGCAGGGTAAGTGAATGAATGCAATTAGTCCTTCAGGAGTCCTGTGCTCACTGTGTGAGAGATGAGAGAGAAAATTAGGAAGGGAGGAAGGGAAATTGAGTAATTCATTGACAGATGCACATGAACATACAGGTATGGTCATGAACATAGGATATAAATCACATTTAAGGCACAAATTCTTGCAGCGGAACATTGGGTAGGATATAAGCTATAGTTTGTCCTATTTTAAATGAGGGTAACTGCTAAATTGCTCTGATTTGAAATCAATAGCTGTACATGTGCATTGAATGCTTTTTAGGTATAATTCCTTCTACAGTGAAACTGATGCATTTTTTGTCATTTTCATGGAGTTCACATGTCACATTCTAGTTGTTATACTTTTAAATATAGTTTCGCAAGTAACAGCCAACAATTTCAGTTTACCATCATGTGCAATGTGAAATGTAACCGTAGGCAAGAAATAGTTGTATTGCAAGAACTGTTTCATTAATTTTGCACCAAGAAAGTAATACAAGAATCTAGATGATAAAAATGTGATATTAGAGAAAAAAAACCTTTGCCTTGTGCTTGTTCACCTTTACGCACAAACATTTTCCAGTGATGTGATGGAGCAAATATTTCTGCAATCTTTAGATTTCACGAATTTTCTGTGTGCTGAGTACAGTGTCTGGGTGAGTCCCTAATGAAGGATTACTGCTCTGCCTTGCTGTTATAAAAGATTAAATGTAAACTAGTCCAAATGAAGCCTTTTCTATATAATATATAGTATACAATATATTAAAAACTTCAAATTTGGGTAAGCACAGGGCTTTCATTTTTTTATGTCTAATTCCATAATTAATTATGTTGCACAATTTACCTGGACATTTAGCATTAGAGGATTTTTTAAAATACTTTGTGCTTTTGTGTTTCTTCCTCTCGTTTCTTTTGCTAATACTGGTTGCAATCCAGTGAAACAATTATTGTTTAGTGCAGATGCTATAAAAGGAACTTAAGCATATTCAGGTCAGCAGCAAGTTGCTTTACTTGAGGTAAATTAATGTACCAGAAGGAGGAAAATAATCTTTCCCCAGTAACAGCTCTCCCCTTTACACTACTGTTGACTTGCACAGTAAATTCTGACAGTCCCAGTCCACTTTCCCAAGCTTCAGATATGCACACGTCCAATTGTTAGATAACCCAAATAAATATTTCAGCCTAATTAGGATCCAGGCAGGTCAACAGAAATAGGTGTGCTAAATAGCATTATAAATGTCATGTATTCTACGATGCGAGATTCTTTTCTTTCAAAACTGTAGACCTGACCCACTCCTCCCAACACACACATGCCTGAAAAAATACCGTTAGCACTTCTGCATTCGTGAATTATTGCTGTGTCCAATCTTCCTTTACTTTCCGTGTTGCCTCTCAAATCTTTGCCAATATTTCCTGCAAGAACCTATCAGAATCGCTCAAATACATTTCCACCCTTTCTACAGTACTGAAATGGTCCAAAGCAACATTTTCTGTGACTGTGGTAATGGTGCATTATCCTTCCTCACCCTTTTCTTATCTCTAACTTTCTTCAACACTAAAGTCCCTTCCTCAAACTCATATTCCTGAGTCAAACATCTCCTGCTTCCCTCTCCATTTCATGGTAGCTTTAACCCTTTTTTTTTTTGCATCTTTCACAGCTCACTCCATTTGACCCTCCTTATTACCATTCTCTTTGACCAATCTTTTGACCACCCCATAATATCTTTGCCTCCATTTTTTTTTGCACTTCGATAAACTGCATTGGGACATGTTTCTTTGCTACAACTACTATAAGTGCGAGGTGGTGGCATTTTTTAGTGGCTCTGTGAAAAACAGGAGTAGTTTTCCTGGCCATTCTGTCTGTTTCTAAAATGATTCTGGCAGTCAGTCTTTCCTTTGCTCCCATCATGACCTGTCAGTACCACATAGTAATTAAGTACTTGTCAGTGAAGCATTTTCCATAATATTTAAAACAGCAAAGACAAGGTCCTGCTTTGAGCAATGACTGTCAGGGGAACAATGAAAACTAATTACACACATGACTGTCACTATTGTTAAACTTGTCATTTGGGGAAAAACATGACAAAGTATGTGTTTTACTGATGGCTGTTTATGACGAGGAGGCAAGATTTAAAAAAAAGTATTGTTGCTTTTTTTTCAGATCTTCAAACCTCGTCCCAAAGATATATTTTACAACTTCAGTATCCCCACCCACGGTCTGTTTTCCCCTTTTGACTCTGTAACGTTTGTAGAGTTTTGCTAAAAAGTACTGTGGAAATGCAAGAGGATAATTGTGAATTCATTTGTTTGCACAGCTACTGGCCCTATACTTTGGGAAAGTGAATAAGGAATACGCTGAACAACTGACACTAGCCTCGCATGTTAGCAAAGTAAATAAAGTATGGGTCGTACAGTGGTAAGCACTGCTGCCACCCCGGCCTAAGGTGACTGTTTGTTTGTGTGGAGTTTGCTCATTCGCCCTGTGTCTGTGGGGATTTCTTCTGGGTACTCCAGTTTCCTCCCATAGTCCAAAGATGTGCAGGTGGGTGGATAGGCCATGATAAATTGCCCCTTGGTGTCTACGGTAAATTCTTAGAGAGATGAGGCGAATGATTGGGATGCCCTTTCAGAGAGTTGGTGCAGACTCAATGGGCTGAATAACCTTTTTCTGCAATGTAGGTGTTTGATGGGTCAAAATGCCTGTTTCTGCAGTATAAATGCTCTCTGGTTCTAAGACAAAGTGTATGTGTATGTTTCATGACCTGTCAGATTGGATGATCTTTGAATTGACCACAGGCTATTCCAGCAGTATTGCTTTAGTTAGCAAGTGCATTTTGTAAATGTACAAAATAAAAATTGTATGTTTTAAGTTAGTTTGTAAAATGGGGCAGAACCATCAGTTTGAAGGTATTGTAAATAAGTTGCAGAAAGTGAGTTTATACTTAGAGTTTATACTTGAGGAGTTACTGTGATTTGATTGATTTGTGTAAAATACTTTGCACTCATGTCCTTCATTTAATGTGGGCATGTTTATTTTATGAAACTTCAGAACTCATGGACATTGCATTTGGTGTTTCTATGCAAGCAGGTGCCTCCACATACATTGCCCAGGGCAGCACAATAATTGCGCTATGTGTTGTTCAGGAGGGTGGCAAATGCAGAAGGCTCATCAGCTTAGCTCCACATATCCGTGGGTCATGTCCCAGAGGAGGGCAAATGGTCTCTTTTTGATGACACGGGCAAAGGTAATGAAAGGAACGGGGGAAGGGTGGGTGTGGGAGGGGAAAGAGAAAGGAGGATTAAGTCATTTAAATTTAAGACACTTAAACTGCATCTTTCATTGAGCTTCATTTATAAAAATTGAGAATTTTAGTCTTGCATGTGGTTTTAAAAAGCTTTGTGATTATGTATGAATCAAAGGAGCTGCTGTCCTTGCTTTCAGTCATTGCATTTGTACGTCAGTCTCTGAGTAGTTGCACAGAATGACCTTTGAGGTGCACTCGTGTTCAGAACTAGCTGAGGAAACTGAGTGACTACTTTCAAAATGGATGCTGCTGGAGAGGCTTATATAGTTTGAGAGCAGAAGGATGAAATGTTGGAGGACTCCCTTTCCAATAGTTAGCCTTTACTCTTGATATGCTGCCTCATGTGTGATTGAAAGTAATATCCCTGTAAATCAATAAATAATCGCTATGATTAAGTGCGAGAGAATAGCTAGGTGGAGATTAACATAAATACTAAAAGGAAGATTGTTGCACGTCACACAGTTTAAACAGTGCAGGTGATCTCTGTCTGAAGAATGTATCTTTTAAATTTTACGTTTATTAATTTCAAGGGTATTAACGGGATGTACGCTCTTGTGGGTTTATCAAATTGTTTTCCAATCCAGAGATTTCGCCAAAGCTTATATTTATTTTGCAACTTGGAAGTGAAGAAGTATCACTGTAGGT
Source organism: Sphyrna mokarran (assembly GCA_024679065.1). Taxonomy (NCBI): domain Eukaryota; kingdom Metazoa; phylum Chordata; class Chondrichthyes; order Carcharhiniformes; family Carcharhinidae; genus Sphyrna; species Sphyrna mokarran. Next base: position 55,726,771 of record JAGIQG010000006.1, on the reverse strand, counting down.
AGTCACAAACTGTGGATGACTTCTGTTAAATGATGAAATGATGAGTGAGGATCAGAAAGTTGTAACTGAACATACCAAAGAAGCAAGCTGCAACCATTGAGACGTTCTGCTTGTGCTCTTAAGTGCGTAACAACTATTTAAGAAGGTTGAGATTACATTACTGTCAGCTATGGCTCATTTGGTAACATTTTTCCCTTTGTGTTAAAAGGTTATGAGTTCAAGCCCTGCTTTGGGATGTAGATTATCAAATTGCTTATCTGATGTCCAGTACTGGATGACCTGAATTTATCTTCAATTGAATATTGGAAATACTGAAGCCTTTGTTTTCAGTTCTTCTCCAAACCATTTGCCAGGTGCTAACACCAATCACAGTCACTGGCAGCGGTCAGAGACTAAAATCACACTGTTAACACACTCATAATTGGCCCCGATTTGAGTTTCTGATACTTAACAACTAATCATGAAGATTACCTATTTCCACCTGATTTTGCCAGTGTCAACTTATCTGTCGCTGAAACCCTCATTCATGTTACCTTTAGACATGACAATTCCAAAATACTTCTGACTGCTACTCACTTTGTACCCTCCTTAAACATGTGATCATCTATAACTCTGCATTAGTCTTGCTCAACTATCATCCATTGACCTACATTGGCTTCTAGTTAAGAAATGTCCTGATTTTAAAATTCTCAACCTTTTTATATCCTTCCTTGGCCTCATTCTTCCCATTTCTCATCTGCTCCAACACTACCACCATCCAAGATCTCTGCACTCACGCTCTGGCCTCTTGCCCATCCCCGATTTTAATCATTCTGCCATCGGAGGTCATGTTTCAGTTGTTAATTCCCTAACTTCTGGAATTACCTCCCTAAACATCCTTGCCAGTTGCTCGCTTTCTGCTTTTAAGACCCTCATTAAAATCTGCCATTCTGATCTGATTGTATCTTAGGTGGTTTGGTGTTATAATTCATTTCATAATGTTCCTGAAAACTGCCTTTTGATGTCTTAGTAAATTGTAGGTAAATTTGAGTAGATATTGTTGAATACTGCAATCTAGATCAACACTCTAGTGGAGTATTAAGGAAGTGATGCGCTGTCAGAGATGCTGTTTCTTTGAGACATTAAATTGAAGGATTGTCTGCCATCTCAGATGAATGTAAAAGATCCCATGATACTACTAAGACCAGAGAAGATATCCCATGTGTCCTAACCAATATTTATCCTGTCAACTGACATCCCAATAGCAGATTATCTGATTATTATCACATCGCTGTGCATGAATTAGCCGTTGTGTTTCATATGTAACAACAGTGACAACACTTCAAAAATACTTCATTAGTTGTAAATCTCTTTGGGACATTATGTAGTTGTGAAAAGCACTCGTGTGTGTGTGTGTGTGTGTGTGTGTGTGTGTAGGATTTTTTGGTCCCATTGCAATGAATGGAGATTTGGCTGGGTGCCAAATTCTCCAACTGCGTGACAGCAGGGTATGAATGGCCCATAAGATTGCACCCATAGTGTTTTTCTCGCAATTTGTTTTATGAATTTAATACAAAATACTCTAATTTTAGCAGATTTAGTTGATGACAATTGTCAGTGCTGGTTATATCCTTAATTGGTGTCAGTACTCACAAAGGTTCGAATGTCGAACAAATAGTAGTGGTGAAAATCAACCCTAGCATTTATTATGCAAGCTGCATTCTCTTATAAATAGAAGTTCTATTATCATCTGATAGCATTTTGATGGTACATAATGCATTGAATAGAACATTTGAGCTATATTCTATTTTGGCATATCTATACTGGTTGGTTAAGGATAGGATAGGAAGAGGATTAAAAGTAGACTCCCAACCTCTTCCCTTCTGGAAGTTGCAGTGCTGCTTTTTGAGGATTTTGGAGGGGATAAGATAAAACATGAGGACATATAGTCACCTTATTATCAAACACAGCATTACACGTTCTGCAGTCAATGTACTTGTTCATATTTAGTGAAGCCGTCACAAAGCATTTTGAGATCATTGCAAAAGTTTGTTTTTTAAAGTAAAACTGACTTGCATTCATGTGATTAGTTTCATGACATAAAATATATTTGTCTCCTTTTTTGCAGTTACTGGCAGCAACAGCAAGGGGCTAAATTGGTTATTCCTAAGTGGTTGAATAGTAGTCACTGTTAGCACATCACAAGATTCTTAGAAGTGAACAAGACCATTTGGCCTATCTTTGTTTTCAGAAGCCATGTCCTTGAAGTCAATGGAAGTGAAAATAGGGAGAGATGTAAAGCAGATTAGTGACTTGCCATTGTCTGATTGGCACAACTACACAGTCAAGATCTATCCCAGAGATTTATTAGCTTCAAAAGCAGTTTTGTGCATGACTTTTTCCTTAATTGGAGTTCCACAGATAACATTCTGAAAATTATTTTATATTGCGCAAAGCGTTTTCACAAAAGAAATGAATATTTCATTGGCAGATGCTGAGGTCCAAATTTAAAATTCTCTTCTCTCCTCCGTCCAGGGGAGGTGACCTCAGTTGTCTTGCAGCAATTTAGGAAAATACCAAAGGTATTTTTAAAAAAGTTAACACATTAACATGCTTTCTCTCCCCAAGTATTCAACCCTGAGTTTTAGTTCCTGCGCAGTATAGAACTGTTCAGGTGCCATTGATGATCTATCCTGGGTGTGTCTCCCTGTTATGCTGATGTAATATAATATTTTGTTAGAATAGCAGTAGATTTGTTGGAGAAAATGGAGAAAATTATTTTCATAGAATTCTACAGTGCAGAAGGAGGCCGTTAGGACCATTAGGTCTACACCAATCACAATCCCACCCAGGCTCTCGACCTGTAACCCCACGTATTAACCCTACTAATCCCCCTGACACAAGGATCAATTTAGCATGGCCAATCTACCTAACCCACACATCTTTGGGCTGTGGGAGGAAAGCGCAGCACTTGGAGGAAACCCATGGGGAAAATGTGTAAACTCCACACAGTGATCCAAGGCTGGAATTAAACTTGGGTCCTTAATGCTGAGAGGCAGCAGTGCTAACCACTGTGCTACTGTTTCGAGTAGTTAGTTTGCAGAGGCAGAGTCACATATATGAGAAGTTCTGAACAAGTTAATGATGCTTCTTCTGGAAAATATTGCTTTTCTTATAATCCTGTGATTGTATTTTCTGGTAGTGATGGGAGGAACATAACAGTATTTTGGCATGTTGTTGTCAGAGGTAGTTTTCTTTTCGGTTTCTCAGCTTATTTTTGTTTTAATACTTGTTCGTCCAATATTTCTGGAAGCCCAGGTCTTTGAATGTACTCTGGCTTTTCTGGTTAATTTGTTGAATGCTGTTTGCCCAATATTTCCGAATGTCCAGGTCCTTTCATGGTTCTCTGCTGCTGAGTTCCACTTGGAAGGAACCATAAAACAGTACCGTCAAACTCCCGTAAATATTGACTGTTGGAGCTGTGACCGCTCTAAAAGCGGGGATCACCAAATTAAAAGACTGCTATTGTTCTGTCCTTAACCAGTGCTCCATGACTGACACCAAAGTATGTGCGAGATAAAAGCTAAGAATCAGCATAAGAAAGATATAGGAAGAAGTAGGGAGGGAGGGAAGTAAAATAGGCATTACATTGGAACCTCTAAGTACTAATGTAAAGGAAAGTAAAATATACAAAGAGCACTGACATGTACTTAACTACAAACTTCCACAAAGCTAAATGAAAAACAGTCTGCCTGTATGGTGAGGCTGGATTTATAAATGGAGGGAGCTAATTGATGCACTTAACATTTTGCCCTTTGTGTGTCATTGGGTAGGGTCTAAACACGTGGAATATTTAGCATGACAATATAAATTCAGCTAAATTTAACCCTTTTTGTCTTTTTTGGGAATATATTGGAAGGTGCCTTGGGGTTAGTTTACACCAGTGAAAAGTGAATAGGGCAGTCTTTGGGTTGATTTTGCAATTTAAACAAAAACCTGAGCACTCCAAACTACCTTAGTTGTGAACATGACACGTTACGGTTGGATGCGCATACAGTTGTTTGCTATAGTTGAACTGCAATTTTGAAAGTGATCTGGTGGGCAAATTTAAGTGAGGTATATATCAAAAAAAATTACTTCAGTGTACCAGAGTAAATGTCCAGCCCTACTGTTGATTCTGGGGTAAAACAGAGTCTGGGCTGAACACTAATTTATACCATGTTTCCTGTGCCCTGTGTATTATAGTGAAGTGGTGTTTGTTGGGCTTTCTAGCACAAACTGATTCATTCTTATTGTTGTTTTATTTTTAGTTTAGTATAAAATTTGGTGCTCTAGCCAAATTGATAGCTCAAATGAGGAGTATGAACAATTGAGTTTTTTGGATCAGAACTAGTTAGCTGCAATTAGAGAGTAGATCCCTTAGTTTTAAGGGGATGTGAACAAGTGTGGCAGTTCTTTTAAGAGCTATTTAGTTAAATTTCAGCTTTCAATGCACGTACGAGCTTTCTTTTATGTAAAAGCTGCAAAAAGAATTCCTGCATATTGTGCATGTTATTTAGTTGCAAGGGAAAATTACAGCAAAGATAGAATAATTTCAACAATATTGAAGTGCCCTCACAAAATGCCACAGGAAGCTACAGTTTGATGGGACATGGTGGTTACATGGTGACTGACTGTGTTGCAATAAGCATTTGTGATTTGCATACACATCTGATCTTGTACGTTACCATAGGCTGTGTTCCATGCTAGGAAGTAGCCCCCAAGGAATGCAGGATATATACTCACATCAACTCACCCCCTCCTGCATCCTTGACTTTGTACAAATTACAATTCAAATCAAGAGTGTGTGGTGGATTGCAGGGGGTGGGGGTTATGGTGATGGGAGCGTTGGCTCTGAGATTCTTGTCTTTGTCAGTTTTGAGATCCTACTGTATGTGTTTGATCTTTTTGTGCAGCAGTCAGCGGGATAAGGTGGTGTCACGGGCAGTCAGGATCAATGCCATCATACCAAGGCTGTGTGATGACAACAAAAATTTCCATTCCCTGCACCAGCAAAATATGTGCTTGATGAATGCACAAATGTTTAATGCTGCTAACATTACTGAGTTGCAGACAGATTCTGATTTTTTTATCTTGTCCAGTAAAGAAGTTGCCATTTCATAAATATAATTAGCAGCATTATAAATAGGATTCCATACAACAGCGGTTTGAACTGCAGTTGTTGGTAATGTTATTGATTGATTATATGGCTGTTCAATGCTGGACGGTTTCTCTTGCTCTGATGTGTTGATGCTCATTAAATTATTTACTATATGATCATTAGACTTTTAAAATGCTTACTCATTCTCTCTTAAACTTGCTCAACTTGTGTGCAAGTTTACATTTGTCTCGATGTGACTTACTACCTATACAAATAATTTGTGCCTATAAAAACCAAGGTCATTTTGATGATGACAGCAAATGCTTGCAATTCTGTATTGATTATAACTAAACCCGTAAGTTGCCTTGCATTTTTCTCTCTCTTTTAGCAACATTGAGACAGTCAGGACTACTGTCAAATTTCTTATTTTACCTCCAGAGATTTGCTTTGCACTCCCTCAAAATTTAAATCTCATGGAAAATTTTCCAACTCAAACCCATTCTTCTGGATTTTGAAACACCACTTTGTTATTCCTCCCTTCCACTCTAAGCTGCAGTCACGTAATCACGGTTTCATGATTTTCCTCACCTTCTGATTTATTGCTCTGTGATATCTTGTGTTACGTGCGTCAGCCTTTTCTTGTTGGTTTCTATTTTTGCAAATTAAGAGAATGGATGATCTATTAATGAATGTGTTTTCTAGTGTAACTTAGCAAAGTGCTTTTTCTCATAGACTTTGGAGTGAGGTTTGCTGCTGCAACCACTGATTATTAAGTGCGACATCACTAGTGTCAATTGGGTCTTCTTGTATATTTATTAATAAATAAGATTGAGCTGGTGTAGAATTACCAATTGCATCAAAGAATAAGCATTTATTTTGAACAAATTTGCACCTCTCTTGCAATCGGAGATAATTTGATTTCTTGACTTCTGTGCCAGGATTTAATAAGTCACAACTAATTCTGATTGATCTCAGATTTTTTTTACGTTAGACCCAGTGCCTCATTTATGCTATTGGTGCAGATTTGCACTTCTGAACTTGCAGAGGAGTGTCAATGTTCTGGAAGAATTAGTGAGAAATGGTTATAAATGAAGGCTTTCATCAGAAGGCCATTAATGGCTGGTGCAAATTTTGGAACATGTTTAACAGGCTAGCTTAATATTTCCTGGAAATAACTCAACACAATGGCAATTATTCAGTTGTGAAGGCCATCGTAGTCTAAGTTCACCAGAGTACTTAGTCAATAGGTGCACTGAGTTGTACAGGCAGAATGGCTCAGGCTCTAGTCTGCATTTAATTTACTTTTGGAATGAGCTATAGTATTCTTTAGATAAGGTAGAGTCAAAACCAGCTATGGGGTTCAGATCTCTACCGTTGAGAATAGTTCAAATCTGGATATCAGATCCATCGGAATCAAATTGAACACCATTGTCTCCATGGTGGAAATGCCTCACGAATAGTAGCTTGGTCCACTTCTGAATGGAAAAATGGCCTAATTGCGGCAAATGGAACCGTATACCACCAGAAGACGAGGGAAAAACACTGCAATTAGACAGCTCCATATCACACTATACAAATGCAGCATTTTTTATGGATTTTTTTGTCTTGCTTCAACATAGTATTGATGTCTGAAGTTTTGTGGACGAGTTTTGTCCACAAAATGATGAGACAAAATGTATGATTCTTGGCTTATCTGTGACGGCAATCTCACTGCATTTCTCAGCAGCAGGTAGCTTTACATGAGTTTATAAACCTTACTGGCTGTCTTGGCTGAGTGACCAAAGTGTCCCCCTGTCATGTCTCTTGTGCTGAACCTTTTGTAGGAGAGTATTGCAACTCCAAAAGTCTGGAGTGCATGCAGCCGATGCATTTTGCCCCTATTACAGTTGGAGCACTTTATTCTCATACCATTTGCATGAATAAAAACTATTCCTGTTTCACAGGAGAAAACCTTCGACAAAGCTGGTGTTTGGTTAAAAAGTTGATTCATGCTGTGTGTAATTTTTGTTCAAGATAGTAAAAATTCTGCATCTCAAACTCTTATTCTGTGGTTTATTTTCTCTTTGTTTATACAGCAGTTTAAATTGATTGTATGAAGAGCTTGGTTTGACCAGCTCCAGTTCATTTGAATACAGACTCTCAGTCCTAATGATGAGAGCGATGAAGGATTTAAAAAGCCACCTTATTATTGTCCTGAACACAAAACCCTTCCGTTGAGATCTTTCAGCTAACTTCTTCACTTCTAAAATATCCAGGGGGCAAACTGGCCATTCTTATTAATCGGCTTAAAGCTAATGAGATGAATAGATCTTAAGCAGGACCTAAAACTGTCCTAAGCCTTCCACGTCAACATTTTTGAAGGGAGTTTGAGGAGGGTTTCTGTGTGTGTAGGGGGTGGGGTGCAGGAGAAGTCGATCGGACTTCAGAGAATAGCTGGCCCTTGTTTTTCTAAGATGTCAACGCATTCTCAAGTTTTATCTCGGGTATTAGTCTGCCCCCTTTTTGGTCAATCATGTGCTGACGAAGCTTGAGAAACAATAAAAGGAGGAATTAGTTTGCTTTTTTGGGTGAAATATACCATGGGAAAGGCAGGAAAGACTGAGCTGGTTACTGGGGACTTAGTCGCTGACTTGTTGTCAGTGAAGTCTGTTTGAATAACCTTCCCCTTTAGCCTTCATTTTTCCCTTTTGTCCACTTCAGTTCATAAACGGTAGCAGCTGGAGATTTTTATTCATGTAAGCTGCTGCTTAATATCCATGAAGATTTCTAACTGGGTCAGAAGAGCAGTAGGATTTCTTTTTTTGTGTTTTTCTTTTTCCTCACATCCAGTTAAGGCCAAAATTCCAAATGTCCTTTTCTAATCCAAAAGTACTCACCTTTTGTGTGATCTGGGCTTTGTCTTTATCACATTCTTTATTAACAGACACCCGATGCAAACCACATTTTCTTCACAGAAGCTTAAAGTCCTCAAGCCCTCAGAGGATTAATAAGCAGGAGTGCTTGAAGTGCTTGTTCTGGTGCTGTGTGAGAAGAGCTGGACTTTGTACTGTAGAGGTGATGGCAGCTGGGAGTCAGAAGCGTTTCATCCAACCATATGCTTATGGGTTGAACAAGTCACAGTTGTCAGCAGTTGTAGAACACATCTTCACCCTGTGTAGATACAGCAGTTGTAGATTATATCTTGACAATGTGTAGGTACAGTAGTTATAAAGCACACTTGCATACTGTGCAGCTACAGAAGGCATTTTTCATAACCACGTCTACACATTTGTGAGGATGTGATAGATTGTAGTGTCACACCATGCAGACACTGTTCTGATAGATCATAACATCACACTGCATCAGTGGTGATTGTAACGGTACACTGTAGGTGCATCAGTGGTGATTGTAACGGTACACTAGGTGCATCAGTGGTGATTGTAACATGCCATGCAGGTACATGAGTGATAGATCTGAACATCGCACAATCGATGCGCGTGAGCGATAGACCGTAACATCACATTGTGTTAGTACAGTTGCAATAGCTCACATGTGTAGATGCATCTGTGTGTGTTTGTAGTGTCAAATTGTATAGGTGCATGAAGGATACTTCATAATATCACACTGTGCAAGTGCAGTTATGACAGATTGTATTATCACACTGAAGGTGCAGTTCTGATAGATTGTAATATCACACTGCAGGTGCAATAGTAATCGATTGTAATATCATACCGTAGGTACATTTATGATAGCTTGTGGTATTACATGTGATAAATCATAATATCAGATTGTATAGGTGAAGCTGATTGCAATATCACACTATGTAGGTGTAATAAGAAATAAAGAACTTGCATTTAGATTGCATCTTTCATAGCTCAGAACGTCCCAACTTGCTTTACAGGCTCAAAGTACATTTTGATTGTAGTGACTTGAAACGTAGGAAAGCAAGATAATAACTTGGGCACAGCAAGGCCGCACAAGCAACAATAAGCAAAATGACCAGATGATCTGCTTTTGAAGGTTTTTATTGAGGGATAAGTCTCAGCCAGGACACCTTGAGAATGTCCTTGCCCATCTAAGGAGTAGGTGGGGCTTGGATTAGTATATCACTTAAAGGACAGAACCTCTGACAGTGCCGCACTCTTAGTATTGCATTGGAGTGTTAGCCTGGATAATGTACTCAAATCTCTGTGGGACTGAGCACACTGCTTTCTTGGACAAAAAAGCCACAATTGAATTAAGGTTAACAGTAGGATAGGTTGTTGTTACAGAATGTAGGTGCAAAAATAATTGCATTGTATAAATGCTGTAGTAATGGATTATATTATCACACAATGGATGCAGTAATAGTGATTGCGCCCAACAGCGCCTTTGTGAAATGCTTTCACAATTTCACTGACGCAAAAATGGCAGTTTAATTTCTGATTTGCAAAGCAATCTCGAATTCACTGAAGCCAAAAGGAAAATAGAGATACTAACCTTCATGTCTGAGAACCTTGGAATCAGGCATGTAGCGATTTTGGGGAGCTTACAGATTTTGGATATTCAGCCTAGCGTGTGTTTACACATAAAACAAAGTACGAGAAATAAAGAATGAAAGGATTTTATTCAAGTTGCTACTGAAGGTGCCAGCTTCAAATATAGCTAGTTTTGGGTCCTGCTGCAATTTGGGGTGGTATCGATACTATGGGTGCTGGAAATCCTGAGCTCAAGTTACGAGAGGCCATGAATGAAAAGATCGTCAGCATTCCAAGGAATTAACTCGAATCAAGTTCAAATCTGTGTTTTAAAAATTGTCTGCCTGGGCACTTGGAAAATTTACGTTTGAATTATTTTAATGTTAATAAATGTCTCTCACTCCCACCAGAAACCGAAGGCTCCTCTTGTGTGTTTGCATAATATCAGTGATGTTGGCATACAACTGATAATGTATTGTTTGTCTGGCGACTCTTTATCGTACTCTGCGGAAATTTATCTGATTTTTATCGAGTTCCCTTAATTAATACAAATAAGTAAAATAATGTAAAACAGATTTTGAATTGCTAAGGTGTGTTTGTTAGGCTGAGTTATTGAATCTGAAGAAATTTGTTAAACACCCTAAGATGTACTAACTCACTTGCTGTTGTGACTACAGTGCAAACTTTTGAACAATTTCATTGATTTTTGATAAATCTTATGTGGATTTCATGCATGTGGACAACTTTAGCTCATTTTCCTTTGAAAAGCTGTTAATTAAATGCGTCCATTACTTTAGCATGTGTTTTACCACTGCTTCTGGAGAAAATATTCACTGAGGAATCCTTCTGTTGAAAAATCTGCGTTGGAGATTTCTCCGTACCTGGTGCTGCTTTGTTCTATGCAAGGGTGTGTTTAGACAGGAAGAAAAATTACGATGCCTTGACCAAGCCAATCAAAATGAATGCACTAGTATTATTTTAGGAAGGAAATTGTTTATTGTTGTTATTAATCTAAAGGTTTTGTTCCTTTTGAGGTATGTTGTAACATAACATGCAGTAATGATTTAGCATCGGAGGAAACATTAGATGAGTGTTTGGAAAATATTTGAAGTGATTTAGTTATGATTAAGCACTAATTTGCTTTGCTTGATTACATCAACTGGGTATGGAAGTAGCTGAGGTAGAATCAGTTCATATTTGTATAGTGGACTCTACAACTGGCTATTGAAGGCTTCAATCTTTGACAGACCTACTTTTGTTTAATTGCCACTAAGACCTCTGTCCAAAGCTGTGCAAGATTGAGTTCTCTCGTGTATGGAAATTTACACAATATACATTCCAGGTTGTTCTTGATATGCTTACATTAAAGGCTGAACAGTACAATGCTTTACTGGTCTGTTTGTAATGTTTTGAGGTTATTTCATTTAAACTTAAAAACCTATGGGAATATTATTTATTTCCTGTCTCTTCAGACCTTTATGCAATACATACTTACATCGTAGCAAAACTGCTGTTGCTTCCTTGTATAGGGCTGTTTATTGAATTGTTTGAAAAAAATGTATTTTAAAGTGTTAAAGATTGGCTACCTTTGTGCGTCATTTCCTAAAAACTTGTTGTGACTTCTATTTGGTTTAAATTCTGTTGGATTATTAGTCTGTGAAGGAAACGATAACGTATTTCCTTGTATTGAATTTTGGCACGCTCTGTGCTTTGTGGCCAATGAAAAATTAAAAGATGCCTGTGAATTAATGGCAAAGCAGGGCTTGAAAATTTCACACGCACATGAAAAGAACGTTTGAGGAAATCATACTTCCCATAATTGGATAATATTTTGTACAAAACATATTTTGTGTTTTATTTTATCAATAGAAGATCAACAATATACAAAGTTAAATTCACAACAACTCATTTTGGAATACTGCACTGTTTTCTATTGTCCAAATCATGAGATTAATTTTAATTTTTTCTATACAATGGCAGTTGAGTGAAGGAAAAGTCAGTCATAAAATTATTTGAAATCCTTTGGGCTGGACTGAATGGTGCTCCCATCGCTATTCATTTTCCATGCTTCTCACAGGTAGAATTTTTTTTCTATACTGTGATTGAAATGTGATTGAGGTAATCAAAAATACTCTTGGAAATCTATTTGTGCAGATAAAAATCATCATTCCTTGCCAAGACGCTACAGCTTTGGTAGAAGTGGGAAATATCAGTTTGTGTGGATTAACATTTTAGCAACAGACTCTTTTTTATGAATTCCAGCTTCTGTGATGGTTTGATATTCTAAACATGAATCCATCGTTTCTTTTTACAAAAGCTGATAAATTTAGTGTGTTTCCAGAATTGCCTCTTATCTCTACACAATATATTGTACAGAAAGATATTTATTTTTGTTTTTAAAATTTTGTAAAATACTCTGTAGCTGTTTAAGAAATGACACATAGTTCTAATTGTTTATAGCGGCTTTACTTTCCTTTAATACGTAACCATGAAGCAAACTGGTCTTCTGTAAAAGGACCTTTAATTAGTTTTTTTGTGTGAATCTTGCAACATAGGACCATCTTTATATTGGAAGTTTTTGTGTTGAACTGATGAAAATACAAGTACAATATGACTTTGCATGCAGTTGGATTCTTTAAGAAATATCCTCGTCAAATGGAGAAAAGGGTAATCATTAACGTGATTCTGAATGCAGAATATACATATGATTTCACATTAAATTTAATAATACTCAAATGGCGTTGATGTTATTTGTAAATTTGAAACATTTGTGCAAATGTGTCCCTTCCTCTGTGTAACCTTTAAAAGGATGCTTATGGAATCAAGTATTGTTAGTTTTAGAAACTGATTGAGATAGCGTGAGAAATAGTGATATTAAAATGAAGTAACTAAATGGAATGACCCCAACCTTGGATTTTAAAAAAATCAGAGTTGATCGTAGCACGCAAACTTCCCATTAGCTTCAATGACGTGACTGCAGCTGTGTTTCAGAAGCCTGGGGAGATTTGAGGACCTTGCGCAGTGGGCACAAAATTTATTTTTTTGTCCTCAGAGGGCACTGAAATACTTTGTCAAATCATATACATGTCTAAAAGACCAACTTTTGTTTTTGACTTCATTCTCTTTTTCAAAAAATTTATTTTGGACCCACCTTCATTTGCGTCTGTGCCTCTAAACTTCGGTTAGCGAAGAGATGAGAAAAAGAATATACTGAAATTCAGCAGTGACAGGAGACCGCAGCTAAATAATGCAGCAACTTTCTGCCGACTTTAAAGTAAACGGGGAGTTGTCAGTACATTAGGAGCAAGAACTTGCCCTGTCGGTACATTACTTGCACTGGGCTAGTATCGCTGGTAAAAGGAGCATGGCACGCAGGTGTCTAAATTATTTACACTCATAATCGTCCTTTATGTTACATCTCAAAGCCATGGCTCTGTTATTCTTTTGCATAATTGATGGTGCTCAGAACTGGAAGAGTTAGAATAGCAGAAGTAATGTGATGCGAATGTGCAGTGAGGCAGCAAGTCAGTCAGCTGGCATTGCGCTGCAGTGATGTGTGGGTACAGTAATCACTGGTTTGCGTGTGTAAGCCCAGTACGTGCACAGCTAGAAGCAGAGAAAGGGGGCCATCTAAATATAACAGGACCTGACACTTAACAACGACTGGCAGTCAGATCAGAAGGTATTGGTTCATAGTTATAAGCCATCTGTACTGGGAGAGACAATGGTTCCAGTAGCGCCTGTCCCAGTGCTGCAGGACGCAACTTGCTAGGAGATCAGTAATTTTTTTTCTCTTTTTTTATAGCAGCTCAATGCCATTTTGTGTTCCAGAGGAAAAATAATTGTGGAAGCAAGACTATATTCATTGTGAACAAATTCACATTTAAATGATATATTTTGTTTAAAAGTAAGGAGACATTCTGCATCATCTTACAATTAAACTATTATAAATTGGAAACAGCAAAACCAAATTTTGAGAATTTTTGCGTGCTGCACTGATCCGATAGTGCAATAAAGTTTCATGAAAAGAAGCTATCAGCAAATAATCATGAGTGAAAATGTATTTGTTTAGCAGTGATTTATAGAAGATAAACAGATACAAATAAAGTGGTTTACTTTTCTATCTATTGGCACAGAAGGAGTCTGCTTATCAGAATTTCATTGTATTCCAAACCTGTGCTGCATTATGAAGTTTGGAAAAAAAACCTTGTACAGATCCTGATGGATTATTATTAACTGTTACCAATTGGAAAAGGTAAGGAAGGGTCGGAGCCCACAAGGCCCAGAGAAAGCATGTTTTGGTTCTCAATACATTTTCAAAATGACTGAATATCTTTCTCCATTCTCTTTCCCTCTGACAGTTTTGAAAATCTTGAAGATAAACAGGAGGAGAAAAAAATGACATCTCCTTGGTACATCTCACTTCACTGAGATAGGCATTTGAAGTGGGAATTCTAGATTGACGAGTTTGTTTATCCCCTCATATTCAGGCAATAAATGCTGGCCTAGCCAGTGACACCCACAACCTATGGAAGAATTAAAAATAAGCAGTGTTGGTCTGAGATCACTTAATATAGATATTTCTATTTTAATGGGTTGATGGTCATTCACTGACTCCATCAGATTAAGTGGCAAAGGGCTAAATCTGGGGTTTGATTTTTGGGAGAGTTAGCTGGGGAGGGTGATGGTTGGAGAATGAAACTGGCATTGTGTGGATTTTCTAATAAATAGATAAAGTATTGAAAGCTTTATCCTCCATTACACCTACCCAAAAGCCCCCAACAGTACAATAGGATATTGTGTCACTATTTGAGTAAGACCATATTACTTGTTGTAGAAGCATTGTGTCAAGACAAAAATGTAATCATATTTTTGTTGTAAGCTCAAAAGTTAATTCTTGCTAGTTTTTTTTATTCTGAGTTGTTATTCAAATGTTGCTGCAGTTATTCGCTGAGCAATGAGAGCTTTGTCATCAGAGTGCATTTCTAAAGAGGTTTAACCATATCACATTTCAAATTGCTTTATTACTATTTATGTGGTTTCATAGTGAGAAAGTCATTGCTTTTGTACAATTTCCAAAAAGAGCATCTTTTTTGACAAGAACTATCTGCTATGTTTTGAACTGACATTTCTAGAATAGGAAGGAATAATGTAACGGTAGAGTATCTGCCGTTTTCTGTACTCTTAACCACCATGCATTGGCAAAATGAAAAATAGTGTTGAACACTAGAGTGACAGAAGCAGCCAGGTGATAGCTGAACCGTTAACAAAGGGGACATCCTTATCTTTGCAGGAAATCTTGTGATGTGAATGTCTTCTGAACCTTGAACATGAGATGCATTTTATTTTTACCTTTCCAATACCCATTTCCATTAGAGCTGCAGCACTGTTTGGTGGGACAACTGCAGCCAAGGAAAATGACTGTTGGTTGTTGAAATAGAGGTTAGTTTGCACCACCATCTTGTTCGCTGGAATTGAATGGAGCCAGTGCAATGAAAATTACATGCAGACCTTCAAAACCTTTATGAAGGGGGCGGAGAAAAAAATCTTCTGAGCGCTAAAAACCTTCAAGGGGCTTCTTCTTTAAACAGCAATGGAGTGAATGTATTTTCTTCATGAACTTCCAATATACATATTTTCTTCAGAGAAAAATTCTGCTAAATAAATCTACTCTTTGTCTTGGGACAGGAATTAAATTAATTCATCAGATACTGTAGGCTTCCCACTAATTTAGAGATGTAATCTGTAAAATCATCAAGAATTTAGGAGTAAAACATGCAAAATATTCCATTTCAACCAATCTTTTGCTATTTAATGAACCAGAGCAGAAATATTAGCCCAGTTCTATGAGGATTAAAGTATGAAATATTCTAATCGACCATAAAACAATTTTCTTTTGTTTTAAAATTGCAATTGGCTGAAAATTCACTCCAACCTAGCAACCATCACAGACAAGCAGATAATTAAGTTTCAGGGAGGAAGACTCAGTTGTTGCCATTAATGTGTCACTTTCTATGCATTCATTTCCCTTTTGCAGTTCAAAAACTGGACTGTATATGTTTGGGGAGTCAGTAGGGGGTTAATGAAAGCACTGATTAATGAATCATTATCTGCGCATAGAGAAAGACTTGAAATATGTTTTATAATCAAGTTTCTCTGCGATGGGAAATCAAAACCATTCATCTATCAGGGCAGATTAAGCCATTTTAAAATTTGTTTCAGACAGCGCGATCGATGCTCGAATTGCCATTTCAACTCACTGAAGCGTTAACATTTCTCGTGCTATAAATTCTTGCTGCGTGCACGCAAGTGGCGGAATGGGAAGCACACTCAGCCCTGACAGCCTTCAACTCTGAAATTTCAATGAAATCAGCTTTTATTCAACAATATTCCTAACTATAAGCAAAAAAAAAAATCCCCAGCATGTTATTAAATATATCCTCTTGATCTTTATGTGAAGGACGGGAGTCAATTTACAATTATCTTGTGTGCAAGTGTTAGACTGCACCGTGCAAGATAAACCAGTGAAAACTGCATGTCAACTAAGCCAAAATGATTGAGTTTGCCGTTACTACTTCTGTTGATTTATATTACACATTAAGTGAGAAAATCTTCTCATTTCATTATACTTTATAATTTTTACTTTGTATTTTTGATTTAGCATGTACAAGTTTCATATCAGATCAAAAATTACCATGTTATAAAATTCATAAAGGCTATTCAATTTTCAAAGGAATTAATATAAAAATCTATGATCATTAAGTGCTAATTCCAAAAGTGAGAGTAGTAGGTTGATTTCAAATAGGTGCAACAAAGATGTGCATTTATATTGCATCTTTCACAAGCTCAAGATTTTCCAAAACGCTTTGCTGCTGATGAAATCTTTTGGAAATATAGTAGCTCTAAATGCAGGGAATAAATATAATGTTGTAATGTAAGACCATGATAGACAGAATGTTGCTGCCTTTCAATACTCATTTGCTGAAATCCATCCACAACTGATTTGTAACATTCAGATGAAATAGATAATCTTGCTAAAACTGCCAAAAAATGCAATTCTATGTCAAAGATTTTCCCTGTGCAAGGGCATCCTTGAAATCTAGCATAATTGTATGGGAGAAAAATCTTAGATACAATTCACTGAATGTGATTGTTTAACAAATATCTGAAATATTCAAATAGCTCTAGAATTCAGAAATTCCAACGATGGCATTGATTTATTGACTGTAATTAATGTCACAATGAGATTTTTAAAGTGCAGTTATAGACCTTGTTTTGAGGATAATGGGAGGATAGCACAGTTATCTCAAACAGATAATTGAATGGCTGAGATAAATAGCTTGACTTTGAGTTGAGCTCCAATAAATAAGACTTACTGTACATTAAAATGTATAGTCCCCATTATCAAGTGCCATGTTATGTAATTAACATTTTACAAGCTGTATTCGCAATATAGTTTATTTATCTCAAACATATTTATCCTTGTATCAGCATCTTAATTCATCAACACACATGCATACAAAAGTGACATTGTGGGTACGATCTGTGATGGCAGAGACTGCAGGTATAGTCATAATCCATTTAGTGTAAATACAGCATCATAGGTTACACTGTACAACTTAGTTAAAGCAAATGAACAGTCTGAAATATATAAGTACATTCTCCTTTGTTCAGAGTTGTATTTAGAGATATATCAGGTGCCAGTTTTTGTCAGATAGGTTGGAGTTATCAGCTTATGTGTTTCTATATTTGCAGTTTGATGAAATGAAAACCGACACGTATGAAACATTAAAAGACTAATCACAAACACAATACTATAGCCTCCAATAAAATAAAGGAATGTTTAACTTTTCCCTGCAGCCTTCAATGAATGCCCAGCATGAGGCACCACTGTATAGTTAGGCCTCTCTCAAAGCGTTTCCTCAAAAAGGGTCATGATACACACATGAATAAAATGAAAACAATATATTGTGCAATGTTTACAGTGCTGAAGTGAATTTTATAAAAATGCTCATGCTATCGTTGTGGCATAATAAATACTCTTATTTTCCTACTGCTAACCTTGGCGTGAGCTTGACAACAACAGTTGAGTGTGATGCCCCATTTCCTGCTGTGATTTTGTTGGACATCCTCAGATAGTCATAAAGCCTTGAGGGCTCTGGCTTACTGGGCTGCTTGTACGAGTGCAGAGGAAACCTCTTTGGCCTGGAGACAATGGGGTCATTAGCAGAAGGATGTGAAGAGTTTGCTCACCTCAGCCCTCTGAGAGGAACCTCATTGCAGAGGTGGCACATGCTCGTCCATCATCTGATGAGAGGTCCAAGTGCCTTGTCCTCCCCAATCTATGATTGGTGTGTATGTGGGTTAGTTGCTCAACTTAGCTCTCCATGGAGAGGCTGAGGGATTTGAGGTTGTTTTCGTTAGAAAGAAGGCGGCTAAGAGGAGACCTTATTGAAACATATAAGATGATTAGAGGTTTAGATAGGGTGGAGAAAGCTAGCACGAGGGGACATAGCTTTAAATTAAGGGGTGGTAGTTATAGGACGGATATCAGAGGTAGGTTCTTTACCCAGAGAGTGGTTAGGGTATGGAATGCCCTGCCTGTGGCAGTTGTAGATGCGCCAGGTTTGGTGGCGTTTAAGAGGTTAGTAGATAAGTTTATGGACGAAAAGGGAATGGTTTAGTTTGGAGGGTCATGGCTTTTTCCTAATTGGTCGGCGCAACATCGAAGGCCGAAGGGCCTGTTCTGCGCTGTAACGTTCTATGTTCTATGGTGGTGAATGTTCTATGAATGGCTCAGTCTTCAGTCTTGTTATCAGTCTTCAACTATCAGTCTTCATAGAATTTCTACGTTCATAGACATGAGATGTGATATAATTCATGGTGTATGTGGAATTCTCTATACTTTGCAAAATCTGTGTATACCGCTGGCATTTTCGTCATGCATTCTCCCAACCTCTGGATCAATTTCAGCATTTCTTGTCGCCATGATCAGAAATCAGTCATTAGTAAGGGGCTCAGCAAGTCCTAACAATCCTTCAGGTGTCTGGGAGCTCTGCTGTCACAGCCTCACTCTGGGAGATGTTTGAGCTGCATTTGTCTAAACATGGACCTGATTCTAAATGCAGTCCCTCTGCTGTCTGGGAAAATATACTTGCGCTAGTGGAGACTGCATCCTCTGGGTCACTGGTATTGTGTCTAGACATAGAGTATTTGTAAGCCTTTATAAAGTAGAACAAAAAGAAGCACAAAGCTGTGCAACATCTGTGAGTACTGCACAATTCCTCGTGTAGTTGTGAACACCCTTATAGCAGCAGTAAGTTTAGTGCATTTGTGCTTGTCATTTCACTACAGCTCAGCTGTGCTATTCTCCTGCAATCCCTACCACCTTTAGTAGGGATGAGAGCCTTAAACAAACGTCCCTCTGCCTGTCTTTGTTCTTTTAGGTTTGGTCATCTTGTCCTGTAAAAAAAAATGAAGATTTAGTGACTTCTCAAATACCAATGATTTCCTTGTCTGTACTGGTAGCCATCAAACATACCGGCCCATCAATGTATTAGGTTGCATCCAATCATTCACTCAAGCTAAATTACCACATGCTTTGGCCTCAAGTGCTGTGCATGATCTTGTCTAGCTGCATATCCATGTGTAGCCTGATGCTCCCAAGAGATAATTCCATGCCACTGTGACACTGTCCTACATTGAACAGGTTTTTGACCTTTTTGTTTTCTTGCACTGAAACCAGGATCTTCAGTGGATCCCACTGTTGCTAACTTCTGTGATCTCTGCCCAGCTTGCCTTAGTCAGACAGGAGACCCCTGCTGACATTACTTGGGAAGACCACCTCTTGTTGCTTGATGCCCTGGATAGAATCTATTGCTGGGGGTGAGGGAGGAGGAGGGGCTTTGCTAAATCATGGGGCTGATCTTGGTTTTGATTCTGACATCTTCAAAGTGATGTGGAAGGAGCTTGGATGTGATAGAGGAGCATCCCAGGATCATAAAGAATGTGGAGTGCAGAATGGAGAGGTTGATGGGGGATCAAGAGTTGTAAAAGAAAAATGGCTCAGTTTTCTAGAATTGAAAATTGAGGCCTCCCTGCTTGTATTGTTAGCTTATTTCTGACTTGCTGACCTGTCATCTGACTGTGGAATTCTGGGATGGAAATTCGCCCTGCCACATAATCACCAGCCCTTGGAATTTTCATATGAATCACATAGGGGCTAGCTCCTGACTCTGAACAGAAGTGATGCCCACTTCCAGTTCTGCAGTTTGGAGGGGCATTCTATTGATTAAATGCCACAGAAAATTAAAGAATAATTCTCCCTAATTCATAACCTTGTCTATAAAAGTTATTGATCCAAATGCCAATATTTTTTGTGCTTACACCTTTCATATTAATCTAGATGTGATGCAACATTCAGGAGGTATGTTAGCTATCCTGGCTCAGACAAACTGGAAGCACCACGTTGTCTATTCCTTCAGCAATCATTGTCTCCTTAGTTTTATTTTAAGAGAAGGTTAGATAGTTCAGCTGACAGTTTTTTTTAAAACTACCTTTTGTTGGAGGAAAATTAGAGGTTTGACAAGAGTCATGTTGAGAAATCTGTTGAAATAACTCATTGTTATGCATCAATAACTGCAGTCACATTGGCAATGCGAGACTTTACTGAACAAAGTAAAACAAATCTTCTGTTAAAGAAATTGAACCAACCAAGGGCAAAAACATTTATTTTTGTAGAGTCCACTGTTCAAAATCGAGCTTTTTTTAAAAAACACCAATTTGATTTTAGAGCAAGATGTGAATTTTAAAAATATAAATGACCAAAAGGAGCCTATTATTTTTAAATGACACTACGTAAGCTCAAGAGTGAAGCAAACAAGAGTTTTTTTTATGGCAATTGTCAAATGCTGACAGGTGCCATTGTAATTTGCCACAGAGGGGACTGATTTGAAACAGATTGATATTGGCAGGGAATTGAAAATACTGAGAGACAGTAAACAGCAATGATCTTAATAAGAGCTTTTGATTACAAATTGATTTGAAACAGGCTGCACTTCATCAGGTGGGTTTCTCAATCTCAAATCCTGACTGGAAGAAATGTCACCTCTTTTAAAGAGGTTATAACCTACAGCCCACGGACTGTGTTAAATCTGGAAATTCAAACTGGCTGTGATTTTAACCGTGGCAGAATTTCACAAAGAGCTGCATTTTGTGATTCTTGTAAGAGAAGTGGCCACCTGCTTACCAAAAATATACTTTTTTGTTTGTGTAGCATATTTGAATGCAGTGCTGGGACACAATAGTTTGCTTCATAATCTGCTGTATCATTTAAATTTGGGCTATTGCCCATTTCAGAATGAGGGACTACACCCAATCCACTCTCCAAATGCAATCTGTATTTTCCTGCAGGGTCCCCTATCTGTCATTTCTTCTCCTTCATGCTTGTACGATTATACAAAAGGTATTTGGAAGAGAAAAAATGTTTAGAAGTAGCCAAGTAGACAAAGTTTTCCTGGTTGTGACTGTAATGAAAGTAGCACCATTAAATTCAGTCTTAGGGAACTGTGCTGAATTCTGATTTATGACAGTCATACTGACCAAATGTGATGCCAATATTTTCAGGCTGTAAATATTTTCAAAATCTTCGGAGACCCAAAATTCCTGTCCTGTAACATCAAGCTATGCACTTTCCAATACTGATGCAAATTCATCATTTTGATACAATTAGCCTTATAAAGCAGCTGTTTCTGTCTTTTGGACAGGGAGCTGTAAATGATGACAATTACACCAAAGCAAGGTGGGCTGATCTTCAGCATATATTTTATATAGTTCCTATAATGGAGGCAGAAAAAAGGATAGATGGTTTATTGCTGCAACTGTGATTGGATATGAAATATTCTATTAATAGTCTGAGACATTCTGTGAACAACCAAGCAGCCTATTGATGGTACGGAAAAAAATTGATTAAACATCGCTTGAGAGGAAAAGAACCTGGAATTACTACCAAGTGCATCCTATTCACCTGACTTGGCCTAAGGCAAAGTAATATATTCCGTATCGCAATTTTTAAAAATGAGGCAATTCTTGAACACAGCTTCCTTTATTTTTATTCCTCTCTTCCCCTAAAAAAAAATTCCGAATAGTGTCACCTTTCTTCGCCTTGTAGTCCTTCAATAGCCTGAGGGTTAACGGATATATTCCAGTGTTCACTAGCAATCCAGCGCCTAAGTTAGAGCTCCATGCTGTGTGGACATTGAGTTTTCACTCAGAGTTATCAAGCCCTGTTTGATTCGCTGTTTTAGTCATGCCATTAATGTTAAGAACATGAAGGACAGATCAAAGAGCTCTCTCTACTGCTAAAGAGTTCAAGACATTTGATCTGAGTAAGGAAGGCTTCAAGAGGTTAGGATAACCGTTAGCACAAACCCTTTTGAAATGATCTATGTCTGAATCTGAAAGATCTTTTAAAAAGAAATCTGGTAGTACCTTTTTAATAAAGCTGCGCTACTCCACACACAGTAGCAAACTCGAGGGATGCACTTTATGACCAAACTTGTATATTGGATACATTTGCTTTTAAAACCTGTCAATTTCAGGTGGCTTCAGTCCTTCTCGGGTTAGTTTCAGGCTCATTGATTCGAAATTATTATCTGAAGAGACGAAGGTTGAGTGTGATTGTGAAATGCATTATGCTTGAAAAGACTCAACCTCATTGAAAAATTAATTTCAGAAAATCTCCCACCTTCATTCTAAAACGCATACATATCTTCATTCAGAGAGCTACTGGATTTGGTTCCTGATTTTTCTCATGTTATAGTATGTGTTCTTTTGGGACACCCACTGTAGCATATGCCTCATTACAATATAAAAAACACTTGGGGGTTTAATTTCCTCCTGTGTGCTATTTTTGGCCTTTGCATTAAACTTCTGTATGCACTATTTAATATTGTTATTAACCCATTTTATTTTAAATGGGTTAACAACTATATTAAAAAAAAGCCACAGAATGGAATTTAACGCATGTATTATTCAGCGTGTGAAAACCGCAGGCTGAAAATTATATTCCATGTGTGTTGAAATTGTATTTTACAGTATTAACTCATTCATATAAAATTTATTTTCCTGTTAATCTAATGAAATGTTAATTTGTTTATTGCAATGCATTAGTTACTTTAGTGGTTGGAGGGAATTCCTATCAATTTGATACACACAACTCAGTGCCATTTCAACTTGCTGGTTCCAAAGAGAGATTTTACAGCAAGGGTGTGGTGTACTTTTGATAGCATCAGTGACATATCCTCAGCCACTCTGTGCCAGAAGTGTAATATAAATGAATGAATGTGTGCGCAATGGTGCTGAAACTTGCACTGAAATGAGACCAGCTGCAAGAGTTGATTTTACATTGATAACCTACACATCAGCAGTGGAATAAATGCATATAGTGTGAAGTTGGTCACTAAACCAAATTTTGAACATTAAAGAATGCAGGCTTGTTAGCCCATGTGCTCACCCTTCCTATATCAATATTTGGAAAACATTGGCTATCCTGATGAGTTTTTCTTGGATATTAGAAAAAACCTTACCAGCAGGACAGAGGATGGTGAACAATGACATTTGACTATTTCAGTAGATAGTCACACAATATTGTATTCCCCACAGTGTACCCTATTAATACCACTGTCTGATCAAATTGCTATTTAAATCCACCTAATATTAAAAAGGGTATTAAATAAAAAGGGACAGGGGTTGTGGGAAAATTGACATTCAAAATAGAACTCCTTAAAAAAAAAATCAGTCTAAATTCTGTGCAATAAAAACAGAGTTGGATTTAATAGTCAAAACTCAGTGAGTGAGAGGAAGTCTTGACACATCCCAGGAGAATTATGAAATATCCATCTATGACTTCTGTTACTGATATTTCAGGGTTAGGGGGAGGAAACCCCCCCCCCCCCCCCCCCAACTCCCTGAAATAACTAGATGCCCCACATCTCCACTTATAACAGAGTGATGTTTTCCTATCTTTCTGTAGAATTCTTTGGAGACCAAGGCCATGTTCAGCCTGGGCCACTTACAACGCTGAATTGATATCTTGATAAACAAATTCAACAGGAGGAATTAAAGGAACCTTCATTCTTAATTCTAAATCCTAGAAGATTCCTTGATGAGAAGATGCTATGCAATCCACAATTTATAACGAGGTTGTTCAAAATGCTTTAAATCAGCCAGTTCAGATTCTATTAATATTTGGACAGCCAAGCACTGCATCAATATTCACACATGACACTGTCAGCAAATTAACTCTCTCTCATGCCAGTAATCAAAGTCGTCAAACAAAGTCATACAATAACAATTTTCATTCATCATTTAATCAGTTAGCAGTGTTTAAACTTGAACATTTGATTTTGATTTTTGATCTATTATTGTCACATATAGGTATGCAATGAAAAGTATTGTTTCTTGCGTGCTACACAGGCAAATTACGCCTTTCATAGAGTATGTAGGGAAGAAGGAAAGGAAATGGTGTAGAATATAATGTTAATTGAGTATGCAAATAATAGATTTAACAGTTGAATTGAAATTTCACTGTTTCTGGAAGATGCATCATAACTAAATTACCAAGTGAACTACTAATGACAATTCTTCATGTCTATTAATAGTAATAGATTTCACCTATGTTGCTGCTCATAAACCAAGTGACAGGACATCTGAATCTGTGGTTTCCTTTGGTTGGCGAACCTGCAGATACACTGAAACCGAACATCCCTAAGATTATCAATATTTAGAGAATGGTTTTGGAAAAGCGTGAAGCTTCTTGGTAGTGCCCACCAGCACGCTTTTGTTCTACTGCACAGTTAGCAATTTGGTGCATTTTGAGTAGATCATGGGGTGAGGTTTTGTCCGGCTTGCGTCAAGCTGAAATTGGCTGCAAAATGAGCTGACTTGTGGTGTCTGTCCCTCATTTCAGTGCTTTCTTTCTTTGAAAAGGCATACGGCCTTGGCAGATATTATAGAAGAACAGAAAGTGCCACAGACCTGTTTCCTGCAATTGCCCTTCTTGTTGGTTTATGGGCACTCATTTTTATGGGGCCATGTGAACGAATTTGAATGAGTCCCACTTGAACCTGAAAGATAACACGTTATTTTGAAACAAAAATAGCTTGTTTTTTTTGTCAGAAACTCAGGAGAAGAATAAATCTTTTCACTTGTGCAATTTATTGCAGCAGTGTGTTTTTATGATGTCATAACAATGACAATTTATAAGGTGATCCTACCAGGGGAGAAGGGATAATATGCAAAAAGAGTTATAACCTGTCAGTTAATTCAGAAAGTGCAGAGATTTTCATTGACTTGTGTTAAACTACCCCCTTCAAGGAGAACTGTGAAGAAAATGGTGTGTAAAGGGAACAGTCTTCCCTGAATGATATGCAGAGATTCTGGAGCAACATTGTTCAATGCAAAAGGTGGAATGTGTCTGCTCAGCATAGCACCGGCACATCTTGCCTGAAAGGTAGTTGGGGAGAATGGCAACAGTCCGGAAGTGACTGGGGGCTCTTCTATAATACAAACATTCATGTTGTAGTGATGTAAAGAATGAGTTAATTCAGGTGGTAGACTAATTAGGATAGCTTTCAGCCAACTGCTCCCAGTTGCAGATGAAATTTACATCATAATGGTAATTCTGTCGTCATAATCCCATTAACTTTAGAAAATGTTAAATGAAGTATTAAGAAAACAAAATTGGTTATAAGATGTGATTTTCCAGTCCCCTTTGCCACAAATGCAAATCGGTTATCCCTTGCAGGAAGTCCATAATGGGATTTGCTCCAGGTAGCTCTCAAATAGATCTTTTTAAAGTTTGTGTTATTAGTCATAAATAAATTTGCATTTACACTGCAATGAAGTTATTGTGAAAATCTCCTAGTTGCCACATAACAGCACCTATTCAGGTACACTAAGGGAGAATTTAGCATGTGGAGATGTCTCCCACATTATTCCTTGCTGAAGTTCACGTAGGAATTGTTTCTTGAACACCCGTGGTTGAAACAATCTTCTGCTGAGAACATTTTCCCCAGTGCTTCCTTCCTCTTCCAGCAGCTTGACCAGTTCCCAATCGCATCAGCTCATTCTTCCAATTGTGCTGTATTCCAAAGGGATACCTTCTTGTACACCCATTTACTGGTTTTGTGCTGAAACCTAGAAGTCAGTGAAAAATCCTTCAAGTGCCTGAAGCACTCCCTTAGATTTTAGCATCCATAAGAGTGCACAAACACATGTCGAGTTGTTGCAACAATTAGTAGAAACTCATCAACAACTAACTTGTATGTTGTTGATAACATTTAGTAGCCAGATGGTCCTTGCTGCTTGGAAATGTGGCTTCAGAGAGGCTGTCAGTTGAAACATTGAGTTCTAAGGTGGCAGCATCGGTGCCAAATCAGTGCCACATATCTCATTAATATGTAGTTTGGCATGATTTATGGCAACAGCAAGCTGTGGACCTCTGACTACTCCAGTGCCCAACAAATGGATGCACTGCATCCAAATTTTGAACTCGTATTTTTGATGATTTGGTCTCTATCATTTCAATTAAATTGTCATTGTTTTATGAATTGATTTGTGCCTGTTGGATCTCAGATGACCCACTGCCTGATCTGGCTAGATATCCAAATATACAGGAATGTTGGATAATTTCCCTTTCCATAACTCAGCCAGAGAGGTTCATCTGTGAACCCATACTACCACCCTGACTGAGAACAGCCAACTCACTAAGATTAAAGTTCAGTAACACTGCTGCTTTAGCATTTCAGACTTTTTGAATGATATATTTAACCATTAATTTTTATGATGTTGAGACTGAAGTGGTCATAGTATTGGAAATGACGAGTTATGCCCAGAGGTTTGCACTTGATCAAGTTGTGCATTGTGCACATTAGAATCATAGCATCTCTGCACAGCAGAAGGAGGCCTTTCAGCCCATCTAATCAGCATTGACAACAATCTCACCCAAGACCATTCCTGTAACCCCATGTATTTACCCTAGCTAGTCCTCCTGACAATTAAGGAGCAATTTAGCATGGCCAGTCCACCTAAGCAACACATTTTTAGACTGTGGGAGGAAACCGGAGCAGACACAGGGAAAGTGTGCAAATTCCACAGAGTCACCCAAACAGGGTCCCTGACACTGAGAGCAATGCTAACTGCTGTGTTGCCCCAGTAACATTTTAAAATTACAATGGATGCTCAAATTTAATGGGAAAACATCATTTTTTTTTAATGATCACAGTTTGAAAAAAATCAGCCAGAAGTGTCTGTATAATGGAGAAAGTGTGTTGGGGGGCTATGCTTGTCCATTCCTGGCTATACCTCAAATTCCCAATCAGCTAAGCATTGGGCTTGTTGTGCTCTGACTTCAAGGACCAGCCATCAACTCTAAATTAGTTATTCCAGAACAAAAAATAATGCAGCTGGCAGCGGGCATCTTATTTGGAATGAATAATTGTAGAAATTCAAACTATGAACAACATTGTCATCTCTTTGTCAAACAATCTTGATTCAGTGAGGGCAGAGGAAGTGGGGGATGTACCCACTCATTGAGCCCTTTCATCTTTTGTTATCCTGCCATAAAATTTCAGATCTCTAATGCATGGTAATGAGATTGACTGCAGTTCTGCCGAACTCAGCTGGAATCCTTGTTTATGAGCAATCTTAAAATACTTGATGGCCTTTGAAAAAACAATAGCGAAATCTTCTTTTCTGGAATCTGTCTGATGGTGGGCAGAAAAGTTGGCATGGTTCCTGCTGCTTGGCAGGATGGCTGAACATGTTTGATCTTCTGCTGTTCAGCTTACCAATTATGCATATGTAAGGAGCATGGTGAGGTAGACAGGAAGCGGCAAATCCTGCCCTTACCTTATGCGTTGAAGGTCATGGTGCCATATTTAAAGGGAGCTCAGACAGCCATTCATTCAATGCAAGCCCAAGACTCCGTGTTATTCCTCCTGAGTCCTTGCAACTGAAGCTTGTAATGGAGAAGCTGGAGGTGTCAGTGACCACATCCTGAGTTATATGACGACACCTCCACCATTTCCTTTTGCTTCTTTCTAGATAAGAGCCTGCTATTTATCAATGGTTCGGGTCAATGGTTGACATTTTACTGAACCCCATTTGCCAACATCTTGACCATCTTGGTGCCCCACGGAGACATTTTCCTCCCTTCTCCATTCATCCTTGCCTTTGACAGCAGCAATGGGTAATGGCACAAAATTGGGTTTTTGATTTTTTTTTTTTAAAACAGATTTCTCCCAAGCCTTCGATAGTGGGCACAGTGGGAGAATATGGCGGGAGGGTCAGAAATCGCTTTGTCGCTGCTGTGAATTTGCAGCAGAATCTTCTGTTGATACACACCATGTCAAATCAAAAAACCTGCCAGAAGCCATCTTTAACCTTATTTGTGTCATATTAATGGTATGCAGATGAAAGCCTGAGGGCCCCCTCCCCAACCCTGGCCATCTAACTCATTTGAACAATCTGTCTCCAGAGTTTGGAATGGAAGCCATTCCATTTCCAGATGTTCTAGGAGACCTATCTTTGGATCCATCTTCTGGTCTCAGATTGTTCCTGACGATTATCATCTCTTTCGGCTGATCCATCATCTATCTTCAATAGTGTGGGTCAGTGATGTTGGGCACCTTTTTAATATGGTACGCAGACATTACGCAGACTACATGCCATTCGGAGCTTCCTGCCACTGAATGTAGCTTAAACACCTGGGTTCATAATTAATCAGGCTGGGGTTGGAAGATTTGCTGTGTTTTCTTGCTGGCTACCACAATGCAAAACACTCCACATTCCTATTCCTACTATGGCAGCTAGCCTCAAATTAGGAGAATTCCACCCCTTGCCATATGGGTTTCATGTCGACAGGAAAACACAACGGAGCATTGTCGATATCCGGTTGCCTCAATTTTTTGGGTATCTCTTTAGTTGGTCATATGTGCTGTCCTGAACTCCCTCCCACCCAAAAAGGCTCTCACTCTACTTCAAGGGATTTCACTGACTAACTGCATGATCAAGATCAGATTTCAAAAATGGTATACATGTTACCTTCTAGGCTGGGTCCATCACCTTCTACTCTTCCCTGTCACCCATCAACTGCTGTCCACCCCTACCGCCATCGCCTTAGACCTACCCAATATCATTTTCCTCTTCCTTCTGTCACTCTTGAACCCCCCACTCCAACTCATTACCTAGAACTCTTACTTGGACCTACCACCAATGTCCTGAGTTAACCCCACCCTTTAAGACACGCTTTCACACCACCTTTCCTGCTTAGTCTGCTTATTGTGCCCAGCCTCAAAGGTTGTGGAAGAATTGAAGTTCATCAGTCTCGAACCGCTTGTATTCGGAGATGGAAGCAGAGATTCTAAATTCTTGCTGGTGGAAAACTTAAATTAGAGGGTGAACTTAATTCTGGCGTGTTGTCCCTTTAACAAGCAAGCGTGAGATACTGAAGTATGCAAATAGTGTTTCTGACCTTGTTCTTTGGGAGGTTTTGACCCGCCATAAGAGTCAGGAGAACAAAATTCAAACAACTTACCTCAATCGAGAAACAGATTTTTTTAACTGTCATCCAGTTAGGTGCCTCCAGCTGCCATGACTCCTGCTGCAGCAGAACGGGATGATACCACCCAATGGAAGTAGTGTAGCCAGTTTGGAGGTGAGTGGTCTTTTGCTTTGCAGTTTCTTTTATATACCGAGTTTTGGAATTAACTACCTGCTATTTTGTGGGACTAGAAACTTGCCCTCCTGGAGGCTCAGCATCATGTGGAGAATTCAAAGGATGAGGCAGTTTCATGTTACTCTACAGTGCTGTCCATGCTGCCTGGTTGTTCTTTGCAGCCTTTAAGTATTAGCCTTTGCCCTATTGGGCAGTTATTCCTTAAAACTTCCAATTTCCTTCACACTAAAACAAAATCACTCTTAACTATCGTGTCGGTGACCCTCTCCTGTAGGGGGCTGGGGATTTGTGGGATGGGGTAAACAGCTCTGCGGTAACTTGGAGATTTTTTTTCATGTTACATGAGTCAAGCTGCTCAATAAATTTATTGCACCAGGACGCTTGTTAAAATGGTGCCACTTTCAGAATAAAGTATTAAAAATTCGATTGACCCAGTCACTTTAAGACCTTCCTGGGAAGCACTCATTTCTGCTGAGTCAGTTCCTTTGTAAGAGTTAATTGTATCAATGTCCCTTCTTATTTAGTGTGTTTACTATTCTCTAGGTCTGTTTAAGTGCTAGAAAACATTTTGTTCTTTGTCATATTATCCATCAGTATCCTGTTTTAAAATTCAATAGATAAACATTCCTACAACGACTAGACCATAACTCTATTGCGGTAAATGCTGTTCCTGCATTATTCATGCCTCATATTTTTCTGTTAGATTTCTTTATTTAGTTGAGATAGAAACTGAAATAACACTATGTCCTTAACTCTTTTGTAGTAAGAACTCTCAGTTAATGGCTGTTTTAAATATTGCAGTTTAATGACATCTCCTTCAAGGCTTCATGTTTCCTGGATAGTTAAGCAACACAATTGTTTCATCAGACAGTCCATTTGTATAAAATGAAGACTTAAAAATTGGACATGGAGTGAACCCTGAGCTGGAAAGTTGTTGCCCAAGGCTGTTCTGATATTAGGCCAAGGGCACTATTTACGTGAGATTGGGTGAGCAATGAACACCTTTTGGGCCCTTCCAGATGGAAGAACATTTCAATTTTGAGACATCCTTTGATATGTTCTGGAGGAGATGGGTGCATTTGAAGTCTGCAACCTTGCACTGGACAAGGGAGATGCGCTGTTGCATCTCCCAATTATGTATTCAGTTGTTATTTATTTTAAAAAGATGCATCTTTCTCATCGTGGCCTTCAGTGTTCACTTTAAGGACTGCTAGTTAGACCACCTACCGCCAATGTTTTCTTGAGTGCATCTGCTCAGCATTCAGAATGGCTGCAGTTTACAAAACAGGCTCCCAAACAGAGGAAGCACTGAGGGATTGCTGGCATCTATGGAGTTATTGACATTTCATTGGTTTTGAAAGCAACTTGTTTTTATATAGCATTTTTAATGCAGCAACATCCCCCAATTTCTTTCATGGAAACGTAAATAAAAAATGACCCTGAGCCAAGAAAGGAAAGTTTTAAGAAGCATCATCAAAAGTGGTTGATTTTACAGGGATCTTAAGGAGGCATTGTGTGCAGTTTTGTTCTTCTAGTTTGAGGAAGGACATTCTTGCTGTTCAGGCTGTCCAGGGAAGGTTCACCAGACTGATTCCTGGAATGGCAGGACTGACACATGAAGAGAGACTGGATCAACTGGGGTTGTACTCACTAGAGTTTAGAGAAGTGAGACAAGATCTCATAGAAACATATAAAACTCTGGGACTGGACAGCTCATTGCAGGAAGAATGTTCCTGATGGGAAAATCCAGACTAGGGCTTACAGCCTAAGATTAAAGAATAAGCTATTCAGGGCTGAGATGAGGAAGAATTTCTTTGCTCAGAGTTGTAAATATGTGGAATTCTCTATTATAGAAAGCTTTGGGGCCAGTTTGTTAGATATTGCTCAAAAAGGAGTTGGAAGTGACCCTTATAACTAAAGGGATCAAGGGATATGGAGAGAAAATGGGTAGGATACTCCAAGTGCATGATCACATTGAATAGTGATGCAGACTTGAGGGGCCGAATGACCTACTCCTGCATCTATTTTTTACATTTTTAAGTAAGATGCATACAGGAACAGAGACCTTGGGTAGGAAACTGCAGAACCTTGAGATTTGCTGGGTGAAGACAGTTACCTAGAATACATGAAGACAGGGAGTCACATATAGTGCTAGTTAACATGGGATCCACAATTGGAAAGAGATGAAAGTTAACAAACTCAAATTCTAGTGACTGCTGCAGACACCAAAAGCTCTGCAAAAGCGTGCAGAAATAAATTCATAATCTTAAATTCTAATAAACATAATATCAAACAAGTGGGGCAGCATGGTGGCATAGTGGTTAGCATTGCTGGCTCACAGCGCAAGGGACCAAGGTTCGATTCCTGGCTTGGGTGCTTATCTGTGCAGAGTCTGCATGTTCCCTGTGTCTGTGTGGATTTCCTCCTACAGTCCAAAAGATGTGCTGGTTATGTGCGTTGGCCATGCTAAATTCTCCCTCAGTGTATCCCAACAGGTGCTGGAATGTAGGGATTTTCATAGCAACTTCATTCCATTGTTAATGTAAACCTACTTGTGACACTAATAAATAAATAACAATATTAGGACACTAATATTAGGACATAGTCACAACCATTCAATGTTTTCGCTATTGGTCAGTTGTTTACAGGGTGGTGACGGCAAAGGTTGGAATATACAATAACTTTTATTCTGAAGGGGGTTGCAGCAATTTGGATTCCATGCAAAAAAATGGAGAGCCCTAGAGTTAATGACTCGATAAATTCAAAATGTACTTGTTGTGACTTAAATTAAGGACATTTTTCTGATTAAATTTGGGAACGGTAGCCCCAGTGTCTCTGTTGTAATAATGCAGGGAATAATGCCCTCAATGTTCTCTCAATGTTAGCTGCATTTGAAAACATGAAAGATAGCAATTCACCTTATTCAGGAGGCAAAAGGAACCCACTTTTTGAATAAGCTGCTGGATTTGCTGGTTTCTGGTCTGGCTGATATTTGATTTAGAATGCAGCTGGTGAGATGTAAGTGTGGAAAATAGTACTTGGAGCTGACATCACAAAGCTCTCTTGAACCCTCAGTGCAGCAATGTCAAAGTGTTATAATTCAGCTCTTGACCAGATTCTGCAGATTATAGCCATTAGTTCAGTGCTGTTGTGTGGAAGGAGATTGTGTGCTTTTGTAGAAAAAGTACTAAAAGAGGATTAAAGAAAGGACCCTAGGGGTGTCGAGACTCAATTTACACCATTGCTAAATGCTTACAAGTTGATTCCAAACAGTGGAAGCTGATGTTCTTGTATGGAAAGTCTTTCCAGTTTTTTCTTTATGCCAGAAGCAGCCTTGCCATTCTATAGTCCTATTTTTTTAAAAAAAAATCTGGGCAACAATTAAAGATTATTCCACTCTGTGTAGGACTGTTTCAGTGTATGCTGTTTTCTACGTACAATGTTGGAAATAGGATACCAGAATATGTTGACCAAGCAATGACCATATACCACAGGTGCAAACTGTCAGCTTCCATTGAATCCCTGCAGTGCAGAAGAAGGCCATTTGGCCCATCGTGCCTGCCCAACAATAATCCCATCCTTTTCCTGTAAACTGACACATTCAACCTGCCAGTGCCCCTGATGCCAAGGGGCAATTTGGTGTGGCCAAGCAACCTACCCTGCATATATTTGGAATGTTGGAAGAAACCCATGCAGACATGGGGAGAATGTGCAACCTCCACACAGACAGTGACCCAAAGCTGGAATTGAACTCCGAATATGAGCTTGAGTTTTCCAATCTGGTGTGCTCCACAACCACTGACAGCATGAATGGAGTATTTGGCACTCAACTGAAATGCCATTTATCGCAGCTGAATCGAACAATCCCAACTGTGGGCAAGGTTAGAGAATCTGACCCATAGAATCGTGAACATGAGCAATGGTTAGGAAGCCTATAGTACATGGCCACTGCTGGTTAACGTCTTGATCAGGTATGTGAAAGAACAAATTATTCAAACCTGTGGCATGAGTGCGTGTACACTCGCATTGTTTAAGGCCTGGGGACTGAAATTGCATTGTGTGAATTTAATAATGACTGCTTTAGCATCTTTGAAATTACTTTGCATGCTGTTTAACCAAAGGTATTGACCGCTATCCAACCACAATCCCTGAATCTCGATCTGCACAAAAGGAGGTTCAGCATGATTGCTAAACAGAAGTACTGGCATGAGAAAATATCAAGTGAGAAGCAACAGTTTTCATTGGTGCAATGCTGCTTACTTGCATGAAGATAGGATAAAAGAAAAATAATCGCTGATCCTCCAAGAGTGATCCAGTGCTGCCACTCAACAGAAGCATGGATCACAGAATCAAGGCCATCTTGTTATAGGCTAACTTCCCCACCTATGCTCTTGCCAAACCAGGCTTTCCCATTAAGATTGTGGGATTCAGGAATCAATTGTTCTGGGCAAGGCAAACATGGTGATAGCAGGGTCTGCTATGATTATTCCAGTGCTCTCTTTGAAGAGATTAAATGTTACGACTTTCGTATTGACTATTCCTAATTTAAATTCTTCAAACGCATAGAGAAAGATCACCATGGGCCTGTGTCTGGTGCCATGTTGGATTCTGCTGGGCAGGCGGTTTATTTACATCTAGATGTGGCTGACTGTTTTAATATTGGAAGCGCTGTCAGATCAGCAGTTCATTTGAATTGAGTTAAAATTTTCTTTCTGTAGATCAATGGGTTCTCTCACAAGAAGCTGTTTAAAATGACCACCTGCACTCACCGCACAAAGCATTGGATTCCCAGCCCACTGTTTGCTCCCAATAAACATATTGGTTGACAAGGCGTTAATTGTGTCAACTTTTCAATGCTTTTAAGTTGCTATGTGCTGCTGTATGAGAGTTCTGTGAGAAGAGAAAAACATTTTAAATTGGTATAAATTTCTGGAATTTTAAAAAGAAGCGTTTTTAAACAACCTTGTCTGCCCTGTTTGATACCCCATCATTAAAATGACACAATTGTGCATGTCCAAATCAAACAAGTACTAAATGTCTGACTATAGAAATATGTAGGACAAAAATCCTTTCACTTGCTTCCAGCATTAATGGCTATTACCAATGCAAACAATAAACAAGGCTCTAAAAGAAGGTTCTGACCAGCCTTTCAAATGAAAACAAGCAACAATCTGTAACAAATTATAAAAGAGCAAAGGGCATCCTAAAGAGCCAGTATAGAAACACCTTAATGGAAAGAAAATCCTACCTTGAACTTTTCAGTTGCAGTTCACTAGGGATCAAGTTAGAGGAAACTTAAACATACACATTCCCTTTCTTTGATCAGCCTTCAATTTTGACCATGAAATGTTTCTTCCTGTTAATGTGTATTTCTGGCTTCTTGATTCTCCTGCTTTTCCCTGTCCATCTGGGATTTATCCGTTATTTACCCCACCTAGTTACAGCAGCCAATATACCTAAAGGATGTAATCCTTCCTCTTGGGGTTAAGATTTAAAGCAGATTGGAAATATTTAATAGGATGAAAGTGACTACAGATAACTCCAATCATACAATTTCAGCTAAAGAAACTCAGAATTGAAGTAAGGAATAGGGTCAATTTTTTTTGCCAAATACAAAACCGAACAGGGAGTTGGTACAGGAAGGCGGGTTGGGAAGAGGAGATGTGGTCAGTGGACTTGTGATTTAGCCTCAGCTATGCTTTGCCAATAAAGAAAATCCTTTGAAACCTTAATAAAGAGTCTTCCAATGCTTTCAAAGAAGTAAGTGAAATTAGTATTAAGAAATTTTGTGACATGTCTGGGACTTCATGCACACATAAACCAGCAGTGGCAACGTTAACGTGTCCGGCTGATATATACATATGTGGGTGTAGAATTGTATACTTATGTAATATATTGATTTAAAATGCCTTCGATATAGATACTTGAGGTGCTGCTTTACCATCATTAAACATGTTTAAAAGTCTGACTCCCTCTGTGCATGTATACTCCTTGTTCTCTTCAAATCTTCTTAAAAATTTATCCTCCACTTACCTTTGTGCATGTTCCAATGTTATTTTTCAATCCAGTATTTTTGGACTTTCTTATTCCTCAAGCTATTGAAAGAATGAAGTGTTTTGTTTTCCTTGACACACGTATTGTCTGGCGAGAACAGTTGTCTGGCTTTCATTTGCCTTTCTTCTCCTCGGTGGTTGCCTGCTGATCCTTGGCACCACAGATCCTGCTGCTGTTAGTCTAGTGACTAGAAGCCAATCTATCTCTCAGCAAGTTGTTTATTTTCTGAATACACAGGGAGGAATCCCTGTAAATGAGTAAGTGTTACTTTTCACTTATTTCCCAGCCAGCAGGTGGCCTCAAACAATTTTGCCTTAACTACCTTGGCATTTGCAATGTGAGCGAAGCCTAATCTATCATCCCTTCCTGTCAGGCCTCTTTGAATATGACTGTGTGCCCCAGTTATTGTGAGACAGGGGTAGTTGGAATAGAGTTTTAATTACTTAAAAATGGCAAAATAGCCACGTTCCACAGTCTAGGTCATTTGAATGTGCCGTACTCCAGCATGAATTAACACCGCACAAGGATAAGAAGAGAATGAAATGGGCAAAAACAATATCTTTGTTGCATTTTGGCATAAAGTTAAACTGACTCTACATTTAACCTTAAAGTCTAATCTTCAAAGTTTTCATCTAATTAAGATCCATTTCCTTGGGACTGCATTACAGCCAAACATGACTGGATGGGAAACACTCCCAAGTTCATCGATATTTATTTGTGAAGTCTTGTTAGGACCATAACATGATCTGAAACTTGACTAGAAATGACCAAGACAAATCTTTGTGTTATGGAATGAATGGTTTTGTCTTTCTTTCAGAGCGATCATATCCGTTGTGGCTGGGTGGCACTGTGAGCTAGCACGCAGTCCTTGTGACTATGGACTGGACTCCAGTTCAAAATGGATGGTTGAATGTCCCCCCCCCCCCCCCCCAACCACCACCACCACCACCACCTCTTATAGTTGTATCAGTTTTACTTGAAATGAAAGTCTGGGTTCGTGAGGCCCAACCCATCACAAAGCGCAGTATTGTTCAGAAATACTTTGGGAAATGGACAAATTCCAACAATTATAGATTGGGACACGGTAAAGAACATGTATTGACATGCTGTACTTGGTTGAAGTCATGAGGTTACATTTTAGCTTCATTTGAAACAATTTTTAAAAGTGGCATCTCAGTCTTTTCGCTAAGATGCAAATGAGATCAAGTCTTGGAGGAGGAGCTATGTCGACACTAATCAGCTTAGATCATATAGATCAAGCCCAAGACAAGGTGAGGGCCCTATCTTGTCAGCTTAGATTGGGAATGTCTCAATTTGTTGAGACTCTGAATTGGACTTGATTTGATTGAATTGGAATAAAAATAAATCCAAAAAAAAATGGGATTGAGGTAATGACGCAGTCAGTATAGGCAGAGGTTGTATTCTTCAACTGGCTCATGTTGCTAATACTTGATATCAATAATTAATGACGAAGTTGGGAAAGGTTTGTTCTATTTCTTAACACACAGGTCCATAACTGCAGTTAGTATAGCATCTTGTGCAAAAATGTGCTTTAAAAATAATTAAGTGTCTTACTTTTAGTTTTTCTCAAAACGGAATCTTTGAACTCTCAGTTGTCATTCAGCCAAGGAAAATGAGTTGTAAATATAATATCAAAAATCTTCATCTGTTGCCATTATCATTATCAAAGAGGTAGGGAGGAGATTTTGACTTCTAATATGAACTTTTCAATAATATTTTGATGTTTTCTTCCCTATTCTGCAGGCCTTCCATCATTCATCAGTTAAGTGAGCAGGGAGGCAACAGCATCGTGGGATTTTCACTTCTCTTTAGGAAAAGCACTGTACTCTGTTTTCACTTAATACTTCTTCCAAAGTATTAAGCTGCTGGGTTCGATCTTGACTTTCTGCACTAGTGGAAAACAGGTGATAGTGAGTTGGTAGTCCAGTTTGGAAGTGGCCTGTTTTTAAAGAATTTTGGTTGCATTGTCCATTTTTA
Organism: Sphyrna mokarran; assembly: GCA_024679065.1. Classification (NCBI taxonomy): domain Eukaryota; kingdom Metazoa; phylum Chordata; class Chondrichthyes; order Carcharhiniformes; family Carcharhinidae; genus Sphyrna; species Sphyrna mokarran. The sequence continues at coordinate 55,689,426 of JAGIQG010000006.1, read as the reverse complement.
CACTATTGAGCAATGTCAAGCTCCACCCCAGTAGGATTCTTAGAGTCACCCAACCATAATAATTGTAAAGCATGTTGGGAATTAACAAGCCCAAACCTGCATTTCTTATTTCTTGAGTTATGTTGCCTTTTCGTCTTCACCTGCAAGGTCATCTTGGCTCCTCTTTAAGCTGTTAGAAATTTAGCATTGTTTAAAAAAGTGGCAGTTAAGTTGATTTGAAAAGATGCCAACTAGGCGCTCTGTTAACATCTAAGAAGAATCTGGTTTGCAAGTGAGCCACGCTCCTGCCAAAAGATCTTTTTCAGATTCTCCTGCTAATCTTTAACATCTGTACACTTCTGCACTTCCAACTGAATTCTAGAGCAATAAGAGAGGTCTTAGTTCCACTTCATTCATAGAACAATTCTTGAATAATGGCATCAGTTAAATTTCTGAAAGAGTTGGCGCAGTTGTAAGTGTGAACAGCTCGGATGTACTTTGGTAGTGCCCTGAAATGGTGCTGCAAAAATCAGCTGTGAATGCTGGGGCTATGCACCAAGCCTGCCAAGTCCCAGCTATTGGGAGTGATGCTCACCTGCTGTGGGTTTTAAGTATCAACTATCTCCATCCATTAAAAGAAAACATTGCTGTGTTTATTTAAGAGTTTGCAATTTAGTTTGCTCTTTTATAAAGATAAATCTGTTTCCTGGTTTTTCCTGGACATTGACCTGGGGAAAACTGCTCATCTGGTTTGATTCTTGGAGGGAAGAGGGGGTGGTTGGTGGTGGTGCACGGATAGTAATTTAGATATTTGAGCTTTGTATAATGAACCTAAGTTTGTCCTGTATGCACATCAATAACAAGTTAACTTCATTTTCAGAGGGTGGCTTTGAACAGGACTGCAGCAGGATTTTCAAACCAAAAATGGCAGAGCCATTCAAAAGGCAGCACAGTTTTGATAATGCTAACAGCGCAGTGCAGGGAAGCGATTGTACCCACTACTGCTTGTGTATTATTCTTAGCATTAAAACTAATGCCTTTTATTTCCTGCAATGAGAGAACTATACGGTTTCTATTAATACAAAGAATGCAAGCTCCGTTGATAGTTTAGTGAATCAACACACTGCCTTGTGAAACTAAGCCATCCAGATCGTGAAAAGCCCAGATTAGTTCCCTGGGTTATGGTGAATTAGCTAAACTCTGAAGGAGCAACAGGACAGATGCTATGGATGCCAAGTGAAATCTCCCGACATTTGAATAGTCTGTCGTCACCTTTCAGGTTCACACCTGAAGAATATGGCTAGGGTACCATTAAGCTGTTGGAACCCATGGAGCTGTGTCTAAGCATGAGCAGTTTCAGCACTGCAAAGGAGAAGACTTGGAAAAGAGAGAGTTCTATAATTTGCTATACTTGACTGATCTAATCAAGCACTGAGTTTACAAGGAATTCATTAAGTTGAGGAAGTGTCAGTCAGCAGCAGTCTATGCCATTACTGACCCCAGCACTTTGATCTGCAACCTCCAACCTTGTTTGTAAGTGTCCATTTACCAGCCATGCTCTGTGCTGCCACTGAGCAAAGTCACTGATCTATTGTAATTAGTTCCGTGCCTTATTTAAGCACTGTTCTACAGTAGTTGGATACACAGAGATATGAACCAGTTCCAAGCAAATACACAACTGAGAGACCCAATTCAGCCTCAAGGAGATTTTAAACTTTATTTGACATTGTTATTGCTAAATTCGGCAAAGCTAATTCAAGATTATTTTGAAATCATTTTTCACATTTTTGAAGGAGTTCTACTTCCTAAAGATTGAAGGTCAAAATGTAATTTATGTTGTTCTAACTTACCAGTATTGGACTTGGATGATGTTTCCTTACACATTGGGGCTGGCGGGGGGGGGGGCAATTGTTTTAACGTTGTCAGTTGTTGTTCTTGGTGACAACAATTCCTGGAATCAACTGCTAGTGTTTGTTGGGTGCTCTACATTTTAAGAGAAGACCATATGAAAATGAAGGCAACAAGAATGTGCTTAGTTGTATTTTTAAGGTGTGTGGTATTGCGAGCAGCTTTAATCAGCTAGGATGCCAGACAATAGCTTCCTTCTATATGGAGTTGCCATAGTAATGAAAATAAAGTGAAGGATGAGGTAATTTTTTTTATAAGGATGAGGTAATTGCTTATCGTGTAGAGGTGGGAAAATGCATAGCTTTCTGACCATGACTTTTCTAAAAACGGTAGATGATGCTTCCATTCCCCCTCCGTGCCCCACGCTTTTTTTTTGCCGTCTCAGTTCTAATCTGATTATTCAGTTTTTGACTTTGGGTAAAGTGGGAAATGTGCTCACACAGTGTGCAGTCACCTTTTGGTCCTCTTTGATTAGCCACCCATGTCTGTCTTTTTACCATTTCCTTTTCTTCCAAAAGTATTAAGTGCAATCTCTCACACCATTCTTTTCCTGGTACATTTTGGGGATTATTATGGAATAGTTCACACCTTTTCTTCAGGGAGAAGAAGTTGGTGGAATCATTTTCATGTTGACTTCTAGGAGAGCATTCAGTTGAACTAAATTCTGCCGTCACCCTTTCACTTCAAGATTAACTTTTTTCCTGTTGATTTTTAAGAGGGCATTGTGAAGGATAGACATTAGCAGACATTTGTGATACTCCCTTTTGTGTGGCTTATACAGTCACCAAGATCACTTTTTCCACCAGCTTTGCTATGCCAGAAGTTAAAAGCCCCTCCTGTTAAAGGATGAAAGCTGGAGGCTAATCTGCTTCCATCTGGAAAATCAGAGAGCTGGGGTTGCAGTCATGAGGTCACATCCCTTATGTAAACTGTCAGATTCTTTTTACATTAAAAACATATCACATAAATACCCACTGAAGACCTGTCAGAGACACTCCTACGAATGCAAAGCCAAGTTTTCTTCAAAATTATGGCATCTATTATAGGGGGAAAATGAGTTTCTTGCCTGTCTGCATAGCAGTGATTATTCTTTTGGGAGTCAGCAGGAAGAGAGAAAGTAAAAGTTGCTGTAACAAAACCCTATGACCAGTGTGGCAAGAGATGTCCAAACATGAACTTGCATTGCACTTTATCATTATTTTTCTCCATTGATTCCTAAACGGTTCGTTTTCCTTCGCTCTTTGAAGTCATTAAGCGGGATGAAAATAGTGGAATGGAATCCCTGGGGACGCTGTTTCTGTATGAATCAGCGTGCTCTCCAGTGTGACTGAAATCGGGGTATTTGCTCAGGAAGCTGTGGATGCCAGCTGGGCATTGGGAGGGCAGGGATTCTTTTCTAAATGTGGCAAGAACAAAGGTCAGCTGCTGGGGGCTGAAATGAAACTGTGCTTTAGATTGAACAGTTTGTCATGAGAGGATGCCTCAACTGAAATAACTTGCGTGCCTTACTTCTAAGATGCCTCTAGTTGATAATGATGGGAATGTATTAGGAGTGGTGGCTGATGTCCCATTACATGGGGATTACCTATAAATTCTCTCACTCTTGACTGATTCTCCTTCATTATTTTACACATACATGTATGTGTACCTGCTGAATAGAGAGTAGAAGAAAGGGCAGGGAAAAAATTAATTTCTTGTGTCATTCATTGCATTTAGTCTCCTCCGTGGGTACCTCTGCCTAGTGGTGTAAATGTGTTACTCCTGTGCATCGTTTGTTCAGATTATATGGGTTAACACAGGAGAAACTGAAACTGTTTCTCTTGTGAGCTCAGTGCAATATTGCAAGTGCCTTTTGATCAGTACTTGTGTCTTTGTCACGTTAAGTACTTTTTGGGTCTTTCACCAGTGCGAACTTGAGCATCAGATTAAATTCTCAATGTGCTTACCAGTTTAAATAGAAGTTATTTTATTATAGCCTTCCCATTTCTGATTAAACTGGGTATTCACGTGAAATGTATGCATATCATTTGACTCACTGGGTTTTCACCATTTATTCCCAGAGAGTGGATTTGTTTCAAAGAATGTCAATAGATGTAAAAGGCTTAAGAAAATATCTGGAATGCTGCAGTTTTGTTTCCTGTCAAAGGAGCTGCAATCATGAAGAAAGTATTTGCCAATCGTATTTATGGAGATCGCATTCCATGAATTACTTGGTCTCATTCATCTATGTGAGAAGAACAGTATGTAATGTAAACTTTTCATACACCTGCTGTCACATGTTTCCTGTTGGCTTGATGAATATGCTATCTAAGGTTGTGATTTTAAAATGTCGCTCTCAGGTAGAGCACTCAGGTGTGCTGATTAACTCCAATGCCCAATAATCGGGTAAATATTGCAAAAATGTATTGCCAGCAGAAAGACGTGAACCCCAAGGGGATGATCTGCATGAGATTCAAGCTTATGATTACATGGTTTGTTAATAGATCCTTTGCTGTGATATTGGACATAGGGTGTACATAATATGCAAATACAGGCTTGGATTTTTGTAGTGAGTTTGAGCACTATCTTTTCAATACGGATTTGGCTAATTGAATCAAACTCTGCTGAATCCTAAATGAAAGGTGTGCAAGCAATCTCCATCCAATTCTGATTATGCAAAGCTGATATTAATGATTTCTATTAGCAATAATTTGGCAATAGTTAGCACTACATTGACAATCTACCTGTAATAGGCTTAGAGACTTAAGTAGTTTAAAAATGGAAATTCAGGATTGGTGTAGCAGTGTGGTTTTTTTTCTTAAATTGAGGTATAGGTTTTCTATTGCAGGGAGAATAGAATAGGAAACATTTATGGTGCATCTGTTTATCATGTTAATTCCTCACTCAAGAATATTTGAAGTTGAACTTTGGTCTTAAAATGTCAAAACTATTCGGTTTACCAGTTCTTCCATAGAATCCTAACAGTGCAGAAAAATGCCATTCAGTCCATTGAGTCTGCAGCAACTCTCTGAAAGAGCATTTTATTTAGGCCCACCCCTTTCTCCTGCCCTGCCCCCATAACCTCACATTTAGCGTGGCTAACACATCTGTGGACTGTGGGAAGAAACCAGAGCATCTGGAGGGAAACCCATGCAGACACAAGGAGAACATGCAAACTCCACATGGGCAATCACCCAAGGGAAAATTGAACTTGGATCCCTGGCTCGGAGAGGCAGCAGTGCTAACTGTTTTGCTACTCTGCTGCCCAATAGATGATTATAATCAAAGCCATTATTGCTGGGACTAGTTCTACATTTATTAATTGATTCAAATTTCACCAGTTGCCTGGACTTCTGGATTAGTGATAATGACAGTATCATTACATCACCATCTCCTCATGTTATTTGACTTCTATCTCAAAATTGGCTTCAAAGTATGATGGACCATGTGCTTTTGGGGAAGAACCTAAGCCGGGACTGGGTCCTTTTTAAGAACTGTTTCTCTGGGAGATCATTTCTGGTAATGCAGTTGCATCCAGTAACTGATCATGAGACCAAGATGTCTGGATGACAAACAATGCAAAAAGTGTAAAAAGGAATAAATTATAAGGGGAGTAGTTCTATTTCAAACAAGTTCTTTGAGCTTAAAGCAAATTAGCTGTAGAACTGGGAAAATAGCAAGCAGAATTAAGTTGAAATTCTGGGTGCTGGCTAAGAGAGTTTAGAACTCTTGTTAAGTGAAGGACTCCACTAATAGTGAGTTGGATATCAAGTTGAGGAGAGAGATATTTAGATGCAAAACTGCAGAATATAAGAATATTGTAAGTAGGAGAGTTCTGACCCGAAGTGACTCTACTTAAAATATCTGTGGCGCCTGTATGCAATTGAGAGTCTTGAACTATTGGAGGAGATTTGAAAAGAGAACCTTGCCAGAAGTCAGCATTTGGCCCAAGACATCTCAGCGCTTACACAAATCTTCAAAGCAGTACTCATACTAATTGGCAAATGCTTCAATTTTTGATGATTGTTTGACTTGAGTTTTAAGTGTTTAAGTCTAAAGTGTATAGAAATAAATTTGAGTCATGTCTGGTTGAGGTAATTAACAGTTCATGGCACTTTTAATGTCTTTAACATAACCAGCTAATTAGGACAGTTATAGTTAATACTATACATGTTTGCTTGTATAGTGAATGCTTGATTTTTGGATTTCCAAAAAATTCTCCAACCATTCACACTAGTGGAATTCTCCAATCCTGCAGCAATGAACGAAGATTTGGCTGAACATCAAATTCTTCATCCTCACTTGTGATGGTGATGTAATACGAACAGAAGGTTTTAGCCCTGGTCTCTGTGCTTTATGTATCCTTTATTATGTAAAGTTACCTTAACAAGGAGGTTTGCAGGTGACATTGCTTCTGAAGATACAGGTTCACAGGTAAGCTGCAATCCTAACTTCGTCTGTGATGATGCACTTAATGGAGATAGATTCAAAGTCAGTAAAGGGCAGAACCAGGAACGTCTCTTAAAACTGTAGGTGTTTTGTGTCAGATGTAAGTGAACTATGATCTCCTCTGAACAGAATGTATATCTGAAGAATTGAAACTACAACGTGTGTGGCCTCTGCTTCACAACTGCTGCTACTGAAAAGCTTGTGGCACACTTGCTGCAAGAATACAGGAACTTTCAGGAGTGGTTTCAAAATAGATTGCAATAAGCTCCATGATTTTACCACTTGGTACTCTCCCCAGTGCTGCAACCATGACTCAGTGTTAATGTGTACATTCTTGACATGACAAATACCATCTTTTGAACCTGGGATCTTTGAGTGATTCAGTTGTTGCCCAGCATGAGGTGTGACATTTCGCCCTTTAGTTATGGCCAGATATACTTGAATCATTCTGTTTACAGATTTCTCCATTTTGAAAACCTTCTGTTGTTTACACCAAAACTCTGTGGCATCCCAGCAGATTTCAGCAGGGTATTTAGGCAGCAAACATTTCACAGCACGAGTTTCAATATCAGTATTTAAAACATGGAATGAAATGCAAGTAGCGTCTGCATTGAACTTGGGTCACTTTTCTCAGGAGGCAATATTGTTCGAAGATTTGGAGAATGCCTGTACTGTGGCTTGGAAGAAGTGTTGGGTGGAATTCTCCCATTTTCAAGCTATGTGCCTACACCAGTGGGAAAATGAGTGCTTTGCATTGGTCGTGTTGGTCAGCTGGAGGGTTACCCACCTGAAGAAATATGCAAGTGAATCCATCACGGAAAGCCCACTATTCAGATTGCAAAACTATTTTGAAAAGGCACCTTGATCTCTGCATGAAGTGATAGGCCCTATCCCCCAAAAATGAAATGATTGTCCCTCCCCACCACGCCAAGCCCCCACTAACCAGGAGAGCACTACAAGCTTCTCATCGCTCCTACCTAGTCCATTCCCACTCAGATCCTCACTCATTCCCATCTTTATGACACATACTTTGGCAGTGCCAGTGATGCATACCCCCCAGCACTGATGCCAACCAGACCCTGGCAAGACCTTGGACTTGACTTGCCTGTCCAAACTCCATCAGTATGGCGGAACTGCCAGTGGTTCCCGCAGAGGCCATCTCTCCTAGTGTTAGAGTGGTATGAAGAATCAGTCATTATGGACTTGCAGATAGATGCTCTATCTGTGCCTTAATTAGGAGGCGCAGAAGATTATGATAATTACCCACAAGACATTGCAGCTTGCACATACTAATTGACTCTTTGATGTGCCAGGCCATTGTTGCATTCCGTCAGGCTGTGTATGTAAAGGCAATGATGCAAGCCACCTGCTTTTCTAAGTGTATTAAAACATGCTGTCGCTTATGAAATTATTGTTGTTTGACATTTAAAATGGAGCATTAATCACAGTTAATTATGTGACATAGCACAATCCATGCCAGAGGCCAGTTGCAGAACTTTAGCTACCTTGGGTGATTTAAAAGGCGAAAGGAAGTGCCTTACAGTGGATATTTTGACTGGTGAGTGCTGTTTGTGCAGAACAGTTATCTAAAATGGAACACATTGAGAATTAATCCTGGGAAGTAGAGCTCTGTCCTGCAAGCTGAATGATTGGCTGCTCTAGAAGAAAAAGACAACATTACAAGTTGCGGAAGAGTATTTATTTATTTTGTAAAGTAGGGAGTGTAGATATTTTTAGAACAAGAGGATGAGGAGCAGGTTTTAGCTTTAATTTCAATTTGGAGATTGAACATGGTCTCCCTCAAGAGATAAAATGAGATCCCTTGCACCCACCCACTGGTAAAATAAGTCTCTGTGCAGCTGAGAGTCTAGCCTGTATTTGTCAGGCTCTAGAGACTACATAAGGCTCATATGTGTTTTTTTAAGTCTCAGCAGTCTACTTGCTGAATCACATTAGGCCCTTTTAAGTGATTTTTTGAGAGGGGGAGGAAAGAATGGCTGGCTTGCGCTGATTAGTTTTGCATATAAAGGGTAGGCAGATGGTGGAGGAGGCAAAATATTACTGCAGCACATCTGAATCTATATAATGTTTACTTACATCTGCATACACTATAGGAAGGTGCCACTTATTTTAATTTTGCAGCAATTGCCTCTTTCTGATTCCAGTCCTCCTGCTTTTGGACAGATAGAATTTGATTGTCAGGAAAAAAGTTCCACTTTGTGTTGCTGGGAAGTACTAACAAGTCTGACAACACCAGGGTTAAGTCCAACCGATTTATTTGGTAGTAAACTCTCAAGCTTTCGAGGTGTTTTGACCTCTTTGTCAGGTGAAGAGGTCAAAACGCCTCGAAAGCTTGTGAATTTAGTATCAAATAAGTCGGTTGGACTTAAACCTGGTGTTGTCAGACTCCTTACTGTGTTTACCCCAGTCCAACACAGGCATCTCCGCATCAAGTATTAGCAAGCCAGTAGCCGCCATTATCATTGCTTTTGCAAAAGTATGAAGAGTTCTGATTTAAATTGCTTGTACATTGACTAAAAGCCAGTTCATTTTCATTGTGCTCAAAAAGTAGACACAAGAATAGCGCAAATTAATCAAATTTGAGGCAAGAATAGAAGCTTCTCAGCAGCTAAATGCTTGTGAAAGCAGTTGTTAAAACGAGGGCGAGGACCCGTCAAATACACATAAAAAATGGTTTGTTTATTAAGTCTGTGGGATTGTGTTGCTTGACCAAGTCTGTGTGCCACCATTGAAAGGAAACAAGGCAGTAGGCTGCTTCTGGAGACATTTCCCCCACCCCGTTTTAATGCTGCTGGGACTGTGAACGAATTTCTTGCTGTGTTGGAGGTCAGAGGTTGAAGTGCAGTGCCAGCTGACAAGTTTGCTTTGTAATGATGGCAGTGTCCTTTTCAAGGTTCGGGGGTTGGGGGGGGGGTGATAAATTTCCACCAGTGGATGCTGTGAGACCCCTGAGTTTTTGTGACAATGAGGTTTTGCACTGAAAGTCGGAGGATATTATCTAAAAAATATTTCACTTTTTAGTATTTTCCATCTCTATTTGCAATTGATGTAAGCAAGAATATCTGAGTAATGAAGATTTTGCACTGATAATTAAAACATCTTTTATTTAAGTACTGTTGGAATTCTATGGTCCAATCACTCAGTTTTGCAGAAGTGCACATGAGGAAACAAAGAAGAATGTAAAACGCACGTTAAATCAATTAAACAAGTGGATAAATGTTGGTGGAAAAAGTACTTACGATGTACCTGAAATTTTTCAGATGTGTATGAAAAATGGTTATTTTGGTTTTTGCTGTGCTATATATTGTTCTTTTTATGACAATTCTGTTTATCCAATGTCATCTTTACTGTAGTAATCTGTCAGAGATATGGTTTCATAGGATATACATGTTCTGGAATTATCATCTGTCACATCTTTGCAAATGATGAGTTGACAAAATGATGGCAGGGATATAATACATCCCAAAACTTCGTAGAAAAAATAAAATAATGCCTCAGTGTTATGTAATCTCAAAGACTTACTTCATTGGAGACCATTATCACTTTTCAGAAAACCTCAAAATGCTTCAAGCATTTAGTGACTATTGGTATGTAGCAAGCATTACATCTAACCAGATTATGCAACAGCAATGAGTTGAGTGACCAGTTAACTTGTTTTGATAGTTCTCCCTCAACTCATACTCTCAACTTAGGTTGTCTTGGTGGTGTATTTATATTTGGTTTGACATCTTTGAGGGTGTGTTGTATTCCTATTGCTCATTTGCATAAATCTGCCTGAAATAAGCCTTCACTTCTTTTGGCATGTTGTGATTTGTCTTCACTTGTGCAGAAGCCCTAGTAAACCAGTGAACAAATGGTAGTCAAGTGGATAGTAGAGTATGTTTTTGTTTCTGCCAAAGATTGTACCTCGGTTTCATTTATTTCAGAAACTCAGAATGGCAAAATCTTATCTGCCATCTCATGCGTGAAATTACTTCTTTTGGTGTGCACTGAGCTTTAGTTTTCTACCTACAAAAAAATTATGCAAACAACCACAAAGCTAAGAGTAAGTTGTGAAACGTAAATTCTTCAATTATTCATTACAGAGCTGCAGTCACAAGCAGGCATTCTACCCGTACTGTGACTGCTCTGTGGCCTGCATGCAAGTGTTTCTCTTGAGGCAGCTACCTGGAATAACTTGCATGCTTTGCTAAGCTTTATTATCTTGATCTGACAGCTGCATTTGACAAACTTTTAAGCACCAAAGTGTTTAAAGCTGACCAGAACACGTGGCCTTTGGCTATTTTTATATTCTTCCATCCGTAGTGGGGAGAGCAGATCTCAAGTGGAGGATATTGATTGATGCTTGCCCCATTTTTTTTTCTTTTGCATTGTGCCTATTCGAATACCAGGAGAAGGCGGCCTGAGCTTTATTTTACCTCTTCATTTTGATTCCAGGAACTGTGATTGTTCAGATGCCAGGAGCTTTGAGGATTTACATATTTTGCCTCTTTTATACTGTCAGGTGTCTCTACTCCACCCCTTCCCACCACCACCACTACTCATTGTAAAGAGTGTTATGTTCTTGTTGTATATTAGTATACACTTTGCCTGAAATGCAAACTCCACTTTCTTGTGATTTGTCTTCCCTGGTACAAGATCCCAGGGTGAATAAATAGAAGATAATCAAAAGTTGTATTAAAAATATTATGCAGCGTTATCATCCAGCAATCATGGATCTTAGAATCATATCAAACACTGAAGATATACTGAAGAAACATCAGGAGAGTAAACTTAAATGGAGAGCTAAAGTAATTGAGCAGAAAAAAGTCAAAGCTTTGGATTTCATAACAAGAAAAGATGTAATAGTGATCCAGCCAGAGGAAAAGTGTAGAAATTCAAGAATAGGGAATGCTAAGAGCATGAGCTAGAAACTGAGAGGCAGTTCAAGGAAGATTTTCTTCTCTTTGTGAACACTGGCATACAATTTCAATATATTGTGTGCTGACATGGCAACATGCTCCTCTCATTATAAATCATTATATCCTCAAAGTTGGGATTAAAATGGGTGCGAATAAAGTTTATTTATTAGTCTCATAAGTAGACTTGCATTAACACTGCAATGAAGATACTGTGAAAATTCTCTGGCTGTCACGCTCCAGCACCTGTTCAGGTGCACGGGAGAATTTAGCATAGCCAATGCACCTAATCTGCATGTCTTTTACACTCTGACAGGAAACTGGAGCACTTGGGGTAAACCCACACAGACGCAGGGAGAAGGTGCAGTCTCCACACAGGCAGTGATTCAAGCTGGGTCCCTAGTGCTATGAAGCAGCAGTGCTAACCATTGTGCCACTGTACATCACGCAGTTCTGCTTTATCAGAATGCCCCTAATTTTGTTTTGTCTTCGTTGATCAAACAAGGTGATCTCCTGAGAGTAGCAAAAGGTTATTCGATATGCTCTGGCTTTTTAGGTGCCTACTTTAATTTTAGTTTCTCATTCTGACAGCTGTGATCAGAAGCTTTTGTAAGATAATTGATGGTGACACAGTTAGTGTTGGAGGGTCTAGAAGTCACCACAGCAGAATGGGAGCATATCAGACTTGGTTATATCCAACCAGAAATAAATAGTTGAAGATTCAATTTTATTGGTGGTGACTGCCCTGCTTACGATATTCTTTCTTTTCCACAAATATCTACTTCTCAACTCCAGCTGTGATTATCTTGTGTATTGCAATCAGCAAGAACCTTTGCAGGATATTCAGTCCCAAAACTTTGTACTCATTTAATAAATGATTTGGTAGTGAGTTATTGAGTTAAGTAATCGGACACTGAATGAAATGAGAATCTTGAAATAGTATTCAAGTATTACATTATCAATTGCACATTGGTATTATTTTCCTAATTTCCCTCAAAAAAAGATTTCACCATGTCCAAGTGTTCAAGACAGGGTAGAGTGCATCCATTTGTAACTCCTTGAAATTGTGCTTAAATGTTCTTGTGAATGATTGATATATTTCTTAAAAACAAAATGCAACATGATGCTATATATAGCGAAACAGCAGGACATGGATAGGCTGATAGATTGGGCAGACATATGTCAGATGGAATTTAATCCTGATAAATGTAAGGTGATGCTTTTTGGAAGAAAGAATGTAGGGGGGGAATTATATGATGAAGGATAGATCTATTAAGAGTATAGAAATGGAGAGGGACCTGGGGGTGCAGGTGCAGGTCTTTGAAGTTGGTAGAACAGGTGGAGAAGGTTGTGAAGAAAGCATATGCTAGCCTTTATAGGGAGGGGTACAGAGTACAAGGGCTGGCGTTTAATGTTGCAGTTGTTTAAAACGTTAGACTTAATTTGGAGTACTGCGTCCAGTTCTGGTTGCCTTACTACCGGAAGGACGTGGAGACCCTGGAGACAGTGTAGAGGAGGTTTACCAGGAGGCTGCCTGATATGGAAGGACTGAGTTATGAGGAAAGGTTAGGTAAATTGGGGCTGTCTTTTTTCTTTAAAAAGACAGAGACTGAGAGGAGATCTAATAGAGGTGTACAAGATTATGAAGGGTATAGATGGAGTAAACAGTGGTAAACTTTTTCCTGGATTGGAATCAAATATCACGAGGGGCCATGGGCTTAGGGTGAGGGGGGACAAGGTATAATTTGGATGTAAGAGGGTGGTTTTTCACACAGGGTGGTGGGGGTATGGAACGCACTGCCAAGTAAGGTGCTGGAGGCAGGCACGCTGGAGTTATTTAAGAGATACTTAGGCACGTGAGCGGAATAGGGATGGAGGGATATAGTAGACTGATTTAATAGGGATCATGAGCCTTGGGAAGTTCCTGGGAATTGCATAAGTTGTGCATGTTGTTGATGTATTTCTCTTTTATCGGATAGATTCTTCGGTTCACCTTGTTGCCCAACAAAGGGCATACACATGATGGGTCGTGAGAGAGCTGCTCTTGAATTTTTCGAGAGTAGCCTATTGCTTCATGTTGTTAGTGAATGCTTAAACTGGACCAGTTGATGGGCAACATGACAGCTCAGTGACTATTACTGTTGCTGTGCAGATACAGGATTTGGGCCGGTATCTGTGGGAGTTTGCACATTCTCCCCGTCCTTGCGTGGGTTTTCTCCAGGTGCTCCCATTTCCTCCCACACCCCAGAGATGTGCTCTTAGGCTGATTGACGAAACAAATTGTCCCTAAATTGAGTCCCCAATTTGGTTCCAATGCAGATTTCCGTAAAGGTAGACAAGGGTCATGTGTGGAAGTGGGAACGTTAAAATGGCTCGTTGGGCTGAAGGGCCTGTTTCCCATGCTGTGTTGTTCTTTGTGTTGTTCTTTATGTTCATGCATGTACTTTTGTACAAATGAATTTTTTGCCACTTAGGATTAACCTAAATGCTGCCAAAAGATAGCTGAGTATGAACAGGTACTGCTGGAATCTGAAAGGTTGTGGAAGATCAAGGTTTATGAAATCAGGGCTAAATATTGCACAGATATTGCATGGATAGGACTAAATGTACATAAGTGTGTGGGAAGAGAGATGGTGTGCAATACATTTTGGGTGGTGCATTATTATCTTCACATTACTATAAGTAACATCATGGAAGATGTGTGAGTGTAATATGTTTTGCCCCTGGGGTTTATACCCTTGCATTCCTAAACTGTGCAATAATCTTGTAACAGTATCCTTATTTAAAAGAAATACTGAGGCTGGAATTTTCCAGCCATTCACGCCAGTGAGATTCTCTGGTCCCGCTTCAGTGAACTGAGGTTTGGCCAAGTGCCAAATTCTCCACTTTTGCTGGAGGCAGTGGGGTGTGAATGGTCGGAGAATTGAGTTAAGTCTTATTCAGGTTATTATTGTTGCTTTCTTTGTTCCCAAACCCAGATATTAATTCACAGTACAAAAATAACAATGCTATAAAATGCATCTTTTCTAGTAACCTTTTGAAATTTTCTTCTGTCCTATTTGTCCCTGTTGAGACAGCAACAGAACAAGCTTGTAGTTTCCTCGCAAATGCTTTCTTATCTGTTCTGGGTTGTGTGTGTTGAATGAGGATTTTACCGTGGTGGCATCAGAAATGAAACAAGTTCTACCTTCTCTCAACAAGCTTATAATTCTCTGTTTTCCAACAGGGTGCTGAGATACTGAGCAGGAAGGGATATCCCACTGAACTCACTGAGATCAGTTAGTTCCTTGCAGACTGGGAATTAAATTCACTACCAATATAGGCAGTACCATAATATGCATTACAGTAGTACGTGAGCCACCTGGGTTCCTCATTTTGAGCTCTACCATATTTGCTAATGAGTCTGGTAGAAAAGTGCTTCTACTTTCAGTGCCTAAGGGCTTAGAAAAGCATAATGAATTTTAAATGTCATAGCTTTAGTGGTTTCTGGTCCTGTCACTGTCACCGCTTAATGATTGCTGGTGAAACACTAACTGCTTAAGGTTGCATATGTTAAATAAATAGCCAGTTCAAGTTACCCTCACCACCTCAGATTTATCACCTGATACTCAAATCTGGGCCACACAGAGCTCAAAAGGGTTAGTGGAATTCCTCACATTCTATTATTGAAGAGGTTGCTGAAATCAATTCAGATGCTGATAACCTACAGACTCATTTTGTTAGATTTACTCTTTTTGGTGTTTCTTATTTTCACGGTAAAGTAAGATTACAGTATTTGGCCAAAGCCAAGGGATGTATGTTTGATAGACTAACATTTGTTACATTTTTTAAGAGGGGGATGATTTTAGGTAGACAGCATTCAGTTTGAGTCACTATAAAGATTCTGAATTCGGACTTGTAGAGTTTTGTTGTGAGTTAGGGTCTCGTTTGAAGGCAATCTCGTAGAAACTGTTGGATGGCATTGTCGTAATCTTGTATCTGCTATTGAAATTAGTAAGTAGAAGTTAAACAGTTCCTAGAGGGAGAGGAAGCTAATTTTATCAGATCAATCAGCCTGAACAATGTATGGGCACTTTCTGGAGCCTTACCATAGACTGGCATTGATGGAGTTTGGAATTCACTCAATTTTTAAATGGTTACAGCATAGAAGAAGGCTATTTGGCTTGTGAAGTCCATACTGGCTCTCTGCGAGACTGGTTAAATTCATCCCACCCCGGAACCTATCCCTGTAACTCTACAGTTATAGTTTCTTCAAGTGCTTATCCAACTCTTTTGAAAGCCAGGATTGAATCTGCCTCCTCTATCCTTTCAGGTAGTGCATTCAAGATCCTAACTATCTACTGTGTTTAAAGAAGGATTTTATTTTTAAATTCATGATTCTCAGGTATCATTTGTTGTCTTATTTTGGTTAAGAGCTTTTTGTGTTATTGAACAAATAGATCTTTATTTATTGTGGCTCATTGATTTTTATTCACTTAAGTTTATTTGTTCGTTACAAGTACATTAACATTGCAATGAAATTTCTGTGAAATTCCCCTAGTCATCACACTCCAGCGCCTGTTCAGGTCAATGCACCTAACCAGTGCATCTTTCAGACTGAGCAGACACTGGGAGAATGTGCAAACTCCACACAGACAGTGACCCAAGCAGGGAATCGAACCTGGGTTCCTGGCACAGTGAATCAGCAGTGTTAATTACTGTGCCACTGTGCTACCCACTTGAACCTCATCGTTAGATTCCTATTGTATGCAAAATTGAGCAGAGGTCATTCAGCCCACTTATCCCACATTTGCTTTTTGGGCATACAAATAAAACTCATTTTAGATCACTTCCACATTATCTACCTTGGATTTATCCATTTGTACATTGGTTGAGAAGCAATGCATTTTTTAATGCTTTAGTTTAGCTACGTTAATTATTATGGGTGTGATTCTTTGATCTTGGGGAAGGGCCATAGCGTGTTTAGTATTGGGAAGATTCTCCCTACTCTCTCAACCTGATGTATCATTAGCGTATTTATATCCTCACTTAAATATTCTCAGTTGGTTTTAAGTCGGATTCTTTCTGCTCCCAGGATTCTCTTGCCTTCAAGGGCAGTAGGAACCTGGTGTGAATCACTGCTAGCTTCCAAAAATGGAAACCAGTTGAGGTGGTCATGTCAGGGAACTCAGAAGCCATTAAAGTCTCTTGGGGTAGTTAGGGATATGTGTGTGTAGAACTCTGGCACTGCCGCTTGAACTGTGGCAATGCCAGCCAGATTGACATTGCCACGGTTGTCTGGGTGGCACTGGCAAGGTGTGGGGCCTGAAGGGAGCATGGAGGACAGGGATGGGGGCCTTGCTCTTGCCCCAATGTTGGAAGAAGGGGATGTGTGTGACAGGTGAGGGAAGGATGGAAGAGGTGGGGTGGTTGGTGTCTGACCCCAGACAATTAGTGATGTGGGGGGAAGGGTGGAGAATGTACTTCTAGGGTGTACTTGTAGTGTTCCCATGTCTATGGAGAGGTGGTGCTGTCAATGGAGGTGGGTAGTGGCACATAATGATAGTGGGTCCTTCAACATAACTTTGAGACCAGGGCACCCCCTCTGAGGAACTGGGCTTGCTGACGTCTTTGGGTATCCATTTCCAAAAATATTATAAAATGCAAGTGTTCAGTGCAAATCTCCCCAGACTCAATAGTAGTTTGTCAATTCTGAACAACTCTTACATGATGTGTGTCTGAACACACTCGGGAGAGCTCATGCCCTACCAGCACATCCCTTATGTACTTGTGTCATTGCAGTGTCCACATGACCATCAGATCTACACAATTAGCTTGATTTTAAAGATTTCAGCTGAAATTTTCAAACCTCGTTCTGGTTTCTCCAGTCCTGCTGCAGTGAATCAAAGTTTGGCTGGTGCCAAATTCTCTGTTTCCATTGGCAGCAGGAGTGGGGCATGTGAGATCTGAGAATTCTGGCCTTCATTTTTGTCTGGTGCTTTAAATTTCCTTATTTGATAATATTAATCAAAAACATTCAGATGCAATTAATATATTGATTAGTGTATTTCTCTCTGTCTCTCTTTTTCGATCTTTTATGTAAATATAAGTAAGCTGGAACACTGCCATCAAAAATTGTTTTGAAGAGCAACTTAAGCGCCTTCAAACTTTAAACTGAGCCTCGCCCAAAATACCCACCCTTTACACAGCTGCTTTTTCACACTAACATGTTTCCAAGCTTGAAATCTGGGTTGGGGTTAGTGCAGGATCTTGCTTCATTCACCATATGTCTGTGCCAGCTATTACGTGAAACCTTCCCTTGAGCATTTAACTTGCTGTTGTTGCTTCATCTCGTGGTTCCTGTGATATTAAATTTCTCTGATTGCCATTTTCTGAACATTTACTGTGTTAAGGTAAGAAAATCCCTTTCACTCATTTTGCTTTCAAGCCCAGTGAATACATAATTCCTTTCGAGCTAAGGCAGAAGAAAAAGAACCATTTTGCAATTCTAATAAGATTGTTTACAATGTTGCAATCACATTTTAACTTCAGCTGGGAGGTTTGCATTTAATGTCGACCTAATTAAAACAGCAATAATGGAAGATAACAAATTAATCTAGATGCATGGAGCCCTAAGTCCTGCTGAGATGTTGACGTGGAATGTATAGTAGGAAGCAGATATGGAATTTGATGATCAGCCATTATCAAATGATGTGGTGATGCTGGTGTTGGACTGGGATGGGCACAATAAGAAATCTCAACACCAGGTTAAAGTCTAACAGATTTAGAATCACAAGCTTTCCTTCATCAGGTGAGTGGAGAGATTAGTTCACAAACATAATGTATGTAGACAGAGACATTTTCTCTGCAAGATGATATATAGACATTATCTTGTAATTGTGTCTCTGTCTATATATGCTGTTTTTGGGAACTCACCTCTCCACTCACCTAATGAAGGAGCAGCATTCCAAAAGCTCATGATTCCAAATAAACCTGTTGGACTTTAACTGGTATTGAGACTTCTTACTATGAAGAATGGCAGAGCCAACTCAAAGAGCCAAATGGCCTACTCCATGTTATTTAAATAATGTGTGTGTGTGTGTGTGTGTTTGCGCTGTATAATATTTGAGTCTGACTTTTATCAAAAGGTCACAAAAAATTATTTCCAATATAAACATCTTGTAAAAGAGGAAAAAGATAGACTGGTTATTCATCCAGAGATTGAATAGTGCCTTTGCTGCTAGTGCTTGGTTCACTAAACTAACTGGGAACTGAAGGGACTCAGCCAACCCAGGCGAACAGATTTGTGCAACAAGCAGTGAGCTCCTTTTGGGAGATGAACACTGGCGTGAGTGTGCTGCTTGATGATTTCCAAATTGGTCCAATAAGTGAACAACATGGACTCATCTGTAGTGTCTGATTTGAAGTTGAAAACATTATATTCCAAGCAGCAGTTTCTTCTCTCAGCACTGCTGCTGCGGAGATTTGTGCTGATGGGGACAAAGTCCACAGCTCCTCTATTGCTGTACTTAATTTTCCATGATATGTTCTCATAAGGGGAAAAGATTTATTGCAGCATCTGTACACTTTGTATGAAGTAGGATGTTACACTTCAGGGTACTTGTATCAACCTGGACAAACCTTGCATTTGTCAATCATACAAAATAATGTTTGAAAGCAAGACTTGAATGAAAGCAAAAATATTCATGAAATAAATGTAGAGAAAGTGAATATTGCTTTTGGCTATTTTAAACCTTGTGCAAATTTAATTTTACATTACTAGCCTTCATCTTAAAGAAACTGTTCATCAATATGCAGAAGCACAATCTATCAAGTATTCTTCTGCGCGCATGCATCAAAATGAGACATTATACAAAAGCATTTTGAAGAACTAGATGACCAGATATCAAACAAATAGAATTTATCAAGGTTACAAACATACTTAATGAATGAATCCCATTTTTGGGGTTAGATTGAATGAAGAAGGAAATGATCTACGTAGAATTCTGACTCATTGCAATCACACGTTTGAAGGTACGTGAGCCCATAGCTACAAGCCTAGAAAAGATCAGAACTGTGAACATTGGGAAATGGACATCTGGAGATGTTGATTTTCACCCTCTTTATAAATGATGAAAACTACATCGATTGCAACCCTAATTGATGTGCAGAGGGATTTGATCCCAAAACATTTCGCACAAAGTGTTGAAAATTTGATTTGGCTTTCTTTCATTCTTGTAAATTTCTCTAAATCAATTTTACGTGTGAGGTTGTGAGACTTAGTGGTTCTATTGTGAAGAATACTGAATGCTTGTTGAGAGGAATTAAATTTCACTCTATTTTAAATTAGCTTTGGATGTTTCAGTTTCCTTAGAGTGAGACTTAGTGAGGTTGCTGCAGTGTGTTAGAAGTTGAGCAGTATCTTCAGGGTTGGGTTGGGATTTAAGTTGATTTCTTGCACCGTTGAAGGTCAAATAAGGAGCAGCATCAATGATGCTAATCAAGGTGCTTTGTGCTCTGGCATGAATGTGGAAGCTAGCATAGAAGGAAAAGGGAGAGGCTGGAAATAGTAGCAGAGTTTAGAACATTAACTTGATATCTGCTTAAATCTAATCCTTGGAAATGTTAGGTAGTTGCAAGATATGATTATTCTTGTTTTCCAATTCTAAGATGTATGTTTTCTAATTTTGATCTATTGCTAGAAGTTCTAAGTAAAAAAGTTAATTAACTTGAGAGTTGATGGATGATTTTGTTAAGTCATTACAAGTTCCTGAGATGCCAATGTCTTTTCACCCAGAATTGAAAACTGAACAGGAATGATAAAAGCCTCTTTAGACCCTATGACCATAAAACATAAGAGTAGAATTAGGCCATTCAGCCCAGCAAGTCTGCTCTATCATTCAGTCATGACTGATTAGTTTCTCAACCTGTTCTGCCTTTTCCCTGTAACCTCTGATTCCCTTATCAATCAAGAATCATCTCTGTCTTTAATATACTCAATGATCTAGCCTCCTCAACCTCCTGTGACAATGAATTCCATAGATTCATCACCCTCCAGCTGAAGAAATTCCTTCTCTGTTAAGGGTCCTCCCTTTATTCTGAGGCTGTGCCCTCGGATCCTCGCCTGGCCTAGTCATGGAAGCATCTTTCCCACATGCATTTGATCTTTATTGTTACACAGCAAATCAGCTGCATCAGGATGCTGTGTCTGAGCAATGACCATTCATCAATATCCAAGTGTCTGGTCTAGCTTCTCCAGCTAATGTGCTGATCTCATTAAAAATAAATACTTTAAAGATTTTGTGGTGGGACCTTAAAACAATGAAATGCTTGAGGTTCAAAGCTATATGCTTGCTGGACATTTTTGAGCATATCATACTTGGACAGAGGAACCCTTAAACATAAGGGAACATAGCTATGCTGTTATGTGAACATTGCAGCAGTGGCCAGTTTCTTACATACTCATCAGAACTCACAATTAACAGCCAGGAACAGACTTCTTTGCAAGAACTATTCATTCCAAGCGCGTGATACACATGGGGTTGCATAAGTATTTCAGTTGAAGGGGACAGTCTCTCTTTGTAATCTAAATAGTTTTGTATTGAGCAACAGCTGGACTTTATCTCCAGATACCATCCCATTGCATCTGTCTTTGCTTTCCTGTAAAGTTTGTTGTGCCATTGTTCAGGCAAGAAGCAGTCGGAGGAAATGATGGTGATATTCCAAAGCTTACTACAATTTAGTTTTTTTCTCTTATTTCCCCTTCCCACTGACCTCTGCGTCCTTTATCTGGAAAAGTGTAACAGCCAGGTTGGAAACTCTACCATATTCCGCCCAGCTATACGTGGCTTCTCAGGAAATGTGTGTACCTGAAGGAACAAGTTTTGCTGCAACAAAAACAAAGCGCTGGAAAATGTCAGTGGGTCTGACAGCATCTGTGGGTACAGAATAGAGCCAATGTTTCGAGTCTGGATGAGCCAGTTCTTTTCTCAGCTTCATCTTCCTCACTTTGGCACTGTGAGGTCTGCTGCTGTGTGAGGACAAAATCAGAACTATGAACAGGATAGGAACCCAAATTGTCATTATGATGAGAGATAGCAAACTGAGACTTAGCATTTTTACCCATCATATAAAGCTTCAAAAATGTGTACATTTGTGCTGTGAGGTTGGAGTTTTTTCTTCCAGCGCATTGCTTTTGAAGGTGAAAAAGAATACCACCTCAAGTACTAGATAGTTTCAGAAAGTAAACTTATATTTACAAAACCTCTTAAAACATCCTAAAATGATTTCCAGTTAATGATGCATTTTGAAGTGTAGCCACCATTGTAATTTGGGAGATGCAGCAACAATGTTATGCACAGTAAGCTCCCAGAAGCAGCAATATGATAATCCAATAGTCTTTAGTGATGTTTGAGGATGAATAACATCCACATCATTAGGAAAATTTCTTTGCTGTTCTACTGAACCATATCGAATAGAATCCCTACAGTATAGAAGGAGGCCATTTGGCCTTGCTGACAGTATTTTATTCAGAATCACCCCGTTCCCCTCCCTATTCCCATAATCCTATATATTTACCCTCCTAATTCCCCAACCTACACATCTTTAGACACGAAGGGGCAATTTAGCATGGCTAATCCACCTAACCTGCACATCTTTGGACAGAAGAAACCAGAGTACTCAGTGGGAACCCGTGCAGATGTAGGGAGAATGTGCAGAATTGAATATGGGTCCCTGGCAGTATGAGAACACAAGAACCAGGAACAGGACTAGGCTATCTGGCACCTCCAGCCTGCTCCACCATTCAATAAGATCATGGCTGATCTTTTTGTGGATTCAGCTCCTATTACCTGCCGGCCCACCATAACCCTTAATTCCTTTACTGTTCAAAAATTTATCTATCCTTGCTTTAAAAACATTCAATGAGGTAGCTTCAACTGCTTCAGTGGCAGGGAATTCCACACATTCACAACCCTTTGTGTGAAGAAGTTTTTCCTTAACTCAGTTCAAAATCTGTTCCCCCTTATTTTGAGGCTATGCCCCCTAGTTCTAGTTTCACCCACCAGTGGAAACTTCCCTGCCTCTACCTTACCTATTTCCTTCATAATCTTATATGCTTTTATAAGATCTCCCCTCATTTTTAATTCCAATGAGTATAACCTCAGTCTACTTAGTCTCTCCTCATAAGCCAACCCTCTCAACTCCGGAATCAACCTAGTGAATCTCCTCTGCACTCCCTCCAGTACCAATATATCCCTTCTCAAGTAAGGAGACCAAAACTGTACGCAATACTACAGGTATGGCCTTACCAGCACCTTACAAGCTGCAACATAATCTTGCTTTTTTTAAAACCTATCCCTCTGGCAATGAAGGACAAAATTCCATTTGCCTTTTTAATTACCTACAATCCTTGAGATTCCTGTACAAGGACACCAGGTCCCTCTGCACAACATCATACTGCAATTTTTTACCATTTAAATAATCCACTTTTCTGTTATTCCTATCAAAATGACCTCATGTTTACCAACATTGTACTCCATCTGCCAGGCTTATGCCCACTCACTTAGACCATCTGTATCCCTTTGCAGACTTTGTGTCCTCTACACACTTTGCTATTCCACCTATCTTAGTGTCATCTGAGAATTTTGATACACTACCCTTGGTTCCCAACTCCAAATCATCTATGTAAATCGTAAACAATTGCAGTCCCAACATTGATCCCTGAGGCATACCATTAGGCACTGATCGCCAACCAGAAAAACACCCATTTACCTCCACTCTTTGCTCTGTTGTTTAACCAATCCTTCCACCTATGCTAACACAGTACCCATAACACTGTGCATCTTTATCTTATATAGCAGTCTTTGGTGTGTGGCACTTTGTCAAATGCCTTCTGGATATCCAGATACACCACATCCACAGGTTTCCCATTGTCCACTGCACATGTAATGTTCTCAAAGAATTCCATCAAATTGGTCAAACATGCCCTGCTCTTCATGAACCCATGCTGTGTCTTACCAATGGGACAATTTATATTCAGATGTCTTGCAGATGAGGTAGCAGTGCTTGCCACTGTGCTGCCCTATGGGATTTGTTTTGCATCCACTTTAGATAACAAGGCTTTGGTTTATTCCCTTATCCAAATCAAAAGGGCACCAGACATGCAGCACATCCTCAATTGCACTAAATTGATTGTTTTGCATTCACACATGAATCCACAAGTTTTTTTATTCAGAGGCTGGGTTGCTTCCATTGAGCCAAGTCTGATGCTTAAATTTTTGCATTAATGGGAAAAGAACAATGATCTACATCACTATTGTGGTCTCCCATTCTGGAGTCTCAAATTCAAATGCCAATTTTGAAAATTATTAGAATTGGCTTTCAATGTGGAAAGCTTTAAATATGCTTGCAAGTCACAACCCCACCCCAAATTAAATCCAGATATGCAGTCGTTATTCTGCAATGTTTATGGCAAACCACAAATTTTGTAGAATGTGACAGATGCTGCCAAAATAAAATGTCAAATCCACAAAATTCTGAGGTAACTGTCATTTTAGGAGCATTAAGAAAGGAAAAATAATTGGCTTGGGACATCGACAATACATACCCCTCCCTCTTTGTTCCCTTGCTTTAATTGATTGCCTTTTTCTTCTATGGATGTTTCATTTGTTTTTTACTTATTGCCAGGATGTCAGATGACTTGCCATTAGCTGGATAACTTTATGATTGTGAAATTTCCATTCTGAAGTAGACAAAGAAACAAAATAAAACCTCACAAAAGAGTTGGATCTTTCAGTATGGAACACCATGGCTCCCCTTAACCTGTCTGGGACCAATTTGACTTCGCTCCAATGAATATTCCATTATTATCTGACCTTTTGCCAAGTTCTTGAGTTGTCCATCAAAATGTCTTCGTGCGGCTGTTTTTTGTTTGTTGCAGGGTACAGTGCTGGAGTGGCTGTGTCCATAAAAAGCTCTGCATTATGCTGCATTAAATGGAGGCCATACTTAAGCTGCTTTCTGTGAGTTTGTCCTTTGTTTTTTAAAAAAGGGTTATAGTGAACACTTTTTTCATTATTATCTTGGGATTTTCTCACATCTTTTCTTTTGGCTCAACTCCGTGGAACAGTCTCTTGTTCTAAAAAGTGACCTTTACTTTCTCTGTTTTCTTAGAACTGTGATACAGCTCAGCCTAGAGGTTTTATGTGGGGGAATGTGTGGTTGGAATCCATTACAAAGAGAAGTAAGTGAGGAAATATTTGTGAACAATTTGTAGGAGGTCACTCACGTAACTGCTGATACCAAATGACTACCCACTATTTTCCAATCGGAACTTTGGGCGTGAACACAATCAATTATTTCTCTGTTGTCACAAAAGAATGTCTCAACGCACCATGGCCTTTTAGAATTAATGAGATTTTAAAGTTAGTTTTTGCAATGAGAGTTCTGAATGTGCATTGTGTTTGAAACATGCAAGGTTAGCTTCTGAAGCTCAATGTCCAACGCTGTACATTGTTCTTGTTGCATTGATAACAAGAGGAATGTGTTTGATCTATATCTCTAAAACCAGATGGTTTCATAGATTTTCATGTTCTCAGAAGCTATCCAGAAAGTGTGAATGCGTGTAAATCCATTTAACCCTTAAATCACTGTCACCTTCTCTATTTACTACTTTGTTTCATGTTGCATTTGGCACTGGCTACATTATTGTGTTTGTAATTCCAGCTTGTCTAACCCTGGGTATCTCAAAGGTGTTGTGATGGAGAAAGAAACTCGGGAATTATAACTGGAAAAATTGCACTTTTTAAAAGACTTGAGTATACTTTCAAAAAGTACACAGATCTCGAAGATTGCTGAGAATGTACAAGGAATAACTGCAAGGTCTTTAAGGAACAATGGAACTCCTCTGTGGTTCCAGGCAAAGTAATTATAAAAGAACCCAAAGACTGATCATCTCTGGCAAAGACAAAGCAATATAACTTATTTATTTTGTTTCATTCTGAGATCATGGGTACAATTGTCTATATTAACTAATGGACTCCAGTTTAAATATACAAAAATGGTGGTAAAATGCTAGCTGAAAGAGGAAAAACAACAAAAGATTTATTTTGCCCATTCTTGGGACATGAATGCTGCTGGCTGGCTGAATTTGTTGCCCCTGTCCAGAAGACAGTTGAGAGTCAAACCAACTTGCTGTGGATCTAGACTGACATATAGGCCAGACCAGGTAAGGACAGCAAATTTCCTTCCCTAAAGGACATGAATAAGTTAGATGGATTTTTCTGGCAATCAGCAATTGTTTCGTAGTCATCAGTAGTTTCATAACTTGAGACATTTTTTTAAAATTCAAATTCTACCACCTGCATGGTGAGATTCGAACTCAGGTCCCAGAACATTAGCTGAGTTCGTTGATTAATAGTCTAGTGATAATTCCGCTAGGCCATCATCTGTCTGTCTGTTTATGGAAAAACAGCTGGAAGTTTGCCACACATTGAAGAAGATGCAGGAACCAAGGCAAGGCCCCTGAAAAATAACCAGCTTTTGCAGGGATATATAAAACTCACTCTCTGACTGTGAAAATCGATCAACCAATAGAAGGATTGTAATTGGAGGGCAAGGGGGGGAACTGAAATCTCCCAACCGAACAATAGAATATCCGAATCTGGAATCAACTTGTATCGTTTACGACGTGTCATCACCTGGTCCTTGCGAGTGAAAGATCGTTGCATGCAATTCTTTATTTATGTTTCCTTACTATTGGACTCAAATCTTTCTTCTAGTTCATATGTGTGTATGAATGTGTCTCTTACCATTTCTCCTAGTCTTTTTAGTTGTTAATAAATTTACTCTGGTTAAATGATTGAATTTATGATGAATGGCAATGCACGCTTAAAAGGCCAATGGAAGCCTCCTGCTCCTATCTTTTATGTTTGAATTAAATTGGCTCTTTTTTAAACATAACTATTTAACTGTTGGTCTGGAAAATGGAAATGGAAAATCTGGTATTGTGAGATTTCTTAATGTCTGGAAAATACCCAGGAAAAGAAAATCTTAATAAGAACATAAGAAATAGGAGCAGGAGTAGGCCATCTAGCTCTTAGAGCCTGCCCTGCCATTCAATAAGATCATGACTGATCTGAAGTGGATCAGTTCCATTTTCTCGCTTTCTACCCATAATCCTTAATTCCCTTGTCTATCAGAAATCTATCTACCCATGATTTAAATACATTCAGCAAGGTAGAGATTCACCACCTTTGAGTGAAGAAGTTCCTTCTTGACTTTGTTCTAAACTGTGCCCCCCCCCCATTTATTTTGAAACTGTGCCCTCTAGTTCTGTTTCCCTTTCTAAGCGGGAGGAATTTCTCTACCTCTTCTCTATCTAGCCCCTTCGTTATCTTATATGTCTCTATAAGATCCCCTTTCAGCCTTCGAGTACAGGCCCTGTCTATTCAATCTCTCTTCATAAGCTAACCCCCTTTTTTCCAGTATCAGCTTAGTGAACCTTCTGTGTACTCCCTCCAAGGCCAGTATATCCTTTCGCAAATAAGAGGACCAAAACTGCACATAATACTCTAATTGCGGCCTCACCAGTGCCCTGTACAATTGCAGCAAGACCTCCCTGTTTTTATATTCTATCCCCCTCGCTATAAAGGCCAATATTCCATTCACCTTGATCACCTGCTGCATCTGCAGACTGAGATTTTGCGATTTGTGCACAAGGACTCCCAGGTCCCTCTGCACTGTAGCATGCTGCAGCTTTTCACCCTTCAAATAATAACCCCTCCTATCATTTCTACCGAAGTGGGTAACCTCACATTTGCTAACATTATATTCCATCTGCCAGGTCCTCATCCGCTCACTCAGCCTACCCAGATCTCTCTGCAGACTTTTCGTGTCCCCCCATGCAGTTTGCTTTTCCACTCATCTTCGTGTCATCAGCAAATTTTGTCACCCTACATTCAGCCCCTTCCTCCAGATCATCTATGTAAATGGGAAACAGTTGAGGCTCCACCACCGATGCCAGAGAGAGAGGATTAGTCGTAATTTACTCATTATTCCAGTAGCAGATTGTCTATAGCTGTGTGGGCTGTTGGGTGTCTAAGTGGGCTGATTCTCTAGGACCTCGTCCCAGCTCTATTAAAGCATGAGGCCTTTCCCTAATGGGGATTCACTCATGATTGCACCCTGATGGTGTTTTTCACAAGCTAGTCTTCATGGGAATCATCTCAAGTGATGTTGCGTTTTTACAAGAGATAACAATTAGCAGCGAGAGGCCCAGCTCTCTTCTCCCCCTCAATTAATTTAGCACAAATCAGGAATATCACTAAAGCCATATCTAGTCTGTATGGCTGAAATATGCACTGAATTGTAAAGGAAGTGAAAGACATTGGCCTGAATTTTATGTGCCCCTGGAGAACATGTTTCCCATAGAGGAACATAAAATTGGGTGGTCAGCTCAACCCCATAACATGGGGGAGGTGGGGAACAGTGCAGGTGGGTGCCAAAATCTCATGCAAGACGTAAGGTTGGGAAGGGCTTTGAGTAGCCTGTGCCTGTATTGGAATTAAACACATGCTGTTGGCAACACAGTGCATCATGGTTCAGCTGCGTAGTCAATAGGGTTAATTGAGCTAAAGTTACATTGCTTTAAAAAGATAGCCAATTGTGGCCGCTTCTAATTGTCCTTCAGGAATCCCACATCTCTGGGATCTAATTTCAAATTCAGTGGAGACAAATATAATGGTGGTTTGGATATTCCAGTGCCATTCACAGTTTATGCCGTGTCAGAAAAGTATTCTCATGACTACACAGCGAATGAATTAAAAACAGGATTGTTATCAGAAATAGTATGGAGGTGGTCAAGGGCATTATTGGTTCCAAAAGAATTTACAAAGGAAATGTTTTACACCTGATTCTTTATCACTAGGATTATTTTACAAACTAGAAAAATATTTGTGAAGGGAAAATCCATTATAATTTCTTTGCAGAGTTGGAAACAGTTCTGGTAACATATGGCAAACTCTTTCAAAAGGTAACTGTACAGAAATCCTTGCGATGATGCTACTGCATTAGAATGTTAAACATATTGATAGTTGTTTGATAAATATGGGCAAAGTTTTAAAAACTGTTTAAGTTGTTGCAAAGAGATTCTTGATATGTTACAATATGGTTGTTGTCCTTAAACTGTTATTTTTGAGAATAACACCAAGCCACATCAGACACAGAAGAATCTAACCAGCAGCATTAAAAACTGCATCTTTGAAGAGGTGAGGGCAATGGCATTGGAAAGAAATATACAATTGCATACACTTGGGAGCTCTATTAAATTACTTGAAAAAAATTATGAAAATTGAACATTACACTTATTCATAAATGTTGTCAATGAAGAATGGCTGGCATAATGGCACAATGGTTAGCACTGCTGTCTCACAGCACCAGGGACCTGGGTTCAATTCCAGCGTCAGGTCACTGTCTGTGTGGGGTTTGTATGTTCTCCTTGTATCTACGTGGATTTCCTCCCACAGTCCAAAGATGTGCAGGTTAGGTTGATTGGCTATTTGCAATTGCCCCTTAGTGTCAGGGAGATTAGCAGCGTAAATACATGGGATTACAGGGATAGGGCTTGGGTAGGATTGTCGGTGCAAGACTGATGGGCCAAATGGCCTTTGCACTGATTCTAAGAATTTTTTATTTTGGTTTCGGCCTTATTTCTTGCAAAATATTTCAATTGTCATGCTCTTTAATGTTCTTTTACAGGCGTTGCATGAAATATAATTGATCTATTGTAGAACCCAGGATTCAACTAATTACCTCAAGCTCTGATAGAATAACACTTTTGTATTTTTTTTTTGTGTAGGAAACTACTGGAGTCCAATAGCCAATGTTGTTTTACCTCCATCTGCATTCTTTCATGTGTTATTTTTATTTTGCTGCCTTTAAATTAGTGCCAAAAATTTTGGGGTCAGTAAAATGTGAATTAGATTCAGGGGTTGGATTTCCCATGATCTTAGTATCACCTCACCCCACCTCCAACTTGGAACAGAGTTGATAGTGATGTACAGTGAGCAACCTCTCCCCTTTTCCTTAGCTCTTCCAAAGTAAACCTTTGCCCTTTTGGTTGGTGTTTGTCTAAGCCTGGCTCTGAATATGGGAAATCAGAGATAGCTGACAGTGTTTGAACTTGGTATTTACTTTGGCTTACACTATATTGATCTAAAACATCTCAGCATTGTCTCTGTCGAAGTTGTAGGTTGTGTATACTGCTCCATTTTCACTTCAGCAATGACTATATAAATTATAATGCATGGTATTCTAACGAATAGCCGATAGACAGTGTAATTGTTGCATGTATTTCTATATAATTGTCTATTAAGATACTGTAACAAAGCAACAAACAATCGGAAGCAAATTCCCAGAGGAAACATTCATCCTCCTTTGAAGCACAAATCTCTTAACTATTTACCTATGATTGAGAGAGAATTTTTTTAAATGACACTTCATGCTAAATTACCTAATTTACTTTCAATTGATTATGGAATATTTTCTTTCATTAATCAAGTAGTGATGACAATTTCCACAATCTGTTTACTTTGGTGGCGGGAGAGAATCTTTGGTACTTATTCTTTTAAAATCATGGATCGTTCTTGCTACTGCATTCTGCTGAATATTTTATTTGAACAGTGGCTGCTGATGAGAGCAGGATTTGGGGAGTTACTGACTCACTGGTGCGGAGAGCTGAATTAACACAGTTGAAATAACAATAGTTGAAGGTTAAAGCCTTTACCCACTTGTGTTTATTCAGTTTCAGTGCAGTGCAAAATTTGGTAACTCATTGTACTCAATTCCAATCAGACATCACACTTCCAGCATTTCCGATTTTAAACAAAGCCATTTAGAAAATTAAGAGGAAAAAAGAATCTTGATGTTTCATCCTCCCAATCATTTCGGCAAATACCTCTTGAGGTAGGAGAGATGACTTGTTTCTCTCATTTCTTTTTTGTTTGCTATCCCTCTTGAAGCACAGGTCATTCCCTGACAGATATGGCAGGTAGATGGTCTACTGCCAAGCATCAGGGACAATGAGAGTTTCCTGGATTGTACATTTCAGGAAATGGCCATGCCACAGCAGCGAGAGTTCAGAGTAGTGGTAGATGGGTGGCCGTCCAGAAGAGAGGAAGCCTCAGGGATGTATCCTGTTGTCAAACAGGCACTCAGCATTGAAGACTGCTGACAGTGATAACATCTTAAAAGGGCAAAACCTAGCCCAGGCAACAATGGGCAGGAGAAGTACAAGGGGAACAGCAAACAGTAGAAATGCAGTCGTTATAGGGAATTCCATTATCATGGGGATAGACAGGGGGTACTGCTGCCTCATAGTGCCAGGGTTCGATTCCTGGCTTGGGTCACTGTCTGTGTGGAGTTTGCATATTCTCCTTGGGTCTGCATGGATTTCCTCTGGGTGCTCTGGTTTCTTCCCACAATCTGAAAGACGTGCTAGTTAGGTGCATTGACCCAAACAGGCATCAGAGTGTGGCAACTAGGGAAATTCCACAGTAACTTCATGTAAGCCTTACTTGTGGTTAAAATAAATTTTATTTTTTTTGACTGTTAGTTTTATGGTATGGCATGTTGTTTCCTTGGTGCCAAGGTAATGGGTATCACAGAGCGCCAAATAATCTTCATGGAGAAAGGACTGAGTGCTATATGTAGGTACCAACAGGAAAGAAAGAGCAGGTATAGAAGTCCTACAATAAGATTTCTGAAGCAAGGAAGAAAATTTAAAATTGAGTTTAATTACTCAGAAGTAATTTATTCTGGATTACTCCCAGTGGCATAAATTAGTGAAAATAGGAAGATAGGGAGGATCAATATGTGGTTGGAGGAATGACTTAAACTGTTGTGGCAGTGGGATCTATTGCAAAGATATGGGTTGCATGTAAGAGCATTAGGATCAATGTCCTCATGGCAAGGTTTGAGAGTGAAATTGAGAGAGGGTTTATACTATGTTGGCATAGAAATGGGAGTTAGAAAAAGGCATAAAATGCACATAAGAGTGAGAGCTTTGGATTTCACTACAGAAGATATTAGTATGTGTTATTCAAGGGTGCAAAGCATTCAAGGGAGAGGTGGAATAGTAGTACTGATGAGGAAAGGCAATTGGTGTTGTAATGAGAGGACACCATCCTCATTCTTAGAGGTAGCAAAATGGTTAGATTTGGTTAAAACTGAGAAACAAAAAGAGTAAACCGAGGTGATGGGGGATATTCTATAGATCTCCAAATAGTGAGCAAATGTGTATGGAGCAAATCTGCACGGAAATCAGAGAACTGTAGAGTGTTAGTACTGGGGGAATTTAATTATCCATTTGGGGTAGTGTTAGAGTGAAGGGTAAACAAGAGGAATTTCTGAAAACAAACCAAAAAAATTGAAAAGTCTCAGATGGTCAGGCAGTGGAAAGAAACTGAGTTAATGGCTGGGATTCTCAAGTCCCGCTGCTGCGAATGGAGATTTGGCTGAGCGTCAAATTCTTCATTCTTGCTGACAGCCATGGCGAGGTATAGGACATTAGAGAATTCTGGCAAACATTTCAGATTAATGACCTTTCATCATTTGTTGAAATGCCATCGACCTGAAATGTTGGCTGGAATTGTCTGGGCTGGAGTCAATGTTTGGTAGTGGACCTGGAAGTTGGAGTGATTTTGGCTCAGGGGAAATAGCTGATTGTGTACGATCTTGCGTTGCTTGGTTTATTAAATATGTATCCATGAAGAGCTTGTCGATTTTCACAGAAGCAAGTGACTGTTTCCTTATTATGGAGGATGGGGGTGGGTGGTGCTGTCGAAGATCTGGGTGCCATATTTAAAAGGCAGCTGCACTGTCCCTTCTACTTTTGCCCAGTCATTACTCCACCATTCCTCACTAGCCCTCCTTTCCTTCCTTGATCAACCTCCATACAACATGCAATGCCACTGTCTGGTCTCCAGCATAAGGTGGCATTTATTGGTGCTCCCCAAAGAGAACAATAAAGTGGCAATTCACTGTTAACCACGGAAGAAGTCAAACTCACCTGGTGTACAACACTCATGCAGGTTCTAATTTTTGCTGGCAGGATCTTAGTTTGACAGGGGATTTAATTTTGACAAGGGAGCTTAATTCTGGTGAGCTGGCCTTTTAATGAGCATGTATCTCATGCTGATGCATGCAAAAGGGCTTCCTGCCATTGTTTGTCAGGAAGGTCATCCAGTCTTTAATATCCCAAGAACTGAACTCCTGAAGTTAGTTCATCCCACTGTCGGGACCCTAGCCTCTAACCAAATTTCCTGCTACTCGGGACCGGAAGATTTCACCCATTAAATCTGTTTCCCTCCACAGATGCTGCTTGACCTGCAGAGTTTTTTTTTCCAGCATTTCTTTTTTTGTTTTCATTCCAAATTTCCAGCTTTTGCAGCATTTTGTTTTTGTATGAGGAAGGAATTCCTGAAACGTGTTCAGGAGTACTTCCTCGACCAGTTCTGTTTCCGATCCCAATGGGAAGAGTCATTATTGGAATTACTGGATTTGATGCTGAGCAGTGAGATGGACAAAGTGGACTTCTGTGCCATTGTGGCTCTGCGTAGTGCCTTGTATAAGTACAGGTCATTCCAAAGCACTTTAATTAAGCATTTTTTGAAGTTGTAGTCACTTTGTAAGGCACAAAACACAATAGCCAATTTTCCAATTTCCCACCAGCAGCAATGTAATGATGACTGGATGATATGTGTTTGTGATGTCGTTTGTGCGATAAGTATTGGCTAGGCAAGTGAGAAAAACTCCCTATTCCATCAAAATCGTGTCCAAGGAGGCAAATCCTCAGGTTAATACCTCAATTCAAAAGATGACGCCCCCAAAACTGCAGCACTCTCTCAGTTCTGGATTAGTGTCACCCTAATGTTTTTGTACTGAAGCCCTGGAGTGGGATTTGAACCTAAAACTTCCTGGCACAGCGGTGAGTGTGTTACCCAAGCTAACCACGCTGACACAACTAACTGATTTTAGGAAGCAAGGAGCTGGCCTCTACTTGAGGACACCCTCCCTTCTTCCCATTGTTGCTGAAGTTGGAACGTCAAATTGTTTACATGTCAATGCACTAAATATTCGAAGGTCACACAGTGGTGATGAGATTTGCTTGTGAAAGCAGATGGGAACTGCTTGTGAAGGTATGGCATTAAAGGGTTTGCATATTAACTTGGTATTTTCAACTGCAGTCATGATGTAGAGATGCCGGTGTTGGACTGGGGTAAACACAGTAAGAAGTCTGACAACAACAGGTTTAAATCCAGCCGATTTATTTGATAGTATACTTACGAGCTTTCGACCTTATGGTCGTCATCGGGTGAATGAGGTGTGAATGTGTGCTGGTGTGCTGTTGGAGACCACAACACCTCATTCACCTGACGAAGACCATAGGGTCGAAAGCTTGTGAGTTTACTATCAAATAAATTGGTTGGATTTAAACCTGGTGTTGTCAAACTTCTTACTCTATTTTAACTGCATCAGACTTAGTGTGACCCTTACATAAAAGCAAAATGCTTCTGATGCTGGAATCTGAAATAAAAACAGGAAATGCTGAAAATCTCAGCAGGTCTGAGTTTTCAAGTCTTGATGACTCTTCATCTCTGACAGAGGGTCATCTAGACTCAGTTAGCTCTGTTCTCTCCCCATAGAGGCTGTTACAGCTGCTGAGGTTTTCCAGCATTTTCTGTTTCTATTGTTCTAACCCATATGCAGGATTATTGCTTTCCAAAGTTTGCCTATTTCTTTTTTATCCAAAACTATTAATGTTGCCTAGATAAAATTCGACCCATCGGGTTTAAAATGATTGCTTGTTTTATTTAGAGTAAGAAGCAGAGGCATTTACTGCTCCTTGGTTGGATTGGTGTCATTGCTGTAACCACAACAGACTTCTGTTGGTAATGTTTTGATAACAAGTTTCCTGTACTCTCTTCCAAAAGTTAAATGTTATTTGAAGGTCATGTCTGCAGATTATTCCAATGTGGGCTTGACAAATTTTAACTGCTGCGCTAAAAACTTTTCCCACTGGTAGTCATATCTGTGTGAAGTGCTGCAAAATGGAAATAGTAACCAAAAAATTGTAATTTAAGAATTCTGTGAAGGCTAAGACAATCATAAGGTAGAAAATGAATACATATTTAGCATCTGGAGGTCCAATTTAAAACTCTTTAGGGACTAATTTATCATTTTGTATTTGGTTTAGAGATATGAAAGCCAAATTCAGGATATTCTACAGATCTGTGCTCTGCTGCTGGTGATGATGAGCAATGACCAATTGCTGCATTGTCACTTAAGCTTTCAGTGACTACATGAAATTTTTGTATTGAGCAGTTGATTTATGAAAAACATCAAATAATACCGATAGGTTTTGAGCTTTAAAACCGAAATTGTGTCTCTGAAAAGCATTTTAAGCATTGTACCACAATGTGGATGATGTATTAGATATTGAAGGTTTGTAGACTGCAGTAAAATCTGATGTGGTGTACCTCAACTCACAGAAGTGTTGACAGAGGTTTCACACAAAAGGCTATTAATTAACTTCAATCTGTAGTGATTCACAGCCAGCTCTGGGAATTGATAAACTGGTTAAAGAGTGGTAAACTACGAGTTCTGTCAGAGGATTAGACTCCATAAGGCTGCTTAGTTTTACTTTGGACTTTTAACTAACAGACCAATTGGCAACTTTGCCCATTTGACCTTACGTAACTCCTGTGAACTTTTCCATCTGCTGGATATTTGTCTAGTAACGGAGGAGGGCTGAGTGAATAGCCTATAGCTGAGTCAGATGGAGTTGGATTTTTTTTCTTGTCAGCAAGATATCTTCACATAGTGATGTCCACTATGGTTTGTCTCATCACATGTTACAAGAGGATGATTTATATTAACTTTACGCCTAATAAATTTATGTTTTGCTTAACATAAGCCACCAGTAAAAATGTGATATTTGATAATGAAGAGTGCTATCTAGTTGGGGAATCATGTTCATGCCTGTTTTTGTGCTCAAAGCGGCTGGTTGAGAGCATCAAATTCCCTAAATTTCCAAATAATGCTCAGATCAATTATTTATCACTGCATTGACAAACATCATGGACATAGCAATCCACAAACAAAGATCTGAGATGCTGTGCTTGTGTATAGGATCATAAATGTTTTGAACATGGGTATGAGAATGGAGCCTAGTTTTCTACGTAGAGGATCGTGTCAGGAAGCGGTGAAAATACAAGAAGGGAATCAACAAATCATATTGGATAATTTGACTTATAAACATTACATCTAGTATGTTTGCCATGTGTAGTAGTTGACGACCATCCTGATGTGATCAGTTTATATTTTGTAAAATAAAGCTATTTTCCACGTAACGTTTGAGAGTTTGATGCTCAGCAAATATATACTAGAATCATTGTGCAGCGAGACCTATGTTGTTGCTGCCTCATTTTGTGGCTATGTAATGCACATCGGAAAGTATCATTTCAACTGAGATTGATAAAAACACTACTTGGCGAGCAGAGTGCCTTCCTACTACTGTCCTATGCCAGCTGGGTGGTTATTGGATTATTTTGGTTTAAAAACACTTTTTGAAATGAAATATAATCCCTTTCTATTCTGGAATGCAATGCATAAATGTTCCTGTTGTTCACCCGAGAAGGTCAAAAAGGAGACGAGACACCGAGAGTGCCTCTTTCTCTATAGTTATCGATTTACAAAGTGTAGGATTTTATATTCTGGTGAATGCACTGTTGTACCACTGGGATTTATTCCCCTCTAAATTCTCATCTCTTCAGTCTAATTGTGCATGCATGGGCTTATATTTGTGGTACACTGGACAGGTGGAGGCAAACTGAAGTAGACTGTTTTTTTTTAAAAAAAACACATCAACAGCCTGTAAGTTAACGGGGAGTGTTTAACAACTTTGAAGTGATTTTGTGTGCTGCTGAAGTGATTTGTTCAGTGGAAATGGAGTCCGGTGTTGGATTCAATCACAAGGCGACGAGTGGAATAATGATGGGAATAGGGTGAAGCTGCTAACAGCTGAGTATTGCTTTATCCTTTTCACTGGATTTTTGGCCTATCGGGGCTCATTGTGAAACCACAGTGTTTACTGAAGTGCGGTGGAGGTGTTAATCACTGGAGTCACTGGGCAGGTAGCAGTTTGCTGAAAAATGAGTTATCTTCTAGGTTAATGGAACAAGGAAGCGTGTTCGTTTTATAGTCCCAATTAATGGCAGCTAGCTCAGCACAGGTCAATGTCAGGCATTTCTCTCTCTACATGTAAGCCTGATCTGAAGGTTGAGGTTGTGATCTATAGTGACCAGAACGCCACTGGTTTGTGGGCAAGGATTGGGATAAATCAAATGCTATTTCATGCATCTTTGTTCTCTCCTCTTAGTTTTTTCTCCTGTTTGTGTAAAACATCAATGTATCACCTTAATGATCCATAGCTAACTAGCTGCTCACTAAAAGCTGAAGTGGTCACATGGAATGACTTAAAATCAAAATCAACATCATTACTCGTTATCTAAAGCCGGGATCCTTTACACATCTGTCTTGGCTGACTGCATTGCCATCAGTCAAAGTTAGTAAGACAGTTCAGCAAAATTAAGCCATTTCTTCAGTTGAAGCAAAGGAAATTCTATATTATTGCAAAACAAAAATTGGAATATTATACCTTGGATCGGAGAGATACTACCACAGTGTAGAATAGAAGTACTTCACTACACAAAACATGTCAAAAATTGCATTTTCAAGAACTAAATTGTCTTCTTGACTATCGTAACAGACTAGTAAGCAGCGATAGCTGGAATATTCTAACGATATGTTTGTCACAAAGATGGAATATCAATCGTTCACCTGCTTTGTGTGGGCCATCACTTCTGGGATTTTCTGACTGAGGTGACAGAATTAGGAAAATGCCAATCTTAATAGGAGCAGATGCATTCTGAACATAAACAAATTCTGAGAATGTGCCATACAACATTCATGCTAGCATTTGCACCAAGGCAGTGCAGGCTGCTTGGAACATCCCATGGTGTTCTTGGCAATCTGGAATTCCAAGGAGGGAAGATTAAAATTTAAAACACCAACTTTGGGTACAATCCAGTTGCTTTCTGATATCAATGCAATTGAGGAATTCGTGCAAATAAATTGTATTGATCAAACTGAAATTCTTGTCCACAGATGTTTCTGGTCAAGTGACTTGATGTCCAAGCCCTGTAAGGGTTTGAATGCAATAATAAATCTGAGTAAGGAAATTCTTGTTAGGAAATACATACTCGCAAAAAAATAACTAATTTTGAAGTTTTCAAACTAACACGTTTATTGAATTAGACAACAAAGATTAATATTTAACATTCCATTAGTCAAGGCATGACACATTATACCCTGGTCAATCTGTCTTTCAATGTTTCCTGGAATTTTTGACATTTTCTCTTAGTTTTTTTGAAGTTGGTTTCTTGATTCACAATGTCCTTGGAGATTTTTAACTTAATCAATGTAACTTGAACACACAAACAAATCCCTGACAGCTTTAAGACTTCAACTAAAGCAAATCTTTTTTCTCTTTCTCTCTGGAGACGGTTCCCTAATAAAGGCTAGGATGTTTTGGCCGTTCACTTCTGCAGTCGTAAGCAGAGGTTTAGCTGGGTGCCAAATTTTCTGACCTTGCTGCAGCAGGAGCCTGGTATGAATGGCTGGTAAGATTGCGTCCATAGACTTTCATTTAAAACAATTACTTTTAACTCTGTGATACCAGATTCTAATACTGATCTGGATTCCGGTGACAATTATTTTAATCACTTTATAGCTATTAATGACAATAGTTCAACCTTGTGATAAATACTTGTCAACTGGCAAAATCCCATGCAAATGCCAAGCTGTGCTCTACTATGAACCTCTCACTTTCTTGAGAAATGCAAGTGTCTTGAGATGAATGTCATTCCCTGGCAGGTGCAAAGGCACCCCTATTTTTATATTACTTTTGCAGATAATTGCAGAGTGTTTAGTCCACTATATGCACCTTTGTCAACATAACTGACAACTTCTAACCAAACTTGCAATTTTTGACCAATGGTCAATGTGCTCCTGGTTTCCCCACAGCAATCTAAACATTGCCTTACAACTCTTTTGGCCGGAGACTCATCTTCAGAGCATTCTTCCAACAAGTCAACATTGCAAACTTGCCTTCTGTTTACTGCTCAAGCTAGACTCACTGGAGCTTAATGTGTCCTAGTTACAACTCTATGTATTCTTTCTTAGGGCTACATTACAATATTTTGACACTTAGAGATGCCAACTTAAAAGACTTCTAAACATTCCAACAGTGCCTCAAAATGAAGACTTTTCATTACCAAGCTTATGTACAATTTGATAGCTTAAGCCTTATTTAATTGCACAAATGTTGTGTACAAGTTGTTGCCCTTTTCAGTGATTGGTAACAAGCTCCTCCCAGTCACTAATATTAATACTGTTATGCTTCAAGGAGAGCTTTAGAGTACAATAAAACCATAGAGTCCCTACAGTGCAGAAAGGAATCATCCAGCCGAATGAGAATGCACTGATTCTGAAAGAGCATTACAGCCCTCCGCCCTATCCCTGTTACCCCATGCATTTACCATGGCTAAATCCTCTCTAATTTAACATCTTTGGACACTAAGGGGTAGCTTAACATTGCCAATCCACCTAATCTGCACATGTTTGGACTATGGGAAGAAACCAGAGCAGTTGGAAGAAACCCACACAGACATGGGGAGAATGTGCAAAGTCCACACATAGTCACCCAAAGCCAGAATCTAACCCAGATCCATGGCACTTTGAGGCAACAGTGCTAACCACTATGTCACTGTAGATCTGTAATAAATGCAGGAATTTTGCTGGGTGTGTGCTGTTTTTTTTAAAATATGGGAATTAGCATAACCTTGTAAAATGTCTGGAGCTGCAGTAAAGCTATGCAGTAGAAACAAATTCCATGTTCACAAGCGGAATTGCAAATTCAAAATCCTAGCAGCAAACCAAGTAGCAATGTGATGCTTTTGTACTGATCTGGTTGCCCACTGAATATTTTTCACTTTTACTTTGCTTCAATTCCAATGATTTAAAAAAAAACCTGAAAAGTGCTTCAGAGTAATTTATGCTGAGGGAGCTCTAAATCAGTGGCAGTATGGTGGTCTGGTAGTGGTGCAGGTTGTAATAAAGCTCACCAGTGAGGTGACACTGTCCATTTAAGCAGAAAATTGAATAATAGATTCTCAGAAACCTAGAACAATTCCAGCATGGATTGGACGTGCACAGACAAGTGTTACGAACACTGCCAGATTGTGTATTCTGCAGATGTATCGGCACAGCTCTCTATCCCATGTTCTTGCAGAGACCAGCTCTGATGGCATAATGGGTGTGGAGGCTCAAAAGGTTAGATAATTTCTCATTTGCAAATTGGAGCCTCTGTTCTTACATGTACCTAGATTGCCTACTCACTTCAGAAATATGTTTTCCGCTGTGTATTATAACTCCATGCTAGGTCCTCAATGGATTTTAACCCTTTCACTGCAATTATAAATCTACACCCAATTCTAATATTTAATTTTATTGTAGAAAATATTAACGAGGGCTTGATGCTATTTAGAAATTAATGTTGATATAAAAACAGTTTACTTGAATTATCAGTGCTGAGCTACAGGACCCCAGAGGACATCAGATGGCAATAATTTTTAGAAAATTGAGTGGAACTGAATCTCTGCCAAGCCACCTCATTTTATGTTAGCTCCAAGGTTCTCTCTGAGTTTAGCCTTAGATACTAGACAGGCTAACTTTCTCTATTCCCTGCATTACCATTACCCATTTTTCTCCTTTACGTTCTCTCTTCCAGCTCCTCTTCATTACTATCAGTTCTTCGCTGCGCTCAAATATCTTAAGATGAATCAGACTGTTTGCAACCTTGGTACAATATTTGACTCCAAGATGAGCTTCTGAACACGCATTTGTGCCATCTCTAGACCATCTGTCGTCACCTCTATAACTTCATTCTGGCTTCGGCTCATCTACTGCTAAAAGACATTTTCATGACTTTTTACCTTTAGTTCATTTCAACACTTATATGGTCGCCCTTCTACAGTCTGCTCTGCATAAACATAATGCCATTCAAAATCCTACGTGTGTCCTTTACAGTTCCTGTGAAAACCGAGACTTAAATTCCCAGTGACCAACTCAAATGATCACGCAAAATTTCACATGTCAACACCTTCACTATAACAAACAAAAATCTGTCCCCACTGTCACTGTCTTATCAATTACATTAAGTTTTGTTGACACCATTTACATTGTTAAGGGAAACCGGTGATGGTCTTTTGACCACATATTTAAACAGGAGATAGCTAGGACACTGGGTGTCATGTGAAGAGTGTTTTCATTGACCAACAAACCCAGTAAGGAAATAAATACTCTGTCTTAATTCGAACTTCAGCACCTGGCTTGAATTCTGTTAAACAATCCTTAATTCCCTGAGGGACCAAAATTCTTATCTATCCCAGCCTTAAATATATTAAATAATGGTACATCCACAACCCTCTAGGATAGAGAATTTCAAAGATTTATAACCTTTTGAGTGAAGCAATTTCTCCTCACCTCAGTCCTAAATAATTGATTCCTCATTGTGAGGTTATGCCTCCACATTTTAAATAATAGGTTGGAGTGACAATCAGACAGTCGGGAAGTTGCTGGGTGAGATGGTAGTTCAAACAATTGGAGAATGGGGGGGTCAAATTCAGTCAGAATTATTAGGAGAGCTTGGATAATTGAAGGGGGGTTCAGGCAGCCAGGGTGGAAGGTGCTGACAGGCAGAGGGGAATTGGGTAGCTAACTGT
This sequence comes from Sphyrna mokarran, assembly GCA_024679065.1. Classification (NCBI taxonomy): domain Eukaryota; kingdom Metazoa; phylum Chordata; class Chondrichthyes; order Carcharhiniformes; family Carcharhinidae; genus Sphyrna; species Sphyrna mokarran. The sequence continues at coordinate 55,648,310 of JAGIQG010000006.1, read as the reverse complement.
AGGACAGCTGGGCAATTACTAGTGTGGAGGCTTGGGGAAACTAGTGTTTTGGCAGGGAGATGTGGAGTCCCTGGGGAGCTTTCTGGGCATTCAGTGAGTCTTGTTGGTGGTCCTGTGGTGATAGTTGGGGAGTGTGGAGCCTCAAGGAGCATTGGTGTTACTCTGTTCAATCGTTATCCAGAGACTACAAGTGGTTTTAACTCCTATAACTTTTTTGGATCACTATTGCCCTAATGGAATTAGAACATCCAAAATTGGCAATTTTTTCTGTGTTTTCGGGTGGCCCCAAGTGCTGAGCAGTTGCCCATCAGAGGTTTGCATTTTCCAGGCACTGTCTATGCCATCCTTACTTGGGAACTTCCAGGAAGAAGGGTACCACAGCATATCTTTGTGATACTCCCAATTATGCTGCTCTTGATCTCAGAAGTTATGCCTAAATCTCTCAGCATCCATTCCTATCAAGCCTCTTCCAAATTTTGCAATTTTGAATCAGGTTGCCTCGCTTCTAAACTCCATTGACTAAATATTACTTAGTACGCAACTTATACACTAAACTAGAGAAAAGATGTGCCCCCCCCGCCCCGCTTAACTTCCTAACGCAAACAAAAGCCTCATGCTGCATTTATACATTACATCACACTCTGTGCAGATTTGTAGCCTTTATAGGAATCATTCCAAAATTACTGCCAGCTTCTGTAATGCTCCCTGTAAGAACATTTAGATTTGAATGCCGAATAATCAACTGAAAGAAATTACACTACAAAATTTCACATTACATAAAAAAATTACTGCATTTAAAAAAAGCACGAACTACTAATCTTTCTTTGTCTTAGGTAATTTATTTTTTAAGTCAAGAAGTACATGTAAACTCAGCCACAGATGCAATAAATTATATGCTCAATTCAAGCTCCCCTTTTTAATGATTTGCTCCAGAGGTCTTTAGCTATTTAACCAGTTCTTGAAAATTACCCGCTTTGTTGAGATCAACTTCAAACTTTTCCGATGTTGCCTTATAAGGTCTGAGACTTTTCTGCTTGAGACTGAGCTCTACTTGTAATTCATGAGCATTGGCTTAAATAGAAAATTAGAAAATGTCCCTGTTTTTTTAATAGTTCTATTCTCCCAGTCCACAGCAGTTTTAGGACTCCTGTAGACTTTGTCTCTTTGCCTTCTTCCAGCTGACTGCTTGTTTTCACTGAAGATTCCTGTGGATTTATTTCTCTAGCTCCAAGTTAGACAATTCTTTTACCTTCACAAATTGTCTCCAAATTAGGCACATGTTCCCCTGAGCATTTCATCATCTTCTGCTTAAGATGCAGGCCTGGATAACATTTATCTCCTTTTTCACCCTCGATGCAGTGAGCTGCAGACTGCACCAAAATTAGTTGCAACTGCCATTCTCTGCTTGTGAGCAAAATAATACACTGGGAAAATAAAAGTGTAACCTCCCCATCCCACGACCGATCCCCATGCAATGTGGCTGACTTGAGATGTCCCAAACGGAAACATAAATTAACGGTCTGTTATCTTCAAAACAATCCCTTTGTGCCCATGAATAATTTGGATCTCTGGTTTTGATGGCCCCCTCTCCAGACTCCTGAGTTTCACCAAGAAACTCCCTTACTTACAAAGGTGTTATTAGCTTCTTTGATGTGGGAACTATATGAATAATCAAAAAGCCCTCATTGAAATAACTGAAAACCTCCTGTCCCTTCCATAGAAGATCATACATGGGTCATCCATTGGATAGGTTTTTTCCTTTCTAATCTGACCTTGAGAAATAAACACTTTGAAGTGTAATTACCCCATGTATGATTCCCTCTCCAACCTCCTCCAACTCTTTTTCTATCTTTTTCCTTTAAGATACTTCTCAAAACCCTCCTCTTTGATTTGATATCTCCTTATGTGGCACGGTATTTAATTTTGCCTTAGAATACCCCTTTAAAATATCTTGATATGTTAAGAAATATCTTAGTACATTAAAGGTTCTACATAAATGTAGTTGTTACTTATGGAGGAGATTGTACTGCACTTCAGCAAATTCCTGCCTAAAGGCTGAAGTTTCTAGCAAACCTCTTACAGAAGTTCTTATCTCAAAATCATTTAACTGGATTTCCACTTCCTCCCCAGTTTGTTTGAAACTGAGATGGGAAAACTCACATGGGACTACTGTAAAAAGCTGAAGCAATTCTCCAGTGAATTTGAACTGAAAATCAAAATCAAAGTCATCATGTGTGGACTTGCATCCCAATTTTTACTTTTCCATTAAAATCCACAGGAGATTGGCATCAGCCACTCATTTGAATTTGATGTGAATCTCCTACTTGAATGGGTGGGCCATTTAAATAGCTACAGACTTGGGATAGTCTGCATTGTAAAACCTGGGGTCAGTAGTGGCGCAGTTGTGTAATTTATTTGGGCTCATTTTGATCAAACTGGAATATGATCTAGATTTTCATCAAATCATAAAGTGGATCTGATATACTGAAGCAAATTCCACTGCACCTAGACCAACAGTCTGCATTGAATCACACATCATTTTGAGTTAATCTGTCCTGTGCTGAATAAATCATAGTAACTGCACAGCGCATCAGGAAATCCAAAAAGGGAAAATGCCATTTAGTCCATTTGTGATACTTTGGAAGCAAGTCTGATTTATGCTCTCGTGGACTTTTAGTTCCTTTCATTTACCGAGGAAGGTTAATAAACACAAGGAGAATTTGGAATGACGAAAACTTGAAAATTCTGTCCTAACTCCAAAGGCAATGAAATCATCTCACCTGATTGACCATGCAACTCAATGTGGATGAATGCAAATTGTCTGTGAGCTGTTATAAGGAGCAATTGAGAAGCAGAAGGAGAAAAGGCGCATGCAGCAAAGTATAACCAGAGAAGATTTCTTCAGGGAGGCAAGGCTAAGGAAAGAATTACAGACTAAGGATAAAAATCTTGGTGGGTTTGCTGGATCAGAGAAGCAATGGGGTTTGGTGATAATAAGAATGTAGAATTTGGCAGTAAAAAGGATTCCAGGCCATCAAGTTTTGGATTTGTTTCAGTTTGTGAGTAACAGAAGTTGACATAAAGCATGTTCAAGAAATGTTAGACATATGCTTAGAATAAACATCTAGTTAGCAGTCAGCCTGATATAGGTAAAAGAATAGCTTAAAAATCAATTTTTTCAAGAAACAAACCAGTGGAATGATTATTGTTGGTGATGTTGACTATCCATCAAAGCTGAAAGGGGCCACAAACGGACAGACTCTCTGCTGTAGTAGGAGAGCAATGGACACACACTTAAAGCAAATAACCACACTACAAATCTGTACTAGGCTTTTCATTTAACCTTGCTTTAGTAAGATGCTTGCTGCAATGCATATGTTAAATATTGTGTGAAAACAGAAGTTACTTTACTGAACACTCTATGGTCCAATAGTCTGATAAGAAATGAGACCATTTAGACTCTAACCATTGTGAACAGCTCGTTAACAGGCCAATGTGAATAATAAAAGTCCATGAAAGGTTAGTTGAAGTCTGGGAATGAGGTGAAAGGGAGTTATAAAACCAATCAAGGGGAATAGCTGAGGTTGAGATGAGGAAATATAATGTAAAGGCGTAGTTGACCAAAGACAGGCCTGATTTTTTTTGTGCAGAGGAAAATGGTGCTGGAATGTGGAACCCTGTCCCCTGAACTTTTCCTCTCTATTTTCATTAGGGTGGGTTATCGTTTGCAGATCAATAATTCATTGAGGAGACTGCACATGTAAAGATGTAATCTACCTGTCGGAGTTTCTCTCCACCATCTACTATCAATGTCACTTGCTTTATAGTTTTCCCTGGATACCCAAATGTATTGTTGATCCTGTCTTGTTGCTCCTTAAATATATCTTTAATTTAGATTGCCAAATAATGTATTACATTCTTTGTCTAAACCATGGCTGAATTAGAACATTTATGAGTGAACAGATGAGGGGGTGATCTCATGGTGATGGATATTAGAGGAGAAGGCAACCATAAATATATCAGACAACAGAGGTTAGTAAGAATGGGAGTTCGATCCTATTGCACCTTCGCTTGTATACATTATGACAATGGAAAGCAGTTTCATTCTCTAGTACACATACAAAAACTTGGGATGACAGATAAGCCTACTTAAACTCTTTGAGCATTACAAGAATCTTTCTGCAGGTATCCAGTAAAGCAGATGGGTTTAACACTGAGTTTAGCAGCAGAGTGCTATGTACAATGCCGTTATCTTTTTTACCATAGTCACTCAGCAATGGCAGCATTAAAGACAGAAAGAGTCTCCGGTTTAACATTAGGTGCAAAAATGCTCCACAGACATGAACTGAGTGCCGCACTTAATAGCATTACACAGCTGGATTGTTTAGAGTGGACTTTATATAACGGTATTAAAATATCGATTATTTTTAACAAGTTAGAGTCCGATGTTGGCTTTGCGTGCCTTTACTACTTAAAATGACAAACATCCCCAGTAACTCTGAACTCCTTTACATCACCATAGCAAATTGATGGCAAGGATCTTCAGTAGTGAATGGGAAAATTGCACGAAAAATGGTAATATGATTCACTCTGCTTTGTCACAGTTATGCACACTTCATCAGTTTTGACACGGACGTAATAATACTTAAACTGTTTAATAGCTCAACCTTTTCGACCAAAAAAATGCAGTCTTAATTTATCTTCATTTGTCTTTCTGTTCTGTCAGGCAAATAACTAAGAAGACTAGGGAGACATTCTGAGTCATTGTGCTTTCATTTACTCCCTATTTTGATGAGAAAGATGAATGACATTTCTGTGGTTGGCACATGAACAAATATATCGATACCAGTAACATTTGAGAAGCACTTGTCAGGACTGGGTAAGGAAGATGAGTGATTTCACCTTGTGTGATTTGGATAGAAGGTGACCAGAATGAAACTTCAGATTTTATCCAGGGTTGTGAATATATTTAAATGTGCAATAACATAACTGATAAATTGTTACATTAAAACAACTGGAAAGGAGGCCAAATTACAAACCAGAACTTCTCTTTTGCTGAACACTGACCAATTTGAATGCCAATAGTTACCTCATCAGAACAGTTGGGTACTTTTCTGTAAAAAAAAACTGCTATGGTGTAATGAATTTGGGCACAGCATATGTGAAAATTTCAACTTCCTGGTATAAGATGATATAATTTATCTGGAACTTTTATTTTCTGTAAAGTTTTTTCGGCCCTGCTGTAATTATAGCTCATTGTTTCCAACAGACGTTGTACAATTCCAAACATTACAGATTACCCTGGCACACACACTCTGACTGGAGAATACTGTTTGTGTGCTTGGGCTAATTTCACCAGACAGAGCTGGGTTTTATCACGGAAAGAGTCTGTGTAAATACTAGCTGTGGTTTTGCTCTAAAGATAACGCAGTAAATGTGAAACCGATGGAAGTCCAAAGATTCTTTTATAACATGAGAAGATTACTTGCACCCCTGCAGCATTTTCAGTTGTACTGGCTGCGCTCCTCAGAATTTCCATCCCCCCCCCTGCAATATTTTTGTCAAAATCCTGAGCGTATAAAATGTTTGCAATCCACAATTATGCATTATTTTTGTCGGCCAATTCTTCTTCTGTTTTGTTGCAAATACTGTCATCAAGTCAAACTGGATTCTTGGGTAGGGGCTAAAAGGGAAGGAGACGAAGAGGAGGAAGGAAAATTGAGGTGTGAAAAGTGTTAAAAGGGAAGAGGGACAAAGTTTAAGTTTAAGATAAGTAGGCCTACATTGACACTGCAATGAAGTTGTTGTGAAAATTCCCCTAGTCGCCATAATCTGGCACCTGTTTGGGGTACATTGAGGGAGAATTTAGCATGGCCAGTGCATCTTACCAGCACGTCTTTCGGACTATGGAAGGAAATCGGAGCACCCTGGAGGAAACCTATGCAGACATTGGGAAAACGTGCAGTCACAGACAGTGACTCAAGCTGGGAATTGAACCCAGGTCCCTGGCACTGTGAGGCTGCTATGCTAATCACTGTGCCGCCCACACTGTGTGAAATGGGAGTGGATAACAGAGATGATTAAGAGGTGAGTAGAAGAAATGGGATGGGGTGGTGACAAAAGGAAGGAAAAAGTAGTGAGGGGTTCACCTTACCAGGAGAACATTTATTGGCAAAGTACCTCAACAGTTGGATGGTTTGCAAAGTTCCTTGTAGGGTTTATAATGGAAACTTATCTTGGGGACTTTGGAGAAAGCAGCTCAGCAAGAAGAAACTCATAATTTAAAGATGCCCCAGTTCTTCCATACTGAAGAAGTCTTTTTTTAAAGAAGAAAACGAGGACGACACTCACCTTTACTGTTCAGACTAATCAATGAACACTTAGCAAGTTTTCCAAAGCAAAATCAATATACTGCAAAAGCCAGAAATCTGAATTAAAAAAAGAAATGCTCTAAATGATCAATAGGCCTGGCAGAATCCTTTTCTCGATTCTTTCATGGGGATATGGGTGTCGCTGGCAAAGCCAGTCTGTCTTACCCATCCCTAATTACTCTTGAACTAAATGGCTTGTAGGCTGTTTCAGATTGCAGTTAAGAGCCAACTGCGATGCTGTGGATCAAGTCACATGTAGGCCGGACTGAATGAGTTTGGCAGTTTTCTTTCCCTGAAGGACACAGTGAAACACCTGGTTCTTATAACAATCAACAATGGTTTCATGATCACACTTACTGAAACTAGGTGCAATGGTTAGTGCTGCTGCCTTACAACACCAGGGACCTGAGTTTGATTCATGGCTTGGGTCACTGTCGGTGTGGAGTCTGCATATTCTTCCTGTGTCTGTGTGGGTTTCCTCAGGGTGCTCTGGTTTCCTTCTACAGTATGAAAGATGTCTTGTTAGGTGCATTGACCTGAACAGGCGCTGGAGTGTGGCGACTAGGGGATTTTCACAGTTACTTCACTGCAGTGTGAATGTAAACTGCACTTGTGACTAATAAATCAACTTTAACTCACTTAAATTCCACTAGCTGCCATGGGGATTTGAACCCGAGTCCCCAGAGCATTAATGTGGTTTACAAATCCAGTGATGTTACCACTAACCACTATAAATCTGTGGAGAGAGAAATGTAAGTTAACATTTCCAACTAATGATCTTACTTCAGAAACAGGTCTCCAGATTTGTTTCTATGATGAGACTTGAATCTTTAGCATAATTTTTCATGAAGTAGAATTGAATCGCAATAGGGAATCAAATTTATCACCAACTGATTTCCCACATGCTCCCAACTCTCACCCCACCAACTCCCTTCATCCCTGCTGTTGCCTGCACTTTCCACCATTCGCATGTCACTGAAGAAAAGAAAAGGAGTAGAAAGTGAGCCCTTATCAGTACGGGGTATCTTGCTCACTTATTTGTGCAGGCCGTTGTTTTGCTGAGGCCTACAAAACTGAGGCCTTACTGAGTTTTGAGGCTCTCTAACTTGTTTGCATGCCCACAATCTCTTTTTAATGTGGTTATTGCTGCTCTTGAGGCATGTTAGATACACACTGCTGGACTACAAAGTCAGTGAATTTCAAAGAACAAAACAGCACGGGAAACAGGCCCTTCGGCCCAACGAGCCCGCGCCACCACCACTATGTTCCCACCTCTACTCGCGATCCCTGTCCATGTTTATAGATCTATGGATTAAAAACCAAATTTGAAACAATTTAGGGAGAATTTGTTTTGCCAATTAGCCTAAGAGCACATCGTTGGGATGCGGGAGGAAACTGGAGCACCCGGAGAAAACCCACACAAGCACAGGGAGAATGCGCAAACTCCCACAGAGACAGGCCCAAATCCATGCATCTGCACAGCACAGCGATAGTCACTGAGCTGTCGTGTTGCCCATCAAATGGTCCAGGTCAAGCGTACGCTAACGAGGTGAAGCATTAGGATGCTCTCAAAAAAAATGCAAGAGCAGCCCTCTCTCAACCCATCGCGTGTATGCCCCTTGTTAGACAACAAGGTGGACCAAAGCACCTGTAGTATAAAAGCAAGTACATCAATATCATCATCTATTTACACACTTCCCAGGGACTCCCAAGGTTCATGATCCCTATTTTAAATCCGTTTTCTATACCCCTCCATTCCCATTCTGTTCATGTGCCCATCTAAGTATTTCTTAAATAACTCCAGAGTGCCTGCCTCCACCACTTCACTTGGCAGTGCATTCCACACCCCCAACACCCTCTGTGTGAAAAACTCCCTCTAGCATCCAAATTATACCTTACCTCCCTCACCCTAAGCCCGTGACCCCTCGTGCTATTCGAGTCCATCCTAGGAAAAAGCTTAACCCTGTTTACTCTACCTATACCTCTCATAATCTTGTACACCTCAGTTAGATCTCCTCTAAGTCTACGTCTTTCTAAGGAAAACAGTCCCAATTTGCCGTAATGATGCACAAATGTATGTAACTGAGAAAAGATTCTGATTATAATCAAGTAAACATTTAATACTGGACTTCCAGTTCCTTTTGTTATTTACCAGGATGTTACTGATGTTGGAAGGTACTTCACACTTGAAAATAACAGCAAGATGTTTAAAGTTTACTCTGAAGAGGGTAATGATTGCAGTGCAATTTTGCAGATGTGAATACAGTTTGTTTCAGTTATTTATTATGGACAGTTGGTTTATACAGGAGAAGGTGCACTCCTCCAGATCTCTGTCAGCTCAGGTTACAGAGCTAACATTGATCAAAAGGGGTCTGACAACTAACTCTCGAATAGAGGGTGGGGTGGGGGAGGTGACTCTGCCTATGTTTGGAGGAGGTATCATTTTGTAAATTTTAAGTGCTCTTTTCCAGTGGTATCTGAGAGTTCTGTTGATTTTAAACAAAACAACTGAAATAATTAATGAGGTCTGATTCTCGTGAACATTGGCGCAGCAGACGTAAAATATGATTCAGTTAAGGCATTTGGCCTCTGTCTACCCACGTGCTGGATAAGCACAGGAAAAGATTAGGAACAAGAGAGAGGAAATGTCTTTGCACCAAGTGCTATGACAAAGTGGAATTCACTTCCAGGATGAGTGGTCGAGGCAGAATTGCCAAAATTGGGGTTAGATTGTGAAAGAGAATGAAGGAAAATGAGATGATGTGGGAACAGAAGTGTTCAGCACAACTTATTCATGTAGAGGGTGAATAGGGGCACAAACCTGTTCAGTGTTTACATCTATGCATTGATGCTGGAAGTGCAGTGTACTTATAGACGCCTCAAAGACTTGAATTTGGGTTGGCTGCATGCTTTTGATAGTCAGATTACACAAACTTGCAGAGATTGACGGATGCATTGGACTGACTGGTTTCTTTACCAGGAGCTGACGTGAACTTGAAGGCCACCTTTTTAACTTGGAAGTAGGAAATTCTCTGACAGCCCTATAGGCAAACCAAGTGTTGGAACGACACTGCCCCTAACTGTCTTGTTTAAGTGCAATCACTGGGCCTGCAACTAAAGCAGGAGCAGGTGACCTGCAGCTTGCCTAGGAAATGTCTGTCTGTGTGGGTTTCCTTCCGCAGTCCAAAGATATGCAGGTTAGGTGGATTGGCCATGTTAAATGTGTGGGATTGCGGGGATAGAGCTGGATGGGACGAGGATGGGTAAGATTCTGTTTCGGAGAGTAAGTGCAGGCTCAATGAACTGAATAGCCTGTTTTTGCACTGTGGAAATTGTATGGTTCTCTGGGAAAGCCCTGGAACCAGGACAACATAGGCGGCTCAGAATCATGAGTCATTAACATCTGGCAATTTTTTTTCAAATTTCTTGATTTCCCTGAGGACAGGGGTTGAGTAACTCAAGTAGGTCTAGACACAGTCTCTATAGATTAAGGGGAGAGGCACTTATATTGTTTCTGCTAGTGTTTCTACTGTTCTTTTAGCTACAAATCTTCCACCTAGTCAGCATCAGATCGTCTGAAGTTTCCTCCTTTTAGCAAAAACAGGCAACAATTCCCTGCCATTTCATCCCCACTTGTAAGGGCGAGGGAGTGTGACTAAAACATTTACAAGGTCTGCTCCACTAAACTTGGTGTTTTGAGGCCTTGACAAACACAGCACATCTTGGACATCAGGGCATGTCCAAAAGAAAAAGAACAACAAAACTTGGGAAATGATTGATACTGGTCTGAATTGATCTTGAATATCTTTAAAATGGGACACCAGTTCCAGTTCAATATGAATCATTTCCATACTTCTCTGTTTCTCCTTCTGGGCAGACAGAATGGGGTTCGGCGCATTGGCCCCAGTGTCTTTGTCAGTGAGTTCCTGGCTTGTTTAAAGCTCTCAGTGGCTAGGACTATCCTCCCTTGAAATCTCTGGTTTTGTCCTCCAATCTGACTTTTGAAAAAATCTATGCTCTGGACTTGGAGTTTTATGGTGTGGCACAAGGCATTATAACACTTACGATATCCTTTTTCCTGCTGAGGACTAGTGATCGAACCGAATGATGTAATGTGATGTGTACAAATGCCACCAGAAAAGATTGTTTCATGATCCTGTCAGTTGTGATGATACTATAGAATCCCTGCAGTGCCATTCAACCCATGAAATCTGCAAGAGCATCTTACCCAGGCTCATCCCCATCTATCCCTGTAACCCTGTGCATTTACCATGGTGAATCCACCTAACTGCACATCTTTGGACTGATTAAATGTTTTAAGGCTGTCTTCAGAGTAAATATAAAATAGAGTTGTGTTTTACACTTTCTATAGATCTGCTGTATGTAGGTTTATGTGCAGGATATGTATATAGTATGACAGTCCCATTCTGTTGTGTATAGTAAGATTCCATGGTTTCCATCCACATTAATTTTGGATTCCAATGAAAAATGTTGGAAAAAAAACCTTTAACATTGTCTGAATTTTTTTTAATCTTAAGATTTGCAGTTCAAATTTGATCTGTTTCTAGGTCCTACAGAAATGTCCATGTTGCCATTGCCTTGCTTAAGAGAACATCCACGCAAATTTCATTGCTCCCCCCCAGGTATTCTCGCTGGCAGAATAGGATTTGTACAAAGGAATTTGTATAAGTGTTTTGTTAATACCAGCCATGGTTATCGGATTGAAGCCCAATTATTGTGCCCACATGTTTGACTCACTCTAATTTGTACATAACCAACCCATATAAAATGTGATTGATTCTGTAAACATTATCCACTGCACACCAATAGACACAGCATCTCTCAAATGAGAGAAAAGCCTTCTGATTACACAATGACAATGAACAGACACACACTCCCTTCCTTTGAGAAATGTGGTGCATTGCAATCTGGACTCACATACCAACAGGGTTGTCAATCAAGTTAAGTCAAACAATATTAAACAAACTGGGCAAGCACATTACTGAAATGACCCTTCTGAATGTGCTTAGAAGAAAAAGAGTTTGCTAATTGGGTGGAAGTGTGTGCAAACACGGAGAGCACGAACAGTAATAAGTAGCTTTAGTTTTCTTGCAACGTCTGCTAATACTCTAGGCCTTCATTGCAGTTGGGACCCTTTTCTTTCAATTTCCTTCCATCCTTTTGCTTTAGGTAGAATGGCTCCGTGGATGCTTGCTGCTCCCTGTTGTCCCTTTCAAATGTCTGTTTATTTTGTCTTAAACGAGAGAGTAAATGTTAACTAGCTATACAATCATGAGAATGCACCAGAGCCTAATCAAATCCTGCCCGTACCAAATACACATGTGGTATCTTGCAGCAGTGACAATTTGGATTTTAATTCATCTTCACAGAGAAGTAGCAGTTTCATCAAATTAAAGAAGGTCATTATCTTCAGAAATATTTTTGGCTTACAAGCTGAAACTTAAAATAACTGAACTGTCCATCACTGACAGCATGCAGAGTGCTGCTGGAATGGTGATCCAAAGGCTGAGCTTTTGGGATTATTTTGATGAATTCAAATATGTGACCTCCAGGTAGCTTCTGTCTGTAGACTCAATGCCTCACACTGTTCAGATGCGGTGGTTGAACCCTGTAGGACAGTTACCATTGCCTGCTGTTGTAATTATCATAGGTAGAGTGACAGTAAAGCAAACGGGGCTGAACTGCTGTATTATCTATCTTTGTGCCTGACCTAAATCTAATGCCAATGAAACCATTGTACTTTCCATTGACATCTCTGGACATTTGAACACCTTCCATGCTGGCCTCAAATTCACCATTAAACCCCAACTTGTTTGAGACTCTACTACACATATTCTGTCTCTCTTAGCCCTGTCTTGCACATCTGAACTGACCCAATATTCATCCCCTCACTTAACAACCCTGCTTTTCATATTTTGTAGTCCAAAGATGTGTGGGTTAGGTTGAATGGCCATGTTCAATTGAACCTAGTGTCAGGGGGAATTAGCAAGGTAAATATGTGGGATTACAGGAATGGAGCCTGGGTGGGATTGTAGTTGGTGTGGGTTCGATAGGCCGAATGGCCTCCTTCTATAGGGATTCTATGACCTATATTGGGTTCCCCCCCACCTAAATGCACAAATTTATAATTTGCAGTTTTAAATTCCTCCCACCGCTCATTTCTCCTTGTCCCTGTTACCCATACTAGTCCTTTATTAGCATTCTCTTTCCTGAGCATTTGCCTGGCATGAATGTTTTCCCTTACTTCATCCCACTGATTACCTGGCTTCTACTTTTCAGAACCTCCTTTCTAATTCCCTCCACCTCTGTCTTTTGCTTTAAAATCTGTTTAAAACACATCTTCTTAGCCAGACCACTCCAGATGGAGAGGCTTTCATGTCTGACTGTCTGTCCTTGCACTGATCTATGAACTGCTCTGGGACATTGATTTTTGCATTAAAAACATTATATGTGAATTAAGTTCATTGTTGAACTCTTCTGGCATCTGTGCCCCTTTAAAGTACTCCGTAGTTTGGCTTAATCGCTTTCATTGTGAATAGTTACGCTGCACAGAGATCAAATCACTTCCCCATCCCCATAGTTTATGGGGAGTTTTATTGTCTGGATTGTGGTATGATAATTTCTCTGCAGGGAGTTGCTGCTTTCCCAAAGTAATTGATATTGGAACAACTGCAATTAATCAAATTGTACAGCAGCAAAATGATGGCAGAGGTAAAACTGGGGAATCTAATATCTTGTGTTCCCTAATAATTAGATTTTTTTCATCAGGAAGGCAAGTTCACGCTAGTTACAGTTATTCACTGAAATGATAATGCAAAAAGTAAATTAGACTCTCTAAATCTTGGCCTCATTTATTCTAAAGCTCCATTTATTTCAGCTACTTTTTAAAAAAAAAAATTAAAATCCAAGGAAGCATGGGCATAGTCACCTACTTCTGCTTCTTAATTTGCATCCATGTCCCTCAGAATTGTACATTACACTGGAGGTGATACAGGACGTTACATGAAGACATTTTTGCTTTGGTGTTTACACTTCAAATGCACTGGTGGACAGACGTTATTATCAGACATTTCTGATGGGGAACTTTGTCCAGAAGGAACGCAAATTGGAAATCCGGGCATGTGCGGAGCACTCACTTCCAATCATGTGTAGCGATGCGTGAATTTTCAATATATCTTCCTGCCAAGCAAGGCTGTCTGCTGGGAGTGCACAGTTGGAAAATTATTCTTTTAGCTGTGACGTTTAGGTCTATACAATTGGCTTATTATATAAAACATGAGGACCTGGAAATTCTGTGACAGCCTCCTGATTTGAATTTCCTCCCAAATCCTGACCGCATTCTTGGCACCAACCAGAATCATGGAGTTATGGTTATTAACATTTTTTCAGCAATCTGCATATTTTGAGACATAGGTTTATCCAAGTGGTTTTGTGACGTAAGTAGATAAAATAGTAAAATTGCCATAGTCCCAAATGACCTTTGAGGAGGAGAGCTGACTGGTGGTGATTTAACCTGAGGATCACCACCATCTTGGGCAAGCTTGAAAAGGTGGGCCTTGATCAATAACCTTTCCTAATAATGGAAATTGAACCCATGCTCTTGGTATCACTCTACATCACAAACCAGCCAACTGACCCCTAAACACTAAAGGCTCTAAATGTAAATAATGTAGATTAGTAGTTGCCACCACTTGAATGGCAACATGACCTGATCTACAATCTGGGGCAACCTGACATCATGCAGAGTCTGCCTTCCCTGCCCTTTTGCCCAGTTGTTCTCTGGGCTTGGAGACATCCCCCTGTCAATCCCTGTTTGCAGCCTTTGTGGCTATCAATTCCTGTCTGCCCTCCCTATCCGCTATCCCAGCCACATCGACACGATGAGGTGAACAATCCAGGAGCTGCCCAAAATGCTGCCAAAAACACGTGGTGCGTTCATGAGATGTGGGTGTCACTGGCAAGGTCAGCATTTGTTTTCCACCTCTAATTGTCATTGACCAGAATGGCTTGCCAGGTCCTTTCACGTTGATTTGGGTCTGGAATTAGATGATAGTTTTTATGGTCACTATCACAGAGACTAGCCTTACATTCTGGATTTATTAATTGAAGTTAAATTCCATCTGCTGCCCTGTTGGGATTTGAAGTCATGTCTCCAGAACATTAGCCTGGGCTTCTAGATTATTAATGCAGTGTCATTACCATTACACCACCATCACACCATCAAAGAAAAAAATTCAAAAATTTAATTTGCTTGTAATCCCTGGTACTGACTCTTTAAATAACTCTGCGACAGGGCTGATCCTGCAGCTTCACACTTGAATTTTCTTGAATAAATAGCATAGTTGCTGTCTGGATATTTGTTGACCAAATTTGGGATCTTGGCATCATATCAGCCACTTGGACAGTATTGCGCCCTTGAAGAGTTAAAGGGAGAGGTGAACAAAATGTTGGCATTGCAAAGTGTTTTAAAGGAGAAAAGCGGGCAGAGAAGCCAAAAGGTTTAGGAGGAAATTCCTCCAAGCAATCTCCCATCTTCCCAGCTATTCTCCTGCTTGCTGCAACCTGCTAAAACACTATATTGGGGGAGAAGGGGAAAAAAGTTGGGGGGGGGCAGAGGGGAAGTGCATGGTAGGTGGTTGTCAGTCAGAAAATCCAGACTTCTCTGAAACTAGTTAATTCGAATTGCTTTAAAGACAATTTTTATGACTGCTACACAGCTTTCCCACTGATGACAGTTCTCTCAGACAGAAATCTGGAGATTTCTGGAAACCCATGGGCACCGCAGAAACACAATTTTTAGATTTGCAAATGACCATCAAGCCATAGTTGCCCCAAGATTTAATTTTTGCTTTGAAAGAGTAAGAAACAGAAAATAAGAGGAGCATCCAAGACAATTGCAGATTTATGTCGATGCTGCTCTTCCCCTTATGCAAATTTTACCATGGCATTGCTGTCATAGTAAACTCTGTCGAAGCACTGTCATACATTAAAACCCTCTGGCCTTCTCCAGAAAAATCATTTGATTAGAAATCATCATCCTTTATTATAAACTGTTACAAAGCCCCAAACTTGGTTATAAAGTGTTGATAGCCCACCACAAGCTATCCATGATGTTATATTCCTAAATCAAAAGTATTCTGTTAGCAGACAAATAATTCATTAATAAAAAATGTTGATGGAACAATGTGTGTTGTGTTTCCTTGAATTCTGTTTTTTAAAAAAATGACTGGTGATTACCATACTATAGGCCACACAATGCAAAAGACCAATCGGCTGTTAACTGACAATGCTGTTAAGTGTCATTTGGCTCTGATAATAGCATCTCTTAATACTAAAAATATTGCATATGCTGGAATTCTCCAGCCATTCATGCCCTGCCGCTCCTACCAGCGGGAATGGAGAATTTGGCACTCAGCCACATCTCCATTCGCTGTAGGGGGAGCTAACAATCCCAACTGTGGGTGAGGATAGAATTCGGCCCTACTTTTATCAACAGTGAGATAGTTGAATCTCTATTCTATGCAGGTGGTGGGAGAATTCCACTAGCTCCCCGTGGGGTCTTAACTGTCACTCAAGAATGAATGGCTATTTTCAAATTGTATGCTGATGATGTATGCACGTCAAGGGATGTATTTCCTATCATCAGTGCCATTGTACCCACAGCTTCAAGTAGAATATATGCCTGGATGTTTTTCACAGTTCTCATGAATAACGTTCACGAGCTCAGAGAGAAGTAGGTCTTTAACCTATTGTGCCATTCAGTTAGATTAAGGCTGTTCTACCTCTCAACTTCTTTTACCTGCATGTTTCATATTCCTTCATACTCAGCTCCCAAAAACAGTCATTATCTAGAACATTTAAATTGGCACAGTATGCACACACATCACTGAAATTTGACAGCTTGACTGAGAAAGTTTACTAAAACTGACTCTGAATATGTTAGAGTTTATAAGTCAGTGCTTCAGCCTGAGAGCTTGTTGTTGACATTAGAAAATACCTTGAGTTATATAGTGGTGTTTTATGACACTATCAGAAGAGGGCTATTGTATTACTATCACTGGTGGCTATTCAGTTCACGTACACATGCAGAAACTTGTTCCATTATTTCCTCTTGAAGTAAGATGATGCAATACCTGCCTTAGAAAGTCTTAAAAGGTAACAAAGAAGAATTTGGATGACATTAAGATCGAAGTTTATAAAGTCATCTAACCCAGAGATTGTTACACTTCTGTGATTTTAACTGGCTATTTTTATTTCTAATAAACAACCTTGTTTTCCGACTGAGCATTTAAATTTAAATCAGAATTAACTGAATAGGTGTGGCTCATACCTGGAATAATAAGAGAATGGCGTGATCTAACAAATGTCAAAGGAACAACATTGTGACAAGAGCAAATGAAATATTATATATAAACATACATTTGCAGACACTTGTTCCATTATTTCCTTCAAATAAAAATAGGAGATGTTCTAAATCGTCATCTATTCTGGTTAAACTTTTGAATAGGCAATTGGCCTTTTACACCCCTCAATAAGATGAGAAAAATAGACTAGTTTGCCTGGAGTTCCGGATCAGTGTTAAGGAAAGCTTACTGGCTTTGGGTCTGTGTAAATATTGGGGTTGGATAAGATTGCACCTCAATGTGATGCCTCAATGATGGAATAGTCTTCAGGTATTCATTGTCAAAGCACAAACAACAATAATGTCCACTTGGGCACCATGGTAAAGGGTGACCAGCTCCCATTGAACCATACTTCGAAAAGAAGTTCCTGATTTCAGACAAAGCAACTGAAACTGGGACTGTACTGATTAGCTGAAGTGGATGCGGAAGAGCTGCTATTGGAGGTCAGGTGACAGTGATTGCTATTGACATCAAGGCACCGTTTCAATTAGTGTGATATCAACGAGCAAAACTGGAGTCAGTGGGAATCAGAGGGAAAACCTCTGTTTGATGGAGTCATACCTAGCACAAAAGGAAGGTGGTTATGATTGTTGCAGGAAAAATTGACTCAATTCCAGGCCATCACTGTTAGAGCTCCCTGTCGTAGTACTTTGACCTAACCATCTTCAGCTGCTTTGTCAGTTACCATTCTTCCATTAGTTGATCAGAAATGGGGATATTTGCTGTTAATTTCATAATGTGCAGCACCATCTGCAACTCTTCAGACATTAAAGAAGTCCACTTGCAAATGTAGCAAGACCTGGGCAATATCCAGGCTTGGGTTAACAACTGGCAAGTAATATTCACCCCAAGAGCCAAGGGAATGAGCATCTCCAACAAGAGAAAATCTAATCATCGCCCCTTGACATTCAATGGCATTACCGATGCTGAAGCCCACATGGTCAACATCCTGGGGGTTGCCATTGACCAGAAACTGAACTGGACTAGCCATATAAATATTGTAGCTACCAGAACAAGTCAGAGGCTTGGAATTCTGTGGTGTATAACTCACTTCCTGATTGCCCAAAGCTTGTTCACAATTTACAAGGCACAAATCGGTGTGATGAATGCTTTCCACTTACCTGGATGAGTGCAGCTCCAACAACACACATCCTTAATACCATACAGGACAAAGCAATTTTCTTGATTGGTACAAACATTAACTCCCACCACCCCCTAAGGGCCTTTAGATGGCACCATTCAAACTCGCACTGCAACCATCAAGAAGGACAAATGCAACAGACACATGGGAATGCCACCGCCTGGAAATTCCCCTCCAAGCCACACATCATCCTGGCTTGGAAGTATATCATCGTTCCTTCACTGTCACTTGGCCAAAACCTTGGACACCTGTCCTCTCTAACACCACTGTGGGTGTATCTACATTACAGACTGCAGCGGTTCAGGAAGGCAACTCACTACCATTTTCTGAAAGCCAATTATAGATGGACAATAAATACTGGCTTTGTCCACATCCCATAAATGAATTTTCTATAAAAAATATTCAGAAGGAACCTGCACTTCAGTAGTTGACAGTTTTTATACCTTTAATTCCATTATCAAACACAGATGGTATGAATATTATGAGAAAAAGTCAGGGATGGGAATTAGGCCAAAATTCTGGAGGGTGATAAATAATATAAATTTCTCAGATTTTGGCCCCCTAGTTTTAGCTTGGCTGTGGATACACCAAGCTGCCCTGTCAAATTGCCTCCTTTCCACAGGAAAGCTGTTCCTTGCTAATAGACTTTTGTTATTTTGTTCATGGAAATTCACTTTGGGTGGAGATAAGGCAAACATAAAAGTGTGAGGATAGATAGAAATATGTGCAGAAAAAAGACAATTTTGAATCTGGTCCAAATATGGAAAAAAAGAAAAAATGATACATTTTTAAAGACATTAAGACCTCGCTCAATATTTCAACAAAATATATAGATATCCTTCTGACTAATTCCAAAAATTTTAAGAACTGGATGAAAGACATTACAAGACTGAACCTATGAAGTGCATAATAAAATGGGACTGAGCATGGCTTTAAAGAGATGTCATGTCTGACAAATCTGTTAGTATTCTTTGAGCAGATAATAAGGAAGTTAGATAAAGGAGAACCAGTAGTTGTGATTTATTTAGATTTTAAGAAGGTCTTTGACAAGGTGCCACAGAGGAGACTGTTAAGATAGAGGATTTGCTGATTGGCAGAAGGCAGACAATGGGGACAAAAGGGTCTTTTTCAGGATGGCAGCCAGTGACTAGTAATGTGCCTCAGGGGTCAGTGCTGGGACCACAGCTTTTCACAACATGCATTAATGATTTTAAGGAAGAAACTGAAGGCATTGTTGCTAAGTTTGCAGATGGTACAAAGATATGTAGAAGGACAGGTAGTATTGAGGAAGCAGGGGGGCTGCAGAAGGATTTGGACAGGTTAGGAGAATGGGAAAGAAGTGGGAAAGAGTGAGGTTGTGTACTTTGAAAGAAGAAATGGATGTATATGCTATTTTCAAAATGGGGAAATGCTTAAAAAATCAAACACAAAGAGACTTGGGAGTCATTGTTCAAGATTCTCTTAAAGTTAATGTGCAGGTTAGAAAGGCAAATGCAGTGTTAGCATTTATGTTGAAAGGGCTAGAATACAAGAGCAGGGATGTATTTCTGAGGCTGTATAATACTCTGCTCAGACCACATTTGGAGTATTGTGAGGAGTCTTGGGCCCCATAGCTAAGGAAGGATGTGCTGGTCTTGGAAAGGGTCCAGAGGAGGTTCACGAAAATCATTTTGGAATGAAGAGCTTGTCATATGAGGAACGGTTAAGGACTCTGAGTCTGTACACGTTGAGGTTCAGAAGGATGAGGGGAGATCTTATTGAACCTACAGGATACTGCAAGGCCTGGATAGAGTGGATGTTTTCAGTAATAGTAGGAAAAACTAGAACCCAGAGCACAACCTCAAGCTAAAGGGACGATCTTTTAAAATAGAGATGAGGAGGAATTTCTTCAGTCAGAGAGTGGCGAATCTGTTGAACTGTTTGCCACAGAAGCTTGTGGAGGTCAGGGCATTGGGTGTCTTTAAGACAAAAGTAGATCGGTTCTTGATTAATAAGAGGAGGTTATGGGGAAAAGGCAGGAGAATGGGGATAAGAAAAAAATTAGCCATGATTGAATGGTGGAAAAAAACTCAATGGGATGAGTGGCCTAATTCTGTTCTTATTTCTTATGGCTTTATTATGCGTGTAACCCTGAACAAAAATAATTTTCTGACTGTCAGAGAAAGTGACATTTTGTTATCTCTGAAGATACACCAACAACCCTGTGGGTTACAAAATCCATCTACATTTCATAATCCATTTACAACATGCACTGCAGGAACTCACCAAGGTTCCTTAGACTACATCTTCCAAACCCCTGACTGCCACTATCGAGAAGGACAAGGACCAGCAGATGCATGGGAATGCCTCCAACTAGAGGCTTCCCTTCAAACCACTCGTCTTCTCGACTGTTGGAAATATATCACTGCTCCTTCACTGTTGCTAGGTCAAAATCCTGGAACTCCCTTCCTAATTGTACTATGTGTACCTACACCACACTGACTGCAGCAGACACATAGGCCTGGTCACCAGAGAATCATTGTCTGCTTGGACAAAGGAACTCGTAACCTTCCTTTGAAATTCTTGCTGGTTTGAATATTAGCAACCTCAGGAACCTAGGTGAAGGAATATACAATTTTTGTCAAATCCAAAGTGGAGATTGTGAGTCATGTAACATGACCCCTTCCCTGGTTGGGAGATCCTGTCTTTTTAGACTGCAAAGCAGCTGATCATCTTCCATCTAGCAAGTAGCAACTCAGAAAAAAAGCTCTGCCCGGGTTTAAATGCCTGGCGCCCATCTACATTTTCCCCTGGGATGTTTGAACTTGGGCAGTACAGTGACACAGTGTTGAGAACTACTGCCTCACAGTCCCAGGGACCTGGATTGATTCCTGGCTTGGGTCACTGTCAGTGTGGAGTCTGCCCATGTCTGCATAGGTTCCTTCCGGATGCTCTGGTTTCCCCCCAGTGCAAAAGACACGCTGGTTAGGTGGATTGGCCATGCCAAATTCTACCTCAGTATACCCGAACAGATGCTGGAGTATGGTGACTTGGGGGATTTTCACAGTAATTTCATTGCAGTGTTAATATCACAGCAGGTTTACACCAATAAATAAACTTTAAATTTTAAACAATGCCTGTAAACAAAACGAGTTCTTCTTTGCATGCCTTTCTCGTCATGGAAGCACTTTTACTGGAACTATGTTTTTAATCTTGCTGATTTCTGTGAATGAATGCACCATTGGTCTTTGGACTTATGGGAAACAATAATTCCTTGCTCCATGGTCTTTGCCCTGTAGATATTTATTTTTCTATCCCTTTTTTATTGCATTAATGCACCCGAGGAGAGGGAGCGGTGCGGTGGGGGAGCTACATATTGACACCCCTCCCACTTTGTGCACACTAAGAAGTCTCACAATACCAGGTTAAAGTCCAGCGAGTTTATTTGGTAGCACAAGCTTTTGGAATGTTGCCTATTTATCAGGTGAGGGGGCAGTGCTCCGAAAATTCGTTATTCCAAATAAACCTGTTGGACTTTAACCTGGTGTTGTGAGACTTCTTACTGTGCACACCCCAGAGACGGCATTTCCTCATCATGAGTTTGAGTGTGTGCAAATAAACTAATCCTGTGAGTTTACTGTATCTCGAGTTTGCTGTTGGATTATTAATAAAAATTGGATCACACCAAAACTGAGATGTTGGAAACTAACACAATTCCCCATAAAAGGAGAAATCAAAATACCTTACCGTATATGGATGGGTGATGTGAAAAGAGATAAGAGTGGTTTAAATTGAATCTCTTCCTGTTTGTAACAATTTCTTAAGAATACCAGTGCTGTTTGCAGCCAATTCATTACATTTTTAAAAAATGTTAGCCCAGACTCTCCAGTCTAGGATCACTGGAAACCAGCCAACTGATCCAAATGGATGCAGGGACCCACAGAAATCCCGATGCACTGATTTACAGTGGGGATTACCCGGGAAGTTTGAACTTTTGACAAGTAATTTCCCTGCTCCTGAGCATCCTCCACGAATGCCTCTGATTTTGGGTTAGAGTCAGAGACATCAGACAATTCCAAATTACTTGCTTGGACAGTTACCCAGAAAATGCAAAACAGAAAATTCTAAATCTGACTCCTGGGTAAATACACTATATGACTACTGCCACCTCAAATTACTTTCAGTGACCAGCCTGATCCAAACCAACCTCCCAACTAAACCAGTCTACTACTGACCTGACTACCCTACCATATCTACCTGCTCACCTGCTGCCCTGCCATTGCTCATTCATTCGTAAATTCACCCCCTTTACTAACATCCATCTAGTCAGCATGTTATTGGCATTCATTGTAGATTGTACAGATCCTCAGAACCTCATTCCAAAATACTTGCAGTGAATGTAGCTGGGACAAAATTTAACACCCATTCTTTATTGATTTAACTTTGCAGCTTGTTGTGGTGCGGAATGTAAAAACAGTCATGGGAAACTGGCCCCGATATTAACTGCAAGCTTAGAAGGGAGCAAGGGAAATGATTTGTGGTTGGGAAGCATGCTTCCTATACAGCTCCAGTTGGTTGGCTTTTTGCTGGGCAGCTGCTAATTGGCTGCAACATGCTTTGTTCAGTGTACATAAAGGATCGAAGTGGGATTTTGTAGATTGTGTATTTTCATATCAGCCTTCTGCATCCTGCTGCAAAATGTAAAATTCACCCCTCCATATATAAGTTGCCATGATTTCCTGATGTGAAAGGAGTTGCATAAATGCAAATTATTCTTCTTGTGCCTGCTTTAGGCTCTGTCACTTAAATAGATCTTAATGTGATTTTGAAAAAGTATGTTCTTGCGGTGCCTTCTGAGGTCCATTCCCATCCTGTGATTTCATTCCCCCCCCCCCCCCCCCCCATTTCTTCTACTAACAATTGTTCTGATACTAAAGCGCATTTTCTAACACATAACTGATCAGAGTCCTTATTAGGAAGTCTATTTATCTGGGATAACACAGGGAATAGTCATTGCCATTTGGGCACAAGGCATCAAACATTTGTCTGATTGGTTTCACTCTGTGATCTTTCTCAGAAGAGGAATGCTGGAGAAAATCTGAAGGCAATTTGGAGGATGACAAAAATGACTTGAATCGAATGAATTATGGTGAGATTTTATGAAGACCTGTATTCAGGTCTGAACACTGTTTTATAGCTGGAGTTGGCACATCTGGAAAACTTCACATGGCCTTCTCTTGAAAGAAAGGAGATGTTTCATTCACTCCTCACTTAAGGAGTTACAGTGTCCACCTCCCACAGTTTGCAAACTATAGAGTGAATTCCATACTCTATCATATCACTGTCAACATCAAGCCAAATAAAATCTTCCTGATGTTCTGTATTAATAACTATCTCAGCTGCACTTTATAATGATGGGAAAATAAAACAGATAATCAGTATAAACTGTTAAACAAAGAATAAAAATTGATGTGGCTGCTGGAAACCTCTCTGTAGACTCATTATCAACTCAAATGGCATCTGTTCTTGGTCAGCCTGGGCCATAGCTTTTCAGTGAAAGAAGATGTGCAGAAATTGAAGGTAGAAATTGGAATTTCATAGAAAATAGAAGCAGGAAGAGGCTGCGAGCCTGCTCCGCCATTCATTTTGATCATGGCTGATCAAATTCAATATCCTGATTCTGTCTTCTCTACACACCCCAATATCCATTGATCCCTTTAGCCCCAAGAGTTATATTTATAGAAACATTAAATTTTCAACTTGAAAAAAGCAGAGATTTTTTTCCTCCAGTGAGAACAATAGCTCAAGCCAACTGGATCAATATGGATATTTTCCCAAGTCCTTTATGTTTTCTCAGTCACAGATATAATCAAGATTGTGCTGCAGTTGAATCATGCAATCTGCTCCTGATTACACTATTAGTCAAAGACAATAAAAACGCAAAGTAGGAGCAGGAGTAGACCGTGCAGTTTATTGTGCCTGCTCTGCTATTTAATACCATCATGTCTGATCTTTGGCTTCAACTCCAATTTCCCCTTCCATTCCTTATGTTCCTTGATATCCTGGGACCAAAATCCTGCTAATCTCAGCCCCAAATAAATCCAGTAATGCACATCTTGCTTTTGCTGCAACTCTGTCAGTACCCCTACTCCATCTGCTGGGGATGCAGGCATTTGGGTGTTGGTCCTTCTGCTTGCATTGGAAGAAAATACTATGCTGATTTTCATTTTCTTCCTGCAATTCAATCTGCCATTCTGTGCACCTGCAATTCATTCAGTTCTTGGACATAAGGAACTATACACTCAGACTCATTTATAACACATTTCCAAACACAGGAATGCAAGAAGAATTATTCACATTTTTTGACTTTGGTGGTTTGGGAAGCTGGAAGAATATTGAAGAGTTGAACCTTCCTTTAAGGCTAGCCTGAGTGAAGGGAAAGCTTAAAAAAACCCTGCAAAACCTTGAATGTGTTTAAGCATACATCATGTGAAGGAAAGAAAAAGATGGTTTGATCTTTTGTTGAGGCTGTAAGCTCTTTACTTCTGCAGTAAATGAAGCTCAGTGTGTTCTGATGTTTCTTTAAGGGATTGTGCACAGTTGTACTACAGAACAATACAGTGTTTCATGAATTGAATAAAATGTTTACAGAGATGTATTCAGACCGTAAATATACTTTCAAAGCTGTCTCTGCGCAATGAAAGCTCAGTGAAAACCTTTTGTCTGCAGATCTCGGCTTCCTCCAGTGATCACAGCGACCTAGAAAACCACCAGTTGGCTGACCAACTGCATCAAGACAGTTCACAATACAAGAATGAATCTAGCACAGTTAGCTTTGTAACTTAAATTTCAGGTATACTTGTAATGGAAGAGAAAAGTGTGTGAAAGTCTGAAGGTGAAATCCAAATAACTCAGGGATAAGAGAGAGAATGCAACTCAAGAGAATCTGGTAGCAGTTTCCCAGAAGAAATATACATTGCTATTAATGAACCAGACTGCATAATTGTTAAAGTTTAAAACATATTGGAGGGTGAAATTGGTCTTGGGCAGGGTGTGGTTAGCGCAAAATCATAATAATGGATCAATGGTCCATTTTATATCCTGCCTGATTTTATTTTGCATCAAGGTCAATAAGAGAGAAAGTCTGGCAGGATGTACAATGGGTGCCGACTTCCATTGCTCATTTAGTATTTAACTACCTCCCCCCCCCCCCACCCCACCCCACCCCGGCCCACACACTGCATGCCCATATCTCAGATGCCCAGATTGACTTCATCCCCATTGATTTCAATGGAAGTAAAGCTGTGGATACCTAGTTCACAATTTTGTCAGTACCTGGCTGCCTGTAGACCTTGCTGCCGCGGTAAAAGGTCTTGCCAAAATTGACAATCATTTTCTGTCTGTATCAGCAGGGAACTCAGAGATAAGCAATTTTCAACACCAGAAATAAGCAGATGTTTCTGATGTACAGATTTCTTAAAGATATCTCTTTTAACGTTGATACGTAGGTGTAAGTAATCTACAGGTATCATTGTGACAGCTATTGATGGCTCTCATATGACAGATCAGTGTTTCCTCTGCTAAACATGTATCATAATATTAACAATATTGTTGAAGAAACATATATATCCATATGTGTGTTCCAAGAAGAGCACCAATAATTCAATAGTATGTTGACATGCTTTGACAGAAGAAATATAATTGTGAGCTTATACATTGGTGATGTCTGTCAAAATGTCTGTGTGGGGCCTAATTTTGCAGTTAAGTTATGTCAGCAGAGACAGTTTCATTTCTTTTTGACAGGGTTCTCAATCACAGCTTACAGAGTTTTTAACTAATCTATATATCGCCACTCATCCAAGCATCTTATGTCAAAGGGCACAAGAAAGATTGAAGAATTGGAAAAGAAAGGTAGTAAATTGTGGCACAAAATGAGCTTGAATGGTCTCACTTTGAAGTTTTTTAATCCAGAAGTTCAACCCCCACCATCCAACTTATTTTTCACCATCCACTGCTAAACTTGCAAAACAAAGAGATGCTCCAAGCATTTATCCCTTGATTCCTTTGCTGATCAACATAGAAAATACTACATCAACATGTAATGATGCATATCATGCTTCAAATGGCTATAGTGAAACTAAAGACTTCAGGTATGAGCTATTTTCTTGGGTGAAGGTCGTTATGTAATGAGAGATGGATATATTACAAGGAGAATGTGCCATCTTGCTATAGCGAGAGATCACTAGAATCATAGAATCCCTACAGTGCAGAAGACGTCATTTGGCTGTATTGACCACAATCCCACTCAGGCCCTCTCCCCTTAACCCTACTTCTTTACCCTGCTTATTCCCTGACACATATTTAACATGGCCAATCCACCTAGCCTGCACATCTTTGGAGTGTTGGAAGAAAACAGAGTGCTTGGAGGAAACCCATACAGACATAGGGAGAATGCCCAAACTCCAGTTAGTGACCTGAGGCTGAAATTGAACCCAGGTCCCTGGCGCTGTGAGGCAACCAGTGATAGCCACTGTGCCACCCAATGAAATTAATAGATTTTGAATCACAGAAGTATTGGCAATGTCAAGTGATGCAAACGAGAGCTTCACTGAAACCATCAACTGATTTAATGGTTCAACAACCTGAATGGCTGCTGAGAAACAGCTTTATCAAACTTATCAGATGTTTATAATTTTAAAAATAAGAAAGCGCACATTTGGTTAGTAGTAAATGTTCAGCAGCATTTTCTGGACTCCAACTCTGGGCATGAGTTTCTGTAACTCATCTTCAAACTGCAAGCTACTTTGATGAGCTACTTACTCTTTACAGTTATGGTCTTGAATCCAAGTGCCTTGCCTTTTGTCTGTCAGCTCTCAAAGTTGATTCACATTGAATCTACAATGCTGAGGATTGGCGTTGGAAACTAGGCTAGGTTAAAAGTTGAGGCAGGAAGCCAGAAATTGAGTTTAAAGTTCTGAAACTAGGTGAGTCTCGTGTCAGAAGCAAGGATCTCAGAGCAAATATAATGGAGTATGGAAACAGAAGAGAATAATGAAAGAAAATTTAAAAAGATAAAAAAGAGTGCAGGCCCACTGTCTGAATATATTTAAGGAAATAGATTTCTAGACTCTAAAGCTGCCAATAATGCAAGGAGCATGTGGAGTATGCCATTGAGACAGAAGTTTTGCTGTAATCATATTGAATGGCAGAGTAGGTTTGAAGGGCCGAATAGCCTACTCCTGTTTCTATTTTCGATATTTATAAAAGACAAATAAATTGCAGTGGGTCCTTTTTATAATTCGTTTAAACTGTTGCTGTGTATAATTGTATGTTGTA
Organism: Sphyrna mokarran; assembly: GCA_024679065.1. Lineage (NCBI taxonomy): Eukaryota > Metazoa > Chordata > Chondrichthyes > Carcharhiniformes > Carcharhinidae > Sphyrna > Sphyrna mokarran. Next base: position 55,621,059 of record JAGIQG010000006.1, on the reverse strand, counting down.
CAATAATAGTGTAAATATGTTACATTTTGCCCAGGACTAATGCAGTAAGTCTCTTTAGTTCCCATCACAGCCTTACTCCCACCTCCTCTACACTTCAACCATTCCTCGTCTACAGTCGAACCTTGGGCAGATGTTGCCATTTTGCCCTCAACTCCATATAGGCCCTATTTCATTAGGTTGAGTGTTTGCTGATCCCAATTGCCAGATGAGAGATCCTACCCTCCACGTCTACTCCTTAATGTTGTGCTCAGTTCCCTACCTGACTGCTCTGTTTTCAATCATGTCATGTGAGAATCATTTCTCCACCCAATACTGCTTTGCTCCCTGCACATGTTCAGTTCTCTACATAAACATCTCGACCCACTGTCCTGTTACGCCAACAACTTGGAAGCAATGGCATGGATGACCTACCAGTAGTGAAATAATACTTTGTGCATTTTCTCGTGCCATCAGTGGAACAGCAAAACTTTTGGGGGAATTTACTGTTATGACATTTGGCTTGGAATCCGTGTATGATTAATTTGGATGTTTATTCATAAACATCGAAAGTTTTAACATGACTGTTTTAAGTCCACATTAAGTGACATATTATAAGATTATTTGATTAGCACCAACTAGGGCTCTCATGTTAACTATCTTCACTGCAGCTTGTTACATGCCTGGCTAATTTGATTGTCAAAGAAAAAATAAAGCATACATGCAAGTGTGATGCAGAAAAGAGAGTCCTACACAGAACATAACACTAGTATTCTTCTAAATCATCCTTTAGCTTACTTGCTCAAAGAAGATGATACTTTCTCAAGAAAGGATTGCGATGCAGTGAAGTTCGATAGATTGATTTGTGAGTTCAAAGCATTGTCCATGAGCAGAGATTAATTGACTGAGATTTTCATCGCTGGATTTTAAAGAATGAGAGATGATCCAATTTAAATGCAAAGAATCATTGATGTTTTGGCACAGTAAATTTGTGAGTGGCTTTTTTCCCTGGCTGGAGTGTCTGCAAGTCTCACTACCACGGGTTGGCAATTCAGGGCTGATATGAGGAGAACTTTATTCAGTCAGAGGGATGTGAATCTTTGGAATTCAGTCTAGAGAGTTGTGAATATTCAGTTGTTACTTATATTGAAGCCTGAGACAAATTTGATTTTCGGATGTTAATGGAATTGAGGGATATAGGGTTCAGTTTGAAAAGTAGCGTTTGAGGTAGAAGATCAGCAGTAAACTTACTGATTTGGCAGCATAGGCCCACAGAGACATCTGGCCTATCCCTGCTTCTATTTCGTCAGTACTGGATTCCAGTATCTCATTTTAACCTGTATCAGATAGAGAGAACAATGAATTTATAGGAATAATTGGAAATTAACAGGTTAATTCATTTCAATATTGTAAGAGCAGCACTTCACTTATTTCTTGTTATCCAAACCTCCAAAGTGAGATTGTCGTTCTGCAATTGCTCTAAGAAGCTTGACTTTTAAACTTGGAAAAACCTACAGCTGGGTTTTGCTTCCAGGGCTGCCATGTGCCTATGCTACTTGGCCTGAGTGATTGCTCTTCATATGTGAGTCTTGAGAATGGGTATCACAGCCAGCCTGAGTCCTTGCTCATCTATCGCCCACTTATGTTTGTGACGCACTGACAGCGTGTGTGCACATGTACACCCACACACACCAGTACAGGCCCCAGCAGGAGTTAATACATAACAAACATTTCCAAAGCGCTAAGGAGGTTAATTGGAGCACATCATCCTTGCGTCAGTAAAGATTGAAGTTAGAATCTTGAATCTCTTTGCTGGATAGCCTTGTGAGGGCCCAAGAGAATAGCGCAGTTCCCATTAAATCCTGGGCCACAACTATATTATGATTGGGTCTCAGTTATTTATTTAGTGAACCTGATTGATATTGCTCCAGGGAGTCCCACATTAGTCACTTTTGCCCTCTCCATTAGTCAGGGGAGATTTGTCGCTACTGGGAGACTGTTGCAGGTCTCTCCCCTGATTAAGTGGGCCCAGTCGCAATGTTGTCTGCTGCAGCAGGTTGCATTAAATCGAGCTCCAAATGTCAAGGTGATGATTCATATCCTTGATGGATAGTGACATTTCTACAACAGAATTAAGGTTTGTGTCATTAACACTGTAGCTTCATCTTAACAGTAGTATGATTGATGATTGGAAGGTTCTATGCCTGATTTATCTTGTATCATCGTTTGGTCCAACTAGATTTCTATAAATCACAATCTTTTCGCTGTTCCAATAGAGATTCTGATTTTCAGGTATTTCTTGTGTTACAACTTATTGGCATTATTGGCATAATTTTGGCAATGTTTAATTACTTTAGATTTAGCTTAGATTCCTCCACTTTCCTTACGCTCACAAGAAAAGTGAAAGGGTGAATCTCGTAGAAGGACGTGTCCTGTGGGCGGAAATTTGGTGACTTGTTTAATAAGGGAGAAAGCAGTCTGTTAATGAGTGCCACTTTCAATTACAAGTGTGCATTTTCAGATACAGTTATTACATTTCTAAGTTGTATTGCAGTGATGTTAGTTACAGCCTCCGATCACCAATACAGTAGAGAAGATGAGAATGAACCCCAAGCATTTGCTGAAATTTACATCCAAGTTTCCCTTGGAGAATGGGCTTTTCCAATCTCAACTTCATTGTCCGTCAGATAGAAACTGTTCCCAGAGAGGGGGAGAGTGTTTCCTTTTATGATGTTGAAACTTGACTCTTGAACATCTCCAAAATGTCTTAGGAGACTTTGGGATGTTTGCAGCCTGCAATTTCTTGTCTCCCTGATTGAGAAAAATGTCAAATATTTGTCGGCGTTGGGCAGAAGGGAAGAAGAATTGGTGAGAGTAGGCACAACCCTGCAATGAAAGTGAGACCTGTGTAATGCAGAAAGATGTCGTCTTTTCACTTCAATGGACAAACATCTGCTAATGTGGAATTTTTTAAACTTACTAATGCTGAGATCTAACAATCACAGTGCCTTGTAGTAGCAAGTTTGCATGACAGATATGCCTGTTGCATACTTGTTCATGCAGGTTTGGCAATTTCCTTGAGCCTTTAGTTAGCCTCACACTTAAGTCAGAAATTTTCATTTAAACATAGAGCAGAAAAATCTGCAGAAAATAGTGCTTCTCTGATTTGTTATTTGAACGAGTATACAGTGATGGGAACATCTGCCTAACTACCCTGACATGTGGGGTATTGGACTTAAAAAATAGATTCAGCAATGAATGGCTGTCCAGTGACAGCTGCATTGAATTGCTATTGATTGGGATCATTTACCAAACACATTTGGCTGAGACAAGATTGCCAAAGTGTAAGTAAGAGCTGGCAACTGATCAGCGTTTAGCAAGAGCTTAACAGCCTGTCTTGACAATAAAATTTGACCAACAAACAGGTTGCTTCTGAACTATTGCAACCATGAATGAACCTATCATCTTTTGTGAACTACAGCAACCAGATCCTCCTTAGCAATCTTAAGCCGACAAGTTTCAAAGATGCAAACATATCTGCAATTATTCCAACCCAAAAGCATCTTATTGCAATTGTCTACATTGAGAAGGTCTGCAGTATTTCCTCAGTGTGTCCACATCACTTGCAGCACCATGGCACAGCGGTTAGCACTGCTGCTTCACAGCGCCAGAGACTCGGGTTCAACTCCCGGCTTGGGTCATTGTGTGTGGAGTTTGCAAATTCTCCCTGTGTCTGTGTGGGTTTTCTCCGGGCATTCTGGTTTCCTCCCACAGTCCAAAGATTTGTGGGTTAGGTGGATTGGCCGTGCTAAATTGCCCCTTAGTGTCAGAGGAATTAGCAGGGTAAATGCTTGGGGTTATGGGAATAGGGCCTGGGTGCGATTGTGGTTGGTGCAGCCTTGATGGGCCAAATGGCCTCCTTCTGCATTGTAGGATTTTATGATTCTATGATAACTCTCACATCTACCTGTCAATGTGGACGACTGCAATGCTGTAGTTGTACCAAAATAACATGTAGCTAGCCCTTGTGAAATGGGCTTCAACATTGCAGCCAGTTATAACCTTGTGTTCATCGCCTTTTCTGTGATTATCTTGTCAAAAACCATACCTTGTGCATGTGATTTTATGCCAGCAGCAAACTGGGCTGCTTGATGCCTTTGTTTTGATCATTAATAAAGACGATGACAGGTAATGGAATTATCACAGAATCATGCAAGACCCCGTTGGTGATTAGGCTGTGGAGTGCTTCTAGTTAAAGTATCGTGTATTTTTAATGTAAATACAGCCATTCTGCTCTTTAACCTCTTCAAAAATGTAATCAAGTTGGTTTGACAAGCCCTACTTGTCCAGAAATCACGCTGGGATTCCCAATAATTGCTATTCTTTCTGGATAATCTTCCAGCACATTTTAAATAATCGTTTGCCAACATGTACATAACTGAATTCAAACTCAGAGGGCTTACTTACTGCCCTTTTCAAATATGTGACACATACATATCTGCTTTGTCCATGAAAATGATGTAGACCTTAGTGGATTGTTTACAATATAAACCAGTGGTTCACATATTCCCATGTCCCACATGGGCCAAGACATTGGGACAACTCTTAGATTTAACTAAATTATTTCTTTTGAAATAATTTTGGGTTAAATTGTCAAAATGAAAAATGACATTGGAGTGGTACATTTGTACTTCTGCTGTCAGAGATGGAAGTCAGAAGTTATCACATCATTTCAATGAGGAAAGATTGAGTGCGTTTTTATCTTGAATGTAATGACTTCAGATTTTGTGGCAGGTGAGTTAACAAGGGTCATAAAAACGTGATACTGCTATGATTGTACTTTAATCCATAAAGTACAGAATATTTTAAAATATATTTCTTTCAATTGGCAGCTTGTACGAACTGATTTTTCTGCTTATGTATGAGGTGCTAAGAAATGAGAAGGCATATGTACAGGAAGAGTAGAGATATCCACCTAACAGCAGCTGTTTCAGCTTGACAGCAGGTCATGTATGCCTGTCTTTTCATTCATTATAGCCATTAGATCCTGCTTGTTCCACCAAAAGTGAGAGAAAAATTCCTAATGAACGGTTCTAAAATTTTGAAGGTTAGATTCCTAAGCTACTTTTAAGTCTGTCATGACCAGTAATTTATTCCAAGCTCTGCCAGAATGAGGTGTGTGTAGGTCAAAATTAAATAATCTAAATGTGATGATATAAATGGGTAAACCTGCAATATTGTGATAAGGCACTGACAGCACTGGTGTAATCTCGTCATAATCTCATCCTGTTGAGATTTGTGCGTAACCATATATCATTCCTTTTGTCAGATTGTTGACAGTTTATTTCAAGGACAGTTGATATAGTTTGGATATAAGGAACCTGGTGCAATCTCCAAATTGTTAACACAAATATTCTGAAAATGCGTTTAATTTGTTTGCTGTACAGTCCTTTTTAACAGGTAGGCTGTCAAGGTAGAATTAATGAAGATGAATTAGTGAAGTTCTGAACACTCTAAAGTGCAGACAACAGGTTTTTGACTGAAACAGAAGAAGAGCCTCCCAGTGTGCAGTGCTCCTATTCGCCTGACCTTTTACATCAGCACCTTACCACAGAAGCATCATCCCTGAGGCAGGAAGGTGATAAAAAACCAAGCTGTAAAAGAACTGTGTGTGTGAGCACATGGGCACGTGCGTATTTACTTCAAATGTTTTTAATATGAAACAAGTAAACTGATAGCACAATTCAAATATTATCCATCACTCCTCAGTAGGTGTGGCAAGTTAAGTATTTTCATACTTTAGATAGGGTGTCAAAGAGAATAAGCAAATTCCTAAAATGTTGATTATTATGAGGTAAACTATAGCCCCTTTCATATTAAATGATCCTATTCTTTGCTGAGTTCACTGATGGTCACTGTATTTAGATGGTTGAACTGAAATATGATATCCTGAGGTAAAACCTGGATACTATTGCACTTGCTACTGCGTGAATGAAACTGTAGCTACATTTATATTAAAAAATGTATTCTGTTGAAATTAAAGCTGTTGAGAAGAGATCAAGTCCAAAATGGGATTTTCTAAAAATTCCTGCCCTATTGAATTATGTTCTTGCTTCATTAAGGTGATGTATCTTAAAAGTGCTTTGCAGTAACAAAAAGGTAGATTTTGAAGATGTATCTCTCAGCTTCATACACTTCGGCAGCAGATGTCACACAAATTAGATCAGTTTACTCTTCTCTGCTGGTGCTGGTATTCTTGAGGATGTCAATGTCAGTTGGCTTGCATCAGTTTAATGAAGCAGAGGACAATGGCTTTAGTGATCCATTATTACTGTGAGTGATATTAGAAACAGCCAAATTAGAAACATCCAGGAAAATGAGGGAAATCACAAAGGTTAATGTTGCTATTGTGCACTAAAAAATGTATGCAAGACAATTAAGATGCATTTTCACAATGCCAGAGTACTAGGATTAATATGACAAGTTTATAACTGCAGAACATTCTTATCGTGAAACTTGATCTTGTGGGAATTAATTTAATACTTAGAGTGAAGAACTTGTTATTCATTGTTTAATTGGCAAGCAGCCAGTCAGGAAGTGAACTGACTTGACTGTTTTACTCTGACCTGTAAAAGCACTGGTGCCATTTTATCTACACCAAACAGGCAGACATTTTTAAATGTATGAAGTCAGTTCATATCCAGGAACTGTGTATCTCGTTGGCCTGCTCAATATGACTGAAACTCGTTTCTTTTGCTGTTTTATTATTTGACCTGTAAGATTATTCAGTCTGCTTCTCATGGAGGAGTGGCACAGTGGTTAGCACTGCTGCATCACAGCACCATGGACCCAGGTTTAATTTCAGCCTCGGCTCACTGTCTCTGTGGAGTTTTCACATTCTTCCCATGTCCGAGTGTGTTTCCTCCCACAGTCCAAAGATGTGTGGGTTAGGTTGATTGGCCATGCTAAATTGACCCTGGTGTCAGGAAGATTAGCAAGATAAATATGTGGGGTTATGGGAATAGGGCCTGGGGTGGGATTGTGATCGTTGCAAAATCAATGGGCTGAATGGACTTCTGCACTGTAGGGATTCTGAGTGAAGCTGTATCGTTGTAATTTTTATTGTATTGTTAGAGTCTGGAGGTCTGTACATTATTTTATCAAGGGGAACTGCACAATAACCTGGTCGAATTTGTACCAAAAATGGTTTGCTTCAGGTGCTGAGAGCAACTTCATTTGGAGTCACTAAATTCAACCACAGCCAAGGCAATCTATCTCCCTGAAAGCATTACACAGTTATGGGCAAGTGCAAGAGAGGTGATAACCGTCATTGCCTGTTAGGTCTCTGCTGTTTTTTTAAAAAAAAGTCATACCTGCTTATTATATGAGGCTCAAAGAACTTCATGCTGTGTCGCCATCATATTGTCAGGAATTTTATCTTCAGAGAAGAGATTCTCTCCACTGAAGTGCCGCAGAATATTTTCATAATTTAGTTCTGTGCCAAATCCCCTACAATTGATAATGGAAGTTGTTTCTGCAGGTATGTTAATTTGTTGATGTTCTGGTTCCAGTGCAAATTACTAGAAAATAGTAACTTATTGGCCTCTGCTCACCTAACTGACTCTTCCTGGTTTTATTAATCACCTAGGCCATGCTATACAAGGCGCACTTTTAACATTTGTAAATGACATGTAACTCGGAATTATTGTGAACCATGAGGAAGATAGTGAAGAATTCCAAAAGGACTTAAGCTAGTTGGATGATAGTAGATAGAATTTGGTGCAGAGAAGTGTGAAGTGATTAATTTTGATAGGAAGAATGCAAAAATTATGTAAAAAAAAAAGGTACAATTCGGGAAGAGGTGCAAGAGCAGAGAGACCTGGGTGACCTTCAATATCATTGAAGGTGACAACTGGAGTATTATGTCTGACTTTGGATACTCGAGGCACAGTGTTGGCATTGCTGCCTCACGGTGCCAGGAACCTGGGTACAATTGCTGGCTTGGGTCACTGCCTGTGTGGAGTTTGCATGTTCTTCCCATGTCTACGTGGGCTTCCTCCCACAGACTGAAAGACACACTGGTTAGATGCATTGACCTGAACAAGTGTCGGACTATGGCGACCAGGGGCATTCACAGTAACTTTATCGCAGTGTTAATGTAAGTCTTACTTGTGACTAATAAATTAACTTTAACTTTTAACTTTACGTTAGAGAATGTGCAGAAAACATTCATGAGAATAATTCCAGATTATGACGAGCTTCATTTATTGAGAAAAATTGGAGAAGTTGGGATGCTCAAGGAGAATGGAGGTCTGAGAGAGATTTGATGGAGGTATTCAACATTATGAGGGTTTGCACAGAGAGGAACTGTTTTCATTAGTGGAAAGATGGAGAACCAGAGGGGGGAGTTTTAAAATAATTGGCAAAAATGAGCAATTGTGATATGAGGCAAGACTTTTTCATGCAGCTTGTGGTTAAGATCTGGAAAGCCCTGTCTGGGAATGTAATGAAGACAGAGCCAATTGAGACTTTCAAAAGATTGGATCATAATTTGAAGAGGAAAAACATGTACGTGATGAGAAAATGGTATTGGTAGCAATAAGTGAATTATTCCTTCTATTTTGGAATAATTCTGTGGTCTAGATTTTCACGCCTCCATTTGTGTTGGTATGGAAATGGGGTGGCCAAAAAATGGTCACTGAGCAGTACTGGAAGAAACGTTGCTTTTATTTTCCCCTGTGGTCATTTGACAGGGCTTGGACAGGAAGGCTGCTCATCAGAGGTCAGAACTTTCAGGATTTTTACTGGGGTGGGCAGAATTCCGATCCCTTTTGTGCAACCCCTTCACTAATAGAGAAGACTTGGGAATACCCAGGATGGTTGGACAGAGCACTTTTAGGGGTTTAATGATGGCATTGGAGACAGTTTTACATGGACAGAGATTAGTAAGAAAGTGGGTAGGTACAGAGGAATGACTCCAAGAAATGACTACGTTTTGGGTTGGCATCGCTTTTGATGGGGTTTCTCCAGAGGCCCAGGAGTCTCATTTCTGCACTTTAAAGTGCTGCCAGCTATTGCTCAGACATATTGTCACCATTTATAAGGGATAATTGGAACTTATGAAGAAATGGCTAGTTCGCTGTAGGGGCTGTTTCCCCACAGTTCCTGCTTTTGATCTACCGATTAACACGATGGACTCACAAAGTGGGGCTTTCCAGTGGGAAAATTTGCATTTCCCGGCACCCAGGTGATGGGTGGGATTGGTTTTAGTCCTGGGTGATTTGGGATCTGACCAAGGTCATTTTGAGTTACACCCTGGCAGGCAAAAATGGAGAATGGAGCAATTGGTGACCTTTAAAGTAGAGATGGTTTTGCTTTCAGTTTAATTACATTGCCACAAGGCCAAAGGAGAGGATAACCAAAGCTAGAATTCCCTGAATGTTTTGAGATTTGAAGAGTATGATAGAGGAATAAAGCGGTTAGCTCGATAATGCAAGGAAGAATCAGGCTGGATGTGAAGCAGTCTAGATATCAAGTGGAAAAGGGAATGAGGACAATGGGACAGCACAAGAATTGATTGGCAAACAATGCACAAGGGAATCTAAAGATCTTTTGTTGACATATTAACTGTAAAAGTGTTGTCAGAAAATTTGTTGGATTCGAATTAGGAGCCACGATGAAGATCTGTTTGCAAATGTGGAACGTGTGAATGAGGTACTAAATGAGTCCTTTATATCATTGTTTATTGAGGCAGATGACTTTCCCAATGGCATGGTAAAAGAGGAGGTTGCCGGATCACTGGGTGAGATGAAAAGAGGAAGAAAAGGGCTTGAAAGGCTTGACAGTCTTTAATGTCGATAAGCCAGCCAGGGAAATGGAAGGCATCTTTGGGAAGTAAGGAAAGAAATTGCATAGGTGCTGGTCACTCTTCTTTCTAGTCCTCTGTGGATGGGGAAGCAGTAGGGAGTCTCAGACGACTCACCTGATGAAGGAAGACCGTTTCCGAAAGCTTGTGGGATTACTATCACATAAACTGGTTGGACTTAAACCTGGTGTTGTGAGACTTCTAACTGTGTTTACCCCAGTCCAATGTCGGCATCTCTACACCGTGACTACCATGAAAGAGCAGTGCCAGTGGACTGAAGCATTGCAAGTATTTATACCCCTGTTTGAAAAGGAGAAAGGATAAATCTGACAATTACACATGTGTTAACTTGAAGTTGGTGCAGTGGAAGCTTTTAGAAACAACCTAGGAGAAAACAAACAGCCACTTGGATAGGTACGGACTGACAGAGAAGAACTTCCAGGGATTTGTTGATTGAATATTTTTAATGAGATAATGAGAAGATGGATATATACATGAAAACTTGTACTGTAGCAAACCGTGAGGCTGGTAGTAATAGACTTCAAGGTAATGTGTAGGCTGGTGTGATGGGCAGACACATGGCACACAAACTTGGACACAAGTTGTTAATCTGATACATTTTGTTAGGAAGGATGAGAAAAGACAATACAGGCTAAATTACACATCTGTAAAAAAAAAAAATTGCGAGAAACCTGGGCATTTTTGCATGCAGATCTTTAAAGGTGAATGGGACAGTTAACAAAGCCTTGACTAGAACATGAGGAATCCTAAACCCAAATGGAGAAATAGGTTCAAAAACCAGAAAATTATGCTAAACACCAGTTCCACATTGGCTGGAATACTATGTCTTATTCTTGGCACCACACTTTAGGAAGGACGTGAAAGTTTTGGAGCGAATACGGAAGAAATTTACTACAATGGTTCTAGGATGGCAGAATTAGTTACGTGGATACATTGGAGAAGATAGAATTGTTTTTGGAGCAGAGGTGACTGAGGAGGTTTGTTAGCGATATTTACTATCATTAAAGGTTTAAGCAGAGCAAAGAAAAATGGTTTCCAAAAACTGAGGGTTGATTAACAGAGGGCACAAATTTAACCTGATGGTCAAAATAACCTGAGGCAAACAATTTTTTGCACAGAAAGTAATAAGTATTTGCAGTATACTGTATTTGATCCCATGATGGATATAAATTTAATAATTGCCTTCAAAATGGAGTTGGATATATAGTTGAAGGAGAAATGTTTGCAGGGCTATAATGAAAGAGTGGAGGAATGGGATTAACTGGATTGCTCTTTATAAGAGTTGGCATAGACACAATAGACAGAATAAATTCCTGCTGACTGTACTATTCCATGAATCTATAATTGGGTCATTGAGTTGTGACAAAGCTTCACATGTCGTGGTAGAAACAGCCTAGCAGAGAACTGAACTTGAAATAGTAAGTTTTACATCATGTCCCTTATGTTGAACAATATATTTAACAATTCCAGACTTCTGACTGCCCTATATCTTGACTGAAGAATTTGAAATGATAGCCTGTTGAGAATAATTACACCTTTTGGTTATACTTCAATAGAGCAGAAATCAAGAATTTGTTTAAAATAATCCTGAAACGAATGACAAAAAAAAATCTGAAATGAATTACTCATTTGATGGAATTCATCTAACGTAGGCTTATGTCACACCAGGTGGGAGATAAGTAGTGAAGTGCTTGGCATTGGCATTTTAGGAAGAATCCTGTGGTGTACATAATGCAGCTGGCACCAAGAGTCGAGTTGTGTTCTCTGTATTATGCAGACTGGTCTCTGTATGATGAAAGTGATTAGTAAAGTCTTGTTTGCTGGAGCAAAAATTGTAGAGAGGGAGTATCATGGCCCTGCATAGAGTATATGTTTTTTCCCTCCAGCAGCCAAACACAATGTCCACAGTCATAATAGGCTTTGTTTCATTTTGCTACACAAGAAAGATTAAAGATCAAAAACAAGGTGCTTAAAGCCTGTAAACTAATTAGTTTGCCACATTGTTTACTTTGGGATCTTGAGATATAAAACATGTCTATCCATCCGTGAAATATACTCTGCCCGATTGCTTTTTCAATTTATTTTTTGTTAGTATCATGAGAAACAGGCAAAATATAGGGCCTTGATCCTGTCTAGTGAGTGAACATGACATCTTGTCATATTAAGGCTGACATGGGAGGCCTTTCTAATACCCATGTATAAATACCAGCTTCATTTACACTATCTGAGGTAACATTGCACAAATGATGTCATACAAGACCCAAAGGAATTCCTTTTGTTGTAGGGAATGACTTGGCACAGATGATGGCTGCACAGTATTGGGGCTCGACTGAACTGAAGGAATGTTAATTAAGTTGCTGGGTAAGCATGAAAAAGTGGGGACAGATGTTTGATATGCCATAATGTTCAAATATTCTAATAATTAAGAACATAAGAACATAAGAAATAGGAGCAGGAGTAGGCCGTACAGTCCCTTGAGCCTGCCCCGCTATTCAATAAGATCATGGCTGATCTGTAGTGGTTCAGTACCACTTTCCCGCTTTCTCCCCGTAACCCTTAATTCCCTTCTCAATCAAAAACCTGTCCACTCTTGACTTGAACATATTCAGTGAGGAAGCTTCACCACCTCATCAGGCAGAGAATTCCAAATATTCACCACCCTTTGCGTGAAGAAACCCCTCCGCAACTCTGATCTCACCACCACCACCACCACCACCCCCTCCCCCCCCACCCCCACCCCCCAATTGATTTTCGCCTCTCTGAGCTGGGCAGTTGCAATTTGTCGCTAAGGACGAAACTGCCAGTTACGACAGGTACCCTGGGTTTCAGCAGGACCAGGGAAACCAGACAGTGCAGGTGACAACAAGGTGTACCATTTATAAATTCAGTCCCCCTGTTTTCCAATGTGAATGTAATCTGTGGAAATACACTGCTGGATATGATTTTGGCATAAAGTGATAATTGTCACCCATGTCCCAGTTACCTTGTATAACTCATTTCTCATTCTGTAATTGGAAATCTCCAACCCGAGACTGATAAAATCCACTTTTAGCACAGGAGAGAAAGCGCACACGTCATGGGAATATTTTCAGTGCCCTTGAATTAAATAAAAGTCCCTGCTGTTTTTGCTTGTCAGTAATACATTGAAAAGTGGGGCTCATGGGGCATTTAGAATAGGAAATTTGCATTCATAAAGCCTTTCTGTGGTATAGCTCAGTGTTGTTGACCACGCTTTGGTACACAAGTGCCCATTCTCCATGTGTGAATCTGGATTACTGGCAACTGTCCTCTAAAAGCATTCTTCTTATAATCGCTACCACAACACATGGATAGTCAGCTATGGTAGATCATTACAGAACTGTTGTCTTGTTCTGCCTTGCATTCACATATTTATCCAGAAAAGCTATTGGATAACACTTATGAGTAGAACCTTAGTCACAGGCCAAATCTAGAATGCCTGCAAAAACCCGTGGTGGCATTTTCCAGTTGCACTCTCTCCGAAACCAGAAAATTCTGCCTAAGATCAATGGACCTTTCCGTGGTCTGCTGCTCACCTGCTACAATCCCAGTGATGGACGGAATGGGAAAATTTGCACCCCCGTCTTTTGACCAATTAACTCAGCACTAGCAAGCAGTTGAACCAGGGGCCTTTAGCCTGTGTAATTCAGATTTCTAGTGGACAATGCATCTGTGAACTGAGTCGTCAGAGGTTTGATTGGATTAAATATTTAATGGCTTCACAGGAATGCATGGGGAAACAGCACTATGCAAATACATGGAGATTCATAAATCTTAACAACCTACACGACAACAAGTAGTCTTTTTAATTTTGCACTGCTGTGCTATATTTACCAAGATTGGATGATTCATTTCTAAACAGAAGAGGCAGCCAAGGCTGCAAATCAGTATGATTTAGACACTGTTTAATCATTATTTTTCAAGTAGGCAAATCAGGTTCTAATTAGTAATAAATACTGTAGGATTTACTACCATTTAGAATGAGAATCATTATCGGTTACTTTGAAAGTTGCTTACTGACACTTTGGCCTAAGTTTTCAATGTAGAGTTGGGACATTTGGGGCTGAATGGAAAACCTGTCTTGATGCATTGGCCCTGTTTTGACCTTTTATTTTAAACAGAAAAACATAAAGCAGACTTCCAGCCCTCACTTTTCACCCACTGCAGAACCCTCTTGCTGCATTCATGCCAACCTGTGTCCCCACTCACCCCCAAGATCAGTTATAGCTTCTATGCCTATCTTTTCATAAAATTCATTTGTGGAATTTGGGCATCAATGGATTGTCAGCATTTATTGCAAATGAATTAAATGTTTCCATTAAGAAGAATGTAGTGAGCTGCCTTCTTGAACTGCTGCAGTTTGTGAAGTGCAGATACACTCACAACGATGTTAGCGGGGGGGGGGGTAGTTCCAAGATTTTGACCCGGCGATAATGAAGGAACAACAATATATTTCCAAGACAAGTGAGTATCTTGAAGGGAAATGTCCAGGTGATGGGGTTCCCAGGTAACTGCTGCTCTTGCCCTTCTAGGTCATAGTGGTTATGGGTTTCAAAGGTACTGCCTAAGGAGTTTTGGTGAGTTTCTGCAAAGTGTCTTGTAGATGGTACACACAACTCCACTTTTTGTCAGTGGTGGAGGCTTTGAATGTTTGTGGAATGGATCACAATCAGATGAGTTGCTTCATCCTGGATGTTGTTGAGCTTCTGGAGCACTGTTGGAACTCCACTCATCCAGGCAAATGGAGAGTATTCCATTACACTCCTAAAAGTTGTGCCTTGTAGATAGTGGACAGGCCCGAGTGAGAGGTTAGTCACCACAGAATCCCTAGCCTCTGACCTCACCCGCAGCTGGAATTTGCTGGTCCCACTGCATTAAATGGAGTTTTGGCTGAGCGACAAATTCTCCGTTTTCACTGGCAGCGGTGACCAGGTGAACACATTGGAGAACCCCAGCCCTGCTCTGGTAGCCACAGTATTTATGTGGCTAGTCCAGTTCCACTTCTGGTCAGTGGGGTACACCCAGGATGTAGATATGCCTATGCTCCATCTTCCACCCCCATACCCTTCATGACAGTCTATGCCCATCTACATGTCCCCTTCATCCAACATCCTTTTCCTTGCATTTACCATATCAACTCACCTAGTATTCAACTTGGGCAGTGTTCAGGACCCATGCTAGCATTAAATTAAATTCCAAGTACTATTGCAAACTGTATTCAAAACAAAACTCTCATTCATAAAACAGACATTGGCATAGTGGTTTTATGCATGGACTAGTACTCCAGGGACCAGGGTTCAAATTCTGCCATGGTGAAATTTGAATTCAATAAAAATGTGGAATTAGAAGTTAAAAAGTTGTCAATTGTTATATAAAAAAACCATTTGGTTCGTGAGTGTCCTTAGGGAAGGAACTTGCCGTCCTTATCTGATCTGGCCAATTGTGACTCCAGATGGCCGACTCTTAAATGCCATTAGAATTTTTCCATTTACTACATTTACATTCCCTGAATGTTTCCCTGTTATCCCTTATAACAATAAATGTTTATTGTCATAAGGGAACAATAAACATTTGCATAATTCCTTAAAAAAACCCATTGGAATTCATTGTCCTGATTCAGAGTCCACAGCTATTTGGAGCTGCCAATCAAACTAAAAATAATGGCACCCCACTGTGATAATGGGCAATTGTGAAATCAATCATGAGCAGTAATCTTGTAATGGTACGACTAAAGTTGATGTCAGCAGACATAAAATAGCAAGCAATCATTTTTTTAAACACTCCGTACAGTTTCTTTCAAAAAGTTATAAGGTAGGAGTTTTAAATGACTTGACAACTTGATAGTTGCCTTTGACAGATCATCTTGATACTTATAACGTTTCCAGTGGGTTTACGCACTTTTTATGTATTTTCATACCTACCTTTAGCAATCCCAAAGGACATCTGACTTCCCCCAAAGATGTCCTGGGACTATATCCAAAGGATTACCTTACCTCTCTAAAATAATATGCTAGCTCCCAAAACTAATCCACAAGGTTTAGACTGACTCCGAGCAGGTCTAATCTGCAGACATCTGATTTGGATGCTTTTCAAGCCAAAACTGTGCATGAGTGGCGATATTTACTGATGTCTATGGATATCTGCTTCAGAATGCACGTGTGAATCCTAACCCAGGTCCATTTCTGTCTCCAT
Organism: Sphyrna mokarran; assembly: GCA_024679065.1. Lineage (NCBI taxonomy): Eukaryota > Metazoa > Chordata > Chondrichthyes > Carcharhiniformes > Carcharhinidae > Sphyrna > Sphyrna mokarran. Next base: position 55,604,987 of record JAGIQG010000006.1, on the reverse strand, counting down.
GAAAATGGTAGGTGCTGAGTTCAGGATAGGTTTTCCAGATTCAGGCCTCTTTCACCATTTTCACAATGAGAGTGAGACTCTCCATCTTTGCAAATATCTGACATAATTCTTGACTAATGGTTTATTAGCTTTCATTAGCTTTTAATGTGGATGCTGTCAGTAATTGATGACTTACTGTGTACTTTGCACAGATTGCATCATCGTTCTTGTAATATTCAGCTTTGGGTCTGATGTAATAAGAGTGATTTTAAATTTTTTTTTGGCAATTGAAACAAATCACTGCCACTTAAGCTAAGCTAAATTAAATGTAAAAAAATGCACTTATAAAATGATGGAAAACATATTAGGAACAAAATGCAACACTTAAGTCTATCTACAATTGGGAGAGGCAAGAGGGTGAGGCATGTGTGGGAGTAACTCATGCAGAACAGCCAACCCTGTTAAAATGTTAATGAGGTTAAATCAGTAAAATTGAGTGTTTTTTTTCAAGAAATAATTTCAGATTACTGCTCTCCACATTTCAAATTACATTTGAACATCACGCATTTGAAACTTCTGAGACTTCCTTACGTGAAAACATTAATTTGTTTTCTTTGGTAATGGAAAGGAGTCATGATGCTTGCAAACATGAATTTCTGGCTTGCATGGTTATTATTGTTTAAACGTTTTTGAAGTGTTAGTCACAGCATTTATTGTGCTAAACAGATGGTAGTTATGTTTATTCAGCAGGGTAAAGGCTGGAATACAATAATTCCCAGGCAGACTGATTGTGCACTTTATACCATGTTTCCATAGGAAGTAAAACATTAACTATGGCACAAAAGTACTCATTCTGATTCTGGTGTAACTGGGATCCATTCCAGATTTAAAAATCTTGAAGCAAATCTAATCTGGTCAGTGTCACTAATCAGTGCACTATCACACCCTACATGGATTGTATTCCAAGGTTAGGTGAACCAGGCAATATAACACATTGCTCTGTATTGGAGAAGTCCCAGCACACTTGTACCTTGGTGTGAAAGTATGTTGCACTTTTTCGGTTTAAATACACTAGCCATATACATTTTCACTTTAAGAGTCAGAGAAATGTTTCAGGTAATATGAGAAAATGCTAACATTGCACAACACATCAGCAAAGCTGACTCATGAAAATGAGAGAGCAGAAAGTGCAACACAATCTTTTATGAGAATCATTACTTAGTATTTGTGATCTCAAAACAGCTAACTTGCCAAGTTCAACTAATCTGCCAGATCTTTTCCTTGCCCCTGTGCCTAGCCCTTGCACTGTATTTCTCTCCATATGGCTGACTTCTTCTGATAACTATTTTGTTTAAACTTCTTACTGAGTATCTTGCAACAAATCACATGCTATAAAGCAACCCCATTTTCTTTGATATCCTGTGCCAAGATCATGGTGCATTCAACCTTGACCTCTCTGCAAGTTCAACAAGCTCAGCTGCGCCATCTTCCTCCATTCTGTCTTGTCCCTTATCCAGTTCTTTTGAACTAGCCTTGTTTGGTTCCACTCTTGCCTGTCCGATCGTAGCTACAATATTTTGAGCAATAATTTTTCCCGCCCTGTATAATTATCTCTGGAGTCCCCAAATGATCCATTGTTGGTCCTCTTCTCTTCAAAATATTCCTTGGTAACATCTCTTGCTGGTGTACACTGACAGCTCAGTTCAACTTCTCCATCATGTCTCTTGATCGCTCTAACTAGCTAATAATGTAAAGACAAAAATTGCCATCTTTGGACTCTGATACAAACTATGGTTCCTCAGCATCAGCTTCATTCCTCTCTCCAGCCAGTGTCTTAGACTGAACTAGATATATGCAAGCTTCTGATCATATATCCTCTGTATCACAGATATCAGAGCTTCTCTCTCATACCATTACAGTCCTCGACATTGTCCATTTGACTAAGATCAATCTTTGCCATGAATCCTAGCTCACTGATTGCACAGTCTTTGAATGATCTGTTATAGTTGAAGAAGTCATGGGCAGAGGGTGTTTGGAGCAGCAGGACTCCTGGGTATCTGGCTGGTCTCTAACACTTGGACTGATGTCTTTACGAATTTGTTGAGCTTGGAGTGAAGAGGTTCAGTTGTCTTGGCGAAGCACAGAAATCATTCATATGTTTCTTGCATGCAGAGCAGATCTCTTTTGGCTAGGGGCACTGACTCCTGAGAACATCCCCCCTGCATGCCAGCATTGTCAAGTGGGTGGGCTTCTTGCTGCTATCCCAAAGAAAGAGGATCCCCCACTTTGCTGGATGGCATAGAAGAGAATCTCCATGGAAGCATCATTGAACCATAGAGTGAAGAACCTTGTTCTCTTGGACATCATTGAGAACTAGAGGGAAACAACACATCTGGCTTGCAGTGAGTAAATGTATGTGCAAGGCCATTACTAAATATAGCAGCAGGACCTTTGACTTCATGAGGTACTGGCAGGAGGATCGAATTATTGCCCATCTCACCACGAGATTTGAGGAGTGCATCACTTACATAATTAATGAGTTGAACAGCAAAAGATCGGCTGTGAAAACCGCTCCACTGTTCAACAGGAATCATGCTAACTTGTTCACTAACCATTGTACTTGGTCTCCAGAATGAAAAAAAATCCTCCTACCAGCTACCTCTACGTTCATCACCTGCCTCCAATCTTCACCTATTTCTTTGCCATTTTCCCAGCTGGCCATCCCACACTCCACGTTCTGTGTTGTGGTAATGTTACCACACCTGAACATATAACCTTACTGTCTGCACTAGTTATCTTACTAGATTTGAAATCCTGAAAATGAGGGTTCAAATTTCAGCACTGCAGTTTGAAAATGGAAATTTGGAAAATAAAAAGTTACCATCACTAGCTCATTGCAAAATTCCAGCTGGTTCTTTAGGGAAGGACACCTGTAGCTCTAACTCAGTTTGGTCTGTAAATGATTCTAACCTTATTTCCCTTGTCTTTCCTAACACTAGTTGTTTGCAGAATTTATTCTGCACGTGTCAAAATCCATGTAGGCAATATACTTTGAAAATGATGTATCTATATCTGAACTGAACAGTCATTTTACCTCACTTTAGTCCTGACAAGCTATCTCATTCTAAAGCAAAAATTGCTCAGGTATTGTGCCTAGGAGTTACTATGTTGTCACAAAGCACTTGTGCTGACAGCTTCCTTGGAATCTTTGCCATGGACTGTGTAGGCATTGTGTACAATTGGCTTTGAAATCTTCAGGTGCCTGTGCCTTGCACAGAGAACTTATTTTGGTGGCTGGTGATGAATTTATGGGATTTACTAAACTATTGGGCAGTATGAAAATGAAAATGCTCTTCCTCTTCAGTAGATTGACTTCATCGAGAGTTCAACTGCTTTATAGTACATAGACCTAAATGGGTCTTGTGTATCATCTAGATTGTGATGCTTACAAAGGAAAATGGCATGATGTGGAGATGCCGATGTTGGACTGGGGTAAACACAGTAAGATGTCTCTCAACACCAAGTAAAAGTCCAACCAGTTTATTTGATAGTAAACCAACAAGCTTTCAAAAACGCTGTTCCTTCGTCAGGTGTGTGGAGAGTTCGCTGACGAAGGAACAGCGTTTCCAAAAGCTTGTGGGTTTACTATCAAATAAACTGGTTGGACTTTTACCTGGTGTTGTGAGACTTCTTACCAAGGAAAATGGCAGCAGCTTCCCCATTCTAGCATCTTGAATGTGTTATTGAAAAATATCTTAACAAAAAAGGGAAAAAATCATGACTACAACCAAGCTCTTTAATACTGTCATGACTGAAATGATGTAACCACAGCTCTACAGTTATTATTGTTCGTCTAATGACACAAAAACCCTTAGTTGTCCTGCATGCTGCTCGCCTTCAGCTACTTTTCCGAAGAATTAATGTTGAATGGTTTTAACCGTGTCTCATCAGACTATGCGTATGGTTATTGCAAAGGAACCAGACATTGCGTCTCCATGGGTTACCGACGTGAACAAATATTTGAGTGTTGTGTGGGCAGTTAACAACTACATCCTCATTCAAGGAGAAATGGGGAAAGGATGGTTGAAATGATGTGACTTCCACTTCATTAAATGTCTTGTCTGACAAGCAGGACAAAGCCTTGATCTAAATTAAATCCAAGTTGAAATGTCTATCCTTAGCAAGGTGTTAGAATAAAAGGAAGCTGGCACTCTAAGTGCAGAGAGCCCTTCAGTTAACAAGAGACTCATAGGTTTGCAAGGTAATGAATTTAAAATGTTCTGAATAATATGTTGAGTGCTGTTGGTAGTTTGGACATCTTTATTTGCATTCATTTCTATATAAAGGGTAGTTAGGTGGGAAAATAGATAGAAATATATACTTATGCAATAATTGAATTAACCTGTGGATTTAGCAAACTTCAACAGAAGTCATTGTTAGAGTTTTTTTTTCGCTAAATCCTTTTTCCTGATTAAGCGGTGTTTCTCTTTGGGACGTTGATTACTTCTAAGGTTTATTTTTTTGATATACCATGGAGTGATTTTACTGCATTCGTTTAGTACCATTTCCTTAAATTATAACTGCATTCCTTGATGTTTAGTACAATTACTTGCAGAAAAGTCCTTTTTCTTTAGAAAGTTGAACAAAATTTTAATTACGTATTTAGAAAACTATATCTGCCTTTTAGATTATGATACAGTGAGAAACAAGTTTTCATGTATTGCCTAAATGTTAGTGTTATAACCATAGCACCCCACCTAAAGGAGGATTCATTCAAGTTTTGTCCTCTGAGGTTTTTCCAGATCAGAAACCTCAGAATATATTAGACCCCAACCATTTACTATTTTGGCAGCGAGGTTATGGTGATTCACTCCAAGTGTGATTCTACTGACAGACTAAGGAGTTTTTATCAAAACAAATTATATTTAACAATATAATTTAACTTTAACAAATGAATTAGCTTAACATTTAACAATTGAACAATATTTAAACATGACAAGATACAAAACATGACAAGATATAATTCTTAACTGCTAGAATCTTACTGAGTTTCAATTCAAGCAATATTCCTTTTAAAAACATAAACCTCTCTTTAAAATTAGTTAGCAAAACACAGACATATTTGTTTATCTCAGTTAATAGTTCTAGAGGTTTCAGAACACCTCTGGGGGGAGAAAGAGAGAGACACAGTGAGAACCTTTTCTGGCATTCTAAATAGTAACAGCTTCTATTTTAAAAATAAAACTGAAAGTGTTTTTTCCCTGCAAGCTTATTTTCTCCCATTAAGTACATAACTATGTTCTTGTCAGTCAACCTAATCAAACCTCTACATTGAAATCCCCAGGGAAGGCCCAAGTACACATAAATGCATTAGCTCAGCTTAAAGCAAACATTTCAGGTCTAAAATGAATGTTTATTCTGTGTTCCCAGCTACTAATTTAAAGGTTTTGCTTGACAAATCAGCACTCTGCAAAAAGATCTGAATTCTAAACATACCCCTTAAAAGAAACATGATATACATATTATTAAAGGTACAGTATCATTTTATCTGACAGTACAATTGATGTCAAGTTGATGAAACACCTTCAATGACTATGCTATGCTCTGTCAATTTCTTGCAAGATAAACTTACTGATAGATGTGGAACACTGTAGAATATGAAATCCAATTCCGGGCTTGTGTTGAGTTAAACTAATCTTGCCTACAATATCAGTGAAGATGCTACATTTGATATCAGTGTCCCTGTGGGTGGCATTACATATGTTGATAGCACATTCCTTAGGAACATAAATAATAGTAAACCTCTTTGGTCAGCATTTTTTTTAATGGGACATGGGCGTCGCTGGCTAGGCTAGCACTTTTATTGCCCATCACTAATTGCCCATGAGAGGGTATTAGCTGAGCTGCCTTTCTAACCATGCAGTCTGTGTGATGTAGGCACATTCACTATCCTAAACTGATTCTTTATGAATTTTTGTGAAGACTGGAAAAGAATAACATTGATTGACAAACAATCAGTTCATTCGGATTGTATGGCAATTGAATTTGCTGTGATTTGCTTTTATAATGGAATCTAAGTGCCTTTGAGCAAGTCAGAAATTCCACCTGTCACAAGGGCACTTTGCTGTCTCACCTAATTCTTTTGTGGTCAGGATAACTTGCACTTTTGAGAGAGTCTCCTTGGCCTCTACCAGGAGATTAATTCTGGAAGGAAAGGGGCAGAGATTTGCTGCTGCAGATTTTGGAGATTTATAACTGGCGACTTCTGTGGTGCTATTCATTTTTTTAAATTGATCATTTTGAAAAAAAGAACTATTAAATTGAATGCCCTGCAATTTCATTGTTTTTTGGGGCTTTTCCAACTTAAGTGGTTCCTCCCTCACGTATTGGGTGGAATTTAATGTCTTTCTCTATGGAAGGAATCTTCCCACCATTACTCTGATTAAATCCATGAAGAGTAGGCCTGAGGATGGCCTGCTGCTCTGCCAACAATCGAGGTCTTTAAGGAGGCAATTAGTGCACACCTAAGGACATCCTGAAGACACTGGTATTAACTGAATGGTGGGTAGGGTGATTGGTATGAGGGAAGCTTGAAAAGCAAATCCCATATGCTTATGGGCTTCATGGCGTGGGCGGAGGGGGGGGGGTGCTGAGTTGTCCTCATTCAAGGGTTCAAGGATCTATGCCTGGTCTGGAAGGAAGTGAGGGGGGGAGAGGAACATCTGGACCCTTCTGTCTCTGCAATGGGCACAGTGCTTTTCTTGTGAATAATTAAGAAAAACTACCTATTGTAGTTTCTCTCCAAATCCACACACAGTTTTTAAGGAGAGAGTCATCTGCCTTTGGGATATTTCCATGGACATTGTCAATGATGCTGATTGATTGATTGATCTTCTGTGGGCTGTTTACCGTCTGGAGATTCAATGTTTCATCCTTCATCCAGATGATCCTGCCAAAATGTGAATATTGCGAAGTGAAGTATTTGGATTTCAACTTGTGTCTCAATTCAGAAGTGTTGCTTGAATATTGCAGCTGCTGAGCAGCAATTGCAATCTTTGGGAACCATTTTACATCCAAGTACTAAGGCAGCTACGAGATTGTGACCATTTGTGTGCATTACTGTATGCTTGGTGTCTTAACCTACGGCCACAAGTTAAATATTCCATCTAGTCTACAATCAGGCATTAAATTCATCAGGAACAAAGTCATTTTGCATTGACTAATGGCTATTTCTTTGTGACAAAACTCCCAACAGTCTTTAGAATGCAATCCATTTATCCTCCTTGTTGTACAAAAATAGTTTGTTTTCCTCTATGCAAAAGGATGTTTCGGCCCAAAAGCTTTCATGTCATCAGACAGTATCTGGGAACAAAGATACTGCGTGATATGAACGAGTATGGGGAAAAAAGGTAATACTTTGGTGATTCTGTTGAAACAGTTCTTCCTCGTTTTGTGCAAAATCCACAGGAATTACTACATGGTGCGTGCAGATTCTGCAAGATGTGAAAGGCTGGGAATTGGGGAGTAGCAGTTTACACCAGCCTGTGAGGTGACTCGCTCTTGATAGGTTGTTGGGAGGAAGCCAATCCTTAGCAGCATCCTACTCTCTGGGTTTACAAGCTGTCAGTGCTGCTGAGTGTTGTGTCTTATGACATTTTGCCAAAGCTCTGTCATAAAATCTCGCAATCCAAAAAGGAAAGTGCCAATGGGAAATGTCAATCCTCCACCAAGGTTACAATCTGGCTCTGACATCACAGTTGATGTGCACCGACCTTGCCAGTAACTATTTAAAAATACAGTGGATGTTTTTCAGAAAAATGTTTTTCTAAAGAATCTGTTGTTGAGGGAGTTCTTTGATCTGGGTTTTTGATTAGAGCGAGAGCTGCAAATAAACAATGCATATGTGAAACTTTGTGCTACAGCAGAGAATATTATCGATTGGGTTGGCTTCAGTGGTTTCTGGTGAAGGGATTTTTTTTTTAAGTACTCCGAATGTAATTTAATCTTCTCCTTATGTATATGTAACCCATTCTGTGTGTGGAATCTCAGGTGGTAATTGGAGTCTTAGCAGCCTGTGGTAGATTGTCAGTGAACACACTGAAGGAGGATGCCACCACCTGCACCTTCCCAAAGAGGCTGTTTCAGCTGGGTAACACTTAGAAAATTAGCTGAAATTACAATATTGCTTCCAGTTGTAAAGTTTAGATGAAGCATGGTGTCTCATAAACATCACCTGAGTGCAATTAGTAATTTAGACTGTGTATATGTAGACATTTACCAGCCAAAAATGATATGGAGTAGAAATTATTTTCTCTCGTGTTGTCATTAGAGTACCTGAAGTATATTTAGGTTCTCTCCCAGTAGGCTGAGGAGGAGTTAACCTATTGTATTAATGTCTCAGTGACATTACAGAGAGGGGAATATGGAACTAGTTGTTAAGCATTTATTATGATAACACAGCTCACAGTGCTTTCTGTACTTGTGTCTTGATTTGCTTAATTGTGTTTTGCTATTATAAAAATGCTACCTCTTAATTTTCCTCCCTCCAGATATAGAAACTCACACTAGGGTATAGTCACTAGGTGACAGTATACCCACATAGCCATCCTTGTGTGTGACTCTAATCACAATTTGTTGCCGAGTGCTCAACTACAGGAACCAGCATAGCTGAGGCTGACCCTCACTTCTTATTTCCAACTAGAGTCATTGAATAACATTCAAAAGTGGTTGATGCTTTACAACTCCTTAAGATGCTGCTGAGATCAACTGCAATCATCTTAAAGCTACACTGACCCTCAGTACAGAAAAGACCAGTGATTGAACCTGGGACTTTCCTGATCTTTATGGCTCAAGCGTCAAAATGTACTTACCCACCAAATCACTTGTGAGCCTGAAGAGCGTCCCTTGTCTTGGCCACAAAGGAGAGAAAAAGAATAGAAAGCTGTGCATTATTAATATCACCATGACATTCACATAATATTTTGGCATTGCAGATAGAACATATTTCCCCCTTGCAGATTGCACTCTTCTTAAAAAGGACTTGAGATTAACTATTGTATGTAAAGAGAAATATATGCTTCCATACAAAATAACATTTATTTTTCTTTGAAACAGATATTTTCATGGGATTGAATAATGCTGAAAATACCTTTGCTAGTAAAATTAATTGTCCTGTACATACCCCTTCGATACTTACCTTGAGTAACTTCTACACTGGTTAACATAAATTAATTCAAACTTTGTGATAGTTTGAACTATGATAAAACAACTTAATAAGTTAAAAATTCTATCCTGTGGCCCGAACTGCAAAATATGCCAGTTACTGGTATTTAAGAGCAGTTGCACTACTTATTTATTTTATACTTATGTGAACCAGAATCTCTCGAGCTTATGCATACATCCTTTGCGTGAAGCTCTGAAAATTGGCATTAGCAATTAACTAAGTGATATTTGCCATTGAAGCAGAGGCTGTTTTTGCTGATGTAACAAAAATTACTGGCTACAGTTTGTGCAGAGCAGGTGAAAACTCTTCCCATTTTTTATGTGGATGCACTCCATAGGAATAATAAAATCAATGTTGGCTCCAGTTCTCAAGCTACAAGCAGACTATTGCCCCTCAGAATACAGAATTCATCCCCTCTGTCAGATAAATTCTTGAGGCCTAATGTAAAGGACCCTTACTCCATAAAAGTGCATAATTTAGCTCTACAGACATACTACAATAAGTATTTTCATATCATGCAGGCACTTTCCAATATATATGTATATGTCATATTATTACGTGGCAATAGAATTGCTTATGGTAGAAAATTTCTGAATAACAAAAATGCAAAATTGTGAAGAATTGAATATCAGCCATGCTAATAATTCTCACTTTGTCAGGAAGGGCACTTCAAGTTTCGTGCAGCATATTATATACATGAAAAGTGCAATGAGCAATAGTTGGTCAGTTAGTTGTCCGGATTTATAGACACCAGAATTGACTATTCCAGGAATGTTGATATGTACGTTGTCACTTTCAGTGTTGTCTCTCAACTCAGGATTGTCCCATATCAGTATGATATTTTGGGTGTACTACATTGTTAATGTTCTAGATGTCAGATGTGAAACTGAAACTCCTGTCATCTTATCTCTTCAGGTGATCCTAAAATACTTCTTTGGACAACTTCAAAAAAACATCATAGTATATAGTACATTTGGAGGTCATTCAGCCTATTTTGCTGGTAGAACTACCCAATCTATCCTGCTTTTCCACCTCACTCAACCACTACATTTTTTTCTTTCAAGTATCTGCCGAGTTCCCTTTTGAATATTACTATTGAATCTCATTCCACCAGCCTTTCAGACAATTATTCTAGATCACAACTAGCTGTGTAAAAGAAAAAAATCCTCTTGTTGCCCTGGTTCTTTTGCTAATTGTCTTAATCTGTGTTGTCTGGTTATGCAAACCTGTTTATTCTGTACAGTTTCTCTTATTCATTCAGTCAAGACCATTCTTAACTTTGAACACCTACATCAAATCCCCTCTTGACCTTCTCAGCTTCAAGGAAAGCAATCCTCCCATTCTCCATTTCCACAGAACTGAAGCTCCCTTAACCCTGGAATCCTTCTCGCAAAAGGGCATTGAATTCTCCCAGTGTTCAGGTCAATATCCATTCTTCTAATAATGCCACCAAAACATATTAGTTGGCCATGCATCTTACCATGATTTGTGGAACTTTGAGCACAAATTGGATGCTCTGTGTTCCTACATTGCAACAGTGATTACACGTCAACATTATTTCAGTGGCTTTGAAACATTTTAAGATATTACCAGTTTACAAGTTCTTTCTTGTTGTTTGGTTTATGTTGCCATTGTTTGTGTAATATAATGCTTGCAATATGCATAACGTCATGCATAACTTATTGCTGTTCACCCAGCAGGTTGGTCGCTGTTCATGTACAAAGACAAGTTTCATTCAAAGGAGCTGAGCAGCCTAATTGTGCTTGCGCTGATCTTTCATTATTAGGGCCTTGGTTCAAATACGAGTGTATTACATCTTTTTGTCTATCTGCAAGATGTAAGGGCTTGACAGGAAATGAATTTTGCCTGTTTAAATCAAATTCCAGTGGGCTTTGTACCACAAATGGAAGTTTACTTTTTAATAGGGACAAAATTAGTAAACTCACTCAGAAGCTCAATATGCTTGTGGCAAGATTGCATTTGATTCTTATTGGTAGAACAAAGGGAGTATACATGTTGGGTTGCACCATATCGGATCTGGGAATGCTTGTTGCTGACACTGAGTGACAAAAGTTCCCCTCTTCAACTGAATACTCTTCACCTTGATAAGCAGAACAATTTGCCCAGAAGAGATTTTTTTGATGGGAACGATAAGCATCTTTAAAGCAATTGGAACACCATAATTTAACTTGTTCATTTATTTTAAATCAAGACAATCATTGGAAGGTTAAAATAGTTACTTCCCTTGTGCTGGTTATAAACTAGCACTGACATTGTGGGGAAGGAGGGTTGGGGAGGAAACAAGAATTTTTTTCTTGATTGAAATCTACAAGGGGATTCACTTTTAAATGGAAATTTATTTAGAGATTCTTTTCATTATCTGTTCACGGATGTGGGCCTTTCAGGCTTGGTCAATATTTATTGCCCATTCTTAACTGCCCTTGAGGACGTAAAGGTGATGGTTGTCTTTCAGAAACCCTTACTTCAATATTACAGCCTTCATCTTGAACATTTATAATTCTGCGAATCCAATCTTTTCAAACAATCTGTCATTCACAACAATTTGCAAAACATAAGATAAAAATGTGTGGCCAATGGCTCTGCTCATTTAGAAAATTTAAAGGAATATACTCTATCTATCCCATCAAGGCCTGTTTGGAAATAAATTACTTGCTAAAAGCTTGAAAAGGTCATGTGAGAATGTGAATTTCCAATCAGAGAGTGACTTGGAGTTTAGCTCATGTACAGCCTGCAGCAGAATGTCACCCCTTGTGTTAAAATGCCTTGTTCCAAGAATACGAAGAAATCTTTTGTTCGAGTTGGAAGGAAGCAGCTGAGCATTGATTGACTTTCACGTGCCCTGCAGACCCCTGAATGAAATAACAAGACCTTTGCTTTTCCTTTTCCTCTTGCTTAATGCACTTGTTGGATATGATTGATTTCTGTCAGTTGAAATGAATAGGACAGTTAATAAACCAAGACCGTCGAGGTATTTCCTCTTGAGGAGATGCAAAAATGATGCACTCTAATTGATTTTCATTTTAATTTAACACATGATGCATTCGATGTAGGTTTAGTTATGCTGGAAAATAATTTTCTACTGTACAGCTTCAACAGAAGATGTGTGACAGGGATGGTTTCACTGAGCTGCAGACTGAAACAGATGCTCATTACTGCACTGTATCCATGCTATGTAACTCAGCCAATTGTAGCTGTATATGTTTTGCACTCTTTGATAGTTCATGCTCCCTCCTGAACAGCAATACTCAAAAGGTAATAATGGAGGACATGGAGCAGAACTGCTGGGGCCCAGGATGCTTTGCTGTGTGGCACTAGGTCATCTTTCATTCTCACTCATCCGATCTTTCTCTCTCATCTATATGTACGATGCATCTGCTCAGTCAAAAGCTGATACACTCTAGTTTTACACAAATCAATCCCTTTACAATTTAACAGGCACAGAGTTAAATCGGGAGAAAGAATGGCCCTAACATTGGCTGATTGGCAGCAGAGGGCACAGCCTGAATGTAATCACTCACTGAATATAATCCTATTCACTGAACTGAGTGATTTCTGCGGTTGGCCTTCTCGAGTCCTATACTTGACTAAAGTGATAGGTTAATGGTTGCATCTGGAGGGCACAGTTGTGCTTTAGTCACTTACAAGGGAAGCATTCTGTAATGAGAGGATAAGCTGCAGTGGATGAAGATGAGGCAAACTGCTCTCCACCAAGCTTGGGACTGAGCCTCCTTCTCTGTGTGCACCAAAACAATCCCACAGCCATCATTAATTTATTAGCTTCATAATGTTTTATGAACACCAACAGCATAAAGGGCCATAAGATAAAAAATGAGAATTCTAACAGAGACAGATACCAAGGAGTCACAGGGCACTGATAAGGCAGCCACAGATGTGACTCCTTTGTTCTTTGACAGTTTTCAGGTCAGGATCCTCAGCCCTGAAGCAGTTTTCCCTGTCAGTCCTTTGTCATGCTGCATGGCACTTTGCTAATGCACTTAATGAGCACCGTTTTGCAGGTGCTGACTTGCTTAGAAAGTATGACACTGTACAGCAAAGCTTAATTCATTTGTGTTTAATTTGAGAGATCTGTTATCACCTCCATCAGCCAATGCAGGCTGCTTTTAAAAGTGTTATATTTTTTCTTTTTTTAAATGAAGGGCATAATCTTGTTAACTGTGCCCCAGTCATTTTAATGTATTTTTAATGCATTTAGGAGATATTGCACTTTTGAAAATAGCAGCCAATAAATTCACATTTTCATTCCTGTGGCCTTTTTCGTTTATTGGGAACTGTGAGGCAGTTGTGAGAAAAAGATTGCAGTGTTTAATGGAAGAGCCGTAAATTGTATTTTCTTGGGAAAGAGATACTGCCTCTTGTAAGGTATAATGCTATTTAATTCTATGCCAGAAACAGGATTCTGTCTTCTCCCTGTGCCATGAAATATTGGCACAACTAAAGAGATCTGTGGGTTGCTGCCTCTTTTTGGTGACTTGCTCTCACGAGAGTAGGGATGTGCTCGATTTAAGATGTGAGCTAGGTGGAATCATACAAGCTTCATTTGTGTTTGTTTAATTCCGGCTGATACTGTTCTATCACTGGTTCTTGTCGCTAAGATGGTGTAATTGCTGTTTGGCGTCATGCTCCAGACAGTAAAGCTTCTTGATCTCATCCTCAAAATTTGAGCTTTTCATCAGAGAAAGAGTAAATGTAAGGAATGGATTACTAAATGCTTTGTGAAGAGCGAGAGAGATGGCAAGATCAATACTATATAAGGCCCTCTAGATCATTATTCCATATCGAAGTCAGCTACATCATGTTTTGAAGGGATATAAACATACCTACATAGCTTAGCATTTTGATTTACCGGGATATGTCTGTAAAATTGAAATGTCAAAAGTCTTCCCCTGGGATTGGTGCCCAGATGGTTTCTAAAGATAACTTTGGGAACTGGCCTTGTGTAAAACTGATGAGCCAGAATAATATTGGAACCCTATGTCAGATTTTTGTTTTGTGCAGGATACTGGTACTAAGTTGGTGCTCCAGATTGTTTGAACAGTTGGTGTGTGGAAGAAAGGGGGCATTACAACATGGTGTCACTCTGCTAGAAGCTGACTTGCTATGTGAGCATGCTGGCACACAAACACATTCATTCACAATTGGAGGGTTTAATACACCAGCTCGGTCTCAATCAAAAGCTTGCACTTGCAGCTAATGGGCAGTTATTGGTCCCAACACACCGCAGAACGAAAGCACTTTCACATTTTCTAATTAGTTTTCACTTGATCCATACCTGCCAATTGCATTTGTCGAAACCATACTACCTTGCAAGAAAACACAGTAACTTTGTCAGAGATTTTTTGCGCCTCTTATTGTGCCTTTTCATTATTGCCCTCATGCTCTGGAGCATTTGATTTAGCTGTTTATTCACACATTTATTGTCATGAAATGATCTATACACAGGGACACAGGAATCCTTTTCATTTGTTGATATCTTCTCTATTCTTTCTATGGGGCAAAAATGCAATTAGGTGTTTGTGGCCAATTTCCGCTGTGCATCATCAAAGAACAGTTGGCATCCCTGCATGTAGACTGTTGGGAGCTGATTATTTTCCTAATCAGTATAGGCACAATCAAGGGAGACAATTAGCTGGGTTAAGCCTCCAAAGCTTCCTTCTGCGGTTGACAACGTCACTTGTACGACATTCTGAACCTACATCAATGATGCTTCAAAATACCCAGTAGCCTCGATTCTCCTGTTAACTGCTCGGCCTGGATCCATTATGTGTTTTCCATTTATTGACTGTTGGATGCTTTGAAAATAAAAGAATTATTTTTTAACAAGGGACAAGATGGGATTTTGCCATTGCACAGGAAGCTTATCACAGACATTCCGTCATTTAAAAGTGAGACTTTGTAACTGGGATTCCTTGAAATCACCTGAGGGAATATGTTACAGACAAGTACATTTTCCTGATTGTTACAGTGGAGGCTGGCAGTTTCTGCACAAGACAAAGTTGTATTTATAGTCCGAGTTCTAAAATGTGTTGCAAATTTGGTGAAAAGGATGAACAGGCAAAGAAAGTTGAAATGATTCAATCGGGTTTTTTGAAGATAAAAATAACTTGTGTCAAGTTCTCTCTAGTTTACTGCTGCTTTGATTTCCATCATGCTAATTTGAACATATACATGTAGTTTACTAACTATGTAACCCAAAGTATGAAGCTATAGATTTCAATTGACAAGTATTGATGGAGATCCTTGATTTCAGCCTTGCCTAACCTGCTGGAAATGAAGGCAAAATTAACTTTTAATTGGGAATAGATACACTGTTTAAAATTCTACTCATGTCTGTATTTTCCATCTCACTATCTGCTTCGTGTTGCACTAAACCCCTGCTCATTGATACCAAACTGCTTTTACAGCAGAAATAATTGATTAGTTAGTGCTCTCTGATGTGAAGCCATCCACTGGCACCTGTGCAAAATGAATAACAAGTGATATGAACAAGAGGCGGTATTTTGTCCCATAGCCTCTGAACAAAAGTTGGCGAAATTAAAAGGAAATGATCTCCATCTGCACACCATATTGTGGAGAATATTGTGAAGGCCAAATTACGTTTGCTCATGGGAACTTGAGAATCATAATCATCTCAGCAAATTTCTGCTAATAATCCGACGTTTATCAGTGAGAGGAGGGATATGCAGCTGTGCTGTGTGGAGGTGAGTCTGCAAAGGACAGCAGGCCTAGAATGGCTTTGATTATTTTGGGCTCGGTGTTTAAGTCCCCAAACAGATGCAGGTGTTTTTTAATCCTGACAAGATGTTGCAGCAAGAGTTTCCAGCCTTGGAGACCGAGAAAACCTACAGCGAAAGATGGTACAATAATGTGTTAGGTAAACAGGTGTTAGCCTGAGATCATTTTTATGTATAACAGATAATTTGGGGAGACCGGTATAGGAGGTTGTTTGAAACATGGTTTTTTTTTGTCATTTGTTGTCTGTGCAGTTCCAGTGTTTTCTGTTTTTATTTCAAATTTCTAGTATTGGGGAGGTGAGTTTTCTTTTTATTTCATCATTATTGACTGTATGCCTATAAACTGCTGAGTGTGACAGTATAAATTCCCAATGGATCACGTTAAGATGCTGAAAAAGTTGCAGCCTGTGCTTTAGGGACCCAGTGGAATGTAATCCTGTGGCTGGCATTAGTTGGTTCTGCCTCAGGCATGCGATGACATCCTTCAACGGATGCACTAGTGATGTCCCAGCTGCCAGCGAACTCATTATTCACATACTGAGCATTTATGGAAAGGGACTAGGGATAGAAGAATGGGAGTAGTGACACAATAGCCAAACTAAACTAGGATGTGATTGATATGGAAATCCAGCAACAGATTCTATCCATAGCAGCAGAGATGCCTTGTAGCAATTGGTTGGTGATGTTTGGAGTGGCGTTCCATTCATCTATCAAGTAGATACATCAGACTACGTTTTCAGCACAGCCTGAAAACAGTTTTGGAGGAATGGAGGACAACTCCAATTCTTTCCCATCACGCATTACTGTGGCAAAATTAATCAATTCAAGTTGAATATATAAGACAGCTATCAAGTTAGAAAAATCCATAGCTCTTCATTAGCTTTCATGAATAATATTGCATTATCAGTTTTATGAAATATAACCTTGGTTTAACTCACTCATTCTGATATGTCATTTTATTACTTCAATAATTCATATGGTTGCCTCGTATTTATTTGTAAAGTTGAACCACATTAAAGTCAAATTGTTTAATGAGAGTGAGTAAGCATTTGGTACGCCGCTGGTTTGTGCTAAAGGGATCCAGGTGTGGTTCTGACCCCGCAAATGAACAGTTCCAAACCTCAAAGGGCCAGTCATTTGTATTCCTTCTAAATCTGAGCTCAATAGAAATGAAAAAAACAGGTCTAGGATTGGTTTAAACCGCATCCCTATCCTGACCCACCCTCAGTTGTGAAAAGGTATTAAGAAGGAGATTAAGGATTGGGAAATAACTTTTTTTAAAAAAAGAGAAATCTAAAACATCAGTCTTGCCATTACTTAGTAAGCTGCAAATAGACGCATTCCTGCTATTTTAGCTAGCTTGTTTAAAATACATGTGTTAACACCTTTGCTACAGCATTGGAAGAGAAGTTTCAGATGAATGTGTTAAATATTCATCATCTGATAGCCCAAGGCCTACATTTTAGGCCTGGAGAATTTGAGGTTTTTTTCCCCTGGCTCTGCAATATTTTGTAAACTAGTTATAATTGGCTGCTCTGTACGCTTTAAAATAAAAATACTATTGACTCACTGAGTTGTGTTACATCATGTTAACCGACTCATTGTCTGTACGATGAGCTTTAATAAAAGATTAATATTTTCTGCACAGAACTTGCTTTTGTTGGAAGTAGTTATTCTGTTAGAATTCATCAGTAACTGTACTCCTCACTGCCTGCGTGAACCACTGATGACCTTTTGGGTCCAATGCTTTGAGCCTACAATGTGTTTACAAAAACCGGAATCAATAGTAATTATGGGGTCAGCACAAAACCTGTGGGAATACAAACAAACGAATTAGAATAAGGCCACCCAGCCCCTCGAGCCTGTTCCGACATTCAAAAAGAGCATGGCTGATCTGATTGTAACCTGCTCTTCACATTCTTGCCCATTCCTGATAACCTTTCACCCCCTTGTTAATCAAGTATCAATCTAGTTCAGCCTTAAGAATATTCAAAGACTCTGCTTCCACTGCCTTTTGAGGAAGAGAGTTCCAAAGACTTATCTCTCTCTCACTGAAAAAAATTCTTCTCCTCCTCGGTTTTAAATGAGCGACCCCTCATTTTTAAACCATGACCCCTGTAGATTCTCCCACAAGAAGAAAGGTCACACAGCCCAGAGGAGGAGATTGAATTAGCCTGGTCTTCTACATAGCTGATAAGCTCTTTTACATTTTAGTAACATTTAGTTAAATTCTGACAAAATGGAGGTGTCTCCTGTAAAGTGATCCCATCATGCTTTCAAATTCCCCATCCTTTTCATCAAGATAGCTTTTACCCATATTCCCATGACATAATTAACATTAGCATTTATTATAAAATATGGATTATAGATTTTGGTCATGAATAGCATGAATAATGGGTGGGATTTTCCAGTTGTTCCTGCTGGCAGGATCTTCCAGTCCTGCCGACAGTGATATCTCTCCACAGGTTCTCCAGAGTGTGAGTAATAGAAAACCTTGTTGATAGGGGAGGTGGGATATCCTGGCCAGTGAGTTTAAAATGCAGACTAATTCACTCTTGGATGTTGCTGACTGTCATGAATTTTCTTGCTAAGTTTCAATATCTGATTGTAACCTGCTCTTCACATTCTTGCCCATGCCTGATAATCTTTCACCCCTTGTTAATCAAGAATCAATCTAGTTCAGCCTTAAGAATATTCAAAGATTCTGCTCCTGCTGCCTTTTGAGGAAGAGAGTTCCAAAGACTTATCTTTCTCTCTCATGGAAAAAAAATTCTTCTCCTCCTCCATTTTAAATATTATTATTTAGGATGTTATTACAGAATATTCAAATACATTTGTTTTGTGTGTATTCCTGCTGCTACTGGCCCAAAAGTAGTGTTTTACAGGTACTTGCCTTTAATGGGCCTAATGTCCACTCTTTGTGCAGTAAAGATCTCTGGCTTTAACATTAATGACTGAGAGCAAATTAACATTAAACCAAAAGGCCGTACTGATCTTGTTTTCCCTCTGTAATCTGTTTAACTATATGCTGGAGGTCCAAGAAACTCAGGCGAGTCCTTGCTTCCTGCTACTGAGCCAATGTTGGATTCAACTTGTCGTTGTCCTTGAATCCTAGGTGTTTATACTTTTCTGATTCGTCTTCCATGTGGAACCTTGTCAGGAAGTCTTGCTGAGATTCATCGCTACCCTTATTGACTCTCCTTGTTACTATACCCCTCAAAAAAATTCAATCAAGTTAGTCATAAATGACCATCCCTTAAGTCAATGCTAATTATCCTTGATTAGTCTATGTATTTCTATATGACAAATAATGCGATCCCTCAAAATATTTTCCAACAATCTCCCCAGTGCTAAAGTTAGGCTAACTGCTCTAAAATTACTCAATCTATCCCATCCTCCCTTTTTAAATCTCAGCATAATTTCTCCAAATCTCTGGGATCGCACCTATAACCAGAGGTTTGGAAAATGATGAACATAGCCTCTGCTATTTGTTCTCTTGCTTTCTTAGTAGCCAAAGACATATTTTATCCAGGCTCGACAATTTATCTACTTTCAAAAATGTTAACCCCTTTAATTATGCTCATGCTATGCTTGCCCCACTCAATATTTAACACTCCTCCCTTTTAAAAGTGTTTTGTCTCATCCTTTGTGAGGATAGATAGTTAGAATCCTACCCATGCTATGCACTTCCATCTACACTTTATATTTTTGATCTCTAATAAACTCTACACTCTTGTTAGTTATCCTCTCACGTTTTATGTATTTAGAAAGTCATTGGATTTTCCTTGCTTTTACTGGTAATAGTTTTCATGTTCTAACTTTGCTTTCCTAATTTTTCCTTTTTAATTTCACCTTTGTACTTTATATTCCTGTGAGCTTTTTGCAGTATTGAGTTCTCAAAAAGTTTCCTTTTCTTTTATTTACCCTACTTTGCTCTTTGACATCCAGTTTAGAAGTGTAACCTTTTTTCTTTGAGGGGGTATATTTTGATCTGAACCCTCAATATTCCACCTTGAATTTGCTTTCCTTTTTTAAGATTTATTCTTTTAATAGGATATTGGCATTATTGGTGATCGTTGTCCATCTCTAATTGCCCCTGTATTGACTGGCACGTTGGACTATTTCAGAGGGCATTTGAGAGTCCACACTGCTGTGAGTCTGAAGTCACGTGGGCAGACCAGGTTGAACAGTAGATTTCCTCCCCTAAAGAACATCAGTACACCAGATGGGTTTTTACGATATTTGATACTTTCATGGTCACTATACTGAGACTAGCTTTCAATTCCAGATTTATTAATTGAATTTGAATTGCTCTAACTGCTGTGGCAAAATGTGAGCCCAGAGCATTAGCATAGACTTCTGGAATACCAGTCCAAAGACATTGCTACAACATCAATCTTTCTCCCTTCAAATAGCTATTTCCAAGCCACTTCTGTGAAATTACATTTCAGCCTAGTAAAGTTGGGCTTTCCCCAACTGAGTACTTGATTCCTGGTCTATCTTTGTCTTTTTCTATAACTACTTTAAATTTAATTGAATTTATGATCACAATCATCAAAATACTCAATTCTGAGCTGTCCAAATGACTCGGTCATCTTAGTTTCACCTTGCATTTTAAAGTGTACAGACTAACCCACTTGTATAAGTAGTGATGAACATTTTGGCTACAAGTCAGCCTCAATTGACTTATTTATTTAATTTGTTTGGTTCCAACTTCTCTTTCTTTAATTATTGTGTCTGCTACAATTGATTACCTCTGACTTTTTGTGTTTCAAACAACGTGAAGCTTTATTTGTTGCTGACACATGAGCAAAACACTTAAGCTGCCCTTGCTTGCCCTTACACTTCATCATCCGCAGAGCTGTGTGCACTTGCCATTTTCACCCAGGAGACCACATTCAGTAGTTGCTTTGGGAGGCATGGCTGAAATAAGATGATTACTTCTTAAACTGTGGGCCTTTAACTTGCAGCAAGAACTAAATACTAAGTAACAGCTAGTGAGTAATACTTGGGAACATTTCCAGTTGAAGGAAAGATGCAATGGAAAGCTGATTTCTCTGAAATATTATTTGTTACAGATTAAATGAGCTTGTCGAATACAATTATTTTGTTAAGTTCATGATGCTATTTTAATATGCTGTTAGTCTTTTTTTAAGTGCAGTTCTTGCCTCCTTTCAGATATCTGCTGCTCCTTTCTTTGAAGTTGACAGTAACAATACAATCTCATCAACTTTTACAGATGCACCATAGAAAACATTCTTTTTGATTGCATCACAGCTTGATATGGCTCGTGCTCTGTCCAAGACTGCAAGAAATTACAAAAGGTTGTGAATATAGCCCAATCCATCACACAAACCAGCCTCCCATCCATTGACTATGTCTACACTTGCCGGCAAAGCGGCCAGCATAATTAAGGACTCAGACCTTTCAGACCATTCTCTCTTCCACCTTCTTCTTTCGGGGAAAAAGATACAAAAGTCTGAGGTCACATACCAACCAATTCAAGAACAGCTTCTTCCCTGCCGCTGTCAGACTTTTGAATGGACTTACCTTGCATTAAGTTGATCTTTCTCTACACCCTAGTTATGACTGTAACACTACATTCTGCAGTCTCTCATTTCCTTCTCTATGAATGATATGTTTTGTCTGTGTAGCTTGTAAGAAACAATACTTTTCACTGTATGTAAATACATGTGGCAATAATAAATCAAAAATCAAAATCAAATCATTTGGTTCATTGATAATATCCATTACCCCAGCTGGTAGAGGTGATCTTTCTGACTTTCATTTGATTGCCAGGCAGAGTGAAGGCAAACTCTTGTAATTCTAAGAAGAGCATATTTTCCCAAAGAAGGTGGAAATTCAAATTCAGTAAAAGGAACTTGTGGTCTAGTGGTAATGTCACTGCTTCCAAAATCCACCATAGCATCTAACGGAATTTTAGACCATGAAAATCCTGCTCTGCCATTCAATAGGATAATGCCTGATCCAACTGCTATCCACTTTCCTGCCCTTTACCCATAACCTTTGATTCCTTTATTTTTCAAAAATCTATCTATTTTAGTCTTAAATATATAGTACCTCCACAGCGCTCTGTGGCAAGGAGTTCCAAAGCCACTCAACCTTTTGAGAGAAGAAATTCCTCCTTACCTCAGTCTTAAATTGACACCCGTTTATTCTGGGACTATGCCCTCTGGCCCTAGGCTCTCCTGTAACTCATGGAATGCTACACTGTAGAAGGAGGCCATTCGGCCCATCGAGTTTGCACTGGCCACAATCCCATCCAGAGCCCTATCTCCATAATCACATGCATTTACCCTAGCTAGTCTTCATAACACTAAGGGGCAATTTAGCATGGCCAATCCATCTAACTTGCACATCTTTGGACTGTGGGAGGAAACAGGAGCACCTGGAGGAAACCCCCACACAGACATGGGGAAAATGTGTAAACTACACATAGACAATGACCCAAACTGGGAATTGAACCCATGTCCTTGAGGTAGCAGTACCAACTGTTGTGCCACCATGCCACTGTTTGTGACGAAACATCCTCTCAGCATTTACACTGTCAAGCCCCTTAAAAGTCCTGCCCATTTCAATGAGATCCCCTCTCATTTGTCTAAATTCTAATGAGTAGAGTCCTAAACTGTTTAACCTTTCTCACAAGACAATTCCTCCAAACTGGGGATCATCCTTGTGAACATTTTTTGAACCGCCTTCGCTGAAATAATATCTTTCCTTGAATAAGAGGACCAAAACTGCTCACAGTACTCCAGATGTGGTCTCACCAGTGCCTTGTACAGTTGCAGCAAGACTTTCCAAATGTAATAGTCCAACCATCTTGAAATATGGCCAACATTTCATTAGTTTTCCTGATTACCTGCTGTACCTGTGTGCTGGGTTTCTGTATTTTGTGTACCATTATCCCTCCCCTCACCCAAGCCCCTCTAAATTACAGCTTTTTGCAGTTTTTCTCCACTCAAATAATACTGTTCTTTTGTTCCCCCTTCAAAAATGGACGACTTCATGCTTTCTCACATCATAATCCTTTTTGCCCACATAACCTATCAATATTTCTTTGTAAATTGTTTGTATCCCTCTCACAACTTGCTTTTGTATCATCTGCAAATTTGGCTACCGTACATTCACTTCCTTCCTCATAAATCATTAATATATATTGGAAATAGTTGCGGTTTAAATTTAAATTCAGTTAATATAAAACCTGGAATGTAAAGATAGTCTCAGTAATGGTGATCATGACAGCTATCATCAATTATTGTAAAAACTCATTTGGATCACTAATACCCTGTGAGGAAGGAAATCTGCTGTCCTTGCCTGGTCTGACATATAAGTGACTCCAGACTCACAGCAACATGGTTAACTCTTAACTGCCCTCTGCAATGGCCAACAAAACCATTCAGTTATAAAGGGAAATTAGAGATGGGCCACAAATGCTGGCTTGTCAGCGAAGCCCAAATCCCATGAAAGAATAGGGGAAAAAAAAGGATATTTACTTTATTTTCAAATAAATGTACTGCTGTGTATCTGTTATTCTTACACACCCAAGCTTCATGTGCTTTTTGTTAGCAGAATTCAGTGCTGGTCTCATGACTTCTTCCTTTGCTTCATCTTATCCTAAATTAAAGACACATTTCCAAGCATAACAGCCTTATAAAAGCTTGCATTTGTGATAATTTGTATTTGCTATGTTTTACTATTTGAAATTTGCATACACTAAGATTTGAGTAATCACTACACAAACCTTATTGGTGCTGGCCTTCAGCAAGAAATGTCTTCATAACAGGAACCAGTGATTGAATATCACTCAGAAAGCCCATCAAGTAGCTGGTGTTGGAAATAGAAAATTGGTCACGCTATTGGATGAGGAATGTTCTTCAAAGTTTGGGCCTGACTACAGATTCTAAAGTGGAAAATATTGCATTCCCCAGCATGCTTTATTAGAATTTCTGAGGAAGTTCAAAACAATATATTTAAGAGTGCTCTTGAAGAAATAAGATTTTCAAAACTAGTATGGTGAAGCTGTGTTCTTTTATTATTCGGTGAGTTGGTTATATTTGGATTTGGGTCAGTTACTCAGTTGGTTGGCCATCTGGTTTATGATGTAGAGTGATGCCAATAGCACAAGTTCAATTCCTGTACCAGCTGAGGTCATCCATGATCTTCTCAATCTTTCTCCTCGCCCCTGGCATGGTCACTCTCAGGTTAAATCACCACCAATCAGCTCTCATTCTCTCTCAAAAAGGGGGAGAACAACCTATACTCCTCTGGGACTTTGGCAACTTTCATATATTTGGGATATTGTGCTCATAATAGAACAAAATGATGTGAAAAGGAATATAAAACAAGAAAATTATAGATGTAAATGGTCTGTGCAGTTAGGAGAAACTGCAAGTTATAGAGATGGTTCACCGTTGGTGTGACAGAATTAGAATGGTGCATTATTAGGTCACATTGTGCTGATTGTGCCCTGATTTGGTGAGTGGGGTTGGCTGAAACAATTTGCAGTTGAGTCAAGTCACTTTGCTTACTTATGTTAATCTAATATCTCATCTGAGCGCTAGTAGCTCCAAAAGTATAACACTTCCTCAATACTTCATTTGAATGTTAGCCGAGTCTCAGGATTAGAACTTAATCCAAAATCTCTGCTACCGACTGAGGCAAGGCTGACACCAAGGAAAAAATTGCTACTGGATTTTTTTATTCACCTGTGGGATATGGGTGTTGCTCACTGGCCAGCATTTGTTGCCCATCCTTTAGTGGTCAAGGACAGTTGAGAGTCAACCAAATTGCTGTGACACTGGAGTACAGGTGGCAGATTTTCTTCCCTGAAGGACATTAGTGAACCAGATGGGTTTTCCAGCATTCGACAATGGTTTCATGGTCATCAGTAAACTCTTGATTTCAGATATGTTTTATTGAATTCAAGACCCACCATCTTCTATGGTGGATTCAAATCTGGGCCCCCAGAATATCAGCTAAGTTTCTGGATTAATAGTCTAGCGATAATGCCACAAAGCCATCATCTCCCCATATTTGAGTTCAGTGATTTGAAGTCACTACAGGGCTGTTATACATTCGGTATATTTTACGTAAAATGTTTATTCAATTCTTGGTTTATTTTTGTGCTGATGGTTAGCCTGCTCAGTGTCAGTGTTGCACTAAGATGTGAACACCAAAAAGTGAACAAAAGACTGGCATTTCAATTAGCACCTTATCTCACATCTCTCACAAGTGTCCTGAAGCATTTAATTTGCAGTGAAGTATTTGAAATGCAACAACAGTTGGTATGTGGTCAAACAGCAGTTATTTTCTGGATAACGATCCACTAAACAACAATGGGATGAGTGAGCAGTTAATCTTTCTTGTGATGTTATCAGTGCCATATTATAAAAATTAATGGTTTGTTAGCCACTGGTAATAGCTGTTGCCAGAGTAGTAACCAGATTGCTCAGAATGTGTAAAAACTGCAACTTGTATTTTTATAAATTCAAAAGCTATTAAATAGGCCTAAGGAACTTTACAAAGGCAAACAAATGCTGAACAGTAATAGCAGATTAGAAGGAATGAATAAATGTATGGTTGAAGAGAAAGCTTTGAAGGTGCAGAAAGGAGTAGTAAAATGCAGGCATTCTGAGATGGGGTTTTGTAGGTGAACATATGTTGGTTTGGATGAGTGAATGTGGACTTGACTGTGTAAGACAATGAGCAGAATTCTCCCACAGCCCTACTGGCAGCCTAAATGGCAAGGAGGGCGGGGCAGTAAGAATCCTCAGGAGTCCAGAAATGAGTTTTATGTTGGTGTGAAGTTCCCATGGAGGGATCTTCTACTGCTGCCTGCCTCGGTGGCTTGGGAAACACACTGGAGACTAGTGTGAAACTGAAACCGCTAATGCGATGCAGATGAATGCTGAACTGAAATCTCTCTCCCCACCTTCCCCATTCCTGAGTTTCTGCAATGCCTCCGGCAAAGTGAGCCAGTCCGGAATAATGTGGCA
The DNA here is from genome assembly GCA_024679065.1 of Sphyrna mokarran. Classification (NCBI taxonomy): domain Eukaryota; kingdom Metazoa; phylum Chordata; class Chondrichthyes; order Carcharhiniformes; family Carcharhinidae; genus Sphyrna; species Sphyrna mokarran. The sequence continues at coordinate 55,578,996 of JAGIQG010000006.1, read as the reverse complement.
TGCAGAAGTCAGGACTCACCTGAACAATGCACAGAGCTGCTTCTGGAGTTTGGGATGGAGGCCACCAACAAACTTGGATCTCGGAATCTCACAGTAATGGATGGGAGAGCATCTGTAGATAAATTTTCCATATTTAGCTTCATTGAAGAGGTCTATCTTCCAGCCTCATTATTTCTGAAGAGTTGTCTTTTTTCCTCAATGGTGGATCAGTGATGTTGACCACCTTTTCAGTGAGCATCCGTGTATGATCGTGGGAATCATGCTGTCTCCGCCATGGCATAAAACCCGAGTGCGTAATTAATGAAATCAGGGCTGGGAGACGAGGTGTTGATTCCAGCCGGTCTCCAAAGCACAAAACATTCCATGTTGCCATCCCTGCCACAGGACTTAGTCTAAGATGGGAGAGTTCTGTCCAATGAGTGGGGATGGAAAAGTATAAATCAGACAAAGCATTTTGAATTTGGTATAGGACTGTTTTATACAAAACAAGGATTCAACATCACAAAGTGAATTTAGCACATTGTGCAAATGTCGTGGAGACAGAAGCTATATAAATTCAAATCTGTCTTCTATGCATTTGAAATCAGAAAAATCTGCAGCTTCAAGTAGTTAGCACACAACATTAGTGTGAAATTTAATTGGCTGACTAGTCAATCAAAGCCCTTTCTCAGTTAAGTGTCATAACTAAAGCAGTAACCTTGAGACTGATGAACACCATTTGGTCTGAGGCCAGTTTTATTCAGCTGTGTAATTGTAACGGCAGTGGTCCATTCAGAGTTAGCATTCCAAGTAACCTTAAGCAAATTTTGTACAGGAGAATGGGTGAAAAGGTAGATTACAAATAACAAACCTCCCTATGTTACAATGAAGAAGCATCTGATTGCACTAGCAGTACCTACCAATTGCAGAACAAGTTTATTTCACAGCCTTGCTTTCTCATGTCACTGCAGTTTCCATTGAACATCTGTGGCATAAAAAAATACCCACAATTAGCATAATTTAATAACAAGCTTGGCATCTGTCTTCAGTTTTTAATTAATCCCATAAATTGTAATTCAAAAGAGGGTTCAACATCATTGGTAAAATTTCACTTTATAAATGGGTGGTATTTCCAACAGAAACCTAAAAAGTTAGGTATCAGTGATAATGCCGATGTTTTATATGGAGTTTTTATGTACTGGTATCTTGCCAGCAACTTATTAAAGATCATTAAAGTCTCCTGTAGCTATTCCCTTTCAAACAGACCTACCATTTTGGGTACTGATGAAGGGAGTAGCTTCTCGGGGAAAATACCTACAGCAACCAGGCCTATGACATCAGACCTGGTTCTGCTATAAGCAGAGTCAGGCAAGGAACAAGCGAACAGTAGTAATAGAGGACTTGCTAGTTAAAGGTACAGATAGGCGTTTCTGTGACTGCAATCAAGATTCCAGACTGGTGTATTGTCTCCCTGGTGTCAGGGTCAAAGATGTCCCTGAGTGGTTAAAGAACATTCTTAAAGGGAAGGGTGAGCATCCTGAAGTAGTTGTACTCATTGGTACCAATGACATAGATCAGAAAAGGGATGAGGTCCTGAAGTGTGACTATAAAGAGTTAGGCAGAAGGTGAAAGTACAGGACCTCGAGGTAGTAATTTCTGGACTGTTGCTGATGCCCAGTGTTAGCGAGAGTTGGAATAGAAAGATTAAGCAGATGGATGCGTGGCTTGAGAACTGGGTCAGGGATTTAGATTTATGAATCATTGGGATCTCTTCTGGGACAGGGGTGACCTGTTGAAGAGAGGTGGGTTGCACCTGAATTAGAGGGGGACTAATATCCTGACGGTGAGATTTGCTAGAACCATTCGGAAGGGTTTAAATTAGTTTGACAGCGGGATAGGACCCAAAGCAGTAGGAGACAGAAGAGAAGGTTGAGGACAGCACGGAAGTTAAAGAGAGCATGTTAAGTAGTAAAGGTAGTGTCAGTAATCCTAGTAGTAGACAAGTTAGGTAAGGCAAGTCTAGATTAAACTGCATTTATTTCAATGCAAGAGGCCTGACGGGCAAGGCAGATGAACTCAGGGTAAGGATGGGTATATGTAGATTGGGATATTTAGCAAATACTGAAACATGGCTAAGGGAGGGACTAGTTATCAAGGCAACTTGATATTCTAGTACAGATGCTTTGGAAGGAAGGAACAGGTGGCAAGAGAAGAATCATGTTTTTGTTTCAGGAGAATGTCAGTGCAGTGTAGAGGGGATAGTTCTGTGGATTTACCCAATGAATCTATATGGGTAGAAATGAAAATTAAGAAAGGGGAGATCACTTTGATAGGATTGTACTACGAGTCCCAAATAATCAGCGGGAAATTGAGGAAGAAATATGTAAGGAGATTACTGATGACATCAAGAAAAATAGGGCGGTAATGGTAGGAGACTTTAATTTTCCTAACCATAACATTAGGAGCTTGGATGGAGAGAAATTTGCTGAATGTATTCAGGAGGAATTTCTCATTCAGTATGTGGATGGCCCGACTGTAGAGGGGGCAAAACTTGACCTCGACTTGGGGAAATAAGGAAAGGCCGAAGACAGAAGTTAGTGACCATAATACAGTTGTTTTACGATAGCTGTGCAAAATGATAGATCTGGCCCAAAAGTTAAAATTTTAAATTGGGGCAAGATCAATTTTGATGGTATCCCACAGGAACTTTCATAAGTTGATAGGGGGAGTCTGTTGGCAAAGAGACATCTAGTAAGTAGGAAACTGTCAAAATTGTGTTAACCAGTGCTCAGAGTAAGCACCTTCCTTTTAGAATGAAAGGCAAGACTGGTAGAAATAGGGAACTCTGGATGACTGGGAATATTGAGGCTCTGGTCAAAAAGAAGAAAGAGGCATTTGACATGCATAAGCAGCTAGGATCAAGTGGACACCTTGAAGAGTGTAGAGGGTGTCAAAGAGTTGAGAGAGAAATCAGAGGGCAAGAAAGGGATGCATTGTTTTGGCAGATAAGGCAAAAAAGAATCCAAAGAGCTTCTATAAATATATAAAGTGCAAAAGAGTAACTAGGGACAGAATAGGGTCTCTTAAGAATCAACAAGTTCATCTATGTGCAGATCATAAGAGATGAGTGGGATCTTAAATTAATGTTTCTCATCAGTATTTATTATTGAGAAAGGCATGGATATTAGGGAACTTGGGGAAATAATTAGTGATATCTTGAGGAGTGTACATATTACAGTGAAGGAAGGTGCTGGTCATCTGAAAGCACATCAAGATAGATAAATCCCTGAGACCTGATTAAAATTTTCAAGTTTGCTGATGACACCACTGTAATGGGCCGGATCTCAAACAATGACGAGGCAAAATACAGGAATGAGATAGAGAATCTGGTGAACTGACGAGGTGACAATAATCTCTCCCTCAATGTTAACAAAATGAAGGAGATTATTATCGACTTCAGAAAGCATTGAGGATAACATGCCCATCTACATCAATATGGATGAAGTAGAAAGGGTTGACAGCTTCAAGTTTTTTGGTGTCCAGATCATCATCAACCTGTCCTGGCCCTGCATGCCGACACTGTAGTTAAGAAAGCTGACCAATGCCTCTACTTTCGCAGACGACTAATGAAATCTGGCATGTCAGCTACAATTCCCCCCAATCTTTTCAAATGCACCATAAAAAGCATTCTTTAAGGTTGTATCACAGCATCCTGCTCTGCCCAAGACCGCAAGAAACTAAAAAAGGTTATGAATGTAGCCCAATCCAATATGCAACCAGCCTCCCATCCATTGATTCTGTCTACACTTCCTGCTGCCTTGGCAAAACAGCCAGTGTAATTAAAGACCCCATGCACCGCGGACATTCTGTCTTCCATCGGGAAAAAGAAACAAAAAGTCTGAGGTCATGTACCAGCTGACTCAAGAACCGCTTCCTTCTTGCTGCCATCAGACTTTTTAATAGACCTACTTTGCATTACGTTGATCTTTCACTACATCTTTGCTATGACTGTAATACTATGTTCTGTACTGTCTCATTTTATTCTCTTTGAATAGTATGCTCTGTCTGTATAGTATGCAAGAAAATACTTTTCACTATACACTAATACATCTGACGATGCGAATCAAATCAAATCGTAGCATGTTGTAGGAGGTCAGGGAGGAAATTGCACGTCACCTAGCAGAGATATTTGAATCATCGACAGCCGCAGCTGAGGTGCCTGAAAGTTGGAAGGTGACAGATGTTGTGCCTTTGTTTAAAAGACCTGCATGCAGAAGCCTGGAAACAACAGGGCAGCGAGCCTAATGTCTGTAGTTGTTAGATATTCTGAGAGACAGGATCTACAGCATTTAGAGAAGCAAATACTGAGTAGGGACAGTCAGTTTAGTTTGTCACTGAAAGATTGTGTCTCACGAATTTGCTTGAGTTTTTTAAAGGGGTAACGAAGAAGGTAGATGAGGGCAGTGCAGTCAACATTGTTGACACGGACTTTGGCAAGGCCTTTGACAAACTACTGCATGGTAGCATACTGTCTTCCCAATAGTAAAGGAGTCTAAAGTAGAGGACATAGGTTTAAGGTGGGGGGGGATACAAAAGGGTCCAGAGGGGCAATTTTTTCACACAGAAGATGATGAATGTTTGGGATGAGCTGTCAGAGGCAGTAGTTGAGATGGGTACAATTCTGTCTTTTAAAAAGCATTTAAACAATTGCTTGGATAAAATTGGTATGGAGGGGTAAGGGCCAAACACGAGCAATTGGGACTTGCTTAGTGGTAAAAATTGGGCGGCATGGACAAGTTGGGTCGAAGGGCCTGTTTTCATGCTGTAAACCACTTTGATTGGATAATTGTCTTTTTATTATAAAAGCAAAATATGGCAGATGCTGGCAATCTGGAATAAAAACAGTAAATGCTGGAAAAGTTCAGCAAGTCTGGCAGCATCTGTGGAGAGAGATATAGAGTTAACGTTCTGAGTTTGTATGACTTCTTCAGAACACTGAATCTTTTATCATTTGCAAAAACTAGAGAAAACAAAAATAGTATTTTGGCAAAATAATGCTGGCTAACAAATGCTAGCTATGAAATGCTGTCTCAAGTAAAATGTTTATCCGAAAACAAAAACAGATTTTTTCCATTCTTTGATTGCACCCTGGCAATCGTTTGCATCATTTCAAATAAAAATGCTTTCTTTTGACCCTGGGCCATGGTAGAAGTGGGATTGGTATTTTTCACTTCAATTCCTGTTTGCCCCAAGACGAAACTGAGGTTCCCACTGTCCAAAGGTTCCTTCATTAAGGTGCATTTGTGGACTGTGAATAGCTCCAGGCTTGGCTTCCCATTCCTGATAGTTTATTGATGTTCCGAGCAGGGATTTCCCAGCCCTATGGTGGTGGTTGAGCTGGGGCCAGGAAAATAAGTGGGAGTGATGGCACTGGATGAAGAGAGATTTGCAACAAAGGGAAGCAAGAAGTGGGCAGTCAATTTAAATACTTATCAACTCTATTAGGGTCAATTCTGTGATATTGCCAGTGATGAAGCGATAGGCTGGAGACTTGCTGGGCCAAAGAGGGGGCTGTAGTCTGGGAAGTCGCTCCCTTGGCCACAATGAGCTATCCGGAGGGATCAGCCTACTTGCCTCCTCTGAGTTTTAATTTAAGACTTGCTTCAATCACAGATCTGCCTCAGCAATGCCCACCTCCCTGGTGGGGTTGCCAAGGTTTGGGAGCTGCCAGCCTTAATTGGCACCAGAATGCTGCCTCTGGAGAATGTACTGAGCTGGTTCTGCTGGCAGCAAGTATGGATCCCGCTTTGGTACTGATTGACGGAGTTGCAAAGCCCAGCCCTATTCTTCAAATTCACACTTCTGCAGTTTGACACTTGGAAAGGTACAAGGATTATCTGTTGTCCAAACCTTAGTCAAAGTCAGTGAAAGGGGTGAAATGGGAAATTCATTACTTCATCTTAGTATCAAAGAACTCTTTCTGTATTCTTTATACAGACTTTTTGCTTTGTTCCATTGAATATGAGTGTGGGACGTGAATCCACCCCATGGCTATAATACAGCAATATATGTAACTTATTTTTAGCATTTGGATATATGCATGCAGAACTTTTGATTTTCAAGGCGCTGCATTTCAGATCTGAAGAGATTAGGGTTTGAGAGCAGAAGTATTTTCCCTCGCTTAGAAAATGAAGTGGTGCTCCTGCTAGGACCTCCACACTAATGTAGTGTTCTGCTCCTATGAGAGAATGCTAAACAGATCACTTGCACAATATATGACAGATATGAATTGTGGTCACAATGCTAACATGGACTTCCTCCTTTTCAGCATGTCTCGTAGCAGCTGTGTGTGCCTGCGTGCTTGGTCAGCAAACTCAATTTGTGGTTTTGATCTGAGCACAGAGCAGCTCTTTCAGCACTGGTTTCATTACAGAAAGTCAATGTTTTCACTGAATGGTAGGCCAACTTGCTATGCTGATTATCTGACACTCAGGTAAACCCTTTTGAATAATTGTGCCTACCAAGGCCACTCAAACAGATCTATTAGGATTTAAACGTATCTGCCAAGTCTCACTTGTATGGATTGAATCTCACTAATTTTAGCCGAGAAATGTCACCTTTTCTGAAGTATCTCACTTTTAAAAATAAACACAGCTTCATGTGTTTAAATGGGTTGTGATCAGTCTCGCTCTTTTTTACATCAATCTCACTTTTAACAGTTCCCTGCTCTTGACAGCTGTACCCAAGAAGTTTTTTTTTTTCCCCATCCTGAGCTGGGAAGAATCATAAAGCACTGCCTGTATTCTGGTTCCATCTCATTTCACTTAATTATTTTTTTTCAGGATAGAACAAACTCAGGCGGTGTATTGAAAAATAAATTACAGAATGACAGAAGAAGCTTACCAACTTCCTTTCCTGGTGTTAAAATTGATTTTAAGGACAGTGAGTCTAAGGTTTAAGAGGAGATGATTTGCTGTTTCAGCGAGATATCTAGACTGGCTGTTGAATAGGAAACAGTTATCTCGGGTTTGTTAATCACCATTTAGCTTACATCCTGGTACTCAAAGTCTGTGCTTTATTAGAGAATATTTGTAGATAGGACTCAAGTATGTGTACATTGTAGTTGGAAGGTAGCACTTGATTAAAAAAAAAATGCTCACAAAAGTCTTCCACCTTTTGAAACTAGATCTTCAACCTCAGAGCAGTTATGAATTAACTGCAAGATGTTTGGGTGATGTGCCTGCCACAGTTGAATAGCTGGCAGTGTATGCAGTATGTGAATGTGAACTTTTCAGAAATAAGTATGTGATGAGTGTGAAGGTTATGCGTGCTTGATATGAGTTGTGCATAATAAAGACTGTTGGCATGCTAGTGAAGTGGTGATAGTGATTCTAAAACAATATTTGAAGCTAGCCATCTATTTCTAAAGGATGTGGCATGTGACCATCCAGTCAATGATCTTGATCAGTCACATGACGCCATTGAACCTTTATCAGCATTGCATCCGGATCCTCAAATTCTTGATATTTACCACATCAGCAACTGCACCCACTGCCCTGTGGGGGTCTCCTGACTGGCTGAGGGAAGAAAAGCGTCCTCCTTCTGTCCACTTCCTGCATCATTGGCTCCAGTACTCATTGTGGAACCTTGTCTGGTGCTCTCCTCTCTCTGTTCATAAACTCTTCTTGAACAACTTACAGCACCTGCACCTGCCATAACCAAAATGCTACTTTCCTTTAAGAGATTTTAATTGATGCTAGCCTCACATGAATTTGGGTCCCACGCTGAGGCAAGCAGCAGTGCATTAAGTATTGGATTACATGCCAGTCTCATTTAAACTAGAAAGCGGCATGAAGTTTGCATGTTGCCTGCATCACTGTGAATAGATCTGGCTTATTTGTGTATCGCAATCCTCTGCATCTGATTACCGGCCTTATCCAATTTTTCCTCCTTGATTGTCTTGTAAACAAAATCAGGAAATGCGTCCAGATAATTAGAATTTAAAACATCATTAAGATTATCACAATGTATTTATACTTAACAGCTGCATTTTTAATTAATCCTGTTGATTGTGAAAATAATACACTCCAGTGCGATTTGAAATTTGAGTGTAAAAACATTTTGACTGGAAGTATTTTTATTTTGTCTTCTCCTGCAGTAATTAGGTGTGTTTGGGCACACCGTTAACATGCCACTCTGGAATTTGAGAGATGTGTTTATATGTACAGAAATATGATTTCATTTTTTTATGAAGTTCCAATCCAAATCTTAGGAACCAAGAAAATTTAGGACCGTCTTCACCCCCATCCCCAATCTCTGCACAAATCTTCTCAAAACCTATTCTATGGCCAGATCTCCTATACTAATAAAATTCAAAGGCATTAGGACAATTACTGGGTATAAATTTCACCATATCACTGGTCGCCTATACAAACTTACGGAGGTGACTGATTAAAAGACAGCATGAAGTTTGCTGTCCAATGAGGGATGTCAGAAGACCTAATAAGTTCGCAGTAAAGGATCCTTTAGGTAAGAGTAATCACAACATGGTGGGATTTCACGTTCCATTTGGAAATGAGAAACTTGGGACCAGAACTAATGTTTCCCCTCCCCGCGCACTTTGCCCCTCCCCCTGGTCTCTCTTCGTTTTCTCAGTTACACGTTCTTACTCCACTCTTTTATACACGTTCTTTCTCTCTCTCGTTCTCTTTCTCTCTCTGTTTCTCGTTCTCTCTCTCTCTCTCTCTGTCTCTCTCATTCTCTCTCGTTCTCTCATTCTCTCTCCGTCTCTCTCATTCTCTATCTCTCTCTCTCTCTCGTTCTCTCGTTCTCTCTCTCTCTCGTCTCTCTCTCTCTCTCTCTCATTCTCTCTCATTCTCGTTCTCTCTCTCTCACGCTCGTTCTCGTTCTCTCTCTGTCTCGTTCTCTCTCTCTCGTTCTCTCTCTTACTCTCTCCCTGCTTTTCTTCTTACACACACATTAATTCTCTCCCTTTCATTCTGTCTCATTCTTTGCCTCTCATTCTCTCTCTCTCTCATTCTCTCTCTCTCTCATTCTCTCTCTCTCTCATTCTCTCATTCTCTCGTTCTCTCTCTCTCGTTCTCTCTCTCTCGTTCTCTCTCTCTCATTCTCTCTCTCTCTCTCTCTCGTTCTCTCTCTTACTCTCTCCCTGCTTTTCTGTCTTACATGCACATTTATTCTCTCCCTTTCATTCTCTCTCATTCTTTGTCTCTCATTCTCTCTCTCTCTCTCATTCTCTCTCATTTTCTCTCTCTCTCTCTCATTCTCTCTCTCATTCTCTCTCTCTCTGGCTCATTCTCTCTCGCTCATTCTCTCTCTCTCGCTCATTCTCTCTCTCTCTCGCTCATCCTCTCTCTCTCTCTCTCTCATTTTCTCTGGCTCATTCTCTCTCGCTCGTTCTCTCTCTGTCTCTCACTCTGTCACTCATTCTCTCTCTGTCTCTCATTCTCTCTCTGTCACTCTTCCTGGAAAACATCAAATGTAAAACCATTGTTAAAGACTGGGGGGAGACAGAAAGCAGGAAGATTGGGAACATGTTCAAAACCAGAAAATGATAACCAGGAAAAGAGGAGAAATTGAAATATGAGAGAGAACTAGCAAGAAATATGGAAGCAGATAGTGAAAGCTGCTATAAGTAAATTAAAAGGAAGCAAGCAGCTGAAGTAAGTGCTCTGCCCTTGGACAGTGAGCCTGGGGAATTATTAATGAGAAATGAGGAAATGGTCGAGACTTTGAACAAGTATTTTGTATCTGACTTCATGGTTGATGATGCAGAAAGCCTGCCTAGAAGGAATAAACCAGTTAGACTCCCATCTATTGACTCTGTCTACACTTCCCACTGCCTTGGTAAAGCAACCAGCATAATTAAAGATCCCACACATCCTGGACATTCTCTCTTCCACCTTCTTCCTTCAGGAAAAAGATACACAATTCTGAGGTCATGTACCAACCGACTCAAGAACAGCCTCTTTCCTACTATTGTCAGGCTTTTGAATGGACTTACTTTGCATTAAGTTGATCTTTCTCTACATCCTTGCTGTGACTGTAACACTACATTCTGCAATCTTACTTTTAGTTCTCTATGAACGACATATTTTATCTGTATAGCACGCAAGAAACAATACTTTTCACTGTAAATACATGTGACAATAATAAATCAAACTAAATCAAAATCTATCATTGGCAAATACTAGAATCCATGATTAAGGAGGTAATAGCAAGACATTTAGAAAATCATAATGCAATCTAGCAGAGTCAACGTGGTTCTGGGTAAGGGAACATTTGACAAATTTATTAGAGTTCTTTAAGGATGTAATAAGAAGGATGGATAAAGAGAAACCAGTAGATGCAATGTATTTGCATTTCCAAAAGGTAGTCAATAAGTTGTCACCTGTAAGGTAACTGCACAATAGGAGTTTGGGGGTGATAGTTTAAAATGGACAGAGGATTGGCCATCTGTAGAAAACGGATGCAGGATAATTTGGTCATTTTTGGGTTGGCACAAGAACCAAGGATTAGTGTTAGGACCTCAACTATTTATGACCCGTATTATAATTTGGGTCAAGGGACAGATTGTGAGCGACTTGTATGGGAACTTCCAAGTTATAGTATCTACTGCACTTTTCTTACCTTCTTGATGGTAATGGTTGTGAGTTTGGAAGATTTTGCCTTATGGCCAATGGGAAGGTTAGCAGGTAGCCCCTGCATGGTGAATGCTGCAGAGGGAGACATTGAGGGTCTTTCAGAGTGGAATAGTTCTGGAGAGAGTTATAACGAACACAGCCCAGAACTGTGGTGGTACTCAGTTTGAATGGGACCCATCTACAGGAAAAAGTTATGCTGCTTTGTGTCTTCCTGATGCTGGCATTTGTAACAGCCTCTGATGAAGTTTTGATCTCCTGTTGAGAAGCTGCCAGCGAAGCGTTGCCAATCTTCCAACACAACAGGGGATCCATGTGACATTGGTAAACGCACATCACTTGCGAAAAATGTCTCCTTATTGAGGCTTTAATTAGTTTGTCTACCTTGCCCCCACACCAAGTGAAATCTGATTCCAATGGCATTCAGCCCCAGGAAGCGTACCCCAAGATGGAAACGTATCAGGTGCTGACCTGAGGCACTAAATTTCCACACATGCCCCACCTTCGAATCCATCAATATGGATCTGAGAAAATTCCATCTTCACTGAACATACTGGCCTGCTGCTGTCCAATGCTGAAGCCTGCAGGCATTGACAGTGAGCTCCTTGTTTCGTGGAGATCAGTGTGTTTGGAAGCTGGGTTTCAAAGATTATAACAGGCAGCTACTTATTCGACAAGACTCGCTTGCCCTTGGCAGGGGGCATATTTGGCTAGTGCACCTGGGCATGAGTTCTGTTCATTCTAGCTCCTTCACAAACAAAACGATATTTATACTGATAAATCTCCACAAATGTAATTTTCAATTGTGCTTATGTAAACAACATTTCACAGCCTTCCTGCTGTTGGGCTGTTATTATGTAATCTAGTCTTCAGAAGGGATTGAGTTTTAAAACTAAGTTCACTTTCAAGATGTATTGAGCATTTATGTTAACAAATAGGAAACCCATTGGTGACCAGACACGTTGCCAACTTAGGTCAGCTTTTGAACAGAACTATGTAGAGTACATTGCAATTTATAGTTATAGGAAACTCTTAAACATTACTTTTCTGTTTTCATCTTATGTAATTTATACTCTATCAGCCAATTCTTGCTTGATGCTCTGATCGCTCCTCCTTTCAGCTTTCATTGTAGTTTTCACTACCAGCACATGATGCTTTTTAACTATATCAAATTGTTAATTGAACGTATTGTACAAAATCCAACACTCATATATAGAATCATAGAAATCCTACAGTGCAGAGGGAAGCCAATCAGCCCACTGAGCTTGCACTGACAACAATTCCACCTCCGGTCCTATCCCCTCAATCCCACACATTTACCCGACTAAATCTTCTAACATATGCATCCTGGTACACTAAGGAGCAATTTAGCATGGCCAACAACTTAATATGCACATCTCTGGACTGTGGGAGGAAACCGAACCACCCGGAGGAAACCCATGCAGACACAGAGAGAATTGCACACTCCACACAGCGAACGAAAAAAGGAATTGAACCTGGGTCCCTGGTGCTGTGAGGCAGCAATGCCAACTGCTGTGCTGTTGTAATGCCATGGGTCACTGGTTGGCCTGGGATAGCTGATTCTAGTTGGTGTGGAGTGCTGCTTGATTCAGGGCTGAAGTGTGATCAGATAGGTGTCACCTCTCTCCTGTTAGCATATTTGTGGGGAATGTGATGCTAAACTATTCGTAGACAACCTAATGGTGAGTTTTACCCTACTGATGATACCTGTGAATAAGAATAATGTACAAAAGAGAGAAGAGGAATGCATTGTCTGTTCTATATCAAAGGCATAGTCTAGAATTTTTCCGGGGTGGGTGAGGCTCACAAAGCAGGGCTCTCTGTTAGCCTCAGGTGGGATTTTGGGCAACACAGTGGTTAGCACTGCCACTTCACAACACGAGAGACCCAGGTTCGATTTCCAACTTGGGTCACGTCTGTGCAGTCTGCACGTTCTCCCTGTGTCTATGTGGGCTTCCTACAGGTCCTCCAGTTTTCTCTCACGTCCAAAGATATGCGGGTGAGGTGGATTGGCCATGCTCTTAGTGTCAGGGTGACTAACTAGGTTAAATACATGAGGTTATAGGAATAGGGCCTGGGTGGGATTGTGGTCGATGCAAACTCGATGGACTGAATGGTCTCCTGTACTGTAGGAATCTATGATTTACGAGCCTTGCCAGACCGAGTAATGTAACAGCTCTTGGGTGTTTCTCAGTCTCGGGAAGAATTTAGTATTTCTCTGTTCCTTATTGTGCAATTCTTTTGTTTTAACATTTTCCTCAAACCCACAATGTATTCCTCACACAAGAAAGACACCATATTCATTTCGAATGTCAAGAATACATTCTCGAGTTTGAAAGTGAAGTGAAACATATCACTAACAAAGCTGTACAATCATCAGCAACAACTGCTGACCTGTTATTTTGCATAGTCAGTATGTCTTGTATATCTTGAGTGGTGGGGAGACATATGGTACATTTGTAAAGCTATTAAAAATTCATTTCAATACAGTTAAAAAACATAGTTATTAAATTTCAATTCACTTTTTTCACAGTGTAGTGCACACCTAATAATCTTTACATAACTGTTTCAACTTTTAAAATATTATAGTGACAGCTTCAACTGTATGTCTGAGGAAGGGCCAACCTTATTCAAAATGATCAATAAAGATTGTAACTGATAAGAAATAGTTACCAGCATAGGAGCATGAAATTCATATGTCTTATGGGGACAGAAGAGGGAAAATTGGTGTAATTATGTTTGGAATGGGCCTAATGACTTGAATTTTTCATTTTGGATGGTGGCCATCAAATTATTGAATTTGTAGGAAATGTTAAGGGACTTCATCTTCTGGTTAGTGCTCACATCTTGAAAGATTGAGGATAATCAATTTACTGTTTCAAAATCATGTAGGTGTTTGAAATATGAACGATTGTGTTTAATTATCCCTAATGAGCCATTTCAGACAGCAGGTACAAGTGAAAGTGTATGTCATCTTCTAGAAGTGGTGATGGGGAAGCTTCCTGCTGTGTGCATCTAAAAATCATTATTTGCTAACACAAGTAGTTGTGTCAGCATCTTAAGCCAAATTTCATGGCTGGCTTTCATTCAGAAATCTCAAGTCAAGCAGTTATGGCAGTAATTAATGTTGCGCATTCATTTAATAACGTGTGTCTTAGTTCTTGATGTTCGAATTAGAGATGGCCCTAGTGATGTGACATTGCCAGAAAACTTCAACTACAATACAAGTACCACTGAACAGAAAGGCTCAAAATCCCTTTTTTTTACTATTTATGTTCTGAGACATTGTCAAAAATAGCAAGTTTTATTACTATTTGTTTTGCATCTGCATGAGCTTTTTTTAAAAACAGCTGCATATTAGTGTTTCCAGGGTTAATACTGGACACCTGTATGTCAGACACATTTATAATTTAATAAGAATATTGGGACAAATATAGATGGCCAGTGTTTAGTTTTAAAAAATGAGTTCACCATTGCATTTTTTCCAAAACATATGTCGAGACGAATATTATGATTAACGAATGATTCAGAATATTGTATGAACTTCAAATGGAGCTAAAGTAGAGAGGTGAGACAATTTCTTTCACAGAATTGCTTTGGGTGTGCAACAGTTGTAGTTTAATATTCCATGCAAAACCACATTTTTAAAAGTGTCTGGATTTTGCAACATGAAGTCTCAGTATTAGGGAAAGCTGCCCTGAGGCCAGAGCACTGTGCATTTATTCAAACAAGCTGACACATGACTCCTTTGTTACTAAGCGCTGTCGACAGTATGTCTTGGATCAGCTGACCACGCATTACATTCTCGAGCTCTCAGATCTGCTTAACGCTGTCCCGAGTTCTCAGATTTGCTTAACACTGCAGCCACTGTGATAGAATCAAGGAAACACTGGTGCCAATGACTGTCGCTCTATCAGTGTTGATCAGTTCCTTTGGGCCTGGTCTCTGCCACATGCTTAGGCTCCAATTGATGTTATTAACACTTTCTTTTGTCATTCTGTCCAAGTGTATTAAAAACATTTCTGTTTTTAAAAGAAATTCAAATAGATTGCAGCAACTTTAACTGATTTCTGGAAAAAATTACCAAGTAAACACAAAACAGAAAGTGCTGAAGGAACTCAGCAGTTCTGACAGCATCAGTGGAGAGAGAATAGAGCCAATGTTTCAAGTCTGGATGAACCTTTGTTAGATCTGAGTTTGTCTAGCATTTTCTGACTGTTTTAGATTCCATCATCTGCAATATTTTGCCTTTATCAGTGAAAACTTCTGACTCAGCAGAGATGGAGACATGTTCAAGAATCAATCTGCTAAGATTCTTAATCACATTATACAGAGAAGCTCCAAATGGAAATATGGAAGCTGTACCATTTTCTAACAGAGATGGGGCAGTGAAGTGGGGTGTGGTGAGGGGGTGATTGGAAGGTGTACCTGTGCATGTGAAACATGCTGGAGAGACCTCAGTGCAGAAGGTGTGGAATGGGATGGGGGTTGATTAGTGGCAGGAGAAATCTGTCCAGCATTTCGAAAAACTCCGAATAATACTTTCATCTTAATTACCTTGAACGAATGATTTCTGGGTCCAGCCTGAAGGACAGAAGTCACCTTGTCCTGCTGTGTACATTTCTATTATTAGGAGTTGAGTGGAAATTTCTAAAAGCTGCATACCTTGGAGTGTACAGTAATGTGGATTTAAATGTTTGTGATTTAAAATAGATTTAATTATGAAACTGCAAAATTTTTAAGAAAATATTTGTTTCTCCTAAATAAATGTTGACAGAGATTATGTGTAATACCAACTGCTTCTTCTGCTGAAACAAAATAATATTCCCTTTCTTTTTGCAGGTTCATGAAAGGTGATTTCCACATTGAAGTGTGCATCAATGATTACTTAGATGTTTTCTGCCCTCATTATGATGACTCTGTACCTGAAGACAAGACTGAGCGCTATGTTCTCTACATGGTGAATTATGATGGCTACAGCTTGTGTGATCATACCTCTAAAGGGTTCAAGCGATGGGAGTGTAACAGGCCTTATGCGTCCAATGGGCCTTTAAAATTCTCGGAAAAGTTCCAACTGTTTACTCCATTTTCATTAGGATTTGAGTTCAGGCCTGGCCGCGAATATTACTACATCTGTAAGTACTTTTCCTTTTCCATTGGTTTTCCCAATAATTTGAAAGTGGTATTGCACAACAACCAGTTAAGTGATTGTTTTTGCAAGTTATTTGTATTTAGCAACTACCTTTCACACGTTGTTTTGAGTCTCCCAAGGCGTAGTCTTCTTGAAAGAAAGCGTTTGACCAATGTTTACTTGGCAAACATATGACTCAAAAATGAATCCTATTTCATAACTTCCATGTAATGTCACTGACAAAAATGAAAAATTCTGGATTTTCTGTCCCTCCAAATTAAACATTTTTCCCCACAGAGGCAGGACCACTTTGTGAACTGCAGTTAAAGGTCCTGAAAGTCAATAGTCATTCAATTTGTTGAGAAAACGGGGCATTGGACAGCATAGGCAGTTGACGAGAATCAACATTTATATGGACTTTGGCTTTGAATCTTCAGCCTTAAAGATCAGACTTCAGTCAACTTTTCCAGTGAAGAGTATTGGACAAAGCAACAAATCTTCTTTAAAATGAAATTTGCTCCATGCATAGATCTTCCTTATTTTTTCTAGAATAAATGATCAAAGCAGACTATTCTTATATTATATGATTGGATGTTCTCATCCATTCCGGTGCACAAACAGTGATTGTACAAGGGGACGGGAGAGGGCAGGGATCGGAAAGCTAGCATTGTGGGATCAGGGGGCTTGTCAGTGATTGGGAGGGAGGCTGAAGTCACTAGGCTACTACGTGTGCACCGATTTCAGTGCTAAGAGATTGCTCCAAACACAGCGGCTCGCTTAGTGCTCTTCTGCCAGCTGCTTCAGCAGGGATAGGCTCTGCTCACTGATTTTTAATGAGATTCACGCTAGTGCACTCTGCAGTTCACAGTGTGTGGAAGATTTATTTTGAAAATCCCACTGAAAAAACTAGTGGGATTTACTCTAGTGTTATGTGAATTCGACACTTTGAATCCTTTCGGGAGGATCCCACGCAAGATTAAAATCCCATACTGGAAAAGCAATTCAGTTGAGTGGCTGTGTTGATGTAAATGTGCATTTAAACAGACAGACGACAGACTTGCCTTATATATCTTTTAAAGGTAACTATCCAGCTCTAATGGAGAGAATCAGGCTGGAGAGAATCAACCTAAACTGGGCTGAGGTGAATGTCATGTCAAATTCCGAATCAGGTCTATTGAAAATTTTAAAGAAACCTCCCACTGTTTTTAATGGGGAGCTGGGAAGCATGAAAGCGATCTGTCAGGTTAAAGGTAAAGGATGAAAGTTAACAATTAAGGATGCTTAAAGGCTAGGTCAGTGCTGTATGCAATCAAGCCAAATGCAGATGTAGAATTAGAGCAGTTTGATCAGAACTGTCCAAAAATGTGCGAGTTAGGTTGAATGGCCATGCTAAATTGCTCCTTAGTGTTAGGGAGGTGTCAGAGGGATCAGTAGGGTAAATATGTGGGGTTATGGGGTTCGGACCTGGGTGGGGGGATTGTTGTCCTGTAGACCCAATGGTCTGAATGGCTTCCTTCTGCGCTGTAGGTATTCTATGATTCTATGACTGGAGCCTTTGAACCTGTGAATGTGAGTGATTGGAGTCATGATGCAGGGGTGCTGGCGTTGGACTTGGGCAAACACAGTAAGAAGTGTTGTCAGACTTCTTACAATGTGAGTGATTGGGCCATGCTGAAAGTATCCATGATGGAGAAAGAATATCAATCCAACACTTTGTGGACAGCAGCATCCTGTGCCCTGATCAATGATTTATTCACTGGGTTGGCTTGACTCTAACACTTCAGTAAAATTGACCTTCGTAAAGCTTATCCCCAGATGAATATGGATCCAGATTCACAACAATATATGGCAATTGTGATACAGAAAAGGCTATTCAGACATAAAAGACTTTCAGCTGGCATTATGTCTGCATCTGCATTGTTCCAGCAAGAGTGTTCTCTTCCTGTTGGGGAACACTTTAGCGGTCATGGGCATTCGGTCTCTGATCTTCGGGTAATTGTTCTCCAAGGCGGCCTTCATAACACATGACAGTGCAGAGCCGCTAAGCAGAAACTGATAGTCAGGTTCCACACACATGAGGATAGCCTCAACAGGGATCTTGGGTTCATGTCACACTATCTGTATCTCCCACAACTTGCTTGGACTTACAAAATCTCACTAACTGTCCTGTCCGGAGGCAACACATATCTCTTTAACCTGTGTGTAAAGCCTTTTCCACTCACATTATCTGTACCTTTAAGAATTGATTATCTGTAAACACTCACATTCCAATCATTATGCATGTAAATGGAGTTTGTGTCTTTGTGTCATTTTTACAACTAGAACTCCTAGCCATCTGACGAAGGGACAGGCCGTCGCGAAAGCTTGCGGCGTTTATTACAAATAAACCTGTTTGGACTTTAAACTGGTGTTGTAGGATTTCTTTGTGTTTTACCTCAGTCCAACTCCGGCTTCTCCATATCAGTATGAACAATGGGACAACGCCTTGTTCCACTGTGCCATGGATCAAATTCTAAAAGTCCAGTGCTTTATAGGCAATATCTTAGTTATTGGAAAGATTGAGAAAGAACATCTTCACTATCTAGATGTCACATTCCAAGAAAGGAGAAAACTACGGAATAAGAGTACAGAAAGATGAATATAATTTATTTCAATCCTTTATAGGATATTGTTATAGATGCAAAGGGATTGCATAAGTTGCCTTCAAAAGGCAAAGCCATTATTGAGGCACCTACACCTCAGAATGTAAATCAACTTGTGTTCTTTTTTGGGCTTATTAAACTATTATGGTCTACTATTGTCCATAATAGTTTACAATATTGTGTCAAACCATGAAATGGGTGGATCAGTGGGAAAGCCTTTGGACAAACTAAAGAGGCATTGTTAAATTTACCTTTGCAACTGGCCTGTGATGTTTCACCTTACAGGGTAGGAGCAATGATTTCTCACAATGCCCAATGGTGAAGTGAAGCCAATTGTTTTTTGCATCAAGATTCTTGAAAAAGGCAGAGATGAACTTTGCACAAATAGAGAAAGTTCTAGGCAACGTTTTATCAATATCTATATTGAAGGAAATTTACTAACTGATCATTGACCACTGATAATGATATTTGGGACTCACCCCAAGATACGTCTCTGGCAGCAAGTGGTATGCAGAAATGGGCATTGCTGTTGACAAAACACACACACATGATAAAATATCTTCCATCAAATCCCTATGGGAATGCTGATGGACCCTCCCAATTAACCTTTACCTAACAAATCATCAATAAGCAGTTTGAATGGAAACATTTCCTATTTTGAGCAAGTAGATATCACTCCTGCAGGACAAATTGAGAAATATACCAGAAATATTCCGCTACTGTCCAAAGCCATGTAGTCCTTCATTCATATCAACAGGAACAAACCCAGAGTTATAACCATATGTTACCTAAAGACTCAAAATCGTGCAGGCTGTTATCTCCTCTGGGGAATGAGAGTCATCATTCCATCTTTACTAAGGAAATGTGTACTAAATCAACTACAAGAAAATCGCTGTGGTATAGTAAGGATGAAGGAGATAACCAAAAGCTATTTTCAGTGACTGCAGGGCTTGATACTGAAAGCAAGGAGAAGATGGCAATGTGCTTGTTTTGTGCAAAAGTTTGGAACATGCTGCCACTTCGAACACCCCGTGGAAATAGCCAAAAGAGCCAGGGCAAAGGGTTCAATTAAATTATTCTATATCATTTGAAGGACGCATGTTTCTCATTGTGGTCACTGCACACTTAGAATGACCTGAAGTCGTCATTATGAAGACAGTGTCCTTGGAGAAAACAGTAGAGTACTTGGGTGAGATTTTTGGAAGATTCAGTTACCCAGAGCAACTAGTGACAATGGAGCACAGTTGATTTTCCAATAAAGCTTTGTTCAGACAATGAAACATTTGTTGAAGGTAACACGAGCAAAGATCATTGTCTAAATGATTGAACAGCTTCCTGATAACATATAGGAATATAACACATTCGGCAACCCAAAGTTCTCCGACATTGCTCATGATAAATGTCAATTATGCACCATGTTTGATTTGCTTAAGCTGTCCAACACAAGAGAAATGGACGAGAAGAAACAGCAAGGTCAAGATATATGATGGGAGAACAGGGCCAAATGCCATGTTTTTATAAAGGTCAAGAAATATTGGCAAGAAACTATACCACCAGTGAGAAGTGGATATCTGCCATTGTCTTAGCACAGGCAGTACCGATCTGCTACACTATACAAACTCAAAAAGATGTAGAATGGAGAAGACATGCTAATGAACTTTAGGCAGCCAGAACCAGTTTTTCAGAGATAGAATCAATTATGAATTCACAATAAGTTGAGCCAAATGAACACCTAGGCATACCTCTGATCCTGACAATACCCAAAACAACTGGGGAGAACAAATAGTTGAGAACACTTCAACACTGAGCCAGCTTTTGAACATTACATCAGGTCAAGTGAAGACAACCACAGACAATGACCAAACTAAATGAAAAACACTAGAGTATGCAGTCAACATGAAAAAGCAGACACCCAAGATTCATCGACAATCACTCAGAAATCAATGTTGGCTGATGTGTTTATTTGTTGTTCATATTGAGAACTTTGATTGTTAATATTTTACTGTGTTTCATTGCAAGAACCCCTAATGTAACAGGGGAGGAAAGTGTTGTGTACTCGCATTGTTCCTAAATGGAACAAGGGCACTTTAAGGGACTGGTCACATGACATCCTGATAACTTTAACAGCCATTTGTGCAGGGAAACGGACAGCCTATCCTAGCAGCCTTTAGAATAAACACCTTTCCAATGAAGCTTATTTGTACCTTGATAGTTTCATATTTTCCCACGTTGATTTCCATTTGCCAGTTTTCAGCCCATTCACTTCAACTGTGAATGTCTCTCTGTAATCTATTTATAATCCTTCTTACAACCTGCCTTCCGTCCCACTTTGTATCATCTGCATATTTGACCACTGTACACTTTGTTCCTGCCTCCAAATCATTAAAATATATTTTATGAAGAACTGCATTCCCAGCATAAATAGTCACAAAATGAGAAGTATTGGCAATTGATTTTGCTGTAGCTTTTTTTGGCAATGTTGACTACATGCACATAACAGTATCTATCTGAGGAATAGCCTGGTTAAGGTGCAACATTTCATTATCAACTGCTGATGGTAGTAAAAAGGAGCGCTTTTGTCAAACTAAACAGAACTGTTTGAATTTGATTGCTTTCCCCATCTTTTCCATCCACCCCAAAAAAAGCCTTAGTGCGTAAGTCAAGAGAGCCTCAGAACCCAAAATCTACGATCAAACACTAAATAAATAGTCTGCTGGGAGATTTGATCAACAACATGGCCCCTGAGAATGTCCTGCACAGATGGCCATGTAGGGTACAATGGAATTGGACACCATGGGTTATTCCCTCTGCTACCATAGGATCAGACATCATGGGGAGAATAATTGACTCCACTGCCACAGACTATAAGGGAGTCTAGTCAATCTTTCAAAACAGTTCACAGTTTTAAACACAAGAAAGGGTTGGACTCAGTCTGAAGTCAGACAAGTTTGTCACTTGTAATGGTTGTTTATATTTCGTCCCTGGCACTGTAATTCTGCCAGATACTCTGCAGTTGACCCTAAAGTCCTTGTTGTGTGGGCGCGGAGGGAAAGGGAAATAGTATTTAGTTTTCTCCTTTTGTTGAGAAGACCTAGTGTGACTGTCTGGATGTTTGAAATGTCCCAATAAGTAATCAGACTGGGAGCCATGGGAACCAGAAAAATGGGGAGCAAAAGAGAGAGGGAAAAAAGTTTGCTGGCAGATATTGTGGCAGTTTTGGTAGTCTTATTTTAATGACATTTCTTGAAATTTGCTAGAATATCATATTGGAGAACAAAGGACATTTTCATATTTCAAAAGTAAAAGCCAAGTGGAAATTATTTTACTGATTAATATCATAAGTTTCTTGAACAAAAGCTTGTAGCTACTGAAGGAACTTATATGTGTGCAATTGCAAAAAGCAAAACTTTTATTTTTTAATAAAATTATTGTGTATTTGGTGATAACGAGTACTAGCAGCTTATTGAAAACTATGTGATTTTAGACTGAGGGAGTGAAAAAGATCATAACTGGATTTAATCTTTCTCTGAAATAAACGTGGGAGCTAGTCATTTTTTCGGAAGTGCTGTGTAACTATGTGCTCTGGGAAATTAAAGCATGTCTTCGAAGCTTCACTTTGGTATGAAGTGGAAGGAATTCTTCCATATGAATTCTCAGAGGTGCTAGTTAGACCTGCTACATCTCACCTCGACAAAAACTCAAAGTGGAGAGAGCGAAAATGCCCACAGCAGCTTTTGTATCTGCTTTTCCCCAGGCTGCCTATAAAAGAAAGTCCTTGTTAAACACAGCAGCTAAGTTATGAAGGTTAAGCAGAGATCTGTGTAGATTGATCTGTGAGGATTCAGACATTCACTATAATCATCTGCTGTACAGGCAGAGGGAAAAATAAACTTATTTCCAGTAAACTTGCATTAACCCTTTTAGCGTAATGAAATCTGTGTCAACACAGTTTTGACAATGCAGTTCGATATGGTTCTCCATGTATAGTTAAATGCTTACCTTTCGATAGCTAGTTTACAAAGCCCACAAGAGACCTTCTTCACAGAAATTAAAGCATTATAGCTATTCACTATTGGCGTTGGTGATGGTGGACTAGCGCATGAGCAAGGTGATCTTTAAGATGCATCTTGCATCATAATTTATATACTTTAATTTTATATACTTTCATTTCAGCCTAACCCAAAAGAAAGGTGCACAGGATGATTAAAGTAATTCTGACAGTTCTTTTTTAAATTAGTGTACATGCTGGCTGCCATGTGGCATGCTGAAAACATTCTTAACTGCCACAGTAAACAAAATAGTTATTCTGGTGCTTAGATAAAGATTAACGGTTCTGGCAATTCATTTAAGAAAAACCCAATTTTACTTCAGTGTTCCAGTTCAGTGCAAGACATCACAATAAAGATGATTTGTTGAGCCTCTGATAAAATTAGATGGCTAAGACAGAAGCTGGCGTAATTCATTGGAACAACAGAAACTAGTTAATCAGCAAAGCTCATGTGGGATAAAATCAAATTGATGCAATATTTCTTAATTTTTGGCACCCCCAGCTTTCAGCTTTAAGCATTGGATTTAGGATGGACATTCTAACCCCCTTCCCCCATCCAGCACGAGGAATGTATTTTTATCTATATTAAAAAGCACAGACTTCAAATGGCTACCATTTTGCAGTATAGAAAGACTTTCCAAGTGCTGTACATCTGTAACCAATCCTTTAGAAGACTCGATAAACTATTAATAAACAGCATGAATTATGTTGTAAAAGTGACGTCTTACATAAAAATACAACATGCAGGACATGTATTAGTACTTTAGATTTTAAAAGTCACATGTAGATGATAATCTGTCCCCTCGGGCTATTTAAAATTAGTTTTTTTTAATGTGTAGTAAACCATACTCTCAAATAATAAATATAAAGACCCTAAAGCAATCACTTCAAATTCTACAGAGTTCATTTTCCCCCTCTTTCTCTTAATTCTTACCAATATTGAAAATTCATAATGTCTTACAGATGGAGCACTGGTTTGCTTTTTAATGATGAATTTGCCTTGGTTGGATTGCCGTGATATTCGGGAAGATTTGTGTCTGTTGACGCTTTCCACAAACATAAATGCCGACAGTATTTTACCACTGGAGCCTGGACTATAAAACTTACATAATGAATAACTGGCAAATATTTTGTCTTTTATATTCCCTTGCACAGCTGTGTCCTCCTGCCCCTCCTGAGCAATAGAACACACTGGCCATTTGTTGGTTAGTTCACATTTTGCACTGTGGGGAGTTGAGAGTGTGGAATATTTAGCAAAGAGGTCCATTTGCAGCAGCTACTGCATGCTTGGGTTCTTCCTGGACATTTAACATCTGCCTAATGAGGTGTTCCAAGGCCAGTTTGCTTGCATTTTGTGCAATGATTATGACTTTGGTCGTTATTCCCTCTCGTATGAGAATACATGTATTTGCATAAATTTTACCATCCCTGAATCACAGAGACAATTCTGCAATGAAGAATTCTTTTTAGATCAGTTTATTTATAGAGAATAACTTGGTTATCACGTGAAAGTTGATCATATTTTGGCTTTCCTCTTTTTGTGAGGTTATTTGAGGTAACTATCCTGTTCCACTGTTTTATCCTCTCTTACTGCTGCCAGTAGTGTCCTCTGTAGGGCCAGCTCAGTGGGGTAGGATTGAGGGAGCTCACACAGCAATCCTGCGCAATCCCACATCCTCTCCACCTACCTGCTTTTGAACAGAGCTGCTCATCAGTACCAGATCTCAAAACTTCCCTCAGAAATCTTAACCTCACAACTTGAGCCTTTTCTCAGGATGACTGAATGGAATATCATGGAAAAAGTTTTTGCGTAACTTGATGCAACATACTGCCCTTTTCCTCATGTATACCTTCTGCTTGGTTGATCTGTCCGGAACTCTCTAAGGATCAGTGAGAATGATTGTACTGTCCCAATTAAGAAGCCCTGGATTCAGGGATCAATCCTGCCATCACTTGGGACTTGGGAAGGAGGATATTGGATGATAAAATACTGAGACCTTTAGAAACAATCACATCAGATGTGCATTTTGGGTCAAAGTTTCTGTTTTCAGCAATGGATATACTGCCAAATTGGAGAGGCTACTCCTGTGGTTCTGGTTGTACTCCCCTTCCACACACACCCATGGTTGGTGCCTCATCATTTGCTTCAGCTCCGAAGAGGAACAGAGTGGAGCAGGACTTGACCCTGTGTCTGTAATGGTGAAACCACAAAATCGAATGATTCAGTTATGGCATCTGGAAAGATTTTATTTTGTGGTTTTACGCAAGAAAAATTATGTTGACAAAACATCACGGAATTGCTTTAGAAATAAATTGTGATGAAGACCCTTTGCCATTTCATGCCGCAAAACTAAATAAATCAAACCAAAAGCTATTTTACTGAAATTTGTATTTCTGCTGTGTGAAGAGTCTCCAGATAGTTTCTATAAATGAAGAAACTAGGCTACAAATTTTGTTTTTACTCTTTCAGAGCAGTCTCACAAAAAGCCCATCTGTTCCATATTCATAAATGCTGCTCTCACTTACAGGGGCTTAGTCTTCCCTGGAGTAATTTGGTAATGATATTTTCTGTGAGAGACTGAAAGTATCTAAGCATGCTCAGTTGTGCTATTGATGTTGGTTACAAGGCGGTAAGTGAACCCTGACATTGGGTAGCACTAAACACCTTCCACAATGCACCACTGCGTTGACTTGTGAGACATCCATATCTTTGTGACTGGCTTAATATTAGCCAGTGTGAAAGTTTAAATTGTTCTGTGTTTTCTGTTCCATTTGCAGTTCTAAATTAATATGGAAAAAGTGTTTCTTCACAGTTTAATAGAACATTACAGCACAGAACAGGCCCTTTGGCCCTCGATGTTGCGCCGACCAATATAAAAAGCAATGCCCCTCCAAACTAAACCATTCCCTTCTCTTCCATATACTTATCAACTAACCTCTTAAACGCCACCAAACTTGGCGCATCTACAACTGCTGCAGGCAGGGCATTCCACTCCCGAACCACCCTTTGGGTAAAGAACCTACCTCTGATATCCGTCCTATAACTATCACCCCTTAATTTAAAGCTGTGTCCCCTCGTGCTAGCTTTCTCCATCCTAGGAAAAAGGCTATCACTGTCCACCCTATCTAAACCTCTAATCATCTTATATGTTTCAATAAGGTCCCCTCTTAGCCGCCTCCTTTCTAACGAAAACAACCTCAAATCCCTCAGCCTCTCTTCATAAGACCTGCCCTCCATACCAGGCAACATCCTGGTAAACCTCCTCTGTACCCTCTCCAATGCCTCCACATCTTTCTTATAATGCGGGGACCAGAACTGCACACAATACTCCAAGTGCGGCCGCACTAGAGTTTTGTACAGTTGCAACATGACGTTGCGGCTCCGAAATTCAATCCCCCTACCAATAAAAGCTAAGACTCCATATGCCTTCTTAACAACCTTATCGACTTGACTGCCTACTTTCAGGGATCTATGCACATATACACCAAGATCCCTCTGTTCATCAACACTATTAAGAATCCTACCATTAGCCCTATACTCTACACATTTATTATTCCTGCCAAAGTGCATTACCTCACACTTTTCCACATTAAACTCCATTTGCCACCTCTCGGCCCAGCTCTGCAACTTGTCCAAGTCTCTCTGCAAACTATAACACCCCTCTTCACTATCTACCACTCCACCGACTTTAGTGTCATCTGCAAATTTACTAATCCATCCTTCAATACCCTCATCCAGATCATTTATAAAAATTACAAACAGCAGGGGCCCCAAAACAGACCCCTGAGGTACACCACTTGTCACCGAACTCCACGATGAATATCTCCCATCAACCACCACCCTCTGTCTTCTATCTGCTAGCCAATTCCTAACCCAATTAGCTAAATCACCCTCTATCGCATACATCTGCATTTTCTGCAGAAGTCTTCCATGGGCCACCTTATCAAACGCCTTACTAAAGTCCATATATACCACATCAACCGCCTTACCCCCATCCACCTCTTTGGTCACTTTTTCAAAAAACTCAATGAGGTTAGTAAGGCACGACCTACCCTTCACAAAACCATGCTGACTATCCCCAATCAATTCATTTCTCTCTAAATAACTATAAATCCTATCCCTAATAATTCTCTCCAATACTTTGCCCACAACAGAAGTAAGACTCACTGGCCTATAATTCCCTGGAAGGTCTCTCTTCCCCTTCTTAAACAATGGGACCACATTCGCTATCCTCCAGTCCTCCGGAACCACACCCGTAACCAACGACGACCTGAAGATCAGAGCCAGAGGCTCTGCAATCTCCTCTCTTGCCTCCCAGAGAATCCTAGGGTAAATCCCGTCCGGCCCAGGGGACTTATCCAACTTCAAACCCTCGAGAATATCTAGCACATCCTCCCTATCTACTTCGATACTCTCCAGTTTGCTACCCTGTACCTCAGTGTTCTCCATAACTACATTTACATCACCCTGCGTGAATACCGAAGAGAAATATTTATTCAGTGCCTCTCCAATCTCTTCAGGCTCCACGCACAACTTCCCACTGCTGTCTATGACTGGCCCTAATCTTGTCCTAACCAATCTTCTATTCTTAACATATCTAAAGAAAGCTTTAGGATTCTCCTTAATCCTATCAGCCAAAGTCTTCTCGTGTCCTCTCTTAGCTCTCCTCAATTCACTCTTTAGCTCCCTCCTGGCTAATGTTTAATTAATACTCTCTTCAAAATTCCAGAGGCCAGCTTTTACCTCCAAAGATAAATTGATGTCATGCTTTAGCAGATTGACCACTTAATTATTTATTCCCTCACCAAAATTCATGAATGGATCATGTAAATTAAAGGAATAGAACAGAATAAAGGTTAGCTCCTACACTGAGTATATTTTAAGTTAGGATAAAAAAAAGTAAAGGTTGAATTTGTTGCAGTTTGGTAACAGGTTGTGGTACTAGCTTAGGTATGCTGAAGTTTGAGGATCCAAATTCTGCTATTGGTGAATGGGTGCCATGGCGGCACAATCGTTAGCACTGCTGCCTTACAGTGGCAGGGACTTGGATTCAATTCCTGCCTTCGGTGACTGGGTTTAGTTTGCACATTCTGTCCATATCTTCCTCTGGGTACTCTGATTTCCTCCCACAATCCAATATGAAGGTTAGCTGGATTGGCCAAGCTAAATTGCCTCTTAGTGTCCCAAGATATGTCGGTTAAGTGGATTAATCATGGTAAATGTGTGGCGTTATGGGATAGAGTGGGGGAGAGAAACTGGGTAAGAGATTCTGTCAGAGAATCAGTGTAGACTCAATGGTTGGAATGTCCTCCTTTTGTACTGTAGGGATTCTATGATCTAAGTTTTGAAAGTGAATTGATATTGTGGGCTGACAGATAACCATGAAAGATACCAGCAAAAACCAATTGTTTCATTAATATCCATCAGCAAAGGAAACCTGTCATCGCTATCCAGTCTGGCCATGTGATTCCAGTTCCACGTTTGTCTGGCTAATTCAGGACAACTAGGAATGGGTAATAAATATTGCTTTGCCAATATCATTCAAAATGAGAATTAGTGAAGCATTTTGTTTCTTTGAGAAATGCAGCTAATCATCATACACAATAACCTGCTGTGCCTGCTGTCAGTTAAAGAAATAATGGAGCCATTCTGTGCAAAGATAAGATGAATGGGCACTTGTGCCGCTATTTTACCACCTCACTCAGGTGAGGCTTGTAAAATCCCATTTGAGGCCAACGGAGAATTCCTTTCTGCGAGCCTCACTCGCTCCGATTCCAGGCGGGCGAGGCAGTAAAATTCCAGCCTTAGTGTATTTGGTAATGTTGGTAGAGGGAGGAATGTTGGTCAGGAGAATTTCTTGGTATTTATTTTACACCCGGCGGAAACCCATGAAGCATTGGGATTGTGAAAACTCCACTCACCCAAATTGAACCTGGCTGCCTAGCTGGGTGAGGCCACTGTGCCTTCCCTCTGTATAGTTTATGTTTGCATTCTGTAGCGAAACACTGTCAACTAAAATTGGGGAGAATTCTCCCAAAAATGCTCTAAGTATTGAATTTGCGGGAAAACTGGAATAATTTGGTCTGTTTTTTCTCAGCAGGAGTTCAGACTAGAATCTCCCACACTCTGCACTGGAGAGACCATCAGCGTGAATATCATTATAAATCAGTGAGTGGCACCTATTCCCATCTGGGAGGCTGAAATCAACGGGCTTCTGCACATTTGCAGTGTCCTGCACTGTCAGCCTCCCATTTACTGACCAGCTCAATTGTTGGCCAGCCTGTGTCCCCCCAGACCATTCTCAAGCCAGCCTGAACCTCCCCACACCATCCCCACCCCCCACCAACACTGCCCCCCACCCCCCACACCCTTCCAGCTCATCCCAAATGTTGGCCTCCCTTCTTAGTTGACCAATCCTAGTGGTAGTGGGACCCACGCACCAGTCATCCCCTAGGCTGTGCCCACTTGGCACTGCCTGATGCCTGATGGGCAGTGCCAAGGTGCGTCCTGGACGTTGGCAGTTTGGCCCTTGGGCAGTGACAGGGACATAGGCTGGCACTGCCAAGTGTCCCATGCCCAGGGGGTGCTACTGCCTGACTCCCAAGGGGCCCCCAATTACTGCCCCCTTCACTCCAATGGCGTCAGACTGCTATTTCCCCTAAAGTAGGGACCTAGTGTAATCCCTGCTGGGGTGAAACACTCTAGCGGGTGCAAGAGGCTAGTGGGCCTGGAGAATCCAGTCCTGGAGCCACGAATAGCATTTAAATGCTATTTAACCTATTATTTAAATACTAGTCCCACTTCCCCATTGATTTCTGGCGCGGACCAGACCGCACTGGAAATCCAATGCTGGGGGGCGCTATTGGGACATGAACTCTTGCGCATGATTCTCCCAGCCTGTTGCACGAAAAAATTAGCGCAGTGGGATGGGAGAATCATGGCCAGTGTGTAGAGCGTATGGTATGACTGTTCACTGATAGAAAGGATTCTCAGGTGCATTAGAGTCACCCAGTTAAACTGCTGCTATTATTGCTCTGTAATTGATCCTTTCATGTTGTCCTTCTGCCTGAAAATGGCAGAAGTGATATGATGCATATTCCTTTTAGCTGTTGAATTAACATAGAAGTTCAGACCAACTTCTTGTACGATGCATTTTTTTGCTGGCTGAAAACTATCCCAGCATGGGACTTTCCAAACTTAGAAAGAAGTTTAAAACAAAAGCTGACATTGTACTTTGATTGTCAGATAAAAATCGTTTGTGGTGATTGTTCTGAAGGAATTGTAAAATCCGTAGTCCAGCAGCATCTGAGGGAGAAGCATGGTTAATATTTTGGATGGGTCCATCAAGATGAGTGCAGTTATACAAATTGTTGAATTATAAAATAATTTGCAGAATAGAAATGCCAGCCAAATAGAATGCAGCTCCAGTTAATGACAAATGGGGAGATTTGATTTGATTTATTATTGTCACATGTATTGGGATATAGTTAAAAGTATTGTTTCTCGTACACTATATGGACAAAACATACCATTCATAGAGTACATAGGGGAGAAAGGAAGGAGAGAGTGCAGAATATAGTGTTGCAGTCATAGCTGGAATGTAGAGAAAGATTAGTTTAATATATGGTAGGTCCATGCAAAAGTCTGATGGCAGCAGGGAAGAAGCTGTTCTTGAGTCAATTGGTATGTGATCTCAGTCTTCTGTATCTTTTTCCCAACAGTAGAAGGTGGAAGAGAGAATGTCCTGGGTGCGTGGGGTCTTTGATTATGCTGGTTGTTTTTCCGAGGCAGCAGGAAGCGTAGACAGAGTCAATGGATGGGAGGCTGGTTTGTATAATGGACTGGGCTACATTCACAAACCCTTGTAGTTTCTTGTGGTCTTGGACAGAGCAGGGGCCATTCCAAGCTATGATGCAACCAAAATGAATGCTTTCTATGGTGCATTTATGAAAAAAGTTGGTGAAAGTCGTAGTGGACATGCCAAACTCCCTTAGCCTCCTGAGCAGGTAAAGACATTCGTGAGCTTTCTTAGCTACAGCAACAGCATTGAGGAGACCAGGGTGGATTGTTGGTGATTTGGACACCGAGAAACCTGAATCTCTCAGCTTTTCCCACTTCATCACTATTGCTGTAGACAGGGGCAAATCCTCCACTGCGCTTCCTGAGATCGATGACTATCTCCTTTGTTTAGTTGACATTAAGGGAGAGATTATTATCGTCACACCATTTCACCAGATTCTCTATCTCTAGTGACACTGGTAATGATCAGTAACCCAAAGGCTCTTGCTGATGTTCTGACAACACTTGCTCAAATCCCATGAAGGCAGTTGAGGAATTTAAAATCAATTAATAAGTTTGGAATTATAAAGTTGATCTGGGTAATGATAACCATGGAACCATTGTTGATTGTTGCAAAAACCCATCTGATTTACTAATGTCCTTTCGGGAAGGAAATCTGCCGTTTCACCCCATGTGGCCTGCATGTGACTCCTTACCCACAGCAATATAATTGACTCTTAACTTCCTTCTGAAGTGGCCTAGCAGACCATTCAGTTCAAGGATAATGAGAGATGGGCAACAAATGCTGGCCTTACCAGTAACATCCACATTCCATGAAATAATTAAAAAAAGTAATAGGGTGTGGTTGTTTACATTTGGGTCTCTCGATAAATATTAAATTGTGATATTTAAGACTAACATTTCCTTTGTCCAATTTAAATTTATTTTAGGTCTCATTGATGACAAATTGTTACCAGTAGCTGTAACCATCATCCTGTAGCAGGATGAATAAGAACTAACAGTGATGACAATAAGTCAAATAAACCACCAGGACTAATATCAGTTCTGTAAATGAGTGGAATACTCTCTTGCAAAGTTGAAAATTCACATCAAAATCCTACTCAGCAGGCCTTGAATTTGACTTCTACCTTCTTAGTTATGAAAATGCTGTCACAGACTGATGTAGCCTTGTTATAGGGAACCACTGTCATCTCATAAAGAATCATTCAAGTCTACCATGCCTATGTTATAACAGCAAACTCAGAAGTTTTTCAATGGCTGTCAAGTGTGTTGGCTTTTCTGAAGTTGTGAATAAATGCAAACCCATCTTCTGTTGCATAGATGCAATAAATCAGTGAGGCAGTGATGTCACATTGCTGTTACTCTCTGCCACTTTAATTCCAAAAACAAATAATTTCTTTGTAAACCATGAATTTGTGAAAGTTTTACATTAAGGCACAAGCTTGGCATGACAATAAACATCAATAATGGATGCTGTTTAAGCACTGCAGACCCATTATATATCGATATTTAAAATGGGGATTGTTTCATTGTCTAGATGTTAGTACTTCAATCACGCTTGTTTTCCCAACATAATAAACTGAGGTCAACTGAGGGATCGTGTTGATTTTCTCACTGAGCTCTGTGTACTTTAATGTCTTGCTGGAAATGGAGGAAAAATCACCTGAAGCCCATAAAATACCATCACATTCCTTAATGTATTTACATGTACAGATTCTTTTCTTTAAAGAAAATAGCTTGTAAAAATTCCCCACAGTATCACTTTGATATCAATGTTTAAATCTCAAATGCGTGGTGACAGCTGCCAAGAAGTGGTTCAAAGTGCTGCATTGAATTATCTTTTTGTGATTGTGGTTAAAAAGGGAGTTCTTTGCATAAGCAGAGAAGATGCATGAGCAAAACCTAGGCTGATGTGGTCATTTCCACATTATATGCAGTGTTTATTAGGGAAGAAACTCTGCCAGCCCAGTGATGTGCTTGTGTATTCTTTGACATTTTACACAGGTTCTTGTTTGCAGCAACCTTAAATTAAGTTTGGGATCTGCAAAAAATTTGCTATTTACTACTATCAAACCCATTTTTTTGGATTGAAATATTTGTATTTCCCCATCTTGAATTAAATTTAGTTTTTAATTTGCTTGCTGCTTTAATTTCCTTTTAATATTTACATCTTCTCATTTCACTTTCCTGAAGCGACAGCATGTATTAAATCAGGGAGCCCCGGAATTCCTCAGGATCCCACACCATCAGTGTACGTGTGGCAGAGCAGAACCTCTAACAGAAGCTCCAAACACATTCCAGAGACAATGTCATTAACATAAAGCAAGAGTGGATGGCTGATGTCTGCAAGAGCACAATGGAGTCTGTTCCAGTCCATTCTGACCCATCTTTCAATGGTGGAACTCAATCCTCTGGCCCAAACTGGCATTTAAAGACATTTTCAGCCTCTTCATCTCCATCTAGTGAAGGTGACCACCCTCTTTCAGGGAATCGCATATCCTAGCAATATAAGGCTTGAGAAGCCTTAGGGGGACATGCAGCACATTTTAACTGGCATGCATTATGCTGAGGACTTTCATGTAAAGAGCATGTAAAGAGGAATTTCCTGATAAGCTCAGGTATAACTGTCCCTATTCATTTCCATCTCACCCACCTGTCACATCTCTCTCATGTGGAAATTAGATAGAAAATTACCACCATACCACCCTAATACCTAGGGGCAACACAGTAGCACAGTGATGAGCTCTGCCTGCCTCACAGTGCCAGGGACCTCGGTTTAATTCTCAGCTTGTGTCACTGCCTGTGTGGAGTCTGCACGTTCTCCAAGTGTCTGCTTGAGTTTCCACCTACAGTCTGAAAGGGGTGCTGGTTAGGCACATTGACCATGCTAAATACTCCCTCAGTGTACCCGAAGAGGTGCCGGAATGTGGCAATTAGGAGAATTTCACAGTAACTTCATTGCAGTGTTAACGTAAGCCTACTTGTGACACTAATAAATAAACTTAAACTCTCCTGCTAGAATTTTAAACCAGATTCAGGCCACTATTCCAACTTCTCTCTCTCGCTTTCCAATCCCCCAATCCGAACAGGTAATTTAATTGTGATATTGTGCGTCTGTCTCTTGATTATTACCATGTGAACTCAGTAAATTAGATATTTTGCCTCAAGTTGTAACCAAGATTCAAAAAGTCCCTTGCTATCAGATGTTGGACCCTTTCTGAAAGTCAGAACACTTACTACTATTTACAGATTTCATTTGTATTAAAATTAAACTGTCCCTGCAGTAATTTATCACTGAAATTGCCGAGTGATTTACCCTGTTTTCTATGTGAAAATAGGGATGTTTGAAACTATCTGTGATGGATGTATCTTGGAAATTGAACTCCAGCACACTCCAGCTGCTTTGTAGCATGCAAATATGTAGTTTAATTAAATAGTGACAGAAGAAAAGACTAGACTGGGTGGTGCTACATGTTAACATATCCGTCCTTGAATCTACTCCTTGATTGAACTCTAGTCTGGTCTCAATTTCTTTGCCAAACTGCAAGAACCAATATGAAATGGGTTTCCATAACATGACCAACCTGGTAAATATAAGCCCACAGCCTAAAACTGCCCATTTGATTTACCATGAATTAATTATCTCTTTCAGACACAGCATAAGATTAGCTTGTGTGAGAGATGGAAAAATGTGTACTGATGCGGTAGAGGGTGCTATTCTGAAATTGGGCTTGTGGTTTCTTAGGTCATAGTAGAGGTTTGGAAGAATTTTGCACACGTGCCAAGCCAGAAAACCACAAAAGCTGAGAAGCCAATTGAAAAAAAACTAAATGCGTAATAATACGGAGCAACAAAACACAAGCCTGAATGCCAGACATTTAAATGCATTGAGAAAGTAATGTAATTGTCACAGAGTAGACTACATACTATCTATATAGCAGGATCTTCTCTCTATTTCCTTGTGCTATATTTGTAGGCACTGGAGGATTATCTGGGACTTTGCTAAATTAGATTATTATCTGGGATATGCTTCTCCACTCTGTGCTTCTCCCACTCTCCCTCTCCCCAGTTCACAGCAACACTGGCCTTGTACCCCCAGTTAAAGCTGTAGGATAGCTCCTCTGAGGAAACAAAACTCTGCTGCTCGCAGGAATACAGATTCTTGTCCTCACTCCTATACACCCAAGAATTCTCACCTATAATGTAGTAAAGTTCTGATGAGCCAAATTGGTTTGAGAAAATGGGGAACTGTTGCTAAGGTGACATGGTGGTACAGTGGTTAGCACTGGATAAAAACAAATTACCGCGGATGCTGGAATCTGAAATCAAAAGAGAAAATGTGGAAAATCTCAACAGGTCTGGCAACATCTGTAAGGAGAGAAAAGAGCTGATGTTTCGAGTCCAGATGGCCTGTTGTCAAAGCTCAAAAGCATAGAAAGTGGGAGACATTTATACTGCAGGGTGAGGGAATGAAAGATGAATCATAGCACAGAAAACAGAAAGAAAGACTGCTAATGGCAGTCCACAGAGAGAATAAAGGGTATGAATGGCCAAATGGCGGAGAACTAAAACAGATGAAGATGTTGGGAAAGGGGAGAGGGAATGGATGGGACAAAGGTAAAATTTAGAAAAGGGGAACCAAAGGGGAGAAAAGGGAAGGGAAGGGGGATAAAGTAAAGTAAAGGAGTGGGAGGGGAAGAAAAATGAAGAAAGACAATAAAGAAATAAAAGATAGAGAACAGTAAAAAATTTAAATAAAATAAAATGAAAACAAAGAAGTTGAGGTGGGGTAGAGGAAATCATCTGAAGTTGTTGAATTTGATGTTGAAACTGGAAGATGAGATGCCATTCCTCCAGTTTGCGTTGAGCTTCACTGGAGCATTGCAGCAGCCAAGGACAGACGTGGGCATAGGAGTAGGATTATGTGTTTAAATGGAAGCAATCTGAAGGCCAGAGTTCTGATTGCTGAGCACCTTCGGTCTGTGCGCAAAGTGTTCACCCAGTCTATGCATGGTCTCTCTGATACAGAGGAAACCACATTGGGAACAGTGAATAGAATATGCCAAATTGAAAGAAGTGCAAGTTAGTGATTAGCACTGCTACCCCACAGTGCCAGGGCCCCGAGTTCAATTCCCAGCTTGGGTCACTGTCTGTGTGGAGTTTGCAGATTCTCCCCGTGTCCGTGTGGGTTTCCTCCGGGTACTCAGGTTTCGTCCAACTGGCCAAAGATGTGTTGGTTAGGTGAATTGGTTATGCTAAATTGCTCCTTAGTGTCTGGGGGGACCAGCCAGGGTAAATGAATGGGTGGGATTGTGGTCAGTGCAGACTTGATAGGCTGAATAGCCTCCTTCTGTA
This sequence comes from Sphyrna mokarran, assembly GCA_024679065.1. Lineage (NCBI taxonomy): Eukaryota > Metazoa > Chordata > Chondrichthyes > Carcharhiniformes > Carcharhinidae > Sphyrna > Sphyrna mokarran. Next base: position 55,543,358 of record JAGIQG010000006.1, on the reverse strand, counting down.
CTGTAAGAGTCTGTGGATCTATGTTTTGTACAAAAGGGGGGATGTATTCCAAAGGAATCATAGTAGGTTTTGAGGGTTTATTTGAAAAGAGAAAAGTTGCAGCCAGGTTAGAAGAATTTGGGAAGAGGATTCCAGAATGTGGGATGTGATGGATTGTCACTTCCGGTGGAATGGAATAAAAGTGAAAAGTGCAATGGGCTGGAATTGAAAGAGCGAGGAAGGTTAAAGTGGACTGTGGCCTTGGAGGGAGTTTTAGATAAGATTCTGAAATTATGGACTTGGAGATGAAAAGCCACTAAACATTGCTGAGAATTGAGATGAATGGAACAAATGCAGCTGAAACATTGGCAATCTTAAAAGGATTAATTTAGTTTTAAATTGTATTTATTAATTTATTTGCTAGCTTTTGAGAGTGACACAAAATGATCCTGTTTGAATGCATAGAAATAAGATCAGAATCGACTATCAATCTGCATTGCTTCCAGTTAGATTTTTTTCCCAAGTTGCAGCTCGAGCATTTAATACCTGTGAATACTAATTAGAGATTGTGACATGCAGATTTTCTAATATTACAGTCCAGTCAATCTGCCAGTCTGAACAAGGTTGTTTTCACTTCAGTCATAATGCACAGTGGAAACTCCCACCACCTGAAGCTAGTTTCAAATTGTCAGTGTGACTTAAATTATTCTGGCAAATCGCCAGTCATTTCTTGCCCTGAGGAAAACCACAGTTTGTATGTGTGGTGGGGGGACAGATGAGTGGTTTGGGGGGATGGTAATACACTATCTAATGCGCAAAAAAAGATCAGAGCAGAAAGAGTGGACTGTTGTAGTTTTCACAATTGCCATTGCTGTTTTTGTTGTGCAACTCATGGAGCAGTTATATCAGTCTCTATCTAATTAATAATCTGGCACTTGTAATTGATGCCTCACTGGAAAGATGACAGCCTTTACTGTGTTTCTGGCAATGAACAAACAGTTTCAGTTGCATGGAGCTCAGATTTGCTGTGCCTTGTACAGAGATGCCTGTCTAATGCTAGGCAAAGTTAGCAAATGTTCATGGAGTTTCCAGATGCTTGGTCATCCTTATTATTCGGTAACAATACTGTCATCATTGAAAGGCATTCCTAAAACTTCAACATTAGGTGCTGCAGTCATTGTATTTTTGTAACCTTGCCCAACTAATCAGGTCCTCGGTGGCTTGCAGATGGAATATTAAATTTATTTGTATTTCTAAATGCAGATTTGAACCAAGCTCATGAATTTCCACTGACTCGAGATCTCTTTCTGACTTGCTTTTTAAAAAGACAGTTGTCATTGTGAAGTTATAATTGGCTAGTCAGTGACAAATTAGAAGAAACACTTAAGGCATCGTTAGCCTTTAGTAGTGAGAGAGGAAGCAAAAGATAGTCAAGCGAGTTCAGGGAAAAGCTTTCATCTCACTTATTATCCTTCAGGGTTAAACTCCGTATTGACAAGTTGGGTTTCTTTCTGCGCAAGGTCTGATCTCTCCACAGAGCAAGTTAATAGGGAACGAGGCCCAACAAAGGCTGATTGATCCATTCTCTCATCAGGAGCATTTAGAAATGTAGCTCCTTTCTTTTAAGCGTAGCCCATTGCCACACCATAATGATGCTAACGTGCTCTGTTGGAGAGAAATCCTTTCGTGACTTTTTTAGTAATCTGTATTTATCTTCTGTGTGAAAGTAGTCTTTTTTACTTCTGACCCTTCAACAGTGTTGATGTGAATAATTTTAAAATGGTCTTGGTTTTAACTTGTCTACTTGATTCGGGTCTGGTTTTTTTGGATCTTGGCCCTGATATAGATGGCTTATTATTTGTTTCAACACAGCCCTTAACAACATTTAAGTTTTTATTTATTCATGGAACACTACCCGTATATGTTGCTGGCTGCCCGTATATGTTGCCCATCCCTAATTGCCCGAGGGCAGTTAAGAGGCCACCACATTTCTGTGGCCCTGTCACATGTAGGTCAGACCAGGTAAGGATGACAGATTTCCTTCCCTAAAGAACATTAGTGAATCAGATGGGTTTTTCTGACAATGGGCAATGATCTTGTGGTTATTGGTCGATTCTCAATTCCAGGTTTTTTTTATTGAATTCAAATTCCACCAAATTCAAACTCGGGTCCCCAGAATATCAGCCAAGTTTCTGGATTAATAGTCTAGTGATAATACCACAAGGCCATGCTCCCTGCAGTTTCCATTCACGCATTGTATTTCATACCTGCCTTGATCTTCTTCTTCTCTGCCATCTCTCCCCATACCCCCCCACCTCCCTTTTGATAGCTCTAATCTTTCTCTAGTGTTCTTGTTGCTCTGTTCCCTTGCTGTTTCTTCCTGGCCATATCCCTTTTATTTTGTTAAAAAAAGAAACTGTCAGGAACTTCCTGCTGCTTGTGAGTAGAATGACCAGTTCAGACTGCTTGGAATATCAGAATATCCATCAGGTTTTACAATAATATTTTTGGAAAACTCCAGCTGTGCATCTCTCACATAAAAGTTTTTGTGCAAAACAAATGGTCCAAAAGTATGACAGTGAGTTCTTTAAGCTCCTTGAGTTGATCCAACTGTTCAGACAGCAGCTTAAATCATCCTAATTGTCAACATTGGAACAGAAAATGTTGAAAATTCCCAGCAGGTGAGGCTGTTTCTGTAGAGAGAGAAACTGAGTTAACATTCCAAGTTGATGACTTTGAGCATTTCCAACGCTTTCAATTTTTATTTCAAATTTTGAGCGTTTACAGAATGTTTGCTCCTGTTTTGTCCTGCTCAACATATTAACCTCTCCATCTCTTCATTACAGTACAATGCTATCAATGGCAATTTTTCTGCTTCCATTATTTTTCTATCTGGTGCTTTTATTTTTCAATAACTTGTTTCTCTTAACTTTTCTCCCCCTTAAACTGATTTTAAATTAAGGGTTATTTCAAGGGAGATTGGACAAGGTGTGTGTGAAATATGCAAAAGCCATGTTGTTCCAGGATTTGTGAAATTTTTCTTTTTATTAGATTTCCTATCGACAAGTAAATAGCCTCATAGCTTTGTACTGTGTCGCTTGTGAATGTGGGGACACCAGGACCCACAGGAAAGTAATCATTTCCTGCCTGTAACCACAGACCTCAAGCACAGTGTCCTAATAGCATGTTGTGTGTTTCCATTTAGTGATAGAGGAGGCAGCTCTTTGTTGTGTGATTTAGTGGGACCTTTCAGCCAGACTGTTGTGCTCTAAAAGATTTGTTAGACATCTCAAAGTGTTTAGGTGTATTCACTCACACTCCAAGGGGGGGGAAAGAAATCAAAACTTAATCCACCGTCTTCACAACTGAACCTTTTTTTAGTGATATATCAAGTTTTTTTTTGCTTTGAACCTTGCAACGCATTCAGTGGTGTCTTTTCTGAAGTCCCTAATGCCACAAATTGGGACTTATGCCGTCAACTTGATAAACTTGCTTAAATAATTAAATCCTGCCTTCAGCAATGTGCTAAAGTTCAGTATTGGTGTAAAATTATATGTACAAAATATTAAATCATTTTCTATGAATACAGTGCATTACTTTGTTTTTTTGGCTCCAATTCAGAGATTTCAGATGTGTTTTAACTTGAAAACAACTTTTAAGTAAGAGTTCTATTGCAAAGACTAAAAATGATTTCTCTTCACACTTCACAGCCTCTGCTATCCCAGATAATGGAAAGAAGGCTTGTTTAAAATTGAAAGTTCTTGTGCGACAATCAAGTAAGTTCCTATGGCAGACTTGCAAGGGTTGCTTTAGCGCATGCTTTATTGTAAGCACTGGTAAAACATTTTTTTCCCTTATTGTGTTTATCTTGTGTGATACCTGTTCTGTACATAGTATTTCTTTTATTTTCATTTTGTTTTCTTACTTTTCGTCACCAAGCTTTAATAGCAGTTGCTAACTTGTTGTTTCTGCAAGTTTTCCATGGTTAAATCAAACGGACGACTTCAGCACTTTTGACATGTACACAAGGTGCAACAATTTAAAAAAAGAAAGAAAAACAGGGAAAAAGAGAAAAAAATGTCACACTAACGTATTTGGCTATTATTTCTATTTTTGTTATAGACAGCTGTTCGAAAACTGTAGGTGTACATGAAAGTGTTTTCGGTGCTAACGACAGAGTAGACAGTTCATTAGAACCAGCAGGTTAGTATGCTTAGAGAATCTTCTAACAAGTGCGTCTGTTCCCCCCCTCCCACTTTCTTATTGATCTTTTGTCACAGTTTGCATGTCCCGCATGGGTTCAGTTTTGAAAGCTTGTTCACCTGCCCCTCTCTATGTTTTTTTTTGGTGGTGGTCTCATTGCTAACTTTCTTCTGTATGTGTTGCAACAAAATGATACAATAATTCTTGCTTGGTGTACCAGATTTTTCTTATAGCCATTAACGAAAGGCATGTGACATGAAATGCATGTCATTTGATTTCGTGCAGTGCTGGATATTCTGCTTAATACAAGTGTCGTGAGACAGGATATCCAGGAAATGGAATGCTTCTGCTGTCTTTTAACTGCTATGTTGCATTTGCTTTTCAAATAAATTGCCTTAACAAGGAAGGAGTTAAATTAATATTTTTAGTGCTGTGATAAAACTACCTAACAAAAATAGGAGCATGCAATTCACTAATTTTATAATTAATATATGGGAGGGAGGGTTTGCCCAAAATTGAATGCAAGAAATGTGTCCATGACAACTGGAAATAGTCACACTGTGACAGATGGCCCCCTCAGTTTGGTAGAATCCAGGCTCTTGTTTGCCTGCATCACTGCCTTGAACAGAAATACCAGGCCTGTCTGGAGCATATTTATGTGTCTTTTTGTATTTTTAATGTTGTCCTTTTCATTAAAGTCTGCCACCAACATTTATGTCTGAGTATTTTAGTTGTGTTAGTAACTCACTGCTGCTGCCAATATTTTAGCAAATCTAACTTGCAACTCAATATTGCTGTTCATTTCATTATTGTGAAATACTGAGCGGTACAGTGGGTTAGATCATTCACCTTTCACCTTTGGAATCTGGATTTAAATTCAGCCCAGATTGATGGGAGCATATTCTGTTCTCATTCATGTCTTCTCTCTATCAAAGAGTTATATTGATATGATACTATCAATGACTGTAAGACATTCCAAAACACTTCCAATGTACATGAAGTACTTTTTGTACTGTGCTCACTGTTTTAATGGAGAAAATGCACTGACCATTTTGTGCACAGCAATATCTTGTAAACAGCAATAACACAAATGATCAGGTTGTCCGTTTCAGGATAAATGTTGGCCCAGAGTCTAGGGGAATTTCTTTAATGTCATGCTATCTTTTATGGCCATCTAATTAAATGGGGCCTCAGTTTATCATCCAATCTTCAAGGCAATATCTCCGACTTTATAACACACAGCATTGCACTGATATATTAGAATCATAGAACCCCTACAGTACAGAAGAAGGCTATTCAGTCCTTTGGATCTGCACCAACTCTCCAACAAAGCATTTTACCCAGGCCCACACCCGTACTATCCCTGTAACCCCACATAATTAATCCCCCTAATCTACACATACTGGGACACTAAGTGGCAATCTAGCATGGCCATTCCATCCAATCTGCACATCTCTGGTCTGTGTGAGGAAACCCACCCAGACACATGGAGAATGTGCAAACTCCACGTAGACAGTCACCCAAGGCTGGAAACGAACCTGAGTCCCTGGCACTGAGGCAGCAATGCTGACCACTGTGTCACTGTTGATGTTAATAGAAATTATCTGATCAAGTCTCTGGATTGGGTTTGAACCCACAACCTTATTACTGAGAGGTGAGAAGGGCTACCAGTTGAGCAAAGACTGACACCTATCTATTACTACCTAATTGTGCATAATTCAGTTTCTTCTGATTCTAATTATGGCTTTCCCAATCTCTTATCCTCTCCAATCTTCTTTATTGTCCTGCTGTTATTAGTACCAGGGGCCCTTTTATTACCTTCGGCCAAGTGCTGATTATACATCTGTTCTGCACAGCGAATGTCAGTGGAGTATCCCATTGTGGAGGACAGTACAGCCAACTTGTCCTCAAAGCAGCCGCACCTTGCAGTAATGATTGCTGTATTGTGATTGGGGCAGTAACCATGGTTGATATTTTCCATCTTTCCCTTTCCAGCCCTTTCCCTTCACAGCAAAGGTATAATCAATTAATGCCCCATCTCCACTTGTCATCTGAGATTAGCTAAATCAGTGCTTGAGTGCCAGCATCTTCCTGGTCTCTATGACTGAAAATGGAACCATATTTTCATTTCTTGTTTTTTTAATTAATTTTAGCTTTTTACACTAAATTGTTATTGTGAATTGAGACTTAGAAAGACAGTAATCCATAATCCCAAAATTCAGGGCATGCAGACAAAAAGGTTAAAAGGAATAATCCTGCAATCCCGCACTCTCATGGTTTGACATTCACAGGGACTTGAAGGTTGTTGCTCTATTTCTGATCTGTTCTCCCTTTGACTAATGGGAATTTGGCCTCCCACACCCCCATTAAAGACAGAACTTTGTGCATCAGAAAATCAAAATGCAGATGAATCCTGTATTTCAAATATAATAGCACTTCTGGGGAAAATGTAACTCATGCACCAAGTGCACATATTATTCTCCAATGGTCACAAAAGTGAGGAAACCTCCTTTAATTAAATAAATTGGCTCACTGCTGCAAGAGGAAAACTGAATTTTACACTTAGATTGTGCATCATTAGCAGTCTTGGTGCTCAGGCTGACATCAAGGATGGAAAATTGGGCCAATTGTTGGGGATGCTTGGTCATCTCTTCAATCCCCAACATTTGGCCTTTTGTAAATGGAGAACACTTGCAGCTGTTATCACCACCACATCTGCTTAAGTGTGGATAATGCAGCTGAACCGTTCTTGGGTGAAAGGTGGTGATGCACCAGGTAGTGAGGGAATTTAGGGACTTGCTTTTCAGGAGATTTTTTGAAAAGAAAGAGTGAAGTAGGAAAATGAATGGTTTTGGAAGAAAGTTTCAGGAAACAAGGGCAACATGTAAAAGAACACCAAGGTTACACAGAATCAGATTGGAATTATGTTTCTTATAATAGAAATATAAATTAATTTAAGTACAAAATGGAATTATAGGACTAGATTCAAAAAATCTTACACACCAAAATTCTAACTGTTTAATTATTCTGTTTTCTGGTCAATGCTTTGAAGGAACAGTAGATTTCCACTGTTAGCTGTAGTTAGTAACATCACAAATGGTACGTGGAAATATTTTCTCTAGAAAATAAATCAAGATGTAATAGAACATGCTTACAGTGTTGCTAACTCATAACAGCCATAGAAAACCACTTCCCAGGATCTCGCCCTCAAATTTTGGAAATAATTCTACCCAGTAAAGGCAAGATTTTAGAATTATGCATCTTTCTGTGTAACCCTAAACACATCCTGTTATTTATTGTTGGTCAAATAAAAAATACTAATTCAATTTAACAGATTTCTCAGACCATTGACTTCGACAAAGATCCCATTGTCCAGGAAAAAGATGCTAAATCCCCGTAACTGAAGTTTTTCTACTTACTATTTGTGTATTTGTAAGAAAGAAAATAGTACCTCCTCACCCTAAGAACCAATAAATAATACCCTTGCAACTCAGAGACAAAACAGTGAACAGATCCTGCGCTAATATTTTGGGTTCCACTTCTAGAGACAGCAATAAAAACAGATTGTTGAAAGAATCTTGCAGCCAGCAATTTGAATTTTGCATTCTGCGCATCAAAGGTGAAAGAATTGCATTACTTCCTCATTTACAAGCTAAGTTTGAATGAAGAATCACTCTCACTGTGCCATTCAGTTGTTGCCAATCTCTGTCTGGACACCAAAAAAAAGTTTATTGTGATTATATTAGCAGCAACTCAGTGAGATGCTCTGTTGGTTTTCTCATGCAGTTGAATATATGTTTTTGCACAATAAGGAAGTACTAAATCTGATTTATTTTAAATACCTTCAAATAGTTGGAATGGATTTAATCTAAAATGGGTCAGATGAGCTCACTTTGCCAGTAATACACACTGTTCAATGTTAGAATCTTCAAATATTTTGGTGAGAAAACCAAGAGTAGATGTGGTGCATGAAATTATTTAATTTTCATTGAACAAGCTGTTTAGAAATGAACAGCACAGCTTCCAGGCATTAAAAATCTCAGCTTGTGGGTTTGTGGGCTGAAATATTGTGCTACTTGAAATATTAAATACTCATTAATGTTTCTTAATTGTCACTGCTTTTGGTTTCCCATTTTCCCAAGTTAATGAAAGACTTTGCAGTTTGGAAGCAATTGGAAATTTCAAGTGCAATGCAGATTGTTAGAGCATTCAGTGACAGGGTGGCGATGAAATGTATTTGCCTGAGGAGCTTGGCTGACCTATAATTGTGACTAAAGTTGTGCGGAGCATTCCTTCTGTTGTCTTGAGCTGTAACCGTGTTGCTTCCTCTATTTATTCCCTCTACAGATGACACCATACATGAAGCTGAGCCATCACGTGGCGAGAATAACGCTCAGACGGCCAGGATATCCCCGCTACTTTTGGCGACTGTACTGTTCCTTTTCGTAACACTTTCAACATTGTAGTGTTCAAAAATCAAGGAACCTCTGACACAGCATGGCTGGATCAGGAAACACCACAGATTCTGTAACTGCACTGTTGAGGAGGGGGAACATTCAGTTTATTCCAGACACAAGATTTATTTTCTGTCAGGAGAGTAGAGATTGATTCAAGAGGGAAGATGTATCCAAACTGATAAACCCCCCAAAAAATGCCAAATTATATTTTGAGACTAATGATTCTTATTTTCCCTGTACATTTCTTCTTTCAAAATACCCCTAGGTGGTTTAGCTCTTGTCATCCAAGTGCAGATGAGAAACAGTAGTGGCAGATGCAGTCACTGAAGAATAAGAATGTTCAGCAGAAGCCCAAGAGGGTTTTACTCCTCCATGCAATATTTATACCTTCTCACTCAATACCGTAAGATGATCACGCAAAGCATCGAGTCACCGTGTCAGGACTTGAGGGGTGATATTACGAATAGATATAACCCCATCCCTCTCGGGAGTTATAATTGAACATGTGTCTGAAGGGAGAGTTTCTGTGCTCATGCAGTCGCTAACATTGTCTGTAATATTTTGTATTTTCCACACATTTCCTGTTCCACAAGCCCTCAGCAGGGCTTTGTATTTTTGTAGGAGATGTGTACACTGAATAAGCTTTGAAGAAATTGGGGAAGCATTACAGAACCGAAGAGTGGTGCAGTTAGCAATAGGCTACTAGCATTTGCAGAACTATTCGCGAAACACAAATATAACAGTTAAAATTGTAGGTTAGAAATGCTGATGTCATTTGTAATATGGATAATTTTCATGTGAATAAGGATAGATATTGGGCATAATTGATAATTTTGCAGTTTATTTTAACACTATGTTCTACAATTGAAAAAAAAATGAACAAAGAATGTAAAAATACTGCATTTCCCCTCCGATAACTGGATTGCAATCCAATTCTGTTAGTGATGTAACCATTGCATTATTTTGTTCTGAGCAGCTTTAGGCCGCAGTTCATTATTGGACATTATTAATTTTTGGCAGTTTAATCTGTTCCACAGTGGTTATTACCAATATATTTTAGTCAAGAATGGATTCATTATTAAACAATTACTATAACACTCCTGGAGAATTCTAACAAGAACTGGATGCCCCTGATATCATGGAGGACATTTAAGACCAACTACTTTCTTGCTTGTTCGTTTTTTGGTTGCCTTTTTAAGCAGGGAAATAAGGATCAGTCTGTTCAGTGGATACTGTGTATCCTGTAATAGTCTATAACATTAGTGTTAGCTTAGTACATTGATTTGTACCTTCTTCGAGGGCAAAAAGAAAAAAAAACTTGTTTAAATTCTGTATTATTAGCAACCTATGATGTAAATAGTGTTTGATAAAGTATTAATTCCAATTCTTACATCTTTTATAATTGAAAACAATAGAATTTCTGGATTTGGTTGAGCAGGTTAAGCAAACAGATCTATGTTGGAAGATATATTGCTACAGTACTGCGAGCTGTGTCAGCGAATCGTGCAAACATACAGCGAACTGTCAGAACAAGGGGAGATAAGAGTTTGCAGCCTGCAATCTACTTGTATGAGGAGAGGGGGAGCAAAAACTGTGACTTAGCATTCAAGTATTGGCCCTAAATGTATTGAAGTGATGTGAAATCCTGATCACAAAGGCCTTTGTGAAGGGCCATGTTGATCCTGAAAGTCGATCGATTTGTGTTCCTGGTTTTCTTTCTCTCCCAGAGATGGAGTGAGTGCTTTTATGGAAAGATCCTGCCAGTATCATTGTAGCATCCGCCTGGACCCGAGTAAGGGAAAAAAGTTGTCGGCATAGTTTTGTAAATTTCGCCTACTGTTTCTTCCCCCTTTTGTGTGGAAACAGCTCAGGCCGAGGCTAGAAATAGGGGTGTACTATACCTGTCAACAAGCAATGGCACTTCACTGACCTACCTTGCTATGTGGAATGGAAATGGTTCTATAAATTTTAGAAGCATAGAAATTAATCCACTCCCCCTTTATTCACTCCACGTAGATCAGCTGTTGCCTGCTTTCATCCAAGCCTTCATTGAACGGTGAATGGGTAAATCTGTTCTATTTGGCAACTCCGAGTTTTTCCCATGCATTCGCCCCCAAACTGCTCTGATGCGAGACGAATCTTCTTACAATAGCGTTGCTGCCATTGTCTGTACAGTTTAATAAATGCTGGCATGCTGAAGGTTACTCATGGAGTCTGCTAAATCTGTTTTAGAAGCTTACTCTTGACACTCCGTTAGAGCCACTCATTGTGTGTGCGTCTGGATATTAGAGTCCAGTTCATTGTTGTCCTGTGCCTGTACTACCCTGCTCAAGAACCGCTTGAAAAGCAGATTCTCTGCACTTATTGAAGAGTGCTTTTTGACTTGCTTATAAGAGAGGGGGAGAAAGCCCCTGTGGTCTGCTGCCATGTGGATATTCTATCCATCTGTTTGGTATATACACGTGTCTGAGCAACTATACATAAATCAAACTAAAGATGTTCATCATTATAAATAGTATGAATGTTCAGTGTCTTTGACCATTAAAAGTTTGAAAATATGTTTTAAAAGACAGAAGTGCGTCTCATTCTTGATATCCGAATAATCATAAAGGAAATGGCATGTCTATTATGAAATTGCACAGATAATATAGCCTTCACTGCCCCCTCAAATGAAATCCTGAGAGACACGCTCAAAAGGTGCGGGAAAGAAAGATTTTAGAAAAATATTTACTTAGGTTTTATCTGTATCTGGCTCGATAATCGAAACAATAACTTTTTTTTATTACTTATCGACTGCAAACAGTCGAAATCTAGCTGGTTTGTATAATCTGTAGATTCCCCAGACATGACATTCAAAAATGATCAGGGCGTTAAAACATTTCAGTGAATTCCACTTTTAAAAACAATGAAACCCACACTATATAAGCGGGGAGAAAGTAAAAGTTTCTTTCAATCCAGCTGGGACCAATAGCATCCATTTAATCACAGCCGAAGCTGTTGCCCGACTTGGTGATTATTGCACAGGTTTCAAAAGCCCCAGTAGGATGGTAATCGCCTTTCTGCTATCTCTGAGTATTGGACCTCGATGACTACTCAGTATGGCCTCTACCTATGGATTTACAACACCAAACTGACCCCATTTCATCATAAAGGTCACATCGGGAGGGGAAGCCATCTGGTCGAGCGGGAATGGAATAATTATTTTGGTACAATGTAGGGGCTTTTCTGACGAAAGGAAGAGGGAATTTGACGTCGAACCTGGTTTGATACTTTGTCTGCTATTGCTTCATGAGATCAAAATAGAAAATGATCCAATTCCCAGACACCAACATCTCGCCAACCTCCATGCGGGATAAATAATAAAGGCAGGACAAATACTCGATACTGAAACAGAACTTAAATGGACTTAAATCCATTGAAATAGACAAACTTTTTATATTTCACATTCATCATACATATGTTATGATTTACAACTAGAGATTAAATTTGATCTAGGTATATAATAAAATCATGAGCTACTGAAATCATATCCTGTGCGGAGTGGGATTAAGTTATAGCTGCAATATTTTAACATGTAAAACTAACCCCCAGCAGCTGTCTTGTTTCACACATAAAACCCCTGGTTGTTTTATAGTCCAGTGCACCACAGCTTTCTAATGTCGTTTTCAAATCCAAGGGACGCAATCTGTCCCCTTCAATTTACCAATGAAAGACCAGAAACACTTAACTATTCACGTTTATTAAACAGGTTGTTCTTTGTTTGGCATTTAGAACAGAGCTTGGCTGTTTAATTTTTGAGGTGGAAATTCGTTGGGAAAAATGGAAAATTGGCCTGGTCGAAAGCTGATCTTTAAATATTGCAATGCAAAGTTGACACATTTTGCAAAGAGGTTTTGACAAACTCTCGCCAACAAGCCCTTTGAGATCACAGGGCGAATGTGTGATCTGTATTTGAGGTCAGAAAAGTCATGACTTGAAGAATGCATCGCCTTCAATCCTGATACCAGGACAGTATGAAAGGCAAACGTGAACAGCAGAGACAAACCTCAATCACAAATCGAACCATTGATCAAAAAGTATTTGGGTGCAACTTTGAGCATCGTTGATGGACACATATACTGACAGTTCCCACTGTTACACGTTTTGAAGTGTGGCTATGTCTTTCTCATGCTAACTTTTATCACCTCCTTAATCTAACAAAATGAAACCATGTAGGTTATAAATAAAGCCCGCTGCTAGGTTTTACTGTTGTGTCCCCCCTCACATGCACATGCTGTCTGATCAGACAGATCATTGACTTTGGATCGGAACTTATTCAAATGCACACTGCATAGGCTGAAAGAAGATGTACATTTCATTTCCCGTCACGTATAGCAGCGTGGTGAATATCTTTCTAATGAACACAAACGGTGATTAGTTTCAGACATTGAAGGAATGTAATTTTTCAAATTGGACCTTTTCACACTCTCCTCCAAAACCAACCGGTCAGTATGGATTGTAAGCTCTTTTTTAACTTGAGGTCAGATAAATATTTGATTCTATCCCAGTTTCCCCGCAGTCATTTCATTTTTTTTAATATAGGCATGATTCGCACAAGTGCAACGTCGGAAAATTTCCCCATCAGGAAGCATAATTCTCAAACTACGATGAATTTAAGATAATCTGGCAAATTCTATTCTTCCAACGTTTTGAACCGGGGAAGATTTCAACGCAACAAATATCATTTATAATATAGTTCTCGCAACTGTTAATTTTGATCAAAGCTGGAGCATTGAGTTTGCCTCTACCTTACAGCCATTCTAACGTGTGCTTACTGTCTAGATTATCAAAGTTATCCGTAAATTAATCTCAAATAAAACGTCCAAAAGAGAAAATCTTTTAAATTACTGGCGCCAGTGTTGTTTCCAGACCAGTGTCCTTGTGAGTATGAGCGCCATCTCGCACCCTCCCCACCCTCCCCATTCCCATACGCACTCTATTTATCTTTGTAAATGTATGTTTTTGGTAGCCCAGTTGGAACTGAAACCTCCAAATCCCAGTAATTATCCCAGAGACGCGAGTCAGTCGATCACTTTCAGCTGAGGTAAGAGAAACAAAAGAACAAGGATAGAAATGCAAGTTAAATATCTCAAACGATAAGCACAGGCAAAGATTTATTTATTCAGGGGCCTATATATAGATAAATAGACCGAATGTATATAAATATAATAATAGGACAGGGATGAATTAAATGTAAACATATACAGCCAAAGACAACACACAGGTAAGAAATATGGGATAAAATCAACGATTTCTGAAGATTCATCTAATCAGATGTGTAGGAGCATTGGAGGAAACGTGATTACAATTGATTTACGTATTTGTTCAAGTGAAATAAAACAGCGCGAATTTATGTCAATTCCGTGTCATTTCACAGGCAAGTCCAGTCTACTGGAGAACCTTGAATGTAATTTATGCATAAATTGAGGCTTTATAGTCTGCCTGGGTTTAGATGTGGAAAATGCTTATAATCATGCCAGCCGCAATGACATAATCCCATCTCAAATCAAAATCCGACATGAAAGCGTGTTTGTGCAAAAATTTGGACCAGTCGGAGGCGTAATGCCAACACGTAAAATTAGCTGAAGCTCCCGAGCATCACTTCTTGAGAAAGGTAATACGGGAGATGTTAGGCAAAGCAAACACCGCGGGGCTGGAATGCAAATAAATCATTTGATACACACGCCTAAGCGGGAGCTGACAAACAATGCAGACAGTGTGAGAGAGCCCAGCGGCCAGTGAATGCTTCACAGGTCACCCGTCACTTCCCTGAGTGCAACATAGCCGAAGATTCGGAGCGGATATCCTCCTGACCCCTCCGTGATAAATCTCCTTGACCCGCGTTCAATCCTTTGCAGAGCACAGTCGAAGTTATTTAAATCCTGGATAAGGGATCACTTGAACAGTATTTAAAGAAGTCAGATTAAAACAGATCGCAGGATATCGAATCAATGGACGCGCGTTGGAATCGTTTTAGATCAACAATGCCCCTTCCCCTACCGGCAAATCTGTAGGGTTGTTGGAGTCATTCTCAACTCCTACTTTGCAGTTAATGGGGAGGGAAATAAACTTTTTAACGCATGTCTCATATAAGGCAGAATCTAGTGACAATGTCATAACTAGTTAGTGACAACAGGAGTAAATAGTAACTGGTCCAGGGTGCCCCCCCCACCCCCCCAGCGCCCTTGCGCCTGAAAATTGTTGATCTGCTTTCTGGTTAATTGCCTTCAAAACAATCACATTTGTCGAGCCCTCGTTCCTTGCAAAGTTGCTCTTTAAATTCGTTCATGAAATATGTGTGGTCAGCAAGGTGAGCACTTATTGCCCATCCCTTATCCCTTAAAACATGAGAACCCAACAGGAATTCAGAGTTCACCTTATGATTAGCTGTAACTCCCTCCTATGCGGGGGTTCAGATGGAAACAACAAGGGCGAGGAAGAATTTTATCCCTTTGCTTATTTCAAAAGCAAGATTAATATTTTTCTGGGGGCGCAGGGTGAGGAGGAAGGGTGGAGGGGTGTATATTTCAAATATGAACACAACAGTTTCTGAAATTTAAGTTGAGCTAAAAAAAAGACTCGGTGTTAAATAAACATCAATTCATTTAAATTTCCGATAAGGCACCTGTTTGATTTGTGATCTGCATCAGTTATCATCAACTATTAAAGCATCTTCATGTACATAAGTATCCTCAAAATGATATGCTATCTACCCGTTGTGTGGTTCCTTCTGGAATAAAAATTTCAGTGATGACATGTAGTTGTTCTATCAGATACAAAGCTTTCTGGACAGCGTATAATTCCCTATGGACACTTACAGTTTGGTGTTTCCATCGCTTCCTTCAAATTCGGATCGGGGTCTCACAATGTCTGTGATTTATTAATTTAATATCTCATGGCAGAGATACCAATCACAAAAGTTTATATTAAGGAAATGGAAACCCAACAAAAAAATAATCTTGTTTATTGCCATTTGTAAAATATTCAGGCATCTTGCTGTAAGGCGCATCCTAGCAGCATACACCTTTCTAAATATATGACTTATTTCAGCGGGTCCAGCAAATTACCGAACCTATAGCTTTTTTAGGCTTTCAGTTCATCCATCAGGTTTGCATATCAGCTCATGAACATCAATTAAATTACTCAATTGTCAAGTGTACCTTGATTACCTCAGTTTTAAATACACATAAAATGCACAATTAAAATTCAAATCCTGATTTATAAAAAGTATTTTCCCATTCTCCCTCAAATTAAGTTTTCAGTTTGCACCAAAATTGCATCAAGCTCCTTTATGTCTTTTTGTTTTCTTTTGGAGTGAGCATAATTTTTAATGGGATTTCATTGATTGAAACTAATTTCCAAGAAAGTCAATCCCTGAAATCAGACCCTCAAATCAGATTCTAATTCAGCCATAAAGTAGTCTCTGAATCAACCCTCAAATGCAACTCTAAAGCAGACACTAAACAACATCAATATTAATCCATAAATCATACCCCAATCCAGCCCTCAATTCACAGGTTTTTAAAATGATCACAATCAGAAAGATTGTCCTGAGATATTTTCACATTCTGTAACTTTGCAAGTCAGATCCCAAATCAGCAGCAGTCCCCAAATCAAATCCCAAAACAGTGTGAAAACCAGCCCCAAAACCAATCCATAAATCAAATCCCAAATCCAATCCCAAATCAACAGCAAATCTAGATTCTAAATCAGATCCCAAATCAGCCTCAACTCACCCCCAAATCAGTAATGAGACATGTTCCAAAATCAGGCCCCAAAACAGATCCAAAATTAACACAAATCCAACCTTCAAATCAGATCCCAATTTAGCACCAAAACCAATCTCCCATGTCAATGAGACATGTTCCCATATTGAACCCCAAATCAAATCCAAAATCTGCACTACAACCAATCCCAAATCAGACTCCAAAAGAGATCAGAAATTAGCACCAAATCCAATCCCTTAACTAATTCTCAAATAAGGCTCAAATAATCACAGAAAGCAGTCTTGAAATCAGCACCAAAACCAATTCCCAAATAAGTAATGAGATATGTTCACAAATCAGACTCCAGAATAGATCTGAAATTAGCAACAAATCCAGTTCCCAAATCAATTCCCAAACTAGCACCAAAACTAACCCCAAATCAGTAATGAGATATGATTGCAAATCGGACCCTATATTGATCTGAATTTCGCAACAAAATCAGTCCCAAATCAATTCCCAAATCAGCACCCAATCAGCGCCAAAACCAAACTCCAATTAGATTCCCAAATCAGCACCACAATCTGTCTCCAGATCAGATTCCAAATCACTACTACAAGCAGTTTCCAAATCAGCACCACAAATAGTTCCCAAATCAGATCCCAAATCAGCAACTAAACCAATTCAGAAATCGAATCCCAAATCAGCACCAAATGTAGGCTGGATCTCTTGTTCAACCTGTCACCACTGTCAGTGAGAATGGAAAATTTGGCACTCAACCAAAACTGTAATTACTGCAGCAGTTCTGCAGAATCCCAATCGTGAGTGAGGTTGGAGAATTCTGGCACCTGTTACCAAATCAGATCCTAAATCAGTACCAAAACTAGTACTAAATATCAATGAAGGAAGATTCAGGTTTTTGTAAAGCTATTTCAAAGGCTGTTGACAAACAAGATCAAATCATTGTAAGCTACCTGATGAGAAACTTTAAGATCAGACAATAATTAAACATAGAAAGTTAGCAATTTAAAATTTGAATCATATAAATTGCTCCAGAAACAGACCAAGTCTGGAAGGACGACATCTTTAGTTGTACATTTTCAGTTCATCGAAATAAAAACATATAGTGAAAAGCTTCAAACAAGTCATTGTTATGTTTTACTGAAATCTTGGTGACAATCGTACCATTATGCTGACAGAATATTTTCATTTTGTTTGTTCTCAGGATGTGTGTGATGCTGGCAAGGTCAAATATAATGCCCATCCTTAGTTGCCTTGAGCGTCGAGATTAGGCAACATGATAGGCCACAGATAATTCATTAGAAATCAGTTACATAACATGATTTATAGTTACATGTTGCCTGACTAAATACAGGTGGTAGGCTCTCTTTCACAAAACATTTTCATCTCTGGTTCTAGTTTGCAAACTGCCAGATGTATTGGATCCAGTTTTATAACTTGCCATGGTAGGAATTAGAAGTGTTGACCTCTAGGTTGCTTCACTCTGGTAGATTTTTTAATTCACAGTTCACTGGGCCAATAAAGAATTACACCTCATAAAATGACCCGAATCATAAGGGTTGCCCAGGGATATTTTCATCTGTAATTTCCTCCTTGTACAATTATATCTCCTTTTTAAAGTTTCCAATTTCTTTTCTACATTCATATTTGACCTTTTTCCAACCTTGCACTAACAGTTTCCATCTCGTCCCTCCAGTTTCTTATGATTTTTGAGGTGCAGTTTTCTTCCTAATCTTTGATTATTTTCATGGTCACAAGGTCAGAAGTGTCTTATTGCTTGTTTGCTGCAATATTTGTTTTAGTTTCCACATTAAGCGTTTCCTAATGCATTTATTTCAATGGTCTGAGGCTCTTGGCCTCATGACCAATTAGGAATGAGCATGAAGCCTTGGAATGGGCGAAGGGTACATATAAAATGTAAATACAAATGTTTAATCTGCACATGTTGCCAATTACAGTCAGATGAACACAAAAAATAGCAGCCAGAGTAAACCATATAGCCCATTGAGCCTGCTTTGTGATTCAATTTAATCATGGCAGATCTTGAGCTTCAACAACATTTTCCTGTTCACACCATGTATCCCCTGAGAGACCATATATCTGATACCTTAGCCTTAAATGTGTTAAATGATGGAGCATCTACACCCCTTTAGGTAAAGAATTCCAAAGATTCATAATGCCTTAAATGAAGTAACTTCCCTTAATCTCTGTCCTAATTGATTGATCCTTTATCCCAATGTTCCCAATTCCCCAATCAGTGGAAACAAATCATAGAACCCCACAGTGTAAAGGAAATCATTTGGCCCATCAAGTCTTCACTGACTTTCTGAAGGAATATCTTGCCTTGACCCATCCCGCCGTTTCCCTGTAAGCCTGTGCATTCGCTATCTATCTAATACATCCAACTCAATATCTTTGGACTTTAATGGGGAGTTTAGCATGGCCAATTCACCTAACCTAAATCTCTCAGTATCCATGGAGTCTCTTCAGAATTTTGTCAGTTTTAATGATCTCACCCCTTATTCTTCTAAACTCCAAAGACTATGGGGGAGTTTCTCCCCAAAAATTAGAAGTGCTGAGTTTACTTGAAAACAGGAGCAATTCTCACTGGTTTCTTTAATGTGTTTTTTAAAACGAATCTCCCATATTCTGAACTTGGCAGAGACTCCCAGCAGAAATTCACTCTGAAAATCAACGTATGAGGCCTGTTTCGACGAGAGGCCAGTAATAAAGTGCTGAGTGAGTCACGGTGCATGCGCTGATCTATCAGCTCTGGGATCAGCATATGCACAATGGCCCTACACTGCCAGCCTCCAGATTGCTAGCCAGACCCATGGGCCTCCATCGCTGTCCATTCAATCCCCTGTCCACCCTCATTACTGGTCTCTCGGACTTCTCTTGGGGCGAGCCCCAATGTCCCCCTGCCCCTTGCAACCTGATCTCCACAACCACCCTCACCCCCAGCTGTCCTGAACACCCTCCAGGCAGTCCCGAGCATCCCCCGCTTGCAGTCCTGAGCTCCCTCCCACAGCCCTGAGTCCCCCAGCAATCCCAACCTCCTTGGCAGCCCTCACTCCACCCCCCCTGCATCTGGATGGCCAGCCCCGATCACCCTCTTTGCTCCGTCTTCCAGCGATCTTCTGACAGAGTGACAGCAGGACCCTCAACCCCCATCGATCTCCCCCATATATATCTTCCAAATTCTGGCCCTGCCCTCTTGATACAACCCGATGCCCATTGAGCATTGCCAGTTTGCCCCTTGGGCAGTACCAAGAGGCCAGGCAGATACTGCCTAGGGGTTTTGTCCCTTATTCCCAACCTCATGGGTGGCCTCAATGGCCTCTCTTCCCTCCAGTGGGATCGGTCTGCCTATTCCTCATTAGTGGGGAAGTAGGAGTAAACCCCACTGGAAGGAATCACTCCTGGCAGTGTTAGGAGATTCAGTCCTAGATCCACTAATAGGTTGGAAATAATGATAAAACATTTAAATTACTCCAATAAATTTCACTCTGGAGATGTGTGGAGGCCCGAGTAGCCAGCAGGCACCCGGTAAACAGCCTCTGCTGATATTCCCCGGCCCATTGAGCTGCCAGAGCGGTGCAGCAAGCTGAGAGATTTGCCCTCTATACAAACCCAATTTACTTTGTCTCTCATCATAGGAAAAGCCCCTCACTCCAAGGACCAATCAAGTGAACAATTGCTTTAATGCAATTATACCCTTTCTTAAATGTGGAGGCCAAAGCTGCACACAATACTTCAGATATGATTTCTCCAAAATCTTGTGAAACTGTGGCAAGACTTCTTTAATCTTCACTCCAGTCTTTTTGCAATAAAAGCCAATATATCGTTGCTTTCCTAACTGATTGCTGCATATGCATGCCTAACTTTCTGCGTTTCTTGCACTAGCACACCAAAGTCTTTTTGAATATCAACATTTACAAGTTTTTCACTTTTTACCAAATATTCTGTTTTTTTTTATTCTGTTGGCCAAAGTGAATAATTTCATACTTCACTATATTATACTGCATCTGCCATCATTAGATCTCAGAATTCTGACTTTTTCTGACTTTTCCACCAACGAGGATTTGATTTGATTTATCATTGTCACATGTATTAGTATTGTACACAGACAAAGCATACTGCGTATAGAGATGGAAAGGAGAAAGTGCAGAATGTAGGATTATAGTCATAGTTAGGGTGAAGAAAAAGATCAACTTATTTCGAGGTAGGTCCACTCAAAAGTCTAATAGCAGCAGTGAAGAAGCTGCTTTTGAGTCAATTGCTATGTGATCTCAGAATTTTGTATCTTTTTTCTGATGGAAGGAGGTGAAAGAAAATATGTCTGGGATTCGTGGGGCTTGTGATTATGCTGGCTGCTTTTTCAAGGCAATGGGAAATATAGACAATGTCAATGGTTGAGAGGTTGGTTTGAGTGATTGATTGGGCTTTATTTATGACCCTTTGTAGTTTCATGCAGTCTTGGATGGAGCAGAAGCCATTCCAATCTGTGACACAACCAGAAAGAATTTTTTCTTTGTGCATCTGTAGAAGTTGGTGAGAGTAATAGCAGACATGCCAAATTTCCTTAGTCTTCTGAGAAAGTAAAGGCATTGGTGGGCTTTCTTAACTATAGTATCACCATGTAGGGACCAGGAAAGGCTTTTGGTGATCTGAACATCTGAAAACTTGAACTCTTGAACATTTCTACTTCATTCCCATTGATATAGGCAGGGGCATGTTCTCCACTATGCTTCCTGAAGTCAATAATTATCTCTTTCATTTTGTTGACATTGAAGGAGAGATTGTTGTCATCGTACCAGTTCATCAGATTCTCTATCTCTTTCCTGTACTATATTGTCTTGTTATTTTTGAGATCTGACACAGCGATATCATCAGCAAACTGAAAAATCGAGTTTGAGGGAAATTTGGCCGCACAGTCATAGGTATATAAGGAATATAGGGGTTGAGAACGCAGCCTTGTGGAATACCCAGTTGAGGATGATCGTGGAGGAGGTATTGTTGCCTATCCTTACTGACTGCATTTTGTGGGTGAAGAAGTCAAGGATCCAGTTGTAGAGGGAGCAGCTGAACCCCAGGTCATGAAGTTTTGAGGTGAGTCTCATAGGAATAATGGTGTTAAAGGCTGAGCTGCAGTCAATGAATAGAAGTCTGATATAGGTGTCTTTGTTATCCAGGTTTAGTGCAGAGCCAGGGACATGGCGTGCTGCTGTGGACCTATTGTGACAATAGGCAATCTGTGTCAATAGTAGGACAACAATAAGAATAATTAATTCCAAATCTTTAGTCCCATAAAACTTAAATATTACAAACTAATGAGTAAGGAATAAAAGTGCAAATTGAACTGAATTGCTTGTGTTTCACGTACAGATTGCAAAGGTTTTGACAAAGTAGCTATCAACCACAGGCATGGCTGGACATCTTCATAAAATTCACAACACCCATTTGTGCCTTCATTTTCTGCCCTCGGATGCTCCCTCCTCTCTTGCTGCTGCAATTCTATGATCTCACATATGATCCAGAATCACAGATCACCCTTTCTCCCAGCTTTCCTCCATTTTCAACTGGGAATAATAAAAACATGCAAATAACATTTGGATCATAAAACTCTTTACTGTTGAATTCCTCTTGAGTCTGAAGTTAAGCTTCTTCCCTGCAGTTTTCACTGGCGCTGCAAAGCCACAACTCTCTACACAACTATCCTTGTCTCCCTCGTTTGACAGCTGCTTAAGACTGGCACTTTCAGGAACTGTTAGATCAGCTCAGGACAAAACAGCCAGCATTAAGGCATAGCTGATGCAGCTCAATAAGTTTTCACTTTTTTGTGAGCTCAACCCACCCTGACAGGAAGAATTCCTGCCTCATACCAAAAATGTTGCATTAACAACATATGAGTGATGTGCCTTCAATCTTTATGTGATTTTCTTTTGACAAAATACTCACCTTATATGGGAGATTAGTTTACCAGTGGTTCCATGAACTTCCTTAATGTTTATTCATGGTGATTGCATGTGAATGCTTACTAGCAGTTACCTTTTTCAATAAAAACATGCAAATAACATTCGGATTATAAAACTCTTTCTTGGAACTTGGGATTAGTGAAATTTAAACTTTATTTTAAATTTAGGCTTCTGATTATTTTGTTTCCAGTTTGGAACTGTGGCTGTAAGTTTTGGAATTATATTGAATACTGTTTCTATTGTCTTATAATAGTTCTGAGGTTGAAATAGTCTTATTTTAATTGTATACATTGCTTTCTTCTATGTTCAACTTTTTCAACGCTCCTCTCACTGTTCCTCAAGATCCACATCTGGTGTATAGGATTCATAGTCCTGCACTTTGAAACTCTTTTCCTAAATTTTTTTCCTTGCTATGTTAATTCCCACCTTCAAAGACTTCTTGTTATCTACTTCCTTGCTCAGGCCCTCTCCACAGGCCCCTTTCCTGAGGCCCTGTCCCCCAAGTGCCCTCTCTTCAAGCATCTTCAATTGGGGTCTTCTCCCCGGAGCTCTGTCCTGAGGTGCGTCTCCTTGGGCACCTCTTCCAGTTTCGTTTTTGCTCCTTCCTTTGTGAAGATTTTGGGATATTTCACTTTTGAGAAAGATGGCACATTAAGTTGTAAATTTGGTGTGTAAGCTTTTTGTTTTAGGATGGAGGGGTTAAATTATTTTAAGTTTTACTATTTAATCGGGTTTTGGAATTAGGATGAAGACAGTGACAGAATTAGACTCCAATGCCAGCTTCAAATTGAACCATTCCTAGGCCATTAAACGAGCAAGAACAGGTTTGTAAAGGCAGGCCTGCATTTTTACGGGCCACTTGGTTTGACACACTGTTTGTTTTCCCCCGCTGAGTTTAATTGTCAGCTCCTCATTGGACTGTTAAACCGATAACCTCTGCGATACTGACACAACGAGAAAGCCATCCCAAGCAATGACCCCATTTTGGCACTGGATAACTCAAGCCTTTAGCAAGTCGACTTTCATTGTCCCACTCTCAAATAAATGGGCTGAGCCATTCTCTGTGGTGCTTTTAGATTTTATTTGCATATTTCGAGCTGTGGTTTTAATACATGCAACTTGCAGCCTTAGACCAGTAAGAACATGGTTTGAAAACCAGCTGTTCCAACCTGCACAGACTTTTCATGAACTAGCAAGGACACCATGGTGAATTATCCCCAGTAATGCTCTCAAAAACACCATTTCAAATGTTAAAGGCATACCGCTGTACTAAAACATTACATTTGCTGAATGACTCTGTTTAAGTAGGTCAGATTGGGATAAAATCTCTTAAAAATAGTTAAAGAGTCACAGGCAAAATAGCATTCTTTAAAGTGGTACATTTCAAAGTGTGATTTAACTTACTGAGATTTGCTTTATCATTTGGTAATGATTTGGTCACTAGTTTAGGTGTATGCACATTCTCTTAATAAGAAACTTCAATAAGCTGTAATAGTAGCAAAATACCACAGACACTGGAAATCTGAATTAAAAACAGAAAACGTTAGAAAAACTCAGCAGGTTTGGCAATATCTGTGAAGAGAGAAACAAGAGTTAACAATGCCAACAGAGCTGCTGAGTTTTGCAGTAGTTTCTGTTTTTATTTCAAAAAGCTGCAAGGCATTATCAATGCTGGTGTGTGTGTGTGTGTGCACGCGCGCGCGTGTGCGTGTGTGTGCACGCATGTGTCTGCGTGCATGTGTGTGTGCACGCGTGTGCGCGTGTGTGTGTGTGCACGTGTGTGTGCGTGTGTGCGCGCGTGTGTGCGTGCATGTGTGCGTGTGCGCATGTGTGTGTGCACGTGTGTGCGTGTGTGTGCGTGCGTGTGTGCGCGCGTGTGTGTGCGCGCATGTGCGTGTGCGCGTGTGTGTGCGTGCGCGCGTGTGTGTGTGTGCGCGTGCGTGTGTGTGCGTGGTGTGTGTGTGTGCGCGCACATGCGGGCGCGTGTGTGCGTGTGTGTGTCACGTGCACGCTGTGGTGTGTGCGCGTGTGTGTGTGTGTGTGTGCGTGTGTATGTGTGTGCGTGTGTGTGTGTGTGCGCGCGCATGTGTGCGCCCCCGCGTGTGTGTGCATGTTGCACGCGCGCCATGTGTGTGCGCGTGTGTGCGTGTGTGCGTGCGCGCATGTGTGTGTGCGTGTGTGCGGCGCGTGGCGTGTGCGCGTGTGTGTGCTGTGTGTTGTGCTGCGTGCGTGTGTGTGCGTGCGTGTGTGTGTGTGCGCGCGCATGCAGGCGTGTGTGTGTGTGCACGCGCATGCGTGTGCGTGTGTGTGTGTGCACGCGCGTGTGTGCGCGTGTGTGTGTGTGTGCGTGTGTATGTGTGTGCGTGTGTGTGTGTGTGCGCGCATGTGTGCGCGCCCACGCGTGTGTGTGCATGTGTGCACGCGCGCGCATGTGTGTGCGCGTGTGTGTGCGTGTGTGCGTGTGCGCATGTGTGTGTGTGCGCGGGTGTGCGCGTGTGTTGTGCGTGCGCGCGCGCGGGTGTGTGTGTGGTGTGCGCGTGGCGCGTGTGCACTGTTGTGTGTGGTGGTGCGTGTGTGTGTGTGTGTGTGCACGTGTGTGCGTGTGTGTGTGGTGGTGGTGTTGTGTGTGTTGTGGCATGTGCGTGTGTGGTGTGCGCACGTGTGTGCGCGCGTGTGTGTGCGCGTGTGTGTGCGCGTGTGTGTGTGTGTGTGTGTGCGCATGTGCGCGCGCGTGTGTGTGGTGTGTGTGGTGTGCGCGTGCGCGTGTGCACGTGTGTGTGTGGTATGCGCGTGTGTGCGCGTGTGTGTGCGCGTGTGTGCGTGTGTGTGTGTGTGTGTGTTGTGCGCATGTGCACGTGTGTGTGTGGTGTGCGCATGTGTGTTGTGTGTGTGTGTGGTGTGTGTGTGTGCACGTGTGCGTGTGTGCGTGTGCATGTGTGTGGTGTGCGCGTGTGTGTGTGTGTGTACGTGCGCGTGTGTGTGTGCGCGTGTGTGCGTGTGCGTGTGTGCGTGTGTGTGTGCGCGTGGTGTGCGTGTGTGTGTGCGCGTGTGTGCGTGTGTGTGGTGTGTGGCGTGGGTGTGCGTGTGTGTGCGTGTGTGTGTTTGTGCGCGGTGTGTGCGTGTGTGTGTGTGCGTGTGTGCGTGTGGTGTGCGCGTGTGCACGTGTGTGTGTGGTGTGCGCGTGTGTGTGTGTGTGTGTGTATACTTTCCACACTCATGAAGATGACGTGGGAATAGACAAGTGTTTGATTAAAGGTTTAATCCTTTGTTCACAAATACACAACAAACACATTTATTATCGCCTTATTGCCATGTGACAACATTGAGCTGAAGCTGAGGAAGAAATGTTTGCTTGTTGAATATAGACAATGCTCCTCAATAGCATCTTTCTTTACAATCCTCATAGTTGTGATGTGTATTCTTTTAATAAAAAACACTTAATTTTTTGTTAATGATAATTTTTGTGTTTTATTTAGTGTAAATTTGTGCTTGTTGTGTATCTGTGAACAAACGATTAAATGTTTTGTCAAACGCTTATTTATTCCCACATGTCATCTTCATGAATGTGGAAAACACACACACACACATCAGCATTGATACTGGTTTGCAGCTTTTTGAAATAAAAACAGTAGATCATTCAGCCTCTTGAGACTACCTGTTATTCAATAAAATCATGGCTGGTTTAACTGTCCCACTTGCCTGTCTTCCCCGTAACTTTTGATTCCCTTGTAGATCAAAAATCTGTTCAACTCAGCCTTGAATGTATTCGATGACCTAATCTCCACTGCTGTGTGGGAAAGAGAATGCCGAAGACTATTGATGCTCTAAGAGAAGAAATTCCTCCTTATCTCCATTTTAATGGGAAATCCCTTATCTTGAAACCGTGCCCCTTAATTCTAGATTTCCCACAAGAGGAAATATCCTCTCAGAATCTGTTTTGTCAATTCCCCTTCAGAATCTTTTATAAGTTTCAATAAGTCCACTTCTCATTCTTCTGGACTCCAATAAGTATAGGCCCAACCTACTCAATCTTTCCTCATAAGACAAGCCCTCATTCCAGGAATCAGACTAGTGAACTTTTATGAACTACCTCCACTGCAAGTATGTTCTTTCCAAAACTGTATATTGTATTTTAGGTGTGGTCTCATAAATGTGAGATTATGGCAAGATTTCCCTACTTCTACACTCACCCCCTGCAATATAGACCAGCATTCTGTTTGTATTCTTGATTATGCTGACTTTTATTTGCGATTCATGTACAAAGCCACCTAGGTGCCTCTGCACCACAGCATTCTGCAATCTCCCTCCATTTAAATAAAACTCTGCGGCTGTAATTTTACCAGCTCACTCACCATGGGAATCAGTGTAAACAATGGGTGGACCATGGAAAGGTCCATTGACCTCGGGCAGGACTTTATGATTTTGGGATGGGTGAGGTTGTAGGATCCCATCCTAGATTTCTATTCTTCCTGCTAAAGTAGACAATCTCACATTTTCCCTAATTGTACTCCATCTGGCAATTTTTCTGCTCTATCACTTAGCCAATCTATATTCCTTTTCAGACAGCTAGAAATCTCTGTGGTAATATGACACCCCTCTATCCATTATTATAATGATTAACATTAAGCCATTGAAAGTAACTGGGCCAACACCTGTGTGAATAAAGCAAACATTTTTTGGCAGATTGTTTGACGCAAGGCTTTCCCACGATCTTTTTTCTATCTTTACAATTGGATCTCTGTGTATGAGGGAAGGGCAAGTGGAAGCTGGTTGGGCAGTGAAGGCAGGGGTAAGGATGGTATTTGTCAGTATGAGAAAAAAAAGCAATTAATTTGCCAAAAAGAACAGAATAACTATTTATAGTTACTTGTTCGCAGATGACAATAAGCTACTTCTTGCAACATAAAGTACATCAATTTAATAAGATTTAAAAAATTGTACATCTACCTTGAGCTTCCCAATGTTTCAGTGTGTAAGTAAAGGAAGTTGTACATTACAATCATGGCAATAGGCTGGTTCACCATTCTGTAATATGCTGTCCGTTCCTTGGAGTGGTGGGGTTACTACAATCAGGGTTCAATGACCCTGAGGTAAGGAATGGGAAGAAAAATAGTTGAAGTTCCAGCTCTAGCATTTTTTTATTGTCATGTTCAGCGTGTGCCCAAGTGATGTAAATGTAAATGATTCAGCATGTGAGGAGTGCACAGTAACCTGTCATACAATCTAAAACATCTACTTTGGGGTGGGAATGATGTGGCCTCATATCATTCAGTGAATCATTTCATACATTCCACCAGTTCATGGCATTTATTATGTAAATATAGTTTAATCTTCTTAACTTGCAGATGTGCTGGGGCACTGCCTAGTATGTCAGGGATAATAATGAAGCATTCAGAAATTCTAACCTGTGTTATGGATAGAGAGATGTTAATCCGTTGATTCTTTGGTCCTTAACACAGTGTTGAATTTGCAGATGGCATTCTTGGCTTCTGTAGCAGTGGCATTTACAGCAGTGGGATCCATATCAGTAGATTTTTATAACAGTGAGTTTTGCAGCAGTGAATTTTGTCAATGGAGTTGATAGATTCTGGATTTATGGCCACGGGGCTTACAGCAAAAGGGCTCATAGCTGTGAGGAGCTAAGAGCAGTGGAGTTGGCAGGAATGAATTTTATAATAGTGGCTTTATAAGAGAAAAAGGATCAGTGTTATGATATTCAGTCCTTCAAGTCTATTTTGCAATTCAATTTGATCATAGTTTATCTTTATCTTAACTGCATTTATCTATCTTAGTCCGTAACCGTTAATACCTCTGTCTAACAAGTTTTGAAATTTTCAACTGACCTAGCCTCAACAGCTTTTTTACGGAGAGGATTTAAGATAGACACTACTATTTCATGTTAAGTGCTTCCTGACATCAACCCTGTGCTGCTAAGTTCCAATTTTCATAATTGGCTTCCTTCTGGTCTCCTCTTCCAAAGGAAATAATCGCTATTTGTCTTGTCAATACTTTACATCATCTATTAGACACAATTTAAACGTAAGGAAATACAAGGTCAATTTGCGTAACCTGTCCTCATCACATACAGCTTTTAGCTTCAATATCATTCCAGTGCTGCACCTTTTCCAATGGCAATATATCCTTTCTGAACTGTGGAGTGCGGAACAGAACATTGTCCTCTGATGTGTTCTAGCTGTAGTTTTCTATAACTTAATTTCTATGTCTTTGTATTCCTGTTCCTTTGAAGCCGATTTTTAATTTTTAAATTATTCTTTGTGGTAGTTTACTAGCTTTTAGTGGCTTTTACACTTGGATCCTAAATTTAATTCTTCTTTCACAATTCCTAGCAATTTAGAAAACACTCTGAGCCATCCTTCTTAGCTCTAACATGCATATTCTCACGCTTTCCAATATTGAACACTATTTGCCACAGTTTAACCCACACATTTAGTTTAGGTCTATTTATTAGTGTCACAAGTAGACTTACATTAACACTGCAATGAAGTAACTGTGAAAATGACCTAGTCACCACACTCTGATGCCTGTTTGGGTATACTGAGGGAGAATTTAGCATGGCCAGTGCACCCAATCAGCACATCTTTTGAACTGTGGGAGGAAACCCATGCAGACAGGGGGAGAATGTGCAGACTCCACACAAACAGTGACCCATTTAATATTTCAGAGCACCTTTTCAATTTTTGCTCCTATCTACAGTATCTACTATATCACT
The DNA here is from genome assembly GCA_024679065.1 of Sphyrna mokarran. Taxonomy (NCBI): domain Eukaryota; kingdom Metazoa; phylum Chordata; class Chondrichthyes; order Carcharhiniformes; family Carcharhinidae; genus Sphyrna; species Sphyrna mokarran. The sequence goes on along the minus strand of JAGIQG010000006.1, from coordinate 55,514,248 downwards.
TAATGACATGTTAACAGTAAAAGCTATGACTCCCAATTCCTTTGTCTAAGTCTAAGTTATCTATAACCGTACTGAAAATCTAAGACTCCAGCACAGATTCTTGAGGAACCTCATTGCATCCTGCAAATTTAAGTATATGCCCAGTATCTTTATGTGCTCCTGCCTCATAACCAATTCCACACTGATTATAGTAATAGATTTTATAACAGGGTATTAATAATAGTGGTTTTCATGCATTGAGCTGACACTGAGTGTGACAACACCAACAGCTTCTGTCACTGATATTTTAGTTACAGTGATCACAGGCACAGTCAGTGAATTCCCCGTGAATGACCTCAGTGCTGTTGTAAAGGTTTTAGGATCCAAACTCCAGGACTGAGCTATAAGATATTAACAGAAAGTGTTGGAAAAGCTTAGCGTGTCTGGCAGCACCTGTTGCAAAGGAGACAGAGTTAACATAAGTTCAAGGTAGCAGTTCCAAAGAAGAATCATTTTGGACTCGGAATGTTAACTCTGTTTCTCTCTTCACAGATGCTGCCAGTCTGGATAAAATTTTCCAACATTTTCTGGTTTTATTTCAGTACTCCAGCTTCTGCAGTACTTTGCTTTTTTTTCCCATTTAAAGTTAATCTTGCACTGTGGTAAAAGTCCTAAAGAAGGGCAAGATTCTGACCTAGTGAATTCCAACTGTTTACTCAGGCAGAACACGTAACGAGATATCTTCCAGTAATGGTAAACATGGATAACAGGCCGTTTCAATTCAATTTCCAATGGACACAAGTCTGAACCACAAATCATTTGGCAGAAATTGGTAATCTTATTTAGAGATGCTGTAAGGGGAGGTGATTTGGAAAATGGTGGATGTGGGGATATTATAAAATTATCCAGCTCGAGGCGTCCATCTCAATGTTGGATTTTAATACTAGATCTAACTTGTGAGTGCTTACATCAATCAACATTAAAAATGGAAAAATATTCTGTACCTCAATATTGTCAACTTCCTTCACAAATGAACACAAATAATCAAGTCTCCAAACTATAAATTCATAAGATAAAAATAAAATACTGCAGATACTGGAAATCTGAAAAAAATAGAAAATACTGGAAAAATTTATCAAACATTAACTCTTTTTCTCCCTCTACAGATGCTGCCAAACCTGCTGGGTTTTTCTTTTATAAATTCAGAATATACTGTTTTCTGTGTAACCTGACAGATTCTTTCTTTAGGTTCCATTATTTCATTGCACCAACTTATATCCAATAGCTGCCCTTTCCTAATTATAATAACAAAGAACAAAGAACAAAGAGCAACACAGCACGGGAAACAGGCCCTTCGGCCCAACAAGCCCACGCCGCCGTCCTAACGTCTTAATGACATATCCTTGACTTTAGGCTATGCCTATTGTTGAAGATTCCCATATAGGGACCAATATAGGGACAATTTGTTACCCAATCAGCCTAAGAGCACATTTTTGGGATGTGGGAGGAAACCGGAGCACCCGGAGGAAACCCACGCAACCACGGGGAGAAAGCGCAAACTCCTGCAGACACAGGCCCAAATCCATGTGTCTGCACAGCAACAGCGATAGTCTCTGAGCTGTCATGATGCCAATCAGATGGTCCAGTTTAAGCATACACTGACGACGTGAAGCACTAGGCAACTCCTGAAGCACCCTACAAGAGCAGCTCTCGCACGACATGCCGCATGCATGCCCCTTGTTGGTCAACAAGGTGGACCGAATTGCCTGCGGAAACAAATAAGACTTAATTAAGCATGCTAAAAAAAAACTAAGACATTCCTGAGACGAAACTAAAAGATAGTCTACTACTATTTGGTCCTCCTGATATTCAAACAGTCCTGCTATATCCCTCTATCTGCAGACCGCTTATGTGGCTGTCCAAGAGACCCTCAAACAACCCTAGCGTGCCTGCTCCCACCACCTTACTCGGCAGTGCATTCCACACCCCCACTACCCTTTGTGTGAAAAACTGGCCTCTAATATTCGTCTTATACATAGCCCCCCACTTATATATAATGTATACTTTTTCTGATGTGGGTTTCCAAATACATTTCTATTTATTGTTCCACCTCAGTGTGGCTTCCCTCACCCCTCTCTGTCCTCAAAAAAAGACATATTTATAGAGGGCATAGGAAGTTGCAGATGATAAGTGGTAATAAGGAGCCTGACAAGGCCAGAGAGGAACCATCAGAACTATGCTGAGTATACCATGTCCTCCCAGGATGAACTTCGCAAATGAGTGCAAGGCCTAGTGCTGGTCCTAGTGCATTGAACCTCTTGATTACCTTTCAGCTGGAATGTTTAACCAGAGTAACAGTATAGAGAAAGGGAATGCCCAATAGGATTGAGTTGTGTGCATTGTTTTTATGTAGGTTAATCTGTGGCAGACGGTTAAAGAATTCTCCCCCTTTTATATGGGTTTGAATGATCATATGCATCATGGCAGGTCAGAATAGATATGAGACCAATTTGTTTCCTGTACATTCAAGAATTGACTTTAATTACTTCCCTGTGCAGCCAGGTGCTGGAACTGAACTGAGAAAAAACAAACTGTTTGCGATGAAAACTACCCAACAGGGATCAGAATTTATGAGTGCCTGAGGCTAACAGATTATTGCACTGGTTACTTATTTCCAAAGTTAACTGCTATTAGACTATTTTTTAATGAGGGCAAAGTAAATTTGTTCCTCAGAACTCACTTAGGGAAATGGTTGTTATGCTACAATCTTGATTGCTGATAAGGGAACCCTTGATATAAGATGCATGTCTATAGCTGTTAGCTCAGGAATTAGCTGGGTCAATCAGAATGCTTTACTCCATTGCTCATTGCAATGGTGAAAGGTAGTGAAAGCAGTCAGTTAAAGATGCTGCATATTTGTGTATTTTAGCAGAAGCCTGTGGGATTGGAAAATAGTTTCCTGCCTTGTATGTGTCTGGTGGATGTCTATACCTCTGATCTAAGACAGCGGCAATGTCTCATAGAGAAAACTTTCTAGTAAAAATAATTGGTTCTGTGAAGAGAAAATTGACTAGATTCCCTTCCTGGAAGGCACCCTGCCCCCCATGCCCCCATTCCCCAAACTGCCAGTATTCGTAATTGCAAAAGGGCTGCATTTATAAAATATGCTTTTGTTTTGATTTTCTGTAAATTGAACTAATAAGCCCTAATTTTAATCGGAAGATGGGCGTATGTGAATTCTAAAATGGTGTCCTTGTGACAGGTCAAATGTCAACGTTAATGACCAGACATCATTTTCCATGATTTCTTTTTCTCAATTCCCTTCCAAGTAACCTGGTTGGTAGACAGGAGTGAGAATTCAGTAGCAGGTGCCTGGCTATATCCATGTATAAATGGGAATGGCATCTGACACACAAGAAATTGGTGAGGGACAGGCCTCTGAACGCAACTAGGGGAGCTGAAGATAAGTGAGGCACTCAAGCTTATGTATAAGGATTCTCCTGATATCATATTAAAACTTACCTTGCTGAGCCTCTTCTGGTGTACAATTCATCTCTCAACTGTCCTGGTCTGACTGGAAGCTGTCATTGCTTCACCTGATGTGGAGATGCCAGCGTTGGACTGGGATATGCACAGTAAGAAATCTCACAACACCAGGTTAGAGTCCAACAGGTTTATCTGGTAGCACAAGCTTTTGGAGTGTCAATCCTTCTTCAGGTGACTTGTGTTCACAAACAGGGATATATAGACACAGACTCAATTTACAAGATAATCGATGGTATGCGAGTCTTTACAGGTAACCAAGTCTTAAAGGTACAGACAAAATGAGTGGAGAGAGGATTAAGCACAGATTGAAGAGGTGTGTATTATCTCCAGCCAGAACACTTAGTGAGATTTTGAAACCCAGGTAAGTCGTGGAGGTTACAGATAATGCGACATGAACCCAAGATCTTGATTAAGACCATCCTCATGTGTGTGGAGCTTGGCTATCAGTTTCCACTCAACGATTCTGGGTTGATGTGTGTGTCATGAAGGCTGTCTTGGAGAAGCTTACCCAAAGATTAGAGGCTGAATGCCTGTGACTTCTGAAGTATTCCCCAACAGGAAGAGAACACTCATGCCTGGTGATTGTCGAATGGTGTTCATTTATCTGTTGTTGTTATGTTTGCATGGTCTCGCCAATGTACCACGCCTCAGGACATTCTTTCTTGCAGCGTATTAGGTAGACAACATTGGCCGAGTAGCAAGAGTATATACTATGTATCTTGTGGATGGTGTTCTCATGTGTGATGATGGTATTTATGTTGATGATCCAGCAAGTCTTGCAGAAGTTGCTGTGGCAAGTTGTGTGGTGCCCTCTTCTCCTGAAGATGGGGTTATCTGTTGCAGACAATGGTCTGTTTGAGGTTGTGCGGTTGTTTGAAGGTAAGAAGTGGGGGTGTGGCGATGGCCGTTGTGAGGTGTTTGTCTTCATCAATGATATGTTGAAGGCTGCGGAAAAGATGTCGCAGCTTCTCCGTTCCAGAGAAATACTGGACGATGAAGGGTACTCTGTCCACTATGTCCCGTGTTTAACTTCCAAGGGGGTTCCACAGTTTTTTGCTGTGGTGCATCAAAACTGTCGATTGATGAGTCAAGCACCATATCCTGTTCTTATGAGGGCATCTTTCAGCATCTGTAAGTGTTTGTTGCGATCCTCTTCATCTGAGCAGATCCTGTGTATACGGAGAGCTTGTCCATAGGGGACAGCTTCTTTAATGTGTTTAGAAGGGAAGCTGGAGCTGTGGACCATCGTGAGGTTATCTGTAGACTTGTGGTACAGTGAAGTGCTGAAGTGACCGTCCTTGGCTTTCTTGTGTAGATCAGTGTCGCCTGACTTGAATGTCAGGAATTTCTTTTTCCCACAGCAAAGATAAGCAAAACATTTGGTCAAGAGCCTAACGTCATGTTGCGTTTAGATGTACAAAATAAAATATTGATATCACCAAAATGCCTTCAAACAACATTGATGATTGAGAAAATGTAGAATTTAAAATCAGTTCACTGTGAAAGGGGTGTTCTGAGTTGTTATTCTGCAAGAGGGCTGGAATCAATGACCATGAAAACACAGATTGTGAGGATAACTGAAGACTATGGATACAGTGTTGATATGTGTGTGTACAAGAATGCAGCCAGTTTTGGAGAGTATCCCATGGTGAGTCTGACGGTGGAATGGAACTTTCTTCCTCTGCTCAGTCTTCCACTTAAAATTGCACATTGGTCTCCGTGACATCACTCAGATCCAACTATATACTTAAAGATGGTTTTGCTGCCTATTTACAGGTGTCCCACTTACCTGTCCAAAAGAACAGGTTAACCAGAGCATGGCTAAATGATAACAGAAGTGCAGCGAGCTGAATGGCTGTCCTCATCCAAATGAGCATCAGCCCCCTTTCGTCAAATATAGGTAGATTGAAATTGGGGCCATTCTTTCTAGAATACAGTTCAGTAACATAACCATGTCTACATATCTGCTCATGCTGCTGACTGATATTGAACTATGTGAACATTTACTTTGACTCCTCTTAAACAAAGAAGAAAATTGGGTTTTGAGACTTGTGAAAAGTAATTATGTTAAATACAACTCTTAAAAGTCAGCGATGGTTTAACTCAAAGTGCTAATATAGACTCTAAAGTGACTTGATGGATTAGATTGAATTCAAAATATGTACACCATGTCATGTAAAATGGGCCTATAAGCATAATTTTTTATTTTTTCAAAAAAAATTAAGCAGAAGCATTGATGAATATCTTATTTTAAGTGCTCAGCATGCTCCAATTTATGTTTTATTTACTTTTTAAGAAAGAACTGAAAGCGATAGTTGATAAATTAGCTATTCTAATTACCAAAAGTAAATATCTCTGTCCTGCTAATCTTACTAAAAAATATGTGAACATTCATTGACATTTAAAGTCACCTCATGTACTTGCATGTAATGTTCAGAATGGCTGATAGTCACATCTTTAGAGATTTGTTTACACTTTGCTATGTCTTCCTATGCTGAGGATATGAAACATATCAAAACTAAATGCGATCTAAGGGTAAAAGTATAATAATGTATTAAATTAGATAACTCAAGCTTGTAATTTTCTGTTCATTCATTTTTATATATAAATGTCAAACATTCCTATATGCAGGATACAAATTAGGGTAGATTCTATACTCATGGAGGTTGTCTGTATGGGAAAAGGAACACCTTCCCACATTTTGCAGCTGAGTCAACAAGACGTGCTGCTGATTCAATACAGAATGGGCTGGAAACAGTAACACTTCTTTTAAATTGCCTTATAAATGTGCCTTAACTTACCCTTCAATTCATTCCCAAGCTCTAATATTACTTAGATTATGCTAACTCTACCAATTCTCAGATTACCATGTCTAATACCTGCAATTGGGTATTACACAGCAGCTACCATTATGGATGGTCTGATAATGTGCTGGAAGCACTTATAAAATTTTCCAGATCCACAGTACCTATAAGAAATGATGAATGTCCTTTCTCATTCATGAAGTTTTTATTTTCCTTAAAGCAAGAGATTGCCAGTCTTGAATGAGTCACAATTTTCATGCAGGGAAGACAAAAGCATCGTCCTTGACCTCACCACAAACTCTTTGCCCTTGACACTGATTCTATTCTCAGTTTGAGACTGAACCACACTGTAATCTTGATGTTTTGATTCCAATCTACCTCTGATTTCTTATAATCTTTATTGAAAAAACAAGCTACTACAAGACTATCAATCTAATAGATGCTTGAAACTCTCATCTATGTCTTTGTCACTCTAGGATGACAAATTTAAGCTCAAAGTGAAACTTTGTTATCCTTTTCATATCCTGCACCAATTCCCAATTATCCATCGTTCAACCCTCACTGATCTACTTCGACACCTGAGTCCCAATGCCTTAGATTCTATACTCATGGAGGTTTTCTGTTCTGAGAAAAGAAACACTTTCTCACACTTTGTAGCTGAGTCAACAAGGAATACTGCTGATTCAGGTACACAATGGGCTGGATATGCTCACACTGAAATCCCTTTGTGGATTTGCCAGTGCCTCTCCCACTCCTTTCCCTGTAACCTCACCCTCAAAACACCACCAACCCCAAGATCTTCATTCTTCTAACTCCAGTTTCTTGTGCATAGCCCCATTCTAGGAAAATCTTTTTGATAATCTCTGGAATCCTTTATGTCCACCTGAGCAGTGAGCCATGGACTTTGGTTCAACGTGTTACCCCAAAGCCAAAACTTGCAACACAGCGCTGTTTCTTTGATGCAGAAGTCAAACATGCTGCCTAGTACCAGCTAACTGACTTCTTCTAGCTCCAAGCTGACTTACACAAGGTACTCTATCTTTTATTTATTGCTGAAATGCAGCATTGTCCCAAAAAGTATGTTCCTTTATGTTTCTTAATAGGCAAAATGCAGACCATAGCCCAAATGGACAAGTTGGGCTGAAGGCTGAAACCTCTAAATGCACAACACTGTCTAACAGTAGATATGATCCTGCAATAGCACAATATTTGCTGAATAATCTTCAGTGTTGACAATCAGCTGGATTCACAGTGTGACGCATTTGTGTGTATTGGAAGCTACATATGTGAATATATCTTCTCTGTAGTCAAAAATAATAGGTACACACATTGCATCTCTTTCAGCTGAACTAGATAAGTGATAGGCATGTGCTAATTCATTCCACAGGACAAAGTCTTGATCAATCATAGTCAAGGGGGGACAATTTTACCATCATGCCTCACTGGCTGATGTGTTGGGTGACTGGGTAAGATCGTGAGAGAGCTGAGCAATCAGGTTTGCACCATTTTTGGTGTGAGGATGAATAAATTATTTAAATTTATGTGAATGTACATTTGAATGAAATTAATGAGTCCAGGACTCAATTGCCAGGCTCATTTGCCTGTGTGGCGTTGCTGGGGAAAAGATTTCTCTTCTCAGTCATAGAGGTTTATAGGTTTATAGAAAACAGGCTCTTCGGCCCAATTTGTCCATGCTGCCCTTCATTTTTTAAAATCCCTAAGCTAATGCCAATTATCCACATTTGGCCCATATTTCTCTGTATCCATTGTACCATGTAACTATCTAAATGCTTTTTAAAAGACAAAATTGTACCCTCCTCTACTATTAACTCTGGCAGCTTGTTTCAGACATTCACCACCCTCTGTGTGAAAAAAATTGCCCCTCTGGACACTTCTGAATCTCTACTCTCTCATTTAAACTTATTCCCTCTTGTTTTCAACTACCCTACCTTTGGGAAAAGATATTGACCATCTAGCTGATCTCTGCCCCTCATTATTTTATTGATGTCTATAAGATCACCTCTCAGCATCCTATGCTCCAGAGAAAAATGTCCCAGTCTCTCCAGCGTCTCGTTATAACTCAATCCATCAAGTTCCGGTAGCATCCAAGTAAATCTTTTCTGCACTCTTTCTAGTTTTATAATATCCTTTCTATAATAGGGTGACCAGAATTGCACACAGTATTCCAAGTGTGGCCTTACCAATGTCTTGTACAACTTCAACAAGACATTCCAACTCCTGTGTTCAGTGTTCTGACCGATGAAACCAAGGATGCCACATGCCTTCTTCAGCATTCTGTCCATCTGTGGCTCCACTTTCAAGGAGCTATGAACATGAATGCCTAGATCTCTTGGTTCTGTAACTCGCCCCAATGCCCTACCATTAAGTCCTGCCCTGGTTCAATCTATCAAAATGCATTACCTCACATTTGTTTAAATTAAACTCTATCTGCCATTCATCAGTTCACCAGCCCAATTGATCAAGATCCCATTGCAATTGGAGATAACTTTATTCACTGTCCACCATGCCATCAATCTTGGTGTCATCTGCAAACTTACTAATTATGCCTCCTATATTCTCATCCGAATCATTAATATAAATGACAAACAACAGAGAACCCAGCACTGAGCCCTGAAGAACACCGCTGATCACATGCCTCCAGTTTGAAAAACAAGCTTCTAAAACCACTGTCAAGAAGCCAATTTTATATCCATTTAGATACCTCATCTTGGATCCCATGAAATTTAACCTTATGCAACAACCTACCGTGTGGTGCCTTGTCAAAGACCTTGCTAAAGACAACATCAACTGCACTGCCCTCATCTACTTTCTTGGTTATGCCTTCAAAAAACTTAGTCAAATTTGTGAGACATGATGTTCCACTCACAACGGCATGCTAACTGTCCCTAGTCAGTCCTTGCATCTCTAAATGCCTGTAGATCCTGTCTCTTAAAACATCTTTTGACAATTTACCCACCACAGATGTGAGGCTCACTGGCCTGTAGTTCCCAAGCTTTTCCCTGCAACCCTTTTTAAACAAAGGCAAAACATTTGCCACTCTCCAATCTTCAGGCATTTTACCTGTGACTATCGATGATTCAAACATCTCAGCTAGGGGACCCGCAATTTCCTCCTTAGCCTCCCACAATGTCCTAGGATAGACTTCATCAGGTCCCGGGGACTTATCTACCTTGATATGCTTTAAGACTTCCACCACCACCTTCTCTGTAAGATGTACATTCCTCAAGGCATTACTACTGATTTCCCTAAGTTCCCTAACATCTATGCTTTTCTCAACAGTAAATACTGATGAGAAGTATTCATTTAGGATCTCACCCATTTCTTGTGGACCCGTACATGAATGACCTTGTTGATCCTTAAGAGGCCCTACTCTTGCCTTGTTACTCTTTTGCCCTTTATGTATGTATAGAAGCACTTTGGATGGTCGTGAGCCATTTACCCTTAGGCTGTGACCTCTGGTTTTGAACTCAGCCACCATCAGGACCATCCTTACTGCATCTACTCAGGCAGCATGGTGGAACAATGGTTACCACTGCTGCCTCAAGCATAGGGACCTGAGTTCTTTCCTTGCCTGGGTCACTGGCTTTGTGTAGTCTGCATGTTTTCCCCATGTCTGCGGGAATTATCTCCAGATGCTCTGGTTTCCTCCCACAGTCCAAAGACATGCTAGCTAAGTGCAGTGACCTGAACAAGTGTCAAATATGGCGAATTTCAAGTAACTTCATTGCAATGTTAATGTAAGCCTTACTTGTAACTAATAAATAAACTTTAAAACTTTATACTGTCTCGTTCTGTTAGAATTTCAAGGATTTTTATGACATGTTCCCTCATTCTTCCAAACTTCAGTGAATGTAATCCTAACAGACTCAATCCCTCCTCATACATCAGTACCATTGTTCCACAAATCAGTCCAGTAAACTTCCCAAAAATGTTTTCATTGGATATGGGTGCTCTGGGCAAGACCACCATTTATTGACTATCCTAATTGCCCCTGAGAAAATGACGGTGAGCTGCTTTCCAGAACCACTGTAGTCCATGCAGTGTAGGCACACCCACTGTTAGGAAGGGAGTTCTAGGATTTAGATTCAGCAACAGTGAAGGAACAGTGATATAGTTCCAAATGAGGCTGATACGCCTATGGGCCATATTTCAGAGTCCAGTCCTCAAAAGAGCAAAGATTCAGGAGCATTAATTTGATGGCAGTGAATGTGGTTTCCATGCACATGGTTGAACACAGGAGAAGTGTATTACTTACATCTGCCGTGCGTTGTGACAGGTCTCCATGATGCACAGAAATCACTGAAGCCTAATAGGGAGATTTCAATGGCAAGAAAATGCAAAGAATACTGGTGGCCTCTAGAGAGATAGTTAACAATGATGCTTTGGGCAAGAGACTTTTATAGGCCTTTTAAGTTCTGATCTGCACTGACATCAATCAGTATCTTCTTGAAACTTGTCACTAATGCTGAGCTGTCAAGAATTGGCACAGATGTCACTGTGTCTCTGGAGCATGATATTTAGCCGTAAATGTCCTTAAAGATAAAGAAGGTACTTAAACCAATGCTAAAATCTTGAAGGCCTAGCAGGGCCCTCGCCTGGATTCTCAGGTAGGTCCTATTTCTGCTAAACATTGGGTCAGTGCACTTACTTTCATTCAGCAGACTTCCTTTTTGCTGTTCTGCTGAGCCTGGAATTTCTTCTTCACTGTCTCAAATCAGCAGGGAGCCAATGCAGGACTGTGCCATTTGCTGCCAAGACACTTTCAACCAATACCTAATATAGGATTGGCTTAATCAGTGACAGTGCCAGTCAACAAACTCAAACCCACCTTCTCATCCTCTTCGTGGATGTAGTGTATGATGGCATGGAAACACAATAGTTAACACAACTGCCTCACAGTGTCAAGGACCAAGGTTTGATTCTGAGTTTGCATATTCTCCCCATGTCTGTGTGGGTTCCCCCAGGCACTCCGGTTTTCTTTTACAGTCCAAAAAATGTGCTGGTTATGTGCATTGACCATGCTAAATTTTCCCTCTGTGTATCCAAACAGGCACTGGCATATGGCAACTAGGGGAATTTGACAGTAACTTCATTGCAGTGATAATATAAATCTACTCGTGACACTAATAAATGAATCTAAACTCTAATGCTGGCCTATGGCAATAGTCCCAAGGAGCAGAAAATTCTTTCTAAATTGCAATCATTTTGAAGTCAGTTACACTCATGCATAATGTTTACTCCATGCCCAGTATTTACTTAGTCCAAAAATCATTGTACAAAACATGCTGCTATTGCACTGTGATGGTCAATAGAAGACTATAAAGTCAACTTGCAATTAGCTTCAGCGCTACCCATGTTTAACACTGTCATTTATATTTGAACATCATAACTGGGTAGTTTAATTGGATCCTAATGATTCTAATGGCAGTGATTCTTGTAAATTACAAGGAAGAATATAAAAACTTGTAGTCCAGAAATCTCAAAGTTTTTCTCAATATCAGGTTCATCCAAACATGACCACAAATTGAATGATATAATCTGCAAGGGAATCATTATTTGTCAGAACCTCACAAATTAGTTGTTGATAATTTACACTGAGGATTAGCTTTAATGTATTTCTAATGCAGTAAGCGATAAAATCAATGTCTGAGCTGTTGTTTCAGCTTGACTGGTATTGCTGATTATGGTTATATAATAACCAAAAAGAAAGCCTCTTCAATGGTCTGGATATCTTGGTGCTTTATTCAGAGGGGGCTAAGCAATGCGGTGGAAGGAACAATTCAGTCCATAGACTGAAAAAAAAACCAAAGGATAATGAAAGTAGATTGTACTATGAGAAAACTGAGTGTCTAAAAACAAATTTAATTGGCACTTTAAATCTTTTATTCCATAAAGCTCTTGGTGAATGCACTCATGATGTTATGTACCTGGAATGAATAAGCTTAGTCTGCCTATGATAAAGGATTGCTAAATCAGTAGGCACTTTAAGCATTTGTAACATACTGAGGCTTTCTTTTTGGGGTTCAGTTAGCTCATTTGGCTAGATGGCTGGTTCATGCACGATGCCAACAGCACCAGTTGAATTCCCATTCCAGTTGAGTTATTCACGAAGGCCTTGCCTTCTCATCCCTGGTCCTCACTTGAGGAGTCTCAAGTCAAATCACCACCAACCAGCCCTCTCTCAAAGGGAAAAACAGATGGAGAGAAGACATGGAACACATGAGGCCTGTTTCACAGAAAAGGACTTACAACATATAGTTAATGAAACTGAGTTCCTAGCAGGATTTTGATCTGGAAAGAAGGTCATTGAGATTGCTGGATGTTGCAGATGCAGAATCAGATCAAACAGATCTTGAATGTGGTGTCACTGGTTCACAGCATTTACAAGAACAGTTGACAAAAAAATGCAAAGTTAAGGCTATAGAGATTAGAGATATTGTAGTACATTGTTATGTGCAGTGTTATAATCAGGAATGCACTGCCTGAAAAAGTAATGGAAACAGATTCAATAATACCTTCCAACAAGGAATTGGATAAATACCTAAAGACCAAAAAGTACAGGGTATAAGAAAAGAATAGGGATTAACCAAAGAACAAAGAACAAAGAATAGCACAGCATGGGAAACAGGCCCTTCAGCCCAACGAGCCTGCACTGCCATTTTAACATTGTGAGTTCCCTCTTACACCCGTGACCCTTGTCTATGCTTATGGCACTCCATATTGGAAACCAGATTGAGGAGAGACAATTTAGGGACAATTTGTTACACTAGTCAGCCTAAAGCACATCTTTGGGATGTGGGAGGAAGCCAGAGCACCCGGAGAAAACCCACGCAAGCACAGGGAGAATGCACAAGCTCCCACAGATACTGACCCAAATCCATGTATCTGCACAGCAAATGGCGATAGTCACTGAGCTGTCGTGTTGCCATCGGCTGGTCCAGTTTAAGTGTATACTAACAACAGGAAGCACTAGGCTACTCTCAAAACATCCAAGAGCAGCCGTTCAATGACCCACCATGTGTATGCCTTGTTGGACAACAAGGTGGACCAAAGCACATGTGGATTAAAAGAGAAAAACATCAATTACATGCACATCTTATGCAAACATTCAAGGGAATCCCCAGAACCTCAAAAGGAAAACAAATGAGCCAGAAAATATGTTGGAAGGTCCATAGGAATCAATTGATTCCCAGGAATGTCCCGAGGCTCTTGATCCCTATTTAAAGCAGTCTCTAATATCCCTCCATCTCTATTCCACTCATGTGCCTATTTAAGTATTCTTTAAACAACTCCAGCGTGCCTGCCTCCACCATCTTACTTGGCAGTGCATTCCATACCCGAATAATACTGTGTGAAAAATCTCCCTCTGACATCCGAATTATACCTCACCCCCTCTCACCCTAAGCCCATGGCCCCTCATAATATTTATTTCCAATCTAGGAAAAAGCTTACTACTGTTTACTCTATCATAATCTTATACACCTCTCTTAGATCTTGCTTCATTCTCCATCTTTCTAAGGAAAACAGCCCCAATTTGCCCAATCCTTCGTCGTAACCAGTCCTTCCATACCAGGCAGCACCCGGGTAAACCTCCCCTGCACTCTCTCCAGGGTCTCCACGTCCTTCCGGTAGTAAGGCAACTAGAACTGGATGCAGTATTCCAAATGAGGTCTAACTAACGTTCTATAGAATTGCAACATTAAATGCCAGCTCTTGTACTCTATACCCCTTCCTATAAAGGCTAACATACCATAAGCTTTTTTCGCAACCTTCTCCACCTGAACTGTCAACTTCAAAGAATTGTGCACTTGCATCCCCAGGTTCCTCTGCATTTCTATACTCATAATAGGTCTACCCTTTATCATATAACTCCCCCCTGTATTATTACTCCCAAAATGCATCACCTCGCATTTATCAGGACTAAATTCCATCTGCCATTTATCTGCCCAATCTACCAGTCTATCTATATCCTGCTGTATTGCCTAACACGGCTCCTCACTGTCCACAAGTCCTGCCATCTTCATGACATCTGCAAACTTGCTGATCATACCATGTACTCCCACTTCCAAGTCATTTATACATATTATAAATAGAAGAGGTCCCAGTACTGAGCCCTGTGGCACACCACTAGTGACAGCTAGAAAAAGACCCTTCCACTACTACTCTCTATCTTCTATTACCAAGCCAGTTAGTAATCCATCTAGATACCTGTCTTTGAATTCCATGAGCCTTAACCTTTTCAACCAACCTATTATGAGGGACTTTGTCAAATGCCTTACTGAAATCCAGATAGATGACACCAACAGCTCGACTTCGTCGACCGTTTTTATCACTCCTCAAAAGATTCTACCAGATTCGTAAGGCATGACCTCCTCTTAACAAAACCATGCTGCGTATTCCTAATCAGATCGCAACGCTCTAAGTGCCTATACATCCTATCTCTAAGAATCCTCTACAACAACTTCCCTACCACTGACGTCAAACTCACCAGCTTATAATTACCCAGGTTATCCCTACTACCCTTTTTAAACAACGGTACCACGTTCGCTATTTTCCAGTCCTCTGGGACCTCACTTGTGTCCAAAGAAGACACAAAGATTTGTGTCAGACATCTCTCGCTTCCCCAGATTAATGGATTAGCTCTTTCAAAATGTCAGAACAGGCATTTGGGGGAGATGGTGGTGCGGAAGCAATGTCACTAATCCAGACCCCAGCCCAAATTCCTTGACAATGTGATAGAATTTAAACTTGATGAATCAATCTGAAATATAAAGATGGCCGAATGGTGATCATGAAATTATCATTAGTTGTTGCAAAAAACATCTATTTCACTAATGGCCTTCTACCTGTGATGTGGAAATGCTGGCGTTGGTCGGAGGTAGGCACAGTAAGAAGTCTCACAATGCCAGGTTAAAGTCTATCAGGTTTCTTTGGTAGCACAAGCTTCCGCAGCTCTGCTCCTTCATCAAATGTTGTGAGACTTCTTACTGTGCCCTTTTACCTGATCTGGCCTACATGTGACTCCAGATCCATAGCAATGTGGTCGACTCTGAATTGCCTTCTGAAATACCTTAGCAAACCATACATTTTAAGGGTAATTAGGGATAGACAATGAGTTTGTCCTTGCCAGCAATGCCCACAACCCATGAAAGAAAAAACAAAAAAGTGATGCACTATATTGCCACTGTGCTGAGTGCTTTTATGTTTTCATGTGAAATGTATTTGTTTGAGCAGCTTTACTATCATTATTGATGCTTGGATTTGTTGAGGAACATATTAAAATAAGCCAGAAGACTATGGGTCTGGACAATATACCAATTGGCCAGTGGATTGGATTGATTCTACCTTTATCAGTCTTCCCATTGTCATACAGCGTATGGGTCCTTTGGTTTATTGTGTCTGCATTGGCCATCAAGCACCTATCTATTCAATCTTACTGGCCTTCTTCCCAGATAGAAATCCTGCTGGGAATTCAATATCATCAACTATCTATTCTATTTCATTTTCCAGCATCTGGCCCGTATGCAAAGGTGTTTCAGGTGCTTATCTAAATGCTTTTTAGACGTTGTGACGGTTCTTGTGTCGACCACCTTAATTCCAGATATGTTTTGTTGAACTCAAATTCCACCATCTGCCATAATGGGATTCGAAACCGGGTCCCAGAACATTAGCTGAGTTTCTGGATTAATTGTTTTGGAATAATACTACTAGGCTATCAGCTCCCCTGAACCACCTTGTCTATCTACCCTACTGCCTTCAGGGACAAATGGATATGCACCCCAATGTCCCTCTACTCTTCTTTACATTCTAGCATCTTACTATTCTTTAAAGAAAGGTGACCTGAAACAATTCACAAATCATAGATCAATTGCTTTGATTTTCCAAGCTAGTAAAATCTTGTTCAGGGTCATCCTGGAATTTGTCCAGAAAAAAGCAGAAAATGAAATGTGAAATTGCTGAAGAACAAACTGTATTTTGATGTGGAAATGAAGCCAGAAATCAAGTCACCAACCTTGGAATTATAATACACAAAGACCAAGGACATCATCAGCCAGTGCACTTGTGCTTCATTGATTCTGAGAAGGCATTTGATTGAGTTTGGGCTCTCAGCCAGATTCATTATGCAGGCTTTTATGTAGAGACAGCTCAAAAAGTATGAGAACACCTGCACCCCAGAAGAAGCATTGTTTGATTAGTACCTTGGTCTCTCTGATCCCTTGATCAACTTTGTAATGTTTGTTGGCATAAGTTAAATGGTTTAAATTCTTAGTGTTTTTTGAACCTTTAAAGCACCTGGATGAAATATGTTTTTAATAGCTTGGGCCAAATCTATTTTTTAAGCACAGGAGAAAGTTATAAATGGATTACATTTTTTCAAAGCCAGCCTTTTTATATATACAACTTTACACTATGGTGTTAACATAAAAACTAGAAGCAGGAGTAGGCCATTCAGCCCTTCAAACCTGCACCACCATTCATTTTGATCATGGCTGATCATCAAATTCAATCCCCTGATCTACGTCCCTCTCCCTTATCCCTTTAGTTCCATGAGCTATATCTAATTTCCACTTGAAATTAGACAACGTTTTGACCTTAGCTACTTCCTGTAGCAAATTCCACACATTCACCACCTTCTGGATGAAGAAACTTTTCCTCACCTCGGTTCTAAAAGGTTTATTGCTTTTCCTCAGACAATGACCCTTAGTTCTGGACACCCCCCCACTATTGGAAACATTCTTTCTGAATCAACCCTGTCTAGCCCTATTAGAATTTTATAAGTTTCTGTGAGATCCCCTCAAACTGCGGTGAATATAATTTTAAACAATTTAGACTGTCCTCATAAGCGTCTCCTTATATGAAATCCTTATTTATTGGTCCTAGAAAGTATATAGTGGGTCAGGGATATGGGAATGCCAGAGCTTGGCAGAGGGGACATGGGGGATATAAGTAGTAGGTTAGGACAGATCTTGGCATAGGGGCATGAGGGAATATGTAGTGTTAAGGTGGAGGGAGCAGTGTAACCTGGCACCAGAGGCATGAATAGTTACAGGAGGTAGGTGGAAAGGCAGAATCTGACATAGGGAGCATGAGGAGATACAGAGAGTGGATGGGGAGGGGGAGGGACAGTCATAATGGGATGATCTGAACTTGCCTTTTTAAAAGTCCCCTCTTGGAGACAAGGCTTTGTGTCTTCATCAAGGGGCTGTGTATCACAATTCTTCAAAAACCTAGTCCAATTCCAAGAAGACGTGGAAGAGTAGGATATGTCTGTCTCTACAGTGGAGCCAGCTAAATTTGGAGAGCTAGTTGCAGGCTTCCAACAATCTGTCCACATTCTTTAGTGGCACTTCCAAATATTAGACAGCCCAGTTCGGGGGTCAGGAATCCCAGAATTGGGACTTGCTCCCATTTTGGATGGCTCTTAAGTCCACTCAACTTGATGAAAATCCAGGCATTCTTTTGTCCTGGAGCCAAGTGAACAAACAATTAGGCACTTGAGAAAACTGGTGTTAAGAGGAACTTCTGTGAGGTGGTGAGACAAGGAAGGTCAGATATGAACAATGTGAACAGATGAGGACTTCTTAGAAAGAAAACAGTTAGTGCAAGGCCAAACATCTGGAAAATATGCACAAGAAACACTAAAAATGGCATGCATAGTAATATTAAAACATAGATTGCCTTCTCTATGGGCAGTGAGGGCAATGGAGAATAGAAATCACTGGAGAAAGGTTGTTTTATAGTGTGGCCAACTCTCAGAACGATGAAAAACAAAACAAGGCATGGTGAGATTAGAATTGTGATACTGAAGAGGAACTCTGGAATTTCCTCCTTAAACCTCTTTACTTCTCAACATCTCTTTTCTTCTTTAAGATGAAGGGCAGAATTTGGTGTGGATTTGATTTGATTTTATTTGATTCATTATTGTCACATGTATTAGTCCACAGTGAAATGTATTGTTTCTTGTGCACTATATAAAAAAAGCATACTGTACAAAGAGGATAGAAGAGGGTGCAGAATATAGTGTTACAGTCATTGCTTGAGTATAGAGAAAGATCAACTTAATGGGAGGTAGGTCCATTCAAAAGTCTGATGGCAGCTGGGAAGAAGTTGTTTTTGAATAGGTTGGTATATGACCTCAGACTTTTGTATCTTTTTCTCGACGGAAGAAGATGAAAGAGAGTGTGTCCAGTGTGTGTGGGGTCCTTCATTGTGCTGGCTGCTTTTCCAAGGCAGTAAAAAGTGTAGATAGAGTCAATGGGTGAGAGGTTGGTTTGCGTGATGGACTGGGCTTCATTCATGACCCTTTGTAGTTTTTTTGCAGTCTTGGGCAGAACAGGAGCCATACCAAGCTGTGATATAACCATAAAAAATGGCTTTATATGATGCATCTGTAAATGTTGCTGAGATTCGTAGCGGACATGCCAAATTTCCTTAGCCTTCTGAGATGGTAGGGGCGTTGGTGGACTTGGGGAGCAGAAGGGGATAAACTCCTTCAAACCAACAATTTGACAATGTTTCTGATCATCTGACTTATCAAACTTTGGCTGATAAAATTCCTGTGATATGTTTTGGGACCTTCTATAATTTAGCAATGCGATATAAACAGAAGTTGCAAAATGTACTAATGAGAGAAATAGAACATGGAAGAAAGGTAAAGAAAATAATGCAGCTGAGGAAGCCTAACTACTGCTCATTAGTAAACATATAGAAAAATGACAATAATAATTGTAAAGGAGGAGCAATGGATATTAACATTTCTGAGCCCGCCATCCCACTCAGTTAGAGGAAAGAACTTTGAGAAAATGTTTGATCAGCTAGTGTTCTACAACACTGGAAAGATACATGCTAGAGGCCATTTTATGGATGTGCACAGAATACTTAAGAGAATACAGAAATTGAACTTGAACAATACTTTCAGATATATCAACACAGCAGGATAGGAGAGCACATCTTGAAGTTATGAAAGGCAAACCTAGCACAGACAGCTGGAAGTGTTTTGTTACATAAATGCTAATAAACTCCTGGAGCTGGTTACCTGTAGGAATGATTCAGTCCAAGAAACTGGACTTTGTTACAAAACAGCTAGATACTGTAATGGGCAGACAGTGGGGATCACATTCTGAGAGAGTGAGATGAAATGGCCTGAAGGGGCAACTTCATCCACAAATTATCTGTGATCAAGATAAAAGAACTGATTTTACAAATACATGGTATTGATGCGTTACCTTTGGAGTGTAGATTGAGAAACTGTGGGTTCACTCACCAAGCCATTACCTCTTTAATGGAAAGGAAATAGTGGGGAATATGCATGCAATTTTCAGTGCAATCTCGCAGCCAGTGAGGCTCCTTGCCAGGCCTTTCCAGTTGTAAAATTGGATTTAGAATATTTATTATATTTGTCGTGTTTTCCTTTGCTGTTCTTTGCACCATTTCAAGGTTGTCGTTTGTTTCTTTTGCTTGCAGCTACATCCTCATCAGTTCCATTCCTTGGATGTGAAATGCATTGTCACTGTGCCAGCAATGTTGAATGTTATTCTGCTGGGAAGTAATATACTGCTGGCTGCTTCCCGCACAGCATTCTTTCAGGAAAATATCACAAGCAGGTACATCTGTAGTATGCATAGGAAGGCAGTGAAAATATATTATCCTAGCAGACTACAAGGGCGATCTTGAGCCCATGCTCGCTGCCTGTGGGATTGGTGGCAGGCGCTCCAGATCTGGTGAAATCCGGAAGTCGCAAATTTTGTTGGCAGGATTGTGACTTCCAATTTTTGCCACTCCTTTCCGATGACTTCAACAGTCGTTAGCACTGCTGCTTCACAGTGCCAATTCCAGCCTTGGTGACTGTGTGGAGATTGCATGTTCTCCCAGTGTTTGTGTGGGTTTCCTCCGAGTGCTCCAGTTTCCTCCCACACTCCAAAGCTGTGCAGATTAGGTTGATTGGCCGTGCTAAATTGACCCTCTATATCAAGCGGACTAGCAGGGTAAAAACATCGGATTATGGAGGTAGAGGTTGGATTGGATTGTCGTTGGTGCAGCTTGAAGGGCTGAATGGCATCCTGTTGCACAAAAGGGATTCTATGAATCTATATAGCACCAGTATCTGAGCTGGTGGTTGCAAGTGTCAGATCAGTTGATGGGCCATGTCATTATGCTATGCCTTTGCTCTCTTTCCCCCTCTTTGCGTTATTATGATGTGCTAGACTGCAGCTCTTGGGTGGGAACTACTGAATGATTCCCTTTTCTTTCGGCCTCTCAGTTGACCACAACAGGAGCTTATTTAATTGCTTATCAATTATTGAGTGTTTAACTGTTTTAGTGTCGTGATTGTAAGACACACGCAGACAGGTTTTCTTGTAAGTTTTTAAAAGAAATGGAATTAGTGTTTATTGTTCTCAACAGCTGATAGATAAAGAAATGTTAAAAATGCTTGAATTCACACTCTCACCCATGAGACAGTCAGAAGTAGATTACAAGGTGGAGGATAGGTTAAATGGTTTAATCCTATGTGGATCCTGTAAGTTGATGAATTGGATGGTTTCGGATCTTGTTTGATGATTTTTCATGGATTCTGCACAGAGAAGATTTAAAGCCTTGATGGATGATCTCTGTCTTTTCCTCTGAAGTCTGTAGCTGTTCGGTTCACACTGAAAACACTGCCTGCGTTATTTGGCTGGTCTTATCCAAGCAGGACACACACTTCTGAGTGGCTAGAGAAGGAAACCATGAATTTTCATCTCGCATTCCCCACTTACTCATTGTGTGTCAATGACTCACTCTGGACAAGCAATTTCTTTTCAACACAAAGGGTTGGCTTGCTACTATCAGACTCTATTCACAATCCAGCCAGTTATTAAATATAGTCACAGCAAGTTGGGAAACACACATTCCCCATTCATTGTTGATGTGATAATTGCTTTTATTTTTTCACAGGATGTGGGCATTGCTGGCAAGGCTAGCATTTGCTACCTATCTGATTTGCTCTTCAACTGAATAGCTAAGCCATTTCTGAGGGCATCCAAGGGTCAACCATGTTGCTGTGGGTCTGGAGCCATAGGAAATCCAGACCAGATTAGGACCATCTCTGAAGAACATTATGAAAAAGATGAATTTGTACAACAAACAACAATGTTTTCATGGTCACTATTACTGATACTAGATTTTCAACTCTGTGGGTGGATTTTTCCCAAAAATGACTAATTAGGCCTGACTCTCCCATTTTTGATGCTAAATGCCCTCGATGGTGGGAAATAAAAGTGTTTACTGCTGGCGTTGGCTGTGTCCTTTGGGTGGGATTCACTCACCTGAAAAATGCAGATATGCTCATTTTGAGCAACCCGCCAGCTAATCTGTTCAGAAACCAGGCCGAACTTCTTAAAGAATGGTCCAATCTCTGCGCTCTGTGGCAGGTTCTCTCCCCTGGAAAAATGAAATGATGTCCTTCCCAGTGCCGTCCCCAGGGAGCAGGGGAGCAGCACCAACCCCATACCAAAGGGGGGCATTCCCCCTCTCACCCAGAAATAATGGGTAGCCTCCCCCCACCCACACAATACAGATGTGAGGGTGTTCCAGTCCCACCACTCAGGTACCCCCTTAAGGCCCCCTCCCCCATGAGTCCCACTCTTATCCCTCCCTGATGATGCACTCATCCCCCTCCTGCTCAAACTTCAACCACAGACTACTTTCAAGCAGATGAGAGGGTGGATTAAATAACTTGCACTGCCCACCTTGATGAGAACCAATGCAGGAAGGTCACGGTTGTGACTCACTTGCCCAACGACGGGGACACGTGAAAGGATAGTCCGCTGTATCTATATAACAAACCTGGCATTGTTTAAACGGAAATGGAAAATGACCAACTCACAGCTAAATTAAATGAGCAGAGATGACAGTGAGTCATGACAGAGTAAAAATCCATGGCAGGATGAACAAGAGAAAGCAGACAGCAGTAAGATAAATGCTAAAAAGACTGGAGCATGCTTTGATCACACACTCAAGTGTATGAGGAAGGATGATGAAGATTGGATTGTATATTGAAAGAAAAGGAAGACTATGAACATCTCATCATAGGAGCAGAAGCACAATAAAACAAGCAGACAAAAGAAAAAGGGGGAAATGTTTCTCATCTAACATACAGGCTGTGTTCTAATGGTAATTTCATCTTTCTCCCAGGGTAGTTTTGTTTTCAAAAATTAACGTCATGTATTCAGAATTATGTATTGTTAAGGGTACCGTTGCATTGTTGTTAACATTGCTTCTGTTCCAGGATTGAAAACCAGCAGCTGTTTCTGCCCCCATGGGTGCACATAGCAGAATCATGGGCAGGGTATGGTTGTAGAAAACAATCAGTAACAAGCAACCAATCCCGAAAGAGCCTCATAGTGAAAGAAAGAGAAAATGTTCCCCGGCAGTTGGGGAAATAGAGATAAGTGCGATTAATAAAGAGGTTTTATTACAACTGTAAATCTGTGCACCAAGTCTTTCATGAGAAATTAAATAAACGGGAACATGATTTAATAAGAAACTGAAAGAAGATGGTGCCAGAAAAGCACATTTAGAGAAAGAAATCAAACAAAATGTGTGCATTGAGAAAGATGTTACACGATTAATTTGTAAATCGTACTGAATATGTCCTTCTTGTGTCCTTATTAAAGTTTAAGATGTGACCGGTTAGCACTAAACTGAAGCTTTCATTGTAAGTGAGCTAAAATAATGATCTGCTGATTAGGATAACTTCTACATTGTAGATACCTACTTCCAATTTGGATAATGAATCTTCAATGGGAATTCCATTATTAATATACAGCCTTCTTTGTATTTATTTCCTGATTATTGTTTGTTGCAGCTGTAATATAAGTTGATAAAACAATTACAATTGTGAAAATAGGCATCTTGTTAGAAATGGATCTTTATCTATTTATTTTGGAAGAGGAAGAAAATGATCTGATGAAAGATGAGTGGAAAGTGCATTTGTATCTGAGGCAGATGGCCCATTTGCCCTCATGTAATCCTTTGCATCTACAGGCCAAATTTTACTTACCTAAACGCGTCTGGGGAGATCTATCTTTGTCACTAGCTCTTCATTACCTAGACAGTCACAGAAGAAATGCTGTCCCTTTTTGCAATATTTTCAGATGTGTTCTAGGACAGCTCTGACAGTGGCTGTGAAGGTGACTACAGCCTTGAATATCTATGCAACTTTTGAGTAATAGCTGGGGATATCTGCCAAATTTTCTCAAGAAACCGTGCACTAATGCATCAATCATGTGACAGATGCCATGTTTGCCAGGGCTAACTCCTTAATTACTTTCCCAATGGAGCACAGCTATCAACACGGCAGAACCCTACATTTCTACTGTGTGGCAGGTTTCCCCAAAGTGTAGGACATTACTGACACACAAGTGGCCTGACAAGTCTCAACGCTCAATCATACAGGTTTCCCTGGACAGAAAGAGGATCCTCTTCATCAGCATGCAGCTGGCACATGACCGTAGGCATATAATGATGTCTGGGAATATTGGTTGCCCTGGTAGCGGAATTGGGCCTGCATTTTACTGCAGTTCACGATATCATGACTATTTGAGGGGACAGTAAGATTGTGATATTATAACCAGTTTTAGGTTTTGACCTCCTGAAAGCAACCAGAGAAACTTAAGCAGCGATAGAATGAAGAAGACAGTCACCAAGATGAAGATTGTCAGGTTAGAACAAAGATTCCAATCTCTGGATGGATGTGGGAGGAAGGGAGGGAAGAGAGTGATGGGGTACCTAGTTAGCTACGTCAAAGTCTCAACTATTATAGTGTTATCTATTGTACAATTAACCCCATTCAAATGACCATTTTTACAGAACAGATGGAAAAGGAGATTCATCGGCACAAGAAGAAACTGATATGAACCCTGAAATCATGTCTCCTAAAACCCAGCTCCAGATAAGAAGTGACTTGAGGCAGACTTTAATCAACCAGATCTTCACTGATATGCGTTTCAGCACAACACATGTGCAGCCATGCCCTTGTGTGCTATTAGTCTGAGCCAACACTGTGTCCCCACCTGCTATGCCCTGCCGTGCAGGACTGGCTCCTAGATGTTTGGAAGTACCCTCTTAACTCCTTGTTTATAGCCTCTCTACATGAAATATTAATCCAGCACCCAAACATTTACAAAATAGGACTCATTCTACGCCAGAAGAATTGCTGACTTATAATTGCAATCTTAAAATGCCTATTTCAATGCCAACTTTTTGTGGCTTTGCTGTGTTCTTCAGCCAGGGTTTCTTTTTTTTAAGGTTTATTAATCACAAGTAAGGTTTACATTAACACTGTAATGAAGTTATTGTGAAGTTCCCCTGGTTGCCACACTCTGCGCCTGTTTGGGTCAATGTACCTAACCAACATGTCTTTCAGACTGTGGGAGGAAACTGGAGCACCCAAAGGAAACCCATGCAGACATGGGGAGAACATGCAAACTCCATACAGACAGTGACCCAAGGAATTGAACCTGGGTTCCTGGCGCTGTGAGGCAGTAGTGCTGACCACTGTGCCACCATGCTGCCCCTTGTATTGGTTCTGAAAAAAGGATTGTGGACATGAAACGTTGATTAGAATTTTGCTGCTTAGACTGCCAGAGTTGAAGGTGGGAAGTGGCCCCATTGCTATGGATGGCATGACATGGGATGGCATACTGCTGGTGGTGGCCAATTAAGAGGCTACTGCTGGAGTACATCGTCCAATTAGCAGTCAACCCCCAAGAGCAGTTGGCTCATTTCGAGGATTTGCAGCTTGGCAGCCTCAGCAGGAGCACTGCCCATGTTGGCCATTATAGAAGCTGCAGCTCAAGGGAGAGGGCACTACAATGGCCATTGAAGAGAGGTGAGTCATGTTTGAAGCAGGGAACCTGGAGCACCGGTAGCTCCATTGTTGCAGGGAGGGCAGCAATGTCTCCTGGAGGTCCATCATGGACTTGGCTGCCTGTCAAGGAAGCTTCACCCCTGCCACAGAAAATCATTAGGAAATCTCCAGATTTTACCTGTTAGGCTCCCCAATGTAGCCATAGGCACTCTTGACACAAGTAAAAATACCCATGAGGTCAGAAGTAGTTCAACTGATCATCTGGGGGGTGGCAGTGACTCCAGATTTCCCATTGCTGATTACATGGCAGGTCAGCGAGAAGACATTGGGCTCCGCCCCTTGACATTCCTCCCTGCCATTTTGCCAGCCTTCTAGTCTGATTCTAATGGGTTGGGAAGATTCAGCCCATTAACTTGTTTTTTTTCTCTGTGCAGAAAGCTAGAGAGTCATCAGTATTTTCTGTTTTCATTTTCCTTTATTATTGTCTACCACTGTCGTCATTTGGCATTGGGCGGGAGGTCTAAGAATAAGAGCTGCAGGAATAGAAATTAAATCTTCTGGAGCAGCTGAGAGAGGAGACCAAGTCTTGAACCCAGAGGAGAAAGGATCATGAGGTGGCTTCAGAGCAGCAGCAGATATGTGTCTGGCTTTAATCCAAGAGATTTTCCCTGAGATACTTTATTCACAGAAATTCTTCCTCCTGCCAATCATTTCACAAAATGCATCTATCTGTGAATAAAAATCATTTTGATCAAACTAACGACCAGTAAATCATGTCTTCAATAACAAGATCTTCCCTTCTGTGTAATTATCACCTTGTTCCTATTCTAATACATTGTGTGTGTACAAACTGTACAAACTCAGCTGCATTTGATATTGTTAGCATCTGTTTAAAGCACTGGAATGTTTATTAATTAATGTTTATTTTATCAAATCTTCTGTTCTCTGGATTGGAAGATACACCCTATGGATACATATGGGAATTGCTTGGGAAATTTAAATTTCTGATGGGCTGATTCCCAGCTGCTTTGGATCTTACATGAATGTCTCTGACCCTGAGCTCGGGGTGGAGATTGAACTAGACATGTGAGACTTCCCTTGATAGTTACCGAGGAAATGTTAGACAGTTTAAAACCTGACCTAGGACCTGAATAGCTCTGCAACTGATAAAACTGCACCTCAATCACCCCACCTGACTACCTGCATAACCACCTGATTTACCCCATATTCCCGACCCAGCCATCACCCTAACCACCCCACTACATCTCAGCCTGATTATCCCCGAGATTCTACTATTCATCACCCCAACCTGACTAAACTCCCATGTGACTTTACTACTATCCAAGCCCCTTACTATCCTCCCATATTCACTCCGCTACACCCATCCCAACCTAACTAACCCAACCTAACAACCAACTACACCCCACTACCAAATCATCTCTCTGACCTGACTACTCGACTCTTCCCCAGATCTGCCCCACTGAGTCTACCTGCCCCCTCCCTCCAAACACCTGACCACCCCTGAATGACTGGAAATCTAGGTCCTGATATCTCATTCCTGGGGCTTCCACTCTGCCTATCACCTTAGTGTCCTGACTACCCTTACACTCCAACAGTGCCCTTTTAAATCAGTTTCATAACTGTCTTGAGCTGTGTGCCTGGTGCACTCTGCTGAATTCCTATCACGCTCCAGAAGACAATCAAGATCCCAGTTCTTGGGGGTGTAGGAGACATTTCTGATTTTCAGTATTAATTGCTCTTGGACAGTTCTGGGAAATCAAAGCCAACCTAATGTATTATCCCTGGTAATGCATAATATATTGCCACACTCCTTACCCCCAACTCCTGCCTTCACCTATGAATGAAACACAAGGAACATCATTAACATGGGCATTTATATTCCAACAGATATCAGGAAATAGTCAAGGAAAAACCATCACATGTTCAGTCAGTCAGGAGACTTCCAGACCCTGGAAGAACATGTCAATTCTGTGTTATACTCTTTAGGAAATGATGAATCTGGGCAGATGGTCACAAAATGTAAACTCATCAATCCTAGGTCAAGAACCTCCTCTATGATTGCTGTGTCCAAACCTGCAAAAACTACCCCAACATTTACAGCAGGAATTCCTGTATCCATTAACGGTGAACCCGAATCTATTGCAGGGGTCACCTCATGGTCCCCTGCATCAGGCCCAGAAGTCTTCCTCAAATGGTTTACATGCTTTTGAATATGATGACTTTGTTTTTCTACAATGCAGGAAACCATTCCTGTTCTTTCCATAATTTTACCAGCCACTCATATTGACCCTGCTAGAATCATAGAAACCATAGAAACATAAAAACCCTACAGTGCAGAAGGAGGCCATTTGGCCCAACTACTCTGCACCATCCTGGCCCTATCCCCATAACTCTACATATTTACTCCATTAATCCTTCTAAGCTATGTATCCCTGGACATTAAAGGACAATTTAACATGGCCAATTAACCTAACCCCCAGATCTTTGGACTGTGGGAGGAAACTGGAGCACCCGAAGGAAACCCATGCAGACTGTTGCAAAGTTTTTGACCAAAATTAAATGGTTAACATGAAAAACGTTTTTTCTTGGGTCATGGCTTTCTTTCTGGGAGGCTTCTCTAACCTCCACCCTCCCCACCAAATCTGGGAATATCATATCTAACTGTGTGCATAAGGTTGGCTGACATGAGTTCTGTGGTCACATTTAGTATTGAATGACAACAAGAAATTGGCTATACATAGAGATAGAGGCTTATTAATTTGATTTTTCATCAATGATTTGAATATTTGTGCAGTGGATCAGAGACTGAGTGGTATGGTGCTAACCTAATATGGTGAACATCATATGATTTGACAAATTTTTGAAACTTCCTTGCTGAAGTGATGCACCATTGTCTGTCTCTAAGACCTCTGGAAAAACATGGATGGCAAAAAACTGCCTCAATTTGTCAATGGTGGCTGCAATTGGACATCCAACCATTTAAAATGTACACCAACTAAGATGGGAAACGTATGTCCCATGAACCTGCATGGTCTATATGTAGTCTTGCTATGGCCTACTTAGCTACTGCCAAGGATGCATATTCACCAGTGGCAGCAGTGCCTGTTGGGTTTCACAAGACAAGTGTCTTCATCCTACTTTGTCCTGGGTGTGAGTCATGAAATTCCTGTAATAAGAGTCGTTTCCCTTGGGGTGGCACTAGAATATGAGCTCCCCTACAATACCACGCAGTCCTCATACGTCATCTCTGTTCTACTCTACTGGTAAGGTTTAAGTAGCTCTGACATTTCCTACTGCCAGCCTTGCATCATCATTTTATTAACTTTTGATAACACTGGGTCTCTTTCAATCTAAGCTTTTCATGTTTTAGCTGAGACTGGCAATGTCTTATCAGGTGCAGTGCCAGCACGATTTCTTGTGGGACTGAAAGGATACTACTGTCTGTGGCAAAGGCAAATGGCGAGTGCATCCACATTTGATGTTTGTGTCCCTGGGTGATGCTGGTAACAATAGAATCCATCTCTGTGCCCTTGCAGAGGCAATTGGTGGCACTGGTTTATTTTCTCAGAATAAACCCAAGAGTGGTTTTGATATGATATCATTGTGAAATGTCTTCCATATATAGATCAAACTTCTTCACCATATAAATTACTGCCAAACATTCTTTATCTATCTGAGAACACTTTTTTTTCCCACATCTGATAATGTGGAAATTGGCCTTTCTACTTCATCAGGCATCCTATAGAACAAAACTGCTCCCACTTCATACGGCAACACATCACAGGTAACTATCAATGGCATGATTGGATCAAAGTGCATGTTCAGTGCCGACGACTGCAAGACCTGCTTTACTTTGGTGAATGCTTCTTTTTGTTCCTCACTCCATCTCCAACACTGATGTTTCTTTAATAAGTGTGATGTTATCCACTTTGGTTGGAATAATGGTAGGAAGGATTATTATTTAAATGGCGAAAAGCTGCAGCATGCGACGGTGCAGAGAGACCTGGGGGTCCTTGTGCACAAATCTCAAAAACACAGTTTGCAAGTGAGCAGGTGATCAAGAAGGCGAATGCAATGTTGGCCTTTATAGCTAAGGGGAATAGAATATAAAAGTAGGAGGTACTTTTGCAGCTGGACAGGGAACTGGTGAGGCTGCAGTCGAAGTACTGTGTGCAGTTCTGGTCGTCGCATTTGAGGAAGGATATATTGGCCTTGGAGGGGATACAGAGAAGGTTCACTTGGCTGGTACCGGAAATGAGGGTGTTGGATTATGAGGAGAGACTAAATAGGCTAGGTTTGTACTCGTTGGAGTTTAGAAGGCTGAGAGAGGATCTTATAGAGATGTATAATATAATGAAGGGGATGGATCGGGTAGAGATTGAGAGACTCTTCTCGCTTAGCAAAGATAGCAGGACGACAGGGCACAGCCTCAAAATAAAGGGGAAACGGTTCAGATCAGAGTTGAGGAGGAATTTCTTCACTGAAAGGGGGGTGAATCTTGGAATTCTCTGCCTGTTAAAGTGGTAGAGGCTTCCTCGCTGCATATATTTAAGTCAAGGGTGGATAGTTTTTTGATTGGTAAAGGAATTAAGGGTTACGGGGAGAAAGCGGGAAAGTGGAACAGAACCGCTGCAGATTAGCCATGATCTTATTGAATGGCGGGGCAGGCTCGAGGGACTGGATGGCCTACTCCTGCTCCTATTTCTTATATTCTTATGTTCTTATGTTTAATAGCTGGTGAAGTGGGGTTAACATTGTAGACACATTTTGTAAGAATCTACCATAATAATTCGCCATTCCTAGGAATGACTTTAACTTTGATACCTTTCTCGATTGTGGAACTTCCTTAATGGCTTTAACTTTATCCTCCAAAGGATATAAGCCTTTTATATCTATCCTGAAACCCAAATATGTAACTTCAGCTACCTGCAAATTGTGTTTTTCTCATTTCAAATGGGCGCACACTTTAAATCTTCTCAAAACTTCCTCTAAGTTTGATCTGTGTTTCTTAGGTGAGGTTTCTGTAATTAGAACATCATCTAGATAAACCACTGCATTAGGGATTCTTAGTAATTAACTTTCCATTATATGCTGAAAAATGGCACAGACTGGTGAGACTCCGAAAGATAAACATGTATACTGGTGTAACCCCTTGTAGGCGTTGGTTGGAATAATGGTAGGAACTAATGTCTGGGGAGCTTCATTCAACTCCAGCCGTTTGTAGGCGTGACTGAGATCCAACTTGGTATATTTTAAACATCTGGATAGTTTAGCATGGAGATCCTCAAATCTAGGAAGGAACATTTCTCTATCTGATCTCCTCGATTTATGGTTAGTTTATAATCCCTATTATAAACCCCACCCCCTTATTCATTCTAACTCCTTTTGGAAAATCTTGGAATATTTACACAGCAACTCCTGAAAACTTCCATCCCATTAGTTTATTTTCTATAACCAATCTAATTTTATCTGTTTTAATCAATCTCAGTCCATTAGGCAAGGTCTGTTATCTTCAGTTATCAGGATAAGTCGCCATGCCATTTGGTTTCTGTAGAATGCAGTAATTTTCTGACCTTGTATGTGTAGACAATATGGCTCCCCACTCACTCAGTTTCAATGGGTGGAGGTCTTTTTGAAGATAACAAAATGCCAGCTCTCCAATGATTGTGGCTGCGGCTCTTGTGTTGACTTTTATTTTAAGAGATCTGCCCCTTACTATCACAGCTATTTCTATAGCGGGCACTATTATTAGTTGGATCTGGTTTAGGGTATACAGCTTGGGTCCCTTGTTGGGCTCCTCATCCAGTTTTTTTTAAAGATGAGTGGGCAAAAGCGCCACTCACCTGATGAAGGAGCAGCACTCCAAAAGCTCGTGATCCCAAATAAACCTGTTGGTCTTTCACCTGGTGTTGTGAGACTTCTTACTGTGCCCACCCAAGTCCAACACTGGCATCTCCGCATCATAGTTTTTTTTAAGAGAAATTAAACTAGCTTTTGTGGCTTTTTTCTGCATATTCTATTCTGACTTTTCCACTCTGTCCCCTATGTTAGTGACCCTTCCTATTATAGCATTAACATATATTATTTCTGCATCTGTAAGCTTCTTGGAAATGGTTTCCTCCACATTAAAAATAAACTTGCACCTTCATTGCTGTGTTCCCTTTCTTGGACCCTGCTGCAACCATATAGGCTGGGGGTGGTATTGTAGCACAGTCGTTAGCAATGCTGTCTCACAGTGCCAGGGACCTGCGTTTGATTCCTAGCTTGGGTCACTGTCAAACAACAAAGAACAAAGAAAATTACAGCACAAGAACAGGCCCTTTGGCCCGCCAAGCCTGCACCAACCATGCTGCCTGAATTAATTAAAACCCACTATGCTTCCAGGGACCATATCCTTTTATTCCCATTCATGTACTTGTCAAGACGCCCCTTAAAAGTCACTATCCTATTTACTTCCATTACTTCCCCCGGCACTGACTTCCAGGCACGCACCACTCTCTGTGTAAAAAATTTGCCTCCTACATCTCTTTTAAAATTTGCCCCTTGCACCTTAAACCTATACCCCCTAGTAATTTGCTCTTCCACTCCGGGAGCATAAGTTTGCACATTTTCCCTGTGTCTGCGTGGGATTCCTCTGGGTGTTTCAGTTTCCTTCCACAGTCCGAAAGACATGCTGGTTAGGTGCATTAACCATGCTAAATTCTCCCTCAGTGTACCTGAACAGATGCCTGAGTGTAATGACTCAGGGATTTTCATAGTAAGTTTAAACGCTTTTCGCAATAGCTGTTTCCCATCACAAATGGTTCATCGCGTTGGGTTAGCCTTGTAACTTACTTACGCCCCACTCAGCACATTCAGGCCAACTCCACAGCTTTTTCGAAACAGATTTTGGTCTCTGCCAGTAACTTCTTCTGTATAATGAGGCTGTTTATACCAGAGACCAAACTGTCTTTTAACATTTCTCCTAAAGCTGGGCCAGATTTCTTGTGCTCTGCTATTCCTCTGAATCTGGTCAGAAAACCTAAGACTGTCATTGCACCTTGATTTAAATGACATGACAATTGGGCATTATCCAGGAATTGAAAATGAAAATTAGCTTTGATATATTTCAATGGATTTTCTACGGGGTTTCACAGGGTAAGTTGGTGAGTTTAGTTTTCTTTTTCCCATCTGTGTTGTTTTCAGTTCATTGTTCTGTCTGTCAGTCTCCTTTTCCACTTCTCCCTTTCTCTTCTCATCCGTCACTCTTCACTTTTTCTGATTCTGCAGCTCTATTCTTTTCACTTTTGAGAGGATAATGCAACATAAACGCAATGGCATCAGGGAGGACTTAGAGGCATGTCATAAAATTAACACTGGAATTTCTAATGGAGCACCACTTACTAGCATCACCAGTCATAACAATCTGTCAGGCTTTCCAGAATCATTTCTTATTTTACTAGGGGAGCTTGCACTCAGTTATATAGTGAAAAAATGGGTGTTTGATTGTAAAGATCAATTTTGGAGTGATTTCCTTTAATGTTTCACAGCCAAGAAGGAATTTCACAGCTCATGGAAGCTTCTATAAAAGGCAATTGAAATTGATTGACCTGCTGTGGATATAAAAGGAACGTATGTTTTGTTGTTCTCTCTGAACACCAACCTTTGAATTATATGAAATGGTGAACCTTCACACATAAGATGTGTTGTTTATACCCATAAACACAACATGCTTAGCACTGCCAATGGAACAAGCATCATTAAGGCATTCAGAAAACACCACTTTCACAGTCAAATGTCTGAAGTCAACAATTGACACAGATGGTTATGGATATTGCTAGGCATGTTGACTTTGTAAATTCAATACACAATATTGCCATTCTTGGAGGTAGGCATACACTTCAAACTGATTTTATAAAGTTATAGGTCTCAATGATCAAGTACATGATGGAAACAAGGTTGTTGTACCTGTAGTGTATGATGATAACATACCACCAATTGATGTAACATTAAATTCAACATGTCATTGAGCCCAGGACATGCTGGGATTTACAGTCAGCTGATGTGCTCAGGCATTAAAAGTGAAATGCAATCAGAAAATCACAGCAATGAAAGCAACAATGAAGTAGTTGTCATGCCAACAAAGCAGAAGTGTTTATCAGCTTGCTCCCTACCTTGGAATGGGGGAAAAAAAACTGCTTGATGAATTTTACTAGGCAGATAGCCTGGTTCTCAGTTTTCTGTATTGAACCCGACTGCTGAATTTTCTACTGCTTTAATTAATGTATTTATGTTGTTTTTTTTGGCTCTTTTTGCTGTTTGCAGCTGTGAGAATGGGTGCTCCTTTGATTTCTCTGGAATAATGCGTCAGCGAGTTGTGGATCTAAGTCAACATTCGTCTCTAGCCAATGACTGCATTCTTGATCAGATGATTAAAATGAGTCAATAGTCAAAAATATCAGAGCATCTGCCATTCTCGCAAGTACAGGGAAAAGGTTTTGATTACTGAAGCTCACTGCAGATCAACCTCAAACATTTGACACAGTTAATAATTGCCACTCTGGAGATTTCCAAAGTCCTCAAATCTTACTCTGCCATTAATCCCAGTTATGTCATCCTAACCATGTCAGTACAAGCTGTCATAAGAATGCCAATGAAGCTAATTAATGGAAGGTGGATCCAATTGAAGTGTTAATTCTCAGAGCAAGCAGTAATATAACAACCTCTTCACCAAATGCACCAGCAATCATTTTGCTTCCATCATAACTGCCATTCTCTTTAAAGTAAGGATTGGGATTACCTGGCGTTATGATCATTTGGGTGATAGTTTCTCAGGAAAATACGAGAGGGATAATTTCCAATTCTGCATCCCAGTTGGAAGCCTCACCTACCAAGAAAGAACATTGGAAATTCTGGTACATGCTGTGCTTGATTTTCTGATGAGTTAATGAGCTTTGTAATGACACTTCCTTGGCTCAATGCCTACTGCCTTGGACGCTGAACTCAGAAGAGAATATGTATGAATAAAACTGAGCTGATTTATTTAGATTGCTCCTGCAGATAAAAGATCAATTTTTCATCGGTTCAAAATTGGAGGTGGTGGTTTGGAGAATTCCTCAATCTCTCACTGGAACAGGAAACAGGCAGAATTCCTGGAAAACTGGGAGAAACATTGTAATCAGCTGTGTTATGGGATGGAAAGACAGAAAAGTCAGTTAAAGATAATGTGAGTTAAAATTGATCCACATGGCCAGAAAGACCTCCTTATCTAAAATCATGTCCATTATGTTAAGAGTCCCATGCCCTCTGCACAAATGTCTTTATCCATAATGTCTTCTTTAATAAACATAGCTAGCAAATCTACCATTCATGCCAACTGGTGAAACTGGCTTCAAAAACCTGATCAAAATTCTATCTGCAGTAACAGCATCTGCAATGCGAACATATTTTAATTTCTACTTTTCTCTTCCATGTTCTTTACCTGCTTGACAAAGCCTGTCTGCACTGAGATCAGGGTGCCATGTTTAAAGGGCGCCCCAATTAGAACAGCAATAAACCTTCCTCCAGCCCACATGGCAGTCTCAGAGGTTCTCCTTTATCCCCCAATCAGAACCGGCATTCACTCCAATCTTGAGCCCACTCCCTCTGTCCATGGAAAAGCCAATGGGGGGGGCTTAAGATCCAGAAATCACAGACCTTGCCGGTGACATCACGATTTTGGATCTTCCTTTGCCTTGTCATCCTTTGCAATGTCATCAGCTTCACATCCATAACGGGTATGAACATGATTTATATACATTTCAATATTATTAACATGCCCCTCACTGGATATTGACCGTTAGTCCCCACTAAATTTTCAAATTGCGCTGATGTGATGTCACTCAGATGTGAACTCGTTTGTAGAGACCCTTCCGGGGGCACAAAAGTGAGTGTAGAGGGACATAGCATAGAGCGACATAGCCAGTCCATATCTGACACTGTCTCCTGGCACTGCCTCTCAGCACAGGTTGGCATTGCCAGGTTGATAACATATCACCTTGGCAGTGCTAACCTGGCAGTTCCAACCTGTGCTAAGGGATGGACCTCTGTGGGAATCTCATAGGGGAAGATGAGGGGATTCATTTATATGTGGAGATAGGGCCAGTGCAGAAGGGGGAGCAGGGGTTGCTGGCAGTGGCCGTTTGGGTTAGGGTGGGGATGAATGCCAACTAAGCGGGGGGAAGAGTGGGGGGGTGGGGCGAAGACCGATAATGGGGGTGAAGGAAAGGGTTGTTGATTGTATGGGTGGAGTTTGGACTGAATGCCAGCTCGGATTGGGGGATGGATGGGAGCCCCTGAGATCGCCATAGTGGGCTGGGGGGAAGTTTATTGCTGTTCTAATTGGGGCACCCTTTAAGCATGGTGCTTCAATCTCAGTGCACCCAGGCTTTTGGTGCATTTAAGCCCCGCTCCCTGCATAATAGTGTGAAACACACACTCTTGATTTTTTTGGCAGAGTGCTATAAGATCTGGAGAGAAAATTGGCCTTTTTATCTGGCGAGAACCACTTCAATTTTCTAGCCGGAAACAGTACTCTGCCATTTTTTTGGTAAGATTTTGCCCTGGATGTGATGTCACATCAGCGTGGGCTAATATTTGGCGAGGGGACATGTTCATAATATTAAAATTTATTGAAATATATGTAAATCAGATTCACACCTATTATAGGCATGAACCTGATGATGTTGTCGGCTGTAATTGTGATCTTACCGGTGGTATCTGTGACTTCTGAATCTTGAGCCTCTGCTGTTATTTCCAAGGATGGCGAGAATGGACTCAAGGTAGCTCCCATTATCTTTCCTGCTGTGATTTGCTTAGCTACTACCTTAGAGGTAAGAGTGAGGAGCTGTTCCACTGTAGTTGAGGGTGCTCTGTCCCAGCATTATCTAGATCATAGAATCATAGAATTATAGAATTCCTGCAGTACAGAAGGAGGCCCATTGAGTCTGCACTGACCACAATCCCACCCAGGCCCTCTTCCTGTAATCTCACCTATTTATCCTGCTAATCCCCCTAACATTAGAGTCAATTTATCACAGCCAATCTACCTAACCCACATATCTTTGAACCTTGAAAGGAAACAGGAGCACTGGGAGGAAACCAATATAGACGCAGGGAGAAAGTGCAAACTCCACACAGACAGTCACCCAAGCCGGGAATCGAATCCAGGTTCCTGATACTGTGAGGCAGCAGTGTTAACCGCTGTGCCACCATGCCACCCATCTCAAGAAGCGACACTCAGATTACAAGAGTGTGTTGATCAGCAACCTTCCTGTTCAGTTTCAGTAGACTGTGCGATAATAGTTTATATCTTTCTGACAGTGAATAGAAAAGTACAAAGAGCAGAAGTTGGTATTATACACTTCCTTTTAAGTTCTTTTCTGATCTCTTGTATTCTTTATATCTTTTTTGAAGATTTGAATCACTTCTCATATGAAGCGACAATTATGAAGAAAGGGAAAATTTTCTTTTTGTAAGTATTCTCCCATGGCTGCTGTGGACTGTACTTTTTCAAAGTATAAAAGCATTGAGTTCAAGTTGCTAAGCTGATATGTAGCGCTACCCAGATATTAATATGTGGGCTATAGCAGTTGTGACCACATGTAGATGGAACATTCAGTTGTATTAGTTGGGAGGATTCCTTTGACCTGAATGTTTGTAAGCATGTGAGGCATGTAATAATTTCAAATGAGGGCCAAGCATATAAAGAACATTTTGCAGCTCCATCCTTATTACTATTTAGGTTTGATATCCCTTTAAGATTGTGTGAGCAGGAAGTAATTTTACCAGCCAAGTGCTGCCAATTTACTGCATTAATTGTATGTCGATTCTCATGGTTTAGCAGTCTGGTAACATCACCAAATTATTTTCCTACTATGTTTCTGAGTGCATGGTGAGATGGAGCCATTTCCACCATTAGCACCATGAAGATTATTCGATCATTGGGTATATTATTGACCCACAATTTTCCAGTAATTGAACAGCACTCTAAAACAGTAAAGTATGATGTATATTCATTCAGATGTCTATTTTGATCTCAATTATTTGTTTACAACTTGGATCTTAAGGATTCTTATCTCCACTTTGGAATTGTGTTTGGTAATGACTTTCATAAGACAAATCCTGAAATGAGAGAATGTGAATGTAAAATGGACAGAAGAGAGAAAGGGTGAAAAAAAAGTATAGAAAGGGACTGAAGAGGTGTATTGGCCATGCTAAATTCGCCCTCAGTGTACCCAAATAGACACCAGAGTGTGCAATGTGGGGATTTCCACAGTAACTTCATTGCAATATTCATGTGAGACTACTTGTGACTAATAAATAAATAAACTTTATAAACTTTAAAAGAGTTTAGCTTTTGTACATTGTAAACTAAACAAAAAATGTGGCAGTTCATAAAAATGTTAGCAGCAAAACATGGTGAAATTTGTGTGCCATGAATATTTATAAACTTTCACCACATTTTGCTGCTAACATTTTCATGAACTGCCACATTTTCTGTTTAGTTTACAATGTATAAAAGCTAAACTCTTTTAAAATTTATAAAGTTTATTTATTTATTAGTCACAAGTAGCCTCGCATTAATATTGCAATTAAGTTACTGTGGAAACCCCCTCATTGCCACACTCCTGTGCCTGGTCCTCCCACAGCCCACAAGAGTGTAGGCTAGGTGGATTGGCCATGCTCAATTGCCCATTAGTGTAAAAGATGTAGGTTAGATGGATTAGCCACGGAACATGTGTGGGGTTACAGGGATAGGATGGAGGGAAATGCCCGGGTAAGATGCTCTTTCGGCATCTTGTGGCAGACTCGTAATGCCGGGTGACCTCTTTCTTCATATTAGGGATTCTATCGTTCTATGATTACAACAAGGAGATATCCTAATCCAGCTCCCCAATTATCTTATCTGGAAAAGATCTCACATAGGTGGTCAATCATTTCCTCATTTTACTATTTTCTGCCTGGCTTTGAGATCTTTGAACATCTTATCATACAACACATATTTCCAGAAGTAGGGAGTATCCTTAATGTCGACAAGGCTGCTTTCCATAACGGCTGCAGTGCATGAGATCAAGTACTGGTACTAACCATTTACAATGAAAGTAGTTTCCAGAAGAACCTGAAGACAAGCAATGTACCCCTGGATCTTGCAACTGCCTACATCGGTGTAGTACTCTGCCTGCTCCAAAAACTATCCAGAGTGCATCCAGTCCAGATTGGGATACTTGTTGAAATGCTCCTTCAGAGACAACCCCAGAAAGAGAGAAGTGGAGAAGACAAGCCAATGTACTGCTATAGGACTCAGTGTTAGCCCTAATCATGTTCGACACATTTAAAAATTACTGCCAACAACAACTTCATACAAGTCCATTTATGCTAATTGCATTGTTTTACCATCCATACTCCATTATTTTACATTTTAGACCAGATCCTCAACAGATAAGTTGCAAAGTTAACAGACTATTGCAGCACATGGCATCTCATATTAAATATCTCTAAAACTATCTCCAGTGTATTCCACCTCCACATGCTAATGTCAAGAAAGAATTGTGCATCTACATGGATGGCCAAAGACTAAAGCATAATCCCAATTCCCAACATGCTTGGGAGAGACTCCAGATAGGACTTTGCCCTTCTGGGAACATCTCAATAAAACAGTGGCAAATATCAAAACCAGAAATGATCTACTAAAAAAACTTGCTGGATCAAATGAAAGGCATATGGACTCGAAACATTAACTTTATTTCTCTCTCCATGTTTTAATTGCTGGATCTACATTTGACACTGTTGCCATGACACCCTCACGCTTGCCCTATCATACTCACTGCAGAGTGCTGTGTCTCTGTCTGGCCAAGGTCATCATGCACACATCTTGTCGACACTCAGCTGAATGCAACAATATGCATTATAACTGGAATACTCTGCTCACAGTATAAATCTCATCTTATTTTCCTTGTCTTCAGCTCTGATGAAGGGTCACCCTGACTTGAAATGTTGGCTCTATTCTCTCTCCACAGATGCTGTCAGAGCTGGAAGCATGGTGTAGACATTTTAATGCACGATGTAAAAAACTTGTTACACATATAGGGACTTGTATCATCTCTGTAGGTATATGGGTTTCCAAGGCCAACAAAAGCAAAATGGAGAACATAGCAACAATTGAGGCAATTAAAGATATGAGAGAACAAATGTCACTAAGTACTGAAACCTCACAACTGATTGCTCACCTTGTTGTTTGAAAGGTTTTGTTCACAGTACATGAGCTGAAAGGTCACCACTCTGGAGTTTGCACATTTGTACACCACTTTGGATCTGTGATCTATCAGATGGGTACTGCTAACGCTGTTTTATTTTGGACCTCAGCTGAGGAACAAGATGTACAGCGGCATCATCAGCACCAATGCCTGCAGGAATGCCATCAGCAGGAGCAGAAACAGACTGCTTCTCACTGACCTGCAAATCCACAGAGGACAAGAGATCCGCAAAGAGGTGCACTTGCAGAACGTGGTAGAAAACATACAAGGTTTACAGGTAAAGGACAAGCTTGGATCAGAAGCATCTCAAGACGCTCAGAATGTCACTCCAGGTGGTGTCAGACATTGCTGTCTTCGGGAACAAAACCTGCTGCCTACTGGATCTGGTGGCCATGTTTTATCAGGGGCTGTCAAATTCATCACTGCCCTCAATACCTTTGTCTCTAAAATCCACTCGGATTCATTATGAAACTTTTGCAGGATCTCACAGTTGTGGGCAGCCAAAAGTGTGAATGGTGCGTGTTTGATGGCTTGTTGGCAGGGCTATCAATTTTGTTAACATTGCCACTGATGATGCCACTCATTGCAGTGAAATGTGAAAGTTGACAAATGGAGCCAACTCTCGGGCATGCTGCCATGATTGTGATTTTAACCCTTATCTGCTCCCACACTTACAAGCTGCTGCAAGTTAAAATTCACCCCATTGTTTTGGATTGCCGAACTCTCATCGTTCCTGGCTGAAGTTAGACATTTAATAGTTTACAAGCAAGTAGAAGGTAAGGGAAAGCAGAAAGATAACTTTTGTAACATAAAAACACCTTTGTCCTAATTGTCATTGAACTAGGCCAAGGGCCCAGGTTACTGCTCTGAAGACCTGAGTTCGGATCCCACCATGGTAGATGAATTCAATAAAAATAAATCTGCAACTAAAGATGACCATGAAACTCTTTGATTGTTATACAAACACATCTGGTTCAATAATGTCCCTGAGGGGAGGAAATCTGCCATCTTGGTCTGGCCTACGTGGTGCCCAAAAATATATGGGTTAGGTTGATTGGCCATGCTAAATTAACCTTAGAGAGGGAATAGAACATAGAACATAGAAAAACTACAGCACAAACAGGCCCTTCAGCCCATAAGTTGTACCGAACATATCCCTATCTACTAGGCTTACCTATAACCCTCAATCCCACTAAGTCTCATGCACTCATCCAGAAGTCTCTTAAAAGACCCTATCAAATCTGCTTCCACCATCACTGATTAGTGAGATTTGTCTTCCCAAAATGGAACAATCCAATGAGGCTGGGGTGATGAACAAAATATAATCTTCAACACAAATCAAAGATAGAGGAATAATAGAGAGCCAGTTAAACCCTCTTTCCAGCAATTATACTTCTGTTTGAATAATTTATTTCTGATATGCTGCATCTGAGATTGTGTCAGAGATACCAGTTGTATAACATGAAGAAAACTTTGACAAGCCTTCAATATATTGAAAAATAAAAGTTCAATCAAAAATTTAATTGCTGGAACGAGACTTTAAGAGTCTTTTAATTGCACAATAGCTATTGATTGGTGAGTCAAATTGCTATTTTTCCATTAAAAGAATTGGATTATAGGAGTTCATCATAAGCAAGATCCACTAACTACAGTGGATCTTTTGTGTAAATTCAATTCTGTGACACTAGAGGCTGCAGAATAATTGTTTTATTCTGAGATCAATTCGTGAAGAAGAATTGAAGAGATTGTCAGAGTCAATTTTTGATGCTCACATTTAGAAGTTATGACAGAATTCCAGATCTGTTCCTGAGGTTGGATAAAACTTAATCTAAGTAAATCAAGCTGGGTGAACTAAAAAATAAAAAATTGATTAGGTCGTCAACTTTTTCCATTTTCTGGAGCGAAATATTTATTTAAAAAAAATGCCCAAATCTTACAGTGGCAATGACAAGTGTATTGTCACTGCTCATAAATTCCCCTGACTTGATGCTGCTACTCATTTCTTCTAGGACCTTCCAATCTTGATGTTCTCCCAAGTGAATGACATGTCCTTTGGGGAGCTCTGGAACAGGGCATTAGTGGGGAAAGACAGGACATACTCCCATTCATAGTTGCCTGATGGTAGATTTAAACATCAGTGAATGGGTGAATGGATGAGTGAATGAATGGGTGAGTGAGTGAATAGGTGAGTGAGTAAATGGGTGAGTGAGTCGATGAGTGCATAAATGGGTGAGTGAGTGAATGATTGAATGGGTGAGTCGGTGAATGGGTGGATGGATGATTGAATGAATAAGCATGTGGTGAATGAGTGAATGAAGAAATGTGTGAGTGAATGAATAAGTGAATGGGTGAGTGGATGAGTGAATGAATGGGGGAGTGAATGTATGAGTGAGTGAGTGAATGAGTGGGTTGATGAATGAGCGAATAAGTGAGTAGGTGAATGAGTGAACGTGTGAGTGAGTGAATGAGTGAATGGGGGAGTGGATGAATGAATGAATGGATGACTGAGTGAATGGGTGAGTTCATGAGTGAGTGAATTGCTGACTGAGTGAATGACTGAATGGGTGAGTGAGTGAATGGGTGAGTGGATGAATGAGTGGATAAGTGAGTGGGTGAATGAGTGAATGGGTGAGCGAATGGATGTGGATAAATGGGTGAGTGAATGAATGAGTGAATGGATGAATGAGTGAATGAGTGAAATAACTGTAAATCAAAAGATGAAGGGAATGGAGGACCTTAAAACAATTATAATCACAGCAAAGTGGACTGAGAAAATGATTAGCACCAAAGACTGACAAGTCCTCAAATCCTGATGGACTTCATCCTTGGGTCTTAAAAGGCATGACTGCTGAGATTTAGGGAATTTTCGAAAATTCCATAAATTCTCGAAAGATCCCATTATATTTAAAAATAGCAAGTGTAAACACTTCATTCAAACAACAGGCTAGTTACCTGTGATCTGTACAGGAAAGATGCTAGAATCTATTATTAAGAGGGTTATCGGAGGATATTTAGAAAATCTAATGCAATTAGACAGAGTCAATATGGCTTTCTGAAAAGGAAATCATGTTTGACTAACTTATTAGGTTTCTTTGAGGAAATAACAAACAATATGGGTAAAGGGGAAGTTTTAGATGTTCCTCCAGAAATAGAGGTCATAGTTTGAGGGTAAGAGATAAACCTTTTAGAACTGAATGAGGAGAAATTTCTTCACCCAGAGGGTGGTGAATGTATAGAATTCATTACCATAGCAAGTAGATGAGGCCAAAATGTTGTCTGGTTTCAAGAAAGAATTAGATATAGCTCTTGGAGCTAAAGGGATCATAGGATATGGGGGAAGGGGGAATCAGGATATTGAATTCGATGATCAGCCATAATCAAAATGAATGGCAGAGCTGGCATGAAGGGCCAAAAGGCCTATTCCTGCTTCTAGGTTCGAAGCTTCTGTTGAAACATTGATGGTGTACTTGGATTTCCAGAAGACAGTTGACAAGGTACCACATCAAAGGTTGTTACACAAAATAAGAGCTCAAGGTGTAGGAATCATATAGTGACAGGGATAAAGAATAGGTTACCTAACAGAAAACAGAGAATAGAGAGAAATGGGCCATTTTCCAGTTGCTAAGCTGTCATGAGTGGAGTGCTGCAGAGATCAGTGCTGAGGCTTCAACTATTTACAATTTATATCAACAACTTGAATGAAAGGACTGAACGTATGGCTGCTAAGTTTGTTGCTAACATAAAGTTATCTTAAAGAGTAAGTTGTGATGAGGACATAAAAAGTTGGTAAAGAGATATAGATAGCTTTTTTCACATATGTAAGATATATAAAGTGGGCAAAAATACAGAATTATAATGTGGGATAATATGAACTTGTCCACTATGGCAGGATGAATCCAAAAACAGTCTATCACTTAAATGGAGCGAGATTTCAGAATTATAATGTACAGAGGAATTTGAGTGTCCTGGTACACAAATCACAAATAGTCAATATGCAGGTATAGCAAGTAATTAGGAAGGTCAGTGGAATGTTGTTGTTTATTACAAGGGGAATGGAATATTAAAAGTAGGGATGTTTTGTTATAGTTGTACAGATGAGGTCACATCTGGAGTATTGTGTACAGTTTTTTTTCTTATTTAAGAATATAAGTGCCTTGGAAGCTGTGAAGAAA
This sequence comes from Sphyrna mokarran, assembly GCA_024679065.1. Taxonomy (NCBI): domain Eukaryota; kingdom Metazoa; phylum Chordata; class Chondrichthyes; order Carcharhiniformes; family Carcharhinidae; genus Sphyrna; species Sphyrna mokarran. The sequence continues at coordinate 55,470,582 of JAGIQG010000006.1, read as the reverse complement.
GGATTCACTTGACTGATTCCTGGGATGAAAGGATTGTTGTATGAGGAAAGATTAGACATGTTGGACCTGTATTCACTAGAGTTCAGAAGAATGAGTTTTATGGAAACAGATAAACCCTGAAGGGACTTGAAGGATTGATGCTAAGGAGATATTGCCTCTCATGGAGGATCTAGTTTCAAAACAAGGAGTCTACCATCTAATGGAGATGAGAATCTTTTTCTTTCAGTGAGTTGTTAGTCTGTGGAATTCTCTCCTCCAGAGATCAGTGGAATCATGGGTCAAAAATTACCCATCCTGCCTGCCACAGGAATCATAGCAGACAAGGCAGAAAATTCGGTAGGTCTTTTAACCATCTGTTGAACTCAGTGGGAATTTCTGGTCTTGGTTGAGCATGGCCAGAGAATTCCACCCTACGTTTCTGAGTATTTCTAAGGCTGAGTTGAATAGATGCTTGACTGGCAAGATAGTTAAAGGGTGTAGAGGATGGGAAGGAAAGCAGAAGCAACAATCATATCAGCCATAACACAAACAGAAAATGCTGGAAAATCTCAGTAGGTCTGAAAACATCTGTGAGGAGAGAATAGAGCCAGCATTTTGTGTTTAGATGATCCTTCATTAGAGCTCTGATGAAGGGTCATCCAGACTCAAAATGCTGGCTCTATTCCCTCCCCACAGATGCTGCTTATATTTTCCAGCATTGTTTCAGATTCCACCTTCTGCAATATTTTGCTTTTATTATATCAGCCATAACTTAGTTGGGCAGCAGACAGACTTGAGGGGCCAAATGGCGAATTCTTGCTCCAATTTTTATATCTGTATACACACTTATGACTGAGTGAATAGGATGGATAAGTGGGTTTGTGGGTGGACAAGATGGCTAAGTGGTGGAAATGGGTGAGATGGGTAGGTTGATAAAAAAAAACAAAGAACAACACAGCATGGGAAACAGGCCCTTCGGCCCAACGAGCCCACCTCGACATTCCCACTCCCACCCATGACCCCTGATAGTTGATCTGCATGGCAGGATTTTTACAGGATCCTGATGCCGCTCTTCAGTCATACATGCAGGCCTATAATCTTTAAATTTTGGTAGGTAATCTACCTACCAAGCAGAGCTCATCAACATTTTTTAATTCACTCTTGGGATAGTGTTATCACTGACACTGTCTGTATTTTTGTCCATCCTTTGTAGCCCAGAGATTGAGATGGTTGGTTTCTTATTTAAACTGCTATAGCAAATCTTTAATAATTAATGGATTTTGTTATAGTGATTATGAAGGTCATAGAATCATAGCATCATTAATGGATGTCCCCATGGGCTTTATGGGATACAGGTTTCCCTATGAGCAAGCGGGGTCTTGTCCAATGAGAGGCAAGCAATGGGAGTTTAAAACCCATGCTCACAGCTTAGATTTGGCTAATGTCGGTCTGGGGCACTGGCTTGAGTTATTGTAAGCTGCAGATGTGACCCTTTTTTTATTTCAATAAAGCACCATCTTACTGCAGGACTCATCTTGGTGAGGTTAATTTATTGGTGATGAAGATGGGATTCATTTTTTCCTGCTCCTGGTAACCTATCACAGAGCAGAAAACAAACTTCCTTCCTGGTAAGAAAAATAATGATGTGGAGAATCTGGTGTTGGACTGGGGTAATCCACAAGTGCTTCAGTCCGCCTTGTTGTCCAACAAGGGGCATATACGCGGTGGGTCATGTGAGGGCTGCTCTTGGATGTTTCGAGAGTAGCCTAGTGACTCATGTCATTAGTGTACGCTTAAACTGGACCAACTGATGGGCAACATAGTTCAGTGACTATCACTGTTTGCTGTGCAGTTATAGGGATTTGGGCCAGTATCTGTGGGAGTTTGCACATTCTCCCTGTGCTTGCTTGGGTTTTCTCCAGGTGCTCCAGTTTCCTCCCACACCCCAAAGATGTGCTCTTAGGTTGATTGGTGTAACAAATTGTCCCTAAATTAGACTCCCTTCAATCTGGTTTCTCATATGGAGTGCCATAATCATAGACAAGGATCATGGGTGGAAGAGGGAACTCACAATGTTAAAATGGCAGCATGGGCTCGTTAGGCCGAAGGGCCTGTTTCCCGTGCTGTGTTGTTCTTTGTGGTCTCACAACACCCAGGTTAAAGTCCAACAGATTTATTTGGTAGCAATATTCACTAGCTTTCAGAGTGCAGCCCCTTTATCAGGTGAGTGGGATTTCAGTTCACAAACAAGGCATATAAAGACATAAACTCAATTTACAAAGGAATAGTTGGAATGTGAGTCTTTACAGGTAATCAAGTTTTAAAGGTACAGACAATGTGAGTGCGGAGAGGGTTAAGCACTGGTTAAAGAGATTGTATTGTCTCCAGCCAGGACAGTTAGTGAGATTTTGCAAGCCCAGGAAAGTTGTGGGGGTTACAGATAGTGTGACATGAACTCAAGATCCCAGTTGAGGCCATTCTCATGTGTGCAGAACTTAGCTATCAGTTTCTGCTTAGCAATTCTGCATTATCATGTACTGTGTGAGGCCTCGACACACGACAACGCAGAGTCGCTGAGCTGAAACTGGTAGCCAAGCTCTGCACGCACGGGAATGGCCTCAAGCGGGATTTTGGGTTCATGTCACACTATCTGTAACCCCCATGACTTGCCTGGGCTTGCAAAGTCTCACTAACTCTCCTGGCTGGAGACAATACACATTTCCTTTACCTGTGCTGAACCCTGTCTCCACTTACTCACTTACACTGTCTATACCTTTAAGACTTGATTACCTGTAAAGACTCACATTCCAATCATTATTTTGTAAATTGAGCTTGCGTCTTTATGTGCCCTGATTGCGAACTGAAACTGCTTTCACCTGATGAAGAGGGCAACGCTCCAAAAGCTGGTGGCTTGTGCTACCAAATAAATCTGTTGGAGTTCAACCTGGTGTTGGAAGGAAAATGATGCCTTTCTTTGGTAAACTTGAGCTTTATGAGGTGAATGGAGAAAATTGGTTTGAATACATAGAGTGCATCTGCTGCGTCTTCATGGCAAACAATATTGACATGAAAAACAGAAAGTAATTTTACATCATGTGGGACCCTGGCATTTAGCCTAATAAAAAAAGTGACTTACTCAGGTAGCCCTGATTCGAAGGCTTTTAATGAGCTTTCAGATTTGATTAAAATCCACTATGAACCAAAGCCTTCTTTCATACTTTAGAGATAATGGGCGTGATCTTTTGGCTCTTCACGCCAATGGGATCTTTTGGTCTTGTTAACGGCACACCCCCACCATGTGTTTCCTGGCAGCGTGTGGTCGAATCATTGACTGTAGCGGGGCCAGAAGATTCCACCATTCGTCAATAGTGCGCCACTTCCTGCTGCCGAGAAAAATGCTGAAAGGAGGCCAGAGAATCTCAGTGATTTTTTTTTGATTAGATATGAGCATCTCTGGCTGGGCCAGTATTTATTGTCCATCCCTAATTGCCCTTGAATTGAGTGGCTTGTTTCACCTTTTCAGAGGACAGTTAAGAATCAACCACATCACTATGCGTCTGCACCAGCAAAGATGGCAGATTTTAGTGAACAAGATGGGTATTTACATCAATCACTTCATGGTCATCATTAGACTTTTAATACATATTATTGAATGCAAATTTCACCATCAGCCATGTGGGTTTCAAATCCGGGCCTCCACAGCACTACTCAGAGCATTACCAGCCCAGTGACAATATGACTATACCACCTCTTCTCCTGATAGTTTTTGCAAACACTTTTTCTCTATCAATCCTGTCGGTTCTCCTTAATACCTTAAACTTTGAAATCACTTCTTCATCATTTAAATCCTGGAGAATCTAACTCTAGTTTGTACAATATATCCTTGTAATTTAATCTTGGATGTCCAGGTATCGTTCTGGTAAATCTATGCAGCTTGATCCAAGGTTAATGTATCTTTCCTAAGGCTTTGTAAACAAAACAGAACAGCATCTTCAGTGTGATTGAACAAGGACTTTTCATTACTGAAACATATTGTTTTCCCCTTGTATTATTGTCCTCCAGATATAAAAGCCAGAATTTCATTTGCCTTTAATGATTATTTTTGTGCTTTTCCACAGCATTTTACTGAGCTATTTGCTTATGCCCCAAAGTCTCTTTTGTCCTCCACTGTTTCTAGGTTTTTACGAATTTAAAGTATGCAAATCTATCAATTTTAGATCCAAAATGGATTATCTAATTTGTCACTGTTTACTTGCCATAGGGGAAAGGCAGTGAAGGTTCATGAGGCTGATTCGTAGGTTGGTAGAACTGTCATATGAGGAGTGATTGGGTCAACTGGGCCTGTATTTGCTGGAATTTAGAAAATGAGAGGGGATATAATTGAATCAGATAAAATTGTGATTGGGCCAGACAGACTGGATGCATGGATGATGTTTCCTCTGGCTGGGGTCCACAGAACAAGGGGTCACAGTTTCAGGATTCAGGACAAGTCATTTAGGACCAAGATGAGGAGATATCTCTTTACCCAGAAAACCTATGAAATTCTCTAATAAGAAAGAAATAGACTGCTAAATCTAAAGGTATCAAGGGGTTTGGGAGAGCATGGGAGTATGGCATTGAGATAAAAAAGCAGCGATGATCACATTGAATGGGGATTGTTTATCCCATTTAATGGAGACTTTGAATCTGAAATTGATAGATCTGCATACTTTAAAAAGTATTAGTAAATTAGTAAAAACCTAGAAACAGTAGAGGATAAAAGAGGCTTTGGGGTACAAGCAATTAACTCAGTAAAACATTGTGGAAAAGCACAAAAATAATCATTAAAGGCAAATGAAATGCTGGCTTTTATATCGGGAGAACAATAATACAAAAGATAAATGTTATGTTTCAGAATGAAAAGTCCTTGTTCAACCACACTGAAAGTTCTGTGTTCTGTTCTGGATACAAACCATTAGGAAAAATACATTAACCTTGGATCAAGTAGCATAGATTTACCAGAATGATATCTGGACACCCAGGGTTAAATTACAAGGATATATTATACAGTTGGGAACTGTTTATCCTGTTAATTTAATCTATCAATATCTCTTGGAAATGTTCAGCTTTCATCTACACTGCTTACAATGCCACCTAGTTTTGTGTCATCAGCAAACTTGAAAATGTTGCTTTCTATCCCATAACCTAAGTCATTAATAAATACAGTAAATAGTGAAGGCCCCAATACAGATTCCTGTGGGATTCCACTGGTCACATCCCACCAATTAGAGTAGCTGCTAATTATCTCTGCTCTCTGTGTTCCGCCACTTAGCCAATTTCCTAACTAGGTCAATAATTAGTTTTCAATTCCATGGGTTTTAACGTCAGTTAACAGCCTCTTATGAGGGACTTTGTTAGATGCCTTCTGGAAGACTGTATAAATAACATCCATAGACGGTCCCTGTCCACTATTTTAATCACCTATTCAAATACTTCAATCAGATCCAGAAAGCAATAGGGAACGGTTGCATCAGAGACTGATAACCCTTTAAGGGAAATGGCTAATTATTTAGAAACAGAGAATGAAATAACACTATGGGGAGAAGACAAAGCAATGGAGGTAACTTTGCAATAATCTAGCAAAGGTCTGGCACACATATGATGCGCCCAAGGGCCTCCTTCTGAGCTACAAAGATCTTTTGTTTTATGAAATAATGCTAAGGGAGAACTTTCATAACAGATTCTGAATTGTACATCGACTAGCCTGGAAACAGAGAGCTGTAGAGGGCAATGCCTTTGCTACCTAGAATTTAAAACATGTTGATGGTAAAGAGCTGTTGTCTTTTGAAAACATAGAAAATAGGAGCAGGAATAGGTCCTTTTGGCCCTTTCAGCACGCTCCACCATTCAATATGATCATTGCTACTTCTTTATCTCAATATCATACACCCACACTTTCCCCATACCCCTCGATACCTTTAGATCTAGCAATCTATTTCTTTCTTATTAGAGAATTTCATAGGCTTTCTGGGTGAAGAGGTTTCTCCTCATCTTGGTACTAAATGACTTGTCCTGTATCCTGAAACTGTGATCCCTTGGTCTGTGGACGCCAGCCAGAGGAAACATCATCCCTGCATCCAGTCTGTCTAGTCCAAACGCACAATTTTATCTGTTTTAATTATATTCCCTCTTGTTCTTCTAAGTTCCAGTGAATACTTGCCCACTTGAGCCAATCACTCCTCATATGACAATTCTACCAACCTAGGAATCAGTCTCGTGAACGTTCACTGCCTTCCCTCTGTGGCAAGTATATCCATTCTTGGCAAGGAGGTGGCCATGGGAATAGTGGTTTGTTGTCATCTTCCAAAATGCTGTATATTGGAGGGTGGCAAATGCAGCCTCACTATTTAAAAAAAGGAGGGAGGGAAAAAACCAGGAATTACAGACTGGTTAGCCTAATGTCAGTAGTATAGAAAATGCTGGAGCCTATGATAACGGATGTGTCAACAAGACACTGAGAAAATATTAAACAAAGTCAGCATGGATTTATGGAAGAAAAAGATCATGTTTGACAAACGTCCTGAGTTTTTTTTGAGGGCATAAGTGGCAAAATAGGTAAGGGAGAACTTGTGGATGTGATGTCATCTCACTAAGCCCCTGTACATCTGCAGTAAGACATCCTTGCTCTTGTGCTCAAGAGCTCTTGCAATGAAAGCCAATATAACATTTACCTTCCTAACTGCTTAATGCACCTATATGCTTACTTTCAATAATTGGTATCCAAAATATCCAAGTCCCCTGTATATCAACATTTCCTAAACAAACAGCATTTCAATAATACTCTGCTCTTCTGTTTTTCCTACCAAAGTGGATAACATTGCATCTATCCACATTGTATTGCATTTGCCATGTATTTGCCCACTTGCTCAGCTTGTCTAAATCACTTTGAAGCCTTTTAACGTTCTCCTCATCACTCACATTGCCAGCAAGTTTCATGTCATCAGAAAACTTGGAAATATTACATCTGGTTCCCTCATCCAAATCATTGGTGTATAATATGCATTTCTGGGGTCCAAGCATTGATCCCTGCAAGACCCTGCTAGTCATTGCTTGTCAGTCTGAAGAAGACCCATTTATTGTGACTCTCTGTTTTCTGTCAGCTAACCAAATCTCCACCCATGCCAATGTACACTGGAAATCCCATTTGTTTTTCATAGAAATCATAGAAACCCTATAGTACAAAAAGAGGCCATTCGGCCCTTCAAGTCTGCACTGACCACAATCCCAACCAGGCCCAACTCCCCATTCCCACATATTTACCCACCAACCCCTCTAACCTACACATCTCAGAGGCTAAGAACATTTTTTTAAGCATGGTCAATCAACCTAACCCACACATCTTTGGACTGTGGGAGGAAACTGGAGCACTTGGAGGAAACCCGCACCAACATGGGGAGATTGTGCAAACCCCACACAGACAGTGACCTGAGCTAGGAATCGAACACAGGTCCCCGGAGCTGTGAAGCAGCAGTGCTAACTACTGTGCTACCGTGCCGCCTTTTTTTATTTTGCACACACACCTCTTATGTGAGACTTCTCTCAAAAACTTTCTGAAAGTCGAAATGTGTCACATCCATATGTTCTCCCTTATATACTTTGCTAGTTATGTCCTCAAAAAAAACTCCAGTAGATTTGTCAAATGTGGTTTTTCTTTCATAAATCCTGTTGATATTTTCTCAGTATCTTGTTAACACATTCTTTGTAATAGACTTCAGCACTTTCTGTACTATTATTATTTGCTAACTAGTCTTTAATTCCTGATATTCTCCCTCTTTTTTTAAATAGTGGGGTTGTGTTTACCACCCCCCAATCTGCTAGGACTGTTCCAGAATCTACAGCATTTTGGAAGCTGACAACAAACTGCTGTTTCCATGGCCACCTCCTTTAGTACTGTGGGATGGAGATCATCAGACCTTGGAGATTAATTGGGATTTCATAGTGGAATTTTCAACAAGAGATTTTTTTTAATTCATGGAGAAAAGCCAAGATTTTTGCTGTAATTATATTTTTATTATTTATAATACCAAATTTGTTTCTCTTTTGTCATTGGAACATGTTTTTAGGGCAATAATAACCTTCAGTACCACAATCAAGTGTTTATTCTTCACATGTCAGTTGAGATAGTAAATATTGTTTGGCTTGTTATCTATTTTTAACCAATTCATGGTTCTATCGCATCTATTTGTAAACAAATTATAAAATGCTTGCTGTATTTTCCACAAAGACTGTGTACTTTTAAAAAATGCCCTAATTTTACTGAAAACAATGATTGATGTATTTAGTGTATCTGAATATGCACCAATTTAGGTCAATTCAAGTCTTATTTTCCCATAAGGGCCAAACAAGCATCTCTTCCAAGATTGAGAAATGAAATGATGTTGGAAGCAGAAATTGTGGAGCATTTCCAATTAACTCTCAGAAAATTGGTGAGATCTCAGTGTAGGATGAGCTGAACCTTGTATGACTGACTGCATGAGATGCTGAGGAAATAATCTGGAGAAAAAGCTATCGACCAGCTGGGGGCAGACATTCATGAACTGGACTATTGTTATATACGTCTTACACAAACCCCAATTAAGCTTCTAAATAAACATGCCACACTTTCTTATAGTGAGTCATTGTAGGATTACTTCACAGCAAGTATATACTTCTCTTGTCCGTTTCTTCAGCATTCATGACAGAGTGAAACCCTCTTCCTTGTTGACATGGTGTCATGTAAATTCACTTCATGATTATAACAGTACTTTGTGATTTGTACCACTCTTCTAAGTGATTTATAAATATGTCTCAAATGTACAATGGAAAATGAATTAGTGTGACCCTTTGAGATACTGATTAATCCATAGTTCCATACTACAAGTTTAGTGGGGTCAAGCGTGAACTCTAAGAATGTTGATGAATAACACTGAATTTACAATATGCTTAATTCTCCACTCAACTGTTATCTCAAAAATAGAAATGAATTCATTTCAAGTTTAAAGTTGTTGAAGATTGCTAGTTTATTTGTGGATTTGGAGTCTACGGTGTCAAGATACAAGATTGAGTTAACATGCCAGATTTTCATTGATTCTACAGACCTTCTAAAATGACACTGGAACCCAATTCCCAGGTTCCTGTCCCCAATTCTGATACTGGCATCCTGCACTCCTAACTTGACTGGCATGGTTGTGGGGTTTGGAATCTCATAATGCCTTGCAATGTTCATGGAGTCAGACCAGCTTCTTCAGCACCAGTGGTTCACAACTCCTCAGAGGAGTCGATAAATGTAGGGCCCGGTTTTACCAAAAATTCATGCCCATTTTTGGGCGCAAAATCGCGGTAAATTCGGGCAATGGGCCTGTAATGTGATCTGCACCCGATCGAGCCTTCCTCAACATTTGATCCGAGGAGATGGAGGACGATGGGGGAGGATGGACTTGGGAGAATCTCCAACACTCCCCCTATCCCCAAACCAGAGATCTGTCTGTGTCCGTTCCTCTCCTCCGGTGAACGCCAGTGAAAGGCCAGGAAGGTGCTGCAGGCTGTTCAACGATTGCAAGTCAGAAGGATGGTGGAGAGAGAGCAGTGATCGAGGTAGGTTAGGGTCCGATTGTGGAGGGGGTAAAGGGCTGCCTCCAAGGGGAGGTGTCTGACATGAGGGGTGGTCTGGCGGGGTCTTGTCTCCCAGGAGGATCTGATCGCGAGGGGGACAGGGTCTGTCTCCTGGGTGGGGGCAGAGGTTAATCGGGGAGGGCTGCCTCCCAGAGGTGTCCGATCACAGCTTCCTGCCCCCCTCCCTTCAGCTCTCTCTGCTGGTTTAGTTTGTCACGCCTGGATGCGCTTTTTCAGTTGTTTTTGAATTGCTCATGCGCAGTTCAGAGCTCCAATCATTCCGGAAACACTAAGTCCCGCCCACAGTGCAGACAGGATCAGAGCCGGCAAAAAGCATAAGGGTGCAATGTAATGAGGATTCCGGGCTCGGATCCGTTCTTGGCCCGGATCCAGCCCTTAGCCTCTGATTGGTAAAATCGGGCCATAGTTTAGATTTGGAAACATTTTGAGCGGTATGGTTAAAAGGTCTACTCCATTCTCCCTCCATGTCCCCATCTCCCCTTCATGCTCATTTACCTATTTCGCACGATGTATGGGGTGGGGAGGGGTGTATGGGGGAGAGGTAGGGTTCAAAGCTGAAAGGCCAAAAAGCCATTAATACTACTGAGGCAGGCTTTCTAATCATATTACTGTGGCTAGATCTGAACTGCTTTCAGTTTGGAGACCACCACTCAGTTATGCACCCTTATTTCTCCAGTGTGGAAACAGTGTGCACAGAGATCATTTATCTGGAAACAAGTTTGCCGAATTGGAAAGTTTTGCGAACTTCTCGCCTCATTATTGAAAATCTGGTCTAATATCCCCATTGAAACAGCAGACAGAAGAATACAACTTAATGCAGCAACATTGTTTTGGCAACAATATTTAAGAGTATTGATTAAATAAGATCATTTCTCACGGCTGTTTTTTGAAGGTAGTGTATCTGAGTTTTATTTTCTACCATGTCAAGGGTACTTTAATACGCTGACATCAATTGAATATAAAATCATCCATAGCCATGTATTGGCAATTAAACTGGTGCAGAAGCAATTCAATCTGAGGGTTGGTACTGTTATTATTTAGATAATTGTTTCAATGGTTGTAAGTACTGTAGTGTAGTATGTTTAGATATTTTGCTCTGCAGAGGATTTAGAAATGCAGGGGTTGGCAGGATGGTTGGTGGAAGTGAGGTGCAAAACTTGAGTGAGGCACAAAATTTCTTTGCATTGATGGAAAGAAAAATCATAGTGGAATGCATAAATGCCAGCTCAACCTTGAATATGCTTTAGAGAAATAGAACTTCATCCCCAAGATGTTGAGTCGGGGGTAACTTAATGCCAGAAGTGATTCTGGAGATGGACTGGCATTTCCTCAGTGGGAGGGTGCTGGGTAACTTCCGTTGCTGTGGCATCCATGACTAATGTCCACTTTAAGATCTTATCCACAGCAGACAGAGGACATATCACATAGAATCATAGAATCATAGAAATCCTACAGTGCAGAAAGGGGCCATTTGGCTGAGTGAGTCTGCACCGACCACAATCCCATCCTGACCTTACCCCCACATCCCTACATATTTATCCACTAACCCCTCTAATCTACCCATCTCAGGATACTAAGGGGCAATTTTAGCATGGCCAATCAACCCTATCCATGGGGAGTTCAGAATACAACCCCTGTTAGGTTTGCTTGCAGGCTTATTTGGAGATGGCAGGGATGACGGGGGTGGTGGGGGAAGTGGGGAGATCATTCAAATGCACTTAATGTCTGAATAAAGAATATGACATTCAGATGGTAGATGGGCAATGCCGTTGAAAGCCACTCACCTGCCCCCCCCCTCAACCCTTGCCATCTCAACTCCAAGACAGCGATTCCCCATCTTTCAACTCCATCCTACTTTCACTTATCTATGGCCTGGGTCACTCATTGGTCCTAGGCTTCTGCTAATGGGCAAAAGAGAACTCCTGGCCCTGTTTGGTTGATAAGTGTGATTTTGACCTCTGGGGTCCTAAATCCCAGGGATTCCCAACATTGGCAAGTTAAGTCTTGATAGACATTTAATTCTGGTGGACACTCCCCTACTGAGATGATGCAGGCTCCCTTCAATTCTCCAGTCAACAGACAAGAACTGAGTCGCCAACATTAAATCTGCCCATTGCCAATGATCAGATAAAAGAATCAAACCAGTAATTAAGTGCTGGTTCTAATTAAGTCATTTATTTAATCTTTATTTAACCTGGTGAGTCAACTTAGAACAAATTCTCATTTCCAGTAACAACCAAAAGTCTAATCATGGAATCATCGAATCCCTACAGTGCAGAAGGAGGCCATTTGGCCCATTAAGCCTGCACTGACAATGATCCCAGGCAGCTCCTATCTCTGTAACCCCATATATTTACCCTACTCATCCCCCTGACACTAATGGGCAATTTGGCATGGCCAATCCACCTAACTTGCACATCTTTGGAGTGTAGGAGGAAACTGGAGCAGCTGGAGAAAACCTACGCAGACATGGGGAGAACGTGCAACCTCACGTGAAACCCCAACAGACAGTGACCCAAGCTAGGAATTGAATCCAGGTCCCTGGAGTTGTGAGGCAGAAATGAAGCAGCAGTGCTAACTACTCTGCCACCGTGTTAATGTCACAGCAACAGAAATTACGCAAGAATATAAACACTAAAAATAATAAAATACCCACTTAACAGTGACAAAAATGATGATTTAGAAAATACAACTGTCAGTCTACAGAGCCTTAACCTTTCAGCGATAGGCAATGTAATAAAACTAATTAGCTTCAGTTTTAGTTGTACCTCATCTTGGTCATTGGCAGCCACAAAGGGAAATGAATTACGACTAAGGACTGTGCTCGGTCTTGGAACAACCAATTAGACCAAGTCACAAGACCTCAGATTATATGAAGAGACAGTAAAATGTAACAAACCTTTCAAATAGGCAGATGTTTTCCCCAGCACGTTTCGCTAAACTAACAGAAGCCAGTGGAATTGGTGTCTTGTGGGCAATCAAGGAGTGCAGGTCACTGTGATCGATGCGATAAAGGGACACCAGCCACAAATCTAATTGCAGTGAAAGAGAACGTTTAACTCACCAAGAGAGGTTTTAGAGGCACTTTTTTAGATGCAGTCAGTATAATCAAAAATGGACAGAAACCGTGGTTTATCTAGTGAAATGAGTATATCAGGACTTAACCTGAACTTGTGAAATGAAAACATTAGAATTAAAAGTCAAAGCATTGAATTGATCCCATATCTCTTAAAATTTTAACTTCTTTATCTATTTCTCCTGGTACACGAGAATAAGCTTTACCCACACAAGTAAATTCTTTAAAGAGATCTGGCATCTTCTTATCAATCAACTCCTAACCAGGCTATGCATTATTTTGCACCTGTTTCACTTCAACTAGACTTTCCTTTATCACTTTAACTGACCCCACTAGCTTATCCTGTTTTATCACATCAGTCTTCCCAGTACTTTTCTTAAACCACCAACAATGCAACTTTGTATGACCGAATTTATTACAGTGAAAATATCTGAGGCTTTTCATTTCCCTTCCATTTGTATTTCCTTTATAACCTGAGGTACATGGTTTTTATTATCTCCCACAAGATCTTTTCTACCTTTATCACTTGATGATTTCTCTTCTTCTCGGTTTTTATCCCTCACAGGCTGAAACTAATGTTGGAAATTAAACTTTGATTTATGAACTAATTCATAATCATCTGCCATTTCTGCTGCTAACCTTGCAGTTTTAACCCTCTGTTCTTCCACATGAGTTCTCACTACATCAGGAAATGAACTTTTAAACTCTTACAAAATAATCATTTCTCTAGGACTTCATATGACTGGTCAATTTTCAAAGCCCTTATCCATTGATCAAAATTACTCCATTTGGTCCTTTCAAATTCTATATATGTTTGACCAGGATTTTTCCTTAGATTTCTAAACCTTTGTTTGCAAGCTTTTGGCACTAGTTTATATGCACATAAGATGGATTTTTTTCACTTCAGCATACTTCCCAGATATCTCCTCTGACAGTGATGCAAACACTAACTAACCAACTTTGTTTCAATCAGTAATATCCACATGGTCTGTGGCTATTTCATTTGTTTAGCCATGTTCTCAAATGACATGAAAAAGACTTCTACATCCTCCTCATCAAACCTTGATAATGCTTGGACATATTTAAGTAGATCCCCACCAAGCCTTTCACTTCGAAGCTCTTGCTCCGTTTCATCTCCCTCATCACTATATTCAAACTCTACTTTTCCCTTTACCTCCTCCAAATTAAACTGATATTCACTTTTGATTGTCAGTTTCTGAAGTTCAAATTTGCTATCTTTTTTTTCTGTTAGTGCTATTCTTTCTTTTTCTTTGTCCCTGATCTGTAATTCAAGCTGTCTGATTTTTGTGCTTTCTATTCCTCTCTTTCTCTAGCCTTCTCTGCTGCAATGGCCTCCAATTCTTTTGCTTTTACGGTTAAATTTTTATCCCTTCCTTTGGGTTTTGTTACTCACTAATTTTCTTTTATTTTAAATTCAAAGTGCTTTAATTCTTTTTCATGTTTAACCTGTTTCATTTGTAAGGGAATTCTGACTATTTCCAATGATTTCACTGTTTTTCTGGCAATTTTAAATGCTGAACTATTGCTACATTCATCTTCCCCTTCCTTACATCATCAGGTAATGTCAATTGCAACATTTTCACTAATTCCAGAAGTTTTGTCTTAGTCACCTTTTGAAAACTACCCTGTGTGACTTTGTCCTCACCCAGGAACTTCTTAGACTGTGAAAGAGCCATTATCCCACAAGGCACTCCCTAGTTAAACTGAATATAACACCTGACAAGAAAACACAAATGTGCTCACCACTCACTGACTTTGAGTTTAATAATCCTAAATCAATCAAAAAATATAGATTTTAATCCTGCAAAAGTGCCCCAATTGTTATAATTCAGTTCAGAAACTCCAAAATGTTTTATGAAGTCCACCTGGATCATAGTTTTGCACTTTAAATTTGGCTAGGCTAAGCATAATACGTTTCACTTCAACCATGATTCAAATGACCCACTAGGGAGTTTTTATCAAATAAAATTTATTTAAGAATAAAGTTAACATGTTTGGGAAGAAAATTAGCAATAACTTTTACCAGTTACGAACAAGAAAAAACAATCATGTTATTTTATAAACCTCAACAACTAAACATTGTTCCAATGAAACAAATACCACAAACAAAACCTTTGCCAGAGGTTTACCACAGAAAAGACCATTGCTCATGTGATACAGGAATTCAGTCCTTTGGTTGAATGTTACAGTTCTCTGGAGACACATACAGACAAGCTTGGAGTTAGAACAACTTCTCAAAATATCCGGGATACTCTAGTCAAGCCAACCACCAACAGCAGAATTTTCTACTTCATGAAGGCCAAGAATCTTGCTTCCAATCCACAGCAGAATTTCGAAAACAAGGGAGAGAGGGAAAGAAAAATACTTCTTTTCAGCTTGATGTCTAAAAAAAACTATCCAAAACACATGACCTACCACCTGTTTTTCTCCTAACAATGCAGGATCATAACACAACTCCCAGAACATACCCGAGGTCCATTGTAAAAATAAACAAAACCCTATTTAAGCCATTGAATCAGCAATAAAAGGATTTCTAGCAGCCAACTCGGCTACACTGAAACCAAAAAGACCTGTTTACAACTAAAGAGAATGTAACTAAAAAATATTCAAAGGTACACTAATGTCACATAAGTGATCACTTTTGTGATCACAGGTAGAGTAAGACTTTTTACAATTAACATAAACTTGGCTTTAGTCAAATTCAGCAGAAGATGGAAATCAAAAAAAATCCCATTGTACATTCAAAAACTAAGTTGTAAATTGCGCAAAACAGGCAGAATTAATGGGCCTATGGAATATAAGCTTGTGTCACCTTCATATAGATGAATAAAAGAGCTCCTTGTTACTTGAACCATATTGTTTTATAAATAGAAAAAAGAACAGGAGCTAAAATTGAACCTTGTTGGATATTCTTTTTAATGTTAAGAGGGCCAGAAACAAGTCTGTCTGATTCAGTGCACTGAATAGAATTAGAAAGGTAGTTCAAGAACCACGCTAGACAACCCTTAGTAGAACAAATGACACTCAATCTTTCCATAACATCTGTGTCTGGAATGAAAGCATGAGTTGGGCCTGCAAGTAATCCTTTTGAAGGGAATATGTGCTTAGGTTTGCCCATTAGACATTTACAGTGGAAAATTTGCACCTAGTTTGCATTAACCAGCAGAGATTCTCGGCCCAAGCAAAGGCAATACACTGCAGATTTTTTAACAACCATTCAACTGATGTGAATCTATTTAGCTTTTCACTGAGATTGAGGAAGTGTGAGGGAAATTGTGATATTTGAAAAAGTAATCCATGCTTCTTTTCTTCCTAGTAAGAGCAAAACAGATTCTTTATAAAGATTCGTACAACTGGAGCCTTCAGATGAGATAACCAAAATAAAGCTGTCAGCATGTACTTTGTGATTGAGTGAATAAAAAATATATTGCCTCCCCCCACTCCACTACATACATAAAATATGTTGTCAGCACTTTGTTATGTACAGAGTCCAATTTCGTGATGTACGGTTAATTCAGATTATTAAGCCTCACCAGGATTGGTATATGAGCAACAAGACATGCAAATGGTTCAGTTTCTAAATATTTGCCTCTGTGTTTTTTTAAGTTTATCTCTTGATATGTGACAAAGGCAGGTCACTACATCCCAATCTGTGACCAGACTAATTTCCTAGGTTTCATTTAATTGGAAATGCACTACTATTTCTGGTTTCAGCTACTTTGCATTTCTCAGTACTGGCAGAGTGTCTTGTATGGTTCTCTTGGGGAGTGAAGATTGAAGCTGACCCAAATTGATGCATATTCAGAAAAATTAATCACATCAATCATTGCTTTCACTAAAATTAGAGCTGTAGATTTGGAAAGCGCCATTCTAGTCTAGTAAAGAAATCATGGGCCAAACCTTCCAGTCTCTAGATCGTCAGAGACTGGATATGTGATTGTAAGTGCATGTCGTGGAATATATGAAGTCTTGATGTGTAGACTGACATGAAATTGCCTGGGATTTTTAAGCTTGGCCATTCTCCTGGTCTCCAGAACACTCTGTGAAGATCTGTGATACTGAACTGGAGTGAGAGATCAGGGATAGATCTGTAGGATTACCTGGATAGTCCCCCAGGAAATGTTAGACAAATTGAAACCTTATCTTAACCCGGGTAACTCCATAATTGACTCCTCTATCTATTACCCCTTGATCCCCCAACTACACTCCAATCACTTGCCCAAACTAGCGGAGGTTATTCACAAAATCTCTACCTTCTCAACCTTGCCCCTCACTGAGATGTGGTGATACTCAGGTAAAATCAGCACCAATCTGCTGAACAAAATAAGATGAACTATTTTATTATACTCCTTCACCACAATTATACCTTTACAGATATATACAAATAGTAAGGATAACACAGTTAATAAAATTCTATCCCATACTCTAACGTTCTCAATAAGTACACAGTCATGTGTGGAATTTTCCAATAGTTTTTCCAAGTGTCAGTCTCAGTGTGAAAACTGATAAGAATCATCAGTGTGAAAACTTGTCATATATTTAGTCTCCTGAAGGAAAATTATTTTTCCATAAATTTCATGCCATTCTCCTGATGGTCTACCTCTGATTCGTTTGCCCCTCTCCAACGTAATTGCTGCAATCAATGGGATGCACCATTTAAACAGCTCCCCGCACTTGTTCCAAGAGCAGTTGGGGGGTGACCACCAAGAAAACAGCATTAGGTTTTACAGAGGAAGCCCTCAGCAAACTTCTTGATGGAGTCGAGCAGGGGCGGGAAACTCCTCGACCTTCAATTGGGCAGATGTTCACCAACCTGGGAAGCTGTGAGCACTCATTCACTCCATTAGAGGATGGGGCTGCAGTATCACGAGAAAACAAATGACCTTCTTTATCCAGGGTAAGCCTGACTTCTCATGTCTCCACTGCACCCCATTACATGCTCCTTACACCTCTCCTCACAGGGTCATAGCATTGGTCATGTGCTCCCACCCTTCCCATAATCTCCTCAGTAGCTTCTGTGCTCTCACATGCCCGCTCCCACTCACTTCCACACATGCCATCCTTCATTCCTACCTGATGTGGCACAACTCTCTGCTACATTCTTCCTATCTGTCTCAGTGTAGGACAAACCTGAGCACACTGGTATGAATGGACACACTCATTCGGACTGATGTCAGACTCAAGACCCTAACCCCATTCAAGGAACGAGCTCTTGCGCTGGCTGGTGAGGAGCAGGAACTCCTCACAGCCAGATAAAGATGGAGCCAAAGACACAAGTGAACTCTCAGCAGTCATGTGAGTGAGCTTCCTCTTATCATTCTGTCCCTGTGATGATTAAAGCCATCTCGCTTTCCTTGCAGGTCAATCAATCGATCAGTCTAGGCCACCCTCGCAGCCACTCTGTACCTCAGACCTGAGCAGTAGCGAGGGAGGCAAGTACCGAGGAGATATCACAGCTGGCATCTGGAGGAAACCCATGCAGACATGGGGAGAATGTGCAAATTCCATACAGACAGTGACCCAAGCTGGGAGTCAAACCAGGTCCCTGGTGCTGAGAGGCAATGGTGTTAACCACTGTGCTTTACCAATTGTTCCTTGGATGGAGAAGGCAAGATCTGGAATCGATAGATGCAGCATTTCAATTAAACTTGTTCCTTGCTACTTGTTCCTTGCTGCTACTTTACAAGATTGTACTTTGAAATTCTAGAAAATTTATTGAAAGCAAAGTAACAATGATTATGTTTCCGTCCTGGGCAACACGATCCTGTAGTGTGTCAAATTCTGAATTCACTGTATACATACCAATTGAAGCAAAATGAAAACATGTAGTTATGGTGCTGAGGCGAGGGATTTTTGTGCAATCACAGTGTCTCCGAGAAGGGCTAATAACTTCTGTAAAATGGCACTTTTTACAGATCTCTGATCCTTCAGTAACTCTTACATCTGTGTGTTGGCAGTGAGGCTCAAAATCTTCCTCCACTCTTTGCTAGAATTGAATAGTATTTTTCAGATAGGTGACAGGATGTACAACAGCAGTGATGTTATTTTTGGAATCAGATTGCCTTTTATCAAATGTCACTAATGTAGACACTGTCTCATCTAAACTTGATTGATCTGAGCTAGAGAAGCTCGAACTGCTCAACCTTTTCACTCATGCCTTTTCATTGACTGTTCCTGTCATAGTAATGATGTGGATGTGCCAGTGGGGGGGTTAACACAGTAAGAAGTCTCACAACATCACGTTAAAGTCCAACAGGTTTATTTGGTAGCATGAGCTTTCAGAGTGCTGCCCCTCCATCAGGTGAATGGCACCAAATAAACCTTTTAGACTTAAACTTGGTGTTGTGAGACTTCCTATAGTCATAGTAAGTCAGAGATCTACGCCATTAATGTAGACACTGCCTCATGCAGGCTGTGATTCATCTTGGCTGGGATGGTGTAACAACAACTTATACTTATATAGCACCTTTAATCCAACTAAATGCCCTAAAGAGCTTCATGAACTTATTATAAAACAAAGCATGACACTGAGTCACATTAGGAGATGTTTTTGAATCATAGAATTGGTACAATACAGGAAGGGCCATTTGGCCCATTAAGTTTGCACCAACAAGAATTTCACCTAGGTCTTATCCCCGTAACCCCATATATTTACCTTGCTTATCTCCTTGACACTCTGGAGCAATTTAGCATGGCCAATCAACCTAATCCGCACATCTTTGGACTGTGGGAAAAAAACCGGAGTACCCGGACGAAGCTCACACAGACATGGGGAGAATGAGCACAAGACAGCCTCCTGAGACCAGAATTGAACCTGGCATTGTAGGCAGTGGTGCTAACCACTGTACCGCATTACCATCTGTATTAGGTCAAGTGATGTAAACTTGATCAGAAAGGCAGGTTTGAAGAAACATTGAAAATAGGTGCAGGAGAAGACCATTTGGCCCTTCGAGCCTGCACCACTATTCAATATGATTATGGCTGATCATGCACTTTCAATATCCCCCTCCTGCTTTCTCTCCATGTCCTTGGTCCCTTGTCGTAAGTGCCACATTCAGCTCCTTCTTGAACATATCTAAAGAATTGGCCCCAACAGCTTTCATTGGTAGAGAAGTCCACAGGTTCACAATTCTCTGAGTGAAGAAGTTCTTCCTCATTTCAGTCCTGAATGGCTTACCCTTTATTCTTAAACTGAGACCCCTAGTTCTGGACTTCCCAACATCAGGAACATTCTTCCTGTATCTAGCCTGTCCTGTCCCAAAATCCAATCCCATAGAAATGTCTTCAAGAAGAAAAGCAAAGTGGTAGAAAGGTGTAGGGTGACCTTCCTGACTCAGAAATATATTGCCATACCTTTGCAGTCACTGGTCAAAATTCTGGAGTTTTTCCCCTTATGGCTTTGTGGTAAATCTACTGCAGTGATTCAAGAAGGCAGCTCACCACCACTTTCCCAAGGGCAACTAGAGATGGGCAATAAATACTGGCCTAGCCAACAAAATCCACATTCCACATGTGAATTAAAAAAAAACTCAGAATTTGGGGCCTAGATGACTGAAAGCACCAGTCACTACTCACAGTAGCCAGCTGCATGCCTAGTAACTAACAAGGTGCTTCAGGCCACTTGCTGTCATTGTAGTTGTGCACCTAGTGTGATTGCAGCACTGGTGAGCTGCAGGGTTACAGCAGCAAACTAAAAATCAAAGAATAAAGAATACTGTTCAATGGCATGCAATCTATCTTCCGTGCATGTGACCTTAAAAAGGAAAGGTTAAATAAACCTACAATTCATCAACAGTCCTTATGGTCTCACCTTGATCAAAATATCTTTCCTGTTGAGAATTTGATCTGTTAATTTTTAATAATTTACTGGGGCTTTCAGTTTTCCTCATGCTGTTTCTATGGAATGGCTGCTGTTGCTATGCAATATTGGTCATACAAAGAGAACAGAAGACCCTCCCACTGATCACACACTCAGTTAAGTAGCGGTTAGAATGATTGAGTTATTCCAAAGTGCCTGTTTGAAATCTACAGTAACAATTCCAAATGAAAGTGGCAGTTATCATAAAGACATCAATTATTCCATAATGAATGAGAAGTTGGCACTGTTGCTCGTGAATGAGGATTTGTGTAATTTTGAATCCATTGTTGCTGTGAATGAAAGTGATGTCTTGGGTGGGGGGGCAGGGGAATGGGATAATATTGTAAACATTGAAAAGTGGGTAATTTTTTATGCTTTTCTTTTACCTAAGGTTCTGAATAAATGAAAGATGTTTCCTATTTTGCAAAAGTACGTGCTTCGATGCTATTCAAGTATTCATACACAAAAGTTTACAAGATTGTTAAAAAGCATATGTGGATTCTGGGCGTTCTAAATCAAAGTATGGAGTATAAATGCAAGCAAGTACAATCATTGGTTAGATCTCAGCTGGAATCTTTTGGGCACCTATTTTAGGAAGGATGTTGTTGTCTTGATGCAGGTGTGGAGAAGATTCATGGAATGATATCAGGGATGTGGCAAAACTGGGAAAATTAACATTGTTTTCCTCAGGGTAATGAAGAGTTAGGGAAGTTGGAGCAAAGTGTTCAAAACTGAGTCAGATTTTGATTGCAATCACTGGTGGAATCTTAAAAAATGGCAGAGTTGTTTTTGGTGTGAAAACCAATGTGTTTCTCTCTCCAACACTTCATCAAATCCTGACAATCACAAAATAGCCTATGTGTCTGATGTACTCTGATGTAGCTTATGCTCAGCAAGTTTTTTTTTTAAGCAACACAGCACGGGAAACAGGCCCTTCGGCCCAACGAGCCCACGCCGCCGTCATACTATATAGTAGCAAATACATTATCCTATTTTAATATTCCTATGTAATAATATATATATTATTCCTAATATGGAAAATTTTCACCATAGGGACAATTTGTTTCCCAATCAGCCTAACAGCGAATTTTTGGGTTGTGGGAGGAAACCGGAGTGCCCGGAGAAAACCCACGCAACCACGGGGAGAACGCGCAAAGTCCCGCAGACACCGGCCCAATTCCAAGTGTCTGCACAGCCACATCGATAGTCTCTGAGCTGTCATGGTGCCCTTCAGATGGTCCACATAAAGCACTCATTTACGACATGAGGTACCAGGCAACCCATGAAGCAACATCCAAGAGCTGTACCCGCACCACCTGCCGAATGCATGCTCAAATTATGGACCGAATTACCTGTGGAAAAAAGCCGTAGTTAAACAGTCCTGATATATCCCTCTATCTGCATACCGCTCATGTGGCTGTCCAAGAGACCCTTAAACAGCCCCAGCGTGCCTGCTCCCACCACCTTACTCGGCAGTGCATTCCACACCCCCACTACACTTTGTGTGAAAAACTGCCCTCTAATATTCGTCCTATACATAGCCCCCCTCACCCTATGGCCATGACCTCTCGTCCTATCCATTTCTAAAGGTGGAAAAAGTTTACCTCCATTTACTCTATCTATACCCCTTATAATCTTATACACCTCTATGAGATCCCCTCTAAGACGACGTCTTTCAAGGGAAAACAACCCCAGTCTATTTAATCGTTCCTCATAAGACAGTCCTTCCATACCAGGCAGCATCCTGGTAAACCTCCTCTGCACTCTCTCCAAGAACTCCACATCCTTCTGATAGTACGGAGACCAGAACTGGGCGCAGTATTCCAAGTGAGGCCTAACCAAAGTTCTATACAACTGCAACATCAAACTCCTACTCTTGTATTCTATACCCTTTTCTATGAAAGCTAACATACTATACGCCTTTTTCTCTATTTTATAGGCATATATATAATATATATATATTATATATATAATATAGGCCTATTTTATAGGCAAGATAGGTCCTTCCTATTTTGAAGGACCTCTATTTTATAGGTCCTTCAAAGGACCTTTGAAGATCGAGGCCCTTCAAACAGTTTAGCCCCCAGGCAATGTGCAAGAATGAGGGGGCTCAGGGAGAACTGTTACAGCCCTCAGCTACATTCTCCGCCAATGCAGAGATACTTCCTTGGGACTTAGATCTAGATTAAACTGGGGATCAGTTTCTGAAGAATGTCTCATTGATGTGTCCTGCAACAGTCAGGGGCAGGGTTGGCCCAGGTCACCGACACTTGGAGGGCTGAAGGAGATGAGCCATCTGCTCAGTACCAGCAGCATGATGAGTCTCTAGAAGCAGCAGACAGCTGGAGATGTAAGATTCAGCCGTCACCCAGCTGATTAAATGATGGAAGAGTCTGTCCAAATTCTGCCTGTATCATGGTTCTGATATGCGAGCATCTGAAGTCCACCATGGGAAGGCTGGTGATCACCATGGAGATCTTGGTCCAGCAGGATTGCTGGATTTGTGCTCAGCCTTGCCTTCCATTGCAACACCCAGGATGGGTACCAGCAGGATGTAGGCAACATGGGCATGAGGCACCTTGACCTCCCTTTGAGTGAACCTTCTCCCAAAGGAGCCTGGCCAGAGCCCTTAGGCACCCACAGGAAAGACAAGCATCAGTTGGATACCCTGGGGTTTTCCTCTCAGCGCAGCAGCCACTCACAGTCCCCTCTACCTGTCACTGCATCTACTCCAGCAAGTTAGGCTGTTGAGGATGTTTCTGTCCCTTGGCAGGGAAAATGTGACGAAGGAAGGGCGGTGGACGTAGTGTACATGGACTTTAGTAAGGCGTTTGATAAGGTCCCACATGCAAGGCTTCTGGAGAAGGTGAGAGGGCATGGGATCCAAGGGCTTTGGCCTCGTGGATCTAGAACTGGCTTGCCGGCAGAAGGCAGAGAGTGGTTGTGGATGGGTCTTGTTCTGCATGGAGGTCGGTAACCAGTGGAGTGCCCCAGGGATCTGTTCTGGGATCCCTGCTGTTTGTCATTTTCATAAATGACCTGGATGAGGAAGTGGAGGGATGGGTTAGCAAGTTTGCCGACGATACAAAGATCGGTGGTGTTGTGGATGGTCTGGAGGGATGCCAAAAGTTGCAGTGGGACATAGACAGGATGCAAGACTGGGCGGAGAAGTGGCAGATGGACTTCAACGCAGATAAATGTGTAGTGGTCCATTTTGGCAGGAATAATGGGATGAAGGAGTACAATATAAGGGGTAGGAGTCTTAGCTGTGTTGTAGAGCAGAAGGATCTCGGGGTCCGGGTCCATAGGACTCTTAAATCGGCCTCGCAGGTGGAGGAAGTGGTCAAGAAGGCGTACGGTGTACTGGCCTTCATTAATCGAGGAATAGAGTTTAGGAGTCAGGAGGTAATGATGCAGCTCTATAAGACTCTTGTCAGACCCCAGTTGGAGTATTGTGCGCAGTTCTGGTCGCCTCATTATAGGAAGGATGTAGAGGCTATTGAGAGGGTTCAGAGGAGATTTACAAGGATGCTGCCTGGATTGGGAGGCAGGCCTTATGAAGATAGGTTGAGGGAGCTGGGACTCTTCTCACTGGAGAGACGTAGGTTGAGAGGCGACCTGATAGAGGTTTATAAAATGTTGAGAGGAATAGATAGGGTGGACTCTCAGAGACTATTTCCCCGAGCTGAAATGGTCACTACGAGAGGACACAGATTTAAGGTGCAGGGAAGCAAATACAAAGGAGATGTCAGGGGTAGGTTTTTCACTCAGAGGGTGGTGAGTGAATGGAACCGACTGCCGTCGGAGGTTGTTGAGGCAAACTCACTGGGGTCTTTTAAGAGACTTCTGGATGAGTATATGGAAAAGAATAGGATAGGGGGTTATAGATAGATCTGTGGATTGGTGGATGTGATCGACGCAACTCGTGGGCTGAAGGGCCTGTTTGTGCTGTATTGTTCTATGTTCTATGTTCTATGAGACCATCATCAGGCCCTCACATTTCTCCAGAGGACATCACAGGTTTTATGGTGTAGCAGTCAACAGGTTGCCTCCACCTCTGCTGTGGATATCGAGGTTGCACTTAGGCTTAGCATTGGGATTAGGAAAGTTAAAACATTTTGATGTCACCTCTGGTTCACTGGTATACTTTCAATGTAAGTACTTCGCACTTTTGTGAAATCATTTGATAGGTCTGTGAATATTCTGGTCAACTGAAGGCATTGTGAATTTGTATTTTAGAATCTTCTTTATCAAGGTTTAACCATCCTGTGAGATTACTGTGAGATTAACATTCATGAAGTTACCCTCAATTAAACTAGTCTTCGTACTCTTGTGAATTGTCCTGGGAGATATATTTAAATCTTTATTAGCAGTGTATGATAGAACAGTTTCTGACTCTTCTTCCTCAATGAAGTCAGTGAATCTCACATTCTGACTATCTCCGTCCAGAAAAGAACTTGTCAAAATGTAAAGAGTACTGGTGATCTTCTTTATGCAACAATGTGTTGCAGACTGATAGAGGCCACACAGGCTGCTTGTTGATTCCTGGAAATGTCCAGAGGCAAAGAAATTGAGCGCTGCAACAGCCTTCAAAGCCACTCCCTTTGGCTGTCATTTCCTACCACTTTTATTCGTTTACTGATCATTTGTTTATTGTAGAAAGGGTATATGATACAGCTTTCACTATTGCCCGCATTCACCAAATTTACATTCCTATCTTATATTCATTCATGACATTAAGACAATAGGTTGTAAGTATCCCTTTAACGGTGCTAATGGAAGGATTGGCTTTCAATTACTGTATAGTTGTGCTCTCACAGCAGAACCTTGCTAGGTGGAAATTGAGATGAGTTATAGCTGAAACAATGACTTATGCCAAGCTTTAGTAAAGCTCCAATCTGATAGTAGATCCTCACTGAATTTTCATGATTCATATCATATAAAAAGCTCCGAATAAAGCCAAACTTATTCACAAATGATGTGACACCATATTAAGGATGGATATGTGGTGGAAACCACATTGATGCAAATAAACAATTATTATTGACTTTTGGCAGTTATTACGGTGCAGTGAGATTAATCCTAAGGAAATGCAAAGCTTCGTTTTAAACTGCTTTATGGTCATTTTTTGGTATTTCTTTGGATATTCACTAATGTTAAAATTGATACACAAAGTGAAGTTTTGCACCTGACAATAACTCAGATCTGGTACCTCTGTATTGTTTTATACTGTTAATGGTTTTAAACAATAATTAATGTATAATAATGGGAGGCTCACCTTTCACTCTAGCACTTAATCTTTCTGCTGCTGCTTGTGGTAGGAGATCTGCTGTTATAGTATGTAATGCTTGTTGTTTTATACCATCCTCACTCCTTCATCATAATTCGTCTGCAACTGCTCTGTGATGTCTTTCATTCATCCACATCTATGTCGCCTCATCTTTCTGTTGCCCTCCAATTTGTCCGGTAGAAGGAAAATTTACCTATCTATATATTTAAATACAGTATACAATTACATATATAATAACATGGCTTGGTAACTCTGATCCTTTTATCTAGTCTTATGTTGCTGTCTTCAAACACTGGTCCTTCCAGAAGGAACAGGTGTCTTTCTTGCAATATTTGCAATTCATGGCAGTCGCTACGTTACTTATCAATCAATACTTTGGCCTGATGGACTTCAGTAAGCAGTGCTTCATGACAAAGGAAATATTTGTTTTCTAATGTAGCTTAATATTAATTTGATGATTCACATTGCAGCTTATACTCAAGGTCAAAGATAGCAAAATGACAATTACCAATAATGTGAATGCACTGTAAAATAATTTGTAATGTGATTTTTCCTTATCTACATTTCAGATTCATTTCAGGTTATGTAATTGAATCCATAAAAAAGCGATTTACTTTTGTAATGTTTCAAAAATGGAAATTTTGATACTGTTTTAATAATGTAATCCGTTAGGAAACAAGTGAGTTTGCCCACAATTGTGCAGCATATTAAAATATGTATAATGTGATTCATAGGATTAATGTGAAACAGATACTTTTCGAAATACAATCCACGTCATTAGACATGGTATAATGCCAACATAATTATCGCTTTAATAGTCTATTGATTGTTTTCACTGACTGTACAAGTAATGAATAAATTGAGGAAATTAAATCCTATGCAATCACGTTCATCATTGGCAATTAGCAGCATTCTGTACTTCCGTTTCATGGGATGGCTGTTTTCAGTTTAAGTAAGAGACATTTGCTATGTTTTAAAAATAATACTTCATAGATTACCTTAAATTATAGTTACTGGAGCACCCTAGAGGTAAAGAAACTGGAAATGACAAATCCAAGGAGACCCCTACTTGTCAATGAATAGCAGAGGGAGATGAAGATCAAGATAGCTCTCATCAATCTGAAAAAAAATTGTCAAATTTCTAACAAATTTTATTTTAAACTAAAAAAAAATTTAAATGCACCACAGTGCAGGTCATTGGAACATAGAAATAAGGATAGGGATTCT
Organism: Sphyrna mokarran; assembly: GCA_024679065.1. Classification (NCBI taxonomy): domain Eukaryota; kingdom Metazoa; phylum Chordata; class Chondrichthyes; order Carcharhiniformes; family Carcharhinidae; genus Sphyrna; species Sphyrna mokarran. The sequence continues at coordinate 55,443,480 of JAGIQG010000006.1, read as the reverse complement.
GCACCTCTAGTTTTTTCTGCTATTCTATTAGATCACAGCTGATTTTTACCTTAACTCCATTCACCAGCCTTTGTTACACATCTCATTACATCCTCAACTAATCAAAAAGTATTGATCTCAGTCTTCGTCATTTCAATTGACACAACATTGACAGCAGTTTGGAATGGTAATTCCATATTCCTTTGGGTGGGAGTCATGGCAAGTGGAGTCACTTAATTTAGCAGAAGGCAAAGAATCTGTTTCCCGACAAATAAACTTTTGGGATTAATTGTTGGAATTCTGTTTTGCCACTTTCAATATGGGTTAAAAGCAGGTTAAAAATGGGGTGAACAAGTTCAGTAACACCTTTTACATACACTAGCAATCTTATGCAGGTTCATTGAAAAGCCACTTCACTAGAATCAAGTTTGCCCTCCAAATTAAGTTAAAACATTCAATTTCATGACTGCACATTGTTGATGTGTGCCTCGTAAGCTTCACTTCCATGATCTTGAGATCCAAAGATGTTGCATTTTCCTTCTTGGGGACCTCGCATAACTTCCCTTGAATACCATTAGCAAATGCTGTACCAAGGCTGGACAAGAGAGATAGGAAAAGGCTGGAACATTCAGGGCATGGGTAGGGCAGATGGGAGGTCTGAAGGCTGGACAAGAAAGGCAAGGTCATGAGGGAATGATGGGGAGAAAGACTTGGGAAAGTGGGGGGCAGGGTGGTGAAGGTCCAGGGAATAGCAGGGATGGGATACACAGAGTATTTGGGGAGGGGAGGTGAGGGAACTACTGTCTTAGAAGGTGGGATTGGTAGTGTTGGTTGTGGTGTGGAGGTGTATCATGATAGGGTGGGATAGATAGAAGGGAATGGAATATCATATTGAGTGGACCTCTGGTGATCGGGGGAGAGTAGAAAGTGAGGGAGGGCGTTTGAAAGATGATGTGCAGTATTTACCAAACTGACCTTGAACATGCAGTTAGTCACCTGTTGAGGTGAGAGGACAGCATTTTCGGTTGGGGGCAGTTCAATGTTAGCAGAAGGGCAAAGGGAAAAGTTACCTAAAGGGAAACTAATAATTACATGGCAACTGGATGTCAACAATGCTCAGTTATGTTCTTCTCTGTATTGTTAAGTCCAGATTTATCATGAGTCTCATAACATGCAGTTCCCAAACTGTTCCCACTTACCATCAGCTGCTGCCAGAGGCAGGGAGGGAAGTTAAATGTTTCCAAGGGGCACTGCTGGTGGAGGGCAGGCAACTCGTGACTCCAAATCTCTATTCTTCCAGATGAACGGTCATGGCTGATAAAAGATCATGTGTTTAATCTCTCTATGCTGCCAAGGTAATGGTAGTTTCATCATTCTGCCTTCAGCAGCCCCTTGTTCCTGCATAAGTTTGATACCATTATGAAGCTGTGCACATTGATCCAGACTATCTGCCTTTCCCTTCTCCTCAATCTCCTCCTCCTTCTGGCTGGAAGATGTGTCTCCCACAAAGTTGACTTTCCTCATGTTGTTTAAATCAAATAGTTTGAGTGCAGATGAGGCACTCTGTGTGAATTTCTGTTGGCTAATTTAAGCCTTATAACAACAAGATACACTAAAATCACATCTTGTCATAATGACCGATAACCCTACTCACAGCAACTTGCATTGCTGAGGTCAAATAAAAAAAAACAACTGTTGCATTTAAACCCATCCTTACAGTCAACCATTGTAAAAAACTTGTTCCTCACCCAACGTTTTTCCCACTCTCTGTCCATATAATTGCATCTGGCATGAATTATATCAATTAATTGTACTCTTAATAAGCTTAAATATTCAATGATCACCAATTTGAATATGGTGGGCATAGGCTTCTGATTGTAGAGCCCTCTACATGGTCTAGTCATGCATTCTGCCCTGATAAGTTGGGAATATGATCCACTATCACCAATGCTAATGATGTATTGCCACTGATATGGTCCTGCTTGTTTCTGCCACATCTTATTTAGCCCTTGGAATGGAACAAAACTCTGCTCTATTTTGTTCTCCCCAGTTGGAGATCTACGGAGATCCTACCCTGGCTTGAGCTAATTTCCAGGGTCTCTTTCTGGAGTTGTCTGGTAAATTACAATTCTAGTAGGCGAAGTTCATATCTGAATATTTAATGTACTCATACAAAATTCCTGGCTGCATTACTGTTACATAATTGTTTGATAGAAAAACTTGAGTAAGAACTATGCCCATGACTTCCTCAGAGTGGTGATCTCCATCACATTGCACTCTTGATGGATTTACCCTCACTGTGATTGTGAAATTCCTGTCTTGTCCAATCTTCATCACTTGGGCTGGGTAAGGCAGGAGCAGAGAAATGTGCTCCCCACCAGTCCCAATCCACCCTTCTTCAGAAAACCTCATCAACGTATTTTTCTATTCCTTCCTGCCTTAAATATTTCTCAAGTTGCTCTTAAATTTACTTGTGTATTACTTGAGCCAACCATTACAATTCTATCGAGAAATGAAGTCCAGTGCTTTCTCTTCTTTTTCATATGACCTTACTAACTTGCATCACTCCTTTTAGTGATTTGTGTATCTTTGCCTCCAAAGTATCTGCTCCTCCACTCTATGTGGCCATGTTATTCTTTCCACCTCACTATTTGAAGCTTCTCAATTACATTTCTGTTTTATTAATGTTTTCCTGTATTTTATTACAATCCTTCTCTGTGGTAACATTTTTTTATTAGGAATTTGCTGACAGCAGATTTTCAATATATATGTCTTTGTTCAGTGTATTATACAGACAGGCTGAGTGAGATTTTCCAGCCAAGCTCATCCCAGAACTGGAAAATCCCGAGATCAACAGGCCTTTGCATGATCCACCACCTCGTCCATTATGATTCCTATGGTGGGCAAGACAGGAAAATTCCGATGGCTGTAAATTCAATTTATGGTTCTTTCATGTTTGGATAATTAGCAGTAGTCCATGTTAATTTTGTGTCAGGGCGAAAAGCCAGACATGCGGCTATTAGGGTCCTTTTGTCTTGAATTGGATTCTCGAGTAGATTTTAGTTGGTTAAGTTCATACGGAGTTCCATCCCCCAATTTCCTCCAGTGAGATGTCTGCCAGAATTCACCAAATGGGAGACACCGGTGGATCCTGGGGAAACTTACACCATGCAAGGCCATGTGTCAGGGGTGGCTCTTAGGTCAGGAGTTCCTGGTTGACTCAGTGGGACCCAGCTCTTGACTGGAGACATGTCACTGAGCAAGATTGTCTGCATAATAAGATAGATGGACTGGGATTCTAGATGAGGAGAACAGACTTAAGCAGGAGCTTGGTGCTTTTTTTTGAGATTGACTTTCTTACACCAGAAGCTAAAGAAACCCACAATAGGATCTGTTGAAACAAAAATAGAAAATGGACTCAGTAGATCTAGCAGCATCTATGAAAACGGGAACAGAGTTAACATTTTGAAGTGGATATGACTTCCTCAGAACATAAGACATTCATTCTTAAAAATGCTAATTCTGTTTCTTTCTCCACTGATGCTAGCAGACCTGCTAAGTATTTCCAGCGTATTGTTTTTATTTCAGATTTCTAGCATTTGCAGTACTTTGCTTTTATTGTAGTGGTGGTGGCGGGGGGTGGGGGGGTGGTGGCGGTTCTGGGAATGCCCTTGATGAAGAGCAACCAAGGACTATTTGGTCACATGGAGGCATGCACAGGTTGGATGCATGCCAGCTTTATGTAAGTGAAATGCCGGAGGGTGTTGGTAGACACAATCTCGGCCTAACTGTTGAATTGCAACACATGGACCTTTGGGACTTAGAAGCTCTATAAAATGGTGAAATTTTCTAATTTTTAATAGTATCATTACAACCCAGTGAGAAACTTAGAACCAACCCCAAACTGTAAAGCCTAAGTTAATAAATAGGAATCACCTAGGATGAAACAGAAATCACAATGGTTTATTCAAAAGCTTACATCTCTGTTTTTCAGAAAGGGCAACCTGGGATTACTGGGGGTCAAATTAAATGCCAAAGGGTGCAAAATGTGTTGGTAAGACTTATCACCCATTATAACCCATCCCATTTTCCTTTCATTGAAGATAGGATCCATTGCCATCAACTTCGCATTTCTTACGAAATTGAATTTCACCTTCATTGAATATATGAGCCGTCAATTATTTTGAAGGTAATTTATATATCTTCATAATTGAGACATGAAGAACTGGGATTTTTGCCAGAGCAATCAGTAGTTTTGGAAAATGAGTAATTATTTCTATCCATTGCATAAGGTTCTAGATTATTGTAATGCTGCATTCGGAATTCAGGATTCTATAGTCATTAACTGCAGGGCATGGGAATTGTGTTCATTATAATTATTGTTCTCTCAACTTGGAGAAATGTGTTTTTGGCTAGATATAGTGTTTGGTCTCAGCCTCAGGCTGGTAAGTGCAGAGTTTTATGAAAGTCTATCTGCCTTACATATCACTTTTGCTCAGCAAAAATATTTTGTTCAGTAGCGTCTGACTGCTAGCCAGGCTTTAATGTTGGGAGACAACAGAGAAGAGCAGAAGATTCTTCTAATGCTGTAAAAGGTCCTTTTGAAACTTACGTTTGAAGTTATGTTATACTTATTGTAAAATCTAATCACAATAGAGCTATTAGGCTTGAGTTACTCAAGCTAGTGGGACAGTATGGTGGCACAGTGGTTAGCATTGCTGCCTCACAGCGCCAGGGATCTGGCTTCCATTCCATTTTTGGGTCACTATTTGTATGAATTTGCACTTTCTCCCCATGTCTGCATGGGCTTCCTCCAGATTCTCTAATTTCCCACAGTCCAAAGATGTACATGTTAGGTTGATTGGCCATAATAAATTGCCCCTTAGTGTCAGGGGGTCCAGTAGGGTAAATAATTGGAGTTACAGGGATAGGGCGTGGATGGGATTGTGGTTGGTGCAGACTCAATGGGCCAAATGGCTTGCTTTTGTACTGTAGGGATTCTATGATTTGCAGAGCATCCTGTATCATCTCATATTCAGATAGATAATGTGACTCCAAGACTATCACAACCTGAAACGTAGGGAGGAATTTTACATTCTACGACTGCGAGAGTCCCCCACTTTGTGGAAAGTATTATGTGGTGTGCTGGCATTGGGCACAGTTCACTACATCATTACACTGGGTTCAGATAATACCATATGTGGGTGGGTCAAAAACTTTGGTCAAATATCAAATTAAATACCTACTAAGGCAATTAACAACTCTTCTGACTGAAATATTACAGCCAGAGGGCAATACTATACATTCAAGGTCAGATTCACATCATAATAATAAAATAACTGAAGAGGAGTCACGTGGCTCCGAAATGTTAACTGTTTCCCTCTCCACAGATGCTACCAAACCTGCTGGGTTCTTCCAGCAATTTCTGTTCTTATTTTAGATTCATGTCAGGTGGGAAACACATTTTATGAAAGATTAGCTTGTCTGGACAGTTTTCTAAATTGCAGCTCAGAGCAGAGTCTTCAGCTTTGCAATTCTGAAAAATTTCGCTGTATAAAGTGCTCATTTTCACAGGGCACAATAGAATTTCAGACATTTTCTCTTCAGAATGACTCTTCTCTCTCAGAAAGTGGTCTTCTGAAACCTTATTTCATATTCTGTCTGTAAGCCAAGGGGAGAGAATTCAACTCTCAGACACAGATGAGAATTATACTCTCAGTAGAAGACACAGCCTCCAATGAGGAGAAGTGGAGGAGGAAAAGGAGAAGGGTGAGAGGGTGGCCAAGTAGGGTCTGAGTCTGCAGGATGGGACAGAATAGCACCAGGCCCTTGAGGTCAGGAAGAGTCTGGAGAGCCTTATTGAAAGCATAGAAGACCAACAATATACAGGCAGTGATTCAATTGCCTGCAAATGACTGAGACTCAGGACCAAGATGATTGAGGCTTTCAATAGCAATTGTTACATCCCTTTGTGAGATGCTGGTTGCAAAGATTTCGTCAGCCTGCCTGAGGCCCTGTCATACTGAAGTTCACTGTGGCACTGAACTTTTTTATGATAGACTCTTTACAGGCTTTACAGGGATAACCCAATGAGCTCCATTGCAACAATATGTTTATTGATGCAGTGTTTGGGAGAGTGGACAATTACATAGCATTTATCCTGTGAGAAACACAAGGAGTGGAGCAGAAAGCCCCATCTACAGCTCTTACCTGAATTCTAAACTTCCTTGATTGATCAAAGCAGAGACTACATTTCTGTGGGTTTACTCCAATGGAAATATAAATGTTATTTATGCTTATTTTTCACTTCTATATGTTGTACCACAATCCAAAAAAAAGCAGGATAACCCTTCAAGTACAATGAAATTGCCTCCTAAGGTGACAGCATCAGATTGCCTGAGATATAAGTAGAGAGTCTTCATCTCATGATGTAGACTCTTTACTTATAGATTTAACATTAGCCCTTTGTGCTATATTAAACAGGTGTAGAACAGGAACACAGCTGCAGATCTATGAGGCTTACATTTATTCAACTGTCTTCTAGTTTTGAAGCTTTTGGTAATCCTTGGGAAACAGGAACCAGAAAGCCATCATGCCCAAATGTTGCAATGTTGGGTGTGTAGAGAAAGGAAGAGGTGGTCATGACCGCTATAAAATTACTTTATGCTTTTGGCTAGCTTTTCTCAGACCTGCCATGTGAAGGGGAAATCCAGGTGACCGGATTCAACATGAAGTTCTTCAGGGTGCATCTGAATGCACAACAAGCAGAATTACTGGCTTGGGTCACTGTCTGTGTGGAGTTTGCACATTCTCCTTGTGTCTGCATGGGTTTCCTCTGGATGCTCTGGTTTCCTCTCACAGTGCAAAGATGTGCAGGTTAGGTTGATTGGCCATACTAAAAAATTGCCCTTAATGTCCTGAGAGGCATGGGTTAGGGGGATTAGTGGAGAGATATGGGAGTAGGACCTGGGTGGGGTTGTGGTCGATGCAGACTCGATGGGCCAAATGGTCTCTTTGTATACTGTAGGCTTTCTATGATTTCTATGAATTACAGAAAAGGTGACACCCTGGCAGTCCTTGATTTCCTTACGATACTCAGAGGAGCAATCCTGCCAGCCTGGTCTGCAAGGAAATCTAAAATAAAACTTATGAACTTTTAAGGACTCTCCTGGCAAAAAGTCAACACTGCCCACTTACTCTGGAGTTAGATTGACACTCACACCCTATTTACATTTTTAAGATGGGACCCGGCTTTGTTCCTCGCCTGCTCAAGACAGCAGATTGCTACTTGGACACGCTGGCAAGGCAGTGGGCTCGGAGGGGGTAAGTAACTACTTATTTTGTTTGCCTCCATCCTTCTCACCTAGCATAAACCAGGTAAAAATTAAAACCAGGGCAGCATCTCTTAGTCTGGAATCTGTATTTTAATTTGGAGCTACAATATTAGATTGATTCCTTGGGGACAAATTGATGTAAAGATATGAAAATAGGCTCACAACTGACAAAGTTCACCTCGGTAACAATCAGAATACTGATAGACCCTTCATTTTTGTGATGATGAAATATTGCTGGTGTGTTAATTTCTGTTCTGGAGGGTTGATTTTTACAATATTGGACAATATCCAGGAATATGGAATAAGCTGAATTTGTATTATTTCCAATTAACATAAAATATCAGAAAAGTAGTATCACCGGATCTCTTTGCAACTTCCTTAGCATGAATTATAATAACAATAACTGGCCCAGAATTCCAATGATGTAACAGAGACAGAGGCTGGATTTTTAGTTCCCACGGGTGGTGAGAATGGAGACAGATGGGGATGAAAATACTAACATTGGATGGCCAGTCAATTTCTCTTCATTATTCCTGGTGCCAGAGTGTTTCAGTGGTGAGTGTAACCCAGAGAATCTGCTGATCTAATAAAAAACAAAGGTCATTTAGAGCTCCTAGAGGACCATGTTCATATTTTGATAGGATACAAAGACTGTACTCTGTGTCAGGGATAGACCAGCTGCAGGGAGGCGGCATTGGGTTTGCCCCATCAAAAGGAGAATGGCACAAAGGGCATTAGTCAAAGGCACACAGAGGCCACCAGGTCAGGGAAGGTTGTGGAAGGTCAGTAAATGCTTGTGGACAGGTATCACTCTGGTGGTACTGTGCAGACAATACGTTCAAATATAATTGGGAGGCCACTTAAGCATAAGAAAGGCAGCAGTTGACCATGGAAGCAGCATCTCAGATTCTGTGGTGACAAGAAACAATAATCTCTATTGAAAAGAAAGAGCCTGAAGCATTAAGAGGAGAGGGGAAAGGACATGTGGTGGGAAGAAAATGGAGGCCATACCCTCAGCGTGGGATCTACAGTAAAGAGCAGCATCTGGGTCTACCCAGGTGTTTTGGAGATGCAGCACCATAGGAGACTACAACTCTCCAGGCAGATGGTCAAAGAAAGGAATGCTGTTGTCATGGAAGGTCTATATTTGTCATGTCCTGCCAGTGATTGGCACAATAGAAAAGTACTTTTCTTCTATGCCATAAGCCTTTCTAAGTTTCTTTTGAAAACGTGAACAATGGGATCAATGGTACATTTTCTTGCCTTCTACTTCGTGTTTCATCCAAATCCCTCACTCTGCCTTCCCAAGCCCCCTTCTGCACATCATCCCTTATACCAAATTACCTTGGAGACACATCCTCTCTAAGAACATTGTCAAGTCCTCATGGCATGTTCAACCACTGACACTCATCCTCATCCTTATATGTTGTCATTCCTCTCCCTTATAGTCACCTTATCCATCTATTCAAAAAATGCCATTACTCCCTCTGTCCCTCAAAGGTCTCTCTCTTTCTTTCTCTCTCTATCTACAGAAGAGAGTGTAGAACACAAGACAGGAACAGAAAACAGAGGGATTGCTTTTCATGTACCTCATTGCTAACAAGAGCAAATAGAATTTTCTGGAGGGTCTTCCCATTGGAAAAAGAGTGATGGGGACCTCCTAGTTACCTAGAGACAGTTACATGATACACAACATTCATTCATATTGACTTGATGACAGCAGCAAGTAAGATGCAATCAAGTGCATGAAGATGATGTTCATGTTTTTACTTTGGCAGTATCTATACATGTAGTTTATCTCTCAACAGGGCCTTACGCATCCATCAGGAAATAGTACACATTACTATTTCATCTGTTTACTCCTCAAAGGAGATCACAGGACTCATACACCAGTTCAGATACTCACCTTAGGTGGGATTGGGAAGAAGGTTCTTTCACCTGTTGACTCACACGTTATAAGTGAGCAAGAGTAGATGCTGGAGACAAGGATACAATGGAGAGACTGAATCACAGGGCCCAAGATGCTCCAAGATCTGTTTAGCTGGACATAGATATTGTACCTTGGTAACTATTGCCTCATAAGATACTTTTGTAGTGGCAACAATGAACACTTGCAATGTATTGGCAAGTGTTACAGTCACATTTATGGAAAGATTAGTAGAATCCATCTCAAGGATGTGTGACTTAATGCAGCAGACTTTTGAGATGATGTCTTCCCATGGAAAGACTAATCACTTGCATGGAGCATCAAAAGTGGCAATGACATGAATACAAATATACTCTCACTAATAGATTGCTGACTATAAATCCTGTCAAATCATATCGGTGCTTTGTCCAAAGGTAGATCCTTGACTCATTGTCTGTTGAAGCTTCATCCTAAACCATTCTTGGCAGTTTTTGTCAGTGGTGGTTTGCCATTGCCTTCAACAACAGGGAAGTGGGAGGAATCAGGTCCTATGTCCAGCTTGATCAGTAAGAAATCTGACTGCCTCACAGCACCAGGGCCCAGGTTCAATTCCAGCCTTGGATCACTGTCTGTGTTGAGTTTGCACATTCACCCCATGTCTGCATGGGATTCCTCCAGGTGCTCCAGTTTCCTCCCACAGTCCAAAGATGCATGCGTTAGTATGACTGGGCATGCTAAATTGATCCAGTGTCAAGGGATTAGCAGGGTAAAGAATAGAGCCTGGTAGGACTGTGATGTGTGCAGACTTGATGGACCAAATGGCCTCCTTCTGTACTATAGGGATTCTATGATTCTATGATAAGTCTGTACTCCAAATGTTGCCTCGAATCTTGAAAGCCTAGTCTGCCCTGCAGAGGTGAAGGGGCAGCAGTCTTTGGTGGGGTCTTATAGATCAAGAGCATTGCGACATAATAATCAGGGATCAGCAGGTCACCTCTAACTCTACTGAAGCCACTGGAATTGTGTATTGTAGAAGTAGTAGGAAAAGAAAGATGAAAGATTTGCAGCTGCACTCAAGTAAATGCACATATTGCACATTTTTATGATATTAAGAGCAGAATTTTCTCTTTTTTTCAGTGTCAACTCAAGTGGAGAAGGTGGCATGGAGCCTGTCGGCTGCACTGCTAATGTTTCCAGCCAAATGTTTGAACACTCTGAAGAAAGGAATCATGAAGACGGGTCCCACATCGTCAAACTGGCAAGACAGATGCTGAAGATACAAAAAGTCAAACTGGTACTGATGTTAAATAATTCTGCATTTTAAGCAAAAAGCACAATAATACAACACCATGCTGATTAACCCAGCAGAACTGGATCAACATATAATTTAATATACTAAATAAGATTTATTGTAAATATACATGTGCATAGTAAACCATTTGGTGAGATGCAAAGGAGTGTTCTGATGTACATCTATTCATTTTTATTTTATGCATTTCAGAGGACATTGCTAAATCAGTTGAGATTGAAGACACATTTGTATATGAACTGCAGACAGTAGGCATAAATGGTCTTTTTCAAATTGATAGACTGTGGATAGTGGAGTGCTAGAAGGTTAGCACTGTCAGCCTCAGCAATTTACAATCTATATTAATGGCTTATATGAAGGGACAGATAGTAATGTATCAACGTTTTTTGCTGATATCAAGCTAAGTGGGAAAGTAAGCTGTGGAGTGGACACAAAGTGGGTATAAGGACGTATTGGTAGGTAACCATCATGTGGAATTTGATTTGATTTGATTTGGATCTGATTTATTGCTGTCATTAAACATACAGTGAAAAGTATTGTTTCTCGTGCACTATGCAAACAAAACATGCCATTCATAGAGAAGAAAACAAGACAGTGCAGAATGTAGTTTTACATTCATAGCTAGGGTGTAGAGAAAGATCAACTTAATGCAAGGTAAGTCCATTTGAAAGTCTGACAACAGCAGGAAGAAGCTTTCTTGAGTTGGTTGGTATGTGACCTCAGATTTTTGTATCTTTTTCTTGACAGAAGAAGTTGGAAGAGAGAATGTCCAGGGTGCGTGGAATCTTTACACTAGCTGCTTTGCTGAGGATGGGAATTGTAGACAGAATCAATGGTTGGGAGGCTGGCTTGTATGATGGATTGGGCTACATTCCCAATCTTTTGTAGTTCGGCAGAGCAGGAACCATACCAAGCTGTGACTGAACCATAAAGCATGCTTTCTATGATGCATCTGTAAAATTTGATGAAAGTTGTAGCTGACATGCCAAATTTCCTTAGCCTTCTGAGAAAGTAGAGGAGTTGGTGGGCTTTCTTAACTATAATGTTGGCAGGGATGGCCAAAACAGATTGTCGGACTGGTTGGTCTCACAACACCAGGTTAAAGTCCAATAGGTTTATTTGGTATCACAAATTTTCAGAAAGTTGCCTTTGCCCTTGACTGCTGAAGTCAGGATCCCCATCATTGAAAATGGGATTGTTCGTGGAGTTTTCTCATACAGTGAATTGCTTATTTGTCCATCATTATTCACAATATGGCAGGGCTGCAGAGATTAGATCTATCCATTGGCTGTAGAATGGCTTAACTCTGTATTTACTTGCTGCTTAGGCTGTTTGGCACATGAGTCGTCCTGTGCCGTAGTTTCACCAGGTTGACACTGATGCGCCCAGTGTTGCTCCTGGCATGTTCTCATGCACTCTTCATTGAAAATTTGTTGGAAATTGTCTGTGCATTGGAGATAGGAAGCAATGGATGAACCCCTTGACATCTTCATGCAGACACCAAACTCCTATTAAGAATCATTGCTCTAACTGGGGTTTTATGGAGTTTTATCTTGAATCATAATTACCTATTGCTTTATTATTAATTGCTTCTTGTGAAGGAACATAAAATAGTCACTAGGGTATCGAGCTTGTGGAACCACCTTTAATATCCAGTCAACCTGCACCCCCAAACAGCTCTGTTTTATCATAGCATCAGACATATTTTACCTCAAAGTACAGCTACTGCTTTTATGTCTTAATAGATGACATTGAATTCCATCATTTTTAGAGCTAATGCTCATATGTTTTCTCTTTTTTGAAGCTGATATTGTGAGGACTTTGCAGGAGCCCAACAGGAAGGGAAAACAGAACAGCAGGAAACTTGTTACATCTCTCCTTCTCTTCACATTAAAAATGCAGCAGTAAGAAATAGAAAGCAGTAACTAATGCCAAAGCCATTAACACCATAGACTGCCCATAGAAATTAGTCCACTCTATGATGAACCCCATTGCTTACAGTGACCAATTCAGATTGGTTCACTCAGGATAGTTCAGATAATCTAGATGTGAAACTGATACAGACAGGTTCACAACTCACAAGAATACTGGAGAATGGGATATTGGAAGTGGAGTTTCCACATCATTGGATTTGACAATTCATTTAATGTGATAACATTGGCAGCTCAGTAAGCCAATCTTAACATGACATGCTGATGAAGAATTCAGAGATCATTCATTATTTTCTCTGTCTCTCTGTGGGACAGTATACATCATAGAATACTACAACTCGAACAGGCCCTTCGGCCCACAAGTTGCGCCAATCATACCTATACATACTAGGCCATAGAACTATCTGTAACTCCCAATCCCATTTAATCCCATGTACTCATCCAGAAGTCTTTTAAAAGACCTCAGTGAGTTTGCCTCCACCACCACCGACGGCAGCCGATTCCATTTACTTCCCATCCTCTGAGTGAAAAACTTATCTCTAACATCTCCTCTGTACTTGCTGTTTAGCACCTTGAACTTGTGTCCTCTCATAGCGACCACTTCAGCTCTGGGAAATAGCCTCCGAGAATCCACCTTATCTATTCCTCTTAGCACTTTATAAACCTCTACCAGGTCGTCTCTCAACCTTCTCCTTGTCAGGGAGAAGAGACCTAGCTCCCTCAAACTATCTTCATGGGGCATGCCTCCCAATCCAGACAACATCCTAGTCAATCTCCTCTGCACCCTCTCAATAGCTTCCACATCCACCCTATAGTGAGGCGACCAGACTGCAAGACAGTACTCCAAGTATGAAACACAAGGAGGTATATTTTAAGTGTACTAGAGAGATAGTGATTGAAGGCCTGGCTATGAGAGAGAAAATAAGAAGTCTGACAACACCAGATTAAAGTTCAACAAGTTTATTTGATAGTAAATCCACAAACTTTCCCACAAGTAAACCCAAAGTTTGTGAGTTTACTGTCAAATAAACTTGTTGGACTTTAACCTCATGTTGTGAGAATTCTTACTGTGTTTACCCCAGTCCAATGTCGACATCTCCACATTATGAGAGAGGAAGTCAAGGTTAGTTTAGTACAGGACAGCTGAGAGTAAATGACCTCTTTCTAGAAAGTGGAGAAGTTACATGAGCATTAGGGAATAGGTGCATCTCACTGGAAATTTGTCTTTTGCTGACTCAAATATTTCATATACAATTCGTAAATTTATGGCTTTCAATTGGCTTCAGGATCTTAGAGTACATTTCAGTATATCTCTGAAAGGTATAGGAATGTACAGCATATGCGAAATGATAGTATTGAATACTCACAAGAAGGTGTCTATTGCGATGATGGTTAAATCACACAATTATTTAAATAGAAATAGGTGGTATTGAGTTACCTTTCAGATCACAGGGAATGTTGAGATCTGTGTCATTTGTTTACTGATAATGCTGAATTTGATGAATATCTACTATGGAGATCTACCATTGACCTATGGCAATCATAAAGTTTATCTTTAGGTAAATTAGGCGACATTCAAGAAAGCCATATATGAAGGCTTGAGATTGGTGGACTGAGATAAGGTGTGTTGTTCTGCGCTTTCTTATATTCAAGTTGTGGAAGTGAATTTAATTGCATCATGTAAGTAATGGGCTAACATATGATAAAATGATGGTGTGACTAATGGAATGGAAAACTTCCTGTCATAGTGCCTAATGTAAATGATGCAAAGAGCACATCCTCTGCGATTTCTATAGTGTTTCATACCCTGATCCTCTATGGAAATACAAAGGTTTATGCTCAGCCTATTGCATCTATTTCTTTTTATGCTCTAGTTGAGGCATTCACAAATTTACAACACACGTCAACAAATTAAGTTAGTTTCAATTAAAATACATTCAATTGCTCTGAAAGACCTCATCATGGCTGTTGCGTTTCCAATTTCTGTTGGCTCAGAGGAGATTGTGGCCAGAGTCTCCATTTCCCCTTTCTCAAGATCAATTGGAATACAGATGTTGTTGTTGTCTTGGTGCTATATAAATGCAAGTCTTCTTTTTCTTACTCTTCCTTGTGCCCATGAGCAATGTTATTTTGATGTGTAAAAGGAATAATATTAATGCTATTTAATATTCTCACACCCTTTCCTATTCATTTTAGTCACCCTTTGCCTTTTATAATGGAAGCTTATAACCCTGTCACAACTTTGATATGAAAGGCGATGTGTATGGATAAAATGAGCCAGAATGATTTGAGAGGGATCAAGGTGACAGAAGGATTACACCTGCAAATTTTGTGTTCACTGTATCAGCTCAGGGGTTAATGCAGATGTACATAGGGCATGCATTTTTCCCTGCAATTGCATGGAACTAATCAGATGTGGCACATTGTACCTACTTTTTGCTGGCCTCATCAGACTATTGAACTGTTTCTGACATTGCAGGACTATCTTTGGAGTCACAAAGGTTCTACTTATTAAGAATGCCACTTCCTTCCAAATTGCTCAAGCAATACACTTTGCAGGATTTTACTCACTAATCCCCAAAAGGGAATCCCTAGTTTAATCACAACATGCAGTACATTGTGATTTGGATCAGGCAGGTGAAAGCACCAAATATTGTACTTAATAGAAGATGCTGAAATATATACACTCCGCATACAAATAATTAGGAATGTACGAGGACATCATTATACCTGAACACATCTTGAACAGGCAGATCTTTGAAGGATATCCATCATGTCATGAAATGGTAATTAAGATCTCAGCAGATTTTTAATTTCTTAACATAAGCTTCATCAACTTGAAATATTACAGTAAAATGATTTATATCAAACCACCTAGGCCCAAGCGAACAATCAATTCAAGTTATATTATTATGTCTCAGAACACTTCGTGCAAGTAGATTGGGGGGGATTTATGCATCTCATAATGATGAAGAAAAAGGTGGTGGAGGTTTAAATTCTTAAAAATGAGAAACACCACCCCAACCCATCATGAACGTGCTTCCATCTGATTTCACTGGGAAGGGTTGGGGGTCAGGTGACCAACTTGCTCTCAAGAGGACGGTAAGACTTTATCATATTTAAATTAGGTTGGGTGTGTTCGGTTTTATCAGCTGTTCACATTTAATGGCTCAAAGGAGCTGCAAATCGCTGGAGTCAGCAGCTATATGCAATCCCTAGGGCTCATGACTATATGTTGCAATCCACCTACTTCCCTATGATTGCTTAATGGCTGCATGATCCAACATTGACTGGCTATTGCTTCTACCCACAATTTTCTTGCTTCATGTTCTCTTACCGAGTCCATTCCTACTTCCACCTATGATCTTATCCTCTATGATCACCCCTTCCCTTCCTTTCCTATGTGGTTTGCAGCTTTTGGCCTTCTATTGCAGGCTTTCCTTTCTGGCAACAGGCCATTCTCTTAAACTGGCCAGCAACCAGGTGAGAAATGGAGCAAATACTTCCAGTGAGGTCTTCCTGTTAAATTCCACAGGCCTTCTACATCCCCTGCGTTTCTGCATTTCCTGAGTCTCCAGTCTCTACACCTTCCTTATCATGCCAACATATAGGACTAATTTTCTCTACCTTCAGAAATAACTCATATTCTGCTCTTTCTTTTAAAATGTACATTAGTGCAGGGATAAAGCAGACTTTAACTTCTGCAAACTCGAAGGAAGGATATTTCTCCAGATGTCTTATCCACTTCTTTGGGCAAAAAGAACTATGAACAAAAATCTGACATTTCCTACTGTACAGAATCAGAAGCAAGAAAAGCTGTTGCAGAGCCAACTTATTACAGAAAATTACATTGAATTTATAGTACAGATGCAGACCATTCAGTCCAGCTGGTTTGTGTTGGTGTTCATACTCCACACATGCTTCCTCACACTCCACTTTATCCAACTCTTCTATTCCTTTCCCCATCACACATTTATCCAGCTTTCCCTTAAATTCATCTATGCCATTGGCTTCAGTTATTCTTTGTGGTAGTAAATTTCACATTCTAAATGATTTCAAAGTAAAAAAGTTCCTCCCGAATTCCCAATTGGATTTATTGGTGGCTATCTTATCTTTATGCCTCCTAGTTTTGAATTATGTTTGTTTTGTGCGAGTTTGTACAGTAAAGATTCCTTTGGTATTCCAGTTTAATCTTGGAGTCCTGCTGCTTATTTTCTTACACTTGATTCTTCCATGCATTATATCTTTTAAATGATTAAGGTCTATCAAGGCAAATACTAAGAGGTCCAGTATTTTCTTAACTGTGAGAATAACAATGTGTCATTTGAACAAAGAGCAAAGAATAGTTCAGCACAGGATCAGGCCCTTCGGCCCACTAAATCTGTGTGACATAGATGCCTCTCTAGTCTAGTATTCTCTTGCCTCTACGTGGTCCATATCTCCATATTCCCTGCTTATTCATGTATCTATCTAGATGCTCCTCAAATGTTGTTGTAGAATATGCTTGCACAATCTACTTTGGGAGCACGGTCCAGGCATTCACTACCCTCTGGACAAAAAAAACTTGCCCCTTACATCTCTTTTAGACTTTCCTCCTCTCACTTTCAACCTATGCTCACGTAAGTAATTGACCCTTTGACACTGGGAAAAAGACTCTGGCTATCCACTTTATCCAAGAGTGTCATAATCTTGTAAACTTCTATTGGTTCCCCCCTCATTCTCCAACACTCTAATGAAAACAATTCAAGTTTGTTTAACCTTTCTTCATAACTCATATCTTCCAAACCAGGCAACACCCAGGTAAATCTCTTCTGCAACCTTTCCAAAGCATCAACATTCTTCCAGTAGTGCGGCAACCTGAATTGTACACAATACTCCAAATGCGGCCTAACCAAAACCTTATACAGCTGCAACATGACTTTCTAATACCTATAGTCAACACCCTCATTGATGAAGGTCAGCAGGCCAGAAACTATCAAAAATATCACCAACATTTTAATTCTCAGCTTATGAAGATAGTGGAATGCTTAAATTTGGAACCAGAAAACAGAAAAATACTGAAGCAATTGGTGTACAGTATTGCACCTAAGAACTTATTTTTATATTGCAACTTTGGTACATTCTCAGGTCATGAATGAGGAACCAGATTTGTGTGTGGTTTGAAAAAATCCAGTCAAGGTTATTAAACACTCAAAATCTTGTGTTTGAGCTTATATTTGAGATTGCTTTTGCCATGGAGCTGGCATCAAAGAATGCTCGAGAATTTTGATCTAAGCTAGTGACTAGTACAGTCAGAAGATTTCTGTTGAATCTAAAGCCAGGAGATTGATCAGCAGATTGTTGTTAATAGAGGTTTAATGACTTGTTTTGGCAATTGTATGGCACAAATATGTTCATATAGAAGTGCCAAATGTTTCAACTGCCAGAAGAAAGGTTGTATTGTAATTATTTACTAAAATGAAGGCCAAAGCAAGAAAATAGTGACATTACAAAGGTAGAGTGAACAGTCCTGAAGCAAATTCAGAGTAAATCATGATCGGGCAGCTAGACTTATATAGTGAACAACAGATTTTAAATAAAAGAGTTGATAAGTCAATAGTATGTCAACATGTGTGTCAACATGGCTACAGATTACTCAGTAGAGACACATACAAGAGAAAATTAATTGATGTACCTCTAACTGAGAGCAGATTACAATGGAAAACCTACTCTGACATGGCGCTAGAAACATTTGAACAAAATGGAGTGTAACACCCAATATAAGAATCAGGCCCTTGAATTACCAATTACTGTAGCAAGATACATCAACAAAACAACAGTAATAGATAAAGATGGGCTTCGTATGCTGAAGTAAGACTGGAAGCTAAAGCTGGATTTTATATTGCCTTGCCAATAGGTTTGAAGGCAGGAAGATAATGTAAAATCCAGGAGTGAATTTCCCACCACCTATCTGTCTTCCACTACCGCCACCACAATTTTACTCATGGCGGAGGAGGTGTTGGACAACTCACCCATCGATGGGCCAATTGAGACCATTATGAATAATTAGTTCCCACTTAAGAGCTAATCAAGATGATGGTTGGAAGTGTGGCAGGCCCAGAGATTCTCTCTTGGTTCCCTGAAGAAATGGAAGTTGGTGGATTCTGCTGATGAACTCATAATGGTTTGCTCCATGGAACAACAGGTTTCTGGCTTTTTCAGTCGAAGATGTGGGGAAGCAGCTTAAAAAAAAGCTCCCCATTTGTTGCCTGAGATGAATTTTTGGGGTGGTGTTTTTTACAGGAGTGTTTCTTTCCTTTGTGGTCTCTGTCCCAGACTGACTCCTGGGTTGCTTAATATCTGAATTAATGAGATGTTTCCAATCATAGGCTAGTTTCTTTCATGAGACCACAGTATTGGTGTTCCCATTGTATGCAGAAATAATTCCTAACAACATCAGCATGGACAAACAATGAGCTTGAATCTCAGCTGCGTACCACTTGTTATGATTGAATGGTTTTCCCTCACCCCTTTGTGGTGGAATTTCAATTTTCTGATGCTATGTCTGAATTACTACCGTATATCAGTGTCTGCAAATATTTAGATAGTGTTAGCTCCACAAGAGATTGGTTGCTTGCCAATTTTTCTTCAATAGACTGTCCCAAAGGTTGTTTACATTTTAATGTCCTCACCATATAAGCAATCCACATTCAGCTTCAGGCAGCTTTTGCATACAAAATGGGAAGACCGCCTGACCCCTGGACTCCACTTTATATCAAGATAAGTTGTCCTTTTATATTCTACTTTTTAAATGTGGAACATTCATTCTTTTTGTTGATCACAATGATGTGGGCATAACATCATAGGGGGATTACTTTTTTTGTCAAGTTTTTATTTGTCAATGGAATATATTTGTTGTAAATTATGACATTTTTAAAAAGTGTTCATTATTACTTATTTATTGTTACACCTAATGTAATTTGCAATTCTATTTTAACCAACCTGTACCTCATACCTATGATAATTGTCTAAAAAGAAAGCATCCTTCAACTGTTAATTTAGTGTGTATAATCCACCCACTTACAACGGATGGAAAAGGGCAAACATTCTAGAAAATGGTGCTTTAAAGACAAAGTGAAGCGATTTTGATGTTGGCAACAAAAATAGTGAAATTGTTTTTGTACTTTATGTTCCTTTCAGCTTAATTTTTTTGAGATGAAAGAAAAGGATGAAAGAAGAAATGTAAGTGACATTTGATTGCACCAGCAGCAGAACTACATGTGTGCTAAAGAATAGAAACAGCATGCCATTATTTTACACTTCCCTAAATGTGAAGACCAAAAATTATGATGTACACAATCTCACACTGAATCTAACATCTTTATTGAGAACTTGTGGCAAAACAATTTCAATTAAATCATACAGTTACCTTTCAGATGGAGAATCAGAAATACCTGTAGGTTGGTTAGGAGTCAACTTTGACTAAAATCTTCACGCCCAGTTCACTGGAACACTTCCCATTGATATATATCTTCTATCTTCTTTCCTGAGAGTTGCTGTGTGGAACTTTTCAGAAGGTTACCTACAAAATATAATTTGTGAAAGAGTTCATTCATAGGCTTCTTTTCAATGTGGATTGGTCAGTTGCATGCATGGTTAGTTGTTGGTTGTGTTAATGTTTTTCCCAAGTTCTCCTCCATTTGGGTTAGTCAGACAAAGATATCTTACTATGCTACTGTAATTTCGTGTCTGGGCTCAATCAACCTCCACTGATTTTATCAAGTTTGCTGCAATTAACAGTTCTACTCAATTTTAAATTGCTTTACTCAATTCACCAATGCCAATTCACTCATGCGCCCATTGACCTCAATATTGCATACATGCATGACATGGTGATGAATACTTGACACACATATGTGGCACAGGGATGAATACCTGACATACATGACACAGGGATGAATACCTGACATACATGACACAGGGTTGAATACCTGACATCATTTCACACAATTTTATGTCATGTTTGGGTCAGGTGCACCCTCAACCTCAGAACATAAATTCAGGCCTTTGAACTCAGGCTCCTCTCTCCCTTTACACCATTACTGGTCCAGTTCATATTCAGATAAGTAAAGTCCCCTATTTTAACTTATCCATCAAAAATCTGCCTAACACAGCCATGAATAAATTCAATGACCTAGTCTACACTAGCCCCAAGGAAAGAATTCTACAGACTAATGATTCCTGAGAGAAACAAAATATCTTCATTTCCCTCTGAAAAGAGAGACATCTTATTCTTAAACTGAGTACTCTTGTTCTTGTTTCCCCCACACGAGGAAATATCTTCTCTACCCACTCTATGAAGTTCCCTGAAGAGCATACACATTTCAACAGATCATCTCTCTTTCTTCTAAATTCCATCGGGTATAAGTCCAATCAGCTCAACTTTTCTTCATAAGATAAACTTTTCATTCCTGGAATGTTTGAAATGCTTTTAATGCAATTAAGCAATTTTTCAACTAAGACTGCAACTGTATTCAGTATTCCAAATGTGATCTTACCAAGGCCATGTACAGCTGCAATAAAACTTCCCTACTTTTCTATTCTATTGCTCTTCCAATAAATATCAACATTCCACTCATTATCTTCAGCGAATATTCCAAGTAGTGTTCAAAATTGAAGAGTATTGATTCATCAGGCTGGTATAATGTATTGAGCAGGAGGTTTCCTTGCCCACATTTGATCTGATGACATGGGGTTTCATGAGATTTCAAAAATTGCCTCCTGACTGGTTAGCACCGTGTCACCACCACTGGAGGGCCTGTCTTGCTGGTGGGAAAGGATAGGCCCTTTGATGATGATGAGTCTGGGGTGTTAGCTGAAATGTTTCTATGAGTCTATTGCTTGATGAGTATATGGCACAGCTCCTCCAATTTTGGCATAAGTCCCCCGCACACGCTAAAGAGGAGGCTTTTGTAATAATTGATGCCTTGGTGGCTCATGCTGCTTTATTCATATTAGACATTTTTTCTAGTGTTTTGATACATTTGGGTTGCTTGCTGGGTCATTAAGGGCAGTTAAAAGTCAATCACATTGCTGTGGGTCTAGAGTCATATATAGGCCAGACCAGGTAAAGATAGGAGAGTTCCTTCCTGAAATTATATAGAAACATGGAATCATAGCATCCCTACAGTTCAGAAGGAGGGACCACAATCTCACCCAGATCCCTATTCCCATTTACCCTGCTAATTCCCCTGACACTAGAGTCAATTTCGCATGGCCAATCAATCTAACCTGCACATATTTGGACTGTGTTTTATCAGTGACCATATAACTTCTAACATGCAATTAGAACAAGCCTTATGCATAGTTTGTTTTCTGCAGTGTTCCTCTGGGTAAATGATCTATAGCAATTTTGTGATGGGTGTTCAGCAAATGGAAATCATATGAACTTTGAAATCCCCAGATTTGCTATCCAGTCTTGTCCATGTGTAAGTACTGTAAAGCTTTTATGTAGTTTCCAGCCTTTCATTTTTTTATAACTACAAATGACAATATCATCCTCCAATATGCAAATTCAATAACAACAGAAAATTAACACTCAGTTTGACTCTACAATGTTGGTTTTGACTTTAGATTTCACTAGCCAGTGAAGATAAGGTATCATGTCTTCATTCAGGAACCAATTCCTCATTTATAACATTGTTCCTATGGGAAAACCAGTTCCAACCTGTGACATTTCCAATTATAACAGAATTTTAGAGAATAAATTGTGAAGTTAAACCTGAAGATTATCTCTAGATGTAAATTGTATGTATTCACATATTTCCTTATTCCCCATTCCTCTAACCAATGTCTATCTCTTTCCACTCCCAAAATGTCAAAAGTTTGCTCTGTTCAATCCAGTCCTCAACAAGATTTATACATTGCTCCTCCCTACCTCGTTTGATTTGATTTGATTTATTATTGTCACATTGTGTTAACTTACAGTGAAAAGTATTCTTTCTTGCACACTCTATAAACAAAACATACCGTTCACTGAGAAGGAAATGAGAGAGTGCAGAATTTGGTGTTATAGTCATAGCTAGCGTGTAGAGAAAGCTCAACTTAATGCAAGATAAATCCATTAAAATATCTGACAGCAGCAGGGAAGAAACTGTTCTTGAGTTGGTTGATATGTGACCTCAGATTTTTGTACCTTTTTCCTGAAGGAAGAAGGTGGAAGAGAGAATGTCGGGGATGCGTGGGGCCTTAATTATGCTGGCTGCTTTGCCAAGGCAGTGGGAAGTGTAGACAGAGTCAATGTATGGGAGGTTGATTTATGTGATGGATTGGGCTACATTCACTACATTTTGTAGTTCCTTGCAGTCTTCGGCAGAGTAGGAGCCATTTCAAGCTGTGATACAACCAGAAAGAATGCTTTTTATGGTGCATCTGCAAAAGTTGGTGCAAGTCATAGCTGACATACAAAATTTCCTTAGTCTTCTGAGAAAGTAGGGCTTTTTAAATATAGTGTTGGCATGGGAGAACCAGGACAGATTATTTGTGGTCTGGACACCTAAAAACTTGAAGCTCTCGACTCTTTCTACTTTGTCCCCAATGATGTAGACAGGGGCATGCTCTCCTTCGCGCTTCCTGAAGTCGATGACAATCTCCTTCGTTTTGTTGACATTGAGAGAGAGATTGTTTTTACTGTACAGCTGACCAGATTCTCCATCTTATTCCTGTACTCTGTCCAGTCATTGTTTGAGATCTGACCCACTATGATAGTGTTGTTGGCAAACTTGAAAATCAAATTGGAGAGGAATTTTGCCACTGAATCACAGGTATATAAGGATTATAGTAGGGAGTTGAGAAGACAGTCTTGGGAGGCATGAGTATTGAGGATGATCATGGAGCAGCTGTTGTTGCCTATCCTTACTGATTGTGGTCTGTGAGTTAGGAAGTTCAGGATTGCAGAGGCCCAGGCCACGGAGTTTGGAGATGAATTTTGTGGGAATAATAGTGTTGAGATCTGTAGTTAAATAAGAGTCTGACATAGATGTCCTTGCTATCTACGTGTTTCAGGGTTGCGTGCAGGGCCAGGGAGATGTCTGCTGTGGACCTGTTGAGGCAAACTGTAGTGGATCTAGGCAGTATGGGAGGCTGGAATTGATTTGTGCCATGACTGATCTTTCAAAACACTTCATAATGATAGAAAGAAACACAGAAACCCACAGTGCAGAAAGAGGCCATTTGGCCCATCGAGTCTTCACCACCCACAATCCCACCCAGGCTCTAACCCTGTATACCTACATATTTATCCACTAATCCCTCTAACCTACACACCTCAAAACATTAAGGGACAACTTTAGCACAGCCAATCAACCTAACCCACACATCTTTGGATTGTGGGAGGAAACCGCAGCATCCGGAGGAAACCCATGCAAACACAAGGAGAATGTCTAAACTCCACACAGTGACCCAAACCTGGAATCGAACCCAGGTTCCTGGAGCTGTGAAGCAGCAATATTAATCACTGTGCTACCGTACTGCCCGTAATGATGGATGTCAGAGCTACTAGCCGATAGTCATTAAGGCATGCTGCTTGGTTTTTCTTAGGTACCGGGAGGATGATCATCTTCTTGAAGCAGA
Organism: Sphyrna mokarran; assembly: GCA_024679065.1. NCBI lineage: Eukaryota > Metazoa > Chordata > Chondrichthyes > Carcharhiniformes > Carcharhinidae > Sphyrna > Sphyrna mokarran. Next base: position 55,419,411 of record JAGIQG010000006.1, on the reverse strand, counting down.
TAGAACCTCAGATTATTGTACGGAGAGGTTGAAGGTGTCTGTGAATATCTCCGCCAGTTGATCCACACACTATCTGAGTGCCCATCTGGGCCAGTCACTTTCTGTGGGTTGACCTTCAAGAAAGCTGCTCTGACATCTGCAGTGGTGACCTCAGATATAGGTTCATCCAGGGCTTCCAGGGTGGAGAGTGTGCTGTCACTAATCTCTTGCTCAAAATGGGTATAGAATGCATTGATCTCATCAGAGAGGGGTGCGTTGGAGCCAATGATTGTACATGTCTTCATTCTGTAGCCTCTTATGTTTTGTAATCTTGTCACAGTCAGTGGAGGTTGGTGTGGCTAGCCTGGGATTCTAGTTTGGTCTGTATTGTCTTTTGGCATCTTTCATGGATCTCCTTAGATCGTATCTGGCTTTCTTATATAGATCAGTGTCGCCTGACTTGAACACCTCAGACCTGGACTTCAATGAGCAGTGGACATCTCTGTTCATCCATGGCTTCTGGTTGGGATACACACGGATTTGCATCTTTGGCACACAGTCTTCGACACACTTACGAATGAAGTCAGTTACTGGCTTCAGGCTGGTTGCCAAGTTTTTAAATACTGACCAGTTCACTGACTCCAAGCAGCACCATAGGAGATTATCCAATTCATTAGACAAGTTTAAAATATTTTATATTGTAATATTCTCAGTAAGCACTTGGCCCATGTAAGGAATGGGTGAAATGTGGTCATATACACCATACTCCTGAACCATGTGACAAATGCCACCCAATGCAACTTATGTGGATTTCTTATCAAATTCCCACAGGTACTTGTCACATTGTCAGCCAACTGGTCTCACTGGAACTCTCACTTTCATATGAGGTTTTCTGAATTCCACTCTCAAAAAATAAATTTGGATCTTCTCCCAAACAATGCTTTGTCTCACTTGCCTTCACCAAGGTTCCACATCCAGGATTTCAATCTCACCTTTCTGTATTCCCCTGACTTGGATTGCCACGTGCATTTGAGCTTGCACATAATCCATCAGGTACCCAGCCATACCAACAGAACTCTAATGCTTCACAGGCTAATTTAAGGAGGCACCAAACTTTTAAATTACCTGCCTTCTTACCTAGCCAACTTAAAATCTAATTTTTGCAGCTTTCTCTTTAAGACAGAGCCCTTTCTCCACTTTTATACTTTGTCACCTGACAGGATATTGTTCAACTTCATGTTCTTTATTCCTTTAACAATATTCTTCCTGAGACATTATTGTGTACTTTTGGGACTTTTTTGTTCTTGTGGGAAATTTGCTTTCTGAAGTTTCCTTTCCTGTGTCCAGTTTTTCCTGGCTCTAGCTTACAACTAACTCAGAAGTTCTTGCTATCCCAATGCAAGCTTCTAGTTGCTAAGCAACAGCTTAATTTTAAAAAAGATAATATTTTAAAAGTTATAAACCCTTGATTACAATGCGGGTAAAGTTCAAAATGAAACTAAATAAAGGTTTATTTATTACTAGTCACAAGTAAAGCATACATTAACACTACAATGAAGATACTGTGAAAATCCCCTAATCACCACACTACATGCCTGTTCAGGTCAAAGCACCTAACCAGCAAGTGATTAGACTGGAGCACTTGGAGGAAACCCACACAGACACAGGTAGAATGTGCAGACTCTGTAGAGACAGTGACCCAAGTTGGGAATTGAATCCCTGTCCCTTGTGCTGTGAGGCAGCAGTGCTAATCACTGTGCCACCATTCCACCCCTAACTTAAATTATAGACTTGCAGGCATCTCTGTCTAACGTGAAGCCAAACTAACGTTTTTCCTTTTCTTAGCACACAATACAGAAACGCAAAGTAAGCTTATACTTATTACTAACACACATAATACAAGTAGAATTATTTAATCTATCTCTATTTTCTAATATTCTCTCCATTCTGAAATCACTTGGATTCCTGCTCACTTACCGCCAGAGATTCAAAGAACAAAGAACAAAACAGCACAGGAAACAGGTCCTTCGGCCCAACGAGCCCGCATCACCACGTTGATGTTCCCATTTCTACCCATGATCCCTGTCATCCCTGTCTATGTTTATAGATCTATGCATTGGAACCAAATTTGAGGCAATTTAAGGAGAATTTGTTCTGCCAATCAGTCTAACAGCACATCTTTGGGATGTGGGAGGAAACCGGAGTGCCCGGAGAAAACCCATGCAAGCATGGGGAGAATGCGCAAACTCCCACAGACACAGGCCCAAATCTATGTATCTGCACTGCACAGCAATAGTCACTGAGCTGTTGTGTTGCCTATCAACTGGTCCAGTTCAAGTGTACACTAACGAAAAATCCAAGAGCAGCCTTCTCACGACCCATCGTGTGTATGTACCTTGTTAGACAACAAGCGGACCAAAGTACCTGTAGGATAAAACAAAAACATCAATATCATCGACAATTTACACACTTCCCGGGGAACTCCTAAGGCTCATGATCCCTATTTTAAATCAGTTTTCTATATCCCTCCATTCCCATTCTGTTCATGTGCCCATCTAAGTATGTCTTAAATAACTCCAGAGTGCCTGCCTCCACCACTTTATTTGGCAGCGCGTTCCATACCCTCACCACTCTCTGTGTGAAAAAACTCGCTCTAGCATCCAAATTATACCTTATCCCCCTCACCCTAAGCCCGTGACCCTTTGTGCTATTGAAGTCCATCCTAGGAAAAAAGCTTAACCCTGTTTACTCTATCTATACCCCTCATAATCTTGTACACCTCTATTAGATCTCCCCTAAGTCTACGTCTTTCTAAGGAAAACAGCCCCAATTTGTCTAAGCTCTCCTGGTAACTCAGACCTTCCATACTAGGCAGCATCCTGGTAAACCTCCTCTGCACTCTCTCCAGACTCTCCACGTCCTTCCGCTAGTAAGATGACCAGAACTGGACGCAGTATTCCAAATGAGGTATAAACAATGTTTCATACAACTATAACATTTTTTTCTCCCTTGCTTTCTATCATGAAGTTGCTTCCTTTTAATTGGTTTGGCTTACTAGTATTCTGTAGAATTATCAATCAATGTAGACACTGATTAGGCACTGGCAAAAACGGATGCAAGAACTATCATTTCTCTATTTACTGCAAGTTAGATGGTTCCAAATCAAACTAATCAAAGGAACTACGTACTGGCCAAACGAGATAATCCCTGATGATTAAATATGCAAAAGTTGTCAGTTACGCGAGAGATAGCCATTTGACTGTGTTGATAACTGGATGAAGCTTTAAAGATTTCTGTAAAGCAAGGCAATCATTTTGAATAACCCCAAAAAAGTAGTTTAGAAAAATATGATGCACAATTAACCCACTCCTATTGCTTCTGATATAAACAGTCTGTCAACTTGATGCTGCCCACTAATTGCTGCAGAAGTGCTATTGTGAATAGAGTGTCTGAGAATGCAGTAGCAAGTGCCCCAGAGAGGTGGGGTAGAAAGGCATCATATGGTTACAGCCTGGGTGACATCGCCTTCCATGGATTGGGCTTCCCATTGCTGTGGATAGACAAGTTCTTGGGATGCACTTGTCCTAATGCTAGAATTGGAATCAATGTATCTCCTAATTTTTAATGCGTGACCAATTTGCTTAAATATACACTGCTTTAAATTTTTTAAACAATTAGCATAAAGGGGCCAACTTGTGTGCAGATTGCATGGGAGCCTTCAGGACATGTTGCTTATAAGAAAGATTGTTTGTAATATCTACAGTTCTAAGTGAGTTATAGTGTAGTAAAGTTAATAATTCTCACTGATTTTAACCTACTGTACCCTGGAAATTTCCTTTGGGTTCCTCCACATAATAAAGTGACCTAAAATTCAAATTGTTTTCTCCGGTGAGCTGCCAGGCATGTCCTGCAGACAGGTGCAACTTGCTGGTTTCACAAAAAATAGGATAATATCCAATATTCGTTGTGCCTTAGACCTACCCATATTGGCCAGTTAGCAGCAGCCAATATCTAGGTTGAACTTCTTAAGGCTTGTCCAATGGGTTTTCTCTAAAATGTTAACTTGTTCATTTTGAAAAAGCTGATAATCGATTGTGTAGCTCTGGCTTGTTTTTTCAGAATTTTCTGTTTTTGTTCTTTATTCCTTCACTAGAAGAAGAGACAAACTCGCCAATCCTCTCCAACCATATTATCCTCTTTAGGACAAGTCCATATATAAGCACCAGATATTGTTGGTCTATTTATTTGGTTTGTTCTCAATTAAGCAGAAGGGGGTACACATTTACAACACCCAACAAGTTAGATGCAAGTAGAATCTACAGTACAGAAGGAGGCCATGAACCCATTGAGTATGCACTAACCACCATTCCACACATGCCCTATTCCCATCACCTCTCAAATTTACCCTGCTGATCCCCCTGATAGTAAGGTTAATTTAGCATGGCCAATCAACCTATCTCGCACATCTTTCGACTGTGGGAGGAAACCCCGCGGACAGGGGGAGAATGTACAGATTCTGCATTCAGTGACCTAAGGCCGTACTGAACCAAGATCCCAGGTATTGAGATGCAGTAATGCTAATCACTGTGCTGCTCCTAAGTTGTTTCACATTGAGATTCAAGAGCTGGATCTACAAATCGGAACAGTGTTTTCATGGAGTGACTGCACAGATTTCACAGGCTGATGCTCTGAACTCACGTATGTGGAATTATACCCGCTCACAGGCATTGAACACTTACTGATTTTACAAACAAAAGAAGCATAATGGGCGTATTGATTTTGTGAAGAACTTGTGCTTAGGCCAAATACTTACAGAGGTGGAATCATAATGGAAATCACTTATATTGTATTAAAAAGTTAGAAATGTAAAACCGTAAGATAGAAGGAGATGAACAAAAGCCTACACTTCAAATACAAAGCAGAATAAAAGACTGAATCTGAAATCCCATTTAATTTAAATTGTCAGAAGATTGAAGACCCTGTAGTGTGTGGGCTTATTGTTCCTTTAGTTATAGGAATATAATAGCAAATATTCACAGCCCACAGTAGGATTTGAATGTCACCTATTATATTAAATGACAGCATTCAGGAACAGACTGGTTTTAACCAGATAGCTTTTAGCAAAGCAGTTTTAATGACCTTTATTAATAATAAGGATCTCTTGTCTGTCAAATAGGAACTCACAATTCTCAACACATTGCCGTTAATATGAGAGGAATCTATCGCTTTTAACAAGACTATTTTAATAAGTATTGCAGTAAACGTTCTTGCAGATAATAATTTTTAACTGTTTGCATTCAGGTTATCTCACCCAACAATGTATCTTTATGTCATCTAACAAAATGAAATGTTTAATGAAAAATGTTTCTTTTCTCTGAGGCAACAATGTACAGATAATAGAATTCAGCAGTTATCGATTGGTTAAAGAGAGAATCAAGCAATGAAACAGTCATGGTTTGATGGTTTAATTTGTTTTAATCTGAAATATCCCAAGATATTATAAACTCAATACATTATATGAACCTATTCTTAATCAATAATTTGCTATACTTTTATGATTCTGTACATTTAACTCCTGTGTGAGATCTGCCTTCAGTCTCCTGTCCAGTGACCAGACCCTTTCAATTTTCTCTCCCAAAGAGGTTAATACCCTATCAACTACAGCTTATTTATCATGTCAGATAGCAGGATGAGAATAAGGTGGGAGTTGAGATGGGACAATAAGGCAGAAACAGAACTTCATCCTCAATATTCTGAGCAATGTCAAATGCTATGGATCTTGCCACCACAAACAGCCCTATGATGAAGTGAATCAGTTCTGGCCCCTCCTATTGTGAGGCACATTGTCTTTCAAGACAAAGAGGATGATGTCAGTGATTGTGTTGCAATGTGTTTGTATTGCTTTATCTGGAAAAGACATCGCTGGGAAATTCTCTGCATTGTAGGATAGATCTGATGTCCCTGCTTTAGCTAAATAGCTTGTGTGCCGGGAGAATGAATTTTGGGTGTGAGGCTGGCAGCATTGGCAGATGTGTGACGTTGACAATGGAGTAAGAGGCAATCTTCTGGCCTTGCTGCCCCTGGTGTAGATCATGCTGACCCTGGAGAATTGTGTGGGGCCTAAATCACCTGGCATCAGTTTGCAAATGTCCAGTCCCTTTCTAATGGTGGGAACTGAATTCGCCCTTTCTAGCCTCAAGGTCGATTAGCATATTTAAAGTAGTATGTAAATATGCTTAGCCCATTGGGTGCCAGATTCTCCAGCTCCTGGGATCTTTTGACCCTTGGGCATGGTGCAAAACTGATAAGAATCATGCTGTTTCCACTAGTGGAAATCAGGGGCCCAATTTTACTGATGAATTGCACCCATTTTTGGGCACGAAAAATTGGTAAAATCGGGCATGAGACGAATACTGTGATTTGTGCCCACCTCCGCGCCAATTCCCTGTTTACCAAGGCCCAAAAATGGCCACATGTATTTAAATTGATTTAATGGACTGCACGCCTAACCTTACTGGCATTTTCCCCTTTACCACCACATTCATTCATCCAGATTCAGCGTGAAACACACATGTTCCACAAATGTTTGATTCAGGCGCTCTGGCTAGTAAGGAGGTAAATGCTGAGCATCGAAGGTTCTCTATTTGTGATTGGTGGGATCGCTGCCACTCTGTCTATGATCAGTGAGGAGAAAGATGGGTCCGCTCCACTCTGTCTGAGATCAGTGGAGGGGATGGCGGGGGGTGGGGGGGTGTCCGCTGAGTCTAGAGAAGGCTGGAGATTATGGCTAGTGCCCCTGCAATTCACTTCCTTCAATATTTGTGAACACATCTCAACTGTTTCCAGTGCCTTATCCACTTTCAGTACCAACAGTCTATCCAACACTTCTTACTAGTCAATTTTGAACCTTGCTAGAAAAAGAATTTTCTTAACTGTTATTGTATCTGAAGTAGAATCTACCTCCTCGAGGCTCCTTGAGAACAAGCTCTAGCCACCGAAAAGGTGGCTAATGATTCCGGTAGGGAGATCACAGAGTGCAACTGAGGCAAGGTACAGGGAACCCCATGCTGCAACTTGTAATTTATTGGAGACTGTAGGAATGCTGAGGATGAGGTTCCGATGCCTGGACTGGTCTGGTGGAACCCTGCAATATAATCCCGATTTCAAGCACTGTTGCACAACCTTGTGCTGCAGCAGGGAACTGCCTTAAAAGGAGATGGATGAGCAGCGCATCTCCTCTGATAAGGAGGATGTCAATGGGGATGAGACTGAGGAGGTCCCCAAGTGTGATAATGTCAGCATGAGACCAGGGCAATGTCCAGACAATGTAAGGAAGTTGTCCTCATTGCTGCTAGATTCATGGAAGGTGATGAGGACACCCAGCAAGGCATCTCATTATTTTATATGGCATCTGTGAACATTGGACATGTGTCTGACAGATGGCAGTGCACATATCTGAGTGATAAGCCCCCTGACATACAGACACAATGGATGTCCTGAATCCTTATTTTCCATGAGGATGATGATGACGACGTGTATTGGGGACAGTTCATAGACCCTCACAGAGCTTCTGTCAATATTTGACTCTTGTCTGGCTGATGGCAACTCTCTTGCTCTCAGTGATTAAGCCAGTATCATGTATTGTAGTGGGAAAGCTTAATTTCTCCTATTCATTTGACATTCTTTTGTGAACAGATCCCTCGAGGACTGCAGTGTCACCAGAGACAGAAGGTGATGGGGAAGTGGCTGCAGCTGCACCTACAGGTGCAGAGAGCACACAGGGAGAATGACTGAACTGTGTGATAGCTGCCCATTTCATTCTGGCAGACATTAATTCCCATCGACATACAGGCATGACTGATGTGTTCAGTCACCGTGAAGGTACGCAATCAATGTGCTGGGAAGGTTGTACATGGCACATAGAGGAAACACTGGACTGAAAACCCTGCTTTCATCTTGAGCAGCAACTGAATTTTTACTTCAGACTGACATGAACACTGCTCATCAGAACAAGCAGCCATAGTAAGGGTGAAATTAGTGGGAGCTTATTTACAGAAATGAATGTGATGTAGAAGTGACTAACAATCATGCCCTCACTGTGTAACTATAACTACTTAACTTTCTTTACCATGCTGCCACATCTTGCTACATTCCCAATGACTTTCCTTCCATCATACGTGTGTACTATGTACATGGCTCCAAGATGTACTGCAAGTTTCCTCCAATAGTACATTCAAATTTTACTGCCTAAAAGGACAAGGGCAGTCAGTGCATGGGGAACCATCACCTGAAAGTTTCCCTCCAAGGCACATACCATCCTGAATTAGAACCATATCAATGTTTCTTCATTGTTGATTAATCAAAATCTTGAAACTCCTTCTCTAACAGCACTGTGGACGTACATATGCCATGTGGACTGGTTTTGTTCAAGAAGACACCTTACCAGCAACTTCTTAAGGGAACTTAAAAATGAGCAATAAATAATTAGGGTCTGAGATAATTTTTAGTGTTTAGTTCCATTGCTCATTAATCTTTGGATAATAAAGCTGCCCATGCCTACATGCCAAAAGACCTCATAGAAACATAGAAGATAGGAACAGGACGAGGCCATTTGTTTCTTCAAGCTTACTGCACTATTCATCATTATCATGGCTGATCGTCCAACTCAATAGCCTAATTCTACTTTCCCCCCATAACCTTTGATTCTCATCTTCAACATCATTCAGACTTTGCTGATAAGTGGAAACTAATATTTGGGCCATGCAAGTGCCAGTTAAAGACCATCTGCAACAATATAGAACCTAAGCATCTCCCTTTGATGTTCAAGCGCATTACCTATACCATCAACATCCTAGACCCACCCATTGATCAAAAATTCAACTGAAGAGTTGAATCATAAAATCTGTAACTATTAGAGAATTTTAGAGGCTGAATATTCTACGGATGAGAAGCTCAGCTTTGGACTTCCCAAAGCCCATGTATCACCTTCAAGGCACAGATCAGGATTCTGATGGAATGCACTCCACATACAGCTACAACAGTATTCAAGAAGTTCAAAACTACCAAAGACAAAACAATAGCTGAAGTTCCCACTTCATTTTCCACCAATGTTACAACATAGAATACGTAATGGTGTAGATACCACCTAAAGCAAGACTTTGTGGGGGGAACTAAGAAATAAGAAGAGGATGGTGACATTCTTCGTATTGTACTATAAGCCCACAAATTGTTGATGGAAATTAGGAGAACAAATATGCAGGGAGATTGGGGAGACTTGCAGGATTAATAGGTAGTCATAGTAGGAGATCTTAATTTTCCTAACATAGACTTGGGTTGCCATAGTGTTAAGAGCCTTAGATAGGGAGGAATTTGTTAAGTGCATTCAGGAACGTTTCCTTAGGCAGCATGTGGAGGGTCCCACTTGGGAAAAGACAAAACTATCCAACTCTTGGAAATAGGGCAGGGCAAGTGATGGTGGAGGACCACTTTGGGACTAGTGACCATTCTAATAATTTTAAAATAATTATGGAAAGAGACAAAACTGTCCACCAGTGTATGTTTTAAATTGGGACAGGGTGAATTTTGATAGAATTAGACAGGAGCTTGCAAGCGTTGATTGGAGTAGTTCGAGGGCAAAAGTATCTCTGGCAAGTGGGAGGCCTTTAAAAGTTAAATATCTAGGAGTTCAGTGTCTATATGTTCCTATTAAAATAAAGGGCAAGGCTGTCAAGAGAAGGGAACCCTGGATGACAAAACATATTGAGGTTTTGACCAGGAAAATAAAGAAGGCATGCTCAGGTATATGCAGCTGGAATCAATGGATTCCCTGGAAGTGTATAGGGGATATAGGAGTACACTCAAGAAGAAAATTAGGAGGGCAAAAAAGGAGCATGAGAAAGCTCTGGCTAAGAGGGTTATTGTAAATCCAAAGGGATTCTTTAAGTATATTAAAGGAAATGATTAACTAGAAAGAGACTAGGACACCTCAAGGACCAAAGTTGACACATATGTATGGAACTGTAGGAGATGGTCAATGTTCTCAATGAATATTTCTCCTCTGTATTTATCATGTAGGAAAACATGAAGATTTGGGAACCTGGGAAAGTTAGTGGTTATATACTGGGGAGAGTTCACATTACAATAGTGGAGGTGACTCATAGCCCTCACCAAGTATATCTAAGAATACAGCATGAGGCCAGAGAAGAGATTATGGGAGCCCTGGCTGAGGTTTTTGCATTGTTAGCCATGGGTGAGATACCAGAAGTAGCAAATATTGTGCCCTTATTTAAGAAGGGCTGCAAAGAGGAACATGGGAATTATAGATCAGTAAGTCTAATAGCTGTGATGGGTAAGCTACTAGAGAGAATTCTGAGGGTAAGATATACAGGCATTTGGAAAGACAAGGTTTAATTAGGAATAGTCAGCATGAGTTTCTGCATGGGAGATCATGTATTATAAATTTGTCAGAGTTCTTTTATGAACTCAAAGGTTGCTGAGAGGAGGGTGGGAGACGTAGTCTACATGTACTTCAATAAGGCTTTTAATAAAGTTCCACACGTTGGCTGCTTTGGAAGGTTAGATCACATGAAATCCAGGGAGAGCTGGTAAATTGGATATACAATTGGCTTGATAGTAAGAAAGAGAGGGTAATGGTGGAAGGATGCTTGTTGGACTGGAGACCTGTGACTAGTGATTTCTTTCCAGAGTCAGTGCTGGGCCCATTGCTATTTGTTATCATCAACAGTTTGGATAAGAATGTACAGGGCATGATCAGTAAATTGGCAAATGACACTAACATTGGTAGTATTGTAGACACAGTGAGGAAGGTTATCAAAAATTGTAGCAGGACCTTGATTAGCTGGGGAAGTCGGCTGAGAAATGGCAAATGGAGTTCAATGCAGATAAGTGTGAAAAATTGCATTTTGGAAAGTCAAATCAAGGTAGGACTTTTGCAGAAGGAGCTTGGAGTTTAGGTGCACAGTCCTCTAAATGTGGAATCACAGGTAGATAGGGCAATAAGAGCAGCTTTTGGCATGCTGACCTTCATCAGTTAGGGCATTGAGTATAGAAGTTGGGAAATTATGTTGCAGATGTACTGGACATTGGTGAGGCTGCACCTTGAGTATGGTGTTCAGTTTTGGTCACCTTGTTATAGGAAAGATGTTATTAAAGTGGAAAGAGTGCAGAAGAGATTTACAAGAATGTTGCCAGGACTCAAGTGACTGAGTTATAGGGAGAGATTTGACAGGCTGAAAACTTTTTTCTTGAGTTAGGAGACTGAGGCATGATCTTATAGAAGTGTACAAGATCATAAGAGGTATGGACAAGGTGAATACACTTAGCCCTTTTCCAAGATTGGGGAATCTAGAACTATGTGGCATATGTTTAAGTTAAGAGGGGAAAGAATTAATGTTAACCTAAGGAGCAACTTTTATACGCAGAGAGTGGTATGGTGAGTCTTACATCAGTGGTATTAGGGAAATTATTGGAGAGGATTCTTCAAGACAGGATATATTCCACATGGAAATAAGTAGAGGTATTATTGAGAGGCAACATGGTTTTGTGAAGTGGGGGGGGTGTTGTGTCTTACAAACTTTTTCGAGGAGATGATGAAGATGATTGATGAGGGTAGAGCCATGGATGTTGTCCAAATGAACTTCAGCAAGACCTTTGACAAGTTCCCTCATGACAGACTGGTGCCAAAAGTGAATTCACATGGGATCAGAGGTGAACTGGCAAGGTGGATACAAAACTGACTCGGTCAAAGAAGGCAGAAGGTGACAAAGAAGAAGACAGTGGAAAGGTACGTTTCTGAATGGAGGCCTGTGACAAGTGATGTTCCTCAGAGATCAGTGCTAGGACCTTTGCTGTTTGTAATATATATGAATGATTTGGAGGAAAATGTAACTGGATTGATTAGTAAGTTTGCGGACGACAAAAAGTTTGGTGGTTTTGTGGATAGCATTGAGGACCTTCAGAGGATACAGCAGGATATAAAGCAGTTGGACAATTAGGTGGAGGGATGGCAGATGGAGTTTAATCTGGATGAATGTGAAGTAATGCATTTTGGAAGGTCTAATATAGATAGAAAATATACAGTAAATGGCAGAACTCTTAAGAGTATTGATAGACAAAGGATCTGGATGTACAGGTACAGCTATCACTGCAAGTGGCAAAGCAGGTGAAGAAGGTAGTCAAGAAAGCATACAGCATGCTTGCCTTCATTGGCCAGGGTATTGAGTTTAAAAATGGCAAGTCGTGCAGTGCTTTTATAGAAATTAGTAAGCCACACTTAGAATATAGTGCTCAATTCTGGTTGCCACACCACCAGAAGGAGGTGGAGGCTTTGGAGAGAGTTCAGAAAAGATTTCCCAGAATGTTGCGTGGTATGGAGGGCATTAGCTATGAGGAGAGATTAGAGAAACTTGGTTTGTTCTCACTGGAATGATAGAGGTTGTGGGGAGACCTGATAGAAATCTACAAGATTATGAGAGGCATGGATAGAAAGGATAGTCAGAAACCTTTTCCCAGGGTGTAAGAGTCAATTACTAGGGAGCATAAGTTTAAGGTGTGAGGAGGAAGATTTAAAGAAGACATACAAGACAGATCTTTTACACAGAGAGTAGTGGGTGCCTGGAATTTGTTGCCAGGGAAGTAGTGGAAGTGGATATTGTAGTGACTTATAAGGGGTGTTTTGACAAGTAAATGAATAGAATGGGAATAGAGGGATATGGTCCTGGGGAAGGGTAGGGGGTTTTAGTTTAGGCAGCAGGCTTGGAGGGCCAACAGTCCTGTTCCTGTGCTGTAATTTTCTTTATTCTTCATGTGGAATGAGCTGCTGGAGGAAGTGATTGAGGCAGGGACATTGGCATCATTTAAAAAGCATTTGCACAGGTACATAGATAGGCAAGGTGTAGAGGGATATGAGCCAAATGTATGCAGATGGGTTAGTTTAGAGTGGCATTTTGTTTGGCATGGACTAGTTTGGGTCGAAGGGCTTGTCTCTGTGCTGTAGATTCTATGATTCTATAATGGATGCATTAAAGTAATTGTGTCGGCCCTATTTTATTGTTGTGCTTAATTCACCGTTATTTCTCTTCCAGGAATGGCTACCTTGAAGGAGTGCAGCTCTTCTCTCCAATAGGATTTCTGTCTGTCTTGTTTATCTCTGATTACTCCCTCTGTTTAGCTCTGAAGAATTGTCATATGGACTTGGTTAACTGTTTCTCTTTCCACAGACTCTGCTAGACCTGCTGAGTTTTTCCAGCATTTTCTGTTTTTGTTTCTCAATATTAGCCAGCTTTATGCTCGGTTGTCCAAACTATTTGCCATTTCCAGAACTTTTCCTTAGCTCTCAGATCTTGTGACCATCTTTCCATGTTCACAAACCCCTCAAGTACCACTCCTGAGATTGACAAGACCATAAACTCTTCCCAAATCCTCTGACTTCTCTTTCAATGTTCTCATCAAAAGAATGACCCCATTGTTTCTCAACTCCTCCTCTATAGTGATTCTCCAATTTTTGGAATCTGTTTCCATTGCTTTTTTTGACCCCTTAATGAACAGCTAAACCCTGTGGCTCCACTCAGTACTGCTAAATGCCAGGTCATCTTCCCAGAAGCCAGAGTCACCTCTAATGTGGATAAATTACTGTCCCTGAAAACACTACTTGGTAAATTATGCCTCACTTATAAAACCACTGACTCACCATGAGCAATAGGCTGGTATTCAAACGCCTACATCTTATTAAAAAATCTTTTTACACACCTCCTAACTGCACTTCTTGACCTTTTGTTGTCAACATTAGTTGCACATTTTCCCCACTGTAATTTCTAATGTTCACATTTATAATGGGTTTTCCTCATAGAAACTTAGGCCATGACTAAACAATTTTGACTGCTTTCTGCCCATTCATTAAACATCTTCACAGTCTCTCCAGCTGCAAGTTGTATAATCTCCAGCTCAATTTATTTTAATGTTGGAGCACTCTACTCTTTCTTTTATCAGTTCAATTTTAAATTATGCGATTTCTATATAATCCTCTCCAGTATATCCCGGTGAGCACAGTTTTACAGTTCCATGCTGGGAGTGTTGGACGAAGAGAAAACAGAGGCTGCTGTGTGTAATTTCCTGATTTGTGCAGCAGATTGGCTGATTATGAACCCTGTGGCACTGATCGTCATGAATTAACATCATAGGGTCCATAGCAACAGAATAAGGGTAATTTTCCATGTACAAACTGGTGATGGGGAATCTTATTCATTATGGTCTCACGTCTGAATACCACCCGTGTCTTGCCCATAGTTTCTCTATATGTGCTGGTGGGCGAGTTTCCCGTCATCAGTTTTAATCTGTAAATTACCTTCAATCTGTAAATATTAAGAGATTTAATTTCCTATGCGCAGCGTTCTTTGTTCACTGGCTAACGTGTTTCTATTAACTTCATGTCTGCAGTCTTTCAATGCAGCTGTTAAGCTGTTTATAATTAAATGGGTTAACAACTGCATTACATAGTGCAAATGGGAATGAGTTAAACTAATGTGCTAAAAACACTGGATGGCAGGAATTAATCCCCTGAATGCTGTGCAGTTCTCTGTATCATCTGCAAATCAGTTGTTTAAAACCCTTTTTATAATAATACAGGTGATCTTCAGGGCTGCATGTATAAAATGTTCTTAAGAACTATACTCCATTGCCTTTTGAGTAAACTCATGTTCAAGATTATCCTGCCTTGAATACTGGATAAGTTTGCTGATGAAGGTATCAGTCAGGCACTACACAATAGAAAGGTAGGTCAAATCAGCACTGGAGGGCAAACTATCTTTGGCTGCTGCCAATAGTCTCCTGGGATTGGAATAGCATTGGGTAGTGACCTAAGCACAATTACTTGGCCAACAAATGTTTTGTGGCAACAGTGAGACTTAACTAAAACTGTGACAGGCATCTTTTAAAATCTCAGTTTAAAAATAAATAGTGTACCTCCAAAGACAATTCTAAAAGTACAGAAATAGACATAACTGTCTTGTCTTCAGCTCTGACAAAGGTTCATCCAGGTTTGAAATGTTAACTCTATTTTCTCTCTCCACAGATGCTGTCAGACCTGCTGAGCTTTTCCAGAATTTTCTATTTCAGGTTTCAGCATTGCAGTAATTTGGTTTTATTATATTGTGACAGTAGCCTATCTTGTAGCATTTCAGTTTCTGCACTGTGAGATTTTGCCTTATTTCTATACACAGGCTGACAGTTTTTGTGATTTACAAGAATGCAAAATAATCAAGAACGCAGAATAATTTGTTCTAATTGAGATTTTACTGGAACTGCTTTCAGGTAGGAACAGAAAATTGGGAATGGGTCATTCAGCTCCTTGAGCCTGATCCATCATTCATTAGAGTTAAAGTTCTAAAAGGTAGCCCAGGCTCTATTAGAAAATGAGTCGCGGAATATTTTCATATTATGTTAGGTATCAAGATACTCTGATTGGTTTGGTCTGGACTGCAAAAAAAAATGGACTATAATGTTATTACTTCTGCCATATAGTAAGTTGAGAAAAAAGTGAGATTTTAAATACAAAACAATATTTTAATGAAGTTTTACGGAAAATATCATCTTGCCTCTCCAAAATAAGATGTACCTAACAACATGTTATTTTCTTGTTTGTACCAGCAAGTTAACACCTTCTGTCGATTCCCGTCTGACAGCTAACTTGGGTCTGTGCAGTGTTGTGGCTGATACCTTATCAGCACACGTCTTAATCTGTGCCATTTCCTCTCAATGCCTCTTAAAAATTATTATTCCCATCTTGTTAAATGAATATTTCTCACAATCATCTTATAAAACCAAATTTTAGTAAAAATTTCAATCGAGATGTCATCAGGTTTTGTGTTTTCCTGTGGCCAGGTACTCTGATACAGTCAGTATTTAGACTGTCACCTCTATGTCGGTGCAATGCAGAGTGCATGTGAGATTTGACTGACACTTCAGCAGGAGTATGATGTGAGATCAGACAGATTTTTCAGTGGAAATGTGATCAGGGTGAATGGTGATATCAAATCAATACTTCAATGGAAATATAATCAGGTATTGAAATGACGATTGTGAGGATTCCCACAATGAAACAGCAACTCATATTCTCTTGAATTTATCAGTGATCCACACAAAACAGGGCAATCTAGACCACCATGAATATACCAGAAAAAGGGCTGGAGAGAATAGATTAATAGCCGCAAGGATTGTAGATGACCAGCAAAGTAGAAATGGTGACACAAAAACAAACAAGCTGATGTTTGTGACCGGGAATTTTCTTAGAACTGCTTCCATTTGGCTTTCAAAACTTTGGTGGAAGTGTGCCAAAACTTCATTTAAACCCAACAGGGGGGTTTCTACTGCACTCTGGCAAATTTATGATGGCACACTGGGAGCAGATGCAAGGAAACTTCCTGGCTGAGTTTATACTTTTTTCCTTAAAAACAAGCCTGGTTAACACCTTAATGGATTAATTAACTTCCACGTACCAATGTAAATGATCAAATTAAAAGGGAATTATCTTTTGAAGATTAGTAGAAAAAAAATTAGTGAATTTTCTTTCTAAGATTTAATCAGACGGTGTATAAATGGCTGCACTTTCACCACTGCTTAAGACCAATTTCATAGAAACAGAAACATAGAAGATATGAGCAGGAAGAGGCCATTTAGCCCTTCAAGCTTTTTCTGCCATTCATTAAGACCATAGCTGATCATCTAACTCAATAGCCTAATCCTGCCTTTTCCCATAATCTTTGATCTCATTTGCCCCAAGTGCTATATCCAGCTGCCTCTTGATTCAATGTTTTGGCATCATCTACTTCCTATGGTAATGAATTCCACAGATTCACCACTCTTTGGGTGAAGAAATGTCTTCTCACTTCCGTCCTAAGTGATCTATCCTGAATCCTCAGGCTTGGTTCTGGACTCCCCCACTATAGGGAACATCCCGAGACGGTGGCACCGTAGCAGTGATTAGCACTGACTTGGAATTACTGACTTGGGTCACTATCTGAGTGGAGTTTGCATGTTCTCCCTATGTCTGCGTGGGTTTCCTCCACGTGCTTCGGATTCTTCCCACATTCTGAAAGAAATGCTGGTTAGGTGCATTGACCTGAACGGGCGCAGGGCTATGGTGACTAGGAGAATTTCACAGTAACTTCATTACAGTGTTAATGTAAACCTTACTTGTGACTAATAAATAAACTTTAAAACATCCTCCCTGCATCTACCCTGTCTATGCCTCTTGGAATTTTATAAGTCTCCATGAAACCCCCGTACTTATCTAAATTCCAGCAAAAACAAACCTAACTTTGTCAATCTCTTCTCATACATCAGTCCTGCCATCCCTGAATCAGCTGCTAAACCTTCACCTGGCACTCCTTCGAGAGTAAGAACATCTTTCCTCAGAAAAGGAGACCAAAACTGCATACAGTACCCCAGGTGTGACCTCACCAAGGCCCTATATAGTTGCTACAATGCATCCTTGCTCCTGTACTGAAAACCTCTCGCAATGAAAGCCAACATGCCATTTGCCTTCTTTACCGTCTGCTGCACCTGCATATTTATCTTCAGTGACTTGTGCACAAGGAATCCAGGTTCCGCTGCACACTCCCCTCTCCCAGCCATTCAGGTCGTAATTTATTTTTCAAAGTGAATAACCTCAAATTTATCCAAATTATACTACATCTGCCACTGATTAGCCCACTCACCCAACGTGTCCGGATCATTCTGAAAGATCTCTGCATCCTTATCACAGTTCACCCTCCCAGCCAGTATCACCTGCAAACTTTGAGATGTTACATTTTGTTTCCTCATCCAACTCGTTAATATATATTGTAAATAGCTGTGGTCCCAGCACTGATCCCTGTGGCACCCCACTATTTACTGCCAGCCAATTTGAAAAGCACCCATTAATTCCTACTTTATTTCCTCTCTGCTGACCAGTTTTCTATCCATCTCAATACACTTCCTCCAATCCTATGTGCTTTGATCGTGCATGAAAATCTCTTGCACGGGACTTTGCCAAACGCTTCCTGAAAGTCCAAATATACCACATCTATGGTTTCCATAGTAGTTACATCTTTAAAGAATTCCAACAGATTTGTCAAGCATTATTTCCCCTTCATAAATCCATGCTGACTCTGTCTGATCCCACCACCGCTTTCTAAACGTTCTGTCATAAAGTCCTTGATAATGGATTTGAGAATTTTCCCCACTACCGGTCTATAATATCCTGTTTTCTCTCTCACCTCTCATTTTGAATGTTGGAGTGACATTCGCTACCCTCCAATCTGCAGGGACTATTTCAGAGTCTATAAAATCTTGGAAGATGACCACCATGCATCCATTATTTCTAGAACCACTTTCTTCAGTACTCTTGGATGTAAATTATCAAGCTCTGAGGATTTATCTGTCTTCAATCCTATCAACTTTCCCAGTACCATTTCTCTATTAATATTGATTTGCCTCAGTTCTTCCCTCTCACTAAATCTTGTATTCTGCAATACTTCTGGCATTTGATTCGTGTCCTCTTTTGTGAAGACAGAATTCAGTTGCTCGGCCATTTTTTTGTCCTCTATTATAATTTCCCCATCTCTGTAGGGAATCTACATTTGTCTTCACCAACCTCTTTCTTTTCACATATCTACAGAAACTCTTAGTGTCAGTCTTTATGCTCCTGCAAGCTTACTTTCATACTGTATTTTCTTCTCACTTAATCCCTTGGTCCTTTGTTGAATTCTAAACTGCACTCAATCCTCAAATCTATTATTTTTCTTGGCCAATCTGTATGCTTCCTTCTTGCATTTCTGCAATGTTACATTCACCAGGATGTAATGTTTCATTATGTTTTCTGTCTGACGGTTGCAATCAGGTTATAGTTTTTGCTGCTTCTAATCACTAAATTCATTTATTTGATAAATCCAGTTATATTTTTAGTTTGCTTTTGAATAGCATCCCTATAATTCTTCAAGTTATTTAAAGATGCTTATTGTGATAACCACTGATAACTGAAATATTGGAGTAGCCTGGACAGACAGTTGAAGTTAAATTGCAATGAACTTTATGTACAACCCTGAAGAAGACAGGAATCTTTTGTACGTCAAGTAGCAGACTAGCGTTCACAAAAAATGAAGAGGTTGTAATTTTGCTGAACCTTATATTTTATCTGGAGTGAAAATCAATGTGCCTGGAAGCCTTTGAAGTTATGAAGTACATTTGAGAAATATTGTGTAGAATGAAAATGAAGCTCTTGTAATGTGCAGTGCTAAATGCAGCATCATCTTCCTTGCATGGGAGCTCATAATCAGAAAGTTTCCATATTCGGTGAAAATGTAATATCCCAACTGACATTAGATCGGCTTAGATTCAGACCACATTGTTAAATGGCACAGCTGTACTGTAAGCAAATAATTTACCAACTGAGAATGCAAAGTTCACAGAAGTGCATTGTACATGTTCTTAAATCTCTGGAATGTTGTAAATCATTTGATTATATTTCATAGCACGGAGTGAATTGCTAATAGGAAATGGAACAGTAAATGAATTAGATTATTTCTTTCAATAGAGTTTTTCATTACCTAGCCCTAACCAAATTAAAGCTCTTAGAATTGCATAATAATTATTTTAAAGAAATAAAACTGATTAATATTAAAATGTCCCAAAAGTAAAAATTCTTTGTCTTTAAAGCTGTTTAACATCTAAAGACTTGGATGTGCACTTCACAGGAACTAGATGCTAGATCTTATTTTTTTGTTCTGAATTGGCCTCCATAGAGCCAACGGAAAGAAAAGCAATGGATTTTAATAAAATCAGTGAGATGGGTTCACTAGGCCCTTTGATTGCAAACCTCCCAGGATCCAGCCAGTAAAATATCAACAGATCATACACTGAGATCATGGTTATTTTGCTTCTCGAGGGGATCAGGAAAATGATTACCATTTGGTCTACACAGTAGTAACTTAGACCATTACATAAGTTACTGTAAAAGGAGCTAGATCCAATTTACAAAGTGTTATCTTAAATTATTGCCCACAAATAATGAGGCCTTTGTTTCATCTCCATACAGTTCGGTTTTTGAAAGTTAGATATGAGCCTGTGCCAGATCTGTCATTTTCTGCTGGTTATCTGGGTTTAAGAAAGCAATGATGTGGAGATGCTGGAGTTGAGTAGAAACTTGATGTCCGTGTTGATATGCGTGATCTTCTTGGAGATACTCTCCACTTGGAGCCGACAGTTTGCAGTGTTAATGTTAGCCATGATGTGGAGATGCCGGCATTTATAAAGCAAGTCAAGCAATTATTATCTCTCCCTTTTCAATATTGCATCCAGAGCAACTGCGATTTAACCTCCACATTAATTTGGCTTTATGGTATATATACAAGTTGGATTTCTGCACATACTGTGCATCTCGGAAAGAGGAAACATGACTGGTACAGAACTTTAGCACCTGCATTTGTCTGAAGGGGCAGTCCTTCCCCAAGCCAGGGAAAATTGCTGATAATCCTGTGAAAAACATGGGGATTTGAGTGTGAATTGTTTGCCTCACATGTAATTGCTTTTCCAGAGCTGGAACTTTAAATTATATACAGTCATTTCTTACAACTACTGTGGATATAGCTCAAAATGTGACAAATTGGGCCTGATTGTCGAATGCCTTTGGGCTCTGGACCCAGCAGGAGTGGGCTTTGAAAGTCGCAGTCCCAGAGGTTCTCTCTCCATGCTAAGCCTCAGGGACAATTTCAGATTTTCAAAGGGCAGGTGGGGAGGAAGGAACAGCTCGCTGTCAATATGGGCCATTAAAGATATGTCAGGAGCAAGGGGCATGTGTAATCAGAAACGTGATTTTAATTCTTTATTTTGATGAACCCGAACAGTCTGTTGGATTAGTGGCTACCTACTGAATTCATTGTTGAGACATTTGAAATTTTATTTTCATATGTTAAAAATTGAAGTACGATCAGCCATCAGCAGTGGGCCCAGTATTGTATCTAAAGTTTGTTTGGCCACTTTCCTTCCTTTTCGTGCTTTTTCTCTTTTGTTAAGCTGTTTATTTAGTTGGCAAAGCAGCAACAGCTCCCAATTATGGCTGCCGCCTGTCTCTGCCACTGATGCTAGATAGACAACTCTTGTCTCCTAGTGGTGCCTGGTATCTCTAATCGGGTGCTGATTAAGCTACTTGCATTTAAAAAGACTCTTGCAAAGCAGCTCGAGTGCTGGAATGGGACTTGGATTCCTTCGGTTGTCAGGTTCCCATTCCCACCTTGAAGATCTGCAGTGGCACAGTGGTTAGCACTGCTACCTCACAGCGCCAGGGACCCGGATTTGATTCCCAGCTTGGGTGACTGTTCGGAGTCTGCATGTTCTTCCCATGTCTGCGTGGGTTTTCTCCCACAGTTCAAAAGAAGTGCTGGTTAGGTGCATTGGCCATGCTAAATTCTCCCTCAGTGTACTTGAAGAAGTGCCAGAGTGTGGCAATGAGTGGATTTTTGCAGTAACTTCATTGCAGTGTTAATGTAAGACTAGTTGTGATACTCAAAAATAATAAATAGTGTCATCATTATTGCCTTACTGACTCTGCTAAAATGCTGTAGATATGACTCCAGAAGATCACTATGGGAAGAAACTTTGGTGGAGGCAACATTGGATGTGTCCACTCTTCTTTGTTACATTAGAAGATTGATATACATTGAGAGGAAAATACTGCTCTCAAAATACCACTCTCTTCTTGACGGCTTCAAAGTTTTAAGCATTTTTGACTCAAAAACATCATCTATCCATTTCTCCACAGTGAGCTGGTGTTCCTCCACTCTGCCAATATTTTAGACAGAAAAGGCCTTTACATATTTTTATTTATTCCTCACCATTATCATTAGTAAAGAACTGTCAAAGGCCAGACTATTTATGGCTGATGGATAATTTTGGAATACTGCCTATATGAGGAAAACCTCAGAAATTACTTGTCACATATGACTTATGCACTCTTTTTTCCATGAATGAGGTGAATTAATCTAAAGCAATTACTCACTGAACATTCTCTACTTCCTAAATTATTTTATGTATATAATTTGCATATGCAATTAATGTTAATAAGCAATAGAACTTTACTTGAACTGAAAAAATTTCATTTTTGAAACTTAAATGGTATATTTATTGTATTATTGGAGATAGCATTAGAAAATTAGCATAATTAGACCTAATTTATGTATATAGATAAGATTAATTGCAAAATAGACTTTCTTGAGAGCTCGGTACCTAAAAACCTATTATTGCTAGAACCCTGGTAAGATATTGTTCAGACCATCAGCATTGAAGTAATCACATCGCTAGTACAGAATTAAATATGGTGTTCTTTGAGCAGTAGCTTATTAAACAAAATATATTTTTATACATCTTTTGCCACTCAAGTTGAATCTAGCTCAGCAAGTTGATGTACAGGAAGAGTGCCATGCTGTGAATCACAGCTTTGCAAATGAACAGAAGAGAAAAAGACATTTTGAGAGGTGAATGTCACATGCAATGTATTTGGAGGCAATATATGTGGAAATTGTAAATGCCAAGTGCTGCAAATAACAACAAAAACACATCTAAAACTTATTTAAGTATAGATAGTAGAGGCCACAACACCAATTTGATTATCTGGGGCAAGGTTTTCTTTCTTGGCTTCAGGATTCTTCCTTTGGCTGAGATGGGGATCAGAAGCTTGCTTCATGTGAGGATCTATCGCTCATCAGTGATTTTTGCTGAGTTGGCCATTAAACAGACAGAGAGTGAGCTCACTATTCAATTAAGAGCAGTGGCTGGATTCTCTAAGATGGAAGAGGCTATCCAAAAATGGTGCTGGAGCAAAGCTACTTCTTGCAAGCTATCCCCAAAATAGCCTCTAATTCGATCTTTTATTCTTGTTCCATGCGTTTAAAACTTTTTTCATTGTATTCTGCAACGTCTCCTCTTCTTGTTACCTATGTACTCTATGGATAGTATGTTTTGTCTGTATAGCACACAAGGAAAAATATTTTTCACTGTACCCCAATACATGTAACAATAATAAATCAAGTCAAATCAAAACACCAGCACTGAAAAGACAGGTGAAAGAGAGAGAAGTTGCCCCAAGAGTGAGGGCATCTTCTCTCCAGTTTTCTAAAATAAAAAAAATAGCAATAAGGCCACAGTGTGTGGAGAGGACTCCTTCAATAGGACAGCCTGTGGCATTAATTGAGGTCAGGCAGACAAGAAGACATTCAAGTTTGCTTGAACTGCTGATCCCACTCTGGTCTGCCCTAAACACTTGTTATTACTAGAACTCTGGTATGGTATTGTTACTTGGGTTCATCATGGCCCAAGCAGATTTGAATGCCCTTTCTGCATGCCTCACCTCAGCTAATGCCACAAGCTGCAGTGTTGAGAGTATGCTGGTCTCACCCTGGTCTGTTGCAGTAAGGCCACCTCCAGACAGCAACTAGTTAGCTGAACTTTCCAGTAAGCCTCTGACAAATAAAGCATGATCAGCCCATATAACAATCCTGTGATTCTGCACTGGTTATTTGCCACTGTGAACAGGTAGCCCTACTATATGCCACTACCCCTCACCCACCCCATCTTGCCTCTGCGAAAAATGACTTGGGTTTAATGGAAGCAGGGAATGACTATGCTGGCGGCTGGTCTGAATTTTCTTGCCTGCCTCTGTGCCCAACACAATGCAAAGCTAAAATTCTTCCTCTGGAGAAACAGTGAAGCACTGAAAATGCATGAGTCAAGCAGTTCTGTATCCACTCACGATATGAAATGGAAAACATAGAAAACCTGACACTATCTTTGTCACACCTCCAAACACCCACATACTAGAGGAAATATAAATAAATATTCAGAACATCTATCATCTCCATGGGGAATTTTATTGGGCAGACTAAATTCTTTAAGTAACCAGCATTTTGAAAGTCTCACCTAGTGATCTCTGGAAATGCTGCTGTAAATAGATCATGGTTAACTTGCTAAAAAGTATCCTGAAAAAGATATAATTGATCAGACACATGCTCATAGTGACACAATGACATCGTCACATTGCACCCTAAATATCTAGCTGAGATGTAAGCTATTTGCATTGCATCACTAAAAACCAGTGTGAGCACCATGGCATCTGCTGTAACATTATTTTTAGCTACACTACAAAAATAGGATTGTTTACCCAGTCACGAAACACTATGAAGTATTTAAGCATTTCTAACTACAGTAGAGATTAGATCACGGAAATACTATTTGTGTTATCCCTTTTATTATACATTGGACATTTTTGTTGGCACAAGCCTCCCTAATGGCTTGATGAGTGACTGTGTTAACTGCAGTGTGCACTAGCTCCTTTGAAAATCTGACCTTACCTGCTGAACAGTGAGAGGTTTCAACTGGGCTCAGTAATCTGCTTGACGGATGGGAATCATAGAATCATATAAACTGATCCATCAGACAGGAATGCCATTTGGCCAGTCGAGGCTGTGTTGGCTGTATGAAAGGGTTATTCAATTAATCTCATGTCTTTGTGCTTTCCTTCATGAAAATCTTTCCTTTTGAACGTTACTATTGAATTTGTTTCAGGCAATATCTTTCAGATCATGGCAACGAAAAATAGTCCTCATTTTTCCTTTTGTATCCTTTTGCCAATCAGTATTGTGATGGAGTTAGATCTCACACTATACATTTTATCAATTGAAGATCTGTTCAACAAGAGAGATGTCTTACCAGAAACCACACCAGCATTAATAAAGGGACTGATCTCAGCTATCATGCAAGGTAGGACCACTCTTTTGGAAGAAGCTAGCATGTTATCATCCCCAAAACTACAGCAGGTGGAGCTTCCATTCTCCTTGCCCTTCCACCGATCTGCTTCAGAGAGATTCCAACTTAGCACGGTGTAGAAGTGCAAGTACTATTTAAGACAATACAGTTGAGTGAATTAGCCATCAAAATATTCATCACCTGATTCAAACTCCCAGGGACCAACCTGTGTCACACATGGTAGTTGCAGCCTGCATCATCATCTTCAACTTCAAAGTTACCTGTCTATTGTGTTATTTTAAAACCACAACTCTTTCACTGATTTTGATTTGATTTATTATTGTCACATGCATCAACATACAGTGAAAAGTACTGTTTCTTGCACACTGTACAGCCAAAATGCACTGTTCATAGAGCAGGAAACGAGAGAGTCCAGAATATAGTGTTACAGTCATAGCTAGGGTGTAGAGAAAGATCCACTTAATGTGAAGTAAGTCCGTTCAAAAGTCTGACAGCAGCAGGAAAGAAACTGCTCTTGAGTCGGTTGATATGTGGTATGGTATATTTTTCCCAAAGGAAGAAAGTGGAAGAGAGAATGTGGGATTCTTAATTATGCTGGCTGCTTTGCCAAAGCAGTGAGAAGTCTTGACAGAGTCAGTGGATGGGAGGCTGGTTTGCCTGATGGATTCGGCTACATTCATGATCTTTTGTAGTTCCTTGTGGTCTTGGCAGAGCAGGAGCCATACCAAGCTGTGATACAATTAGAAAAAATGTTTTCTATAGTACATCTGTAAAAGTTGGTCAGAGTCATTGCTGACATGCTATTTTTCCTTAGTCTTCTGAGAAAGTAGAGGCATTGGAAAGTAGAGAAACTATTGTGTCGGCATGGAGGAACCAGTACAGGTTGTTAGTGATCTGGATACCTAAAATCTTGAAGCTCTCAAACTTTTCTACTTAGTCCTGTGGGGAATTCATTGTGTATTAACTGTAACCTACGCATTCCTCAGGTTCAAGCACCCACAGCCATTGTCCCAGATCTGCTTTTTGTCTCAACTCAAATTGGCTAAAAGTGCAACTATCTTCAAATTGACTATCTTTGTACTCAAATCTGCATTTAATATTTTGCTGATCTCGAAATTTGGTGCCCTGGAAACCTCCATTTTTAACTTTAAGGCAGAGTTATCTGTGTTTGAAAGGAGAGTAGCTGGAAGTGTCTCCTTTCCCAAAAGCATTTCTAGGATTGCAGCCATTTGGTCTAGGAAGGGTTTTTCCCATGGAATTGAACATCCATCAAAACTAAAAGTCAATCAACATGAAAAACGTGTGCATCATCAAGTAACTTAAATGGCAACATAGACTCCAGGATTTTAAAGTTAAACTTTTTCAGTCTCCTACTTATAACATACTCCTCTACGGACTGATCATCTATTTTATTAAATCTGTCATAATGTTGGCTGTATTTCACATGCTTTCAACAAATGAGAGAAAGATCCTTTATCTCAGAGGGCTGAGACAAAAATCTTCTTATTCAGCAACCAATCAACAAAGCTTAGGTTTATCCTTTGCTATCATATTATTTCCAATAATTGTATGTTGAAGAGGAATGAATCTGAAGCTAGCCTGTGCCTTAAAACAAGTTATTTTTCAAGACAGCAAAATAGTCACATATTCTCCCAGATGCCCAGACTGAACTAGTTTACCCCCTCTTCACCACTTGGGGACAAGTGGTGCTTAATTGCCAACTTAAAGCATAGCATGTATCATGTTGCAGCACAATTTCATCATTAACAACAGAATCTAATCATCTCAGCCATAAAACAACAGTCAAGATCTGTCTAGGCATGAGCTAACCAATAATCTTCTGAAATCACCATGGGGAGAGAGGTCGTGACCAGAATGACCATTTCTTGAAATGTCTTTTAGCCCAACCTAAGTTGCTGAAAACAGGAATCTGGAAGAAATCTGCTAAAGGAGCAGTTACATTAGTTTTCTGTCTCCCTTCCCTCTCAATTTTGAGACCATCTCTGTCACAGTTTGAAGCCCATTATAGCGTAAGACAATTTTCAAAATCTTTGGCTTAACCACAGATATCATCATAGGACGCAGGAATAGTGAACTCTTTATTTTGTTTGCCTTTTATCATTAAATTTTAATTTGACCAAAAAGTAATCTCCTACCGTATAACTTGTTATTTTAAATGCTGGTATGTGTATGTGTGTGCTTTGTGAAGGTAGAAATGTATGTTCACTTTT
Organism: Sphyrna mokarran; assembly: GCA_024679065.1. Lineage (NCBI taxonomy): Eukaryota > Metazoa > Chordata > Chondrichthyes > Carcharhiniformes > Carcharhinidae > Sphyrna > Sphyrna mokarran. The sequence goes on along the minus strand of JAGIQG010000006.1, from coordinate 55,392,391 downwards.
TAAAATATCTTCATATCTTTAGCTCAATGAAAACTAACCCCAACGCACTTAAAATTCATGAAAGCCTTTTAGACTAATTTCTTTGCAATCAGCATGTAAATGATTAAGCACAGACATTGAATTAATAACTTCATCCCTAAATTACAAAAAAAAGCCTTTTACAATCAATTGAGGAGTGGGAGTGAAAGGGCAAGTCTTGACAAGTGTCCTCACCAATTGTAAGATTGTATTTAGTTAGATTTATTACACACCTGGGGAGACACAGTAGTTGGCACTGCTGCCTCAGTGTCAGGGACCAAGACTCAATTCCTAGCTTGGGTGACTATCAGTGTGGAGTTTGCACATTCTCCCCATGTCTGTGTGGGTTTCCTCGAGTGCTCTGGTTTCCTCCCACAGTCCAAAGATGTACAGGTTAGATGCCATGCTAAATTGACCCTAGTTTCAGGGGAATTAGCAGGCTAAATATGTGGAGTTACAGGGATAGTGTGGGATTGTTATCAGTGCAAGCTTGATGGGCTAAATGGCCTTCTTCTATATTTAGGGATTCTATGATTTCTGGCAATAAGTGACACTGGGTCCCAGCTTCCTGTCGAATGGCTTCTGGAAATAAGAATATGAAGAGCTAGAAAGACAATGAGGAGAGAATCATAGAATCCCTAAATATAGAAGATTTATACGTGCAGATGGAGGCCATTCGGTCCATCAAGTCTGCACTGACAACAATCCCACCCAGGCCCAATCCCCATAACCCCACACATTTACTCGACTAATCCCCATTAACACTAAGGGGCAATTTAACACAGCCAATTCACCTAACCTGCATGTCTTTGGATTATGGGAGGAAATCAGAGCATCCGGAGGAAATCCATGCAGACATGGGGAGAATGTGTACACTCTACATAGACAGTGACCTAAGCTGGGAATTGAATCCAGGTCCCTGGCATTGTGTGGAAGCAGTGCTAACCACTGTGCCACCATACTGCACCTGAGTGAGACAAAGGCTGGCTGGAAATTTTCAGGCTCCACCTCTGTGCCCCTTCTTCAGGATGTTTTTTCCCCCACAGTGGAGCCGACTTGCCATTGGCCACCAGCAGGAGGATCTTGCAGTCCTGCCGAAGTTTGTGGCATTTTGTATGGCTTGCCCACTCCACTGTCAAGGAACACAGCGGGGCAAGGTGAGGGGGTGGAGAAAGGGGTTGCCTTTGGCAGGATTGAAAAATTCCGCTGGCCAGAAGGGCTGGAAAATCCTACCAGTGTCAGCATTTTGATTCCCATATGATTCTTCTTCAGAACAGGAGAGAAAGTTTTAAAATGTATTTATTAGGGTCACAAGTAAGCTTACATTAACATTGCAGTGAAGTTACTGTGAAAATCCCCTAGTTGTCACACTCCAGTGCCTGTTCAGGTACACTGAGGGAGAATTTAGCATGGCCATTGCACCTAACCTTCTGAGGGAGAAAACCAGACCATCCAGAGGAAATTCATGCAGACACGGGGAGGACATGCAGACATGTGACCCAAGACAGGAACTGAACCTGGGACCCTGGCACTGTGAGGCAGCAGTGCGAACCATTGTGCTACCATGAAGTAGAAATGTAATGTGTTTATTGCTTTTAAAATGGAAGGAGAGGCAGGTAGAACAAAATAGACAGTCAGGGAAAGGCTGCAGGGCAGGAGAGATTAAATAACAAAGATGTCATGGGACACAAGATAAAGGGAATAGTATACTTTGGAACAAAGTTAGTATTAATCGCAGAATAAAGGTGAAAACTATTTGAAAGTGAAATAGCAGAATGTATGAATGGCAGAGAAAGATTCAATGCTGTCTGAAAACAAAAACATGGAAACAAGATATAGCTTTGCACTTTGAAAGAAAAAATAGATTCAAAGTGGAGAACAGAGTTTATGGCCTGAAATTGTTGAACTCAATATTGAGTCCAGAAAGCTGTAGACTGCTTAATGGCAAGATGAGGCTCTGTTCCTCCAGCTTGTGTTGGACTTCACTGAAACATAGCAGCAGGCTGAGGACAGAAATGTAAACATCAGAGCAAGATGGTAAATTGAAATGGCAAGAAGTCGGAAAGTCACGGTCATGCTTACGGATTCAGCAAAGGTATTTTGCAAAGTGCTCACCCAATCTGCGCTTAGCCTCCCCAGTGTAGAACAGAGAAAGAAGTGCAAGTAACTTGCTGTGTCATCCGAAAGAAGCGTTTGGAGCCTTGGAGAGATGAGGAAGCAGGAGGTAAGGGGACAAGTGTCATGCCTCCTGCGATTGCTTGGGAAGGTGCTGTGAGAAAGGAATGGGATGTTGGGCGTGATAGAGGAATGAATCAGGGTGTCATTCAGAAAGAGAATACTACCTTGACAAGAGAGGGAAGGAGAAGATGTATTTAGTAATGATATGCTGGAATTGGTGGAAATGGCAGAGGATAATCCCTTGAATATGGAGGCTGGTGAGATGTTCAGTGAGGATAATGGGAACCCAATTGTGGCTCAAGGATGGAGAGGAATTGGTGAGGGCAGATGTTTGGGAAATTGGTTAGACATGAATGAGAGCCCTGTCAACCACAATGGAAGACATATCAGAAGCACTGTTGTGGGTAGCATCATTGGAACAGATGCAACGGTGACATAGAAACTGGGAGAATAGAATGGAGCCCTTATAGGAAGCTGGGTTTGATGATGTCCAGTCAAGGTAGCTGTGGGAGTCAGTGGGTTTGTAATGAATCTCAGTAGTCAGTCTATTACCAGAAATGGAAACAGTGAAGTCAAGGAAAGAAAAGAAAGTGTCAGAGATGAATCATGCCAAGGTGAGAGAGGGATGGAAATTGGAAACAAAATTGACAAATGTTTCCAGGTCCAGATGAAAAGGCACCAGTATGGTAAGAGTTGTGGGATGGAGCTTGAGTAGGATGGGAACAAGGAAATTTCACATATTCATGAAAATACAGGGTTTACTGGAGCCCATATGGATACCCATAGCCACACCTTTTTATTTGGAGGAATTGAGCTAAATTTAAAGAGCAATTGTTCAGTGAAAGAGCAAGTTCAACCAAATGGACAAGGGTGATGATGGACAGAGAATGTTTAGATATGAGTTTGAGAGATTCAGATGTAAAAAGATTGGACGTCCATAGGAGGAGGACATGTTTAGGACCAGGAAACTGGAAATTATTGAAATGATTTAAGGTGAAAGAAAAATTATGAGTGTAGCTGGCAGTGATTGTATAAGAAGGGGGAAGGTAGGCTGGGATTTTCCATTCCTGTTCACGTTAGGTGACTTCAGCAATGGAAACAGAAAATGTCATGGGATATGTTGAATCCTGTTTTATGTGATGTAAATGCATGATGTGGTTGTTTCCTCCCCCTGTTTTTGACAGGACATCTCCTTCGAAGTTCAAAGTCTAGAACATCTTGTGAATTCATTTGCATATAGTGGTTAGGCCCTGATGCCCTAATCACCACCCCCTCCCCTGACACCCCCATCAGAAAATCCATCCATGTTGGCATGACTACAGACACAGAAACCAACTGGTCTCCTAAGGTGTGTACCAGCCAGACAGACTTCTCAGAGGAGTTCAGGTGAGCACAGTGGACACAAGATCATGTCTCGGTACTGCCCTTCACAAATACCAATACATTGCTCCCAGCACTACAAAGACACTGCCTCTCGGCAATATCCAGGCATGCTCCCTGACACTGGACCAGTGGCAGTGCCATACCATTCCTCTGGCATTACTCAGGGTGCCATGGAACAATGCCAGGAGCAGTCCTTGGATAGTGCTGTGAGGACAGTGGGAACGCTGTGGTGTGAGGTCTTTTGCCCTCCCCTACACTGGGGTGGCCTTTAAAAGTGGCTCTATGATCCTCAACTGATCAAGTTGCCTGTGGGGAAGATCAATCAGAGGCTGCCCTCCCAGTGACAGTTAGGGGCCCATCCCTTGATGTTTCTTTCCTCCAAATCCTGAATTTTGCAGCAGAGAAAGCTGCCATTGCTGCTGATAACGCCACTTCTCCCATCCACTAGTGGCTATTGCTGTTTTCCAGAAAAACTGCGCTCGTTGAGTCAAGATAGAAGGAAATATGTTCACTGGAACAGGAACAGATTAAACAGTGGGTCTACCAGGACAGTGCTTTTTTAGGAAGGAAGTGGAGTGAGGTTGTGGGCAATGATGCTCAGAAAGGCTTACTCCCTGATTTTCCTTCTCACCTGCCACAGTTATGCTGGGGACCTGTTGTAATTGTGGAAGGAAATATGCCATGAAAAATGACCATCATAAATCTGTAAGAAGCGCTACAAATTTGAGACTTTCATTGATGTTGTGTGGTAAAGAGATTTTAATTTTAAAAAAGCAAAACAACATTTTAGATGCTATTGATTCCTGATCAACAGAAATCAACCTGACAGATATACCTGTAACTAAGGCCTGAATGTTCAATCAATATTCCAATGGTGAAGACCAGCTTTTACTGGTTAATGTAATTTAGCAAAGAAAACCAGCTTAAAATAGAAAACATTACTGGAATGTACTGCAGACTATCCTGATTTTGAATTGAAATTCTTTCTTCTTTAGCATGAAGCTAAATGAAGAATTAACAGGCTTTTGGAAGAACTGCTCCAAGATTTTTGGATAGGAATTGAAGTGAGTGAATTAAAAAGGAAGTGCTGCTGCAATCCTAGCGTCAGATTGTTCTGAAAACAACAATTACAAAGATTCAAAGCAGCTAAGGTTTGCAATATGAAGTTAAGATTCAGTGTTTGCAGTGTAAATTTAAAGGCAGTATTAAGGGGAAATTCCTGCTTGAGCATGTTTGAAGCGGAACATTTCCCTGACTTTGGTGTTGAGCTGTTTTTGCTAGATATTCACTATTGAATAAATATTCTGTTCCAGGCATGCTTTGGCAGTCTGTGGGAGAACGTGAATGCTGAACAAAAATTTAAATGCATTGATGTATCTAATTAAAGGGACACAACAGTCTAATTTTATAATATACGAGGCCAAACTACTCACTGCAGCTGTGCCAACACAAAGAAAGAACAATCCACTTAATCCCATTCCTCGTCACTTTTAATTTTTTCTTGTTCAAATATTTATCCACTTTTTGTTAACAGGCATCATGGATTCTGCCTCTGTAGAATTGCTTAAAATATACAGCATAGATACAGGCCATTCAGTCCAATTGGCCCTTACTGCTTTTCATGTACTCAGTGGCCAGAATTTTACGTGGCTGAGGTAGTGCGCGTGAGTTGAAAGTATGCCCCCTCCAATCAAGAAACAAATTTAAATCAATTAAGACCAGTTGTCTGGGATTTTAAGTTGCCTGTTTGCCTGTATGGGTTGGTGGTTGAGCTAATTGGCAAAGCGACCTTTACATTTAAGCTACAACTTCGACCAAGGGCAGGATGAAAGGTCAGGTCTCAAATAAAATTATCAAATATCATAGAATCCCTACAGTGCAGAAGGAGACCATTCAGCTCATTTATCTGTATTGATTCTTCAACAGAACATCTTACTCAGGCCCTATTCCCATAACCCCATGTATTTACTCTGATAATCCCCCATATCTGTAACCCTCTCATTTACCATAGCTAAATCCATCTAACCTGCACATCCTGGGACACTGAAGGGGCAATTTAGCATGGCCATTCAACCTGGCCTGCTCATGTTTGGACAGTGGGAGGAAACTGGAGCACCCGGAAGAAACCCAAGTTGATTTGGGGAGAACATGCAGGCTCCACACAGGCAGTCACTCAAGGCTGGAATTGAACTTAGGACCCTGGCAGTGTCCACTGTGTCACGGCTGTAGAGAAGATGGACGCTGTGGAGGGATTGTCTGCAGAGTCTCTGTGGGTACAATTTAGGAACAGCAAAGGGTGGGTAACTTTGCTGGATGTTTTTTAAAGGCCGCCCAATAGTAACAGGGATGTTGAGGTGCAGATAGCGAAACAGATCCTGGAGAGATGTAGTAATAACAGAGTTGTTGTGATGGGAGATTTTAATTTCCCAAATATTGACTGGAATATCCCTAGAGTAAAGGGTTTGGATGGGGAGGAGTTTGTTAGGTGTGTTCAGGAGGGTTTCCTGACACTGTATGTGGTTAAGCCTATGAGAGGAGAGGCTGTACTTGATCTAGTGCTGGCTAATGAACCTGGACAGGTGTTGGATCTGTCGGTGAGAGAGTATCTTAGGGATAGCGATCATAATTCTATCTCCTTCACGATAGCATTGGAAAGAGATAGGATCAGGCAGGCTAGGAGAGTCTTTGTCTGGAATAAGGGGAAATATGAAGCTATCAGGCAGGAAATTACACAAATAAATTGGAAGGAAGTGTTCTTGGGGAAAAGTACTAAAGGAAGGTGGTGGATTTTCAAGGAATGTTTGTCTGGAGTTCTGCATGACAATGTTCTGATGAAACAGGGAGGTTTTGGTAGATTACAGGAAATGCAGTACACAAAGATTGTAATGAACCTAGTCAGAAAGAAAAGAAAGGCATACAGAAGGTTCAGGGAGCTAGGAGATATTGAGGATCTACGCGTTGTAGGAAGGAGCTTAAAAAGGAAATTAGGAGAACCAGAAGGAATCATGAAAAGGCCTTGACAGGTAAGATTAAGGAGAACCCCAAGGCGTTCTATAAATATGTGAAGAGTAAAAGGATGTGATGTGAAGGAAAAGGATTATAAAAGGTGAAAGGAGAAAAGTCTGCGTGGAACTGGTAGAAATGGCAGGGGTGCTTAATGAATACTTTGCCTTGGTATTCACAGTGCAAAATGATCTGGGTGGTTGTGCTGCAGGTTTGCGGTGGCCCGAAAAGATTGAGTATGTGGACGTTAAGAAAGAGGATGTGTTGGAACTTTTAAATGGCATCAAGATAGATAAGTCGCCAGGACCAGATGAGATGTGGGAGGTGAGGGAAGAGATTTCAGAGTCTCTGGTGATGATCTTTGCGTCGTCGATGGAGACAGGAGAGAGGTTCCGGAGGATTGGAGGATTTTGGATGTAGTTCCTATTTTGTAAAATGGGAAAAGGGATAGTCCAGGGAATTACCAACCCATGAATCTGACCTCACTGGTTGGTAAGTTGATGGAGAGGATACTGAGGGACAGGATTTGTGAACATTTAGAAAGTTTGGTATCATCAAAAGTAGTCAGCACGGCTTTGTCAAGGGCAGGTTGTGTCATACCAGCCTAATTGAGTTCTTTGAAAATGTGACTAAACACATTGATGAAGAAAGAGTGGTGGATGTGGTTTATATGGACTTCAACAAGGCGTTTGATAAGGTCCCCCATGCAAAACTTCTCGAGAAAGTGAGAGAGCATGGGATCCAAGGGACTGTTGCCTTGTGGATTGAGAACTGGCTTGCCTGCAGAAGGCAGAGAGTGGTTGTGGATGGGTCTTTTTCTGTATGGAGGTTGGTCACCAGTGGAGTGCCCCAGGGATCTGTTCTAGGACTCTTGCTCTTTGTCATTTACATAAATGACATGGATGAGGAAGTGGAGGGATGTGTTGGTAAGTTTGCCTTCGACACAAAGGTTGGTGGTGTTGTGGATAGTCTGGAGGGATGTTAGAAGTTGCAGCGAGACATAAATAGGTTGCAAGACTAGGTGGAGAAGTGCAGATGGACTTCAACACAGATAAATGCATCGTGGTCCATTTTGGCAGGTCCAACAGGATGAAGGAGTATAATATCAAGGATAGGACTCTTAGCAGTATAGAGGATCAGAAGGACCTTGGGGTCCAGGTCCACAGGACTCTTAAATCAGCCTCGCAGTTGGAGGATGTAATCAAGAAGACATATGGTGTACTAGCTTTCATTAATCGAAGGATTGTGTTTAGGAGTCGGGAGATAATGCTGCAACTTTATAAGACCCTTATCAGACCCCACTTGGAATACTGTGCGCAGTTCTGGTCGCCTCACTATAAGAAGGATGTGGAAGCTATTGAAAGGGTACAGAGGAGATTTACAAGGATGTTGCCTGGATTGGGTGGCATGCCTTATGAAGATAAGTTGAGGGAGCTTGGTCTTTTCACCTTGGTGAGGCAAAGAATGAGAGATGACCTGATAGAGGTTTATAAGATGTTGGGAGGTATAGATTGGGTGGATTCTCAGAGGTTATTTCCCAAGGCTGAAATGGTCCCTGTGAGAGGACACAAGTTTAAGGTGCTGGGGAGTAGGTACAGAGGAGAAGTCAGGGGTAAGTTGTTCACTTAGAGGGTGGTGAGTGAGTGGAATCGGTGGTGGTAGAGGCAAACTTGCTGGAGTCTTTTAAGAGACTTCTGGATGCATACATGTGATTTAATGGGATTGAGGGTCATAGATAGGCTTGGTAGGTAGGGATTTGATCGGTGCAACTTGTAGGCTATGCGGCCTGTTTATACTGTAGTGTTCTATGTCCTATGATAGTATCAAATAAACCTGTTGGACTTTAACCTGGTGTTGTGAGACTTTTTACTGTCCACTGTGTAAAGCCTAATGTGTCTGGGGCTGAAGTCTGTATATGATTGTGCTGCATTGACATTTGTGGTATAGGATGAACATTGGTATTTATTTTCCAAAGATCTGCAGCTCTCTGAGATAGCTCTGCAGTGATGTCCCCTAAGGAAGCATATTGTGTTTTCCCTTTTCCCACCCTCTTCACTGCCCTGCTCCTGACGGTGCTCAGCCTTTCCCTCCATGTTTCACACTGGATGGCACTGCAGTAGAAGAACTGAATAATGACAACGACCATTTCCTTTTCATTCTGAGTCTAGTTTTTACTGAGGGCATTGATATCTCTGTTGCTCACAAGCTGAACTGGGACAGTGTCTGACTCCACAAAAGTTCCCTATCATGGTAGAGTAAACTCAGTTCTGCTTTTGTATCTCACCTGTCTCATGGATTGCACTCCATTGGATAATATTAGATCCTCATTGGAGTGCAGAAAATCAGATAAGCTTCAGCAAGCACTCCCACTCCAATGCAATCTTAAATATGGCCATCCTTTAGAGACCCATACTTGCAACTATCAGCCAAATGATTCTGATTACAAAAAAGTCAATATTTTCCTGATTCTTCAATGTGCTTGTGAAACCTGGTCCTATTTATAATAATGTTCCTCCGAAGACTGAAAGACAATATTACCCCTTCATAGATTGCTGTTTCCTTATTAATATAAGGAAATATTAAAATATCATCTGTGTTGTTGTCGATAAAGTAGATGCATGTGTTGATCTGTTCTTAATCAGGTTTCCATGCTAATCTCAGATATCTAGGTAAGGTTATCATAGTCCCAGATGACCATAGGCTGCTCTCCCCTTTGAGGAATAGAACTGATTGTTGGCAATTTAACCTGAAGATTACCACACCTCAGGCGAAGGTCAGGATTGAGAAGGCAGGACCTTCATGAATAGCCTCAGCTGGTGCAGGATTTGAATTTGTACTGTTAGCATTGCTCTGGATCATGATCCTGCCAACTGAGCTAAACCAATCCCCGCTCATAATTCTATTGAATCTCTGATCTCAGTTTTGCCAGTGTGTTGCTTGCTTGGGACCTTCCAGTGGTCAAAAGATTAGGGTAGAGACAGGACTTTCTCCATGATTGTCTGTTACTTTTCATTTACTATTTTGGTACTCCATTATTTTTCTCTATGAGTTTCAATCACGGTTGACCCTGACTACTTTATGTTGAACGGCTTTCATTGTCCTACCATTGTCGGTTTCATTGGGAATGCATACTATTCAGTTGGTGTACTGTGAAGTATTGTTGAAAATGATCCCAGGATGTGTTTAATCTAGACTGCTGGGAACAAAGCTGCAAAGAACTTTCAAACATTTCTTAACCACATGCAACTATATATAGGATTAGATAAGCACAAAGTTCCTTCAAAATCAATTTATCTCTAGGCTCTTGTCATAGGTGAACTGGGTGACATGGTGGTGCAGTGGTTAGCATTGCTGCCTCATAGCACCCGGAACTGGGTTCAATTCTGGTCTCGGGTGAGTGTGTATGTGGAGTTTGCATATTCTCCTCGTATCCGTATGGGTTTCCTCTGGGTACTCTGGTTTCCTCCCACAACCCAAAAGATGTGTTGGTTGGTTGCATTGGCTGTGCTAAATTGCCCCTTAATGACCCAAGATGTATAGGTTAGGGGCATTGGCAAAGTAAACATGTGGGGTTATGAGGGTAGATTCTCCGTAGGATGATTCTGGATGGGCGAATGTGGTGGTAAAGGGGAAAGTGCTGGCAAAGTTGGGCCTGCCGCCCATTAAGTCAATTCAAATGCATGCAAAAGGGGAACCGGCGCGGAGGATGGCACAGATCACACAGCTTGCCTCATGCCCGACTTGATCAAGGTTTTGCACCCAAAAACAGATGTAAAGCAATGGTGAAATTGAGCCCAAAGAGTCTCCACATGAAACAAATAGAAAGGAAGAAATTGAAACTGCAAATAATGCTGTTCTTTTACATAACAGATTTACAGATGGTGCCCTTGTGGTGCTATTTAACACAGTGAAAATTGCCATGGTTGGCCATCAATGGCTCGCTACTTAGAGGAAAGTCATCTGAAATGCCTGGCAGAGGATTACTGACATGAATACCCAGAGAACCTGGCTGCAAATATAGAAGACGGTAAACCTAAGGAGAGGTGCTAATATAAAACTACCCAGCAGATTCCAATAGCAATTATGCATATCACAAGAAAACATTGGCACCTTTGTTGCAGGCCCCTGCAATTGAATTTCTAGGCCTGTGAGTTTAATTAGGTTGAGCGGCCACTTGGATTATTAAACTAGAAAATCTTACAAAAACAGAGAACGTTGGAAGTATTCAGCAGGCCAGGCAATACTGTCCTCTACGATATCAACAACTCCCATGATGAGTTTATATTTCCAGTTTTGCCTCTTGGCCATGTCTTTAAGAATAATTTCAAGTTTCCTTTGTGGTTTGACTCTGTGCTGAGGCGCCTTCAAGTTTATCTTTGAAAACATGATACTCCCAACAAGCCCTAGGTTAGATCATCATTCTGTTATATCCAAGGGAGTTTGTACTGTGCACAGTTTGGGGTTTCTCTGTTGCACAATAACTTGGTTCAACATGTGTCAGTATTTGGATCTTGCCAGGGTGCGTCCATATTCTTTGTAAATTTGTCTGTTGCTGGAAGACTGTGTTGTTTAAACCTGCTGCACCTAGAGAGAAGAAGCTGGCCACTGGAGTTTGCTCAATTTGCAGTCATGTTACATCTGCCACAGATTGCGTTGCGGTGGTTTGGGGTCGGAAAGGCCATGCGAGGCCTACCCTGTTTAGTGCCTGTGCAAACCCCTGTTGAGATTCTGCCAACCATCATGTCTTGATGTAATCTGGTTCCCTGTGAGAGTGCCATGTGGCACTATCAGGTTGGTATTGCCAAGGTACCAGGAGCAGCACTAAGGAGGTACTGTACACAATATTACCGGAGCTGGATTTCCAGCAAGGTCAGACTCGCACCCACTTCTGGGGAGAGGCTGAGTAAATTATTTAAATTTATTATGAATGTTGATTTATATGTTATGAGCGAGCCCGATGAACTCAATCATCTGGGTTCACTTGCCTTTATGGCCTTGTCGGGAGATGTTCTCTCCAGTGAGGGAAAACACCTGCTCCCAGGGAAGTGACAGTAGTATGAATGGGGAACAGTTGTGTTTGCCTCGCTGGTAGTACCGAAGGCCATTGAGACCTCTGGGGAGGCTGAGACAAGGAGTGTGTCACTTGGGCAGTGCCAGTCTGGCAATGCCTACCAGGCACCTTGGAACTGTCCACTGGGCCTGAAGGGGGAAGGATTGATTGGGGTGTGGGGCTTGGAAGGGGTGGGACAAGTCAGGGTTACCTGAGAAGGGGTCATGAAGGGGGTTACGGAGAGGCATGAAAGAAGTAATGAGGTCATGAAGGGGGTGGAGCAAGAAGGGGGGCATAAAGGGGGACCATATCGAGGTCCACAGTGTCCCAATGCCAGCGATTTATGTTGGGAAAGGGATGTGGAAATGTATCTTCAATGAGGGGAAGTCCCAAAATCTGTATAGGAATATCTTCAATTTCATTTGGATTTTGAAGTATTCTTTAAAACTGGCATCCGATCTCTGAGAGGCCAGCTTTCCAGTGTTTTTAAACTCATCTCACTATGGGTCAAAACTCATCCTTCTTCCAAAAAAAGGACTAGTGTCGAAAGATTACGATCTTGTGCCAGACGTGCCAATGTGAATTACATCAGTTTTCTCATGCAAAATATTACTGGTCATTTTGTTTGGAAAATTCTGCCCATAGTGTCCTAGTACTCCATTCCATCTCTGTGTCCACTTAGTAATACGTTTGTCCTGGAGGGAGTACTATGCTAATTATCTTGCTGAGGTCATCATAGAATGTTTCTTTGATCTCATCTGTATGTGGCATTGTTGGAGGATAGGTGCCAATAGGTGTTGCATTTTGATTACATGACAAAAATATACAAGTCAATTATTGATCTCCACAGGATGTGAGCCAAGGTTGCATATCAGTTCAGATCGAATGGCGAGGCCCATGTCTGACTGTTGATGCTGATTCTTAGACTTGTCAATCTAGTAGAATGTGTATCCTGTGCCAACCTTCTCAATAAAAAGTCCTACAACACCAGGTTAAAGTCCAACAGGTTTATTTGATAGCAAACACCACTAAAGCCTTTTGGACTTTAACCTGATGTTGTGGGACTTCTTACTGTGTTTGCCCCAGTCCAACGCCGGTATCTCTCCATCAAGACCAACCTTCTCAAGTCATGACTCCCCAGTCAATCTTGGGCTGCAGTGATATGATTGTGGAGTCTACCAATCCCATCTAGGAGGCCAGGAGTCTCAAGGAAATGACCATTCCAGATTTGGGGGATCCTGACTATTCTTCAAGAGACAGCTGAATGTAGGAGGTAGACGTGAAAACACATACCCTCTGAATTCACTGATTCCTCATCTCAAGGAAGTACTGGGTCACTTGATGCTCAGGAAAACTCAACCAAAAACAGTTAAACTCCAAAGCTGAATAATAATGAGGCTTGCATCCTTCTTGTTATATTTAAAGTATGAATCCACCTCCCTAGGTGTGCTAGTTATCCGCCCACCTTCCAACATGGTTAAAGTTGGATATGAAACAAAGTCAAAAAATGCTGGAAGGTCTGACAGCATCTGTGAAAAGAGACAAAGAGTCTGGATGACCTTTCATCAGAGCTAGAAATGGGTTGGACTGGGGCAGCTTTGAGTTCAGAATACATTCCTACAACATTAACACTGACATCACGGTAATTTCAATACAAGTGCCACTTGACCTAAACCTGTCATTTTATAAGGTGTTCGGGATTACATCAGAAACTCCAAGATACATTGGGCAGAATTTCACTGCTTCATCCCCCATCCATCAATAGGTGCAGTGAGCTGGTAAAATCATGTGCCCAATATTTCTGTACACAATATTGCTAGAGACAGATTTCCAGCAAGGTCAGTCTCGCATCCACTTCTAGCGAGAGGCTGAGTAAATTATTTAAATTTATCTATGTTGATTTATATATTACGAGCGAGCCCAATGAACTCAATCGTCCGGGTTCACTTGCCTTTATGGCCTTGCCGGGAGGTTTTCTCTGCAGTGAGGGAAAACACCTGCTCCCAGGGAAGTGACAGTAGTAGGAATGGGGAACAGTTGTGTTTGCCTCGTTGGTAGTACCGAGGGCCATTGAGACTATTGGAGAGGCTGAGACAAGGAGTATGCTACTTGGGCAGTGCCAGCTTAGCAATGCCTACCAGGCATCTTGGAACTGTCCACTGGGCCTGAAGGGGGAAGGATTGATTGGGATGTGAAGCTTGGAGGGGATGGGACAAGTCCAGAATGGCCTTATTGGGGAGGAGGGGGTCCCACTGTTATTCTGCGGCTCCAATTGTTGAGGTGAGAGGGTGTTATACGCAGAGCAGAAGAGCCAGACAGAAAGCTGCCAATCACAGTTTTTGTTGAGGTTCATTTCTAGCAGATCGATAATGCAGGACCCTGGGATCTATGGGCTGTTGCCAGGGATACACAATGAGACAAATGTCAACTGCGACTGAATGATTGTCATTTTGATGAAAGATGGTTTTTGGTCTGCCCAAAACTTTGTTGGTCTTCCAACTGCAAAAAATAGTCCATGACTGAGTGTTGCAGACTGGAAAATTCCAAGGTCCTGGATCATGTGGGACAACACTGAATCTAGGAGCAGCTGCAACAAAGGCACAATATCTACTGTTCAAGGTCTTTTAGCCACTGTGCACTGAGTACACAATACATTGAAACTGTGAAAAATCCCTGGGACTGTTTGACTTGTAATGAAAATTTTAAATGTAATTGTAAATGTAGCAAGTAACGTACAGTATCGAAAGAAATTGAGTTGTTTTGCACTTTATGTAAAGTCAATGTTGAACAGTCATGCAATGTGTTTTTACAAACTTTATGAATAAAATACACTTTTGTAAAGGACCAAAAGGAATTGCTAGCTTAGTGGTTTGGCATTTGCTCAATAAGTAAAATAATTTTTAGAATAAAATCTTATCACACAATTGATACAGCAATATGAAGTTTCTATAAAAATAAGCTGCCTTGCATTAGTGAAGTCATGTGGATCAATGTAATCGGACAATAAATTTCATCTCAGATTATATCTCAATAACACAAAATATTAATGAATAATATGTGCCATGTGAAATACATATATAAAATAGTACTCTTTAAAACGCAATATTAAACCATTAAAAGATAGCTATGACTAGTGCAGCCAACAATTGCATTGAACCAATGAACAATACCTGAGATAAATCTTAGTTGCATTGGGAATTTGGAATTTAAACTATAGCACAGCCCGAACTTGTCTATTGACAGTCCTTAGAGATTCGCCTGACAGAATTTGCATTTGTCCCATGCAACAAGGATGACTCTCCTAATTTCCTTTTATACCATGCTGGTTCTGAAAAATATCTTCCTCTGCTATTATATGGCCCATTTATACTACTTCAAAAGAAAATTAATTTATGCTTTAATTATAAAAACAAGGAAAGAATTATCATTGCAAAAATAACGAGAACATTTTTTTTTAGTACCTGTCCCATATTGAATGTCAGGCATTAATAAGAATGACCTGAGGAGTATCCTGCCTATAAACTGTGATATGTTTGAGAAGGACAAGAGGAGGAACTGTTATCCTAGGGCAAAGTGGATGTACAAAGATGTTATGATCTTTTATTCTGTTTGGATGGTGAATGCCAGTCTCATGAGAACCAACTGTTCAGAAAGATCTAAGGTTGACAGTGCTTGATAATAAATTGCAGGGGTACTAGCCAGGACAACTTTACAAATGCTTTGGTTAACTGTATGCTGGAGATCCTTGTTAGCTTTTTAAGCAATGCCCTTCATATAATTAAAAGAAAAATTATAGGGATTACACTGGCTTGCATGGGATAGACAGTACAGAAACAAGCTATTTGGTCTAACCAGCCTATGATAGCATAACTTTACTCTCGCCTCTGGCCATCTTTCCTCCTCTAAATCTCTTATTATTACCCTGCATGTTGCTTGCTTTTAAATATCAACCTCAGAACCTGATTTTTGTCCTCATGTTGGGTATGCAAATCAGGAGATCTTCCGTATCTATGAAGCCAACCTTTTAAAAATGTGTGCCTGCAGGTTGGATTTTGGTTGAGGGTGGGTGTGGGTATTGTTACTGAACTCGTAAACAGGGCAATGTTCGGTGGACTTGGGCTCCAATTCCCTCTATGGAAGTTGATGAAATTTGAATTCAATAAAATATTGGAATTAAAAGTCTAATGTGGACCACAAAATCATTTTTGATTGTAGGGAAAACTCATCTGGTTCACTAATGTCCGTTAGGAAATGAAATCTATTATTCTTAGCTGATGTGGCTGACATGAGGAATCAACCCACAACAATGTGTTTGATTCTTAACTACTCTTAGGGATAGACAATAAAAGCTGCCCAGCCAGTGATGCCCACATCCCACGTATGAATAAATAAAATGGAGCAAGTTGAAACAGAAATTTCTTTGTTATGCAAACCACTCCAGTATTTCACCCTATCGCAGATCTTTTGGGGAGTTCTTTCCTCTATTTCTCTCCTACCCCATCTCTATGCTTGCTTAAAAATGGCTTTTTCTGTGCTTTTTTCCAGTTCTGACAAAAGGTCACATATCTGAAACATGTGTTTCTCTCTCCATAGATTCTGAATGAACTGCTGGATTATTTTCAACATTTTTGTTTAATTTTCTAACGGCATCTTCTTCCAGCATTGCGATCATACTTTTAATCCTGGTTCCCACCTTATGGTTCTTCCACAATTCCCTAAGTTGGGAGCCCTCCCAAGCTCCTTTTGTGAAGGAAATCCCTCCTTAATAGACTTGTCTGTAACTTGGCATGCTTTCTATTGTGTATCTTGCTTCATTGTGTTAGCCAAGCATAAAGCTGAACACTGGCGTGTGTGCTGAGCTGTCTTGCAAGATCGGATAATTCTGGCTCATCAGTCCTTGGCTGAGTCTCCACCTGGGGGAATGGTACAGCTGGTGCCATGACAGGGAGAGAAAGATACCAGACGGCATTCTTAACCCAATCTGCTTACTCCCAACCCATCAGTCTCCCTCTGATTTCCCTTCCTGCTGCAATATCTCTGAGCATCTGTTCTCCAGTTTGGCCAGCTGGATATTGCCATGTTCAGCACAGTTCCCTCTTTAGCGAGGGAAAGCACAGGAATGCTGTTGGAAAAGGACTTTCCAGCTCACCGTAGTGAGAATGAGGGGTCTGTGTTAGAAACTCTATTAATAGTGGGTCAAATTTTTCCAGCCATGCTTTCTCCAAGGCTGGAAAATCCTGCCTGAGGTCAACAGACCTTTGCGTGATCTGTGTCCCACCTGCTATGATTCCCGTGGCAGGCTGGATGGAAAAATTTCATCCTATATTGTTAATAAAGCTCCTTCATTTGATATCAGGTTAGTTCTTCACTAATATAAGGAGGTAGAAACATAAAAGATATAAAAGAGAACTGTGTCCTATTAGGCATCCAAAACTCAAACATGTAGATTTGTAATCTTCACTCCTTCTAATCCATTTTTCAACCTGCTAAAATTTTTCCTTCCAGAAAAACTATCCATAACGATGATATTTGAATCACTTGTGTTCTGCAGCCGTATCATATTAATTTCTTCACTCCTGCCAGATTCTCTGGTGCAACTGGATAGAAAATCTGATGTCCGTGAACAAATGTTAATTAGACTGGCTCCAACAAATCACTTGGGGGCACCATGAAGCCAGTTGGAAAGGTAAGTGTCCTGTCCTGATACTTTGCTGGAAGTGATTGAACTAGTTAGAGAAATCTATCATCAGAAGTATAGCACATTCTGTCAAATTCCAGATCGTTATAACTCAATTAAAAAAAAAAATCAACACTTCTAGCCCTGCACTGCCCTGTCCACTTCTTTTATCAATCATCTTAAATCTGTGTTGCATGCTTACTAACCCTCTGCCAACAGAGGCTATGGCTGCGATTCTCCCATCATGACCCACGACTTTTCTATCGGGTTGGGGTGGGAGATGTGCATTGCCAGCCTTGAACCAGGATTTGTGCATGCACCAGGAACACACGCGCATGTCCCAGGACTGGCGAAAGTCACAGTTCCAGACCATGCTGGACACCGGCAAGAAGGCAGGTAAGTCATTTACATCTTTGAAAACATTTAAAAAACATTTTAAAATGTAATTATCGGGAACTTTGGGTTCTGATTTAATCTCCCAACCCGCCAGGAGTACTTCATTCTGGTGGGGTTTACATTAGCTCCCCATCTTTGGGAAACCAGTAGGAGACCCTGCTGGAATGAAGTGGGGGGGTGGGGGGAATGGGGCCCTCCCAGGTGGCCAGGCGGCAGGGGGTTAGTGCTCCCTGGGCATGGGCACTCTGGTTGTGTCAGCTTGTGCTGCGGCACTGCCCATTAGGCATCAGGCAGTGCCAAGGGGGCAGGGTGATTAATGGGGATGGGGGTCCGGCTGCCACTTTATAGACAGAAGCAGTTTGGGATGGAGGGATGGCAATGACTGGGACGATTAAGCTTCCCAGTAAACCAGGAGTCTGACAGATCGGGACAACTGCGCATGCACAGTTCCAGAACTGTCAGACTCTGGCATGAATAGGCCCCAGACCCCTCCCTGGGTTTTTCATGATATTCACAACTGGGACCTCTGCAGTGCATAAAGTGAGGGGATTCAGGTAAGAAGCTGAACTGACAAAACAATCAAGATATGGAACAGTTTTCCATCAATTCAATGAGAATCGTGGCCTATCTTTCTCTATTTAGTCTATTAGATCCCCTCAAAATTTTGAACATATTTATTAAACTTCCTCCATTTTAAGGGAAATAATCTCAGTTTCTTCAGTTGCTTCATATAACCAAAGTCAAATGTGTCATTCAAATAAAATTGTTTCAGCACTCCAAGAGCTTGACATCTTGCTAAGTAATAGTACCCAGAATTGGATACAATCCCCTATTTAGGCCTTACCAATGATTTATGAAGGTTCCTCATAACTTCCTTACATTTGCACTCAATGCATCTATTTATAAATCTCAGGAGCCCTCAAGATATTTTTGCAGCCTTATCAACTTGTCCTGCCACCTTGAAAGATTTATGAATGAGCTTTATATATTATACTAATGCCAATGTGGGGAAGCGAATTGTATATTGCTGCTGATCTAAATGGCAATGATATCTAGCTCCATTTCTCCAATACCTTCTCTCTCCATGGTCATTTATATGTGTGCAGAGCACTTGGCATCAAGACATGGTGAACCATAATTTCCTTCAATGTACTGTTGTGAAAGACACACATTACATTCATGTTTTTGACCATTCACATCAATTCATAGATTGCAGTGTAGCTTTGTTAAATAATCTTTAAAATTATCTTATATATTTTTACTATTTCTCATTTTTTTCATGAGTCTGGGAAATGGGTGGTAGAAATATTTCAGAAGTTGGATTTTGAGACTTCAGCTAGGAAAGAATGGTCCCACATCTGCTCTTATCTACTCAAATTGATTTTTAAATTCAATATAGATTAATTTGCAAACTGATGAGTAAAAGGTCTAGGGATGAGATTCAGAGGGTAGAATTAATGCCCTTTCCTCTGGTGAATTTGGTGCATGGGGCATTTAATCAAACAAAGCAGATAAGATCTTGCCTTCATTAAATTCATGGTAGAAAGGCCACTGGCTGAACTTGTCCTCCATCGCCAGTTAAGGCCCTTAATTAAGTCCACTTAAATGCCTCGCCCGCCATCACTGGTATTAATCCAGATCTCAGTGACCCTTGACCCCTTGGAAGGCCCTTTGTTATCTAATGATGTGCCTGAGTGGCATTTAATAAGGTTGACCTTGCTTGAAAGAAGCAATGAAGTAACTTGTTGGATTTCCAGCTGGTGGTTGAGATGCCTCTTTCCATTGCTTTCTTAAAATCACCCAGATTGTATTGATCCTTCCTCCTGTCTAATCCATTCTCTCACATTAAGATTAATAGCACCAATATTGAACTTTGTTTTTACTGGCTGAGCATTAAGGTATCATAGCTGGATTGCAGAAAAGTAAATCAGGTTGAGAGAATTGCATGGTGGTGATGACACCCCCCCCTCCACCCCCAACACCAATTTTCCTTCCATTGATTTAATGTGCAATGCAAGTAAACCAGTTTCCCTTTGCCCATAATTAACATCCAGAAAATAAAAACAAAAATCCTGACCTATTTGAATAAATCTAGAGGTTTGTGCCTAAATTAGGAGACTCTCACTCACCATCTAATCAGGCAACAACTTGATAGTCATACTCACTAAATCATATCTTATAGCTAAAATCCAAGACACCATCATCCCTGGATACGTCCTGTCCCATCAGCAAGACAGAGTCTCAAGAGATGGCAGTACCTCTGGGAGAGAGATGCCTTGGAAGTTCTTAGAGTTGGGCAGGATGTTCCACCCTCTTCACCTTGTATTTTGTGGAAGGGAAGGTGGCCTGCTATTGGCCAGCAACAGAATCTTCTGATCCCGCCACTATCAATGGGATTTCTCGTTGTTCATATCCTCTGGCACTATGGAAACTGCATTGGGGGTTCACCATTGGCAAGTTTGGAAGTTCTTTCTGTTGAAGTGCTGCAAAATCCTACCCATTGAGTCTGGATCCCATGATCATGGCATGAAATCAAATAGGATTTGCATTTACCAGCCTCCATCAGCTGATGAATCAATCCCTCCATGTTGAACACAAGTGGAAAAAACACTGGGGGTGGAAAGGGCACAGAATATAATCTGGGTGGGGGACTTTCACGTTCATCATTAAGAATACAAACAGAGCAGAAGAAAGTCATTCAGCCTATCAAGTCTGCACCAACTCTCTGAAAAAACATCCCACGCTCTGGTCCACCCAGCATCCCAACCCTGTAAACATACGCATTTATCCTTGCTAATCTACCTGACCTACACAACTTGGGACACAAAGGGTAATTTAGCATGGCTAATCCACCTAAACTGCATATTTTTGGACTGTAGGAGGAAACTGGAGTATCTGGAGGAAACCCACAAAGCATATTCTCATCACCAATGGTGGGGGGAGCCCAATACATCAATGCAAAAGAAAAGGCTGAAAAATTTACAGCCATCTTGAGGCAAAAGCACCAAGTGGATGATCCATCTCAGCCTCTTCTTCAGGACCTCAGTTGGACTTCAGCCAATTTGATTCACTCCACATGAAATTAAAAATTGCTGAAGGTACTGGATACTGCAAAGGCAATTGGGATCTGTCAATATACTGGCAAAATTAGCAGCACCTTTGGCCAAGCTTTTCTAGTATAGCTACAACACTGGCATCTACCTGGCAATGTGGAAAATCACCTAGTCATGTCCTGTGTTACAAAAAGCAGAGTAAATCTAACCATCCAATCACTGCCTCATTAATCTGCTTTCAATCATCAGTAAAATGATGTAAATTGTCATTGACAGTGCTATAAAGTGGTACTTGTTCATCTGGTAGTAAGGATACTTCAGCTGCAAGCAATAAAAAAAACTTCACAAAGTAAGTCAAAGGAAAAGGCTGAATAAAGGAACTTCATTCCACTAACACTCAAACCACGTCCTGGACTATACCAGCTTCCCACAATCCTTATCTGCTTTTTATTTATATTGGGTTGTGGGTCAGCTGACTCTAACAGCATGTTACCATTGGTTACATTGTCTACTGGGTTGGCAGGTCAGCTGATCCTAACAGCATTTATCATTGGTTACATTATTCCAATGTTATCATTGATTATAACAGTATTTACTCAGTAATAACTTATTCAATAGCGCTTAATTTGAGTTCTGCCTGGACCATTTAGTTCCTGGCCTCATTATGTTCTTGGTTTGAACTTGGACAGTGGAGCTGAACATACAAAGGGACAACTCTTGATGTTGAGGCAGCTTTTAGGAGCCGTAGGAAAACTAGAATCAATGGGATTTGTGGGGAAAGCTTTTGACTGTGTGGAGTCAGCATAAGGGAAGATGACTGTAGTGTTGGAGGTCAATCGTCTATCCGACAATTTGGGGCTGGAGGATCTGGACTGAAGTATGAATAAGCTTAGAATTTACAATGGTTAAAGTGAAATCTAATCATCTAATTGGTTTTCAACACCAATTTTATGAAATGCATGGGATATTAATCAAAATTAAGAACTGATGTTAATTAAAATTAAAAATAGCAATGCCAACATCCTGAAAACATTAGCAATGCTTGGAAACAATTACAATTTTCTATTTAATACATGTTTGTTGATTTAACTGCTCATTATATACCTTATGAACAAAATGTTACCAATGGAATGTCACCACAGCCATGATATTTTTGCCTTAATGATGCTCAAAATAGTATATTTTAATTCTCCACATTTGTGGTGGTGTTGCTTAGGCAATGAAAAAGTTGTGCAAAAACAAATCTTATTTTTTCTCCTTTTAACGTGGGGATAAAATGGAAACATTTCTTTTTTCTATTTCTGCCAATGAAGATCTTGTGAAGCTACACATTTCCAATGCCAAAACACAGGTGAGGGGTGATCTAATGTTCTGTCTTTCCTAATACTAGTCTGTAGACAGTCTTCTTGACCTACCCAAAAACACCTTGATGATAAATCCCCAGATTAGATTTCTGTAATATTTAGATTATTTACAGCAATATGACTTTTGGCTGGTTTTAGTGAACTGAAATCCAAGTGTCAATCACTGGGATAGTTATAGGAATAAGTCAAAACCATCCTAACAAACTGTCTTTTCCAGTTTAGGTCAGTGTCTGTGCTGAGTTTGCATTTTCTCCCCATGTCTGTGCGGGGTTTCCTTCAGGTGCTCCGGTTTTCTCCCACATTCCAAAGATGTGCAGGTGAGATTAATTGGCCATGCTAAATTGTCCCTTTAATTTCAGAGTAAATGTATGGGGTTTAGGGGACAGGGCCTGGGTGGGATTGTTGTCAGTGCAGGCTTGGTGGGCTGAATGGCCTCTTTTTGCACTGTAGGGATTCTATGATACTTTGAATGGTAATTTACCACATATTGGGTGAAATGGTACTAGCTCTTATGCATATAGTTTGCCATCCAGTATATGTATTGTGTATGCCACAACATTTAGTTGTTTCCAGTTTTGCTCAGTAAACATCCTGCCCATATATAAAATCTGTAATTTGCCTTGGTGAGAAATTAAATTTGATATAATGGTCTCTTGGAGGGAAACTTTTGATTTGTAAATCAGGAGAAATGCAGTTCCTGCCACCGCAAATTCTGCTATAAAGCATCCCACATTTGCAGATGTCAGTTTATCTGGAGTGCAATGGGATGGCCTGATCCTGGGAGATCAGTCTGCCTGATCACTGACTTTCGCCATTCAACAAGTTCCATTCACTACAATAACAGCAGAAAATAATGAATAAACTCACCAAGTCTGCAGCATATATGGAGAGAGGGGATTTTCACAGTAACTTCATTGCAATGTCAATGTAAGCCTGCATGTGACAAATAAAATGTTAATAGTTTATATTATTTATTTATGCCCATATTACTCTTAATCATATTTGAATAGGGGGTGAAATGTGATGAATTATTCAATAGGAGGATGCGTGGCAGAATAGGAGGTTAGGGAGCTAAGGAGAGATTGAAAACAACATCATGGACACCAGACAAATGGAGTGTTCATGTTAACATTAAGCATTAAAGAAGTGCTAATAATGGCATCAAGATATGATAGCAGAATGTGTTATTAGGAGAACAAAGGTTAGTGCTGAGTGAAAGCAAACCTGAAGGTCAAGTGACATGCTCCTGGGGAGTTGAAGGGGGGGGAGGGTGCAGTGGTGGGGTGGAGGGCTTGCACTGAGACAAACCAAGGAAACAAAAAAAACCTGAAGGTTGTAAAGTGCCTAATTGGAAGGTGGGATGCTGCTCTTCCAGTTTGCGCTGGGCTTCACTAGAGCATTGCAGCAGGTCAAAGATGGACATTTGGAAATGAGAGCAAAATGCTGAATTGAAATGGCAAGCGATGAGAAGGTTGGGGTCATGCTTGCACACGGAGCAAAGCTGTTTTGGAAGCAGTCATTCAGTTGCATTTACTTTTCCCAGTGGGGAAATGACTTAATTCAGAGCAGCAAATGCAGCAGAACAAATTGAAGGAGGAACAAGTGAAATATTACTTCACCTGAAAGAAGTGTTTGGGCCATTGGACAGTGAAGAGGAAGGACGTGAAGGGGCAGGTGTTGCACCTTCTGTCATTGCATGGACTTGGAAAAATGTATTGATTTTACTTTCATTTTCAACCCCTTTCTCACCCTCAAATAGTCCATTTTTCATCCTTCCCTTCCCTGATTTTTTTGTCTTCATTTCTGGCAATAGACTGATCACTAATATTCATTATAAACCCACTGAATTCCACAGTTACTTCAATTACAGCTCCTCATACCCAGCTCCCAATAGAGACACCATTCCATTCTCTCTGCTGCATCTGTTCCAACGATGCCAATCCAAAAACAGCAATTTGGACACGTCTGCCTTTTTCTCAACCCTGGTTTCCCCCCAGCTGTGGTTGGCATGGCATTCAACCCACCTCCTGCACTTCTGCCCTCACCACTTTTCAGGCTGAGATAAAAGGGTGGAGGTTTTGAAAAACATTAAACTAGACAAATCCCCAAGGCCAAACAGGATATATCCCAAAATATTGAGATGAGGAAAGACATTGCTAAGGCCTTAGCCAAAATCTTTGTATTCTCTTTATTTATGGGCAATGTATCAGAGGATTGGAGAATAACTAACATTGTTCATCTATTTAAGAAGGCAGGAGAGATAACGCAGAAAATTACAGACTTATTAAAATTAAGCCTTACGTCAATGGTAGGAAAATTATTGGAGAAGATTTTTGGGGACAGGATGTACTCACATCTGGAAGGGAATCGGCTTATTAGTGATAGACAGCGTGATTTTGTGAAGGGAAGATTGTCTCTCACAAACTTGATTGATTCCTTTGAGGAAGTGACAAAAATTGACCAGGGCAGAGCAGTGGATGTTGTACACATGGACTTCAGCAAAAACTTCAATGAGGTTCCTCATGGCAGGCTGATTCAGAAGGTGAAGCCATATGGGATCCGAGGTGAGCTGGTAAGATGGATACGAAACTGGCTTGGTCATAGAAAGCAGAGAGTAGCAGTGGAAGGGTATTTTTCTAACTGGATGTCTGTGACAAGCAGTGTTCCACAAGGATCAGTGTTCAGGACTCTGTTGTTTGTAATACATATGAATGATTTAGAGGAAAATGTAGATAGTCTGATTGTAAATTTGCAGATGATACAAAAATTGGGTGCGTAGTGGCTAGTGAGAATTGCCAAAGGATATTAATCAGCTGGAGATTTGGGCCAAAAGATGGCAGATGGAATTTAACCTGAACAAATGTGAGGTGATGTGATTTATGGACTCAAAAAATTGGGTGGGATTTACTATAAAACTTGCTGTATGTTTCACGGTGGTGGGAGTGGGAGGTAGCTTGCCATTGGCCAGTGGCGGGATCTACTGGTCCTGTTGTTGTCAATGTGATTTCCTGTTAAATACACCCCTCGTAGCTGTAAAACCAGCATTGAAGGTATGCCGTTGTCAGGACTGGAAGATCGCTCCAGCACAAGCAGCAGGAAAGTTCCAGTCATTAACTCCATTTCTCACTCTAGAGATATCGCTTGACCTGCTGAGTTTATTCTCTGTTTTGATTTCAGACTTCCAGCATCTACAACATTTTTATCCTTTAACTGTATTTTGAAATGATTGTAAAATCTTCAAAGGAGTGACAATCACTGTTGGATTGCTCCTACTTCTCTGTGCCACGATGGAGATGCACATTTATGGCTGAGTTTTTCAATCCTAAATTCTTCTGAAATGCTGAGTGTGCCATCAGTGGAGCTGTTTGCTTGGAGTATCGGGGGCAGAACTATCTGCTGTATTCTGGTAACTACTCACTAACACACTGAAAAGCTTTGTGGACAGTTAAACAGCTTTTCAGTGTTAGGTATGAGTATATGGGAGAATGGGTGAATGTATGGGTGGATCTGGAAGTGTGTAAGTGAGTTTGAAGCAGCTGGTTAGCGGCTGTAGGTTGTTCAGATGGATGTGGGTAGGATGGTAGATGAGTAGAGTAGCTTTAATTGTTTTACTTATTCATTCATGGGATGTTGCCATCGTTGGCTGGCCCTGCATTTATTGTCCATTTCTGAGGGCAGTTAAGAGTCAATGCTGTGGTCTGGAGTCACATGTAGGCCAGACTAGGTAAGTACTGAAGATTTCCTTTCTGAAAGGACATTAGTGAACCAGATGGGGTTTTATGACAATTGACAATGGTTTTGTATCATCATTAGACTTGTAATTTCAGATTTTTACTGAATATAAATTTTGCCATCTGCCATGGTAGGATTTGCATCTGGGTCCCAAGAGCATTGCCCTGGATCTCTGGATCGCTAGTCCAGCAATAATACCATTACTACCGCTTCACCGTATATACTGAGTGCTGGCAGGAAGAGGTAGAAGTAACAGCTGTAAGGAAAACCTGTAAGGTTTTTTCTTTAGCCTTCCCACTTATAACAGCCATAATTCACTCCCTGATGGTAATATCCAGCTAGTCCCCTTCCAATCGAGAGAGGTTATGTACGCGGGCTTAGTCTCTTATACACATTACTTCTTGCCTAATATTGGTTGCAAGCTACTCCTCCAGGAATGTAGGCTGCATGGTGGCACTGTGGCTAGCATTGCTGCCTGACAGGGCCAGGGACCCGGGTTCGATTTCTGGCTTGGGTGTTTGTGTGGAGTCTACATGTTCTCCCTGAGTCCGCGTGGGTTTCCTCCAGGTACTCTGGTTTCCTCCCACAGTCCAAAAGATGTGCTTGTTAGGTGCATTGGCCATGCTAAATTTTCCCTCACTTTACCCACACAGGCACAAGAGTGTGGCGACGAGAGGAATTTTCACAATAACTTCATTGCAATGTTAATGTAAGCCTACTTATTGCACTAATAAATAAACTTTAAAGAAGGGAGTATTTTAATGATACCCAGTGAGCAGTTTTGAGAATTCATCTGTCACGAATTATCTGATGATGTCTGCAATTTGTGTAGGATAGTGTGGTTAACATAATGCATTATATCTGTAAATTGTTGTTAGAAAATGTCATGGCAATATGCTTATTATTTAGCATTTGTTTTTCACTTCTTTTGCAAATCGATTGTATCTCTATTAATTTATCCCATGTACAATATACACTCAACAAGCATTTTAATTAAAATATGAACAATATATTTTCCTCCAGTGATTGTAGGCAATAATTGCTACTATGTTCCTTTTAGTGTCAAGGATGAAACTTTTAATTATAGCCTCTCAGGCTAGATTAGATATAAGGGTGCCTTATATAGGTAAAATTAATTATAACCGCTACTCCATTACTTTGTTTTGACAGTGGATTTTATTACATTCGGTTCTGTGGATTGAAGCTAACTTTGAACTCAGCATGGATGGATCATTGGAAAAGGGTTTAATTCTGTGTATTTTTTTGTACATTGCTGACACATTTGGGCTGGATGGGAAGAGTGGGAAGAGCTGCAGATTAATAATCATAAAATTATATTGAGCACATGCATCTTAATTATAAAATATCAATTCAATTGATATTAGATTCTTCTTGCAATTGAAGTATTTGAGTTTCATTCCTACCCTTGTCTACCATTCAAATTTGGCTGTTCTAGTGCATTAACAATTGTGATGCATTTTGGTGGATCCAATTCAGGTGGGAGCTATAAAATCAATGGCAGAACCATCAGGAGCAAAGATCTGAGCCTGCAGGTCCACAGATCCTTAAAAGTGGCAGCACAGCTGGAAAAGGTGGTGAAGAAAGCATATGACATGCTTGTCTTCATCAGATGGGGCATTGAGTATAGAAGTTGCAAGTTATGTTGCAGTTAAATAAAACGTTGTTCAGGCCACATTTGGAATTTTACCGCCTCACCCACAGAAGACTCCTGCCTAAGACCAATGGAGAATGCTGCTCTGCGAGCCTCACCCTCCCCAATTCCGGCAACTATGTCTAATTCTGGTCATCACACTACCAGAAGGATAGTTGCCAGCATTGGACAGGGATAGACACAATTAAACCAGGTTAAAGTCCAATAGATTTATTTGGTAGCATGAGCTTTCGGAGCGCTGCTTCTTCAACAGGTGAGTGCAGGATTTGATTCACAAACAGGGCATATATAGACATCAACTCAATTATAAGATAATGGCTGGAATGCAAGTCTTAATCAGTAATCAAGTCTTTGCAGATGCAGACAATGCGAGTGGGAAGAGAGTTAAGCACAGGTTAAGGAGATGTATATTCTCCCCAGCCAGGACTGTTAGTGAGATTTTACAAGCCCAGGTAAGTTGTGGGGATTACAGACAGTGTGACATAAACCCAAGATCCTGGATGAAGCTATCCATGGAGACCAAATTTGCATCTCAATATGCCAACATCTTCCTGCAGAGGTTCAAACAAGACCTCTTCATTACACAGGACTTTCAATTGATGATAGACACTAAATACATCAATGACATTTTCTTCCTTTGGACTCATGCAAACAACCACTGAAACAACAGTATGATAACATCAGACTTACCATGGACTACTTTCCAGAATCGATTGCATTCTCAGACACACATATCTCCATCAAGGATGGTCACCTCAGCACCTCACTGTACCACAAGCCTATGGATAACTTCATGATGCTCCACCCCTCCAGCTTCTATCCTAAACATTATAAAGAAGCCATCCCCTACGGACAGGATCTGCTCAAATGAGGAGAATCGCAACAGACACCTACAGATGCTGAAAGACGCCCTTGTAAAAACAGGATATAGTGTTCGACAAATTGATTGACAGTTCTGACATGATACAACAAAAAACTGCACCGACCTCCTCAGAGGACAAATACAGGACACAACAGACCGAGTATCCCATGTTGTCCAGACCTTTCCTGGAGCGGAGAAGCTGTGACATCTTCTCCGGAACTGTTGAAGATGAATATCGCACCAAGGCCATCCCCTTATCAAATGCTATTATCAAGACATTTGACAAAGTGCTGCACAAAAGACTGCTGCATAAGATTAAAGATACACGGTGTTACGGGTAATGTATTAACATTGATGGAAGATTGGTTAACTAATAGGAAGCAAAAAGTGGGGGTAAATGGGTGTTTCTGTGGTTGGCAAACAGTGACTAGTGGTGTGCCTCAGGGATCAGAGTTGGGACCATAATTGTTTACTAGTTACACAGATGCTTTGGAGTTGAGGACCAAGTGTAGTGTGTCAAAATTTGCAGATGAGACTAAGGTGAGTGGCAAAGCAAAATGTGCAGAGAACGTTGAAAATCTGCAATGGATATAGATAGTCTAAATGAGTGGGCAAGGGTCTGGCAGGTGGAGTACAATGTTGATAAATGTTAGGTCATCAATTTTTGTAGGAATGACAGCAAAATGGACTATTATTTAAATGATAAAAAATTGCCATATCCTGCTGTGCAGAGAGATCTGAGTATCTTTGTGCAAAAATCACAAGGAATTGGTTTGCAGGTGCAGCAGGTAATTAAGAAGGCAAATGGGATTTTGTCTTTCATTGCTAGAGGGATGGAGTTTAAAAACAGCAAGATTATGTTGCAGCTGTATAAGGTGCTGATGAGGGCACATCTGGAGTACTGTATACAGTTTTGATCTCCTTACTTGAGAAAGGATATCCTGGTACTGGAGAGGACGCAGAGGAGATTCACTAGGGTGATTCCGGAGTTGAAAGGATTGGCTTATGAGGAGAGATTGAGTAGACTGGGGCTATACTCATTGGAACTTAGAAGAATGAGGGGAGATATTATAAAAACATATAAGCTTACAAAGGGAATAGATAAGAAAGAAGCAGGGAAATTGCTTCCACTGGCAGGTGAAACTAGAACTAGAACTAGCCTCAAAATAAGAGGGAGCACATTTAGAACTGAGTTGAAGAAGAACATCTTCACACAAAACTTTGTAAATCTGTGAAATTCCCTGCCCAGTGAAGTAGTTGAGGCTACCTCATTGAATGTTTTTAATGCAAGGATAGATAAATTTTTGAACAATAAACGAATTAAGGCTTATGGTGAATGGACGAATAAGTGGAGCTGAGTCCATGAAAAGATCTTACTGAATGGTCTTATTGAATGGCAGAGTAGGCTCAAGGGGCAGATGGCCAACTCTTGCTCCTAGTTCTTATGTTCTTATCCCCACATCCCCACTACTTGCATTCAAACAACTGCACAACTTCCAACAGACCACTGTACACAGAAAAACTATCCAACCTTCAGAAGAGCACGACATCACACAATCCTGGCTCAGCAATCTCTGTAAGGTGTGCCGGATCATCGATATGGGTGCCAATATCTCATGTGAGAGCACCATCCACCAGGTATACAGTACATAATCTTGCAACTTGGCTAACATTGTCTACCTGTGACACTTCAGGAGAGGATGTCCAGAGGCATGGTATATTGGTGCGACCATGCAGACTATGACAATGGATGAATGGACACTGCTTGACAATCACTAGACAGGAGTGTTCTCTTCCTATTGGGGAACACTTCAGCAGTCACGAGCATTCAGTTTCTGATCTTCAGGTAAGCGTTCTCCAAGGCAGCCTTCAAGACATATGAGAATACAGAATTGCCAAGCAGAAACTGATAGCCAAGATCTGCATTCATGAGGATGGCATAACCGGGATCTTGGGGTTCATGTCACATTATCTGTAACCCTCATGACTTCCTTGGACCTGTAAAATCTCACTAACTGTCCTGGTTTGAGACAATTCACACCTCTTTAACCTGTACTTCACCCTTTCTCCACTCGCAATGTCTGTACCTGTAAAGACTTGACTACCCGTTAAGACTCGCGTTCCAACCATCATCTTGTAACTGAATTTGCTCTTATATATGCCCTATTTGTGAAACAAATCCTGCATTCACCTGATGAAGGAGCAGCACTCTGAAAACTTGTGCTGCCAAAAAAAACCCTGTTGGACTTTAACCTAGTGTTATGAGACTACTTACTGTATCAGAAAGATGTGGAGGCTTTGGAGAGAGTTCAGAAAAAGATTATCAGGATGTTGCCTGGCATGGACAGTATTAGCGATGAGGAGAGATTGAATAAACTGGGATTGTTCTCCCTGGAAAGACGGATACTGGGGGGTGACCTGATAGATGTTCATAAAATTATGAGAGGTATAGATAGGGGGAATAATTGAAAGCTTTTTTCTCGGGCAGAAACGATAATTACAAAGGGCACAAGTTCAAGATAAGGGGAAAGATTCAGTAGAGATGTGCGATGCAATTTTGTTTTCTCATAGAGTGGCAGGGGCCTGGAATGCACTGCCAAGTGAGGTGGTTGAGGTAGATATGTTAGTGACATTTAAGATATCTGGATAGATACATGAACAGATGGGAAATTGAGGGATATACGCAGTTGGTCTCAGAGGACAACATGATTGGCGCAGACTTGGAGGGCCAAAAGGCCTGTTCCTGTACGGTACTGTTCTTTGTTCTTTTTCCTTTGTTCTTTGTAACTCCACCATAATTGGCTAAAGGACCAATTGAAAAATCCCAGATCCTAAACCTTCTCACTAAAGGGCTGAATTAGTTCACAGTCAAGATTGAACTGAGTCAGAAAAAAGATGAAGTAAACCAGAAGCAACGATTAGGTGACATAAAACTTTCTTTTTTATAAACATTGAGAAGTAAGGATAGAGTGGGTGGTACACTGGCACAGTGGTTAGTACTGTTGCCTCACAGTGCACGAGGCCAGGCTCAATTCTAGCCTCGGGTGACTGTCTGGAGTTTGCATATTCTCCCCATGTCTGCTTGGGTTTCTTCCTGGTGCTCCAGTTTCCTCCCACACTCCAAAGACGTGTGGGTTAGGTAGATTGGCCATGCTAAATTACATCTTTTAGAGTCAGAGGATTAGCAGGGTAAGTATGTGGGGTTATGGGGAGGAGATCTGGATGGGATTGTTGTCAGTGCAGGCTCGATGGGCCGCATGGCCTCCATCTGTACTGTAGGGATTCTATGATTCTCTGATTCTAGACTGAGGGAGTTGAAAAGTTCCATAGCCTTATACAAACATTGCATGTCACAAAATAATTTTTTAAAATTCAGGCTGACTTCCAGCCAACTTTTTGAACATCACCACGTGCTGATTTCAGGGCTGTGGGAGCCAGATAGAGAAAACAACTAGCTGAAGATCCAATGCTGGCAACCCCCTGTGTAGCATGTGCTGGCCATCATGCTGTTAAAGATGATAGTGTGGTCATCACATGCGGATACATGCAAAGTGAATAGATCAATAACTGTTGTCGGAAATTTCCAGAAATTGTAGTCAACCTGTGAATCACATAATCTGTGGAAACCATCTATTGGTTCAGCAAGGTTCATTTTCTTTAAATAAATAAAAAAGTCACGTTTTATTGAAACAATTTAAATATGTCTAGGGGGCATGACAGTTCATTGACTCACACTCAATACATCATAGAGATTAGCTTTCTTTTCCACATCTGCAACATTAACAAAGACACTTCATGGATGATAGTTTATGGCCCTGCTCATCCCAAAACCATAAAATCCCACCCAAAGTCAGCAGAACTTCCCATGTTCTGTCCCTCACCCGCTCCGATTCCTGTGGCGGGCAGAATGGTAAAATTCTGCCATACGTATTAAAATGAAAGCTGGACAGATGTTATCCACCTCTGCTCTTTAACTGAATCGGCCTTGCACCTCCAATTAGTTATGTGGCTGGCCATATGACATTAGTGCAAAAGTGGCACGCATTTCTGGTGTCACTGCGGGGATCTGTGGCCTTCAGACAAAATCCCGTGTTTTTGTCAACCAAGTGTCCATCCTCCAGCCAGTCATGAGCACGGGTAACTCTGCAATCATCCTTCAACTGGATGTAGAATATCTTAGTACAACCCTTCAAAAATATCAGTGTAGCAAATATTATAAATGCTGCTGGAAATGGGGCATTACTTCAAAATGGTAATTTTACCACATGGTAAAAGGCAGGACACTTAAGAATATTGATAGTCAAAGGGACCTGAGTGTACATGTACACAGGTCGCTGAAAGTGGCAATGCAGGTGGAGGAAGTAGTCAAGAAGGCATATGACATGCTTGCCTTCATTGGTTGGGGCATTGAGTTTAAAAATTGGCAAGTAATG
Source organism: Sphyrna mokarran (assembly GCA_024679065.1). NCBI lineage: Eukaryota > Metazoa > Chordata > Chondrichthyes > Carcharhiniformes > Carcharhinidae > Sphyrna > Sphyrna mokarran. The sequence goes on along the minus strand of JAGIQG010000006.1, from coordinate 55,359,570 downwards.
TTGCAGCTTTATAAAACCTTAGTGAGGCCACACTTGGAATGCAATATTCAATTCTGGTCACCAGACTACGAGAAGGTTGTGCAGATTTTGGAGAAGGTACAGAAAAGATTTATCAGGATGTTGACCGGCATGGAGGACATCAACTATGAGGAGAGGTTGGAGAAACTTGGTTTGTTCTCACTGGAATGACAGAGGTTGAGGGGTGACCTGATAGGAGTCTACAAGATTATGAGGGGCATGGACAAAGTGGATGGTCAGAAGCTTTTTCCCAGGGTGGAAGTGTCAATTACTAGGGGACACAGGTTTAAGGTACGAGGGGCAAGGTTTAAAGGAGATGTAGGAGTCAGATTTTTTACATAGATAGTGGTGAGTGCCTAGAACTCATTGGAGGAGGTAATGGAAGCAGATACAATAGTGACTTTTAAGAGACATTTTGCAAGTACATGAATAGGCTGGGAATAGAGGGATATGGTCCCTGGAAGGATATGGCATTTTAGTAAAGTTAAGTAGCATGGTTGGTGCAGGCTTGGATGCCCAAAAGGCCTATTCCTGTGCTATAATTTTCTTTGTTCTTTGTTGTTCTTTGAATTTGACTGAACAACAGTGAAGTAACAGTAAAATATTTCCAAGTCAAGATGGTGTGCAGCTTGAAGGGGAACTTGCATTTGGTGGTGTACCCATGAACCTGTGGTCCATGTCCTTCTAGCTAATAGAGTTTTCAAGTTTGGAAGATGCTGTTGAAGGACACTTAGTGAATTGCTGCAGTACATCTCGTACAGTGCATACACTTCTGCTACTGTGTGTCAGTAGTGGAGAAAGTGACTGTTTAGTCCTGGATGATGTTGAGCTTCTTGAGAGCTGTTGAAGTCACACTCATCCAGGCCAATGGAGGGTATGTCATCACATTTTTGACATGTGCCTTCCAGTTGGTGGACAGGCTTTGAGGAGTCAGGAGCTGAGCTGCTCATCTCAGAATTCCCAAACTCTGAATTATGCTTGTAGACACAGTAGTTATATCACTGGTCATGTTCAGTTTCTGATCTATGGTAACCCCTACATGTTGATAGTGGGGGATTCAGTAATGGGTAATGCCATTGAATGTCAAGAAGTGATGGTTAGATTCTCTCTTGTTGGAGATGGTTATTACCTGCCAATTACATAATACAAATGTAACTTGCCACTTGGCAGCCCAAGCTTGAATGCTATCCAGGTCTTGTGCATAATGGCACAGACACTTCCCTGTCTGAGAAATTTCAAGGGGGCTGAATATTGTGCAATCATCTTCGAACAGTCCCATTTCAGAACTTTTGATGGAAGGGAAGTCATTGTTGAAACAGCTGAAAATTGTTAAGCCTAGGACACTTGGGAAACTCCTGCAGTAATATTCTGCAGATAATTGACCTCCAACAACAATCTTCCTTTATGCTAGGTACACCTCTAACCTGTGGAGTTGTTTGCCCTGATTCCCATAGATTTCAATTATGCCCATCCCCTTGATGCCACACCCAGTCAAATGCTGCCTTGATGTCAAGGACAGTCACCAGTTGGAATACTGTTCTTTTATCCATCTTTGGACAAGACTGTAATGAAATCAGGCACTGGATGCCCCCCCCCTTGGAATCCAAACTGGGCATCAGTGAGCAGGCTGTTGCTTGATAGCTTGTTGATGACTTTTTCCACAATTTGTTGATGATCAAAAGGTGACTGATGGGTGATAATTGGCCAGATTGGATTTGTCCTGTTTTTTTTGCAGACAGCGCATACCTCGGCAATTTTCCACATTGCCGGGTAGATGTCAGTGCTGGAACTTTACCAGAACAGATTGGCTCAGGGTTTGGCTAGCTCTGGAGCTCACTACTGTTGGCAGCCTGTCGTCAGGGTCCATAATCTTTGCAGTATCCAGTGACTTCAGCTGTCATCTGATATCACATGGAGAAAATTGAATTCGCTGAGCCCTGGCATCTGTAATGTTATGCTGAGGACTTACACAGGAGGCCAATATGGATCATCCACTCGGCACTCTGGCTGAAAATGGTTGTGAATGCTATGCAACCTTGTCTTTTGCATTGAAGTGCTGGGCTCCCCCAACATTAAGGATGTGTTTCTGGTGGAGCCTCCTCCAGCTGATTAATTTTCCACCACTATTTATAACTGGATACTATAAGACTGCAGAATGTAGATCTGATCTGCTGGTGGTTTGATTGTTTGACTGAGTCTATTGCATTCTGCTTCTGGTGTTTGGCATGGAGGTGCTCCTGTACAGTAGCTTCACCAGGTTGATACCTTATTTTGAGGTATCCCTGCTGTTACTTGCTATACTCCTCATTGAACTAGGGTTGATCACTTGGTAATGGTAGAGGGATATACAAAGCCATACAGAAATTACTTGTGGTTGAATATAGCTCTTCTACTGATGATGGTCCCCAGCGGAAAGTGAAGAATGTTACCTCGGATTGCAACAAGATCTTGATCAATTGGGCCAGCGGGTTGACAAATAGCACTTGGAGTTTAATTTAAATAAATGCGAGGTAGTGCATTTTGGTAGATTGAACCTTACCCAGTTAATGGTAGGATGTTGGGAAGAGTTACGGAGCAAAGAGATCTAGGAATACAGATTCATAGTTCCTTGAAAGTGGAGGCACAGATGAACAGAATGGTGAAGGTGGCATTCAGCATGCTTGATTTCATTGCTCAGAATATTGAATACAGGAACTGCGACGTCTTGTTGAAGTTGTACAAGACATTGGTAGGGTCATGCTTGGAATACTGTATACAGTTCTGATCATCCTATTATAGAAAGGATATTATTGAAGTAGAAAGAATGCGGAAGAGATTTATTTGGATGTTACCAGGACTTGATGGTTTGAGTTATAAGGAAAGGCTGGGTAGGCTGGGACTTTTTTTTCTGGAACATAGAAGGTTGAGGGGTGATCTTATAGAGGTCTACAAAATAATGAGGGGCATAGATCTGTTAGATAGTCAATATCTTTTCCCAAAGATAGGGGAGTCTAAAACTAGAGAGCATAGGTTTAAGGTGAGAGGGAAAAGATACAAAAGTGTCCAAAGGAGCAATTTTTTTTACACAGTGGGTGATGAGTGTTTGGAATAAGCTGCCAGGGGTAGAGATACAGGTGGGTACAATTTTTTCTTCAGTATTTAGACAGTTACATGGGTAAAATGGGTATAGAGGGATATAGGCCAAATAGGACAACTGGGACTAGCATAGAGGTTTTTTAAAAAAGGGCAGTATAGACAAGTTGGGCTGAAGGCCCTGTTTCCATGCTGTAAACTTCTATGTCTCTATGACACTACGCCTCTTGAATGTCCTGTTTTGAGCTGCCAAATATGTTCTGTTTTGAGGCACTAGTTTATATTTGAGCCCGCTTTTTATTTGAAAGTACTGACGTTTTGCTATAAATAGATGCTAAGTGCTATTGGTCTCTCTTTGTACACTGTTCAACATCTCGTGATACAGAAGGAGTTTAAGTATTGTTTAATTGCTAGTCATGTACTGTTCTAAGAATCGGAAGGTGGATCAATATATGTTGCTGACTGACAATATAAATAAGCAGTTTGTTTATATCAGACTGGGCAGTTTGGATATGAACTTCAAGCACAGCCTCATTTTATTTTTGATATAGATCTAATTCTAATTATTTAAAGCTGCAACATAGATCTAATCAAAAATGGACATATTTTGTTAAAACTCAATGAAATACTTCAGTCGCGGAAAACTAAAGCAGATAATTGTTGCTTCTTCACTTTTTTGTAGAAGTCTTCCTATTTGTTGTGACATTGTAAGAACATTTATCCCGAGTTGATGATAACATGGTTTGGAAGCCTCATCCACAAATTGTCTAACATCGCAGATGGACATCCAGATGATTTATTATTTTTTAATGAAAATGTGACTGTAGAGCACAAGGAACACTTAGAGTTTCAGTCTGCTAAAAATAAGATCACTTCAACATTATTTGCTTGCATACGTGTAAGGGAGATATCTGGCATCAGCATTATCTATGTGGTAGGGAAATCTCTGTCACCTATCAGAAAATTGCGGATTCAAGTCCCACGACAGAAATTTGAGTGAATAATTTAGGCCTACATGCAATGCAGGGTGGGATTTTCTGCCCTTCCCGCTGGCTGGATCTTCCAATCTCAACAAAATCAATGGGGATTTAAATGGATCACTGCAACAACCACTGGGAGGCCAGAAAGTCTCGGTGACTGAGAGTGTGCAGCATCCTCAGAAGTGCTGCTTTTTGCTGAGGTGTTAAAGAGTTTGCACTCTTAATTTTAAATAAGACTAGATCTCCTTTCTGTATTGAGACGATGACTATATTTCAAAAATACCTTGTAAAATGTCTCAAAGCACCTGCATAAATGTTATAAATACAAGACTTTCTTTCTGGTACATTTAAAGAAATGATGTGGAGATACCGGACTTGGACTGGGGTAAACACAGTAAGAAGTCACACAACACCAGGATAACACCGAGGTTTATTCGGTCGCAAACACCACTAGCTTTGGCATTTGCTACCAAATAAACCAATTGGGCTTTAACCTGGTGCTGAGAAACTTCTTACTACTTTTAAAGAAAAGCAGGGGAGTTTGTCGATCAACCAACGGCACCAGTATTTGGCTATTTATTTCATTGATTTTGAGAAACATTGCTTTTAGCAAATTGGGTACTAACTTGTCCATATGGCAACAGTGACTACACTTAATTGTTCTTTCATAGGATGTCTGCTACGCTGCCAGGTCCATTCCTAATTTATCCTGAATTGAGTGGTTGCATGACCATTTCACAGAGCTGTTAAGAGTCAAGCACATTGCTGTGGATCTGGAATCATGTGTAGCCAGGTCGGGTAAAGATGGCAGATTTCCTTCCATAAAGGACATTTGTGATCAGATTGACTTTATGACAATCAATGATAGTTTCTTGGTAACCATTACTGAGAATTTAAAACTGCATCACTGTCTGTGAAGCCATTTTTACATCTTGAGGATGTTGGATGTGATATAAAAATAAATTATTTTCCTTATTGGATAAGGGTTCTTATTGCTTTATATGCCTCAGGTGATTACAATTATCAGAATAAGCCACGGTATATTTGTCACAGACTGAATCAAAATAACAGGATTCTAGCTGGAAGTTCTACCAAATTGAAGGGTCTCAAAATGTTCTGAAGTTAATTCATTCTTCAAACACTGAATTTTTTTAAGGCTCTGCTAATGATTGGATTTGGAGTGAGTTAAGATCTCATCACATTTATCCTTAAGGAGACCATTTTTCAGAAAATGGCTCCAATTCATGAATATGTGCTTACTCTGTAATGCAAAGTATAAGTCTAAACTTCTGTGACAAGTCCTGCATCAGAATCATTGTCAGTCTCTGTTCCTTTTCAACCTGGTGGCCCTGCTCTGTTGGTCTCTCCTGTACCGGCCAGGTGCATTAACTTCTCTTTAATCTGTAGCTATATGTTGTTTAGATTCTTCTTTTCCCTGGCTGGACAGTCTCAAATTAGGGGGCATAGTCTCAGGATAAGGCATTCGTCATTTAGAAGTGAGTTGAGGAAAATTTCTTTTCCTCATAGAATTGTCAATCATTGGAGTTCTTTTCCCCTAGGGCTATTTACGGTATTCCAGGTGGAATCAATAGATTTTTGGGCATTAAAAAGATCAGTGGACTTGAGATCAAAGATCAGACTTTCGAGGCCAAATGCCTATTTTGCTCTTATTTATTATTAGTGATGTTGTTGCCTATAAAATAATGACGGGCAGAGATCAGCTGGATAGTCAATTTCTTTTCTCAAAGGTAGGGAAGCCTAACATGAGAGGACATAGATTTAAGGTGAGACTGATTAGATTTAAAAGGGTCCAGAGGGCAAATTGTTCACTCAGAAGATGGTGACTGTCAGGAATGAGGTGCCAGAGATAGTAATAGAGGTAGGTACAATTTTGCTTTTTAATAGTTACATGGATAAGATGGCTATAGAGGGATATTGGCCAAATGTGGGCAATTGGGAAGCATTTAGTGGTTAAAAAAAAGGATGGCATGGATACGTTGGACTGAAGGTCCTGTTTCCGTGCTATAAACCTTATGACTCTTTGAGTCTATGACTCTACTTGCTAACTGGAAACAGCTTGCTATCTTTTAGCAGATACACTGATGATTTTATAAATATGTCTAAGCAGAGTCAGAGATTTATGAAAGGGAAATTGTGTTTGAACATTCTTTTTGGGTTTGATTTGAAGATATAATCAATAAGATGAATAAATGGGATATAGTATATTTAACTTTTCAATATGCAATTGAAAAGGTCTCCGGCTGTCCAGAGGTTATTGGATGGCATTTGGACTAACAGGTCGGAACTTTCTACTTCTATTCATGGTGAGCAGAAAATATCGTGAGAAGGCCGAAGGTCATTTTTAAACTGCCGTAAAACCCAGGAGCAGGGCTATTCTCCAGTCCTATGTTAACCCTTGCTGTGTTGAGCACTTTACATTATAATGCAGGCAATACCCAAACACTGTCTTTGAGTAAAACACTATTTTTCCCACTCACCCTCAGACTTAGTGCATGGGATTGAGGATAATACAATTGCATAAATCAGGATTGGTTAATGGACATAAAATAGGAATAAATGGGACATTATTGGAATGGCAGACTGTAACTAGCAAGGTATCGTAATTTGGGCTACAGCTACTTACAATTTACATTTATAATTTTGTTGGAGGGATTGAGTATACAAGTTTGCTGATGATAGAAAGTTAGATGGGAAAGTAAGCAGTGAGGAGGATGCAAAGAAGCAGCAGAGGTATATAGAGTGGGTGAGTGAGCAAACGACAGATGGAATACAATGTCGCACAATGAATGATCCAAGTAAAAAGATGAATATTTTTTGGAAGCTGAGGAAATGGGAAATGTTTGCATTCAGAGGTTCCCACGTGAGCTTGTGTATGAATCTTAGAAAATTAACAGGTAGATACAACAAGCAATTAGGAAGGCAAATGGTATGTCAGCATTTATTATAAAGGGATTATAGTGTAAGAATACAATCATGTTACGATAATTATACAAGGCTTCGGTAAAGCTACACCTGGAGTACTGTTTGCATTTTTGATCTCCATATCTAAGGACGGAAATATTTCCCCTGGGGCAATGAAGTGAAGGTTCATTGGACTGGTTCTTAGAATCAGGAGATTGCCCTTTTTGGAGAGATAGATTAGGTAATCCATGGAGACTGGAAGAAGGAGATAGTATTATTGAAACATCTGCATTTCTTAAGCAGTTTGACTGTTTGCATGCTGGGAAAATGTTTCCCCTAGCTGGGAATCTTGGACATGGGACTATAGTCCCAGAATATAGGTCTGGCCATTTAGAACGGAGATGAGGAGAAATAGTTTGTTATGTGAAGGTTTGTGAATCGAGGGAATATTCTATCTAGAGAGTGGTAAGTTGTTGCACAGTTGTTGAGAACATTCAAGGTTGAGATCAATACATTTTTGGACACAAATAGAATTAAGGAAATTGCTGAAGGTGCTGAAAGGTGGAATCAATGGATGGGAGATCAACCGTGATCTTTTTGACTGGCTGAGAAACTGGCTGAGTCACATTTTTCTTTCATATGTTCTCACGTTCACCCCAATTCCAATTCTGAAAATGTAGAAAATTCTCAATGAATATGATCTAAAGTTTGATAAAATTATATTATTCACCTAATTAAAAAAAGAGTGACATTACAGAAACGAGTATAGATAAAAATGATTGGAATAGCCTGTTAATTAAAATGATTGATCTTAAATTGTGAATTTAACTTCCTTTTACATCCTTTTTCTGAGAGGAAATTATAAAATCAAACTAGTGAGGTTTTTTTCAACTAGTTTAAGTCGTGTGACTATGGTTTATCTGTTTGGATTCAAGTAAAGCCTAACATTGTGCTAATAGAAATCATTAGGGCTGTAGTTTCACCAGATGAATGTTTTCATTATTCAGATTATTATCAAGTTCTCTGTTATCAGTACATAATGAGCAGACTGCTGTCACAAAGCCTAAAGAAAGAAAAGATGCAAGATAGATAAAGGACAGATCCTCCAGTTTGACCCTTTGACTTGTCAGACAAGACATGGACACTCATCAAAATTTCATCTTGAGACGTAAAAGTCATTTGGAGTTCATGAAATCAAATTACGTCTCGCGTTTCCTCTCTATCCAATTTAATACTTCCTCCTTATTCTGAGAAGGCTAATAAAATTGCTGCTGCTCAGCTTATCAAGTTACCCATTGTCACACCTGTCTGCAGAGAAATAGGCTTTAGGTAAACATCTCCACTTCCATTTGCAGATGTATGGGTCATGCATATCCCAATGACAAGGCCATTTGAACTGTTAGATGACATGGCTGTCAGAGAAACTAGTCAGTTTTTGAATTGATGGTGCAAAAATCTGGTCACTTGGTACTTGTTGTTCAATTTTACTCCAAAGACCGTGATTATTTATAGATATCTCTGAGTGCTTCAATGTTAAGGGGTAGGGATCGCATACAGCTGTCATCACCTGTGTTGCCTCTGCTCACAATTGCGCAGCACAAGATGGTTTGATAAGCCTTCTTATTGAAAGGCAAGGTTGTTCAATCAACAAATGAACAACATCTCCCTTTGCAATCTGAAGTTGGTAATCTCTAATGAATTTACTGTCTATTAGTTGCGACACTTTTGAAAGTTAGGCATTAATGGCTCTTTTATCAAGTTGTACCTGAAGAGAAAGAAGCTCAGCCTAAGCATTAATAGCTATGGGCAATGCAGCGTTACATTAGCCACATGATAGTTTAAATATGAATAGGATTAAATGAAACATATCTGTAAAGGTTCACTTCTACACTTGATTTGAAGTGCATGGTTCCATAAATCTCTTCAGATGAAAGACCATCTTGAGTTGTAAAACTACTTTGACAGCAGCACATTTTCCATGTAAGAACAAAAGGTATCTCCTAACATTTGTGAAATGGACATGCATAAAGATATTTTGTTTATATGCGTACATCAAACATTTGGTTTGATAGATGGGGATGCCCATAACATCTGAAAATTTATGTAGGTTTTGCTAATCATGTAATGCACAGATAGAAATACTTAAACTTTACAGATGGGATCAGGTGAGAGTGTGTTGGAATGTCTCACTGTCAGGTTCATATCTTGGGTTTGACTCCAACTTGGGCAGAGGGAATAAAGATTTCACATACTGTGATGAATGTTCAAAGTGTTCCTCTGAGACAGTGGAAAATGTTCTGTTCATCATCACTGTCCACTCACGGCATTGTAAGCCAAGTAGAAGGAATGACATGTTTTTAAACTTATTTCAAACTTGTTATATATTTTAAAATATTAATCAGAAAGAGTTATTTGCATTGCAATGTAATCAAATATAGCCTACTTTTCATGCATCAGCATAAATTACTTCTAATGCATCAATAATGAAGCCTTTGCCTTTCATCACTTACTTTTCTTTACGATGACTGTTTTTCATCTGTTTCTTTTCCTTACAGAATTCTGGGGCTGCGTCCCAGAGCTGACACGGCACCATTTTTCTGTTAAGAATTATGGCAGAAGGAGGAAAGTCAGTGCATATTGAAACAATGTATTATTGAATCTTAATTCCCTTTCAAGGCTAATTGAGGATATTAAAAATAGAGATGATAGCAGGAGTCTGACTAATACACAATGAGTGAATGAAGATTTATGCTTTATCACCACAGTTTTGTTTTTTTTTGAAGCTATCCAACAAATTTATTGCAAAGATTATTCCTCTAATATTCCATAGACTCTTCAAATATCTATATTGTATTCAAATATTTTCAACTGTCCAGGAATGAATGTAAGCAAAACCAAAGAAAAAATTGCACCTAAGAAAATATATCTCAGAAAATTAGGTATTTTCATCAATACTGCCTGAAATTGCTCTTTCCCTCTGTTCCGTAGACAAAACGGTCAGAACCAATATCGCTTAAGATGACCTTTCATATTCTGGTTTCTGAGAATGACATCATGAGGCAACATTTTTTCACGGTATTACCCATATGTTCCTCTGCAGCTTTGTTGAAAGTCAGGATGAATTGGCATATAAGCTGTCCCCGCAGTTAGTCTAGGATTTCTATGGATCTTCCAACCAAGTTGGGCCAAAATCTTTTCCTCACGCTAGAAATTCAACCCTTTATGTGGAATGGTGTTTATGCTTCAGCATGCCCTGCCCCGTGTTATATAAATCCAGTATGCCTCTTTTTCACTGCCTTCAAATCCTGAGTACACCCTCCACCACATCTTACAAAGCTGTTGTTTATACCTCCTTCCCCAACTTCAAGTTTGGCAAGATTTTCCCTCCACCACTGCTCTCCTCACACTCTTCTGTACGGGGGTCCACAATAGTGAAAAGCTGTTTTCCAGTTTCTATAAGCTTGGCTGTGTTTTTTAGTGTTCTGTAAATTTGTCTATTACAACTTGCTTCAAACAATGCTAGATCCCATGATATACTTACTAATCAAATGTTGAATAGGGATTCACCTCATGATAGCTTAACTGTGCCACAAATATTAGGTGTAGTAGGAACCTCTTTATCATACTTTGTACTTTTGATGGATAGAAAAAAGCATATTTCCATAATTTATTTTATTTTTGATATCATAATGTCATTTCATTGGTGAGACTTACTATCCAGTATGTAATTCAGGCTAGTTATTCAATATTATTGTAAGCTTGGAGATCAATTGTGCTATGCTCAATACCCTATGCACCATTCTTGCAAAACTTGCAAACATCCTGTACTTTTTGTTCAAATGTGGCACCTTTTATCATTGTCTCAGTTAGTGAACAAGCATCAAAGCTAACTCTGTGATTAGTTCTGTCTTCATGAATCTGAGTACAGCACCGACACTAAAATCAACAGCAGCTGTGGACACCATAATGTGAAGTGATAGATCAAACAGGGTTAACTCAAAATTTCCACCGTTGTTCTGCCAAAACTGCTCTGAGAATCTCAGTCCACTTAAGTGGTCTGTTTCTGTACTGAAGTGCTCATAAAGGTTCAACTGCAATAATATATCTTAGACAAACTTGCTGCACAATGCAGTAAGACATAGGGAACAGTAGATGGCTAATATCTGCTAGGAGCGGAGGCATCGACAGCTGCAGTGATATTAGATGGATCAGATTGTAATCCCTCTGGTGAAACCAGATATCCAAACAAGAGTCACTTGCTCTGTTTAAATCGACATTTGCTGATATCAATGGAGAGCAACACTCACACTCTCTTTGGAGAGAGTACAGTTTGGACTTTCTCCCACCACTTCAGCTTTTTGTTCACAACAGAAAAGGTACTCTTTGGAAGCAGACAAAGCTTTCTATGAACTGAGACCTGTACTGAAATGGTTGATGTGCCTGAGACTTTGTGATTGACTTTTGTCTCATTTTTGTAGATGTTGCAGTCAAAAAACTATTGAAAAATAAAATATCAGCTCCATCTGCCCACTCACTGCATTGTCCAAGGGTTCTTACTCCAAACTTTCTGGAGTACACCAGACTGGGGCTTTGGAAATATTTAAAATGGGATCAAATGATGACATTATGATGTCAATGTTATTTTCTGACCTTACTTCTTGATGCTACTTTCTGCTTCTACCCACCAACCACTGAGATGTCGTTGCTGAACAATATATAATAGCTACCAGTTGATTGACTGACAGCTCTTGCGGGGGTGGAATTTCCAACTTCGAGTCCTTCATCTTGGAGAAAGACAACTTGTTGGCCAGTTAATTCAGCAGGCCTTCCTGAAAAGAAGTGATGCAGGCAGGCGAGACACCTCCCCATTCTGTGAATGTGTAACAAATATTAATAAAAAAGACTCAAAGAACAAAGAACAAAACAGCATGGGAAACAGGCCCTTCGGTCCAACGAGCCTGTACCGCCACCTCAATGTTCCCACTTCTACCCATGATCCCTGTCTATGTTTATAGATCTATGCATTGGAACCAAATTTGCGAGACAATTTAGAGAGAATTTGTTTTGCCAGTCAGCCTAAGAGCACATCTTTGGGGTGTAGGAGGAAACTGGAGCACCTGGAGAAAACCCACTCAAGCACGGGGAGAATGTGCAAACTCCTACAGACACAGGCCCAAATCCATGTATCTGCACAGCACAGCAATAGTCACTGAGCTGTTGTGTTGCCCATCAAATGGTCCAGGTCAAGGGTACACTGACGACGTGAAGCACTAGACTACTCTCGAAAAACCCAAGAGCAGCCCTCTCACGACCCATTGCGTGTATGCCCTTTGTTAGACAACAAGGCAGACCGAAGTACTTGTAGGATAAAACAGAAATACATCAATATCATTGATAATTTATACACTTCCCAGGGAATTCCCAAGGCTCATGATCCCTATTTTAAATCCGTTTTCTATACCCCTCCATTCCCATTCTGTTCATGTGCCCATCTAAGTATTTCTTAAATAACTCCAGCGTGCCTGCCTCCACCACTTTACTTGGCAGCGCATTCCACACCCCCAACACCCTCTGTGTGAAAAAACTCCCTCTAGCATCCAAATTATACCTCACCCTAAGCCCATGATCCCTCGTGATATTTGATTCCAACCTAGGAAAAAGCTTACCACTGTTTACTCTATCTATACCCCTCATAATCTTGTACACCTTTATTAGATCTCCTCTCAGTCTACATCTTTCTAAGGAAAACAGCCCCTTTACGGATATCAATATTTTCAGATTGACAAGGACCTCCTGTTCTGTTTGTTGCAGTACTCCTGTCTGGACTCCCATTCAGTTCCAGTTTCCACTATAAGAAGAATGGTAATGTGTTAATATGTGCCCTGGGTGAGGCTTTTCAACATGCATAACTATAAACTGAATAATGAAAGCAAGAGGCAGCAAATGAGATCAAGAAAAGAAGTAGTTGTGAGGACAGTGAGTGCAAGAAAACATGAAGTACAGTGAACTTTTTCTTGATGATCTGTGGATAGTCACTTCAAACAGAGGAGAAAGGCTGGATAGATGCTGAGGCAAAGCTGGGACTGACATATAAGAGGTATGAAGAAGTCTCATCTTAATGCTCCCGGTGAGATCATTGCATTTCTTTTGGCAATCAAAATAATGAGATTGAATTTACATGCTATGTCATTTCTTACCATGCCTTTTCTTCATTTTACCTCGATACCATACAGAATAACCTCAGGACTCAGCTGGGATTGTTTTAACTTCAAGATTTTGCTCTTTAGCTTACCCACCAAAACATACTTCTCCTTTAAGTTGCAGACATGTCCAGTTTTTTTCTTTCTGCTAGTTTCAAGCATTTTACATTGGCAGCTCAATTTAATTATGGTGTAAATTTTCTGGTCCAGCCCACCATGAGCTTGGATTGAAATTTCGGGTCCTGGGACGGGTGGGACCATAAAATCCCACCCTATGTAACTGAGAATGACAATTCTCAATGACCTCTGCTTCAACTGTTGCTGTCAGTGTGCACACCTTCCTCCTGCTGGGAGATCAAAAAGAACCCAATATGTGCAAGATTCACAATACTATTTCATCATGATATTGGCCATTAGAAATTACTTGGGCTTACTAGGCTTCTCAAAATGACAGTAAATTTCACATCAATAGATTGAAGTATACAAGCTAAATCTAATAAAACTGACGCATTTCCTTTACAATTAGAATAACACACAGAATCAGTGGAACAGAACACATGCAAAACTTCAACTAATAAATGCAACATCAGTGCATAAAGGTTAAATATTTTTGAATGTGGTTCTTACATAATATGATAACTGCAGCAGCTTTGCATGGATCTGCATTCTGTATGGTTACATGTAAAGGCTCAAAAGACCTAATCCACACTATTAAGAAGTGAAGTGTGCAGGATAAATGTTCTGTTTATGTACTCAATGCAATGCCTTACCTAATGGGAGTGTAGATCAGATAATTACATATATATGCAGTACTTGATTTTCTTTCCATTGCAATTGTGGTTGGAAAATCAGGGACTGACATATATAATTTCCTGACATACACTGGTATGAGAGTGGGTGAGGTTCAGAAGGCTTAATCAGAAAATTTGCTTTATTGACAAAAGTCTCCAGTTTGTATTTCAGATCAAAGGCTCCCTGGAGATAGAGTTTCATGGAGCAACTAACCAAGCATCTACAGCCTGACTGTATACAAGGCAACTGTTTGGCTCAACCAGTTTGTGATGGTTCTTTGACAAAGCAAACCACTTAGAATTGTTACTTACGTTTTAAATGCTTCTATTTCAAGTAATGATACAGTTACTTTTTAAAAGCTATTGTAGGTCTGTTTCTCTCTGGTGGAATGGTTTATATTCTCACGACCACTGTCTAAAAAAAATTGAGCATCCCTCACTACCCACTTTATTCTTTTAACAATGTTTTTAAAATATGCCTCTGGCTACTGACTCAATGGCCAGTAGAAATAATTTTCTCTACTTATCTTATCAAAACCTCTCATCATTTTGGTATGAGCAAGTCTATTGTAATTTGAGGTAAATGGCAGGAATATATTAGACCGTATATTGCCTGTCATTTGTGCCTTAGCAACAAACAGAATGCTGACACAATTTTGGCATTCAGGGTTGCTATGGACTGTGTAGTGGGAGGAAGGTGAAATTGAAAGGTTGCTTCGCATCAGGTAAAGCTGCAATCTTAAAAATGGAATTGTGAAAGGAAGTTGCCAAAGGAATTGCTTCTCTCTGCTGCTTCCCTGCTCCCCCCTCTCCTCAACTGCCTCCCACCCATCAACCTGGGGTGGGCAATCCAACAACAACATCACTGACCCTCACGCCGGGTCAATTTTTGCTAATAATCATTGACACCTGAAAATTAGCCAGGATCAAGGACGCATACCTTGTAAAAAAACATTGCTATTGCAATGAAGCAGAAAACCTATTTCTGGGGTTTCTTTAACTATTAGTTAGTTCAGGAAGTAAGTGTATGTACATCTGTCGCTAAATAATTTCTGTTGATTGGATGGTTAGTGGTTAGCACTGCTGCTGCACAGCTCCAGAAACCCAGGTTCAATTCCGGCCTTGGGGATCGTCTGTATGGAGTTTGCAAATTCTCCCCATGTCTGCTTGGGTTTCTTCTGGTGCTCCAGTTTCCTCCCATAGACCAAAGATGTGCAGGTTAGGTGGATTGGCCATTTTCGATTGTCCCTTAGTGGCTCAAGGTGTATAGGTTAGATGAATTCGCCACAATACGCGTGTGAGGTTGCAGGGATAGGGAGGAGAAAAGAAATGGGGTAAAAAAAAAACTGTGTCAGGGAGTCGGTGTGGACTGGATGGGCTGAATAGCCTCTTTGGCACTGTGGGAATTCTCTGATTTTATGATCTAAGATCCTACAATACCAATCATGCCAATCAATACCATCACTACATAGCAATAATAAACTCATTAATGTAACAAGATGTGTAACAGAAAATAGTTATAACACTCAGCCAGCAGATGTGGAGAGAAAAGCGGAATTAACAATTTGGAGTAATGACTTTTTTATCCTGCCTATTTACAAGCTACTTTTGCCTCAGATTATAGTGTGCAACCCCATTTCTATGCTACTCTCTACAATATGTACAGTGCCAGTATCTGAGCTGATGGCTGCTGGTGTAAGACCAAGTGACAGCTCCTTCTTCAACTACCTCTTGTTCTTCTTGGATTTCTGGCTCATGAGCCAGTTCTTAACCTGGTGACAGTTCACAGGTAACTGAAAAGTCAAAGGCAGAATGCTAAGGTTGTGGCGAAGGAGAGGGTGGGAGTCCTGCAACTTGTAAATCAAAAAGATTGCAAAATGGGGTGTGAGAAGGCGGATTAGGCAGGAACACACTGTTATCTTCTATAGTTTCAGCCCTTGCTACTGGCCACAGCCTCAGTTGTCGTTACACCAATGATTATCTGTACCATTACCTTCATGAGGGAGAGGGATGCCTGTCCCTGCTGGTTAAGCATCGCTATCTTCATTGGTGAGCCCCCTTGTCCTGTAAGAGAGAGGGAACTGTGATGGTGAGTGTGGTGAAATGTGTTTGCCTGTCACAGTTGAATAGTTGGTAATATGTACAAGCTGTGAAGCTTTGGGGTGAAGCTTGCAGTCGTGCTAGGATAAGGTGAGGTTATGAATGTTGGATATGAGTAATGAATGAATTATGTGGATGCAGTACACTGAGCAGAGTTTGAGCCAGTGGGATATAATGTTTGATAGATACTCTAATAAGTAAGTCAAGGAGCATTGTTAAAAAGAGCAGTGTTTGATCAAGTGGTGCATTCATAAGGATATTGCATGTGATGGTTCACTCAGTAACGTTGAGCTAGGGTGTGAGATTGTTGAACTTTAAGTGGCACTACATTCAGGTCCTTGGAGTTAGATTGCTGGCATTGACTGCAATAGCTATATACTCCCACTACCTTCATAATCTCCGTCTGGTGGGCTTCATGACTCCCTGCAGATCTCAGACCTCTTTCCTTCTGTTGATCTCATGCACCAAGGCCTCCAGTGCTGCATCAGAGAATCCTGGGGCACACTCTGTGCCATGTTGTGCCATTTTTACTCTTCCTGTTCAAAGAGTCTGCCCTTCACACTCCCTGCAGCAGAAAGTCTCCACCCTTTAAGAGGTGTAGATTGGTTTTAAATAGTGCACATTAATTTTAATTGATATCAGTCCTGCATGACCATGGGGCCATTGTTGAGCAACGTAGCGTAACAGTGTGCGTAACAGCAGGGTGCATGCCGCAATCATTTAAATAGATGACAGTACAAAGTTTATCTGTTAAGGGGTCCATCGTGACGTACTATCCAAAACTAGGTACATTTCTTTAACGAGAGGGATGGTTTGCCATGAGCATTCATGAAGTTCATTTACAGAAAGGATTGGGAAGACAAAGGAACAGCACAACCAGGCAGAGTGAGCTTAATGGTTCTCCACTATAACACTGGAAGTCTCAGTGCATGTACTAGACAGGAGGAGAGATGTCTTCTATCTATAGTGGGCCAGGAGGACCAGACAAACACAAGGAGCAGATGGTTATCATGGTCAATGCTTGTAGTGTAGTTCCAAACAGTTTGACCTGGAAACTCTGCTGAGTTTTTAAGTGATTTCATCCAAACCAGTGAATGCATCGTGACATGCCACTTTCCACCAACTGAGCCACTAGCCTTACTCACTGCTCAATTCACCACTCTGCATTCCAGCTACCAACAATCTCCATCACCCCCATGACTCCAGTAAGATAGTGCTGCCAGAACATACCAGAGTGTCTCTTCAGCATCTCTGATTTCAAGCAAAGGTGTAAACTCAAATCTGGGCATTCAAGTGACCGATATTTGGAAAGTGCTGTAAAGCTGCCCAGATCCAATCACAGGCCGGTTTCTTGCTGTGCTTGCTGCTGATAGGCTCACAAGCAGCAAATCAGGTGAAACCAGCCTGTGATTGCACTATGAAATTGTAGCTATGACAAAGCCCAATGTTTCAAAACACCACATGGTTCAAAATAAATGCCTACTGGCACTATGACTTTGCATTTAAAAAGCATAGTTTTATTGATATTTGGCAACAAAAATAATTAATAAATAGGAAAACAATGTAATTGTAGATTTAGAAATGATACTGCCACCATATTTTCTTAGAGATCCTGCACCTCAAAATTTCTCTGAAAACTCATGCCAGAACTTTACTGCCTTGCCCACCCCAGGCTTGTAAGATCCCAAGCGAGGCCAATGGGGAATTCTGTTCTATGAGCCTCACCTGCCCTGGTTCCGGGGCAGACAGGACCGGTGAAATTCCAGCATCACTGTCTACCTCATGCTCATAGCTGAGCTCATCCTCACAAACTTAGCACAATTCTAACTATTCAATCATGACAACTACATCACCCCAACGCGTTAAAACTTACTCACTGACACATTAATCTCTCGGAAGGTAAGGTGTACACAATTGTAGGTTGCAGCAGTTAAACTACAGGAAACAACATCTTCCTTATCTCCGTGGAGGAGGTGGCATTAGCTGTCATTGGAACATCCTTCTCCAACACTGTGACCAGTGGAAAGGTTGAAATTATTTAAGATGACAGGATGCTCATTATAAATCCTCTTTCTCATATCCCATTTCCTATTCAACTGAACATTTCTTTTGATTTACCAGCTACCGATGGTGAAGATGTGCGGCAGATAACTAGGATTGCTGAGGTTCCCTGCCAGAGAAGTGGTAGTGGGTTTATGAAGCATGAACTTGCTACCCTCTCTCAGGTTGACAGCATTCACTCTCCCTCCATTGCCACACTGCCAGTGCTCTCTCTGCTATCTCTCAGACAGTCAACACAGCCTCTGCCACCCTTACCAAGATGCAGTCTGAAGCCAAGACTTCTAGTTGCAAGAGAGTATCTTGCAAAACTAACTGTAATCTCTCCTGGTGAAAATCAGTAACCTTCCACTTGCCCATCTTCTGCCTCTGGCTCAACTTGGTTATAAAGGGGATGCATGAGGTGTTCTGTACTCTCTGCAAAGAGTGGGTAGCCCCTTTGGGATGAGCTGAGTCACTGGTGGATGGTCAAATTGGGATGTGACAGATGGGGAGACTAAGACAAATGGGTGTATCTGCAAATTGTATCGATATGGTGAGTGATATGCAGGAAAAGATTTCGGATAGCAGATCAAAGATGAGTTGGAACAAGGTACACTTCAGTATACATGGAGTGTACTGTGCTAGTCAGCTGTGAGAACATAAGAATTACGAGCAGGAGTAGGCCATCTGGCGTTTCAAGCCTGCTCCACCCTTCAATAAGATCATGGCTGATCTTTTTGTGGACTCAGCTCCACTTACCTGCCCGCTCACCATAACTCTTAATTCCTTTATTGTTCAAAAATTTACCTTTCCTTACCTTAAAAATATTGCCTTAAAAGCCTCAACTGCTGTACTGGGAAGAGAACTCCGCAGATTTACAATCCTTTGTGTGAAGAAGTTCTCCTCAACTCAGTCCTAAATTTGTTTCCCTTTCTTTTGTGGCTATGCCCCTCCTAAGTTTTAGTTCCACCCGCCAGTGGAAACAACTTCCTATTCACTTCATAATCTTATATGTTTCTGTAAGATCTCCCCTCATTCTTCTGAATTCCAATAAGTATAGCCCCAGTCTACCTAGTCTCTCCTCATAAACCAACCCTCTCAACTCCGGAATCACCCTAGTGAATCTCCTCTGCACCCACTCAGTGCCAGTACATTCTTTCTCGAGTAAAGAGACCAAAACTGTACAGAGTACTCCAGGTGTGGCCTCACCAGCACCTTGTACAACTGCAGCATCATCTCGCTGTTTTTAAATTCCATCCCTAAAGTAATGAAAAACAAAATTCCATTTGTCTTTTTGATTATCTGCTGCACCTGCAAACTAACTCCTTGAGATTCCTGCACAAGGACACCCAGATCCCTCTGTACAGCGGCATGCAGCAATTTTTTACTATTTAAATAATAGTCCATTTTGTTGTTATTCCTACCAAATGGATGACATCACATTTACAAATATTGCACTCCATCTGCCAGACCCTTGCCGATTCAGTTAGATTAACTGTGTTCCTTTCAGATTTTCAATGTCCTGTGCGCACTTTGCTGTTCCACCCATTTTAGTGTCATCTGCGAATTTTGACACATTGCATTTGGTCCCCAACTCCAAGACATCTTTGTAAATCGTAAACAATTGCGGTCCCAACACTAATTTCTGAGGCACACCACTTGTCACTGATCGCCAACCAGAAAAACACCTATTTATCCCCACTCTTTATTTTCTGTTAGTTAACCAATCCGCTAACCATGCTAATACATTTCTCGTAAGACTGTGCACCTTTATGTTTTGTAGCAGTCTTTGGTGTGGCACCTTGTCACATGCTTTCTGGAAATCCAGATACACCACATCCACAGGATTTCCATTGTCCACTGCATATGTAATATTCTCAAAGAATTCCACCACATTAGTCAAACATGACCTGCTCTTCATGAACCCATGCTGCATCTTACCAATGGGACAATTTATATCAAGATGTCTCGCTATTTCTTCCTTGATGATAAATTCAAGCATTTTCCCTACTACTGTAAGTTTGCAATGGCACCAGTTCACAGTCAGATTTGTAAACTTGCGCTGAAAGGTACTGTGAGCCCATATTCACTGTGAACTATGTGGAGATTGAATAAATTTATGTGATGCAAAATCATTATAGATAGCAAAACTCAAAGATTCTCACCAGTCAGAACTGAAAGTTTCATGGACTGATTGAGTCCATTTAGTTAAATATTCTGTATTATTTTAGTCACAAGAGATCATAGTTATAAAAAATAAAAATCAGAGCTTTATATTTGAAAAATACTTATCAGTTATAAATGGAATGGACAATGACAACATTATTAGAGTCCTTAATTGAAATGTAGTTTAACCAACAGCAATAGTTTCTGCGTACAGAGCATGCGGCAACATGGACCTTCACCTTCTGATGAAAAAAAAATCGTCACCACAAGAGATTCAAATGGAAGAAAATGTTGATGAAAGTAACAGAGAGAGAACATTTAATTTTGAACATGTATCTTTTTCAATGTGCAGTCAACAATGATCTTTGACAACAAGTTGAATGGCTGTGTTGGAGAATTAAAATAAACTTTACTGATTTGAAATGCACATCAGCAACAGTGATCTCATTTAATACATCAAGAAATACAAATCTTCTGGGATTAATTTCCACATTGGTGAGTTCATTTCTACTCTGAGAACATTAGCTGCCCCTTTGCAACCACGAGGGAGGCAGACAGATTTTCGCACAGCTAATAAGTAGGTGTGGAAGGTTAGTTTATAACTTGGAGAAGGACAATTCATTGCTTAGGAATTAACCAGTAAAGAAATATAATGAAATTTAATATCATAGAATCATTGTGTGTGATCTTACTGGCCATTTGTGCTGTGATTTTGTTGCAATGAGGTTGGAGAATTTGGCGCTCAGCCAAACTCAGTTCAGTGTAGTGAGATGGGGAAATCCTGCTGGAATGAATGGCTGTAAGATTCTGGCCATCGAATCCCTACAGCGCAGAAGGAGGCCACTTTTGGCCACTGAGCCTGCACTGACAGCAAACCCACCCAGACTCTAATCCGTAACCCCATGTACTTACCCTGCTAATCCCAAACGCTAAGGGGCAATTTAGCATGGCCAATCAACCTAACCCACACATCTTTGGAGTGTGGGTGGAAAGCAAAGCGTCTAGAGGATCCTCCTCAGCTCATCCAGTAAGTGTTCTCCATGGAGTCCTTCATGACACATGACAACACAGAATCACTGAGTAGAATCTGATAGCCAAGTTCTGCACACATGAGGATGGCCTCCACCATGATCTTAGGTTCATGTCACGCTATCTGTAACCCCACTGACTTATGTGGGCTTGCAAAATCTTACTAACTGTTCTGGCTAGAGACTGTTGACACTTCTTTAACCTGTGTTTAAATCTCTCCCCTCACAATGTCTTTTCCTGTAAAGGCTTGATTACCTGTTAAGACTCACATTCCATCCATTATTTTGTAATTGAGTTTGTGTCTATATATTTGTGAACCGAACTCTTCACTTATCTGATGAAGGGACAATGCTCAGGGAAGGAGCAAGGATGAGAAGTTGGGGCCTTCATAAATACCTTTAACTGGTACAGAACTTGAACCTACGCTGTTGGCATTTTTCAGCATTATGAACTAGCCAATGAGCTAACCAACCCCTTGCCTGTCAGCCTGACTAAAGCCACCGTTCACAAATCTAATATACCTAAGATCTGAAGGTTGTTCTGACTAGTCAGCTGTTTTCTATGGCCTTGTAATTCTAGTGGGCATCACAGTGTATGAAATGTATTATCTCCGATTGGAAACAGATTATGACTTAATCTTATTTTTACTATAGTTTGAGTGGACAGTGTCTGTAAGGGTTGCACTCCTCTTGAGGAGGAGACTTACAGCGTGTTTTATCTTGATTGCATTGGGTAAATCCACTGCCATCCCACTGGTCTATCTCAAAGTAATCCCCTCATGTAATTATACATGTTCATTGTGCTTCATGGCAAATGTTCTTTCAAAAATGGTGTTGGGGGGGTGTGCTCCCTACATTTAATTATCCATTTATTTCTATGTGTTAGAAATCACAAAGGTAACTGTTTGTAAAAGGTCCAATATGCCTGTAGTTTAAAAATAAATCCCACAAAGTGGAGAATATCATTATAAATCTACAGTGACAGCAGAAGAATAGTCAGCTGTTTGGGAGAAAAATAGTGTAATTTGTTACATGGTTGCAGTAGAGACAGGAAGGTGAGATATAATAATCTCTCACATCCATCATAGATTGAATTAGTAGCAGGTTAATAAAGAGTAAAATAATTTCATCATTTCTGTGCTATGGGCAGACATGCTTGGTTGCAGCTGTTCTTTCCTATTGGAGTGCAGGCAAAAATGAGAGGCTGATAATCTCAACAGTTCTTTAGAATTGAGTTTGCCTGAAACTAGAGTAAATCTTCAGTTGCTTTACAATGTGGCCTATGGTACAAAAACTGTCAAACTTAGAATACATATTCTTTAAGCGATGGTATATTTTACACTAGATCTGCACTTACTAACATAAATTCACAGGACTTCTAACTTAATCTTTAAGAATAATGGGTCATATCTGTTTCAAACCATTTTGTTTTTATTTCTTACTGTGCCATGGATGACAGTGGAAAAGTGGCATTTATTGCCTATCCATAGTTACCCTCTGAATATTACGCTCCAACTGCTTAGTGTGGAATTGTAGCTTTACTAGATAGAGTTGATAGATTGCCTTCTTGATAGACATTAACAAATCAATTGGTAGTTATGACAATCTGAGAGTTATTATGGTTTGTTTTTTCTATTGTTATCCTATAAATTATCATCATTATTTATTAAGTTCAAATTCACAATTTACTACTATGAGATTTAAATTCACCGGGGGAGATTTTCGCTGACAATATTGGACTATCTCCCCAACAGCACTGTGGGTCTGCCTACATCACATGGAAAGGATTGGTTTGTGAAGGCTGTTCACAACAACATCATAAAACATCAGGCTATAAATAATACTGAATAGTCACACAGACACTGGATAAAACATCAGGCTGTAAATAGTATTGAACAGTCAGACATTCACTGGATAAAACATCAGGATGTTAAAAAAAATTCTTGTGTTGATTTCAGTGTTAAGAACATATTTCATTATGCAGTATGATATTAATACAAAGTGAGGTGAGACAAAGAAAGGTCAATGACACAGACACTGGATAAAGTATCAGCCAGTAAACAGTGTCTGTGTGACTATTCAGTACTGTTCACATCCTGATGTTTTACTGAACGGTCACACAGACACCAGATAAAACATCAGGATGTGAACAGTACTGAATGGTCACACAGACACTGTTTACCAGCTGATATTTATCCAGTGTCTGTGTTATTGACCTTTCTTTATCTCGCCTCACTTTGTGTTAATATCATACTGCATAATGAAGTATGTTCTTAACACTGAAATCAACACAATTTTTTTTTTCTATTCTGTTAGAGGATGTGGGCATCACTGGCTAGGCCAGCATCAATTGCCCATTCCTAATTGCCCTTGAGAAGGTGGTGGTAGGCTGCTTTCTTGAACCATTACAGTCTATGAAGTATAGGTACACCCAGTGGTGCCGTCAGGATGTCAGTTCCAAGATTACGACCAAGCGACAGTGAAGGAACAGGGATATATTTCCAAACCGAGATACTGTGTACCCGGCTCACCTTGTCCTTCTAGGTGGTAAAGCTCATAGGTTTGAAAGGTGCTGTCAAAGTAGCCTTGCTGAGTTGCTGTAATGTATCATGTAGATTGTGTGCACACTGTTGCCATTGTGCGTCAGTAGTGGACGGTATGAATGTTGAAGACAGTGGTTGGGATGACAAATAAACAGACTGATATGTCCTGAATGGTGCCAATCTTTTTGAAAATTGTCGAAGCTGTATTGGGCACTCATATCAATATTATGATGAACTGGCGTGTCCAGTTAGGAAGGTTGGTGAGAATATGGTTATCTGATACAGGGTCAGTCTGGCAAGTGTGTCCTTTGGGACTCCACTAGGTTGATCAGTATAGTATTACTAAACTAGCATTGCTGGAGGATATTGAAGTTCAATACCTAGAGTATATTATGTACCCTTGTTTTTTTTTAAGAATTTCTAACATTGAAGAGTAATGATTTGTCAATGGAAGGTTTCAGTAAGATGTTTATTTCTTAACTTTATGGAATATGGAGACAATATTAAGAACTTAGAACTTAAGAACTTGTTTAAGGAAGAGGGGAGAGATACAAAAGGGTACAAAGGGGCATTTTTTCACTCAGAGAGTGATAAAAGTCAATAACGAGCTGCCAGAAGCAGTAGTAGAGGGAGGTAAAATTTTGTCTTTTAAAAAGCATTCAGACAGTTACATGGGTAAGATGGTAAAAACTGGATGGCATGGACAAGTTAGGCCAAAAGGTCAGTTTCCATGATGTGAACCTCTTCGACTTCATAACTCCCAGGACACTCCTGTTCAACTATAAATCACTGTGTACCACCAGTGGGTCATAATATATCCAAGAATAGTGTTGGAGGATTCTGAGATGTTAGCTGAGATAATGATTCAATAGGTAGGACTGTCAGGAAGTTTGTTATTTAACTCTTAAATTGGGGATCAGCACTAGAAATTATCATAGAAGACTTACAGAGTTAACTGAGGCATGATTGCCTAATCTTACTCTGATATTATGCTTGGAACTAAAATAGCTCCATGTGTAGTTTGAAATTTATGATGTCTACTAAATTGTTTATGCCTACCTAACTGTGTTGCACATTTTTTTTATTAAGAATGAATTGTGTAAGAATTTATTTTGAAAAGCAATTGATTAAATAAGGTCAATATGCCAATATTTTTAGTTTGCGGACTCAGTGGGGGATCAACTGTTTAAACAGAGCAGTCAATACTAAATAAAATACTCAGAATGTATTAGGCTAGAGTGGAATTCAATGTTAGTGGTGGAATATGAATCAATGAAATATATTTATCCTGTTACACTGCCGTGATTGATGTTCATACATTTACATGTTAGTATCCACTAATTGTAGATTTAATTAGGAATGCAATCAATTGTAATAGGAATTTTTCATTCTCAACTATAACCAGTAGCTTTTCATCTTTATAAGCAAATAAAACAGAACATAGTGACAATATAACGGGCTGGTAAATAAATAAGAGGCTCAGTACTAATAGTAGAAAGTGATGTTTGTGTTAAACATTAATATGGGAATATGGACACAGATTGTCTACTTCTTAAAAGTTCACACCCCAGAAGATATGCTGGGGGATTGCTTGAAAATCCCCATGCAAGGACTGTCTGGGAATTGTCTGTGAAATTTCAATTTCATTTGGGCAATTACTATGTGTCTGGAAATTTCCCAAACTCTGATTTAAAGTAGGAGACTTTGGATTTTTTTTTATTCATTCATGGGATATGGCCTTCACTAGCTGGCTATTGCCCATCTCTTGTTGCCTTTGGTAGTTGAGTAGTTGAGGTAGTTGAGGGTAGTTGAGAGTCAACCACATTGTTGTGGCTCCAGAGTCACAAGCAGGCCAGGCCACGTAAGGATGGCAGATTTCCTTCCCTAAAGGGCATTAACGAACCAGATGGATTTTTCTGACAATCGATAATTGTTTCATCAGTAGATTCTCAATTCCAGATATTTTTTATTTGAATTCAAATTCCACCATCTGCCGTGGAGGAATTTGAACCTGGGTTCCCAGAACAGTATGGGCATCATGGTGGCACAGTGGTTAGCACTTCTGCCTCACAGTGCCAGAGTCACGGCTTTGAATCCTGACTTAGATCACTCTCTATGAGCAGTCTGCATGTTCTCCCCGTATCTGCATTGGTTTCCACCGGGTGCTCTGGTTTCCTCCCATGGTCCAAAGATCTGCAGATTAGGTGGATTGTCCATGCTAAATTGCCTCGTAGTGTCGGGGGGCGCTAGCTAGGGTAAATACATAGGATTGTGGGATAGGACATGAGTGGGATTATGGTTGATGCAGACTTGCTGGGCTGAGTGGCCTCCTTCTGCATTGTAGGATCTATGAAACAGCTGAATTTCTGGATTAATAATCTGATGATAATACCACTGAGCCATCACCTCCCTTTCATTGTTCCAATTCATTTAACAGAATAGCTACTCAGGAATGTTTGTAGGATTAACCCAGTTCTAACTTCTGGGTAACTATATTACTTAACCCTCACCCCCAACCACACTCTAGCCTTGATTTCCCACTGGACCTCTCCAGTTACCCCACTGACAAACTGACCAGCCCACGTCCATGGAGCTCCAGGCCACTAACTAATCTTCTTGACATGAACGCCCCACTCGCTGCCATGACAAGGGTAGCCCACTTGACTCCCCCTTAGCCCCCACTCTCTAACTCATCCAACTCTTCATTCACTTACCTTAGATGCTTATCTCTTCTCCTAACTTGCCAAAATGGCATTTAAACAAAGAGGAATTTAAGCCTATTGGAATGCTGCAGGTAGTGTTGTAAAAAGAACGGCTTGAATTCATTTTCCTCCAGGCCTTTACTTTGCATTAAAGGCCTCCAGAAGCAGCTCCACAGTTCTCTGTTGTTTTGGGTTGGATGTCCGGGTGAGAAATGTAGAACTCTTGACCCAGATAAGAGAATAAAAACAAAGTGGTAGTCTGACTGTGATTACTACTACATTGAAAACGTGTCCCATGATGGCTGTAAAGAAAAATCCCATCTTTTCAAACCAACTACTTGGTTGAATTCATTTTGATTTCTTTTGTCAAAAAATTGACGTATCCATAAATCATCAAACATGCCAACATCACGAATAAATGTAAAAGTGATTTTGAGACCTGAAAATATATTGGATGAATTCAAAGCAAAAGCAGAAAATGCTGGGAATACTTAACAGATCAGGCAGCATCTATGGAGGGAGAATTAATGAGCAGAATTTTAATCTCTGGGCGTGGGCTAAGAGACAGGAGAGGTGTAAAATGACAAGGTAAGACAGAGAGTGGAGTGCCCATCATCTTCCTGCCACCAGACTGTTCTACTAGTGAAGAAAAGTGACAGGCAGCCTTCCCATTCAGAAGCCAATTGACTTACTTAAGTGGACAAATATGTTCCTGTTTTCAACTCTGTTGGCATTTTATCAGATGTGGGTAAATCTTGACAGCCTCCCAGCAGGTTCGGGTGGGAAGCGGTGTGGGGGTGGGGGGTGGGGGTGGTTGGTCCTTCCATTTGGGCACTTTGCAGCCGACAGAAGGACCTTCTGTTTGGCAGCAATGCCCCACATTGCTGCAAATGCACAGTCTGCCTCAACAATATCAGCAGCTCCTTATTGGGGTCAGACAGATTGAAGGAGTGAATTGGCTGCCACTCATAAAATGTGATCCTGAGTGACTGCCAGTTTTGGACACATTGGTGCAGCTCTCACATTACGAACAACATTTAGCTCAAAGTTTCAGGTCTATAACCTCGCCACAGATCAATTTGCTTTTGTATTGGGGGTAAATTGAACTTCAGTTAGGATACAAAATGGGGGTTAGCAGCTATCTGATATACACAACCCCTCCCCCAATATACTGGCCCAGTTTTACTCCTATGTGGAATTCAGCCCACCTGTTATTTATCCTGTTATAAGTCCTGCCCATAATCGATCCCGACCTATTTACAGCCCTACCTATTATTTAGCCCTGTCCATTATACAGCCTGTCCATTAAATAGTCCTGTCCATTATACACCCGTATCCATTACACAGCTCTGTATATAAGGCAGCCCCATTCATTATACACCCCTGCCTGTTATAAAGCCCTGTCCATTATCACCAGCTCGATATACACCTTGAACTGTTTACAGCCCTGTCCATTATACAACACCCTCTGTTATACATCCCCATTGCCCTTCCCATTAAACAGCCTGCCTGTTATACAGATCTGTCCATTAAAGAGTTCTGCCTATCATATAGCCTCACCAATATTATATCTCTGTCTGTTATTCACCTCCACTTTTTACATAGCCCAATCCAGTCATTGAATGGAAAATCAGCTGAGGTGTATAATGGTCAGCAAATTTTCTATCACTTATTTTTTCTATCACTTGTCCCCTGATGAAGTTGGAATTTGCTAGACACATATAACATTGACAGACTTTTGTATTTTTTTTATTGTTCCTATCATATTTACGATTTTTTTCATATTTGCTATGTAGATATTGTTTCCCTGAAGCATTGTAGAAATTAAGGTGTTATATAATGAAACTTTAACCTTTTCTGTTAAAGTGGCATGTGCTTTTTTAAAATTTGATTTACTATTATCATGTGTTAACATACAATGAAAACTATTGATTTTTACGCACTATACAGACAAACTATACCATTCATAGAGAAGGAAACAAGAGAGCGCAGAATATAGTGTACAGCCACATCTAGGGTGTAGAGAAAGCTCAATTTAATGTAAGGTAAGTCCATTCAAAATTCTTACAGCAACAGGGAAGAAGCTGTTCTTGAGTCGGTTGGTATGTGACCTCATACTTTTATATCTTTTTCCTGTAGGAAGAAGATGGAAGAGAGAATATCCAGCATGCGTGGGGTCCTTAATTATACTGGCTGCTTTGCTGAAGCAGAGGGAAATGTAGAATCAATGGATGGGAGACTGGGTTATGTGATGGATTGGGCTATATTCACAATCTTTTATATATCTTTGCGGTCTTGGACGGAGCAGGAGCCATACCAATGTGTGATACAACCAGAAAGAATGCTTCCTATGGTGCATTTGTAAACATTGATGACAGTCGTAGCTGACATGCCAAAGTTCCTTAGGTTTCTGAGAAAGTAGAGGTGTTGGTGAGCTTTCTTAACCATAGTATTGGCATGGGGAGGCCAGGATAGGATGTTGGTGACCTGAACACTTAAAAATATGAAGCTCTTGACCCTTTTTACTTCATCCCATTGACGTAGACAGGAGCATGTTCTCCTTTACACTTCCTGAAGTCGGTGACAACCTTCTTCATTTTGTTAATATTGAGGGAGAGATTATACTTCCATACCACTGTGATGGTTTAACTGGGAGCGAGTTCCATAGTCATCAATTTACAGGGCTGAGCTATTTTATCTCCTGAGATTCATTGACATCCTGCTTGCCAACTGCCTGCCCAAAATAGCTGTGAAGCACCTGCTGGGTGGCTTGGAGGCAGCTTGCCAGAACTGAGGTAATTTGGAGTCTGGATCTCAAAGGCTGGAAAGAATGGAAAACCCAAGCCAGTAGAAACCAAACATTCTTTGTTCAGCTGGGGTAAGGATGGCAGTTTTACTTTCCTAAAGGAATTTGCTGAACCAAGTGGCTTATTATGACAATCCAAGAATTTTATACTCACTATTATTGTAATTACCTTTTTATTTCCCTAAAGGAAATTGAACTTAAATGTTCACGTGTCATGGTGGGATGTGAATTACTTTCTCATATTATTAGGTAAATCTATGCATTCAACTATATAACTATTATTTGACAGTAGACCCATAAAACCATTGGGTTCCTACAAAGTAGAAAGAGGCCATCAGGCCCATCTTGTCTGTACTGACTCTCTAAATGAGAATTCCACCCATGGCTCCCTCTCCAAAACCCCACGCATTTACCATAGCTAATCAACATAAGCTACACATATTTGGACACTGGGGGTAATTTGCCATGGCTAATTCACCTTACCAGCATCTGGAGGAAACCCATGCAAACACAAGGAGAGTGTGTAAACTCCACACAGACAGCGCTAAGGCCTGAACTGAACCTAGGTGCCTGGTGCTGTGAGGCAGTAGTGCCTGGGGCATGTGCCTGGGGAGTAGATCTTAGACTCAGGCTGCAATTGACAATCTGAGTGCAAATTGTTCTTGAACCTGTTGGTTTTCCCAAGAAAATTATTTTTTAAATTCAGATGAAATATCACAGAGCCATTGAAATGATACAGCACTGAAGGGGACCATTCAGCCCATCTTGTCCATGTTGCCCCAAAGACACCCTTTTTAATGCCATCTTTCTGTACATGACCTATTGGCCTGAAACACTGCCTGGGAACTGAAGATGCCGTTGGTGTGAATGGCCATTCACAGCGATGGGATCTTCTGATTCCACCGACACTGTACCTGTGCTGTGGATTTCACGGTGATGAAGGTTGCATTCAATGGGAAACCGTGTTGACAATGGCGGGACCAGAAGATCCTGCTGTCGGCTGATGGCAGTCACCTCTGCTGGTGCGAAACACATGGCAAGTTGTGTGCGAAATCATGCCCATTAACTCTGTTTCTTTCTTCAGAGGTGCTACCTGGCTTGTCAACACTTCTAGCATTTTCTGCTTTTAATCTCACATTTCCACATTTTAGCTTTTTACCATTACAAAAGCTAATGGTATTTAGCTTTTGTATTTTGGTTCTCCTCAAACACATTTACATAGCTAGGAACATTAAATCTCCCTGGAACAAATGCAATTTCACTTTAGTAGAATGTAATTGCTTGCTTACTTTTTTCCCTAAAAATATTCCATGATATATTTCAGAGCGGTAACCTGGCGCAGTTTTACTAATATGGTCAAAAGTTGGTTTATCTTAAAAAGTAAACATTCATTGGAATTAATGTCTCGCGCACACTTGTGACCTAATGGTTGATAACTTAAAATTACTTTTAAAAGTTATACTTAAGTACTTACTAGTTTCATTGGTACATACTAGTTGATAAGTTTAGTTGATAAGTATATGGAAGAGAAGGGAATGGTTTAGTTTGGAGGGGCATTGCTTTTTATATTGGTCGGCGCAACATCGAAGGCCGAAGGGCCTGTTCTGTGCTGTAGTGTTCTATGTTCTATACTAGTTAGTTTCTTTTAAAATGTGCTTATTAATGCCATTTCCCTAAAAGAAAACCAAGCTTAATTTTAAAAGTTCCTTGACTGGTTGCAAATGTGGAGACATAAGGCCAGTTTTGTGGATGGGGCAGGTTTGTGTAATGTTTTTTAAACCAGTATTAATGATTGCTTGATGTAATTTGCACTTAAAATTTTTTGATATTTTACATTAGCTTAGATGATTTCAGGGGGCAAATAGAAACTAATAGAAGCCATAAGGCTTATGTAACATTCTGACAATATAAATTATAATCAAATGAAAGTCATTTTGAGTGGATGTTCTGGATGAATTGAACATTTTTATTTTCCATTCTGGCAGTTGGCAGAGTAATCCAATATATTTACATTGTGCTAATGTTTATCTTCTTAGTACCTGCAAAGACAAGACAAACAGAACTCAATCACAGCTAAGACTCAGAAATCCACACTTCAACAACATTGTACTGAATGAGTGCTTTTAAGTTGCCCATTTGGAAGAGTTGAAAATTTCTCCCTTTGGTATAATCTGCTGTGGTTAAGGCTATTGGTATTACACATATTGCTCATTAATCCGACTGACCAGTGTTACAGTATGTTCTTAATTTGCAGTTCAATGCAACATCTTCATAAGAAAATGTAAATGAGAATAGGGGGAGTACATTAATGGTATGCTACTGGATTAGTGATCTAGGGATGTGGATTAATTTGCTTTAGTTCTGCTAATATATCTTTTGGCAATGCTTGAAAAACATGAGGAAGGGATGAATGCCATTGTACTTAAACATCTGCTGACAAACAGGCTTTAGTGTGACTCATTTATTGGAAACCTGATCTGTCTTAGCTTTCATGGAAAGGACATTTCCTAATGGATCCTGCACCACAAAGCCCTTTAGTAAGCATGTCATCCTTACAGCACCATTGCTTCTTAGCCTTGTTTTATTTGTTGAAAAAGAATCATGTCAAACCAGATGTATTTCCTGTCCTAGTCTCTGATGACAGCTCGGTTTTTCATCGCTAATATAAATTACCTCAGGCTCAAACAAAGAATTTGCCCCTTTCAAGTATTTTTATCCTCCATTCCTTGTAATTAAATTCACTTTTGGTTCACTGTAATGAATGTTAATTTTTATATTATTCTGAATTGTAAAAGAAGGGGATTATTGTTTACACACCTGGCAAATTGATTTAAACCTAAACACTATATCGATGGTATTTCTGTCTCTAACTCTTGTACAAGTTTGGCTTTGTCCTGAGAATAATTATGATCTTTGCTTTTAAACTACTTTTTACCTATGAGTTACTATGGGTGGCAGAATCATTTGAAAAACTTCTAGTTCCAACTAGACCCTTCACAATCTTTTTCTTTAACTGTACACACATCTGAGGTGCTTTATGATTGTGATTATTTTTAATTCCATACTCGAAGTGAGGAATAAATGAATGATTGAATTTTAACTATGTTGCTCTTTTTCTTAGCAGGGTCTACATTGTATTCAAAGGTGCATTCAATCTACAAAAGTGCTGTTAATATTTTCTGCAGTTATGCCATTAGAAATTAATATAATGATGTTTCTTGCTTGCATGTTAAGGAGATTGGGAGCTACAGGGATTTCCTTTTTGAAATAGTAATCCAGGGCTCAATTGGATCCTTTTACACACTCATATGGTTGAGCAGATGGTCCATGTTTACCTTAGCTGTCAACAGCACACTATATTGTCCATTAGCAAAACTAATGCAAATCAAAGGAAGACAGATAGCTAAGAATGCAAACTGAAGAGTAGAGTTTACTCAGAGGTCAAATTGATAGACAAATTTTACCACGCATTGACTAGAATATTGTTCAACTAACAGGAAACAATATTTCATGAGTTAGTTACAATTACATCCAGCTACAAAAAAATCAAGTATTTTGAATTTCTGATGACTGTATTCTACATTTAACAATAACTTCTTCCTCAGTCTTTGCTGCTTAACTTCTTCACCAATGCGAATATTGCGAAAGGTAACCCCTCATGGTAAAAAAGTGTTGTTTTTGGAAATGTTAACCATTTTTCCAGTTGATCTTGTTGTGAGCAATTCAAGATTATATTTAATATCAGATGTTAAGGTGAACAATAACTACTGCCTGAACCCATTCCAATTTTATAAGATTTCAAAGGAATTTGATTGAAGCTACATTACATAATCCTCACTTTCATAAAGCTATCTCTTATTATTTGAAATTATTGGATGGGACACCATTGGCTGGTAGCAGAATCCTTCAGTCCTGCTGCTGTCAATGGGGATTTCCAAAGTCCACACCCTCTGCCGCCAGGTAACCTGCAAGGTTGGAGGGATGGGGGTGGGAGGTGGTGGTGGTGGTGTCATACCAGTGGGGTTAGAAGAACCCACTAGTGAGAATAGCTGGAAAACCCTGCCTCTTGTCTTCACTGCTTATTTCATACATCAATTCAAATTATTGCTGGAAATCTCCGAGTTGGCCACATCCTGCTTCCGCTGCCTGTGAGGATGGAGAATTTGGCGCTGAGCCAAATCTCCATTCACTACAGCGGGACTAGAGAATCCCAGCTCAGGCAAGGTTGCAGGATTCCAGCCAGTGTCTCCCACAGTACGAATTAAGCATTCCCACACCTCATAATCACATTTTCTCTCATGATTGTGAACTTTTTTATGATGTGATATCATCCCCTTTAAAAACTTGATTGAGTGGAGATGGTTTTGAAAGTGATTTGATTTTATTGCAAAACAATTGGCTTCAGTAACCGAAGAGATGGAACTAAAAAACCTTCATTCTCTTTCACAATCACATCTGATTGATTACTACATACATTGTGCATATTGACAAAGCTGTGAAGAATAGGTTACTCAGGAGTTTAGTCACTGATTCAAAGCTTTCTAAAAGATTTTCTGGCTGTAACAAGACTTCATCCAGACATATATCAGCACAGTATTCTGGTTCTGCATGCTCCAGTTTCACTGTGATGCCAGTATTCTGACATCAGTAAGAAAGGTAAAAGTAAAATCCTGCGGATGCTGGAATCTGAAAGAAAAACAGACCTGACACCATTTGTGAGGAGAGAATAGAACCGATGTTTCAAGTCTAGATGACTCTTCGTCAGAGCTCGTTAGAAATCAATAAGAAATCAACTAACAGACATGGTACTTGCTATGCTTAGGAAATGTATTGCTTTGCATCATTTCTGGGTAAATTTAAACTGCAAATTTAGTGTTGATATAAAGCAATACTTGCATTATTGTTAAACTTGCAGTCTCAATTCAAGTTCAGAGCCTGAATTAGCTACAGGAAAATAAACAGTACTCTCTAGAAGATTGGAGATTTGGGAAGAGATGGAGTTCAAAATCTAGTGCCAAAACTAGTTCATTTATCTGAACTCATTGACAAGTTTCTAAAGCTAATTGGAATGTTTAAGTAACAGGAGCAGTCACTGTTCTAACATCCAAACACTGAAATATCTGGATTAATTTTAACATTTTGGTGTCAGCCTACTTGTTTGAGCAGTGATGAGCCATTTTGAGGCCTAGGCTTCATTCAATGTGGAGGCCTTGGAGAGGGTACAGAGGAGGTTTACCAGGATGTTGCCTGGTATGGAAGGCAGGTCTTATGAAGAGAGGCTGAGGGATTTGAGATTGTTTTCATTAGAAAGAAGGCAGCTAAGAGGAGACCTTATTGAAACATATAAGATGATTAGAGGTTTAGATAGGGTGGACAGTGATAGACTTTTTCCTAGGATGGAGAAAGCTAGCACAAGGGGACATAGCTTTAAATTAAGGGGTGGTAGTTATAGGACGGATGTCAGAGATAGGTTCTTTACCCAGAGAGTGGTAAGGGTATGGAATGCCCTGCCTGCTGCAGTTGTAGATGTGCCAAGTTTGGTGGCATTTAAGAAGTTAGTAGATAAGTTTATGGACGAAAAGAGAATGGTTTAGATTAGAGAGTCATTGCTTTTTCCTAATTGGTTGGTGCAACATCGAAGGCCGAAGGGCCTGTTCTGCACTGTAATGTTCTATGTTCTATGTTCTAAACTGAGTTGGTGAGCTGAAGGGTGTTGCACCTTCACAGGGAGTCTGCCTTGGGACTACAGCGGCCCAGATTATTTCTATGCGAGTTTGGAAAAGTAGCTCTCCCCCTCCCAAAAATGGTAATTTAAAATGTACCTTTTTTGGAACCTCATTGGCTGTGTGAATGTGCTGTGCATGCTCTGAACAGTTCTGACCTCAAATGGCACTCAAAGTCCCTGGCCAGGATTCTGCCAAAAAAACCCTAAGTACTGAATTCGCGTAAAAACTGGAATAAATCCTGCTGGTTTTTTTCAACTGGATTT
This sequence comes from Sphyrna mokarran, assembly GCA_024679065.1. Lineage (NCBI taxonomy): Eukaryota > Metazoa > Chordata > Chondrichthyes > Carcharhiniformes > Carcharhinidae > Sphyrna > Sphyrna mokarran. The sequence goes on along the minus strand of JAGIQG010000006.1, from coordinate 55,324,213 downwards.
TCAAAATGAATCTCTCACACTCTGGGCACAGCAGAGTGCCCTAGTGTGAACCTCATTAAAAAGTTGGGGTGGGGCCCGTCCACACTGAGAAGAAAGGCAACATAACGCTGAGTGGGCCATTGCTCATGAGCCAATCTATTGTAGTGAGAACGGCACATGTGTAGTAATCCCACACTGCCGGCCTCCAATTGCTGGTCAACCCGATCTCAGTAAGAAGTCTCACAACACCAGGTAAAAGTCCAATAGGTTTATTTGGTAGCAAATGCCACTAGCTTTCAAAACTCTGCTCCTTCGTCAGGTGAGTCATGATCTCTGGCCAGCCCTCTGACCTCTGCATTTCTAGCTGTGTGAGCCCCCCACTACTCCCCATTCACTGATCTCTCAGATGTCACCCAATGTCCCCACCCACCTCAGCAGTCCCAACTTCCCCATCCTCCACCAGTCCCTGACCCTCCCACATCTATCCGGCAGCCCTGATCCTTCACCCCACACAGTCCTGAACCCTTCAGAAGCTCCTCCACTTTGATGGCTAGCTCTGTTCAGCCTTTCCCCTTCCTTTGCCATTGATCTTGACTGCAGAGTTGGACCCCTTTCCCTGCCCCCACCCCAGCCGACTGTGGGTAAATTTAAAACACAGCTTTAGTGTTGCTGTAAAGCAATACCTGTGCAATTGTTAATGTACAGGTATTGCTTCACAGCAATAGATCTCCCCCCCAATATGCCCCCTCAATAGGTCATATCCCCAATAGACCTCACTTCCTTGTCACTGCCTAATGCCTAATGGGCAACGGTACTTTATCTCTTGGGCAGTGCCAGGCAGGGGAACAAGCTGGCACTGTCAGGCTAGCACCTGCAACCTCTTAGGGAGCTTCCATGGCCTCTTTTCACTCCAAAAGGGGTAGGGCTACCAGTTTGCCATTATTGGGAAACTGTTGTAAACCCCACTAAAGTGAACATTCGTAGTTGGAATTGGGGAGGAGTGGTGACAGAGGCTAGCAGACCCAGAGACTACAATCCCATCCTACTAATGGGATGCAAACGATAATTTTGATATTTAAATGAGCTCTGTGCTGATTTCTGGCACGGAACTGTTGATGTCAGCAGTCCTGGCCATGGAGACATGCGCTCATGCCTCCTGGCCTGTTGAACTGCTGGGGCAGTGTAGCGGGCTGGGAAAATATCCCTCCCCCTGCCATGTCTGTCATAGGACTTCAATTTGCATATTAATAAGTGTTGCCTGGTAGTAAACTGCCAGTAGGCACAGCATCAATGTTAACTGCCTTTCTTAACTAAGCCTACTGAGCCCATTTTGAGGTTATAGCTGATTACTACTGATTCTAATTGTTCAGAATAAGCTTTGCACACGCATATATATAAGCTCTCACTCCTAAACATGCCAAATAAAGTTGCAGCCAGATAGGGCCTACATAATGAACAGACTGATCCACCAGACATAATCTTCTGACCATTCATGCCCTGTTGCTGCTGCAAGTAATGGCGAAGAATTTGGTGCTCAGCCAAATCTCCATTCACAGTAGCGGGACCAGAGAGTCCCATCAGAATTAACAGCCAGAAGATTCCGACCATTAATTACCTGTTTCAGATCAGTAACTGTATTATAAAGTTTCTCCCCAAAACAGTCCATAACCCTAGCCTATGTTTAGCATTATTCTCCTAGTGGCCCCTGCGTCCTACAAAAAAATTGCGACACTTGATTTTGCCAACACTCATGTCAGAAGTTTATGGAGGTACAAAATAAAACAATTAAACTGAAATGAAACTTGGGAACTCTTTTTAATTGCTATGATTTGGTGCCCTAAATTTGGAATAATGCTCACTGTAAAATTATGGATGGATTAATTTATTCATGTAATTTTCTTACCACCACAGTCACTTCTATAACTCAAGATTTGTACAAAAGTTAACAACTCATTGGAAAACAAAACCAAGCTGGTTAAAGGCCTTTATGTGAGTTATCTTATGAATTTTAATTACATTACTGAAAAATGTCATGCTGCTAAGCTGACAGCAATGAAAGACTCCTGCTAGAGTGATACCACTGTAATGTATCATTTGTGATTGAACATCATTATAGCCTGCAACCTATTTTGCTTGATATTTTATGATATCTTTGACCTTTGATGAACAAATCCATTTAATGCACACACCATGAAAAAAGCAATGGTAAAAAAGTTGAAAAGTTATTTTGAATAAGGAAATACTCTCATTACTGAAGGTTAATAACTGACTAACTTCTTTCCATCTGATAATTAATATGCTTAAAATTTAACAAAAGGGGATTAAATGGCCAGCCTTGTCAAGTGTTTGCAGAATTGATTAACTCAATACTTTTCTTGTGCCATTAGTTTATTATAATGGCATTTCCATTTACATTTTAATACCTTTAGTGAAACAAGATAATTGATTCAAAATATGGGACTAAAAAGTTAGATTGCCCCAGAAAATGGGCTTGATGATGCTGAATTTGCCCACATTCATTCAAAACCACACAGATCGCGGTGTGGTGTCCAGTGCTGAGTGGTCACATACCTCAGCAGGGATCCTAAATATGAGTGAAGTTAGTGATGTTGTTACATCAGTTTGAGCTTGGACAACATTAAGCAGTCTTGTAAAAGTTACCAAAAAGCCTTTATTTATATTACTGAACTCAGTACATATTTACAATAGTAGGTACAGGTATGGAGAAGACTCTGCGGCATGTTCTTACATGTTGCTACTTAGCTCTGTACTGCTCTAAGTCAGGCACCTACTTACATTGCTACTATGCTACTGGCTGTACTCTGTTCAATTCCCATATGTTCCCAAATATGTTCCCAATTCCCATGTACCAGATCCTTCTACTACAGTTAGCATCACTCTAAGCCAGCTTGCACTACTTAAAACCAGGCTATATTTCTTAACAGTTGACAGTCTCTCCTTTGGAAGGGAGGAGGCAGCCAGCTCCTCCAACTGGGAGATATTACTGTTACAGTTCAGAAGGCTGACAGGTCATCTTCAAAGTTACTGTTAGTGTTATCCTGTGAGGCTGCAGGTTTGATTCTAAAAAGTGGTAGAATTCTTTGAGCATTGTACACTTCAGGTGGAGATACAGAAAGTGCTCCTGAAATATGTTCAGTATTTAAGGCCTTTTGCTGAGAGACCTTCTTCCAATTTTCCTTCTACAAATTCTCTTCCTTGTTGCTTCTGCTCTATTATTCTTCCATATCCAGCCCAAGAGGCATTGCAAACATAGCAGCTATGACTGGAGCTTATGGTCTGTCCACATCTCCTCCAATCACAACCACTTCTCTAAGTGCAACACAACTGCCTTCAGATTGAGCCAACTGTAACCAGCTCCTGAAAACACCAAGCATACCCACAAACTCAAATGGAGATAGTAGATATTAAAGGGTAGAATAGTGGCACAGTGGTTAGCACTGCTGCTTCACAGTGCCAGGGACCAGGGTTCAATTCCGACCTCAGGTGACTCTCTGTCTGGAGTTTGTACATTCTCCCTATGTCGGTGTGGGTTTCCTTCCATGATCCAAAGATGTGTAGGTTAGGTGGATTAGCCATGGTAAATTGCTCCTTTATGTCAGGGGGATAACGGGTATAAGCAGATAAAATACTTGGGTTTATGGGATAGGGTCTGGGTGGATTTGTGATCAATGCAGACTTGATGTCCTTAATGGCCTCCTTCTGTCCTGCAGGGATTCTATGAATTAAACTGTGAGTTGTTGATGATTCCTTTAAATGAAGGTCCTCCTTGCCACTCAGCACATGTGCGGCTGGGCCAAGAGAGAGAGAACTAGAGCAACAAAGTCCAAAATGATCTTATGATCTGCCAGCTTGGCATACTTCCAGCTCACTCACCTAATGCCTATGCTAATAACCTCAACCAGAGGGTGATCAGTGTGGACCATGCGAGAGATGAGTGCACATGACATAAATGCCATTTTGATACTGAAAAGACATCTTCAACGTCAAAACTACAGGCACTACAGAGCTTATTTTTTCAGCCACTCTCTTTACAGACTGAAATGTAATTGAATTTAATAAGCTCACACTGAATGACATGCAGGAATTTATCATTATTGATATGAGGTCTTTTCACATCGAATGAAAGTATCAGGTGAATGCTGAAGTGCAGCCCGTTACAATACAAAGTTGGTCCTGGTTTTGCCTTTTAAAGCTATGAACAAGGATGTTGAAAATCTCCCACAATGGATCCCAAGTATCTTCTTTCTGTTCAATGATAGACCTGCCATGATGAATAATTGTATCTGACCCAAAAGATAAGGCATGTATCTCAGTACACTGAATAAAATTGAACTGGACGCTTTGGCTGCATTCAGCTGTAGGTGTTCATGGCGAAGCTACAATGAAGATGTATTGCAAACATAAATTCAGGCAGTCCACTACTGACAAAGAATTGCACAAGCCAAAATAAACTGATTTATGGAGTCAATATGATGTAGAAAACCAATTAAAGGACGGAATTCAAAGGATGTCATGAAATAAAAGATTTGGAAACTTTGCAAACAAAACCTCAGCGCTTACGTGTCTACAAGGACAGGAAGATGATTATCAATGAAAGTCAAACTTTCATGTCCAATTTGATGGCATTCGTAAGTTTTAGATGTATTTGTATTCACAGCCTACACAGGATTAGATTCTTTCCTTCTTCTTGTTATAATTCACATGAAACGGTGTATGAAAAATAAACATAGTGTTTTATTTTCCACCAACAAAATGTTCAGATGTTCTGAGGTTCTGTGAAACAATAATTAACTGTTTATCCTTGACATGAAAACCATATGACTGACAGCTGCAAGAAAGCTTCCATTATCGGCTAAATGGACAGAAAGAATGTTTTAAAAGCCCAATGAGGAAAACCAATTGCTGAAAGAATTTCAGGTATTACAAACAATTTTAAAACCTCAATCAAAGAGAAATGGATTGCGAATGCAATGTATTGCCCTGAATTTTAACAGCCTGTCATACCACAAAAACCCCCGCCCCCACAATGCCCTGCTGAAAGGGAGAAGAGGGTTAGTGTTGGCACTAAATTATCAGAATCAAGCATCCTGAATTCTACCTGACAGCGGCAATTTGATTTTTGATTTGATTCATTACTGTCACATGTATAAACATAGAGTGAAAAGTATTGTTTCTTGCACGCTATACAAACAAAGCATGCCATTCATAGAGAAGGAAATGAGAGAGTGCAGAATGCAGTGTTACAGTGAAATCTAGGGTATAGAGAAAAGTCAACTTAATGCAAGGTAAATCATTCAAAAGTCTGACACCAGCAGGGAAGAAACTGTTCCTGGGTTGGTTCAGAACCTGGACAAGATTGTTGCAAAAAACAGGCCTACGTACAAAGCTGATGAATGACAATGGTTCCAGAATTTGTTTCAAACCTCACCTCAGAAAGCTCCTGTACTTTCTGATCATTTGTGTTCTCCACCCACACCAATCTCAGCCTTCACAGCAGCATTTGTATGAAAACTTTGCTGCAGCCTCCTGCTGCTAATTTCCACTTCCGCTTACCCATCCTACCTTCCTGCCAGACTCTGGAAGACTGTCACTTGGCAATCTGAAGTGTTCTATTTAAAATGAGGCTCTGCCATTAAGTTCATAAATGCCCTTGATAGATTCTTCACCCACTACTTCACACCTCTGCACTTGATCTGCCTTCCTGTTTATACTTGATGCTGGCAGCTTCCAAGATAATTTCCCATCTTTTATTTAACATGTATCATGTTGTGGGTTTCTAATATTGCATATCTAAAACAATGAGGGGAAATGGCTACATTTCTAAATTTCTCATACCAAGCTGAAAAATCTCAACCTTTAAATTCCTTTGGTCAGATGCAGGGTGTCAGAATTACACTTGGTGCCATAAGTCCTGAATGTTCCACCAATCTCTTTCTGGAGCTGCAGCCTGTGATCGGATAAATCCATTTGGGATTTCAGGGTCATTTTGATGCAAAATAAAAGATTTCCTTAGATTTTAAAGGATGAAGTAGTTTTACGCTGACTCCACTGAAGTTTGCAGGTCAGGAGTAGGGTGTCATATTTCATAGAATCCCTATAGTGCAGAAAGATGCCATTTGGCCCATCGAGCCTGCCTTGACAAGAATCCCATCCAGGTCTTATCCCCATAACCATACGTATTTACCCCACTAATCCCCTCCCAACATTAAAGGGCAATTCAGCATGGCCAATCAAACTAACCCGCATCTTTGGAATGTAGGAGGAAATTGGAGCACCTGGAGGAAACCCATGTAGACTGGGAGAAAACATACAAACTCCACACAGACACCCAAAGCTGGAATTGAACCTGGGTCTCTGGTGCTGTGAGGCAGCAGTGCTAACTACTGTGCCACTGTGCTAGTGTTCCTGTCTGCCAATAGCTGCTTGAAATCTAATGCCTAGTTCACCATAGGGGATAGAGGCTGCTGCTTCGTCTGATCATGCCAGTGCTCCCTAACAACTTTGCTGAGCAACTGCGCAGACTTGGCAACATTTTTGAAAATGCATGCTGGAATTTTACCACCTCACCCACCCGAAGCTATAAGATCCTGCTCCAGACCAACAGAGAATGTCATTCTGTGAGCCTTACCTGCCCTGATTCTGGGGCGGGCGATGCGGTAAAGTTCCAGCCAAGGTTCAGATACTTGGAGACCCTGATTGCTTGCCTGGTATAGATTTCATCAATGGGATCCATGCAGATGTCCTTGTGTATTGCTTGTCAGAAAAAATATTAGATCCTGAATGAGCCTCAGGGAAAGGAACCTCGGCTCAGGGGTCCCTTTTCCTGGCAATAGTGTCTGCCCACTATCAGCAACGTATGTGTCAGCTGGAAGTCTGCCTTTACGACATGGTCAGGAAATATCTGGAAACAGGGGAAACCCAATTTAATTAGATGTCTATCGTTTTCCTGAGCATTCCCTCAATCTCCTGCTGGAGCTGCAGTGAGTGATCAAAGGAATCCCTGTAGGATTTCAAGGTCTTTATGATGCAAAATAAAATCTTTCCTTAGGCTTTGAAGGATGAAGATACAGTACACTTACATTTGTGTCTGAAAGGCATTCTTTTCAAGGAGATAAACAAATACCATGACAACTACATTCAGTGGGCAATGAATCGAAACAACAACTGAAAGTTCAGCTGTAGATCCAGGTTGCCTCAGGGATGGCGGTGGTGGGGGGCGTGGAGTGTGGTGGTTAAATGAAAAGAAGGTTATTGGAGATGATAACATTCCGCTGTCGCTTATAGATCTCTTTTTATATATTTCTCCTTTTGAGTATTTGCATGTTTATTCGACTAGATGTCATTTGGATTATTTGAAAACTGGGATAGATTTTAGATGGATGCAGAGCCATGAAGTGTTACCAATTTACAACAATAGCAACCTGTAATTCTTTGAATACTTTCAGTACTTCATTTTTGTCATGCAGTGGTCAATTCAATTATATTTTTTTAAATGAAAGTTATGTGTCTATTGTACTGCAGTGGAATTCTGTCATCTCATGATTTGAAAATTGTTGAGCAAATTGCACGTTGATTTTTTTAATTTTCAGGGAGGCAATAGGGCAGATTTAAAAAATAGAATAGGAAAAAACCTGCTGAATTAATAATTTTCAGGGCTATTGTGGAGAAATTGCACATCGTTATACCCATTCATGGTGATGAGTTTAGCAGTGCATTCAGGCCATTGCTAAATCCTTCAGCATCTTAGTCCATCAGGGAAGCTTATTACATCAAGGTAGACTCTGCAAAGGCAGAACCATAGGTTAAGTGAGTGGGCAAAAAAATTGGCAGACAGAGTACAATGTGGGAAAATGAAAATCTGTCTACTTTTGGCAGGAAGAATAGAAAAGTAGTATATTGTTTGAAAGGATTGCAGAACTCTGACATACAGGAGGATCCAGGGAAGGGTTGTTATCTTACGAGGAAAGGTTGGACTTGTATTCATTAAAATTTAGAAGAATAAAAGGTGATTTGTTGAAATACTAAGAACCTAAGGGAGTATGACATGGTTGATGCTGAGAGGATGTTTTCTCTTGTGAGAGAGACTAGAACTAGGAGACACAATTTAAAATTAAGAGTCTCTTTAAGATAGAAATGAGGAGACTTTTTTTGATGGTTGTTGATCTATGCAACTCTCTTCCCCTGAGGGCAGTGGGGCAGAGCCACTGAATATTTTTAAGGCTGAGGTAGGTAAATTCCGGGCCATCAAGGGAGCCAAAGGGACAGGAAAATGGACTTACAACCACAATCAGATCAGGCTTGATCTTATTGAATGGCGGGCTTAAGGGGCCTAATGGCTTATTCCTGCTTCTAGTTTGTAAGTCCATGCTTTCCCACCCTTCCTGTTTACCTACCGCTTGAGACTTACCAGAGACTACTACCAATTAGTTCAGATTCAAGCAAAGCAGTGTCAAATGGCATCTCTATTCACAACGCATGCTGACATTTCATCACTAACATTAAAATGTGCTATGATGGGAAGTCATGTGATATGAATGCGGGAATGGCTATTCTTCTGTGATCTCTGGCACTTCTCATCTTAAGCTTTTCATTTATTCTGATACACAGCTCATTAGTTCCTAATCTTGGAGTGAAAACTCCATTCTATATCCCTGAAGATTTCTGGTAAAGTTTTTATGACAATTGCCCAGTAGAGTCACTGAACATCCGTGATGGAAAGAAGCAGTTGGAGACAGCTAGAATGAAGCCAAGTCTTCAATATGATGATTTGGTCAATGAGCATATTGGCAGTTATCATCTACAACACCTTTCTTGCCTCCGGGTTGATTAAGACAAACATAGCTTTTTGACACAGAATTTCAGCGCTTATACTGCTGAACTGCAGAATACCGATAAGAAACTTGATGAAGCAGAGGGAAGAATCCTTACTGTTGAGAATGGTGCTTCCTCAATGAGGCCCGCTTTCAATCCTTGGAAAATCAGCCCCGAAATGTTATGTCAGATATCCTGATCGATGTGGAGAGCCTGGACTGGAGGAGAAGTGTCAGTGTGACCAGCTTTCCAGAAGGAGCTGAAGGTTAGTTCTTAGATAAATCTTCTGAGAGTTGGCTACCACATTTTCTCAATCTGAAAGCTGGGTGTATCAATCTTGAACAGGCACATCGTATCCTGCTTTCAAACCTGACCCGTAATAATCATACATTTTCATAGCTTTGGTTACAGAGGTTTTGATGAAAATGGAAAACGTCTGGAAGTGATCTGAATGCAGTTTGCCCTGTTTTATCCTGGTGACTTTGAATAGAATTTTAAGGCTATTTGACTATCCTACTAAGGATTTGACATCTCTAACCTCTGTGAATGGCAATTATTTGGAGCCATTATCTGCAGTTCATTGCTAATCCTGAACTTTAGCCCTTGTCATTACACTCCTTTTTTGAGTTTGTGATATTTTTTATCATGTTGACAGAGTTGATCTAGTTTGTGGCAAATTTCATCTGTTATCCTTTGAAAACCAAGGGCAACCATTTGTTAAGAATTGAATGCATCCCTCCCTGTGCTCCTTTATTTATTCCAAGCTTAAGAAGCAGTTTTGATGCTACTATCTCCTCGTGATGCCAGGGGTGAAACGTGGCACATGAGACCACCTGCATTGCTTCTGGTTGTGTATCAAAATTGAATCCTAATAATGTAATATTCTTAAGGAGCTTGTGAGTGCTGGGAATGTTGTATGGTGAAAGATCTGTGCGATATTCATCTGTTTTTCTCTTCTTCTAAATCTTGCATTTATAATGGTGATGTATACTATCCTTTACTCTTGTCATGGCTAATATGAGTTGCACCACTGTGGGAAAGTGGGTTTGGCGTAGAGGTTGTGGTATGGCCCAATGTGTTCTCACAACTGGTGAGGAAAACCGCTTAGAGCGATTGGTACTTTGTTTCTGTACTTAAGTTATTATGGTGGGCACAATAAATAGTTTCATAACACCAGGTTAAAGTCCAACAGGTTTATTTGGTAGCACGAGTTTTTGGAGCACTGATTTTTCATCAGGTGAGTGCAGGATTTGCTTTACAAAGAGGGCATATATAGACACAAATTCAACTATAGGATAATGGTTGGAATGCATGTCTTAACAGGTAATCAAGTCTTTACAGGTACAGATAATGCAATCTTGTAATGAATTTATCTCTTTATATGCCCTGTTTGTGAAACAAATCCTGCACTCATCTGATGAAGAAGCAGTGCTCCAAAAGCTCATGCTACCAAATAAACCTGTTGGACATTAACCTAGTGTTGTTGGACTACTTCCTGTGCCTACCCCCTGTGCATAGATCCCTGAAAGTTGGCAATCAAGTCGATAAGGTTGTTAAGAAGGCATATGGAGTCTTAGCTTTTATTGGTAGGGGGATTGAATTTCGGAGCCGCAATGTCATGTTGCAACTGTACAAAATTCTAGTGCGGCCGCACTTGGAGTATTGTGTGCAGTTCTGGTCCCCCCATTATAAGAAAGATGTGGAGGCATTGGAGAGGGTACAGAGGAGGTTTACCAGGATGTTGCCTGGTATGGAGGGCAGGTCTTATGAAGAGAGGCTGAGGGATTTGAGGTTGTTTTCGTTAGAAAGAAGGCGGCTAAGAGGAGACCTATTGAAACATATAAGATGATTAGAGGTTTAGATAGGGTGGACAGTGATAGCCTTTTTCCTAGGATGGAGAAAGCTAGCACGAGGGGACATAGCTTTAAATTAAGGGGTGGTGGTTTTAGGACGGATGTCAGAGGTAGGTTCTTTACCAGAGGGTGGTAAGGGTATGGAATGCCCTGCCTGCGTCAGTTGTAGATGCGCCAAGTTTGGTGGCGTTTAAGAGGTTAGTAGATAAGTTTATGGATGAAAAGGGAATGGTTTAGGTTAGAGAGTCATTACTTTTTCTTAATTGGTCGGCGCAATATCGAAGGCCGAAGGGCCTGTTCTGTGCTGTAATGTTCTATGTTCTATGTACCCCAATCCAACGCCAGCAACTTCACATTATGTCATTATGCAGTCAACCAATCCCTGACAGACTCCTGGAAAGATTCAGATGGAGCATATATCTTGGAAAAAGAGATGTTTTTGTATCCATGGTGCTTCTGATATAGCTGGAGTGTAGTGTGAGAATCTTTGGCTGATCATCATTTCCTTTAGCTGTATCAATACCCTTTCCTTTCCTTGGCTGAATATACACTGGTAGTAGCTATTTTGAAAATCCTGGAAGGTAAGTTACATAGTTTTATCTCTCGTGCTTTGTAAAGGAGAGTGTGCACCATTATGCCACATACTCATGGCTTTATCTTATTATTCTGTTGGCCTTCAATTTCTTAAATATCCTTTCATTGTTTTCATCTTTGGAGGGTCCATTTGTGAATAATTAACAATCCAAACCCAACTGCTATGGTGCTGTTTTGCCTCTTTCTGTATGTGTATATGGGAAAGTGATAATTGTTGAGGGTTTGTTGCATTGTTTGTAAAAATGGAAACGACTTTCAATAAAAATATATTTAAAAAAATACTATAATGCCCAATTTCCGTTGAGTCTAAGTCCTCTTGGCTCAAGCTAATGTTCAAAATTTCACATCATTGTACATCCAACAATTGGTCACAACAAATTTCTAAAAAAAAATACTACGGGAAATTTGTAATTAAAAACAGAAAATGTTGGAGATATGCAGCAAGTCAGGCGGCATCTCTGGAAAGAGAAACTATTAATGTTTCAGGTCAAGACCTTTCATGAGAGATTTTCACCCCACTATCTTTACATACTAAGTAACTTAGTTATTTTTGGAGTCCATTAGTTTAATATTAATAGGCCTGAATTTCCACAAGTTCATCCCCATCTGTCTCCATAATTTTACCAAGAAGTTGGCAGAACTTTCTCTACAAATAGCTTAAGTGCACTGTTTTTCCTGAATATTCTGACAATTTATTACTTAACAAAGAGGGAGAATGGGAAATACAAATTCCCATTACTTATAGAAATTCAAAACGAGAGAGTTTCCAGTTTCAATAATTAGCTTAATAATCAATGAAGTAAGTATTTGCTTGGACCAGAATATATTCAAAAGCCTGAATTTTTCCATTTGCATCTTGATCTTGACATCAGTCTCAATTCCAGGTTGGAAATCTTTCACAATCTTCTGGGAGATGGGAATTAAAAGATTGCATCCAGAAACCTGTTTCAAGGGTGGACTACGAAAATGGGAGGTCCAATAGCAGATCTCACAGTGATGTTTGATCACTACTGCAGTGAAAGAGGTGGGCTGTACTGAGCCAGGCATAGACCACAAGAACCTATAAGATAGAGGGGCTTGCTGCAGAATTGGAAAAAAAATAAAAATCACTCATAATCACAGCTGTCAAGTCTTCATAATGGAGGAGAATTCCTCCACATTAAGAATCAGAACCATTGTCATGGCCATAGTGTCCAGATGATTGTGTGACCTCCTGTTCTGCTAAAGTGGTTTATGTCTAGTACAAGTCCAGGTTCCAGCTTCAGCTGATGGCCTGTCTGCCATCTGTGCCAGCAACAACTTTTCCCCAATCCGTCTATTAATGGGCCTAATTGGCAACCTGTCTTAGCTAGGTAAAAAGCTCCTGCCATCTGACCCTATAATCTGCAAGGTTGTTCAGAAGCTGAACTCTGATCAGTCATGTTATTTTCTCTGCGTCCATGAGGAATCTTTTTACAAAACCATGATCCAAATCAAGGTCTTAAGCCCTGATATTTGTCACTGAGGTAGATAGTTTAAGTTGGAAATTTCCCAACTTGCCGGACTTGCCTCAGTAGAAAGGTTCTGAATGGCACACCGATGAGATTGGGCATGCAGCTGCAGGGTGAAGTCAGACCCACTGAAATGTAGGAAGACAAGTGGACACCGAAATGCTGAGTTAAAAGGCTCTCCTTTGTTCCCTGAAGCTTCACCACAGTTCTGTTTCAAAGATTTTAGGCCCTCTACCAAAAGTACTAGAAACAACTTTGCCAAAGGACACATATCAAGAAATATTTTGAAAAGATTTTTGAAATATTTTAAATAATTGCTCATCATTGATGGCAACCTAACACAATTTCACCTAATATCTATTTCTCAAATTCCAAGCTAGCTTGCAAGATCTCTCTTACAAAAACAAACATATTTCCATTCTATTAAAGACAGCTAACCTTTGTATAGCCACTGTTGCGATAATAGTAGCCTTTAGAAATCAGCCAAACATTCATAAAGAGACTTTAGAGAAATGTCAACACAGTCATTAAAAGTGCGAGAACAGTTTTTTAAAACTCTTCCTGAAATGTGTTACCTGCTTTTGTTTTAATTTCTAAGGGGTTGACAAATTAAATAACTTCATATCATGACTGTTATACAGACCTTATTCTAGGAATTTACAGAATTATGACAACTTTATAAATTTGTGACTTTCATACTGTGGGTTAAAGCTTTGCAACAATCAAAATGGGGTTCATTTGAACTTGGCATTGATTTAAATAGTCCTGATACACCATCCTCCTCCAGCAGAGCTTCACTCTCACCCAGCTAGCTGGGGCTATTCCTGCCTGATTCCATCTAACCATGCATAGAATTGCTCCTCTTCAATTCTAGGGTTCACCAATGATTTATCTTTGATCTTCTCCTTTATCTCATTTAGATGTTGCCCATTGGTGATATCACCCAGTAACACAGAATTAGTTTTCACATGTCCACTGATGACATCCTCATTGTTAAACTCTCTTAACACTTGCACTGTTGCTAATTGTTGATCGCTTATTTTGTACTGGACTAGCAGAAATTTCCTCCAATTAAATATCAGGAAGACTGAAGCCATTGTTTTGATCCCTCCTCCCAGCTCCTCTTCCTAACTACTAACTCTATCCTCTCCCCAGCAACGCTCTGAAACTAAAACAGATTGTTGCAACCTTGCTGTCTTATTTGACCCTGAGATAATGACATTCTCGCAGTATGCCAAAAACTATCTAATTCTACTGCTGTAACTGACTACATTCTTGCCTCAGCTTATTTGCTGCTAAACCCTCATTCATGTTCTTGTTACCCCTAGACATGATTATTCCAAATCACTCATGGTTGGATTCCCACCTTTGTAAATGTGTTGCCATCCAAAACTCTGCCATTCTGTCCTAACTCACACCAAGTCCTGTTGATCCATCACACTTATGCTTGCTAATCTACATTGTCTCTGGGCGCAAAAAAAAGCTTGATTTTAAATTCTCATCCTTGTTTTCACAAATTTCCATGTCCTCAGTTCTTCCTATCTTTGCATCCATCTGCCACATCATGCATCCCTCCCCATTCCCCATGCGATAAACCTCCAAGATATCTTTGTTCATCTAATTCTGGCTTCTTGAGCAGCCTGGAATACTTGCTGCATCATTGTTGGCTAGGCCCAAGCCTGGAATTTCCTCCCTATACTTCTTTGCCTTTCCTTTAAGGCAGTTTTTAAACCCTCTGCTTTGATTAAGCTTTTAGTAACCCAACTAATATTTTCTTGTATGGCTTGGTTTTATATTCTTACTGTAAAACAGCTTGGGAGGTTTTATTACATTAACGATACCGCACACATCTCATTTGTTGCTATTGTTTATCTGCCGATCTGCACAATATTTTCTAATTTTTAAGTATTTCCACATGATTTTTGGAGGCAAATAATCTTTATTTTGAATAGCCCTTTTGTTAAAATGGTGGCTGCAACTGGCCACTGAGGTTATTGAGATGGCCAAGGAGACAGCAGAGACAAATTTAATCTGAACGTATTGGCAGCAGAAAGCCAGTGGAGATCAGGCCAATAATAAAACTTATTACTCACCACACACTCAATGCAGACTGGATTATTCTGTTTACGGTGTATATGGTGTCATTACATCAATACCTAGTCTGAGATGAAGGTCTAAAGCCAACTTTGGTCATACCATCACAGACTCTAGAGCCCTGAAATCCATCTATTCAGGCACCCAGGATGGATGAAATTGCAGGGGCATCACATCACCACAGTGCTCCTGAACAGAAGTAACACAAACAAAGGGCCAAGCAGTGTATCAGAGGATACATGTTATTGTCATTCTCTCCAAAGTGATTTAAACATTTTATTGCAAGTTTAGTTTATTGGCCTGACAGTGCACATTTCAGCTGTTTCACTTGACATTGAGAACTCAGTAAATTTACTCCAGAATGAAATGCATCATTTAGAAAAAGCTTTCACAACAAACCTGAAAAGAAATACAATTTGAATAACTTTTCTTATGTCATCCATTGAAAGGATGGCATTTTATGACAGGTTACTGGGATGTTGTCATTTTTGAACATGAGCCAATTACAAATACTGTTTTACATAGACATTCTCTTCATGGGATATCTCGGGAGTCACTGGTGTAACCATAACAAAAGTAATATAGTCCAACTAAAACTTTTTCACATGCTTGATTCTGTGGAGCTTGACCCCTGGCTCTGCAAAAATAAGACACAATCTTTGAACAAGTTTTTCCAGCGGTGATGAGAAGTGGTGTTCACTAGTTCCGTGTGCTATGCTGCAGCAGGCAAAGTTGAGAAATGTGGAAGCAATGTTTGAAGATTGAGCTTGTATTATCAATATATTCTAGATTGCTAAACTTCATATTCTTGTGAAAACAGTTGTTAAAGAAATGATAAATTTGCAGCTTAAGTGGCTTATACAACATTGTGCAAAGTTTGAGCATATTGCCAATACTCTTGCATTGATAAAGCTTTTATTACAGGGCAAACACTTCTTCTGGATACAGTTAACAGATTTTAGTTTCT
Organism: Sphyrna mokarran; assembly: GCA_024679065.1. NCBI lineage: Eukaryota > Metazoa > Chordata > Chondrichthyes > Carcharhiniformes > Carcharhinidae > Sphyrna > Sphyrna mokarran. The sequence goes on along the minus strand of JAGIQG010000006.1, from coordinate 55,308,404 downwards.
TGCAGTATTGCCTCAGGCTGCAGATATCCCATTGCACCCAGAGGCCATTATATCACTGGTTTGACTGGTAAACCTTGTTCCACATAAAGCTGTGTTAAATACATTAAAAATTGGCTCCTGGAAAATTAGTGATAATCTAATGAATTTCTTCTGAAGACCGTTTACAGTCTGAAACTATTCCCATGACTAAAGATAATCTTTAACCAAAACCAGCTAATGTTTCTATTTTTAAAAATTGACAAAGTAGGTGCACCAGCATTATATGAACATAGCCTTTCAAGCATAGAGCTAATGCATGTATAACATTTGTTCCTTTTTAATTCTAATTTTTTCTGCGCAAACCCTACCCAGTAACAAAGTTAACCAGGAAACGACCCTTTGAAGGAACGTATTGCATGCTCTTGGGAGGAAGAGGTGGGTGAGTGAGGGATACTATCGCTATAAATTTAGGCATCCATAATTTGTGTGCCCACGGAGTTGTTGGTGAGTAAATGAACCTGAATCACTTTGGGAATAAGGTTTCAATGTGTCTTGGAGAATTTTGAAGATCAGGTTTACTGGTTGAATTGGAGTCAGATTCCAAGAGAATGTCAGATTCAACAGATTAATATGTGAATGTCTTTTTCGAATACTAAGTAACAGCATTAAATTTCCTGATGTGTTTCAAAGCAGCTAGAGATGTCAATATGGTGACTTGAAGTCAGCACACTAGTGTGTATTCTCTTTGCTTGCACAGTGAGATTTAAAAAGTCAGGGGCTTCTGCATTTTAAGCAGGAAGAATCCTGGATTTTACCACTGTGAATTGACTGGATACCACCATTAATCCAATATTAAATATCCTTAAATGCAATGTCCATACTAAATACCTTCACAGACTAACTTTTCAAGTCCTGGCTCATTGCACAGTCTGTCAGCCTGATATGGCCATGATATAATTTTGTTTTCTTTAAGCCATCCAGCTCAGTAAATGCAATCAAAGCTTAAACGCAGCTCAGTGCAGCATTCATTATTCTGTCCAGGAACAATACATAGACTGGCACAATACCACATAGAGAGTTATTTTTAGCACAATACTAATCTTTGCTGAATTGTCTTTGATTTTTGTGAATATTGGTTTTGCTGGCTTACTCCTCTTCAATCTTTTGTTTTGACGAATATGTTTTTGCACAAGAAAGGGCATAGAGAAAACAACTGATTCCTTTTATTTACCTTTGCTGCTTCTGTAATGTGCTATTAAACAAAATCATTGAAGGATATGGTAATCAAAGCTGACAATTGTGTTAATGCTGGCAAGAATTAATGGATATGAGCTGGAAAATTGTTAATTCCTAAATTGCCTAGCTTGCTACTTGCTTGAAGTTGCTGCAGGGTTTTTCAATCAGCGATGTAGTTTCTTAGGCAGAATGTGAATTCTCAACATCTAGTGTGTCCATTTCACCATTAAGAATATTTTGCCAGGAGCTTCCAATATTTCACAGGTAACTCATTAATCCCATGAAACGCAAAACTTACCCATTTGAAATGTAAGTTTCATGGATTGCGTTCTGAATTCAGGTACGAAGGGCTGGAAGTATGTTTTCTTGTGTTCATGATCAATGAAGAAGTTTCACATTCATCTTTTGGTATCACCAAGACCAGTTATTTTAATCAATTCATCAATTTATTTATTCACAAGGGATAAATGCAGTTAATTGGAAGTAAAATTTCAGCATGACAATATTTTAATGTTAAGTGTAAAGCTCCTCTGAACATATACATGAGGGGTGAGTTTAAGCCTGTACTCAGGGTGGGATCTATTTCACCATTTTGATTCTCAGTGCTGGGCAGACTTGGAACTGGGAGTGTTTCAGATCTGAGTTTTAGGCCTGTTTTCAGGTGGCCCCATATGCACTCTGAAAAAAATAGCAGTGGTTCTGAATTGTGTTGTACAAATCCTGAGGGCAAGGCTTACCTCACCCAAAACCCTGCAGCTCTGATCGGAGCCTTCAACTGAACATGAGCAGTAAAAAAAACAGAAAAGCTTTCCCTTGGCACATCGCTCCCGGGCTGGATAATCCTCCTTTTGGCACCCATAGACATCGCCCCACCCCGACAACACTACTGACCCTCTTATCTCCCCACACTCCCGCTATGCAGACTGATCACTGCCTCCTGCTTCCTTTTTCCCCATCGATCACACACAGGGTGGGCAGTGGATCCCTCTGTCTCTGTCCCCCTGCACCCATCTACCAAAGAGCCATCTAACCCATTTCCGTCCACCCCCTACCAGGCAGCCATCTGACCCACATACCTCCCCTAAATAGAGAGCCGTCTGACCGGCCTCCCTCCCCGCTCCTACCAGAGAGTGATCTACGCCAACTCCCCACCCCCAACCAGAGAGCCATTAGACCTGTCTCCCTTACCTCCTTAGAAGCTGCAGCGTTCGAATTGGACCTTTGAGGGCCATATCTGTTTCATGCCAAATCTGGACAGACGAACATGGTGGTAAAGGGGGGAGTGCCAGTAAGTTTGGGCATGCAGCCCATTAAGTCAATTTAAATGCGTGGCCATTTTTGGCCATTAGTAAAGGGGGAACAGGCGCAGATTGAGTACTTGTCTCACACCCAACTTTATCAAGCTTTTATGCCTGAAAATGGGCGCAATGCAATGGTAAATTAGATCCGGTCTGTGGGAATGCGTGTCTGCATGCTCAAAATCTCAAATTTACATCAGTGAGTTTCCAAGTTCCAATCTTACTGACCCCTCACTGCTAGAATGGCATAAATCATAACGTGGGACCATGGAACACTCATTTTATTATATTAAACCATAAGACTATAAGATATAGGAACAGACTTAGGCAATTTGGCCCATTGAATCTGCTCAGCAATTTAGTCATGTCTGTTACGATTTTCATCCCCATTCTTCTACCTTCTCTCTGTAAACCTTGATCCCTTTATTGACAAAGAACCTATCTCTCTCTCTCTAAAAGACCTGGTCTCCATAACCCTCTGTGGCAGTGAGTTCCACAGATTCATCACCCTGTGGCTGAAGAAATGCCTCCTCACCTCAGTTTTAAAGGAGTGTCCCTTCTCTCTGAGGTTGTACCCACGGGTTTTAGTCTCTCCCAATAGTGGAAACATCCTCCCCATGTCAGCATTCTGTAAGCTTCAATTAGATCCCTCCTTACCCTTCTAAACTCTATTGATTATGGTCCCAAATTCCTCAACCACTCCTCTTATGACAAACCCTTCATTCCTGGGATCATTCTTGTGAACCTCCTCTGGACCCCCTCACATCTGCTCACAATATTCTAAATGGCATCTGACCAGAGCCTTATACAGCCTGAACAGAACATCCATGTTCTAGCCCTTTACAAATGAATGCTAACATTGAATTTGCCTTCCTAACTGTTAACTGAACCTGCATGTTAATCAGAACTCCCAAGTCCCTTTGTGCTTCAGATTTCCAAAGCCTTTCTCCATTTGGAAAATAGTCTCTGCCTCTAATCTTCCTACCAAAGTGCATAACCTCACACTTTCCCACATTGTATTCCATCTGCCACTTCTTTGCCCATTAGCCTGTCCAAGTCATTCTGCAGCCTCCCCACTTTCTCAACACAACCTACCCCTCTACAGTCTTTGCATCATTTACAAATTTAGCAATCATGCCTTCAGTTCCATCTTCCAGATCATTAATGCATATAGTGAAAAGTTGTGGTCCCAACACTGACCCTGTGGAACACCAATAGTCACCAGTTGCCATTCTGAAAAGGACCCCTTATTCCCATTCTCTGCCTTCTGTTAGCCAATCTTCTTTCCATGCCAGTCCCTTGCCATTGGCTCTTAGCTGATTTAGCAGCCTCCTGCAAGGCACCTTGTCAAAGGGTTTCCGGAAATCCAAATAAATCATGTCTACTGGCTCTCCTTCGTCTAACTTCGCTATCTCCTCAAAGAATTCTAACAGGTTTGTTGAACATGACCTCCCTTTGATAAGCTATGCTGACTTAGTTCTATTTTATCATGCATTTCTAAGTACTCTGCAATTTCATCCTTAAATAATGAATTCCAAGATCTTACCCATGACCAAAGAGCAGGCTAACCAGCCTGTAGTTTCTTATCTTTTGCCTCCCTCCCTTCTTAAACAAGGATGTTACGTTAGCCTTTTTCCACTCCTGCGGGATCTTCCCTGCCTCTAGTGATTCCTGAAAGATCACCACAATCTCCTCAGCTATCGCCTTCAGAACCCTGGGGTGTAGTCCATTTGGTCCAGGTGATTTATCCACTTTCAGCTTCCCCAGAACCTTCTCCTTAGTGATGGCCATGACATGACATGACAGTAGTCATTAAGCGAGCACTCTCTCCAGGATTTCCCCCCTCACTGGATATTCAGTGAGCACAGAGTGATATCACATCAGCACCATTGACAAAGTTCCACATAAGCATGAACCTCGCACCTTCATCTCTGAGGAGGATTTTGGAGCTGAGCACTCAGAACCCTCTCTGCTATGGGGACACCAGAGAGGAATCAGGGGACGTAGCACTGCCATTCTCACACTCCACAGGGGTTCCCCCAAGCTTGGTGGCATGAACAGCCTGGGTAGAGTCTCTGTGAATGAACAAAGTAAAATTTATTGCCAAACCTTCAAAGCAAAATGGTGACCTAAATACGCTACTGCCTATACTCATCCATGCTCACTTAAGTGCCTACAGTTTCTTTATCTGAGAAGGGTTGCTGTCATCCCTTCCTGATACATGTGACTCTAGCGTTGAAATCCAGCAGCTGTGGGACTACCTGGCCCTGAGGCTTATCATCAATAGAGGGTTTAGCAGAGTCCTGGGCTCTGGTTTCATGGGAAGTTCCTGCCTCTGCCTGCTGTGGAGTTTCAGCTGTGAAGTGCTCATCAGTGAGTGACCCAGAAACCTGTCTATGCATTTGATGCACCAAGATGTGTATATCTGTGCTGGTAGTGAGTATGGGTGAGAGCTGTGACGCCTCCTAAGAGTGGGGTTGCAGAAGTCCCCCTCTGAACTGCTGGAGTCTGGTGAGTCCAGGGGACTTGGGGATTGTCTAGCCTGTTCTGCTGGCTAGCCTGCAAGAGAAGGGACATTCAGAGGGAATGTTGATTATTTGCTAGAGGAATGACAGAGTATCTGGTGCGGATACTCACGTTTCTCTGCAGACCTCACTTCGCCAGCAGTGCAGGCACATTCTTCCTCCACCCTGGCCAGGTCAAGGTCTCGCTCCTCCCTTATGTGAGGGTTCAGAACTCAGTGGCTGTACCTGTTGGTGCCTGTTATGATTAACACAGAGAAGTGTAGGTGGGAGTGTTGACATTTAAAATGGTGATGAGGCTTGGATGAAAGTTGGAGTGTGTGGAACATAGCAGCTACTGAAGGAACATGGTGATTGTGTGAGGGAGGGGGTAACCCAGTGCTTGAGAGAAAGTGTTGGGAGTATGAGGGGCGTATGAAGGGATCCAGTGAGAGATTGGGGGTTTTTCACTTATCCCTGGCTGAGCAAAGATCATTCATCTTCTTTTGACACTGCTGCCCTATTCTCTTTTGGAGTTTGTTTGCACTGACTAGGGCTGCCACTGCATCCAGGTAAGGGTGGTGATCCCACTGGAAGGCTCTCTCCTGAACAAGGGGTAGATTGTCCTACTTCTGCTCTACTTCATTCAGCATCCTGGCGAGGGTCCCCTCCGAAAAGCACAGTGCTGCCTTCCTGGCTGCCCTCTCCTGCAGTTGTTGTGGAAAAAGTGCTAGGGAGCTTTTGTGGAGCTTCCCAGTGCTTGCAGCAGTTAAGTTGTTGTGGGGTGGACAATTCAGCAAGGAAATGCTGCTCAACTGGAGAGCAATAAAATCAACTATAATGGAGGCATACAATTTGACCTGAAAACACTCAGCGCCATTGGTGGGAAACACTCCAGCAATGGTGTTACTGCCTCATCATGCTGGTCTGTGCCCTGTTTCTCACCTCTCCTGATATTATTGGCTACGTTCTGCCAGCATTATCAGCCTTGTGCCCGGGAAGGTCGGGAGACTGATTTTAATATTCATGATGTAATTTTGATATTATTAGTGAGCCCAGGACTCAGTTGTCTGGGCTCAGTTGTCTCAACATCCTCGCTGGTGAAGATCATTTATGGTCTCATGGTAAGTTCCTGCCTCTGCCTCCATTAATGGTGACCAAAGGCGATGGCTTGCCATGAGAATGGAGGCAATTGAGGTTCCCCAGCATGGCATCCTGGCAATGCCCATTAGGTACCTTGGCACTGCCACCAGGCACTGGGCACTAGGCAGTGCCAAGGGGAGAGGCTTGATGGGGAGATGGATTTGGGGGCTGCATAACCTGCATCGGGAATTGCCGAGGTGGAAACGCCCATGGGATAAATAGGGGTGGCAATTGGCTGAGAGAAGGATCACGGGTAGGCAGCGGGGGAGTCCTAATCGAGGGAGGCGATTGGGAAGCTGTGATTGAGTGCAGTGATTGTGGGTGCTGCAATTGGGGCAGCAATCCAACGGCTGCAATCAGGAGGGCAATCAGGGATTGGGGTGTGATGTCCGGAGATGACAGAAGTGACAGTATACTAGGAGATAAGAGTGCATGCACAATAACGTCCTCCAGCAGTCTGCAGTTGGCCTTCCTTCATGAATAGACTCTGTCCACTCTCCCTACTGGCAGGAAATACACTTTACCTAGTATTTTCCCTCATGGGCCATAGGATAACATCTGGAAGCTTGTCCAAAAAGTCAGTGCGGTTCTCTCCCGTTTTCATGTTTGTTCGACACTTAGAATTTTTTGGGAAAGTTTGCCCACTCCGTTTTTTGTGCTGGAACAAAAGTCTGCTCACTGTTGGTAAAATTTCACCGATAATTCACAATTATTTGTGAAGGGACAGGTACAAGTTGAAATTAATTCATATTTGAAATGAAACCTAAATTCACCCTGTGAAGTTGAGTTGGTCATTCTTTTGATTTAAAGCGATGAAAGATATGGGGATGATTTTGAGCCCGTACTCTTTGTGCATGGAATCAGTGGCAGTGTCTCAAGATGCAGTGAAACCTGAAAATCATGAATTTTGATGACGAGATCATGGTTTCTGATTTTCGTTGGCAACATTTCAGCAGAAGTGGGTTGATGCCAGTGATGATCGCAGGGAAAGTGGGGAATGAGGCAGGGGGAGCAGGTTGTCAGTGATATAGGTGGGGAGATAGATGCCGGTGATGATGGGGGGAGGGAAAAAGAGGGAGATGTCGACAATGTCTGTTTGGGGGGGCCGGGGAGCCCTGATTCTGCCACGGTGGGGTAAGGGGGCATTATATTTTGCTCTGATTGAGGCACCCTTCAAAAATGGTGCTGCAACCTCCGTGGTGTCGGTAAAACCTGTCCTTTAAAATCATAGTATGAATGCACAACCCCCTGCTTTTCTTCAACAATGTGCCATAAGATCCAAAGAGAAAACTCACCAACTCCTCTACAGAGCAGCATAGGTTTTCAGTCACATCCTGACACTTTGCCATTTTTTGGTGAGATTCTGCTTGTGAAAAGTTTTCTGAATATTTGCAGCAATGAACATCCTTGTTGCTGTAGCTTATTGGTGAGAGTCATATCAGAGGACAGCACACTTCTGCAGCCTACTTGTGTTTTCCAGAGTTCATAACTGCGTCCTTTGAGTCATTCAAGCCACTGTAACTTCCTGCTCAGACTACTGAGTTAAAATTATGGTCAAGAAAAATAACATCATCAGCACTGCATAGATCAAAAATGACTGTGCTAATATATGGTGATCGTACCTTTAAGGGCAACACAGTGGAAGAGGGTCAGCTAGCTTGGGGACCAATTAGGATGAGAGCGGGTAATCAGTCTAGTGAGTGAAGTCCTGTTTTAGGCAGAAGACATGTTGGGATTAGGCAGCAATGTAGGCTGTTGGCCTCTGCACAGTAATTTTGTTTAATAAATACCTTTTGTGTTTCACAGAATCCCTACAGTGAATCCATTCAGCCCATTGAGGCTACACCAACTCTCCAAAAGAGTATCTTTCTAGGCCCATTTCCGTCATTCCGAGCATTTACCATGGTTAACTCCCTTGACCTACACATCTTTGAGACACTAGCATGACCAATCCACCTAACCCTGGGTGGCACAGTGGCATTGTAGGTGACAGTGCTGCCTCACAGCACCAGGGACCTGGGTTTGATTCCTGGCTTGGGTCATTGTCTGTGCGGAATCTGCACATTCTCTCTATGTCTGCATGGGTTTTCTTCAGGTGTTCCAGTTTCCTCCCACAATCTGAAAGATGTGCTGGTTAGGTGCGTTGGCCATACTAAATATTCCCGAACAGACACTGGTGTGTGTGGCAACTAGGGGATTTTCACAGTAACTTAATGTTACAGTGAAATGTAACATGTAACACAGTGTTAATATAAGTCTACCTATGAGACTTATAAATAAACTTAAAAAAAAACTTTGGATGTGGGAGGAAACTGGACCACCCAGGAGAAACTGACACAGGTACAGGGAAAACGTGCAAACTCCGTACAGTTACCCAAGGCTGGGATTGAACCCAAATCCCTGGTGCATTGAGATACAGTGATAACCACTGTGCCAGCATAACAATGTCTGTGAATGTGCATCATTACAATGACCTGCTGGCTTTAGACAAGTATACGTGCTATCTTTCCAATAGAGTTGGTTAAATGTTGATAATGTTCAGTTCCCAGATGATCCCGTACAGAAATGGAACTTCACTGTTCCACCCACAGTTGGATGTTGAATCATCCACCCACGTGGTTTTTGATAGGTGAGTAAGGTTGAAATCACCTCCTGGAATGTTTTAGGTCCATAATTTAATCTGTTTTTACCAGGTGTCTTGAAAACATTAATTCCAATTAAATCAATATCTACAAGAAAAAAATACAAAAGTCTGAGGTCACTTACCAACCAACTCAAGAACAGCTTCTTTCCTGTTGCCATCAGACTTTTGAATGGACTTACCTTGCATTAAGTTGATCTTTTTCTACACTGTAAAGAGTACATTCTCCAGTTTCCTTCTCTATGAATGGTATGCTTTGTCTGTTTAGTGCACAAGAAATAATACTTTGCATTCTATGTTAATACATGTGACAAGAATAAATTAAATAAGATCAATAAAGAAGTATAATAATGAATCTATATGGAAATTACAGTAAACCTTCACACTTTCAGTGGGGAGTTCATTATATTTATGATAACTCGGCAAAAAGAAAACAAAATGTAATTGTTATTCTATCATATTGCAGAAGAAGTTTTGAATCATGTCTATGAACTTTTCTTTATAGGTTTCATTCTTTCGTCAGCATTAGTAAGAATTACACCCACATTTAAAAGCAATTCTGCATGCTGAGGTATAGTTGAGTTGCACAAAATCTTCTTAAAAACAGCCACGACCCTTTATCAGCTGTGTTCCATTCCAGTAACTGCAAGCAGCTGCTCCACACTCACAACAAAGAAATGAAAGAACCTGATACTAACTTCATTCTCCATTTGTTTCATGATAATGAAAAAAAGAAACGCTTTCATCTTTTAACAATTCCCAGGAAAACTCCCATGAGGCAATAATACCTGCAGGATGACAGTCAAGGCATTTATAATGTAAATAATTTTCTTTTATTTAGACCATTAAGACGGACAACCATGTTTAAGTGGTCGCCACTTTCTGATATTTAATGTCCTGATGAAAGGCTTTTCATTCTACTAATTAATTTTAATTGAGCCAAAATGACAAATAACATTATTCCAATTTATGGACAGGCTAGAGGACTACATCATCGTACTAACCAATTAAACCTGTTCAGGATATAACATCAAAATTGCTCCAGCATTAAGTAACTGTGAGGAACTGTAAGTTCTCCGTTTCCCCAAAAGAAATAACGATGCCTAGTTCATATCTTGAAACTGATTAAATTAAAAGCTGATACGAATATTAAAATTTATGATCTTTTAAATGTATGAAAAACCATTTGTTTAATAAAATAATCATTCATGTGCTAAACTGTTGCACTTAGTGAAGCAGACCTCTGAAATTGAAATGATTGAAGTATTCGGTTCAGCGGTAATTGCCAACATAAGTTGGCCGTCAGAGGAAAAAAAAGTCTTTATTTTTTGATTTAATTTATTATTAGTACGAAATTTTAAAATGAAAGGCTCAACCACCATCCACTTCATTCAGATGAAAGGTTGTATTCTGTTTTGTGGGTGGAAATTGCATCGTTAGCACTATTGAAGTGAGAGCTCATAGCTGCTGTGGCCTTTATTTACGATGATGATCTTAGCTTGAGGTGGTAACCAGAAGTAATTTCACTGTATGATCTATAATAATTGTGTTATTGAAGAAGTGAGAACAGCTTGGATAAGTGTTTATGTTGAACAGTTTGTTTGCAAGAATACCAGAAGTACTTGACTTTCAAAATCAATTCAGTTAGACCTTTTCTTTCTTCTAGGAAATTGGAAACATTCTTTAAAGGACATCATCAACATGAAAAACATTTTTGTTTCTATTCATTCCACTTTGCACGTGTTGTTGTACTAAAAGTGAAGTACAACATTTCTAGTTTTTAACTTCTCTTTAAAGCAGAAACACGTCGAGGCTTGAGATTCACCTTGCCTCTGAATTACGAGGCTTTGGATTCAAGTCCCATTCCAGCACAAAGAAGCAAGGCTGGCATTCCAGTTCAGTACTGAGGGAATGCTGTCAGAGGTGTCAGCTTTCGGATGAGATGTTGAACTGAGACCCCATCTGGCTGTGATGGAGGACATAAAAGGTCTAAAGGCGCTCTTTTGAAGAAGAGGAAGAATTCACATGATGTCTTGGCCAATATTTATCCCTCAATCAATACCACACGAAGGACAGATTTTTTTTTGGTCATCACCATATTGCTTTTGGTGGAATTTTGCTTGCATAAATTTGCTCTTGCAATAATGACCACACTTCAAAAGTGCGCCATTAGTTGTAGAGTGCTTTGAGGGTGGTTGTGAAAAGCACTATACAAGTGCAAATTTCTTTTTTCTACAGAATTGCAATCCCTCTGGAATGCAGGCCATGTTAGTAGCTATTCCTGGCATAGCTTGCCATCTTGAGAAAGGCACCAACGTAGGTTTTTCTCTGGATGGAATAATTCATCACGTGCTGGTGGGCAGGGTTCACACCTGAAAGTGGGTGGATTTCTGACTTCTGCTTCCACCATTGCTGCATAGTGTAGAAAACGGCAATTATCCAGTTGTTGGCTTAAGAGCAGATCTTAGTCTTGTGAAGTCGTGTTAGTGCTCCCAATCTGTGCAGGAAAGCAGGATGTTCAGCAGCTGTAATCATTCTCTGTGACTTGGAAGATGGTCACAGATATTCATTTAAAGGGGCCACCTGGCATGGGGCAGTGTCAAGTGTCAAATATATCAAGGTAAAAGCCACAAAGAAGACTCTTTTCCCAGGAAGGCTATCATATATTGTTTAAGGTGTGTTTTACTATTCTGTAAAATGTGTTTAATTCAGCAGAGTTTTTGGGCACGATTTTATTGGTCGTTCATGCCCCGCAGTAGGGATGGAGAATTTGGTGCCCAACCAAATTCCGCACACTGCAGTGGGACCAGAAAATTCCACTGATGTGAATGGCCTGAAAATTATGTCCCTTGAGTTGATCGTTACCAGTGACATCCAATCTGATCTTGCACGAGATGTTAAGGTATTAAAATTGATCAGTTGCTTGACTTAACAAGTTTTCTTCCATAAATAGCTTACACAAGGAAATGAGTGATGAGGCAGAGCAGAAGAGGTAGGACTGCCCTGCATTTTAATTAGGTAGCCCTCTGTACCCTTCTGTCATCTGACAGGAGGAAGAGACCTCCCTCTATAAGTTAACTAACCTGGGAAGAGATGACCATAAAACTCAGCAGTGTGGAGTCATGCCTTGAAACTGGAGGCAATTCAGGAAGAAGCTGAACAACCTCTTGAGATTGGCAAGGGTGAGTAAGTTTTCATTCTGTATTATTTGCAAGGAAGTTGGAAAATGTTGGAACTTCGTGAGTACCTCTGGGTAGATATAACAAAATTGCTCTCTGTAGCTTGTATATCTCTAAGGAGGTGTCATGGTTCTGATGGGGGTGGTGATAATCAGATAAGGAGGACTTGAGGAAGGAACATGAGGAATTGGCAGCCAACCATTGTTCAAGTCATGTATCCCTCACCTTGGACGTGTGATAAAATTAAGATATCTGAGGGTAATCGTGATTACAATGTGACACTTCTCCAGGAAAACAGCCCAAAATTTCCAGGAGAGAAACAGGACAAGAGGTGGTCGGCCCAATCTGGCAATCCCAAGCTGCTGGGGGAGATTTTGTTGGTGTCCTCCATGGAATGGACCTGCTCTTCATCAACAGTGGCAAAGTTGGAGGAAGGCACGGAGTTATGGGTTGCAAGGGGCTGAAACCAAATCTGGAATACAAATGGGGAGAGGGTTAAGAGGACGGTGACTGAGATCTGACATGGCTACATGAATAGTAGATGTGTGGTTTATGTGTTCAAAGGCAGGGAAGCTTCCTGGTTGCAAGGTATCTGCATCACCCACTCTTCAGAATACATGGACAGACTGCTGCCACCCGGTAACACCTCTCAGGTTACTTCCGACAGGGCAACAGAAGCTACTCCTGTGACTGAGCAGGAGTCTTCTAACACGTTACCAACCTCCAAAGTAAGTGCAGTGCTAGTATCTGAGCTTGTAGCTACAAGTATCAAAGCAAGTGATGGCATTTCTTCATTAGTAGTGTATTGGTTCTCTCTCTCTTTCATTTTCTTGGGGATGGGCAGGGACAGCTCTTAGGAGTGTAAAAGCAGGAACAGAAGGGGAATTTTACTGTGAAAGAAGGGAGTTGGGTGGGAAACAAAAATTCCATGTCCCATTTGCAATTGCTTTTTGTTTCAGATTGCAGAATAAGAGTGAACTGGGTATTGAGAATGGGCGTGAGGCAGGAACATACCATCATCTCCAATGTCTTGGCAACATCAGATCCGATCTCCATCATAGTTATCTCCATGCTGCCGAAAGGCATCTTCTCCATATGGATCAGGAAATGCAGGTTTCTTGTCTCCCTAGTTCTGTTCTGTCCCCTTCTACTGTGGGACATCTTGTCTGTAAGTGAGGGACAGCAGAATTCAGTGGTTGTGTTTGCCAGGTACATCAGCAATTGCTGAATAATTATAGTCGTGGGAAGGCAGTGAGAGGTGAGCGTAAGGGTGGTAAAATTGGCACGTGTGTGAGGTGGATCGTCTGGATGTCATAACGTGTTATGTAGGAGATGTCATGTGAAGATACTGACACATACTTAATATCATTAGACCTCTTTTGGCATTGCTGCCAGGTTCTCAGGTACTAATGTTGGGGACTTTCACCCCTGGCTATCTATTGGCCCCTACACCACAATTAAGGAATGAAGTGACAACACCAAATTTGTTTCCTGCTCACTTCCACCAGAACTGGCACTGGCAGTTTGTAAATTGTACCCACTGAATTTCATTATTGGCAGAACCACTGACAGAGACCTTTCAGCAAATCATGCCTTGTGCTGATTCATTAGAAGATCTGTCCAATTAATCGCATTCTTGTGCAAATGTTTCTTCTTTATTCAATTTGGAAGGTGCTCTTTAATCTGTTTCTGTTTCAGGCAGCGTTCCAACAATTTCAACAACTATGTTTTGATGATCCTATTTAAGGATCAAAAATAAAGGAAAAACACAAATTAGCCACAGTTTGTTGGATTAGAAAGTGTTATGCACTGCATCTAGTTGTTGGGTGTAAAAAGGGCTGGGTACTGACCACTTTAGCAGTGGGCTGACCTACACATTAAGTGGAGCTGGGTGGATAAAGTATGTTTATCTTGACTCCATACTGCCCCTGCTGGCTGTTGCCTTTGCAAATGGGCCTCATTTCACCCTGTACTCCAAAGTTAGGCTGAGATAACTGGACCAACATTGAAATCTCCCATTGCGGGAGGAGACAGATACCAGCAGCTGCTCCAAATGTTTAGATGGAGCACGAGGACCCATTTCTGGCTCTAAAAATGGCCAAAAGGATTTTCAAGACTGTCTGACAAAATCCATTTAATATTAGCTTTGAGCAAAAGATAAATCCCAATTTCAAGATCTAGAAATGGAAGAAATGAAATTGTAAGCAAGACAGAATGTCGTATACCAAGAACAATAGACATATGAAATAAATAAGAAAGGCTTTTGAAGCAGACAGTTTAAAAGATCCAAGTGGAAATTAGAAATAGAGACAATATTGAGACACAGATTTTAAAAAGTACCAGCTTTGTAGAGCCTTCTCTAAAGCCAATATTCTTAATCACGTAAAACTTAATTATAGAAATATTGTTCTCAAACATGAGCTTCTTCTTTCAAATTATGCTTCTTTTAGCATTAGCTAATGAAAGCTGATCAAAGTATGAACCTTAAAGATGCAGGGATGAAAATGTGCAGAGGCTTTACTGTCTTTACAATCACTCCAGAGATAGATCAGTGGAATCATGCAGGAAGATGGTATAAACAGCTGTACTCTTGGGGATTTATTTGTGCAGGCTTCCCTTTGGAGCTATGATGGAAGACCAGTGGAATTTGAACTCTTCAGACTTTTATAAACTGTCACTTGCTTGAATGATCTTTGAAGCATTTTCCTCCTGCATGTTCCTATTCTCCACGTTAAACATCTGCGACACAAAAATTAAATTTGCTTTAATGCTATATTTTGGGACGGGCATGAATATTTGCTCTGTGCAAGATAACTGACATTATTGCTAGCAAAGGGAATGCTTTTATCAAACCATCGTCAGCATCAAACACTCCTAGCGCTTTAAAGCCAGATGCAGATTTAAGCTCTTTTGACACTTAGCCCATTCTTCAGCCTCAGAAGAGTAAGCCCTATTGTGTCTGTCTGAATGAACTATCCCCACATAGTCTTTCAGAGTGAACTTTGCCGGATTATACCAAAACATCATGATTTTTTCTGTGATTGGTTTCTATTATGAACTGGATTGAGGCTGACCTACTCATTACTAAATAAGACATATTGCTAAAAAATATTGTTTTCAGATCACCACATCTTTGCAAACTTCTCTAGAGTACAACTAGATCTATGAGAATTTCAAAACATTTTATTACTTGCGTGCAAATTTAACCAAGTGATTCATCTACCTGCTGTTCTCTGAGTTTTGCTTCTGGCAACTTTATTTCATAATAATCCTCATTTGTAGTTGATAGCCCAAGGTATACAATCTGTCAGAGTGTTAGTCACGTGTCAGTTGGGCCAGAAGTGCACAGGGCATCTTGCACTATTTCAAGTGAGGCTATTTCTTGTCAGTCCACCAGCAGAGTAAAGGGTTCATTGTTCATCCAGGCATGTCACATTATCAAATTCTTTGTGTGTAAGGTCACACTTTGATTTACAGCAAACTAGGGCCTTTGTGTAAGACACAAGCAAAACTATCCCTAATGTAGTTAACTTCCTGTTTGTGTAACTTGTTTAAAGTGCCATTTGTCATAAATCCAGCTGTTATTCCAATTGGATCTGCTCTTCAATCTGTATTTGTGCCTCTCTTTTAGCTACATTGAATGTTCAAGGTGTTTGTGTACATGCAATACATGCATAAAATACACGTAAATGAATGAGAACTTTTCTTCTCTTTTTAGAGTTTTCCTCCGTACTTACTAGTTGAAGCTGAGACTTGATCCACGTACATAGGGCAGAATTTTATGCTCCAGTTGATGGCTTCACTAGCCAGAGTGGAACCTGTAAGATTCCTCAGATGGCCTGATGCCTTCAGCTGCCCTACCTCTTCACAATTTTATAATGGGATGGGTGAGGCCTAATCTAGCCAGATTGCCCTTACTCCAACTGACACCCTCAATAGAATGAACTGATTAATCATGAGTAGCTACTTCACCTTGATTTTCTACCCTGCCGCAATTTTCAGATTGCCTGGAGTTCAATAACAGGGAGACATTTGGGAAGTGACTGAGTGAACAATACAAAGCCTGCGGAAAACTTAACCACTTTCCTCAAAGTTATTGCTCATCAGTGAACTCAACGACAGAGATCAATACCAACATATGGCTGCCAGGTGCATGTACCACAGCAAAAGGTTGAGAGAATGCCATGGCGGATGACCCTGATTATAGTTCTGTGCTCTTTTTCAGACACAGCAGCCAGTCAGTGATGAGAGTGGCAACTGGCAGCTCAGGCACACAGGGGGCAATCTTAACTTTGCATCCCACTGGTCGATGGTTGGAGTGAGCCAATAAGATTGTGAGAAAGGCGGAAAATTGGGTTTGCACCTAATTTCTTGCCTTGCACAATCTTATTAATATCAAATATCCCACGAGATCAGCCTCGTGCCCTTTACAGCTGACCTTGCTAATCAGTTATCTCAATATTTAAATTCTGTGTAAGTAGAATTAAAATATTACAAGTGAGCTTGGGGCAGAATTGTCCGGGCTCACTTGCCTTCATGGCTTCACTGGTGAAGTGAAGATTATGTATGGTTCCCATCAATGGGAACCTGTTGTGATGGCCTCCTGCCAAGGAGGTGTGGCTTAAGGCAGCAGGGCCTACTGTGAGGAGGTGGATACTGAAGGAGGTCAGGGTCCAAGGGGAGTCAGATGAGGGAACGTATGCACTTTGAAACTGGGATCATTGTGGGGAGCAACATTGCACAGTCTGCAACCAGTGATGAGCCAGCCCATTGGGTTGAGGGGAGACAATTGACCAGCCTACAGCGTGAGTAGGTTGTCGGCCATGGAGTTCAGTGATAGCTGGGAGGAAACAGTGACAGATCTTTCTGTTCTGTGCAATTGCACCCTCTGCTGTAAGTTGTTGGTTTTTGGGTGGGCTATGGCCCTGCCCCTCCCCTGCTGGCGGGAAATAGATCTTGTTTCACTTTTTCCTCAGAGTGTGACAAAATTGGATTTTTAAATTGCCCAAAAGATCGGCATGATTCTTTCCCGTGTTCACGTTTGCTCATTTGGCACCGAGAAATTTTTTGATACAATCCCCTCAGATACTTTCAAAGATACAGAAGCATCTTTTTACGTCCTCATTGATAAAATGTTCAATGTATGTCAGGATTACCTCACTCTTTGTATTCATGGATAACAAAAATGTTCCCTTACATCAGTGCCAAACCACTGGAAGTTCTTGTGACTTTTGAAATGTTAGTCTCGATGAAATATACTAGAATGAATTCTATATCATATCTGGAGAATGTAACATACTTATTAGTTTAACACCACAATAGATCTGCATGATTGCAGTTACGTATGCAATTCCTGTGCTTCCAACAACATTCTCGAATAGTATTTCACTGCCATCAGCAGAATGAAAGGTGCTACAACTTGCATGTAGACCCTAATGTGCCCCCCAGTCATGCATCAACAGTGAGGGAACTTTGTGTCAAAATGCAAACAGGAAATTAACTTCTGAAAACTACTTGACCTTGACATTATTGAGAAAGTTGGAGATGAGCCCATCCCTTGAATCTCATCCACACAGGTGATCGAGAAACCCAAGAACACAATGATATGTGATCACTAAACCAAATCAAACAATATAATGGGAAAGAAAGTTGACACTGACAATTGATACCAGAGAAAGTGAATGGTACTAAGACTTTGCTAAACTTGACCTTAACACAGGCTCCCATCAAATTGAATTTACAGCCCAATCTAGGTATCTTATGTTATTCTCCACCCTCACTGCAATTTTTGATGAGGATCAACTTTGTAGGTATTTCTGCATGTGACTCAGTCGGCATTTTAAAGACTAAAAGACATGCTGATTATTAGTGGTAACAGTCTTATCTCTGGTTACTTTGAAAGTGGACTCGAGACACTCCTACATATTTAGAGAATATAACCTCATCTTGAACAAAGACAAGCGCCTGTTCACTGAAAGCAGAATCATATTCCTTAGGTGGTGAAGGAGTATAACCTGATCTATAGCAAGCTGAAGTTATTTCAAATGCTGAAGGTCATATAAATGACAGGAAGCCAGGGGTATGCTCGGACTCATCTACTATAGTCACTTCATTCCTGACCTCGCTATGAGATCTGGCTCCCTGCATGATCTTGCAAAACAGACCACCAAATGGAAATGGACTAAATCAAACAAACATGCTGAACACCATATCAAATTATGGTTGTCAGCAAGTTGCACTAATACCTATTTTGTCCCTGAGAAAACCACCCAGCTGGTCATGCATACAGGCCAGTTGGCCTAGGTCCAATTCTCATGACAATAGATAAGGCAAGCAACCCATTCTTCTTTGTGATAGCAAGCAGATCACTAACAGTCTTGAGCAACTTCATTTGCAGACAGAGATGTAAGTTTTTTCCAGTGCATAGGGTATCTTACACTTTTAACTTTACCTGTATGGAAGTGAATTTGTACTAATAACCAATTAAACACCACTAGTAAGCTTGTTCAAGAATACATAAAAGTATACATAAAACATAGAAGCAGGAATGGGCCATTCAGCCCTTCGAGCCTGCTTGGCCATTGATCATGGCTGATCATCAAATTCAATACCCTGATTCTGCTTTCTCCCCATATCCCTTGATTCCTTTAGCTATATTCCTAGATCTATATCTAATTCCTTTGCTTCAACCATGTCCTGTAGTCATGAATTCCACAGATTTACCACTATTTAGGTGAAGAAATTCCTCCTCACCTCAGTCTTAAAAGGTTTACCCCTAATCCTCAAACTATGACTCTTATATCTGGACTCTCTTATCATTGGAAATATTATTTCTGAATTTACACTGTCTAATCCTGTTAGAATTTTATAAGTTTTTATGAGATCCTCTTTCACTCTCCTAAATTCCAAAAAATATAATCCTAACCAACTTAGTCTCACCTCATAGGACAGACCCGCCATCTGAGGACTTAACCTGGTAAACCCTCGCTGTACTCACTTTATAGCAAGGACATCCTTCTCAGATAAGGACACCAAAACTGCACACAATACTCCAGGTGTGGCCTTATCAATGCCCTATACAATTGCAGCAAAAGATCTCTATTCCTACGTTCAAATCCTCTCGCTATGATGGTCAACTAACAATTTGCCTTCTTTATTTCCTGAAGGACCTACATCTTACTTTCAGTGACTGATGCATGAAGACAATTAGAGCTTGCTAAGTATCCAACTTTCTCAATTTACAGCCATTCGAATAATAATCTGCCTTCCCATTTTTGCTACCAAAATGGATAACTTCACATTAATCACATTATACTGCATCTGCAAAGCATATGTCTACTTGCTCAGTCTATCCAAATCATGCGGAGGCATGCATCATCTTCACAGCTCACCCTCCCATCCAATATTGTATCATCTGCAAATTTGCTCTCTAGTCTTAATTGTTAATATATAATACGAACAGTTAGGGTCCTGAGGTACTAGCGCAGATCCCTGTGGTACCCTTTTAATTATCACTGCCTGACAATTCAGAAAGACTCATTTGGTCCAACTCTTTGTTTCCTGTTTGTTAACCACCTTTCTATTGCTCTCAAGATATTACCTGCAAGCCCATGCACTTTAACTTTACCTAGTAGTCTGTTATCTGAGATTTTGTTGAAAGCCTACTGATAGTCTAAATAACCACATCCACTGATTTTTCCCAGTCAATTCTATTGGCTACATCCTCAAAGAATTCCAGTAGATTTGTCAAGCATGATTTCCCTTTTGTAAATCCATGCTGACTCTGATTATATCACAGCTTTTCAAATGCTGTGAAATGAAATCCTTGATAATGTACAGTAGCAATATTAGGCTCACTGATCAATATTCTCTGTTTATTCTCTACTTCCATTTTTGAAAGCATGCTTAATCCCCCAACCTATAGCAACCATTTCAGATTCCAAAGAATTTTGGAAAATGACCACCTATTTTTAGGGCCACTTCCTTAAGTACTTTGGAATGAAAATTATCGGGTACTAGAGATTTATCCATCTTAAATCTCATCCAACTTCCCCAAAACTATTAAAACTACTAACATTCATAGAAACCCTACAGTGTAGATACAGGCCATTTGGCCCATCAAGTCTGCACCGACCACAATCCCACCCAGGCCTTACTCCCATATTCCTACATATTTACCTGCTAATCCCTCTAACCTACGCATCTCACGATGCTAAGGGGCAATTTTAGCATGGCCAATCAACCTAACCTGCACATCTTTGGACTGAGAGAGGAAACCAGAGTACTGGAGGAAACCCACACAGACATGAGGAGAATGTGTAAATGCCACACAGACGATGACCCAAATGGGGAATCAAACTCAGGTCCCTGGAGCTGTGAAACAGCAGTGCTAACCACTTTGCTACCATGCCAGTCTGATTTCCTTCACTCCTCACTAAACTTTGTGTTTGTTAGAACTTCTAGTACATTATTCATGTCATAATTTGTAAAGACAGAAGGAAAATACAAATTTAGTTCCTCAGCCATTTCTTTGTCCACAATTATGAATTCCCCCATTTCTGACTGTGTGGGACCTACATTTGTTTTGGCCAATCATTTTCTCCTTACGTGCCTGTAGAAACTTTTTCTTTGTCAATTTCTATGTTCCCTGCTAGATTACTTTCATGCTCTATTTTCCTTCTTAATCAACCAATTCATCTTTTGCTCTTTCTTGCTAATTTGTATTCTACTTCTTCGAGTCTAACACAGTCTCTAATTTCTCTTGTAAGCCATGGTTTGGGCACAGGTCCCTTTTCATTCTTGCACCAACCAGAAAAGAACAAGTTTGGGAGTTCATCTATTTGTTCATTGAATGCCTGCCATTGCCTTCCACTTCCTTTCAGTAATGTTTCCTCGAATATCATAGGCCATTCATACTTCATACAATCATAGTTACCTCTATTGGATGCAGGATGCATAAGGAATGGCTTCATAGCTTTGGGGAATGAGTAGGACTAGAGAACAAAGAGATTTCCCACCATGAAGACTAACATTCACCAGTAATGTGGTGCCAGCAGCATAATTCCAGGCTCTTGCCAAGCAGCATGGGCACAGTGCTAAAGCTATTGACCAGACCTCAGGAGAATGATGATGATTTACATTGAGGACAGAGCGATACTCCTTTTACCTCAGTAATATGTCTGATTCCAATCTGACAGAGAGCTTTACGCATCCTGCCATTGAATGGGTTATCATAGGGCTCAGAAATGTGGGATACACAGCGTTAGGTATTACTGGCCTCATATACGTCAGGGGTCTGGTGTTCACTTCATCTTACAGCTGCGGTGCGCAGCCTGGCAGCACCTCAATAACCCTTAGCCTCATGATCTCTAGGGAACACTGTTAGATATGTGGTGAGTGATCTTTAATTGAGGGTGGGAGCATGGGGGTTCACCCTTCCAGAGATGAAGGTTGAATGGTTGGGCTCCTGGGGTGGGGACAGCTGCAACAGCACTTCCTTACTGCGTCGCTGATGTGAGGGGGACATAGCACCACTATTCTCACACTCTACAGGGATGGGGTGTCAGGTGAGTGTGGTGGTTCCCCCATGTTTGATTAGGTGTATTGAAAATGCCATTGTGAAGTTTATCCATTTAAGGCCTCTGTACACCCATATACCAGCAGAGAAATCTAGAAGAATAAATGAATTCATGTTTTAAAAGCACCTGCAGTAGTTTGGTTTCTCACTGAATCTTACTGAAACTCACTTGTTTCTTCCCAACAACTTCACAGGCAGAAAAAGTATTAAAGAAATGTTAATTTTTACTTTAAACACTAACAATAATGAAATTCTGAAGGATTAAGGTAGTGTAGGAAAGCTACATTTTCAGGATTCAGTAAGTTGTTTGGCAGTAATCATGAGAATACATTTACACCAGAATCCAGCATACCTAACTTTTCCTGTCACAATTAATGAGCGACTAGTGGGCGACTACAGCAAACTCACACCCATGCATTGATTGCGCTGCTGCTTGTACTGGTGGGGTATTTCATTGTAGAATCCTTACAGTGCAGAAGGAAGCCATTCAGCCCTTTAAGTCTGTACTAACTCTGTGACAGAGTTATAGAGCATCCTGTGAAGAAGCAGAGTGACTCAGAACGCAACTTCTGATTTCCACATTTTGGCTGTATGTATTGGATTCTGAAAGTTGCCGTTCATTTTATCCCATAATAATGATGTGTGCTGTTAGCTTCAGCATTACTCTCAGACACATCTGGACTATTGTTTCAGCATGCTGTTTTTTTGTTTAACATCCGAGGTTTTTGAAACAGCTGCCAACTTGAAAACCAGGTGTCAGTATGAGTTTAACACCCTTCTGTGCTTGACATCAGTGGAGGTAAGAAGTCTTAATAGTTCCAGTATGTTGGTAGTTTGATGACATCACCAGGACAATGTGGAAAGCAGCCATTTCCTGCACTATACTATGGTGGGAAAGAAATATAACACTAAGCTGATAGTGGAAAATATAAACCTGGCTAAAATGGGACCACAATAACAATCCAGTTGTGAGTGAAATTGAATATTCTATGGGGGTAGTAACATAACAACACTCAAATCTATTTGCTGAACAAAGTACCTTTATTTGGCAGGTTATGCTGCTTTAGGGATCAGAGTTTGAATTCAGCGCTGGTAGAAGCTGTACCTCTGATGAAATGCATATGTTCTCTTTTTATGCCTGGTGGCACTACTTTCATCTGTCTTAACCACTACTCTAGAAGCCGGCTATCTCTTTGAACCTTGACCTTGAGTGTCAGTCTTCTCTTTTAAAGCTCAGCATCAGATGTATCTGTGACCTTGCAACCCATGGTAAATTCTGTGTGCTGATGTTTCGACCTGAAATACTAGAAAGCACAGAATTAAACATGAAGTAAAAAATAATTGTCAACCTATGCAGTTTGATGCCTTTCAAAATAGGCTGATACATTTCATATGTGTTAGTGTTTGAAATTTGTAAAATATTCTAAATAAGGAATTCAAAACTTGATAAGGTTCAGAATGAGTTACAAGATCCTGATGGCTAATATGTTTTGAGTTAGATCCCAACCAAGCAAGAAATAGATGTAAATGCAAAAATAATAAGAATTTCTCCTCCACAATAAATAATTAAAGAGTCTATTCATATCCAAATTGTTAGCCTTCCTCCTGTAGTTAAGTTGATCTTAGATATTAAAATTATATTAAATCTTAACTGTGGAACTTGTTTTTGAGTAGTTCTGTATTGGTCAGGTTCTTTATTTTCTGCTTCATGTTTTAAACTTGTGGCAAATTGCACAAGAAAACTTCAACAAAATTAAATTTCCCAAGTGAAAATTTGAGATAACGTTTAATATCTTTCTTTACATTTTCAAGGCTTATCGCTAATTATCAAGTTTAGCAATAGCAGCCTGACCTTTGCTAGTGGTGTGCTCTTCTCCTGTGGAATGGGAGGGAAGTGAGCTGGCAGCATCTAAATGAGTCCCAGCAGTTAAAGTGGCTTTAGGCTTCCTGATGCTGTCGGAGTGAGTTCCCACTGGGGCCCGATGCAACTGGAAATCTTCCCGTCTGCTGCTTTATCTTGAGCAAAAGCAGCTAACCACTGTCTGCAAAATTACCAGACTGTGATTAAAGCATTTACAAGTGTTCAGTCATACAGGAAGTTCATTGAAAAAGAAGGAACGTGAAAGGGTACTTCCAAACTGCAAATTTTCATATTTTCTTTACATTAAAGGCATTGTTTTTCTCATTTTCCAATTGGCAAAATTGATAAATTAATGTTTTGGGAACTTTGTTGCAATCTAGTTTTTTAAATCTCTTTCTGTTGCTCCTTCCACTCTGATCTACCACATGTGCAAGGATTTATTTATCATTAAGATTGAAACCATTTGCCCCTGCCTCTTCCCTCCCTTTTCTTGCCAACCAAGTCAAACTTCAACCAAATATCTATCCTGTAGCCAGCCTAAAATTTGTAGCTTCCTCTATTTTTTTTCCTCCTATTTCTCCTCATAGCCTCTCTGAGCTCATCTTACCCAGGAGATCGACCTTGTGCTCTCTCAATACTATTCCCATGAAACAACCAACCACCCAACCTCATTTCCTGGTCTACTTGCAAAGTGACATTGTTATTAATTACTTTTAACTTTGTTTCTATCACCGTCCTCTCCTCAACAGATCCACCACTGATAAGTCTATCCTTGTAAATTATAAACTTTCCCAAATCCTTTCACACATTGTCCAACTTCCCTGCAACCCCATGTTTGAATCTCTCCAATCAGAGTTACGCCAGTGTCACATTTGGTCTATCATGCGACTGTAAACCAGCCCTTCCTCGTCCTCGCAATCTTTCTTCAGACTTGATCTAGCCGATCACACCATTTTCATTCAACACTGCTTGTCCGTTGTCTAGTCCTCCGGAATTCCCTCTCCCTCCACCATTCCCATCTATTCAGTCATAACCAGATAATCACCTGAGACACCTTTCCTCCTCATTTTCAGATGATTGCCCCAGCAATCACCAAGAATTTATCCTGACCCCTGCCTGTTTCTCAACTATATGATGCTCTCGAATAGGCCACATACAAAAACACAGGGTTACCGTACATGATGACAACCCAGCCTATTTCATCACCAGATCTCTCATCTGCTCCACTATCATTGAATTGTCACATTATTTACCCAATTTCCTTTACTGGATGTACAGAAATTTCTTCCAATTAAATGTTGGAATGCTCAAAGGCATTGACCAGAATGTTACAGTGGTTCACACCAGTAGAATTTTCCCATCTTGCTGCAGTGAACGGAGATTTGGCTGTGCGCCAAATTCTCTGACGTCATTGCGTTGAGAGTGTGTGACGAATAAGATTGTGCCCATTGGGCGGAATTTTATCAAACTGCACTACACATTGATGGGTGGAACGAGCTGATAAAATTGTGTGAAAGCCGAGAAATTAGGATCACATCTTATTTTTGAGGCCTAGCAATTTCTAATGAGGTCAGCCATTCGTTGGAAATGATGAAAGGCTGAATAATTTATTCAAATATATTGTAATGAGGATTAGTGAGCCTGGTGCTGAATCGTCCGGGCTCTCTCGCTTTTATGGGGTTGCTGGAAAAGGTTCTCACTGGCTAGGAAAATACTTGCTCCTCATGAAGAGGGGAATAGTCATGTTGGACTCACCTGTGCAACTAAAGGCCATTGAGGCTTTCTGGGGAGGCCAAGGGCAATGGGGAGGCTTCCCGTGGGCAGTGCCACCCTAGCACTGTGGTACCGCCAGCCTGGCACCTGAAAAATACCCACTCAGCAGTGCCAGGATGATTACATTATATTTCTGCCATTTCTCTGTCTATCCTGTGATGTAGTAGACTTATTCCTGATATTCCTGATCATTGGAATATGTTTGAAGAGGAACAGGAGAAGACAAACAAAATAGATTGGAAGTTAAAAGAAGAAGAAATAGAACCTGAATTACTGAAAAATGAAATTAAAAAAGTTATAAAGAACACCAAGAATGCAGAAAGAACGGATCAGATACCATGAAAAGCATGAAAAGTGACGGATGAAATGACAGTAGATGCAATTAAAAATATTATTGATAAAATATGGACAATAGGGGAATGGCCTTGTGAGTGGAATATGTTTGAAATGGTCACAATGCTTGATAAGCAGGCAGACAGCATTGTACAAAATACAATATTCTCTAATCAGTCATATATCTAAAGTACCACTTGATGTCATCGGATTGAGATTCATCTACTGTGTGAACAATAAAATGAAAAAGGAGGAGTTTGGCTTCAATCCTGGAAAGGGCATAACTTGTGCTCATAAATCTCATGGAGCATGTGAAAATAAGCAGTAAACCCAGATTTCACTCATACTTAACCTATTGCAAAACTTTTGACATTATCCCAGCATGTGATATTCTATGGAAGATATTTATACACCTTGGTGTACCAAAACCCTTGAGATGATCATTCAAAAACTATACAAAAATGCTTCAGGAGTCATAGAGTTGGAGCTGGGTGTACAGACTAATCCCAGTTTCAGAAGAGAATTTGGCAGAGTTATTTTCTGTCAGCTGTGTTGTTTGATGCTGTGGGAGAGAAGACAATGGCCCAGATCATCCAGTCAGTGGAAATGCTGAGTATCTTGTGAATTGCCTTTTGTGAATTTTCAGCTGGGATTTTTGATCCCAGTTGAAGTATTACAGGGTCAGCGTGGTTATCCAAAGGGATAGCAGTTGGGCTCAAGAAAAGATGGACAAAAAAAGGACATGGACTGTATTCAGGTACATTTTTAAAGGCGCAAGTCTTTCAGTGGCTAAGTAAGTGGGTGAGTGCATTATATGAATGAATAGGTGAGTTGGTGAGAGAGTGAAGGGGTGAGATGGATGAGATAGATGAAATGGGTTAGTGTGTGGTTGGATGATGAATAGTTGAGTGGTGCTCTGTTCAGTAACACAGGACACTACAGCACAAACAGCACCTTAAACCTGTGTCCTCTTGTAGCGACTATTTCAGCCCAGGGAAATAGCCTTTGAGAATCCACCCTATCTATTCCTCTCAACATTTTATAAACTCCATCAGGTCGCCTCTCAACCTTCGTCTCTCCAGGGAGAAGAGACCTAGCTGCCTCAACCTATCTTCGTAGGGCATGCCTCTCAATCCAGACAACATCCTTGTAAATCTCCTCTGCACCCTCCCAATAGCTTCCACATCCTTCCTATAGTGAGGCGACGAGAACTGCATACAATACTCCAAGTGGGGTCTGACAAAAGTCTTATAAAGTTGCAGCATTACCTCCCGACTCCTAAACTCAATCCCTCGATTAATAAAAGCCAGTACACCATACGCCTTCTTGACCACATCCTATCCTGCGAGATCGATTTAAGAGTCCTATGGACCCGGACCCCAAGATCTTTCTACTCCTCAACACTGCCAAAACTTCTACCCTTGATATTATACTCCTTCATCCCATTGGTCTTGCCAAATGGACCCTTACACAATTATCTACGTTGAAATCCATCTGCCACTTCTCTGCCCATTCTTACATCCTATCTATGTCTCGCTGCAACTTCTGACATCCCTCCAGACTATCCACAACACCACCAACCTTCGTATCGTCGGCGAACTTATTAACCCATCCTTCCACTTCCTCATCCAGCTCATTTATGAAAATGACAAACAGCAAGGGTCTTAGAACAGATCCCTGGGGCACACCACTGGTGACCGACCTCCATGCAGGAGAAGACCCATTCACATCCACTCTCTGCCTTCTGCAGGCAAGCCAGTTCCGGATCCACAAGACAACAGCCCCTTGGATCCCATGCCCTCTCACCTTCTCAAGAAGTCTTGCATGGGGAACCTTATGAAATGCCTTGCTGAATCCATGTAAACCACATCTACTGCTCTTCCTTCGTCAAAGTATTCAGTCACATTTTCAAAGAATTCCACTAGGCTGGTAAGGCACGACCTGCTTTTGACAAAGCCGTGTTGACTATTTCTGATCAAGCTAAACTTCTCTAAATGCTCATAAATCCTGTCCCTCAGGATCGTCTCCATCAACCACTGAGGTCAGACTCACTGATCGGTAATTTCCTGGGCTATCCCTGTTCCCTTTCTTGAAAACAGGAACCACATCGCAATCCTCCGGTCCTCAGGAATCTGTCCCGTCTCCATTTGACGATGCAAAGATCACAATCAGGGGCTCTGCAATCACTTCCCTCAGTAACCTGGGATACATCCCATCCGGTCCCGGCGACTAATGTTGCCTAGTCACTGAGCTTAACCAGATATTAATCAGTGCAACATTTCCTGTTCAGTATCCAAGTAAGTCCTAAACACCAGATGAAAGTTTCAGACTCTGAGCTCGGGGTGAGAGTTATCCATGGAAGATCCAGGGCAGTAAAAATCAGCCCAGAAAAATTCAGTGTATATGTGTGCACTAGGGACTTCTGTGGGGTCCTATTTCATATTCCCAATCTTAAATTCCATGTCTGAAAATCTGGATACTGGAAAATTTAGGTAATGAAATTAATGCAGGAAGAGTTACCAGAGAGATGTGGCTGCATCATAGCAAATTGTAGTACCTCAGGTATGTAGATGACACCACACTCACAGTCAGAACAACCAATGAGTTAGAGACTATGGCATCCCTGGGCAAAAGACACAACTTTTGCCTTTAAATGGCAATGAAATTGTTAAGATTGTAAACACTGAGATAGAGGCAATGGTCAATTTCTAGTATCTTGGTTTGCTGATAAACACAAAAGTCACATCGTAGAATGAATTCCAGATCAGATTAGCTACGGAGAGAAGCGTGACTACTGATTTCAGTAGCATCTGGAAGGTCAAAGGCAATAATAGAGGTTGTAAGAAGTGTCCTATAGTCACTAATGTGTGAGTTGAACTATGAAAACAGAGGATAGGGGAAGGATTAAAACTTTGGAAATATGTGTGTGATGGAAGATGCTCAGAATCAGTTGGATGGACAGAAAGACAAACAAGTGGACTGGATTAACAGTAGGAGTTTTGGAATCAGAAGTGTTACTAACTATAGTTTGTGAAAAAGAGAGCCAAATACAGACATTGAAAACAAATACCCAACAGCCTTGCTCCTGGCAACAACTGGAGGAGAAATTGAAGGTAAGAGCAGGAGAGGAAGAGGAAAGATCATAAACTGAGAGATGACTGAAAAAAGCCGGAAAATAAGCAAACTGATATCACTAACCCCACCAAAGCTCTGGAATCCTGAAATAAATGCTGGATATATTCAACCGATTATGTACGATCAAGGAGTAGGAGAAGACCGCTCAGTCCCTTCAGCCTTTTCTGCTATTTAATGAGATCATGGCAGATCTGATAATAATGTCAAATCTGCATTCTTGCCTACCCCCAATAACTATCGCCCCCTTGATTACCAAGAATCTATCCACCTCTTCCTTAAAAGTATTCAAACTTCCTGCTCCCATTATTGTTTCAGAAAGAGAATTCCAAAGACTCGTGACTCTCTGTGAAAAAAATTGCTTCATCTCCGGTTTAAATGGTCAACTCATTATTTTTAAACAGTGACCCCTAGTTCTAAACTCTCCCACAAGAGGAAATGTCCTCTCCACAATCACCCTGTCAAAACCACTCAGGATCTTATATGTTTCAATCAACTTGCCTCCAGTGGATACAAGCATCGATGTTTCAGTTTGTAACCTTTCATCAGAACAAGAAAAAGTTCCTTGACTCTTCTCAGAATCCTATCCATTTGCTGCAAATTCCTTTGACTTGTTTGTCCTCCCAAATATGTTATCTCACAATTTTGCAGACTGAATTCCATTTACATTTTTCTCCTTACTCGCTTCCACAGTATTACTTTTTTATGTTCCTCAATAATTTAATTTCACAGATCCTTTTTTGCCCTCCTAATTGTTTCTTTTAAATGTCTTTTCTAATTTTTTCCTTGTCATACTCTCACCTGCTATCTGTGCAATTAGTATATATCTCTACTCTCAGTTATTTCCTTACGTTTTTAATCATTATTATGACTCATTAGTATTTAACTTGGTTTTTAGCAGAAAATATTCTTTCTGGATGCTTGAACACAAGATTAGAAGTGCAACACTTAAAAAGTCATTGAATTGTCGAATCTTAGAAATTCATGGCACAGAAAGAATGCATCTTGTCTGTGCTGACTGAAAAAGATCTATCCAGACAAATTCCACTTCACAGCTCTTGGCCCATGACATTGTAAGTTACTGGACTTTTAGTAGTTCTTAAATGCATTAAACTACTGCCTCTATGCTCTTCCAGCTACTGACTTCCAGACGCCGACTACCTTCTGGATGAAATATTCTCTCCTCAACTCTCCTCTAATTCTTCTACCAATTACTTTAAATCTATGCCTCCAGATTGCTAAATTCCATACAAAGGGAAATAGGTCTAATTTCTCTAGTCTTTCTCCACCCTTCATGATTTTATACACATTAATTAAATCACCCTTCAGCCATCTCTGCTGTAAAGAAAGCAACCCCTGCCTGTTCAATCTGTCCTCATAAATTTAACGAAAATCCATGTTATTTGTGTGTGCCTCTGAACTCTTGTGTCTTGCCAAGCAGGAATGGATAAGTTGACATGCAGCTGTATTCTTTTTGGAACTGAACAGGTGTTTGCCTCATGGCAGTTATGTATCAGGATATATCTACTGCAGAGTGTACATCCTGTACTTTATGGTATAAAACACACATGTCTCTCATCGACAGACAGCAGCATTGTGCGGGGTGCATGCCATCAATTGACCTGACATTGTACATAACAATGACCATTTTTGAGCTCCCATGCCTGCACAAACGTTCAGTGCTCTTTTTGAAAACAGGTCTGCTGAGACCTAGACTCTGTGACGTTTCAACCAAGTGGTGATGTCTCCTGACTCATCAAGCAGAAATATCTTTCTCCAGTTCACATGTACATTGCTCATTAATGTTTGACAGAGAGAGATGATTGTGCCATGAATGAGGGTAGAGCTGGCAGCTCAGGTTGGTTATTTTCTTTTCTATTTGTTGCTATGTGACATTCAGGAAATGAGAAGAGAGGTTAAAATGGATTCTTGAGAGAAGTGGAAAGAAGAAAGTTTTAATGTTCACTGCTAGGAGATATTTGTGGGTTACATAATACCTGAAAACCTAACAACTATTTCTATAATATTGTTTTATTTTTGCCAGCAGTTGTTTCTTTTCTTAATACTTCGACTTCATTTTGCACATTTGGTTTAATGTAATGTTGAACCTTATTTTTCCCAAAATTTTCTCTTGAGGGGAGAAAGAAAATTGAAATGCGGTTCCCCTCAAGTGAAATGTTGTCAAACCTGATTTAAAACCTTGAATTTCTCTACTTCTCCCTCTTTCAATCTGCTGGTGCGCTTTTCCATTTTGAATTTTCAAAAATAATCTAACTCCAGCTGGTTTTCAGGACAAAAGTTTTTTGTTTGGTTTTGAAGTTGAGGAAAACAAAAGGATTCGTGCCCAGATTTCAGAATAACCCTATAACCCTTGCAAAGTTTTAAAACTAGTTTTCCTGCTCGATTACTTATTGAAGAGTCAAAACATCTAACTCAACATGATGTTTGCTGTAGGGGTGAATTTCTCTGGAGTTTCTTTCTGGTCAGTTGCTGGAACTTGGCCAAAAGATCTGCAAAAATCTTAGGGGAACGGCTTCAATGCCATTTTGTTTGTTTTCCCAGGTATTTTTTACAAATTTTCAGTCCAAAAATACAGTGAATGATTGGGAGAAATATTTAGTGAATCATTGGAATCAATGAAGCATATTTAGAAAAGATAATAGAACCATACTGTAGAATCCCTACAGTGCAAAAGGAGGCCATTCTGCCCATTGAATCTGCATCAACAACAATCCCTCCTAGGCCCTATATTTGCAACCCAACATATTTACCTCACTAATCCCTCTAACCTATGCATCCTGGGACACTAAGGGGCACTTCAGCTTGGCCAATGCACCTAACCCGCACATCATTGGACTGTGGGAATAAACCGGAGACCCGGAGGAAACCCAAGCAAACACGGGACGATGTGCAAACTCCAAACAGAAGTGACCCCAGGCGGAAATCAAACACAGATCCCTGAAGCTGTCAGGCAGCAGTGCTAACCACTGTGCTGCCCCAGATGGATTGGGCATATCTTTAGTTTCGATGAGAACTTTATCAATGTCTTCTGTTTTAAAGTATGAATGTGACACTACACCAAATGCTTATTGCTATCTTAAACTTAAAAAAAGTGCTACATCCATGATGTTAAAACCTAAGTATCACAGTTGAACACTGGATAACATCACTCCTAGATTTATATACCCAAAACCAATCAAAATAATCTTAGCATTGAAATCAAAATGGTGTACATTCTGCCTTTGTATTTTAATCTATCAAACAGCTAAAAATGTGAAGAGGCAGATTACAAATGGAACATAGTTTACGTTTGCAGTAACAGGAATAATATGAGTTGAGCACCGAAACATTAATGGATATTTGATTAAATAGAATTTGCATATTTAAGAACAGGAAAAGCTACCATGCTTGAAGAAGTCACCCATGTTTCATTGATTAAATCGCCTGCTTACATTATCACCAAAGCCCTTGGCTCTCCAGAATCACATCTAATTGTCCTTCAAATCCATTTACCATGTCTGCTTTAATAGGCTCGCCTAGACGCTTATTCTATAATTATATTAGTCTTGAGGTGATAAAGTTCTGCCTGATTTCCTTTCTTATTTTGAACTACACAGTTGCCAATACTTCATTGTACAATACAAATGTGTCCAATTCATTGGGATTAGCAGTGGGGTGAGAGTGAGAGATAGCTTTCCTCTTCCCTTCTATCACTTTAAATTGCATGCTTTCAGGCTGTAGTGTAAAATCAATATTGTGTGAATGAAGTCACCAACGTTTTGCAAAGCTTCTTGGGCTAAATTTGATAATACTGAAAATGGACATGGGGATTGTGTTGCATGATTAACCCGCACCCATTAATTATGTTGCTGGGAGCACACCGGCTAGGTGCTATCTGCTCATTTCAATCATTACAGTGTCCAGCCAGCACACAAGTCACTCTGTTCCTTGACTGAACCATTATCACAATTGGTTAACATCTAGCTCGTCTGCACTGTTTAAAAGGGAGGTATGTAGTGTCTGGCACAGGAGCTGGTAATTGGGTAGGAAATGAAGCTCAGCTGGGAAACATTGAAAATTGGCACAACATTGAAAAAGTGGATTTCAAGGCTTTCGGATATTGCACTGGAAGCTTTGAGGGAGGAAGTGGAGAGGAAGAGTGATCTCCTGTGTCCACAGGCAGACATGTCCAGATGCTCACACTCAATGTCAATGACGGAAATGTGGGGATCGACAATAATACTTCCATGTTTGAAGATGACTCAAATATGTGTTGATGATTCAAAGAAGCTTCAAGGAACTTTGAGCAGGCTTTGTGAAAGGACAACAAAAACATGGCCGATGGAATACAATATTGGTAAGTGTGAGATTTTCCACAGGCCCATCCCTCTGCTCCAAGAATGTCTTTCACAGGCCCATTCCCCTGCTATGTGAGTATCTCTCACAGGCCCATTCACCTGCTGTGTGATATCTCCCACAGACCCATCCCCCTGTTCTTTCAGTATCCCTCACATAATCACCTCTTGGCTCCTCTTTCTGAAGACAGTGATGTAGGCTGTGCTTCCTGCGCTGTATTTATTCTCACCCCACTTTGTGAGTATCTCCTGCAAGTTTGCCTGCCAGCTCTTCTATTTGAAGGTGAGTACAGCTGCAGATTCAAATGCAGCAAACAACCCTCTCCATATTGGAAATATGCAATGGGATTAATATCTCAAAAACACAGTTCTCTTGGAAACCAATGCGAATGTTAATGAGAACTGACCTTAGAAGGGAATCCATGTCAACATTATAGTGTCATCAAAGCTGAATTCAACTGTGTGAGCTGCTCAGTTAGTAAGTTTAATGAGTATATTGCACCATATTACTTACTATGATAAAGTGATGCATTATAAATATCTATGGTTTTCCTGAGCGGCTTTCCTTAGTGGTCACGTTGTTAGAGTGAACATATAGACACATTATTGATTTCAATATGCAGGTCACATGTAAGCTGGGGTTTTCTGGCTGTTCACACATAGGAGATCTTCTGTCTTGCTGATGACAAATTCCTGTTGTACGCTTTGCGGTGATATGGGATGCAGTCAATGGGAAATCCAATTGACAGCAGCGGGACCAGAAGATCCCTTCGGTGGTCAACTGCACGCTGTTTCCTGCTGCGAGAAACATGCCATGGGGAGGCCAGAGTATCCCCCGGTAGCATTTATAAAAGTGAAAGAATCCTTCACTGTGCATGTGGAATAATCACGAAAATCTGGCTGTAGTAACTTACTTAACTATTTGGCCAATTTCTGTTGTGCAGAATGAGTCTTGGATAAGATAGGGAGGGCATAATGGGACATCACATCTGTGTGTTTTAGGCAGGCTGCATGTATGTGGATGTAATGAACCATGATGGTGAATCCTCTCATAACCTCTAATAAGCTTGAGGCAGCTTATTATTCTTACGCAAGATTAACAGATAATTTTGTAACTTGCTTTTGAGCAGGGCTGTGGTATCATGCTTGACAGCACGTACAATGGATACAAATTTGGATCTGTCATTAAGAATATCATGCATTTAGAACATATAGAACATAGAACATTACAATGCAGTACAGGCCCTTCGGCCTTCGATGTTGCGCCGACCAATGGAACCAATTTTATGACCCTCTATCCTAAACTATTCCAATGCTATCCATATGCCTATCCACTGACCATTTGAACGCCCTTAAACTTGGCGAGTCCACAACTGCTGCAGGCAGGGCATTCCATGCCCTTACTACCGTCTGAGTAAAGAACCCACCTCTAATATCCATCCTATAACTACCACCTCTTAATTTAAAGCTGTGTCCCCTCATATTATCCATCTCCATCTGAGGAAAAAGACTCTCACTATCCACCCTATCTAACCCTCTGATCATCTTATATGTCTCAATTAGGTCACCTCTTAACCTTCTTCTCTGTAATGAAAATAACCTCAAGTCTCTTAGTCTTTCCTCATAAGACACCCATCACACCAGGCAACTTCCTGGTAAACCTCCTCTGCACCCTTTCCAATGCCTCCACATCTTTCTTATAAAGTGGCGACCAAAACTGTACACAATACTCCAAGTGCGGCTGCACCAGAGTTTTGTACAGTTGCAATATGACATCCTGGCTCCAAAATTCAGTCCCTCTACCAATAAATGCTAACACACTGTATGCCTTCTTAACAACCTTATCAACTTGAGTACCAACTTTCAGGGATCTATGTACCTGTACACCGAGATCTCTCTGCTCATCTACACTACTAAGAGTCCTACCATTAGCCCTATATTCTGCACACATATTAGTCTTACCAAAGTGAATTACCTCACACTTTCCCACATTAAACTCCATTTGCCACCTCTTGGCCCAGCTCTGCAATGTATCTATGTCCCTCTGCAAATTGTAACATCCATCCTCACTGTCTACAACTTCTCCGACTTTGATGTCGTCAACAAATTTACTAAACTATCCCTCTACACCCTCATACATTTATAAATATATAAAGTGTACTTATATACATTTATAAAAATAACAAACAACAGTGGCCCCAAAACAGATCCCTGAGGTACACCACTAGTAACTAAACTCCAGGTTGAATATATCCTATCAACCACCACCCTCTGTCTTCTATCAGCTAGCCAATTCCTAATCCAATTTGCTAAATCTCCCTCAATCCCATGCATCTGCATTTTCTGCAATAGTCTTCCATGGGAAACCTTATCAAACAATTTGCTAAAATCCATATACACCACATCAACTGCCTTACCCTTATCTACCTCTTTGGTCACCTTTTCAAAAAACTCAATAAGGTTTGTGAGGCACAATCTTCCCTTCACAAATTCATGTTGACTATCCCTAATCAATTCATTTCTTTCTAAATGACTATAACTCCTATCCCTTGTAATTCTTTCCAAAACTTTCCCCACTACAGATATAAGGCTCACTGGTCTATAATTTGTAGGATGGTCTTTACTCCCCTTCTTAAACAACATTTGCCATCCTTCAGTCTTCTGGCACTACACCTGTAGCCAACAACGACATGAAGATCAAAGCCAAAGGCTCTGCAATCTCCTCTCTAGCCTCCCAGAGTAACCTGGGATAAATCCCATCCAGTCCAGGGGACTTATCTATTTTCATACTCTCAAGAATAGCTAACACCTCCTCCTTATGTACCTCTATCTCATCTAGTCTACAACCCTGTATCCCAGTATTCTCCCCAACTCCATTGACATTTTCCTGTGTGAAGACTGATGAAAAATACTCATTTGGTGCCTCACCAATCTCTACAGGCTCCACGCACAACTTCCCATTACTATCTTTGACTAGCCCTAATCTTGCCCTAACCAATCTTTTATTCTTAACATGTCTATAAAAAACTTTAGGGTTCTCCTTTATCCTATCCGCCAAAGTCTTCTCATGTCCTCTTCTAGCTCTTCTTATCTTACTCTTTAGCTCTCTCCTGGCTAATTTATAACTCTCCAGTGCCCTAACTGAGCCTTCACATCTCATCTTTAAATAAACCTCCTTTTTTCTCTTCACCAGTGAACCAACTTCCTTAGTATACCACGGTTCCCTGGCTCTACCACTTCCTCCCTGCCTGACAGGTACGTATTTATCAAGGACTCGCAGTAGTTATTCCTTGAATAAGTTCCACATTTCAGGTGTTCCCAGCCCCTCCAGTTTCCTACTCCACCCTATGTATCCTAAATCTCACCTAATAGCCTCATAATTACCTTTCCCCCAGCTGTAACTTCTTCCCTTTGGTATATGTCTATCCCTTTCCATCACTAAGGTAAACGCAACTGAATTGTGGTCACTATCACCAAAGTGCTCACCTACTTCCAAGTCTAACACCTGGTCTGGTTCATTACTCAGAACCAAATCCAATGTAGCCTCATCTCTTGTTGGCTTATCTACATATCGAGTCATAAAACCCTCCTGCACACATTGTACAAAACTGACCCATCTAACATGCTTGAGCTATAACTTTTCCAATCAATATTTGCAAAGTTAAAGTTGCCCATACAACTACCTTGTTACTTTCACTTCTGTCCAGAATCATCCTTGCAATCTTTTCCTCCACATCCCTGGAAATTTTTGGAGGCCTATAAAAAACTCCCAGCAGGGTGACTTCTCCTCTCCTGTTTCTAATCTCAGCCCAAACTACCTCAATAGACAGGACCATATCAAATGTCCTTTCTGCCACTGTAATACAGTCTTTGACTAACAATGCCACATCTCCCCCTCTTCTACCACCTATTCTGCTTCGACAAACATCTGAACCCCAGAACCTGCAACATCCATTCTTGTCCCTGCTCTATCCATGTCTCTGAAATGGCCACAACATCGAAGTCCCAGGTATCTATCCAGACTGCAAGTTCGTCCACCTTATTGCGTATGCCCCTCGCATTGAAGTATACACACTTCAAACCACCCTCCCGCCTACCAGTACCCTGCTGAGACCCAAAAACCTTATCCATGACCTCGATATTCCCATTCTCCTGTACATTTGAGCTACTCAGAATCCTATTTGGTGAATATAGTTGTGCCTGCTAAGTTTGACCATTCTAGTCCTTTTCTTGGACCTTAAGATACGTATGTCTAGGTTAGCCTTAGGGTCTTGCAATACCATCAGATATTCATGCTGCATGAAAATCATCCAAGTCTTTGGACATCCTGCAATGTGTGTGCACTAGATTCCTGGCCTGCTTTCAAGGACTCAGCATTTTGTCGGACATTGGTTTGTGGCAGGACAACTGAGAATAGAAGAGTCCAAATTTTGCAAATATCGCTTACTGATTTCAATTTCTGGTCCAATATGTTCAACTTTTAGCCTGAGTGCCAATGTATGTGGATTCTTCACCGCAGTAAAAACATTTCCTGTTTCCCTTCACAATCTTGAAAACTTTAATTAGTACACTTTGTAATCTCTTGTCTTTCATCAGTACTTAAATTCTTGTAATCAGAGTAACATTTGGACACAGCCTTTGTTCCTCTACTGTATCCAATCCCACTCTCTTTGGTTGTTGCATCATGAAATCTTATGTTATTTAATCTCCTCTCGCCTACACCACACAAATTTTTGTTGTAGTTCTGCTCTAGCTCGTTTCCTTTCATTGGCTTCTAAATTCTTGCAATACTATCCTTCTTCAGTTCTGATGAAAGATCATCAACCTGAGATGTAGGCTGGAATTCTCTGATCTCACCCACAGATGGGTTTCTCTGGTTCTGCTGTTGTGATTTGGCGGAGCGCCAAATTTTCTGTTCTTGCTGGCAGGGCAAACAAGTTTGGAGAATTCATAGAATCTCTACAATACAGAAGAAGATCATTCAGCCCATCGAATCTGCACTGACTCTCTGACAGAGTGTCTTACCCAGACCCTTTTCTCACCATGTCTATTGCAACTAACTTACACAACATAGGACACTAAGGGGCAATTTAGCATGGCCAATCCAGCTAATCTGCATATCTTTGATCACCCGAAAGAAACCCATGCTGACCCGGGGAGAATGTGTAAACTCTACACAGGTAGTCATCCAAGGCTGGAATCGAACACAGGTTCCTGGCGCTGTGAGGCCGTAGTGCTAATCACTGTGCCACCGTGTCGCTTTTCAGTTGATAACCTTGTTTCTTTCCACAGACGTTGCGTTTTTGCTTTTCTTTCACCTTTGTTGAAATACTATGCCTCTGTACTATAAACAATACAGTTTCACTATGTTGGAACTGTACCAATATAACCAGAGGGGGCCTGTTCCCCATGTTGTAAAACAAAAGCATAAATTCTTTAGAAAAGAACAGTACCCTATTGCTATCCTAATAAAACACAAGTCATTATTTTCCTTTTCACTGCAGTTAAGCACTGTGCTGAAAGTTTTATTGATTTATCTAACATCATTTCAAGGTCTTTTTCTCGATCGGCATACTGTACTAGCACTCATTTAATGCTTCTCTCTCTCTCTTTTTGATTCCTTGTGCTGTGCTAATTAATTTATTGAAATTACATTTGGTAGAAATTCGTAAAAGATCTAAATTCTTCTGAATCTAGTTAAAAAGTTCCTCACTATTTGTCCTTGCTCCTTTTTAAAAAAATATGGAGTAGAAAACTTCAACCTTGCCCACAACTGGGATTCTCTGGTCTTGTTGCAGTGAATGGACATTTGGCTAAGCGTCAGATTCTCCATTCTTGCAGGTAGTAGTGCAGGGCTTGCAATATTGGAGAATTCTGGCTATAAGGTATAATTTTGGAGGTACCTGGTGCTTTGTCCATCCAAATCATGAAAGACAGCATGGGTTTTAAAATGGACCCTGATTCTTCACATGTCCAAATTGAAAAGTTTCTATTTTTATTTATCCTTTATTCCTGCTTTCCAAAAGCTATCTATTTCTATCTTTACCTTTGAAATACTGTGGATCCTCATTAATCACCAATATAGAGCTCTGTCAAAAAGTTTCAGAGAATCTCAATATACACTATCAGATTCAAAATAACTAAGGGGCAGCAACTTTTATTCTTCCATGCTGGTGATACCAGCTTCTTCCTGAAATACCTTTCCAAAGCTGCATTATCCAACCTTCTGCTATGGTGATGTTCAGAGGTAAAAATTATGGCAATAAATAACCAGTGGGAAACATTAAAATAAATAATTCAAAATATTTAACAAAAATATGTTCCTTTAGAAATATAAATTCGGAAAGAAGATCCTTTAGTGGTTTACTGGGGAAGTTAAGAATAGTATTAGATTAAAATAAGAAATTTATAATGTTGCAAAGACTAGGAATAAGAACCAGGTTTGCTGGAGTCTAAGAAAGCAACAAATGATAGCCAGAAAGTTGAAAAAAAAGGAAAAATACAAAACAAGAGTAAAGTAGCTATGATATAAAAACAGATTTGTAAGAAGTTTTAAAGTAAAATCACCATAATCCCAAATGAGCCTGGGCGGTTCATTTTTTGTGAGGGGGAGAGCTGACTGGTGGTGATATATGATGTGGAGATGCCGGCGTTGGACTGAGGTAAACACA
The DNA here is from genome assembly GCA_024679065.1 of Sphyrna mokarran. Lineage (NCBI taxonomy): Eukaryota > Metazoa > Chordata > Chondrichthyes > Carcharhiniformes > Carcharhinidae > Sphyrna > Sphyrna mokarran. Next base: position 55,268,725 of record JAGIQG010000006.1, on the reverse strand, counting down.
GTAAGAAGTTTCACAATGCCAGTTTAAAGTCTAACAAGTTTATTTGGTAGCAAAAGTCACTAGCTTTCAGAGTGCTGCTCCTTCATTAGGTAAGTGGAAGTTCTGTTCACAAATAGGGCATATAAAGACAAAACTCAATGTGAGTGGAGAGAGCATTAAGCATAGGTTAAAGAAGTGTGTGTTATCTCCAGACAGGACCGTTAGTGAAATTTTGCAAGCACAGGGAAGTTGGGGAGTTACAGATAGTGTGGCTCAAACCCAAGATCCCGGTTGTGGAACTTGGCTATCAGTTTCTGATCAGCGACTCTGTGTTGTCATGTGAAGGCCGCCTTGGAGAATGCTTACCTGAAGGTTAGAGAACAAATGCCCATGACCGCTGAAGTGTTCGCCAGCAGAAAGAGAACACTCAAGCCTGGTGTTTGTTGAGCGGTGTTTATTCACCTATTGTCATAGCGTCTGCATGATCTCCCCATTGTACCAGGCTTTGGGACATCCTTTCCTGCAACGTATCAGGTAGACAACATCATAGAACATAGAACATAGAACATTACAGCGCAGTACAGGCCCTTTGGCCCTCGATGTTGCGCCGGCCAGTGGACCCTCTAACCTAAACTATTCCAATATCATCCATATGCCTATCCACCGACCATTTGAATGCCCCCAAAGTAGGCGAGTCCACAACTGCTGCAGGCAGGGCATTCCATGCCCTCACCATCCTCTGTGTGAAGAACCTGCCTCTGACATCCGTCTGCCATGTACCTGGTGGATGGTGTTCTCATGTGAGATGGTGCATCCATGTCGATGATCCAACACATCCTGCAGAGGTTGCTATGGCAGGGTTGTGGTCACAGTTCTGAAGGCTGGGTAGTTTGCAACAGACAATGGTGTGTTTGAGGTTATGTGGTTGGTCGAAGACAAGAAATGGGGGTTGGGGATGGCCTTGGTAAAATGTTCATCTTCATCAATGACATTTTGAAGGCTCTGGTGAAGATGCATAGCTTCTCCGCTCCAGGGATGTATTGGATGATGAAGGGTACTCTGTCTGCCGAGTCCTGTGTTTGTCTTCTGAGGAGGTCGGTGTGGTTTTTCACTGTGGCGCGTTGGAACTGTCAATCAATGAGTCAAATGCCATATCCTGTTCTTATGAGGGCATCTTTCAGCGTCTGGAGATGTTTCTTGCGATCCTCCTCATCTGAGCAGATCCTGTGTATTCGGAGAGCTTGTCCATAGTGGATGGCTTCTTTAACGTGTTTAGGGTGGAAGCTGGAGAAGTGGAGCATCATGAGCTTATTTGTGGGCTTGTGATATAATGAAGTGCTGAAGTGACCGTCCTTGATGGAGATGTGTGTGTCCAAGCTTGCAACCAATTCCAGCGAGTAGTCCATGGTGAGTCTAATGGTGAGATAGAACTTGTTAATGTCATCATGTAGTTGTTTCAGTGATTGTTCACCATGAGCCCACAGGAAAAAAATGCCATTGATATATTTGATGTATAGAATTGGTTGAAGATCCACAGTGACCTCCTCAGAAGACAAACACAAGACATGGCAGACAGAGTACTCTTCATCGTCCAGTACTTTCCCGGAGCAGAGAAGCTACGACATCTTCTCCGGAGCCCTCAACATCTCATTAAGATGACGAACATCTCGCCGAGGCTTAACTTGTGACTTAAATGTACTCACGACTTGCCTGGACTTGCAAAATCTCACTAACTGTCCTGGCTGGAGACAATACACATCTTTTAATCTGTGCTTGGTGCTCTCTCCACTCACATTATCTGTACCTTTAAGACTTGATTACCAGTAAAGACTTGCATTCCAACCATAATTTTCTAAATTGAGTTTATTTCTTTATATGCCCTGTTTGTGAACAGAACTCCCACATATCTAATGAAGCAGCAGCGCTCGAAAGCTTGTGGCTTTTGCTACCAAATAAACTTGTTGGATTTTAATTTAGTGTCGTGAGACTTCTTACCAGTGGTGATTTAATCAGAGGTTCACCATTCTCAGGCAAGGGCAAGACAGCCCGTCATGAATGACCTCAACTGATATGGGAAATGAACTCATGCTGTTGATGTCACTTTGTATCACAAACCAGGCATCCAGCCAACTGAGCTAACTGACTCGGAAACTTTTACAAGTAAATGGAAAATAAGAGAGTAGCTAAAGTAAACCTTGGTCCCTCAGAGGCAGAGACAGAAGAACATTTATGAAACAAGGAAATAGCAAAAACATTTAAGAAATATTTTGTTGTCTGGACCTTCAAAGTAGAAGGTACAAGTACACATGAAAAATGGAGGATAACAGAGAGACTAATAAGAGTGATGTACCTAAAGCAATCAATCTCTCCAGAGAAAAAATATTGGAGAAACATCAGACACAAAGTTGACAAATCCCCAGCACCTGATCGCTTACATCGTAGTGTTCTAAAGGAAGCAACTGGAGAAATAACAGATAGACTGGCTGTGATTTTCCAAAGTTTCCAGATTTGGAATGGTCTCTGGATTGGAAGCTAGTTTATGAAATACCACTACTCAAAAAAGGAGGGAGACTTCTGAAACCTATTATGAGAGAAGTTTTGATAGTTCACCTGGAAAATCATAACTTAGGCAGACATAGTCTGGCATGGTGGGAAGGCTTTATGAGGAAAGGCTGAGGGACTTGAGGCTGTTTTCGTTACACAGAAGAAGATTAAGAGATAATCAAGATGATCAGAGGATTAGATAGAGTGGACAGTGAGAGCCTATTTCCTCGGATGGAGATGGCTAGCATGAGGGGACATAGCTTTAAATTGAGGGGTGGTAGATATAGGACAGATGTCAGAGTTAGGTTCTTTACTCAGAGGATAGTAAGGGCATGGAATGCCCTGCCTGCAGGGCATTTAAATGGTCATTGGATCAACATATGGATGATATTGCAATAGTGTAGGTTAGATGGGCTTTGGATTGGTTTCACATGTTGGCGCAATATTGAGAGCTGAAGGGCCTGTACTATGCTGTAATGTTCTATGTTCTAAAGTTTTATAAGAGAGAATTCATGTTTGACAACTTTGTGAGTTTTTTGAATATATAACTTGTAGAATAGATAAAGAGACACTAGGAAGTGTAGTATATTTGGATTTCTAACACATTTAGAACATGGAACATTACAGCGCAATACAGGCCCTTCGACCCTCTAATGACACTCTAACCTAAACTATTCCAATGTTATACATATGCCTATCCATTGACCATTTGACAAGCTGCCACATTAATATGTATTACCAAGTTAAGGACTCATAATGTTGGGGGTAATATAGCAGCCTGGATAGATGATTAGTCAATGGGCAGAAAACAGAGAATAAGGATAAATGTAAATAACGTCTATGTGATTTTAGTAACGCATTTGACAAGGCTCCTCATGGCAGGCTGGTGCAAAAGGTTAAATCTCATGGGATAAAAGGTGAGCTAGCTAGATGGATGGAGAACTGGCTTAGCCATAGAAGACAGAGGGTAGCAGTGGAGGGGTCTTTTTCCAGTTGGAGGTTTGGGACTAGTGGTGTACTGTACGGCTCTGTACTGGGACCTCTGCTGTTTGTGATATATATAAATGATTTAGAAGAAGATGTAGCTGGTGTGATCAGTAAGTTTGAAAATGACACAAAGACTGGTGGAGTTGTGGATAGTGATGAACATTGTCAGAGAATACATCAGAATATAGGTAGGCTGGAAAATTGGGCAGAGAAATGGCAGATGGAATTTAATCCAGATAAATGCAAAGTGATGCATTTCGGTAGATTTAATATAGAGGGAGCTATACAATAAATGGCAGAACCATCAGGAGTATAGACACACAGAGGAACCTGAGTGTGCAAGTCCACAGATCCTTAAAGGTGGCAGCACATGTGGAGAGGGTAGTGAAGAAGGCATATGGTATACTTGTCTTTATTGGACAGGATGTAGAGATGCCGGCGTTGGACTGGGGTAAACTCAGTAAAGTTTTACAACACCAATTTTAAATCCAACTAATTTATTTGATAGTAAATCCGTGAGCTTTCGACACTATGCGCCTTCGTCAGGCAAATGCAGTGTTCTGATCTGCAGAGGCACTCATATGCAGAGGATATGAGTGCCTCTGCAGATCAGAACACTGCATTTGCCTGACGAAGGCGCATAGTGTCGAAAGCTCACGGATTTACTATCAAATAAATTAGTTGGATTTAAAATTGGTGTAAAACTTTACTGAGTTTATTGGACAGGGCATAGAGTATAAAAGTTGGTATCTGATGTTGCAGCTATGTAGAATGTTGGTTCGGCCACATTTGGAATACTCGGTCCAGTTCTGGTTGGCACACTTCCAGAAGGATATGGAGGCTTTGGAGAGAGTACAGAAAAGTTTTACCAGGATGTTGCCTGGTATGGAGGGTCTTAGCTATGAGGAGGGATTGAGTAAACTGGGGTTGTTCTCCCTGGAAAGATGGAGGATGAGGGGGCGACCTAATAGAGGTCTATAAAATTATGAAGAGTATAGATAGGGTGAATAGTGGGAAGATTTTTCCCAGTTCGGAGGTGATGAACACAAGGAGTCACAAGTTTAAGGTGAGGGGGGTAAGGTTCAGCATAGATTTCGGGGGGACGTATTTTACACAGAGGGTAAAAAAGATATTTGAGCGGACACAGTGGGATTGTTTAATCTAGATAGCCACATGAACAGACTGGGAATAGAGGGGTACAAATGAATGGTTTAGTTGAACGTATGAGCTGTGCAGGCTTGGAGGGCCGAAGGGCCTGTTCCTGTGCTGTATTGTTCTTTGTTCTTTTAAATGGGCATTTTCATGTTGGCAGGAAGTAGCTAGTGTAATGGCACAAGGATAAGATCTGAAGGATCAACTATTGGGCTAATGGGCAGCACGGTGGCACAATAGCTAGTACCGTTGCCTCACAGCACAGGATTTGATTCCTGACTTGGGTTATTGTCTGTGCGGAGTTTGCATGTTCTCCCTCTATCTGCGTGGGTTTCCTCTGGGTGCTTCTGTTTCTTCCCACAGTCCAAAGGTGTGAAGGTTAGGTTGGTAGACATGCTAAAATGCTCCTTACTGTCAGGGAGATTAGGAGGGTAAACGCATGGGGTTATGGCGATAGGACTTGGTGGGATTGTTGTTGGTGCAGACTCAAAGAACAGAATAGCCTCCTTCAGTTCTGTAGAGATTCTATGATTCTATTCACGATCCATACTCCTATATTGACTTAAGCAAAGTACTGAATTTTAGCGGCCACCCAAGAGCATAATTTAGGACGCCCTTGCTATTAGCGGCATACTCATCACTGGTCCACCTGTCTGTCACAATCAGATGGCTCTTTGTGAAACCATCTGTGTAGATAACTACATAGCAGATGACATGTGAATATACGTAACTTTCTGCCAATCATTCATGGTTTGACCTAATCTCTAAACATCACAACATATAGAGTTTCTTAGCAAATAGTTCACACGCTTCTGAATATCAAAGTTATTGATTCAGTAATTTTGCTTTCCTTTTGTGGAGTGAAGGATTTGGCAAAATGAAGAACTCAGTGAAAACAGAGAAAATGTGTGTTTTTTTCGTATTTAATTATTTATTACAAATGTCATACAGTGTAGAAAAATAAAAGGACTGTTTTCTGGAGGATCAATAAAATAGCTGGAATGAATATATTAAGTTCAGGACACGTGAGAGCCTGAGTTAGCTCAGAATGATAATGCTGTTCATGTAGAAGCATTTAGTGCAGCACAGTGCTAATAACCAGCTATCATTACAAATGTAAAGAAGAGCCCTCTTATTATCTTAGAGCTCAGTCGGTTCACCGAAGCATCCTAGTTCATTTGAGGAGAGACAGAAAGTCATCTATAGACAATTAAAGGAAATGTTCCCTTATCTTAATTTATTCAGATTTGCTCCACTACCTCTGATTTAAATTAAGCAGTATCTAGATTATTGTCACTCAGTGTTACTCCCTGCATATTGGATGTAGATTTTAAATTCAAAATTGGCAAATTACACTCATTTAAGATAGGAATCAGACACCTAATCTGTCCCTCGTAGACATTTGGACTCCCAGTGCATACGTTTGTTAGACAGATACTTTGTTGTTGTCTAAAATGTATTCAAACAGGCTACTGCAACAATTTTCTCATTTGAAAAGCACTGTGCATGTTAGGTTTTGCAATATTTCTGATAAAATGTAAAAATCTATGGACAATTGGATTCAAAACTGATTCGATCAGTGCATATAAAAGCTTTAATTCATCCAGTATGCAACATGAATTTGATACAAGCTACAAAAGAAGGCATTTGAGAGCAATATCAATTCTATAACTCTGTGAGAATGTACATATATAGTATAAATGATCTGCGTTGAAAGATGGCTCGAACCATGTGTGTGGTAGGATGAAGATGCTTTACTTTTCCCAGTTTAGATTCAATAGGTGTCACAATTTGATGGCGAGTCCTACTTAGTTTTCTTGTTTTATATTTTTGAGTTGTTAAGAATAGAATCCTCCCCATTTAAAGTTTTAGGTCATGTTGGCCTATTATGTCTTGTGTGACTACTTTTTGAAGCAGCTAAATAAATGGTTTCAGTAGCATATCCACAAGAAAATGAAAATCTATAGATTTACTGTTTGTCTCGCATTTCTTATTGTTTCAATATGTTAATGGAAAGGGAAGGAATATAACACAAATTTCTCCTTCTGCTGGCAAGAGATTGTGAAGACTATTGCAAAGTTTAGTTCCTTAATTCCAGTTTATTTGGTGCCACAAATGCAATTTTTGCTCCATAATGGCAGCCTCTGCATCTCACACCAGGGATGGAATATTCCCATTAGAGATGTGAGTTGGAGATGGTTCAATTGTGAGTTCCAATATGAAACAAAAGGTGACTGCTATTTTGACCATGCTGGAGAGTTAGTTGTCTGAAGAATAGGTCAGCGCTCCAATGAGGGTTTGAATAGAGGTGGGTCAGTCAAAAAACAGGCCACTTTGTCACTCACTTCAGCAGTTGTATTATTATTTCCATTTAAACATTTTTTAGGACAAAAAGTCAGCAAAGTTAAAATTTTCCACACTTTGAAGGGCAGGTGGTGGTCTACAACTCAGGTCAGGATAGGCCAGTGATGCGTTCTTTAAATGAATGTATTTTAATACAATGGAGTGGAAGTCCTCATCATTCTGAGCCATCAGAAGCTATCTTGTTACATAAGCTGGCAGCTCACTCCATCCTCATCTCCATTGAGCTGTTCAGGTACCAGGAACTGCTAAAATCACCTCACTGAAATTGAAAGAAAAATCACTGGGGATTTGAACTTAATGAGCCCATAAGATTATTCAGTATCTCATTAATAAGCGAGGGTTTGTCCCTGGACCTGCCCCTCTCCTTCCCTTTGGGAAATGGTGGAGGATGAAAATGGAATCGAGAGCACAGAGTGCTAGAGAGTCGTTCAACTGAGTACGCTCAAAAAATGTACAGTAAAAACTCTCATTTTCCCGTTGGGCACTTGGCTTTTGTTGGGAGAATTGCCCCCTTTGAATCTGACTGAATAACATTGCCAACATCCTGGAGTTGCCATTGACTAGAAATTGAACTGGACTAGCCATACAAATGCTGCGATTACAAGAGCAAGTCAGAGGCTAGGAGTCCTACTGTGAGTAACTTGTCTCCTGACTCTCTAAAGCTTGTCCACCATCATCAAGGCACAACTCAACAATGCGATTGAATACTCGCCATTTGCCTGGATGAATGAAACTTCAACAGCACTCAAGAAGCTCAGTGCTAACCAGGACAAAGCAGCTCATATAATTGGCACTCATCTACAGGTATTCACTCTCTCTACACTGACACATACTGTGGCAGCTATGTGTACCATCTACAGTATGCACTGCAGGAACTCACAAAGGTGAGTTTGGAAGCAGCATCTTCCAAACCCATGGCTGCTACCATCCAGAAAGACAAGGGTAGCAAATACATGGGAAAACCACCAGCATCCTGACTGGAAATATATCACCGTTCCTTCATTGTCACTGGGTCAAAATCCTCTGGAACTCTTCTGCTAACATCACTGTGAGTCTACTTATAGCCAAAGAAACTACAACAGTTCAAGAAGGCAGCTCACACCACCTTCTCAGGAGCAATTAGGAATGAGCAATAAATCTGGCCTAGCCAATGATGCTCAAATCCCAATTAAAAAAAAGATTAAAACTACTCATCACTGGTGAGGCGTCTCCCATATTTCAGTCTGCTGTGCAATTTTATGTTTCATAAATGAATCCTTACATTTTGTAATTATATTGAGCAATATAATTGAATAATATTTTCTCATTCTTTTCTTTAGTTGCCTCTTTTAACAGTTCTGTACTGCAACAATGTAGTCAGATTGCATGATGCATTCTGCTCTGACATCAATGAGAAATAGTATAAAAAATCCATACAATTAAATAAAAACAACTATCTAGAAAAATGTGTGATTTAGTCCACCAACTCCTAATTATATCCTTCAAATTATGCCTTCAAATTATTGCCTCCAAAAGTAAATCACAACGTCTATTGTTTATTTTCACACAAGCATTGGCAGAACTTTGGCATTGTCTTGTTTCTGCCTTGACTTCCTTCAAGGCAGACCTCCTCAGTCTACATCTTATCCACCCATTCAATTTTTCATCTTCCTCTCTGTTTTAACCCTCAATTTCTTCTTTATCCGTAGCCACAATAAATATAGGGACAGCCTTACTTCTAATATCAGTACTTGGCTGTCTTTCTTTTTCTAATTGTATTTAGCAGCACTTCTGGTTCCTGAATTTCTACTCTTATTCTAACCCACTAATTTTGGCTTTCTATCTATCTGGCTGATTCTGAGCATTCACTTGCCTTACCCACATTTCAAAGGCTGTTATCCTCCTCTCTATGTGGATGTGACTCTTTAAGTGGGCACGCCCAACGATTTCATAAAGCATACTATATTGCAGAAAACTCTCAAATGGCAGAATAGTTTTAGGATAGTTATAGCACCAATTTTACACCAATGCAAAAATGTTTTAAACTTGTATTTGCATAAACTTAAATTTATGGTGAGTTTTTAATTTTAAAATTGCTGGTAGTTTGCAATTAACTGTAGCTGCATGCGGCTGGGGCTGACTGACTGATTGAAACTGGTTTGTTTGTGAAAGGCATATAAGTGGTGATGCTATGAGATTGAGCAGAGTGAACTGGTAATGGAGTTTGATGGGAACAAAGTGGCTTCTAAAATGGGAATTTGATAAGAGTGGGAATTAGGAGGTGTAGGAAGGAAGTGCTAAATAGATTAACTGATGAACAAAAGCTAAGTGTTTAATTATTTTTTCGCACTTCAAATGTTTAACTATAGATTAAGGCCCTAAATTTTAAAAGAGAAATTAGAGGCTAGGCCAAAAGCCTAATGACATTTTTCAGCAAGTGAATAATAGTAAATGAAAATTGGGATCCACAACAGATGGAGTAGGCTAAACAAAACTGAATTGAGAACTAAAAGTAACTGAAAAAAACAAATTAAACCCAGCTGACAACCATTATTTAATATTATAGGTGAATCAGTTAGCACTGGATAAATTAAGATAAATTAAGAACTGCTGTGCAACAACTAAAATAAATAAACAGAATAAATCACGACAGTACAGGCAAAACTATGGAATGTGAGGATTTGTGCGATTGAATAGATAGCCACCTACGTGGCAAGTGTTTGTGATTTGAGTCTTTCAATTTTGAGGTTTTGGGTGGGGGCAAGGATTAGCAACATTCTGACGTGTAAAAAAAGGGCAAATATCTGGACTCCAGAATGCAGTCCAAACTGGATAGAGACGCACGGGCATAGGAAGGAGAGTGAGTATAAGAATGAAGATTCTGGTTAAGGGGGACAGTGATAAGTTGCAAAGCATTCATAGATTGAGTGAGTGGGCAGATCTGCATAAGATAGAGTACAATGTGGATAAATGTCATGCCACCCATTCAGGATTTAAGACTGATAAAATCAAACTATTTTCCTTATGCCTCTGGGCTAGGAACTGGAGGAACAAAGGAATATGGATATTTATGGACACATTATTGAACACACAAAAAAAAATCAGAAAAATGAATGGAATATAATGTTTGCTGGGTCAGTTACATTTTGAAACTGAAATCAATAGATTTTTTCTGTATGTAAGATTATCAGGTGATTTAGCTGAACAGTGAATAAATGGAGTTGACCTTGCAATGACCTTGCAATGGCCTTCAGTGGGCACAGAAGCCCATGAAGGACGTACGTCCAATGCTCCTCTTCAGCCTGAACAATGAAACCTGCTGCTTTGTACATGTAGTGACTGCCACAGGTAGATTCCTGCAGCAGAGGACGAAGCTGTTAAGGAGCCATTAATTGGCCACTGAAGGATCTCAATTGGCCCATGAGCATATGGACACCCTGATGCCATCTCCACTGTGGGTAAAATTGCTTGTGGGGATGGGTGTGTAAGTGCTGGGAACAACGCCCATAGCATGACCCCCAATATTATTGTCATCCATGACTTCCAACCTGTGCTCTGGAATTCATATTATCTTACTCACGTTTCTATAAAGGTTGTGCTATAGTTTGGATATAGAGTCATTGAGGTTTACAGCATGAAAAAAGGCCCTTTGGTCTAAATTGTCCATACTGCCCATTTTTTTAACCCCTAAGCTAGTCCCAATTACCCGTGTTTGGCCCATATCCTTCTATACTCATCTTATCCGTGTAACTTCTAAAAGACAAAATTATACCCGCCTCTACTACAATCTCTGGCAGCTTGTTCCAGACATTCACCACACTTTGTGTGAAAACATTGCCACTCTGGACTCTTTTGTATCTCTCCCCTCTCACCTTAAACTATGCCTTCTATCGACTCCCCTAGATTTGGGAAAAGATATTGACTATCTAGCTGATCTATGTCCCTAATTATTTTATAGATCTTTAAAAGTCACCTCTCAGCCTCCTAAGCTCCAGAAAAAGAAGTCCCAGTCCATCCAGCCTTTCCTTATAACTCAAACCATCAAGTCCTAGAAGCATTCTAGTAAATATTTTCTTCATTCTTTCTAGTTTAATAATATTCTTTCTATAATAGGGTGACTAGAAATGTACGCAGTATTCTAAGTGTGGCCTTACTGATATCTTGTACAATTTCAACAAAATGTCCGACTTCTGCAGTCAGTGTTTTGACCAATGAAACCAAACATGCCAAACGCCTTCTTTGTCACTCTGTCCACCTGTGCCTCCACTTTCAAGGAGCTATGAACCTGTACTTCTAGGTAATTTTGATCTATAACTCTTGCCAATGCCCTATCATTAACTGAGTAAGTCCTACCCTGGTTCAATCTACCAAAATGCATCATCTCGCATTTATCTAAATTAAACTCCATCTGCCATTCGTCAGCCCACTGGCCCAATTGATCAAGATTCCATTGCAATCGAAGATAACTTTCTTCACTGTCCACTACGCCACCAATCTTACGAACCTTGTCTGCTAAATTCTCATCCAAATCATTAATACAAATAATAAATAACAGTGGATGCAGCACCAATCTCTGAGGCATACCGCTGGTCACAGGTCTCCAGTTTGAAAAACAACCCTCTACAACTATTCTCTGTCTTTTGTCATCAAGCCAATTTTGTATTCATTTGACTATCTCACCCTGGATCCCTTGAGATTTAACCTTATGTAACAACCTACCATGTAGTACCTTGTCAAAGGCCTTGCTGAAGTCTATGTAGACAACACACTCTCCTCATCTACCTTCTTGGTTACCCCTTCAAAAAACTCAATCAAATTTATGAAACATGATTTTCCACTCACAAAGCCATGCTGGCTATCCCTAATCAGTCTTTGTGTCTCTAAATGCCTGTCGATTCTGTCTCTCAAAATATCTTTGAACAACTTACCCTCCATAAATATGAGGTGCACTGGTGTACAGTTCCCAGGCTTTTCCCTGCACCCCTTCTTAAACAAAGGTACAACATTTGCCACCATTCAGTCTTCAGGCGCTTCACTTGTGACTATTTATGTTTCAAATATTTCTGCCTAGGGGACCCACAATTTCCTCCCTCGTTTCCCACAATTTTTGGGATATACTTCATCAGGTCCTGGAGATTTATCTATTTTTGATATGCTTTAAGACTTCCAGCATCTCCTTCTCTGAAGTACACTCTTCAAGATGTCACTATTTATTTCCTTAAGTTCGCTAACATCCATGCTTTTCTCAAAAGCAAATACTGATGAGAAACATTCATTTAGGATCTCATCCATTTTGTATGGATCTGCACATAGATGATCTTGTTGATCCTTAAGAGGTCCTACTCTCTCCCTAGTTACTGTTTTGTCCATTATGTATTTGTAGAAGCTCTTTCGATTCTCCTTTGCCTTATCTGCCAAAATAATCTCATGTCCCCTTTTTATCCTCTTGATTTCTCTCTTAATGCTACTCTTACATCCTCTATACACTTCAAGGGATCCATCTCATCCCAGCTGCCTCTGCATGTCATGTGCCTCCTTCTTCTTCTTAACCAGGGCCTCAATATCCAAGGCACCCAGGGTTTCCTGCTTCTATCAGCTTTGCCTTTCACTCTCAGAGGAATGTGTTTACGCTGAACCATAGTTAACACACTTTTGTCTTCCCACAGATTTTCCCAATTAATTTTTGTAAGTTCCTGCCTGATACCATCAAAATTGGCATTGCCCCAATTTAAAATTTTAACTTTTGGGTCAGACCTCCATTGCTATTTTAAAACTAATGGAATTTTGGTCACTTGTCCCAAAGTGATTCCTCATTAACACGTCTGTCACCTGCCTTTCCTTATTTCCCAAGAGGAGGTCAAATTTTGCCCTCTCTCTAGTCAGGCCATTCACATACTGAATGAGAAATTCCTCCTGAATGCATTCAACGAATTTTCTTCCATTCAAGCCTCTAATACTATGGCTGTCCCAGTCAATGTTGGGAAAGTTAAAATCCCCTACTATTACCCTACTATAATCCCCTATTATTTTTCTTGGAGTATCTACAATCTTTTTACATATTTGCTCCTCAATTTCCTGCCAACATTATGGGTATCTATAAGTACAACCCTATCAAAGTAATTTCCCCCTTCTTATTTCTCAGTTCAATCCACATATACTCAGTTACCGAATCCTCAGAAATATCCCCTCTCAGGACAGCCGTGATGTTTTTCCCAATCAAAAGTACAACTCCCCTTTCTCTCTTTCCTCCTGTTCTATCTTTCCTGTAGCATCTGGAACATTGAACTGCCAGTCCAGTCCTTCCCTTAACCTTGTTTCAGTAATTGCTATAACATCTCAGCCCCATGTACCCATCCATGCCCTGAGTTCATCTGCCTTACCCATCAGGCCTCTTGCATTGAAATAAATGCAGTTTAATCTGGACTTCCCTTGCTCTCTGTCTTGCTTTTGCCTGATCTGTCTAGTACTAGGATTACTGACATTGCCTTTACTATTTAATGTGCTCTCTTAAACTTCTGTGTTGTCCTCAACCTTTTCTTCTCTCTGCCTGGAAATACCAAACTGATAATGCTTTATGTTTTAATAATTATCCAGCAACTCTGTAGTCCCAGTAGTGCCAAGCTTGAGTGGTGGTGACTAGTGGAATGACAGGCTGCCTAAAGAAGAGGAGGTTATGTATTCTGGAATTCAGCTCAGTCCATGGTATTGGTGATGTTTGACTGACCGGCCACAGTGAGACGAGTGAGGAGGGTTGGGTGGCCTGTTTTGAGAAGACAAGGGTCAAAGCAGGGGCATACACATGGGGGCTGCCTTGGTGGGTAGCGGATTCCCAAAATAGGTCCTCTTCTTGGCTAACATCAACTTTCCAATAAAAGCCAGTCTGCTACCCAACTCAACGGGGACACCTGCTGCTGCAGGTAAAACAACAGTGTGAGCAAGATGAGGTACGAGAATGGCCATTAATTTCACTTAAATCCCTCAACTGGCCAAAAAATATGTAGGCTGCCCGATTCCACTATAAAGCTCCTCCTCGCCACTCCTACAACAAAGTAGCAGACAGGTCAGGGCAGATGGGTAGGTGGTGGACAATGCCCTGCCTACAAGCAGTAGGAGGGGTATCATAAAATTTCACTCTGTTCCTACTGGTTGAAAAGTGTGAAATTAGGGAGGAGAGTCTAAAAATACAACCAAACCATTCCAAAATGAAATTAGGAAGCACTTTTATGTGCAAAAATATTAGAAGTTTGGAACTCTCTTCCGTGAATAGCAGTTGACGCTTGAGCAATTGCATTTAAAAATAAGATTGATTAAGTTTTATTAATCAACGGTATTCACTAAACTGAGGCAAACCAAGTTTATGGATTAGGTTGTTGATCTGACGTGATGTCATTGAATGGCAGAACAGGCTAGAGGGGCTGAATGGTCTATATCCTTCCCAATATTTCTATATTCCTAAGCAATCTGACTTTTTGAATTTTGTTTACTTTTAATGAAAAATGTAGGGAGTTTTGTTTAGTTTGGGGAGAGCAGAGCATGGCTGTTTACATACAAGCACTTGTAAATCTCTATATCACCTTGGTGAAAAAAGACTTACATTTATATAGCACCTTTTATGATAACCAAATGCTCTCTAGTTTTACAGCCAATGAAGTATTTTTCAGTTGTAATCACTGTTGTAACTTCAGAGTGACCATAGTCAATTTGCACGCAGCAACTTCCCACAAACAGGAAGGTGATAATGACCAGATAATCTGGGTTGGGGATAACTATTGCCCTGGACATCATAGAATCACACACCACAGAAGGAGGCCATTTGGTTGATCAAGTCTGCATCGACCACAATCCTACCCAGGACCCTATACCCATAGCTCCATGCATTTATCCTCACTAGTGCCCCTGACATTAAGGAACAATTTATCATGACCAATCCTTCTACTTCTTTGGAGTGTGGGAGGAAACTGGAACACCTGGAGGAAACCACGCAAACACAGGGAGAATGTGCAAACTCCACACAGACAATGACCCAAAAGTGGGAATTGAACCCAGATCGCTGGCACTGTGAGGTAGCAGTGCTAACCATTGTGCCACTGTGCCGCCCAAGAGAATGCAGGAAAACTCCATTGCTCATATCAGTAAATAAAAATCCAGTACCTCCTAACACAACAGGCCACCACAGCTCAGACAGAGGGCTGACAAATGAAATTGCTAAATGTATTTGAAATTATTCATTGTAGGATTGGCAGTATTGTTCTGTAATCTTTTACATCTAACAGAGACAGCAGGGACTTTCTGGCCCCACTGTGGCAATTCAGCAGGACTGGAAAATGCTGCCAGCAGGAGAAGTTGCAAAATCTCACCCAGGATCTCAGTTTAACCTGTCAAATGAAAGGTGGCATTTTTGATAGTGCAGCACTTCCTTAGTACTGTGTTCTGTGCCAACCTTGATTTTCATGTTCAAGTACTAAAGTGGGCATTTTGACTCAAAGACAAGAGAGCTATCAACCAAGGCTGACACATAAGAGAAGATAGATATCAGGTTATGTTATTGAATGGTAGTGTATCATTGGAAAGTGGAGGAGAGGTCAATAAAACAGTGGCATCAAAATGGACCAGGTTATGCATAAGTGAAGATCAGCAATAAGATATGCTCTGATGGTCTCTTTTTAGAAATTCTGATTGTTCTACTCAAAGATGGACATAAAGGGCCCGATTCTACCATTTTCATTCTGCTAAATCTGGGCGTGAATTAGATCTGACTTGGAAGTCTGCTTTCAAGCGACCCCATTAGCACTTAGCCTGGAAAAAAAAAATCATGGATTGGAATTGTGCTGTGGGTGGGGCTTACCGCACCCGAAACGCTCAGATCTCTGAACTGCGCATGCGCAGTTAAAAAAAAAATTTGAAAAAGCGCACCCATGTCAGATTACTCTCGGACCCCAGCTCGGGAACAAAAAGCAGGAGCGATGGTCCCCACAGACATCACCATCCCCTTTATCCACCCACCCTCTGTTACCCAAACTGATTGTGACCCCATGGCCTTTTTCCCCCCAACGATCATCCGCACAGTAGCAGCGGACCCCTATGCCTCCCCTATCTCCCCCACCAGAGATCCATCTGCCCCCCCACCCCTCCAACCAGAGAGCGATTGGCTAACCCCCCCACCAGAGATACATCTTACCCACCTCCTCCCTCCTCAAGAGAATGATCAGCTCCCTCCACCCCCCCACCAGACGATGATCAGCCCCCCCCCCAGACAACAATCGACACTCCACCCCCTTCCTCCACCAGACAATGCTCAGCCCTCCCCCCACAACCAGACAATGATCTGGCCTCACTCTGCTCCTCCCCCCTTGAGAATGACGTGGCCTCAATTCCCTCTCCATCCCAACCAGAGAATAATCTGACCTGCCTCCCTCCACCCCCAACGCCCCACTAGACCCCCTTCCCCTACCCCATCCACTGATCTGAATTAAAAAGCAGTTGAAAGCTCTGAACTTGCCTCTTCAGCAGCTGGAGCACCCAAACCAGACTTTTATTCAGCATGTCTATTTTGATGCAATTTCAGATTGGCGAACACGACGGTAAACGCGGGCTGATAAGGTTAGACGGCGCCGTTCATTAATTCAATAATGTATTTAAATCGCCATTGTGCCCGAATCGGATTGCTGCCATTCCTGGATCTCAGTAAAGTAGCCATCTGCGTGGACGCGGGCGTGGATTGCATTAAGGGCCTCACAACCAACTTTACCACATTTCGCACCCACAGTGGTAAAGTACAGCCCATAAACTGTCAAACATGGATTGTGTTTAAAGGATTAAATACCATGAAAAGGGGCCAAAGAAGAATTTTTCCAGAGGAAGAATTGAATTCCTGGGTGAAATACAAGTGAGGTAATCGGGAATTACACTATCCAGCTGGAAGTGTGTCTGGTACAGTAGCTATGTCTGAAGGTACATTTTCTATTCCATTGCCCTTTCAGTTCCAGAGAAGGTTATTGAAAGCAGAATTGAAATAAGACTTTCAAATCTCATTCCCCAATGTGCGATTTTGCCAAGTAAGCAGCTAAAAATAAAAACAAAAAAACCAGAACTCCTGCCCCAGCAGGGCACCAACTTAGAAAGGGAGCTGCCATGTGAAATTACTAAATGCATTTTAAATTATTTATTTATTCTTAAATTGGCAGCTTTGATGGATCACTTGCAACCTTTACAATAAGTAAATGTGTTGTTACATCAGCAGCCAGTTTCTGTGAGTAGCAGTCTTTCCTGTTGATTTACTCTCTGGACAACAGGGGTGTAAAATCCTCATTCACATAACTGACTTTTCCAGGCAGCTGCTAGCTTAGTGATTGCAATATTGACTTGTCAACTAAAAAATCTGCATTTGAATTCTCTCTGCTGCCTGCCATCCACATTCACATATGACAATTGGGATGAAGTCTGTTATGTTTAGTTGAGACTGCTGGATTTCATCTTAAAATGTTGGCATCTCTAATTCATCTGAATGAACACTGATCTATTACTCCTATTGTTGGCCCAATAACACATTTTCTTTGTATTTATGTGGCTGTGTGTAAAGATGTTCATTCACTGGTTTGGGGAAAATACAACTCATTTATTTGCAGGTTAAAACCGTACAGAGGCTTGCAGCCTCATTGCTGCAATCAGCTCCTGAGATCACTCTGAGTACAGAAGGCCGCACATACCAGGATGATTCCCCCATTGTCCACCTTGATTGATTCCCCAGATCATGTGACCCTTATTCTCCAGGTTGATCCTTAAAGGGACACTGTGAATCTGGTTCTGGATACTATAACACAGCATCAGTTTAGGGTGAAATTGCTGACAGTATTTAAATTACATTTTTGCTTGTCTTCTGTGAGCAACGTGCTTGCTATGCTGAATTCAAATTGTGCAGCATGACATTAACTCTGATCTCTATACTTCAGCTTTTGATTTTCCTCTCTCTATATTCTTTGCTCACTGACCACCAATTCCCAGGCTGGTTTCTCACTGAGCTGAGGACCACTGCATTCACTGTTTGCCAGAAATCTCTTAATGCCTCATTAGCTTGATATTAATGAGTTCCAAGACCCAAATCTAAATGAGTCTTTGACTTCATCATTTCAGAGCCAGTATCCTGCACCCACTACAAGGTCTGACTTTCTAGGTCTTTATAATCTGACAGCATCAAGACTGCTGCTTTGGGTGGGATTTTCCAGTCCTGCCACTGGCAGGCATTTAAGGTGCATGGGACTGGAAAATTCAGAGTGCCGCCAAACATCAGTTTCCTGCTGGTGAATAAATGGATTGCCATTTTCTCTTTGCCATTTCAATGGCAGGTTGGGTAACCTCGCTGTGTTGGGAACTATATTTGCATGTCTTTACACCTCATGGAATGCAAATTAAAAACTCAGTAAGGTGTTCTTGCTCCTGTACTCAGGTCTGAAATCATGCCCCCACTCCAAATCTAATGGTCATGCCGACAGTTAATTAGACCAGAGTGAATCATGACCAGATATAACTGACATGTACTTGGCAAACTGCATTCTGCTAGCGACTTTGAGGTTTGTATGAGCAGTGGTCAATCTGCCTTTCACAGCATGATATTTGTGGCTGCTTTATCTCTATCTGACTCTGCCAAGGGTGATGTCGAGTGTACACGCAGTCGCAATGGCAAAATACAGGCTGCCGAGGTCCATTCAAATAGAACATAGAAGAGTACAGCACAGTACTGGCCCTTCAGCCCTCGATGTTGTGACGAGCTATTATGCAAACCTAAGATCAAGCTATCCCACTCCCTATCATTCTGGTGTGCTCCATGTTCCCACCCAATAACTGCTTGAAAGTTCCTAAAGTGTCCGACTCCACTATCACAGCAAGCGGTGCATTCTACACCCCAACCGTAGAACATAGAATATAGAACATTACAGCGCAGAACAGGCCCTTCGGCCTTCGATATTGCGCCGACCAATTAAGAAAAAGCAATGACTCTCTAACCTAAACCATTCCCTTTTCATCCATAAACTTATCTACTAACCTCTTAAATGCCACCAAACTTGGCGCATCTACAACTGCAGCAGGCAGGGCATTCCATACCCTTACCACCCTCTGGGTAAAGAACCTACCTATGACATCCATCCTATAACTACCACTAACCACTCTGAGTAAAGAATCTATCTCAGGCATTCCTCCTATATGTCCCACTATGAACCTAGATAAAAGTTTCAGAGAAGAAAGCTCAGTTCCATGTTCTATGTTAAGAAAAATATACCCACAGAAGTGCAAAGTATATAGAGTGAATGAATATCTGTGTCATCTTCACACTTTCTATTGAATTTTTTAGAGTGGCAGCTAGTGACTAAGTGGGTTACCAAGGGATCGGTGCTTGAGCCCCAGTTACTTACAACATATATCAATGATTTGGATGAGGAGACCCCAGTTAATATTTCCAACTTAACTGATGGCATAGATTTAGTAGGAATCTAAGTCGGGAGGAGGATGTTAAGAGACTTCAAGGCAATTTGGACAAGCTGATTGAATGGGCAAATACATGGCAGATAGAGTATAATGTGGATAAATGTGAAGTTATCAACTTTGGTAGAAAACAGAATAGCAGATTATTATTTAAATAATGAGAGATTGGGAAATGTTGACATACAAAGGACCTGGACCTTTTACACTAATCACTGAAAGCAAGCATGCAAATACATCAGTTAAGAAAACAAATTATATGTTGGTCTTAATTACAAGAAGACCTGAGAACAG
The DNA here is from genome assembly GCA_024679065.1 of Sphyrna mokarran. Lineage (NCBI taxonomy): Eukaryota > Metazoa > Chordata > Chondrichthyes > Carcharhiniformes > Carcharhinidae > Sphyrna > Sphyrna mokarran. The sequence continues at coordinate 55,248,952 of JAGIQG010000006.1, read as the reverse complement.
GAGCAAGAACACCTTACTGCAGTTGCACAATATCATGATAAGTTCACACCTGGGTCAGAATTTTACAGCATCTGAGTGGGCCCACATTTGTCTTGAACTCGTGTAAAACTGAATGAGAAAATGTTGGAGGCACATCTCTATGTCATGGCATCCTTACACAATATTTCACTGGGCACGCATGAGCGTCAGAAGTGCAGCCAATGGCAATTGGAAGGACAATTACATCTATTAAGTATGTTATTGGCATTATTGCCAGATGGCATTCACAACTTTGCAGCAATTTTCCAGTGCAGATGTCATTGGAACAATACGGTAATTCCTGAAGGAGTTGTCACTCTTCAGGGATATTGTTGAAAACACCCATCTGCATCATTACTTCTCCCCGTATCTGTGTGTGTTTCCTCTGGGGGCTCTAGTTTCTTCCAACAGTACAAAGATACGGGTATTAGTTGGATTGGCCATACTAAATTGATCTTTGGCATCAGGGGAATTAGCAGGTGAATATGTGGAGTTATGGGGATATAGCCTGGGTATGATTGTTGTCAGTGCAGACTTAATGAGCTGAATGGTGCCTTCTACATTGAAGGTATACTATGATTTTGTGATTCCACCTGATTTTTCATCACCGTGTCTCCCAGCATGTTCCTTGGGAGTCCAATAAATTCTAATCAAAATGTCCCCAGGTGGGGAAATCCAAAACCAGTGTCACAATATAACACAGTCATTACTAAATCCAATAAGACACTTAGGAAAATTTTCTTCAACCAGATATTGATAGGAACATGAAATGAGGTGACATAGTGGCACAGTGGTTAGCACTGCTGCCTCACAGCACCTGCGACTTAGGTTCATTTCTGGCCTCAGGTCTGTGTAGAGTTTGCATGTTCTTCCTATGTCTGTGGATTTCCTCCGGGTGCTCCAGTTTCCTCCCACAGTCCAAAGATGTGCTGGTTTGGTTGACTGGCCATGCTAAATTGCCCCTTAATGTATCAGGGGGATTAGGAAAGTTACGGTGATAGGACCGGGGTAGGACTGTTGTCATTGCATGCTCGATAGGCCAAATAGTTTCCTTCTGCGCTGTAGATTCTATAAAATCTGTTGCCACCTGGAGCAATTGGGGCTGATGTAAATTGAGTTTCCCTGTATGTACTCATATGTGCTTTGGCTACTGCTTTGAGCCACACCCATCATTCCCTTCTTCTCTTTTCTCCTGGTGCAATGAAGCTCTTCTTTTTTCCCTCTGGAATTCTCTTGCTTAAGCTGTTCATCTCTCTACCTCTCTGTTTTTGGATGCTCTTTAAAAGTCTACCTCTTGGATGAATGTTGGTCATCTATCTCAACCTTATATGGTTCAGTGTCAAATTTTCTTTGCTAACACTCTTGTGATTCCATATTATGTTTAATATTATGTTATGGAAATATAAGTTGCTATTGTTCAGATGCATAGCACAGATGCTAAGCTAAAATGGTAAGTCACACAAGGGAGAAAGCAATAAAAGAATATAGGAGTCATGGGATGTGAGACCTGGGTGGAGCATAAACAAGGACAGTTGCACCAAAGGGCTTATTTTTGTGCTATATATGGTGTCTAACCCATTCCTTGTTCAGCATAGAGACCACTAAGTTTGTATGGTGAGATACACAAGAACAAGCAAACCAGAAATGCAACAAGTGGCAGAAGTCACAACTAGCTGCTCAGTCTTTATATGCTTCCTGTTAGATATTGTCAAAAATTGGGGCAGCAGAGTGGCACAGTGGTTAGCACTGCCAAATCATAGTGCCAGGGACCTGGGTTCAATTCTGGCCTTGGTTCATTGTCTGTGTGGAGTTTACATGTTCTTTTTGTGTCTGCATAGATGCCCTCAGTTTCTTCCCACAGTCCAAAGATGTGCGGGTTAGGTTGATTAGCTATGCTAAAATTTCCCCTTAGTATCAGGGGGATTAGCAGGGTAAATTCATGAGGTTATGAGGTTAGAACCTGGGTGGGATTGTGGTCAGTGCGCGTTTGATGTACTGAATGTCTTCCTTCTATACTGTAAGAATTCTAGGATTCTAAAGATACTGAAGAAAGATTCTCACTGACAGTTGCTTTCAGCTCTGCTTCTCTTTTGTATCACATTTAATAGGAGGTCTGAGAGTTTAACAAAGGTATTGCTTTCAAGAGGACCTTCCTTCATCTTCAGGAATACTAAGCTAATTGACTGGGAATCTATCAACTTATATAAATTCCCCAATCTCCTTTGTATATTGGGCTGATATTGCTACTGGGACACAGGCACACCATTCAATTGATGTGCACAGTCCGCTGAGAGTTTCTGCTTCTTCCTGATGCTTCAAGATCACAAAAGGCAAAAGAAATTTCACTTGTAAAGACAGTTTTTACGGAACATGGATATTTAATGTCGACATGATTTTTCTTAGATAACAATTTGAAAAATTATGTTTCAAAATGCATTTTCCCATTGGGTATCCTTCTATCTTTGCCTTTTGTTCATCGCTTCACAGCTGCTCAGATGCCCATGAACAGGAATGATCTATTGTAAACCTTGACTCGACGCTGCAGAGAGTGTGGAGATTTCCCCTAAGAACCTTCTTAAATTTGATGTGAATATTCTGGGGGGTAGGGCCGGTTGAGTCACAGTGTCTCCTGAATAATCATGCTTGGCAATGGAGTGAATGTCAGGTCAGCAACTGGAACATCAGGTGTCACATATCGGCCGTCAAATTGATTTTGGCGTCAGAGTGAAATAAATTTGGAGAAGTGTCAGCCTTTAATTCTTGCTGATGAAAGCTCGTTGGGAAATTCAGTGCCTCTTTCATGATGGCGAGCTGGTAGAATTTTGTTTGAAAGGAAGGCAGTATGTAATTCAGTGGCTGTGGGTAATGGCCAGCAGTAGATGATGTTCACCCCAAAGCCAGTAATTAACACCCAGGGTCAATGGACCTTTGCATGATTCCCCCCACTTCTCACCACTCCCACCCCCTCACCAACCTGCCCACTACAATTCCCACTGTGGATGGGAAAATTTGGCCCGATATGATTTTTCTGGGATAAGATTTGTATTACTTATTTGTATTACTTTTCAAAGCCAAAAATACTGTCCTTTTTTTTTAAAAAAAGCTTATTCTGTGCGCTCAGTCTGCGTAGTGGAAGGCTAAAATTGAATTGGGGTGCTCACATTGATTTAAATTAATGTGCGAGAGGGTTAGCCATCTATTCAAATCCCCTTAAAAGCTACGTGAGCTGGGCCTTATGTGGTGAGTGAACTACACTTTTACAAATTTCTGTCTCGGTGCAACCCTGTTCAAGCAGAAAAATGGTTGATTGTGAGCTGAGAATTGTCCCTGTGGAATCTTGCTACCAAGTAATATAAAAGAAAGATAGATTGACTCCCCGGAGTCATTGCTTGCTGAGGGACCTGGATTCTGTCTTATTATTTTATTAAATAATTTATTTTGTAACATTTTTTGGTACTCTTATTACCTTATTTCTAATGCAGTTACTGTAACTATGAAATTCTCTTGTTGTAGAAAGTAAGTGTGGATTGTTTGATTCCAATTTGAAACAAAATCGCAAGAATGCTCCCAAAATAATTCTAAATGCTGAATTTGTGTAGAAACGGGAGTAAATCCTGCTGGGTTTTTAGCCCCAACACCCCAGGCAGCCCCTCCAATCCTGAAAGCCTGCCCCAATCACCATCTTCCTTCCCTCTGTCCCTGATCCCAAATGCAAAATGGCAGTGGGACCCTTCCACCCCCACCAATCTCACCCCCCTCCCGGGGTCTACCCTCAGTAGATCCCATCCCCTCTGGCCAAATGCCTTGTATGCAGTCCCAAGGTGCCCCTTGGGCATTTCCAGTTTGCTCCTTGGACAATGCCAGTGAGCCAAGCTGGCACTGTCCAGGTGGTATGCCCGCTAACTCCAATGAGGCAAGGCTCCCTTTGTGGGGAGCTATTGTAAATCCTGTTGGAGTTAACCACTCCTGGTAAGTGGGGAGAACAACTCAACGGACTAGGAGAACTAGTCCGGTGAAACTTGAAGGTGAGAGGCCATGGGATCCAAGGGGCTTTTGGCCTTGTGGATCCAGAACTGGCTTGCCTGCAGAAGGCAGAGGGTGGTTGTGGATGGCTCTTTTTCTGCATGGAGGTCGGTCACCAGTGGAGTGCCCCAGGATCTGTTCTAGGACCCTTGCTGTTTGTCATTTTCATAAATGACCTGGATGAGGAAGTGGAGGGATGGGTGAGTAAGTTCGCTGATGACACGAAGGTTGGTGGTGTTGTGGATGGTCTGGAGGGATGTCAGAAGTTGCAGCATGACATCAACAGGATGCAAGACTGGGCGGAGAAGTGGCAGATGGACTTCAACCCGGATAAATGTGTTGTGGTCCATTTTGGCAGATCCAACGGGATGAATGAGTACACTATCAAAGGTAGGAGTCTTAGCTGTGTGGAAGAGCAGAGGGATCTTGGGGTCCGTGTCCATAAGACTCTCAAATCGGCCTCCCAGGTGGAGGATGTGGTTAAGAAAGCTTAAGGTGTACTGGCCTTCATTCATCGAGGGATTGAGTTCAGGAGTCAGGAAGTAATGCTGCAGCTTTATAGGACCCTTGTCAGACCACACTTGGAGTACTGTGCGCATTTCTGGTCGCCTCACTATAGGAAGGACGTGGAAGCTATTGAAAGGGTGCAGAGGAGATTTACAAGGATGTTGCCTGGATTGGGAGTCATGCCTTATGAAGACAGGTTGAGGGAGCTGGGACTGTTCTCCCTGGAGAGACGGAGGTTGAGAGGTGACCAGATAGAGGTTTACAAGATGTTGAGAGGAATAGATAGGGTGGACTCTCAGAGACTATTTCCCAGGGCTGAAATGGTCGCGACGAGAGGGCACAGATTTAAGGTGCAGGGAAGCAAGTACAGAGGAGATGCTGGGGAAAGTTTTTCACTCAGAGGGTGGTGAGTGAATGGAATCGGCTGCCATCGGTGGTGGTCGAGGCGAACTCGCTGGGGTCTTTTAAAAGACTTCTGGATGAGTATATGGGATCCAATGGGATTGGGGGTTATAGATAGGTGTATGGCTGGGTAGGTTTTTGATGTGTTCGGCACAACTTGCGGGCCGAAGGGCCTGTTTGTGCTGTAGTGTTCTATGTTCTATGTTCTAACTGCCCTCAATAGTTTGAGAACATCAACTGAAAGCAAAGACTGGAATACTCCAACCTCATAAGCGACTGGGATTTGTCAGTCCCGTTGCAGTGAATGAAGTTTTGGCTGAGCGCCAAATGCTCTATTCTCACCAGCAGTGGCAATGACATTGGAGAATTCTGGCTAAGATTTTAGTCAGTATCCGGATTTTATGAAATATGTCAAAAACACTAAATGGACCACCATGAAGAACAGTTCCATGTGCAAGTTAACTGGGGCCCTCCAGGTCCCAGTCGCCTAGGGGACATCCACTAAGAGCATCACAGACAACATGGCATGCATCACAGCTGGACACCTCCACTTCCGAAGTGCATCCTGGGGTAGAAGAAGCAGTTGGCTGCACAAAGTAAGAAAATTGTAGTTCATTAAGAGGGCACAGGTGAAGGTCACAAATAGCCAGGATTTATTCATCAATAATGTTAAGGACAAAATCAATTTTTTATTGCACCTCACAGTTGTGAATAATGTATCTCTGATTGCCCCCCTCCCCCACAGAGCTGAATGGTTCCACATTTCCTCAACCCTTACAGCTATGGGGGCAAGGTGACAGTGTGCATTTGGAGTAGAGGTAGGAGTCAGACTTGAGTGGCACCAGAGGCAGGATCCCAGTGTGCACAACAGTGAGTCGTCATCATCCTCCAGCCTTCAAACAAGACTCACAACCATTGCCAGCCCAAGCATATTAATAGGTTCGGATGTTAGATGCATTGACCCGAATAGGCACCGGAGTGTGGCAACTAGGGGGATTTCACAGTAACTTCATTGCAGTGATAATGTAAGCCTTACTTGTGACTAATAAATAAACTTTAAAATCTTCTGGGGGAAAGGGTGGTGGGATGAGAAGGGCAGGGGAAAGGTAATGTGGTGGTTTGAGGGCCCAGATTTGTTTAGAGGGGGAATAGCAGCTGCACTTGCTCCTGGGGCGTGGTGAATGTGTGGTGGTGCAGCCCACTCACTGCACAGCACCAGCGAGGTGAAGTGGGCTGCAATCCGCATCTCTCACTGCCCTTCCCTGCCAGACACCTGCCATCACCACCCGCCTGCTTTCTTCCAGCTCTTCATATGGTGGGATATTCACCTCACTTCCTTATTGCTCCTCCTCTTCCTACTCCAGCTGACCTCCTGCTGCTGACAATGTTGTGCAGAGCACAGCCAATGGTGATGATATGTGAAGCATGCACAGGATCATACTGCAGTCTAACTACGGAACCACACCTCCAGCAGGTCAATGCACTCTTCAATGTCGGACCGGTGGCTGCATGGGCTCTGTTGTAGCAGGTTTCCGCTTCAGTCTCGGGCCTCTGCACAGGCGTCATCACCCATGACATTAGTGGGTATCCTTTGTCACCCAGTAACCAGCCCGGGAGCCTGGGCTGGTCTTCAAAGAGCCCAGTGATGTCTGGCTGCCAGGACACAAAGCTGTCACATACACAGTCACTGGGTGGCATGCATAGACCTGCATGGCGATCACAAGGCGATGTGTGTCCCATCCTCTGCTTTCTGGGAATTCGGGATCCCAGCAATGGATGGAAAGCCAAGAGCCCTGGCTTACTGCTGTGCACAGCCCACATCAAAATTTATGTATTGTCCTGCCAGGGCATCTGTAACCTGCCACACACATCTGTGCTCTGAGACCTGGGAGATCCCAACTAGATCGCCACTGGGTGCCTGAAATGAGCCGGAAGTGTAAATCTTCATGTCCACAGGAAGCAGGTGTCTGCCCCTCCACTGAGGTGCCCAGATGTGCAAGCATCTCACAAAGATGTCGCGTAATGGTCTTGGAGAGCTGCAGCCGGCGACTGCACATCTCCTCTGAAAGGACCTGTATCTCCTGGGCCTTGGCACCTCCTATGTTCTGTGCACCCTCTCGGGAACCTGCTCACCCACTTCCTGGCCCTCAGTAGCAGCTTCTTGCCCTCCTTCCTGAGGGACTGGTAACGGCTTTTCCTGCAGTGGTCTCTCTACCACCTTGAGTCACCATCCCCTCTGCTGTCACCATAATGGCCAACTCCAAAAAAATCAGTCTGAGATCCATCTTCACAGTGGGATTTGGAAAAAGCATAGAATGATGGATTAGTATCATTGGCTGCATAGACCCAGCACCATCTCAATCTCTCACTTGGGCTGTACTCCCACTTGTGGGAGCTGGCGACACTATAAAATCCATGGTGCCATGCGCAGCCTGATTAGGGTCATGAGAGATTCCCATCATGACAAATACTGGCACAGATTATGCTGGTCAGTGTGCAGACATGGGCAATGTGCACCCTTGAACCATTGCTATGTGTGTAACTGCAGCATCTGTTACAGGCATGTGTTACTGGTCCGTGTCACAGGGCATGGACAGACTGCAAATCAGCACCAGATGTGTGCCCAGTGACAGCAGATTCCACACAATCCATGTCTGAACCTCTGCATCCCGGCCTGGAACAGCAGCTGCTTCATCTGGTTAGGCCACAGTCAGCATCTGGTGTATTCCTCCCACACCCCAAAACGCCAGCACTCAGTTGAGTCTGCGATCACACACTGTGACAAGACAATTTCCTGCATAGTGGCCTTGAGGGAAAGGCTCCTTGAGGGAGCAGGACTCCTTGAGGGTGCCTCCCACACTGAACTGCAGTGCTGTTCTGGTGGGAAGCGCTGAGCAGGACTCCTTTACAGAACTTCACCCAGAGAGCTCTAAGAAAACAGAAGACCACCCCAGATATCACTGGTCCATAGGCCAGCAGCTGAAGACATTAGGAGGAAGGCCACCAGGCATCTCCAGGGGCTGCCTGCAATATCCCCTGCACACTGCTAGCAGCACTTACACCAGTTCAAGGCTGCCATGCAGGTTGAGACTTTTAAACATCTACTCTGACTCACGCCAAAGAGGTGGGAGCCTCAAACACGGGCAGAGATTACTATGTTGATATGGTAAGTAATGTGAATCAGTGGCACGCCAGTTTTCAGTACCGTCCCGGTGGCATCCTTTTTTTACATTGGGAGATGCGCGCAGGTTATAAATGCTCGCGGGAACCCGCAAAATAGCTGACACATGCATCTTCCAACCTGATCCACCAGAAAATTTTGCAGGTTGCGATGGGAAAGTCACCCCTAATTTTTCAGGTCCTATTTAGCCATTCAAAAATTCAAGGGAATGTGACGATTCTAGTTTGATTGGCAAATTGAGATTTCAGTTGAACCGAGTTGATGCTGTTTGTAACTTACTTGCTGTGACACAGTTCCTCCAGTCCTATATGGGACAATGGGCAGAAACCAACCCTCAGTTCATCATAGCAGGTCACAAAAATGCAGGTAACACCCAAGTCAGGGACTGCCACCCCAGTGGAGTGACATTGCCAGTGCTGTAGTGCAAAGCGCCCTCACACGAAAGATCAGTGTCCTGCACGCACTACCCAATGCTTCCACTGCAGCAGGTGAGAACACGTTGGCCAACTTTAGCAAGTCAAACCTCAACACTGGATATAAATCCCAAAGTTCATCTGTGAGGTTGGGACCGCAGACCTGGTAGATGCAATGCAATTTGTTGTTTTGGAATGCTGATATCCTGGCAAACGGTTTTCTAACAAATCTTAAATTACATTCAGATGTCCTGTCAGATGAGGCATAGCTTCAAGGTCTTTGGATTTAAACAACAGAATCTCCATTGTATGGAGCAGGGGGTGTTGCAGTTCCCATCATCAACTTTTCGTAAGGTGGGTCTTGTGATGAGCACAGCCAGAAAAACCTGTACAAGGTCAGTCTGGAGATGAACACGGTTGGGCTAAGATCTAGAATAAGGTCAGCTCCAAAACCATACTCCCCACTGTAAATATGTATATGGTTAAGAGTTGTCAATGAAAACTTTTAGTTGACATACTCCAGTCTCAAAACCTACTTCATGGAATCTGAAGCAAGATTTTTCAGCCAAAAGAAGATGGAGGAGAGGAACCAACAAAGTGTGTTGGATTATTGACTCAGCTTGGAAGTTAATTGATGAAAGAAAGCTGCTGTAGAGCAAATGGCCAGGAGAAGAACAGTGAACAAAACCAAGACGACGAGTTGAAGTTGTGAAGAAGAGCTGCAGTAGAGACAAACAAGAATGGATAGAGTTAAAAAGCAGGGAGACATAAGAAGCACCAAATTGGAACAACTCTAAGATGCTGTGCAGGACCATGCAGGAACTGACTAGTACATGAAGAAACACTATTGTACCAATCAAGGATGCCATTGATGAGTAAAGAGCAGGAGGTGAAGTTGGTGGAACACTTTTGGGAGATCTTTCGTCAACTCAGCTTCACATTCGAGTTTGATGACAGCAGCGTATCTCAGCAGCTGAACATCAACCCTGGGACAAGTTGTCAAATTAGAAGCATTAAGAACCTGGAGGACGATAAGACCCAGAATCAATAATATACCAGATGAGTTATTGAGACATGGAAATCTCTTTGTAAAGATGAATTATAATTGCTGTATGAAACTGTATTGTGAACTAGATTATGTTCTATCTATTGTTCCTAAGTTTCTTTAATTTTCAATTCAATTAGAATAACCACTGCTGTGTTTTGGGTTCATTTGGTATTTTATTGTTGAGATCTTGAGACTTGTATGTTATTGGTAATCTTTAACCACGTACAGACCCTAGTTATTGCCATTCATATTGTGCTGCCATCCAGCTTGGTTCCTGTTCTTCAATCTCCCATTTCCATGATTCAATATATCATAAAGTAGATGGAGTTGCTCCCCAGCCCCGCATCATTTCTTGCTCTGCCGAGTAACTTTATATTACAATGGCATGCAGGCAAATACAATACCCTCCTTAAACTTTGCTCTAGTGGAAATCCAGGTAAGAAGTTATATGCAACTATCAGAACATAAGTGAAAAAAATCTGTTTAATACTCAGCACCTCATTAATATTTAGTACCAGTGGCTTTAATATTGGGGGGAATAGGCATAGGTCATTCAGCCCCCTAGAGCCTGTTTTAGTTTTTAATCAGATCATGGCAGATTTGCTGTTCAACTCTATTTAACCATCTTTGTTCAATATTAGTATCTTTTGGGACATATAGTGGCATGAACAGAGAAAATAAGACTTTATCCAAATGGACCTTTGTCATCAAAGTTACTTTTGTTCTTGTTTTATTCCTGAGAATGTAAGACTGCATAAAAATATTGACAAAAGTAAATGTTTGACCAGCATTGAATAATTTGGTTTTTATTGCATACATCTTCAGCACAACAATACTCTTTGAGGGCATTATGTTTTATTCTTCTCCAGGGAAGAAAATTGAAAATTACTTTGAAAGAGAGAATGAACATGTACTTTTGAAGCACATTTCATGATTTCAGGATGCTTCACAGTCAATAAAATGCTTTTGAAATGCAGTCACTGTTATAATGTAAGGAACTGTGGCAGCTGAATTGAACACAGCAAACTTCTGCCAGCAGTGATGAAATAAGTACAAAGTGTTTTCATGAAATTGTTTTAGAGATTAATGCTGACCAGGAACAAAGAAAATTGATCTGCTCTTCTTCAAATAATGCAATTGGATTTTGTACATCCATCAGTTAGGTAGACAGCACCACTGTAAAGCTCTCATTAGAAAGACAGTGCCTCCAACTGTGCAGCACTCTCAGTTTGGTACTGAATTGTCAGCCAGAAGTATACATTCTGAAATATGACCTCAATTTATGACTTTCATTTGGGTCGAATTTTTACATAGCTGGCAGGAAACCGAAGTTCAAACTTCTCTAAACTTCAAACCTATCCTTGGTGTGAACAGATTTTTGTGATGATTTTCACAGGGTTGGCCCCTTAATTGATACGGAGATGACTTACTGTCCTATAAGAAGCTGCACAAAGCAGGAACAGGTCAAATGATGTGTGGGCCTGATTTAAACTCATGACAGCAGCTAATATTAAACGCCATGTGAAAGATGGAAGAAAACTGCAGCCACAAAAACAGAAAACGCTGGAAAATCCCAGCTGGTCTGACTGCATCTGTAGCGAGAGAGTAGAGCCAATGTTTTGAGTCTAGATGATTGCTCATCAGAGCTGAACAGGTAACAGATGGCCCTAGTGGAGCGGGGAAGGGAGAGGGGTGACAGTGGTATGGGGAATAAAAAAAATCGATTGAAGACAGGATAAAAAAGGGCGATTGAAGAAATGAATCAATGGAGAAATTAAAATAAATGGATACAAATAAAACCTGGGATGAAAGTGTAGGAGAAAGTTTACAGTCTGAAGTTGTTGGACTCAATGTTAAGTCAGGGAGGCTGTAACATGCTAATTGGAATATGTAGCACCATTCGTCCAGTTTATGTTGGGCTTCAGTGGAATATTGTAGCAGGCCAAGGGCCGACACGTAGACATGAGAACAAGGTGATGTGTTGAAATGGCAAGCGACAGGAAGGTCTGGGTTCTGCTTGTGGATGGACCAAATGTGTTCTGTAAAGTGGTCAGCCTGTCTGCATTTAGTCTGACATTGAATACACTGCACTGGGAGCAGTGAATGCATAGACCGGATTGAATGAGTTGCACATGAAGCACTGCTTCACCTGAAAAAAGCATTTTGGTCTTTGGATGGTGAGCAGGTCGGAGATAAAGGGGCAGATGTTGCAACTTCTGTGATTTCAAGAGAAGAACATGTGTGGGAAGGTTATAAAGTGTTGGGGGTGATGCAGGAGTGGTCCAGACTATACTGGAGGGAATGTTTCCTGTGGAATGCTGATGGGAGTGAGAGGGAGACATGTTTGGTGGTGGCATCATGCTGGAGTTGGCATAAATGGCAGAGGATGATCCTTTAAATGTAGAAGCTGGTGGGGTGAAAAATGAAGACACTGGAGACCTTATCCTAGTTCTGGAAAGGGTCGGACATAAGTTGAGGGTTGAGAGCCCTGTCAACTGCAGTGGGTGAGAAATCATGATTAAGGAAAAAAGAAGACACGTCAGCAGCGCTGTTTGGAAAGCGGCATCATCAGAACAGAAGTAAAGGGGGTGAAGGAACTGAGAGAAAAGGGAGGCAGTCTATATAAGATATAGGGTGTGAAGAGCTGTCATCGAGATAGCTGCAGGAAGGAATGCTTTTGTAATGGATACTAGTAGACAGTCTATCACCAGAAATGGAGAAAAGTGGAGGAAGGAATGTGTTGGAAGATAGATCGGGTGAAGGTGATAGAGAATTGGAAATTGGGAGTGAAATTGATACATTTTTCCAAGTCCAGAAGAGAGCATAAAATGGCAGATTGTAGATGTACCAATTAAAGAGCTGTGGGAGGGGCCAGAGTAGGATTGGAACAAGGAATGTTCCATATATCCCATAAAGAGAAAGGCAAAACTAGGACCCATATGGGTACCTATAGCCATACCTTTTATTTGGAGGAAGTGTGACAAGTTAATGTAGGTCTAAAGGGATTGGACATCTGTGGTTAAAGAAAAGAGGTGGTTAAGTTCGGGAAACTGGAGGTTGTAGATATGACATGGAGCATCAGAGGAATTGTGGATGTAAGTGGGAAGGATTGTTCAGGAGGGAAGAAGATGGGGTCAAGATAGAAGAAATGAATTCAGTGGGCCAGGAACATGCTGTCATGATGGGCCTACTGGGGCATTATGGGAAAAATTGGTTGATTTTGGGAAGGAGGTTTAAATGGGCTCTCTGGGTTTGGGAGACTATGAATTGGAAGCTGTGGAGAGAAGATCATCAGAGGAGATGAACTCAGTGACAGTCCTGGAAACAATGTCATGATGCTTGGTGGTGGGGTCATGGTCTAGGGGGTAGTTGGAGCAAGTGTCTGTGATCGGCACTCAGCCTTTGTGAGATAGAGATTTGTATCATGGAATCGTAGAATCCCTACAGTGCAGAAGGAAGCCATTCAGCCTATTGGTCTACACCAAACATCCAAATCAGTTCCACACATCCGCCCTTTAGAATACTAAGGGGCAATACAGCAAGGCTAATCCATCTAACATGCATATCTTTTGATTGTGGGACGAAACTGGAGCACCCAGAGGAAATCCATACATGGAGAACTTTGCACAGACAGCCATCTGTATCCCTGGATCTAACTCAATGCTAAACACTGTGCCACCTTGCTGCCCAAAAGGAATCAGTTTCAGTTGCCGAGCAGAAACTGATAGCCAAGTTCCGCACACATGAGGACAGCTTCAACAGGGATCTTAGGTTCATGTTAAACTATGTGTAACCTGCCCCCCCCCCCCCCCCCCCCCCCCTCAATTTGGCCTGGGCTTGCAAAATCCTACTAACTAACCTGGCTTGAGACAATTCACATCACTTTCACCTGTGATTAAATCTCTCTCTACTTACATTGTCTATACGTGTAAAGACTTGATTACCTGTAAAGATGTGCATTCCAACCATTATCTTGCAATTAAGTCTTTGTCTATACATGCCCTGTTTGTGAACCTCAGTCTCCACTCGCCTGATGAAGGAACAGTGCTCCAAAAGCTCATGTTACCAAATAAACCTGTTGGACTTTAACCTGGTGTTGTGAGACTACTTACAGTGCCCTGAAGGCATTGCAGATTCTGAATTTAGCAATATAGAAACATTTCAGGCAACAATTTCAGGAAATGAGAATGACAGCAAAAGCAGCAAGTCATTGATTTCCAAGAGGTTAAATCGAAAAGGCTGATGGGTGACTGTGACTTAGTGGGAGGTATTTCAGCAAACACTTTCCCCAAAATAATTTGGAATGTAGTCTATAAACTTGCAACAATCATATTATGCAAGTTGTGAACATAGGACTTTCCTACCAGCATTATTGTGCAGTCACGTGGTAAATTGCAATAGAACACGTATTAGAAACCTTTATGCTATTTTTCAATCAGAGCACATGATATCCATCTCTGTTTCACTTTCCATTGCTTTGCAATTACATTGTCACTGTGGAGTCATTGTGCTAATGTTGTCTTGTGGCATTTAATGCATTTTTAAATGAACAGATCATGAGCTGAAAGATCAATCTCCAGTACTTTCTGTTATTGTGTCTATGTTTGACCTGGTGATTGTAATATCTCCCATGTTCCCAGTCTAACTACAGATGGGTTATTAGTCTCTGGGCAATGCCTCAGGCACATCAGGTGGATAACACATTGCTGGCATGTTTCACTGCTCATTTTTATCTCGACTTTCACATTTTTTTCTTACACGTATGAGATATCAGCTGCAGTCAATGCATCTAAATCTTGCTTCATTGAGTTTTTAAAAAATATTTTGGAAATAAATTGTTGAGTTATGATTTATAATAATGCAATTAGTTGAGTGGTCTGCATGGCCTCTGAACAGGGAGAGGGGTGGAGAGACTGAAATGAATTTTCAGATTCCCTGGGGGGAGTTTTCCCATCCCCCCCACCATAGGAATCAAAGCGGGCAGGTGGGCGCACCATGCAGAAATCCGTTGAACTTGATCGGGATTCTCCTGTTTTGGGATGAGTGTGGCCGGAAAGTTCCGCCCCCTCTCTGGTTCACAAATAATGGGCGATGACTGTCATTGCTGTGTTGCCATGACGATGCCACCAGATTACCACTAGACAACAGTACAAAGCATCTTGATTTCTATTTTTTTTCACAGTCTAAGCTGGGCAGAATGTGCTGCGCTTGCTCTGTATTCATAGAATCTTCATGGTGCAAGAGGAAGCCATTCAGCCCATTGAATGTGCGATGACTCTCCGACAGCATCCCAGCCTATCAACGTAACTATATGGATTTACCCTGCTAATCCCCTTAATTTATACGTCTTGGGGCAATTTAGTGTGGCCAATGCAACTAATTTGCACATCTTTGGACTGTGGGAGGAAACCAGAGCACCCTGAGAAGCACCATACAGATACAGGCCGAATGTCCAAACTCCACACAATATTGATAAGTTCCTCTTTATATTTCTGGGCCAGAAGGGAATCTGTTCACTCCCCCAGGCTGCACAAAATCAATCTTGTCCCTGCCTTTGAGAAAACAGCAGTCTCTATCCATGAACTTAACTCTTCTGCTGGAGGCTGGTCAGGCCCCTAGTGTTGCAGAGGTCTGGAGCTGTTAAGTTGCTCCAGGGTACTCAATGTCTGAAATTAGTTCTCTGTGCTGATTCTGATGAAAATTGTCCATCAGATTGTGTTGATCTACTGCCAGGTCTACTGTGTGTTCCAATAGCACATTTGGCCAACCTGTCTTCATTGTTGGTGCTGATGAGGTTCTGAACTCATGCTGTACATCATGTTTTCACATCTCAGAATAAACTCACTGAGGTAAATGTTATCTTTCACTCTGGGATGGGGTACTGGCAGTACATAGCTGGACACCCTCCTGGATTTTTCTGTCCATCCATGAACTTTGTTACCATTTTCCATTTTAATTCCATTTTTTATTATTTGGATCTCTAATGTCTTTCACCCCAATACTACATGTATATTCTTCAGTCATTTTATTGCTATTTCATGTTATTTAACAGAACTCTATTAAATAATTCGTAAGTCATTTGTTCCTCTTCCTCTGTTACTGGTGTATCTGGTTATTTTCTCCCCCTTCTTCATCCTTTATATATATCATCACCATTTCTAGTTCACCTTTTAACCTCCAGTCTTGATGAAGGATTATCCACCCAAAATGTGATAAGCTATCTTCTCTTTTTTGGACAGTGTTTCCAACATTGTTGCTTTTCTATAATTGAAGGTGTTCCTTCCCATTATTTGAGCGAACTTTGAAGCATGCATTTATCTGCCAGTACTTTTGTGTCTATATATCTCTGTTAGTTTAATTGCCTCTGTTCAATTTGATATATATCCTACATAATAATAGCAAGAAAGGATAAAACTAAGATATTTGTCTTCAGTAAACCATTTATTTATTTACTCCATGTTTCCCTTTGCTTTTCCTTTCCATTTTTTCACCTTACCCAGGAGCTTTTTATGTTTCATGAAGAACCAATAACAAAAGTGTTGCTTGCTTGGGTATGCCCCAGCCACCTCTCAGGCAGGAACTTGGCAGCATGACTAACATCAGTCGCTGTACATAAGAAGTTACAGTTAAAAAATCTGCCTCTGCTATTCTAAGACACAAATATCCCAACAATCTAAAGCATTTCATGACTATGTTGATCAGCGAGTTTGTTTTGAGGCCAGCCTGCCCTGTATAAAAGAGCAGAGGTAACTTTGAAATGCTGCTGGATCATTCGCTACTTTGTTTTTAACGCTATTTTGATTACCATCAACTGCCATCTATGAAGTAGCAGCTGTTTGCATTGGTAGATCCCTTTTGTACATTAATCATTGTCTTTCTGTGAAATACATAGCATGCCATTGCAAATCTGAGGGATCCTAATAGATGGAGGATTCACCAAGCAGACTATTTGTCCTAAGTGTTAATTTTAGATATAACTTTTGCAGGGCAGAAATTGCAGGTTTCCTATGGGTTTTACAAGTCTATAGTTCATTTACTTCATGTTTCCTTTTGTTTTATCGTTCTATCTCTCCACCCAATCCAAATGAAAAGGCCATTTGTTTTTTATGTTTCATGCAGATCCAATAACACAAGTGATGTTCCCTTGAATTTGCTACTGCTCTTGGAATCCCACTCCTCCCTCCAGCTGGAATATATGAATGGTCAATGGGTAAGCTGAAGATTGATGTTCATTCAGGGCATGCAGCTCACCAAAGTCATGCCAATAAGGCCCAATGATCAGAATAGACTGACATCAAGGCCAGAGTCAATGAGTAAGCAGTCACTGTGCTATGTCAATTGGATGAAATCAAAATCTATCTCAATTTTACATAAATGTACCATGTAGCATATATTATAGTTATATAGAGAATATTGTACACTTTGTCAGGGCTATTGATGCTCATGTATCAGGTTCACTTACTTCTTACAGCTTATAATATCATACAAATTATTCAGCCTATATTACAGCTATCAATCAGTTATCCTATATGTATTATCTTATTTTCCTGGTATAGAAAACAAAAGAAGAGGCCATGCCACAGTCCTTTAAGTCAAGTGACCTAGTGTTTAATTTCACACAAAGGTCTGCAGTGGCACAGTGCTTAAAAACTAAAGTCAGCACTGTAGCGACAAGCAATGCAGTTTTGATCCCTTTTGTCTCTCACTTGCTGAGCTCTGCTTTACAGGCAAAAGCGCAAAGCTGAAATCAACTCCCCTACAAGTGGGAGTTAACATTAGAGGATGAGTCATAGCTGAATTAGAAACACATACCTAAATGGCTACCCTAATGATTTCAGAGCAAATTTCTTATGTATTTATAATTGTTCCTTTGCTTCACTCTGTCACCCTGCTGTACTGATGTATGCAAAAGGAAGTGATTTCATGAAATGTAAAGCAGGAAATAGAGAGACACACAGCAATCATGGAAGAAATCACAAATAAACTTTTTGTCAAAGTGCTTCCAGGTTTCATGTCTCCAATTACACAACAAAACTAGCGATGAGGACTGTGGACATATGCTTGGTGAGCCATTTGAAGCACAAGTTTTAGCAAGAAAAATCCAGAAAAAGAGCATTTTCACATGTAGCACTAGTGAGCACGTGTGAACATGAGTAAAGGATACTCACAAACAAATTATAGAGCTGACCGTAGCGAAAGCTCAGATTTGTACCTTATGTGTAAAGAAAATCGAGGTGCTACTGGAATCATGGTTGTAAAGTGTGCATAAGGGAAACCTGCATTAGGAAAAAGCAGGAATTTTCAGCATTGTTTTGACAAAAGTGTGGAGCAAAGGAGTTCTTATACTGAGCGTTTTAGGCTATCTTGTGTTGACGAACAAAACAGGGGAAAATATTATGGTGGCCACTTTCCAAAGCATGATGGGGGGAGAATGTTTTACTCTTCTCTGTAACCTAGTAGGACCTGTTAAACCAGGCACTCAAATGTACAAGCAAATTGTGGATAACTTACAAGCACATTTTTCTCCTAAAACCCTGATAATTGCAGAGTGCTTTAGATTTCATAAAATAAACCAAGAGGAGTCAATCATATAATTTGTAGTAGTGCTTGCGCAATATTGAGAGTTTGGAGATGTATTTAATGCTACTATTTATGACAGATTTGTTTGCGTGTACGCAGTGTAGCAACACAAAAATATCTGTTAACTAAGACTAATATTATTCTGCAGAAAGTCACTGAAATTGCTGTTTCTATGGAGCTGCCAGCAAAGGAAGCCAAGCAATTGAGTTCAGATACTCGAGTACACAAAATGTCTGCTAAAATGATACCCAAAATTTCTGGAGCTTATACATGTTACCGGTTTACAAAATTGGAGCATTATGTAAAGTCATGGAATGTTGAAGTGTGGAAGAAAAGGATACATAGAACGTGCTTGCAGGAGGAAGGAACAAGGTATAAATAAAAATAAACAAGAACAAACCAAAGCAGCAATTAAACAGAATGAAAGGATAAATGTCCATGTCACGCAATAGGGTCAAAAAGAAAGAAAAACCAGACTCACAGTTAGAGGAGGAGTTATTCACTGTTGGCACTACATAAAGATACTGGGACATTCCACTGCTGGAAGAACAACCAAGAAGGATGGAAGTTGACACTAGGACAACAGTCTTGCTGGTGCCACAGACTAAGGATACACATTCCCATAGAGCCATCAAGGATAATGTAAAGAGGAGATGTAGTCCAATTGAAGGGACCCATTGAAGTAGCTGTGCAACTCAAAGGGCAAACAACAGATTTGTCTCTACATGTGGTGAAGGGAAACTACACACTGTTGATGAGTTGTGCATGGCTGGAGAAGAATCAACTCAACTGGGCTTAAGTCAATATAATGATCAATGGAGAATCAATTCTCACAATTTCTTTTTAAATGCATACTTTTTTTGATGGAGAATTTGGGAACATAAAGGACATCAAAGTCAAACTGAAAATTAAACATGAAGGCCAAGCACAATGCTTGAAGGCAAGGTCTGTGCCATATGCTAGGAGGCTGTCTTGGAGAAATTGGTACAGATGCGAGCTCTGGAATCTGTCAGCATCAATGAATGGGCCATGCCTATTGTTCCAGTCATCTGTAAGGATTTGTGGGGATATCAAGGTCACCATAAATCCAGAGTTGTGTGCTGAACGATACCCAACACCTCGCATTAAAGACTGATTTGCGTGATTGGCAGGAGGCCAAAATTTCTGCAATATTGACCTGAGCCAGGCCTACTTATAAATGAATGTGGGCGAGAAGTCTAAGGAACTTCTGACAATTGTGACACACTAAGGCTTGTTCTAGTACTAAAGCTTGTTGTTTGGTACCACATCTGCTTCTGCATTGTTTCAAAGGGTGATGCATCAGATCCAGAATGGGCTGAGTTCTATCTGGATGTCATCCTAGTCACTGGAAGAGGTAAAAAGGAAGTCTTTGAAATTTGCCACTTTCCAGAGATTGGGAGACTACAGTCTGAGAATCCAAAAAGACAAGTGAGAGTTCCTACAATCCTCTTTCGAATATTTGGAAGATGTGCTTGATGCCAGTGGCCTTCACAAATTTCTTTCCAAGATTAAACCATTACGTGAATGATTACATCTCAGAGTATTAATTAGTTATATTCCTTCCTGGAGTTATTGAATTATTATGGAAAATTTTTCCCAAACTTGGCAACAATTCTGAAACCATTACACAACCCCTTGTGCTTGAACAAGATGTGGAAGTGGTCAATGCCACAATCCTTTGCTCAAGCCAAAGAAATATTACTTAAGTCTGAAACTCTCACACAGTTTGATCCTACTTTATTCTTACAATTAGCTTGGTATCCATCTCTTATGGTGTAGGAGCAGTAGTCTCCCACATCATGTCATCATGTGAAGAAAGACCCATTCATTCTTTTGCTTCTTGAATTTTGAGAAAAACTAAGATCAACTATGCTCAAATTAAACAGGAAGCACTAGGACTCATTTTCATGGCCAGCAAGTTCCATCAGTTCCTGTAAGAGAGAGTTTACATCATCGATGGTCAATGATTCATTCACTCCAATTTTGGACTACACAAAATTCCATTGCTTAAGACAAGTAGAAATTAAAGATAGGCATTGCTCTTTTCTGCGCATACTTACACCATTAAGCACCGGCAGTCAAGTTTACGTTGTAATGCTGGTGGACTTTCAAAATTGCCACTTCCAGGCAGTTGTTCAGACCACTCGAAAGGGAATATTTTCTACCTTGAACAAGTAGACATCATGCCAAACACTTCTAGGCAAATGAGAAAACACACTTGATTTGATCCTTCGCTCTCAGAATGATGGATATGGTTTCAAGAGGAAAGACTTTGGAACTAACACTTAGTCTGAAACCCTATTACTCCAAAAGATTGGAGCTGTCAGCACAATCAGGATGTCTTCTATGGGGCCTCAGAGTGATTATTCCACCTTCACTGAAAAAGCAAGTGTTGGAGAAGCTACATGAAAGCTACTGCATGAAAGAAATAGCAAAAAGTTATTTCTGGTGCCTGGAATGGATGCAGGGGTCGAAGAAAAAGCTAGAACATGTTATAAATTTGTTGTCCTTAGCACTGCTGCATCCATGGGAATGGCTTGAAGAGACTTTGGCAATGTGTGCATGTGGATTTCACAGGACTTTTCAAAGGACATATGTTCTTTGTAATGGTTGAAGCTTACAACAAATGACTAGAGATTGCTATGATGATATCTACCTCATCTGAGAAGACTATTCAGAAACGAAAAGTGTTTAATTGCTTTAGATTTTCTGAATAGTTGGTAGCAACAATTTGTCTCACAGGAATTTGAAAACTTCCTACAAGAAAATGACATTCAATATGTTACTTCTGCACTTTATCACCTTGCTACTAATGGATTAGCAGCACACTTCATCCAAACTCTGAAATTCACTGTAAAAGCAACTAAGAAACAAAAATTTGCTTATGAAACACCTTAACATATTCATGCTAGATTACTGGAACACCATATATTCCTTGACCAAGACCTCTCCTGCTTAACTGCATTCCATATTCGATCTTTTAAAACCTTCAGAAACTAGAGAGATTGTGTAGTAGCAGCAACAAGCACAAATGGAATGGTGAGAAAGCAAGTCAAAACAAAGATTTCCACCAAGGACAAGAAGTTTTAACTCGGAACCAATCCACAGGGAGAAATGGGATCCTGCCACAGTCCTTGGGCAGGTTGAATCTGTTCAGACCAGAGATAAAGTATCTGGAAGAGACATGCGTATCAATTGCTGGCTGTAAACACATCCACCAAGATTAGAACTTGTGAAAAATTCAGTTCAGACTTACCAGATGAGGACTTTCCTACAATCTGACACCACCAGACATTGCTGAGGAAGTCAATACCTCGCCTTCAGTTCAAATGCAGAGACAATCCCTAGTTCCTACATCAACGTTAGATAAACCAACCATCAATGACATCAGCAGGAAGATGAAAATGCCAGAAATCATCATCAGATTGAGGACGAAGAGGACAACACCAGATGTTGTCATCAACTGTTTCCAAAGCGACGACCTCCCGACCATCTGATTTATTACCAGTGACTCTAATTCAAAATGAACTTGTTTTAGGGACATTCAAATTAAGGGGCAGAGGAAATGTAATTTATTTGTATTTGTTCCCATTGGCTCACTGTGGAAAACCTGGTGTAGTAATGAAGTAATGAATGCAAACAGGAGTGATGTCATGACATGTAGAGTGAGAGAGAGAGAGAGAGAGAGAGAGAGACAGCAGCCATGGAAAGCGATCAGACACCATAAGTAAAGTTTTATTTGTGTTTGCCAAAGTACTCCCAGGTATCATGTCTCCAAATACACAACAATATTACCTCTATAATTTCCCCATCGTGGAGAGACAGAGAAACTGGGGAGAAAGTAGAGAGATTCAGACATTCTGACTAAAACTATAAGCAAAGATATAATTATGTTATGCAGTTTCATGGTATTAAGTGCCCATTATTATTGCACATTCCGATTTAAACTTCACACAGTACTGCTCTCAGTTTGCCCAATTATTTTAATTTCTGAAATGTCACTAAGAAGGCAGAAGTGATCTTATTGTTGTATTTCAGGCATTGATTTTTTTATTGAATCCTGAGGGAATATTCACCATTGCTATCTTAAATGGAATAAATACACATATTTGTTTAGATTCAGTCTTTATCTCTTTCTTTTTTTCTTTCTTTCACACTAAGCGCATTATGTACCTAGCTATAGTTTTTCTTACTCCTATAAAAGTATAATTGTCAGTAAATATTAGAAAACCGCAACCATTACTTTGTGGCCCTTGCCACAAGCTCCATCAATTCGATTTCCCTCCCTGGGCACTGTTTCTGCAATCTTGGCTGCCATTATAGCTTTGAGGGCCAGCAGTGACATTGAGCATTAACACACTCCCATTTACTGTTGTCACATAGAGCTGTAGGAGTGTTATGGGGCAGCTCCAAAGAAAATGCACTTGGCTTTCTGAAAGAGGCACCTCTTGACCTTTGTTGGGCTGACAGCATTCCTGCTTCTCCCAATCACCCATTCTGCCAATGCATCTTGTCAGTACCACACAGTCAACTGGGCAAAACTGCCCCAGCCCATGTTGAGATGCTGTAGAATGCAGCCAGACAGTCAAGGCACAGTGCCAAGTAAATTGTACAGTGACTGTCAAGGAGCTCATTGTTCTTTCCTTTTATCTGCCTTCAAATAAAGTACGTTGAAAAAAGGGGAGATAGCACCATACTGTAAAACAGATTTCTGCAACAAATTCTGAAGAAGCAAAACTAACTATTATTCAATAAGCCAAAAAGCCCTTCTTTGACAATCTCAGCCTGTCCTTTTAAAGACAGATAGCACCTAAATGACAGCTCAGGAAATTATAGCACCGGTTTCTAAAGGGACAGTCTGCCCTTGATCTACACCTGACAATATATCTGTACAAAGGCATCTGCCATCAGTTTATATGAGATTTATATTGCTGTGCTCTCTTCAGGCACAGTGTGGTGCAGATACTGGTAAAGCCACAGATGTGATTCGTATGCAATGCTATTTAGATGTAGAACAGTTTGTTATATCTATTTCTTTGTTATTTTGGGAAGAAAATTAGCTCAGTTTTCAATCGCCCTCCCTTGCAGCTGAAAGGTAGAGAAAAATGTGCTGCTGTACTAAAAAGGTGAGAAAACTTTTATATAAACAGAGGAAAAAAGCCCGAAGTGGCCTATATTCCAGTCCCATACCAACATTTTCCTAACTGCCCCCCAACGTGCAGAGTGCCCAAACCACGAGGAGGTCAATTACCACCTTCCGAGCAGCAACTCAGTATGGGGAATGAATGTATAGGATTTATCATTGATGTACCATCCTCCCCGAACCTCTGCCCCTCTCTCCCCAGGGCACCTGCAGGTCTACTTGAATAAGCTGGGAAAACTGAATCATTATCTCCGGTGAGCCTTTGCAATGTCAATCCTTATTTTCCCAGTGGATAGCTGAGTGTATTGCAATACATTCACTTGGGGTTATAGCCACTGAGGCATGCATTTCCATTGTTTTCTCTAACCCTTGTGCTTCTCTCTGCACTGTGACATAGCAATTAATGGCTGCAGTATTGCAAATCTTTCTTTCACAGTTATAATGATTCCTGGATGTATTTCCATTCCTTAAGCTGATTAATGACAGGTCTGAGCTGTGAGCAAAACTGACTGTGATTTAGTTTTTGCTTTTCGCGAAGGCAGTGGGATATTGGTATTGTCACTAGACGAGTAAACCAGAGACTGAAAATAATGCTCTGGGAACCAGAGTTCGAATCCCACCTTGGCAGATGACAAAATTTAGAATTAACAAAAATCTGGTATTAAAAGTCTAATGACGACCACGAAACTTTTATTGGTGGTAAAAAGCTATCTGGTTTGCTCATATTCTTTAGGGAAGGAAATCCTCTGTCCTTACATGGGCTGGCCTACATGTGAATCTAGACCCCACCGCAATATGATTGACTTTTAAATGTCCTCTGAAATGTCTCAAGCCACTCAGTTGAATCCAACCACTACAAACTTACAAAGAGAACTGAAACCGGATGGACCATCAACAATGGTAAACTGCCTTGTTGACCCTGCAAAATCCATTTTCCTAACATCTGGGGGCTTGTGATAAAATTGGGAAAGCAATTTCACTGACTAGCCAAGCAACAGCCTAACGTATTGTCTGCAGAATCATATTGCAGACAATGTCCCAGACATCACCAACACCATTCATGGATATGTCCTGTCCTTCTAACTGTACAGGTCCAGATGGCACAGTCAGAAGGGAGCTGCCCTGGGAGTTCTCAACATTGACTCCAGACCCCACAAAGTTTTGAGGTATTAGGTTAAACATGGGCAAGGAAGCCTCCAGCTGATTACCATATACTGTCTCCCCACAGTTGATGAAATAGTACTCCTACAGATTGAGAACCACTTGGAGGAATCACTGAGGTGGAAAGAGTGCAGTATGTGCTCTGGGTAGGGTATTTCAATGTCCATAACAAGGGTGGCTCTGTAGTACTACTGTAGTTGAGCTGGTCAAGTCCTAAAGGACATAACTGCGGCACTGGTGCCGCAGCTGAGAGTGAGGCAACCAACAAGAGGGAAAAATATAATTGATCTCATCCTTACCAACCTGCCTGCTGCAAATGCAAGTGCCCATAATAATGTCAATAGGAATGTCCACCACACAGTCCCTGTGTAGAGGAAATCTCATCTTTACAGTGAGGGTACCTTCCATCATGTTGTGTAGCATTAACATTGTGCTGAATGGGGTCATCTTTCTACAGATCTAACAATTCAAGGCTGGGATCTGCAAGCACTGTGGGTCATCAGCAGCAACAGAATTATATTCAATCTGTAGTCTCATGGGCCAGCATATTCCTCACTCTACCATTACCATCAAACCAGCAGATCAACTCTGGTTCACTGAAGAATGCAAGAGGTCATACCAAGAACTGCACCAGGAATACCTAAAGATGAGGTGGCAGCATGATGAAGCTACAACACAGATCTACTGTGTGCTGAACAGAATAAACAACAAATCTTATGAGAGATGGAGCTAAGTGATCTTACAATCAACGGGTCAGATCTAAGGTCTGAAGTCCTATTACATCCAGCCATGAATGGTGGTGAAAAATTAAACCACACACAGGAGGAAGAGATTCCACAAATATTCCCATCCTCATTGATGGAGGAATCCAGCACATCTGTGTGTAAGATAAGACTGAAGCATTCGTATAATCTTCAGCCAGAGATGCTGAGTGGATGATCCATCTCTGCCTCCTCTGAAAGGTCACCAACATCACAGATGCTAGTGTTCAATCAATCCCTTTCACTCTGCATGTATCAAGAAGCAGTTGAAGCCAAACAAGCAACTCACTGGAGATTGAGTTCACAGCTATCTTCACATCAATAGTTCTGATGGTCAGACTGTTATTTAGTAGTGAGTTTCCAGAGTTAAGACCTAAGTGAATAATTGACTCTTTTCCATCAATTTATTGGATTGTTCAAATTCTTTTGTCAGTTTCTTCATTCAACTTGATGAACTGGTAACATTTATGAAACTATATTCTTGTTCAAAGTTAAGGAAGTGTTCATTAGCCAGCTAAGGACTATCGTCTGAGACCACATTGTCCTGGTTACTATGTGTAATGGAAATTCTCCTCAACAGTAATAATGACTTCATATAAGGGCTTCATTTTGGTGCTATGCAGTCTACTTATTTCAAACCACTGGTGTAGCAATCAATGAAGACGATGAAACTTTTGTCTTTAAACTCAAATCAATTCATTCCTAGGTCTCCCCATGGCCTGTAGGAATGGTGGTTTGGTGTGCATCTAATTTTTGACTAACTCACCAATGAGTGACTGACGCATGGTTACTAACCTGACTGATGGGCCCTTGCTCTGCTGTTTAGTATTCCCAAGTGATCTTGATGCATTTTCAATAGAAGTGTTTTACAAATGATCATCTGTCATTAAAAATTAAGAAATACTTGACAATTCTCTTTTTTTAAAATATTGACAAATACTGGAATTATTTGAATTATACTCCAGCCATCAGTTCTGGCAAAACTCTTCATTTGATGTACTCATTATCCTACTGTAGTTCTTGCTTAGTTTCTTGCAATCAGTCCTCAATGGCTGATCAGTGTTTGGTAATGAGTGAAGCATTTAGTTCCACTTCCTCAATAAAATCTTAGTCTTCCTGATTGACTCTTCACTGTTACTTGGTACTTCCCTTAATTTCCTTGGTTGGCAAATTGGTCCATGTGAGGGCAGCAGAGTGGCAAAGTTGATTGGTGGTTGCAGATAATATTTGCATAGCTGCAGTCACTGTGACCAGAAGATGGATTTTCAGGAGACAGCTTCCTACCTCAAGTGAAGACAAGTGTCAAGGTGAGGGCAGCAGAGCAGTGAAAGTGATTTGCAGTTGCAGTAATTTTGCATAGGTATAGTCACTGCTACCAGAAGGTGGGTTGTTGGGAGACACTTTCCTATTTTGAGTGAACGTAAGTGTTTAGATGAGAGTAGTAGAACATTGAAGATGATTGATAGTTGTAGGTAACATTTAGGGATCATTTCTATAATTTTTTGGTTAAGATATAATATTGACACGTTGTACTTGGTTGAAGTCATTAAGTTATATTTCAGCTTCTTTTGAAGCAATTTTTTTATAGCAGCATCTGGGCCTTTTGCCTAAGATGCAAATAAGATCAAGCCTTGGAGGAGGAGCTACACCTACTCCAATCAACTTGGATCACGTAGATCAAGCCCGAAACAGGAGGTGAGAACCCTGTCTTATCAGCTTGGATTGAATTTAATTTGACTGGATTGGAATAAAGTTTTTTTTAAAAAAGTTGCATATAACATTTGCATAGCTGCATTCACAGTGATCAGAAGGTGTTTTGTGGAGGATCTGCTGTGAAGGGATAGTTAAACACCACTCTAACCAAAAAAAAGTTGGCAGGAGGACCATAAGCAAGGGAGAGATGACTTGATATTTTGTTACCCTCTTAGTTGAGAAAGGGTAGCATAGCAGTGGTATGCTGTTCCTGCCAGATGTGGGAAATTAGGGAGCAATCTTGTCTCCCTGACAACTTTGTCTGCAGGAAGTGTATCTAGTTGTAGCTCCTCACAATCTGCATTGTTCAGTTAGATTAGCAGGTGGGTGCACTATGGAGCACAGGAGTTAGAGTGTGATAGACACTACTTACAAGAAGATTATCCCAAAACAGGTTCAGGCAGGTAGATCGCCAGAAGAGGCAGGCAGGGAGAGCAGGAGTCTCCTACAGCTATTTCCCTTTCAAACAGGTAAACCATTTTGGATACTGTTGAGGAGATAGCCTGTCAGGGGGTGATACCAGCAGCAGCCAAGTCTGTGGCATCACACCTGGTTCTGCTGTGGGACAGGGTCAGGCAAAGAGTAAGCCAGCAGTAGTAATAGGGAACTTGCTAGTTAGAGAGTTCAGGATGGTGTGTTGCCTCCTCGGTGCCAGAGTCAAGGACAACTGAGAGATTGCAAGATATTCTTGAGACGGAAGGGGAACAGCCAGACTTTATTGTACATATTGGTACAAATGACATAGGTAGGAAAAACAATAAGGTTCTAAAGTGTGAATATAGAGAGTTGTGCAGAAGGCTAAAGTGCAAGACTTCAAAGATAGTAATTTCAGGACTACTACCATATGCTACTGAGAGTAGGAATAGGAAGATTAGTTAGATGTAGCTTGAGAGCTGGTGCAGGGATTTAGATTTTTGGATCATTGGAATTTTTTCTGAGGAATGGGTGACCTGTTCAAGAAGGATGGGTTTCACTAACTGGAGGGAGACTAATATCCTGTTGGAGAGATTTGCTAAAGCCACTCAGAAGGGTTTAAACTAGTTTGGCAGGGGGTGGGATCCAAAGCAGTAGGGAGACAAAAGAGAAGTTTGAGGACAGCACAGAAGTTAAAGAGAGCCCATTAAGTAGTAAAGACAGTGCCAGTAATCCTAGTAACTGACAGATCAGGCAAAAAAGCCTGATCAGAACAAGGGAAATCCAGATTAAACTGCATTTATTTCAATGCAAAAGGCCTGACAGATGAACTCAGGGCATGGATGGGTACATGGGTCTGGGATATAATAGCAATTACTGAAACAAGGCTAAGGGAGAGTCCAGACTGTATTTTAATGTTCCAGGGTACAGGTGCTATTGGAAACGTAGACAGGAGGTAAGAGAGAAGGGGGAATTGTGCTTTTGATTAGGGAAAGCATCATAGCTGTATTGAGAGGGGATATATCCAACGGTTCGACCACTGAGTCAACATGGATAGAACTGAGAAATAAGTGGGAAATCACTGTGATAGTGGTTGTACTATAGGCCCCCAAATAGTTGTCAAGAAATTGAGGAGCAAATATGCAAGATTATTGATAGTGCCAAGAAAAATAGGGCGATAATAGCTGTAGATTTTAACTTTCCCAACATTGACTGGGACAGCCATAGTGTTAGAGGATTGGATAGAGAGAAATTTGTTGAGTGTATTCAGGAGGAATTTCTCATTCAGTATATGGATGGCCTGACTAGAGAGGGACAAAACTTGACCTCCTCTTGATAAATAGGGAAGAGTAGTTGTTAAGTGTTAGTGAGGGATCACTTTGGGACTAGTGATCATAATTCTTTTTAGTTTTTAAGTTGGCTATGAAGAATAATAGGTCTGGCCCAAAAGTTAAAACTCTAAACTGGGGCAAGGTCAATTTTGATGGTATTAGATAGGAACTTTCAAAAGTTAACTGGGGGAGTCTGTGGGAAGGCAAAGGGACTTCTGGTAAGTGGCCAGATTTTCAAAAGTCTGTTAACCAGGGTTCAGAGTAAATACATACCTCTTAGAATAGAGTAAAGGGCAAGAGTGGTAGAAGTAGGGAACCCTGGATGACCCTGGTCAAGAGGAGAAAAGCATATGACAGGCATAGGCAGCTGGGATCAAGTGAATTCCTTGAGTATTGGGAGTATAGGATTAGAGGTAAGAGAAATCAGGAGGGCAAAAAGAGGACACAAGATTGTTTTGGCAGATAAGGCAAAGGAAAATCCAAAGAGCTTCTACAAATCCATAAAGAGCAAATGAGTAACAAGGGAGAGAGTAGGGCTTCTTAAGGATCAACAAGGTCATCTATGCACAGATCCATAAAAGATGGGCAAGATCCTAAATGAATATTTGTCATCTGTATTTACTGTTGAGAAAAGCATTGTTAGGGAACTTGGGGAAATAAATAGTAATATCTTGAGGAGTGTACTTATTACAGAGAAGGAAGTGCTGGAAGTTTTAAAGCACATCAAGATAGATAAATCCAAGATCTGACAAAGTGTATCTTAGGACATTGTGGGAAGTTAAGGAGGAAATTGTGGATCCTCTAGCCGAGATATTTGAATCAATCGATAATCACAGCAAATGTTGTGTTTTGTTTAAAAAGTTCTGCAGGGAAAAGCCTGGGAATTGCATGGGCCAAATCAGGCAATTGGGATTAGTTTAGAGTTTAAACAAAAGGGCAACATGGACAAGTTAGGTTGAAGGACTGTTTCCGTGCTGTAAATCTCTGACTATATCTCATGAGCCTTAACCTAGAACATTTAATTCTAGATGAAATCATAAATTCCCTTCAGGTTAAGCAGATCTGTGGTTGAGCAGATCTATGTTAAATCTTGACATAATCAGAGAATATCTCAGGGTCTCGTGGCTGCATAATGCTTCTCTATGTCGAGACATCATTGAATGACAGAACCATAGAATTGTACAGTGCAGAAGAGACCCTTCAGCCCATCAAGTTTATACCAACACATTAAAAACACTGAACAACCACCTGATCTCATTTGCCAACACTCAGCCCATAACCTGATGTAAATGATGTGCTAAGTTCTCATCCAGACACTTTAAAAGATGTGAGGCAACCCATCTTTATCACCCTCCCAGGCAGCGCATTCCAGACTATAACCACCCTCCAGGTGGAAGTTTTTCCTCACATCCCAGGAAGTGTAAGAAAAGTGGCTTAGCAAGTCACTCATTTGAATGGCTGTTAAAAATGGGCAACAAATGCTAGCTTTCTGGTAATACCCACACTTCAACAAAGAGTGAAAATAGGATTTGACCTGGAGGTGAATTTCTGACCATAATTTTCACCTCCAACATCATCCATCCTTGCCCTATCTAGGTCTTTTGCTGCTGAAACTTTAGTTTACGATTTTTTGCTTTTCAACTTGATTATTCCAATTCATCCTACCCTCCTGAATTCAATCCTCCATAAAATACGTGGTAATCTAAAATGTAACTGTCTATGTCCCAAGTTGCACAAGCCCTGTTCCACTATCACATCTGTGTTTACTAACCTACAATGGTTTCCAGTCAAACAATATCTGTTTTCTAAATACTCCATTATCTTGTTCCTCCCAATTGCTGTAAGTCTCCTCCAGACCCACATCACTTGGTAGCCAGGTGCCTTCAGTTGACTAGGCCTTAAGCTCCAGAAATCTTTCCTTACACCTATGCACCACTCTACCTTACTTTCTTCTTTTAAGACACTAAACTTTACCTCAGTGACCAGATTTTTGGTAATCTGACCAAATGATAAATCTAACAATGTTGCTGACAGGTTTAAAGTGGACTGCTGGTCAATTGCAATGTGTGGCCTACCAATGGCCTATTCATCTGCCATCAACTTGTCTCCAGTTTGATTGGGGATGGCACACAGAAGGGTAGAAACAGTAAAAATGTGGCAGGGGGTGTTGAATGCTGCTCTCTTGAGTTGCAAATTACTGATCAATTATGTGCCTCATCCTATTCCCTTGCTATTTTACTTACAGCAGGTAGAGGCCCTTGGCAGTACATGGTCTGGTGGCATTAGTTGTGTGCTCCAAGAGAGCATACCAACTTTTGGGGTTCCTTCCATGCTTCAGAGGCACCTTTTCCAAAGTTCTCTCTATTTAACCCCCCCCCCAAAAATATCCTGACCTCTCAAATATGGACATCCCCTCAAAGGCTCAGCAGCAAGAGCCCATCAATAACCTGGATTTACCTTTGATCCGTTAACTCCTCTTCATTGAGGTTGGACTGTAGTCTTAGCACTGGCCACTGATCAAACCTACCCACTACTAGACTACAGAGTTATCAGCCATCCAATTGGCCAGAAGAGCTTCCTCTGTAGGTATGGGCAGAGGCCTCACCATGAACACATTGTTAAAAGACTGCAGGGCAGTTGGTATTGGCAGGGAAGCAGTCTTCAGCAACTTGTCAGCTGAAAGGGTGGGAAATCCTGTGATCTAAACAAGCTGGCACTGTTTCTCCTTCAATGCACTGGAGTCATACATCGTTTCCTAATGTTCCTGAGAACTGTCTTGGGAGATTTTATTTTGTTAGAGTTGTTATAAACATAGGTCATTCTTGTTGTAGTGCTATTGCAATGCATACTTACTTCTCAAGGGGCAATTTGCTGAGTCCAAAGTTGCATTTACTTTCTCTTTCTTTCAAGAGTAATGATGCCATAAAAACCTGTGTGATATAATGAAGCCTTTGAGACATAATCCCATTATAACCAAGTGATAAATAATGAGTGACAATGCACCCAAAGACTGGAAAATAGTGAGTGTTATGAGTTGAACAAGGCTGTAAGGCATGATCCCCATTAGCCTAACATAAATGCACAAAATCTCCACTATTTCCTGGGAGTCATGTGACATCTTTCAATTCAGAAAAGAAGTGGCAATAAAATATAATATTTATAATTTGGCAGCAAGAAACATCACAAAGGCAATGCCCAATGAAATGATAAAGCTATTTAAAGAAAATACTCCTAATCTGATATTCCAGAATATCTTGACAAAAACAGATTCACAGAATCAGAGTGCAGAAGAGGCCCTTTGGCCCATCAAGTCTGTACCAATGTGAAAAATATCTGATCCCATTTACCAGCACCTGTCTCATGGCCTTGAGCACAAGGCCAAGTATTCATCTAAGTACTTTTTAAAAGAACACAAGTCCCCAACCTCCCAGACTATCATTACCCTCTGGGTAAGAGTTTATCCTCACATCCTCTTTAAATCTCCTGCCCCTCATCTTGAGGCAGGTGTCCTCTTGCAACTGATCCTTCAACCAAGAGGAACAGCTGCCCCAATCCACACTGTCCATGCCCTTTAGTCTTGTACACCTTAATCTGGTCACTCCTCAGTCTTCTCTGCCCCAAGACAAGCAATCAGTTTATCTAAATCTCTCTTCATAACTTAAGCATCCCATCTCAGGCAGCATCCTGATGAATCTTCTTTGCACCCCCTTCATTACAACCACATCCTTCCAATAATGTGGTAACAAGAACTGCACACAGTACTCCAACACGACCTCCCTGCTTTTGTAATCTATACCTCAATTGATAAAGACAATTGTTTCATATGCCCTTCCACTTCAAGAAACCTACAGTCAAAAGTCTCTTTATTCCACAGAACTTCCTCATCCCCAAGCACAAACAATAATTGGTCAAGATGTTGTAATAAGTCTTCATAAGCAGAAGTCCCTTCACCAAAATCCCCTTTATTTGCAAACTCTAATAGCAGTACACAGAGTGCTCACAGTCAGTAGTCTACCTCCAGGGGTATCAGAGAACTGACACTCCTGGTTAAGTTCAAGGTAAAGACTCCTGATTGGCCTATCAATTCAGTCCTTAATCAGAGTGTTCATGCTCCAATAGGTCAATCTCAATGGCTTGTTTGAAGTCATTCCAATGTGAAAAGGTTTTAATTTGGTTAAAAAGATCTCTGCAACAAATATAAGAGCAAATTTGGGCAGGCAGTTGTGTAGTGCTAATGACACTGGTCTAATAATCTCAAGATCCAGGCTAATGTTTTGAGAACCAGGGTTCAAATTGCACAACTAGCAGCTGGTTGAATTTAAACTTAGTTAATAATTCTGGAATATAATGTTAGTCAAATTAATGGGGACTATAAAACAATCATCGATTGTTGTTAAAACTCATCTGGTTCATTAATGTCCTTCAGGGAAGGAAATCAGCTTTCCTTACCCAGTCTGGTCTACATGTGACTCTAGACCCACAACAACGTGGTCGACTCTTAACTACCCTCTGAAATGGCCTAGTAAGCCACTCAATTCAAGGACAATTAAGAATGGGGTACATATATCCAATTTATTAGTGACACCCATATCTCATCAAAGAATAAAGAGAAAAATGTCAATGCCACAATCCTGAAATCTAGCCTTGCTTCATAGGAGTGCAGATTCAAATACTGAGGCCAGTGTTCTTATTCAGTGAACTACC
Organism: Sphyrna mokarran; assembly: GCA_024679065.1. NCBI lineage: Eukaryota > Metazoa > Chordata > Chondrichthyes > Carcharhiniformes > Carcharhinidae > Sphyrna > Sphyrna mokarran. The sequence continues at coordinate 55,215,493 of JAGIQG010000006.1, read as the reverse complement.
AGTTTTATGGTAATACGATTTAAATCCCTGACTTCATGGACAGTTGCCTTACTCAATTTATTCCACAATCTATAGGGACTGACAAAAAATATTTGATGAAGTGAGATTTTGCTGACACTAATTCTTATGGAATGAATAGCAAATTATTGTAATGGACTGGGGAAAATATAGTTACCATGCCTTGTGCAGCAAGTTACTTCTTGCAATATTTTACAGCTTGATAATGGCTCCAATGAAGTAACAAATAGAGATATTAATATCATCCAAAGGGAACAGTCCTAATAAAACAGTTAGGTTATGGAATGGGAATGATTTAATGTAATCAGTGTTTGGTTTTGTACATTAGTAGGGACTGAAAAGAAAAACTATTTGATGTGATTACTCACTGAATGGTTTTAAGCAAAATGAAAGTTTTGTCGAGGCTAGTAATGTGCTGGAATCGATTCCAGGGTGTGACTAAAGGCTTGCTTTATTCTTCAGTGACTATGTGTAAAAGGTTCTTTGTCACATTGTACACAGCTTTGATCATTTCATTCTTAAGCGATTAATATAAAAGCAAAATTCTGCAGATGCTGAAAATCTGAACTAAAAACTGAAAATGTTGGAAATATACAGCAGATCTGGCAGGTCTGAAACATACAGAGTCAAAACACTAACTGTTTGTCTTTATACATATGCTGGCAGACCTGCTGAGTTTCTTCAGCATTTTCTGTTTTTAAATGTTGGATTGAAGAAAACTTAGAGCACCTAGGATTATTCTGGAAGGAAGCATGACTCTTATTGAGTTGAATTTATAGTTTTTTGAAAAAAGTAAACAAAGTGGAACATGGTCTGCCTTTATTAAGTGTTAAGAAGAATGGATACGTCTCAATTATTATTTGTCATGGATGGAGAGAATTGAACTAGACAACTTAATACAAGGATATTAAACCTCTGGAATTAAAAGCTAACCTCAGCAATGGTGCCATGGATGATCACTAATGTCCTTTGGGAAGGAAATCTGCCATTCTTAACTGGTCTGGCTAACATGTGACTCCAGGCCCACAGCAATTAGGTATAATGATAACTGCCCTCTGGAATAACTCAGCAATCTACTCAGTTGTTCCAAACCATTACTGAAAATCAAAAGGGAATAAAACTAGAAGCACCACCTCCATGAAAAAGTCAAAAGTGGGAATGTTCACTGATGATTGCTCAATGTTCAGTACCATTCGTAATTCTCAGACACTGAAGCAGTTCATGTCCGTACACAGGGAAACGTGGACAACATTCAGGCTTGGACTGCTAAGTGGCAGTAACCTTCATGCCATACAAGTGCCATATAATGGTCGTCTCCCAACAAGAGCGAATCTATCCATCTCCTTTTTAAATTAAATGCCATTATCGTTGCTGACTCCACCATATCAATACCGTACGGGTTCCCATTGATCAGAAACTTAACCAGACTAGCCAGAAAAACATGACTACAAGAGTAGGTCAGAAACTTGAAATTCACAGGGGAGTCTCCCATCTCCTGACTCCTCAGTGTCTGTCCCGAATGAGAAGTGTGATGGAATATACTTGCCTGGATGAGTGTAGCTTCAGCAATACTCAAGAAGATGGATGCCATTCAGATCAAAGCAATTTGCTTGATCATCACCCTTTTCATCACGATAAACATTCACTCACTGGTGCACAGTGGTAGCAGCATGTACTGTGTGCAAGAAGCATTGTCGAAACTCCCCGCATCTTGTTTGACCGCATCTTCCAAATGCGTAAGCACTACAACCCGGAAGGAAAAGGTCAGCAGGCACATGGGAACACCACAGCCTGCAGGTTTCCCTCCAATCAATAAACTATTTACTTGGAACCATATCACCATTCATCTCTTGTAGTTGCATCAAAATCCTATCAACATTTTGTGAGTAAATAAACCAGACAAACTGCAGTAGTTCAAGAAGTTGGATCAGCGTCATCTTCTTAATGGCAGTATTGGCAAGAATTGAGATAAGCCTGATTTTTCCCGCAAAGGAATTGATATATCAAGTAGATTTTGAGCTTGGCACCTACTGTTGTCTCAGTTATTATGTATGAAAGGAGATGAATATTTGGTTGGGACTAGCTATGAAGGTTACAAGGAGAAATAGTGACATTGCCCGAAAATATGATTTTGGATGCAAACGTTTCTAATGACAAACTGAGGCTTAAATAGCCGAGATGCCAATGGGCCTTGAAACTCTGAACCAGAAGTACTGGAGGCAATGGAACTAGCGTACCATTTAAAATCACTTAGAATCAATTTAGTGTACCACTTTGAATCATGAGGTACAATTATCATGTACATCAGGAGAATCTTCATTGGAGCAATGCTACAAAGGCTGAGTGCCCAAGTAGAATGGGCTGTTCAAGGTAGACCTCAGCTGGGTCCCATCTCTGAAAGGTATACTATTATTGATAGTGTAGCTCTCGGACATTGATACCTTTGGAAAAGTTAGATAATGAATCTTTGGGGATATTTAATGATAGATTTTTGAAGTTCTCCTGTCTCTGAGATCTATGCCTATTTTCACTCTGAGTAGCTTTTGTTGAACCTTTGAAAGGACACATTATGACACCTAATGGCAAACTACTTTGTGGAGATAAAGGAGGTGATTCATAGGAACTATGACAGGTATGAGAGGCATGCTTGCAGTATAGATGATCAGATGATCAGTTTTCACCAATGTCATATTTAGAGGACTGGGCTGGAGTACTCCCCAAAAAATTCTAAAGTGTTGAATTTGTGTGAAAACTGGAGTAATTCATGTTGGTTTTTTTCAATGGGTATTCAGACTAGAAACTCCCACACTCTGTGCACTGCAGAGGCCACTAACATAAATATCATTAAATTTCAGGGCATGGACCCTATTCCCACTGGAGATTCTGAAAGTAGTGTGCTGAGCGGGCCACTGCACATTCATTGATATCTCAACCCTGAGATTGGCAGATGTGCCAAAGCCCCACACTGCTGGCCTCCCTCGTGAATCCTGCATTGCTGGTCATTTGCCTGTCCATGGCCTGATCACTTGCCCCCCAACCATTCCCAGGCCAGCCCCGAACAACCCCCTCCTGGCCCACCCTGATCTTGAGTATGCCTTTCCTGCAGTCCCAACACTCTCAGCAAGCTGACGTCCCTGCTGCTTCTCCTCTCTCTCCAGCCTGCCCCAATTGCTGGTGTCCCTCTTTCCCCCACCCATTCCTGTTCAGAGTGGCAGCCGGACCCCTCACTCACATCAATCACCCCAAGGTCCTGCCCCCTCAGCATAGCCCTACGCACTTTGGGCAGTACCAAGGTGCCACCTGGTCATTGGCACTTTTCCCATTAGGCAGTGCCCAGGGCACAGGCTGGCACTACAAGGAAAGCAATGTCCAGGGGTATCCTGACCCCCATGTCCGATCCTCTGGAGGGCCCCTATTGCCCCTACCATTGTAGGGCTGCTAGCTTCCTGAAAGTAGGGAGCTATTGTAAACCATGCTGGAGTGAAACACACTGGTGTGGGGGAAGTTGCTAGTGAGCCGAGAGACTTCAATAACATTAAATTCCTCCCCTGCACACCTAATGCATCTCCGCACCTATTTCTAGGTTGGAGCCGACAGTGCCAGCAATCTGTACTTGGAACTGTACACAGAGCCAGACTCTCAGCATGGATCATGCTAATCTGGCACTGCTGAAGTCTCCTGGCCCATTGCGCTAATCTATTAGCATCGCTGGATGGGAGAATTGCCACCCCCCCCCCCACTCTTTTATACCTAGGTGAATCTAATATCTGGAATTTTCTTTCAACTGCCTTACTAGAGGCATAGAACATAGAACACTACAGCACAAACAGGCCCTTCGGCCAACAAGTTGCGTCGATCATATCCATGGCTAGCTATAACTCTCAATCCTATTAAATCCCATGTATTCATCCAGAAGTCTCTTAAAAGACCCCAGTGAGTTCGCCTCCACCACCACCGACAACCACCATCACTTGGATGTGTTGGATTTCTGCCACACTTCTGGTGCAGGAGAGAAAATTCATGGCCTAATACTCCCAAAGTGTGTCATTGCAAAGCAATGCTGTAGGAAGGTTTGGTAAACATATCCAGGTCAGAGATGGATCGCTGTGAGACCCTGCTATGCCTGCCTCAGTCTGATTTGTCATAAAGGTTCTTTAGGATAGCACCAATCTTCAGGTGAAGAGTGAAGTCATCATCATCCCAGATGACCAGAGATTGCTTTGCTCTTTGAGGGGCAGAGTTGACTGGTGGTGATTTATCCTGAGGACCACCACATCTCAGGTGAGATGCCAGGTTGAGAAGGTGGCCTTCTTGAATAATCTCAGCCGGTATGGGAATTTAGCCTGCGTTATTAGTATTGCTTTGATCATTAACCAGCTGTTCAACCAACTGTACCCCTGGTTAAATCCAAACTGAGCTTTGGTGAGCAGGTTATTGCACTTGATAGCATTGTCTTTTTGTGGGCGGGACATACGTTGACAATTTTTGGCATTGTTGGATGGATGGTAGTGTTATAGTTTGAATGGAAAACTTGGCTTGGGGCCTAGTTAATTCTGGAGATAAGCCTTTAGCACTGTAGCTGGTATGTTGTCAGAGCCAATGGCCTTGCTGTGTCTGATACTTTCAGCCATTTCTTGATATCATGTGGAGTGAACCAAGGTGGCTGAAAGCTGGAATCCATGATACTGGAAATCTCTGGAGAAGACCAAGATGGATCATTGGCTCAGCACTTCTGGTTGAATATGGTTGAAAACACTTCATCACTTCACATAATAACCTATCACATGGCATTGCATCGAACACTTTTTGAAAATCCAAATACACTACATCAACTGGTTGGCCCTTATCCATCCTATTAGTGATATCCTCCAAAAAATGCAAAAGATTTCTAAAACATGATAACCCTTTTATAAACCTGCATTAACTCAGCTTAATCTTACTATGATTTCCTAATTACCCTGTTATTATGCTCCCTACAATAGGTTCAAATTCAAATAATAAATGAGCAGATAAAGATTGTCCCCTTTTCTGCAATGAATTTGAATTTTATTAAGTATAGGATTCAAGTTGAAGGTTATCTAGTGCTAGGATCAATGTAATTCCATAAATTAGGTTTTTCTTATAAGGAATTTGATATAAAATACTAATCTGTAGCTTGAGATTACTTAAGAGATGCACTAACCATACACATACACAGCATTGTTCCTGCAAGTATTTGTTTACAATTTTATTAGCAATTCATGAAAAGTGTAGCTGGAAACATTTATCATGTGATGCATTTTAAAAATTGGGTGCTGATTTTTACAGCCACCTGAGGGTGTTTTTGAATGTGAAGGAACACATATGTCAGAATTTTACTGCCCGCCCGCAAAGGGAATTGGAACAGACAAGAAGCAGACCATGGAACAGTTTGCTGACCTCGGGTGGGATTTTACAGTTTTGGGATGGTTGTGGCTGTAAAATCTGCCCATAGAGTAAAGTGGTTTGCCAGCCCATCCCACACCTGGTCTGTCCCCCATATTCCAGGGGAATGTCAGTAAGATATCAGGCAGTCTGCCAACCTTCAGGTCTGTTGAGGCCATTAAGTGGACAATTAACTGACACTAAGGGCGGGACATAGAACATAGAACATAGAACATTACAGCACAGAACAGGCCTTTCGGCCTTCGATGTTGCGCCGACCAATATAAAAAGCAATGCCCCTACAAACTAAACCATTCCCTTCTCTTCCATATACTTATCAACTAACCTCTTAAACGCCACCAAACTTGGCGCATCTACAACTGCTGCAGGCAGGGCATTCCACTCCCGAACCACCCTTTGGGTAAAGAACCTACCTCTGATATCCGTCCTATAACTATCACCCCTTAATTTAAAGCTGTGTCCCCTCGTGCTAGCTTTCTCCATCCTAGGAAAAAGGCTATCACTGTCCACCCTATCTAAACCTCTAATCATCTTATATGCTTCAATAAGATCCCCTCTTAGCCGCCTCCCTTCTAACGAAAACAACCTCAAATCCTTCAGCCTCTCTTCATAGGACCTGCCCTCCATACCAGGCAACATCCTGGTAAACCTCCTCTGTACCCTCTCCAATGCCTCCACATCTTTCTTATAATGTGGGGACCAGAACTGCACACAATACTCCAAGTGCGGCCGCACTAGAGTTTTGTACAGTTGCAACATGACGTTGCGGCTCCGAAATTCAATCCCCCTACCAATAAAAGCCAAGACTCCATATGCCTTCTTAACAACCTTCTCGACATGACTGCCTACTTTCAGGGATCTATGCACATACACACCAAGATCCCTCTGTTCATCTAGACTACTAAGAATCCTACCATTTGCCCTATACTCTACACATTTATTATTTCTGCCATAGTGCATTACCTCACACTTTTCCACATTAAACTCCATTTGCCACCTCTCGGCCCAGCTCTGCAACTTGTCCAAGTCCCTCTGCAAACTATAACACCCCTCTTCACTATCTACCACTCCACCGACTTTAGTGTTATCTGCAAATTTACTAATCCATCCTTCAATACCCTCATCCAGATCATTTATACAAATTACAAACAGCAGGGGCCCCAAAACAGACACTGAGGTACACCACTTGTCACCGAACTCCAAGATGAATATCTCCCATCAACCACCACCCTCTGTCTTCTATCTGCTAGCCAATTCCTAACCCAATTAGCTAAATCACCCTCTATCCCATACATCTGCATTTTCTGCAGAAGTCTTCCATGGGCCACCTTATCAAACGACTTACTAAAGTCCATATATACCACATCAACCGCCTTACCCCCATCCACCTCTTTAGTCACTTTTTCAAAAACTCAATGAGGTTAGTAAGGCACGACCTACCCTTCACAAAACCATGCTGACTATCCCCAATCAATTCATTTCTCTCTAAATAACTATAAATCCTATCCCTAATAATTCTCTCCAATACTTTGCCCACAACAGAAGTAAGACTCACTGGCCTATAATTCCCTGGAAGGTCTCTCTTCCCCTTCTTGAACAATGGGACCACATTCGCTATCCTCCAGTCCTCCGAACCACACCCGTAACCAACGAGGACCTGAAGATCAGAGCCAGAGGCTCTGCAATCTCCTCTCTTGCCTCCCAGAGAATCCTAGGGTAAATCCCGTCCGGCCCAGTGGACTTATCTAACTTCAAACCCTCGAGAATATCTAGCACATCCTCCCTATCTACTTCAATACTTTCCAGTTTGCAACCCTGTACCTCAGTGTTCTCCATAACTACATTTACATCACCCTGCGTGAATACCGAAGAGAAATATTTATTCAGTGCCTCTCCAATCTCTTCAGGCTCCACGCACAACTTCCACTGCTGTCTATGACTGGCCCTAATCTTGTCCTAACCAATCTTCTATTCTTAACATATCTAAAGAAAGCTTTAGGATTCTCCTTAATCCTATCAGCCAAAGTCTTCTCGTGTCCCCTCTTAGCTCTCCTCAATTCACTCTTTAGCTTCCTCCTGGCTAATCTATAGCTATCCATTGCACTAACCGAGCCTTCAAGCCTCATCCTGACATAAGCCTCCTTTTTCCTTTTAACCAGCAAATCAACTTTTTTCGTACACCGAGGTTCTCTTACTCGACCATTTCCTCCTTGCCTGACAGGGACATACTTATCAAGGACTCGCAGCAACTGTCCTTGAATAAGCTCCACATTCCAGATGTTCCCAGTCCCTGTAGTTTCCTAGTCCAACCTATGCACCCTAATTCTCTCCTGATGGCCTCATAATTACCCTTCCCCCAGCTATAACTACTGTCCCCAGCTTTGTGCCTATCCCTATCCATCACTAAGGTGAACGTAACCGAATTGTGGTCACTATCACCAAAATCTTCACTAACTTCCAAGCCTAACACCTGGTCTGGCTCATTGCCCAGCACCAAATCCAATGTAGCCTCACCTCTAGACAGCACCAGAGACCCAGGTTCAATTCCAGCATTGGGTGGCTGTCTAAGTGGAGTTTACACATTCTTCCCATGCCTGTGAGGGTTTCCTCCCACACATCAAAGATGTCTGGGTTAGATAGTTTGGCCATGCTAAATTGCTCCTTAGTGTCCCAAGATATTTAGATTAGGGGAATAAGCAGGGTAAATATTTGGGGTTACAAGGATAAGACCAAGGTGGGATTCTCTGCTGGAGGGTCGCTGCAGACTTGATGGGCTGAATGGCCTCCTTCTGCACTGTGGGGATTCTATGTTTCTAAGGGCTTCATTCCACCTTCACTGCAATATTTTGATTTGTGAAGGAAGGCTGAAGCAGGTTGGGCAGCCTGAAATCTTTGATAGCAGGAGTTAGGAATACTTCCACTGGGTCCTCTGTGCCCATTGAGGGCAACAGCCTAGATGGTAACCCAAAATTGTCGCTCCCCCCCATCATCCTCCTTTCTATTGTTGCCCCCACATTATGCTGTCCCAGTCGTACATTCCCCAAAGTCTGTAATTCATAATCAATTTCTTGTGGGATTGTAGTCCCAGCAGTGCACATTACCATCATGGGTTGTGAATATTGCTGGCTAGACTAGCATTTATTGCCCATGCCTAGTTGCATTTGAGATGTTGGTAGTGAGTTTCTTACTTGAACTGCTGCAGTCCATGTGGTGTAGGTACACTTACTGTGCTGTTTGAATTGGGTTCCACGCCTTTGTGATAGTAAAGGAATAACAATTCCAAGTCCAGATGATGTGTGACTTAGAAGGAACTTGTAGGTAATGGTTTTCCTGTGCATATGCCGCCCTCGTACTTCTCAATGGTAAAGATTTTGGTTTTAGGGAAGATACTATCCAGGGAGGCTTAGTGAGTTATACAGTCATAGAGGTTGAGATCATGAAAACACGATCTTTGTCTTAACTTGTCCATGCCACCCAGGTTTTATCACTAAACTATTCCCAATTGCCTGTGTTTGGCCCTTGTCCCTCTGTAATAATCTTACCCATGTAACTATCTAAATATTTTTAACAGTCAAAATTATACCCAATTGATCAAGATCCCATTGCAGTCTGAGGTAACCTTCTTCACTGTCCACTATGGTGGTGTCATCTGCAAACTTACTAACCATACCTCCTAAATTCTCACACAAATCATTGTAAATGACAAATCACCATGGACTGAGCACTGATCCCTGAGGCACACCGCTGGTTACAGGTCTCCAGTTTGAAAAACAACCCTCTACAACCACCCTCTGTCTTCTGTCATGAAGCCAATTTTGTATCCATTTGGCTACCTCACCCTGGATTCTGTGAGATTTAACCTTACATAACAACCTACCATGTGGTACCTTGTCAAAGGTATTGCTGAAGTCCATGCAGATAACATTGACTGTACTGCCCTAATCTATCTATCTTGTTTACTTCTTCAAAAAACTTAATCAAATTTGTGAAACATGATTTTCCTCTCGCAAAGACACTCTGATTATCTCTAACCAGTCCTTGCCTCTCTAAATGCCTGCAGATCCTATCTCTCAGAATACCTTCTAACAACTTACCCACCACAGATGTGAGGTTAACCAGCCTGTGGTTCCCCGGCTTTTCCCTGCAACCTATCTTAAACAAAGGCACAACATTTGCCACCCTCCAATCTTCAGCCATCTCACCTGTGGTTGTCAATGATTCAAATATCTCTGCTAGCGGACCTGCAATTTCCTCCATAGCCTCTCACAACACTCTGGGTTACACTTTATCAGGTCCCAGGAATTTATTTACCATGATACGCTTTAAGGCTTCCAGCACTACTCCTGTGTAATATGTATACTCCTTAAACTTTATTATTTATTTCCCTAAGTTCCCTAAAATTCATTCATTGAGTTGCTGCAATGCATTTTGTAGACGATATGCATTGGTGTCACTTTGTGCTGATAATAGAGTGAATGTTTATTGTGGTCTGAGTCAAGTGGGTGGCTTTGTCCTGAATGGTGTCAGACTTCTTATATATTATTCAAGCAGCGTTCATCCAAGCCAGTGGAGTGTATTCAATCTCACTCCTGACTTGTATCTTGTAGGTGGTGGATGGGCTTTGGGGAATCAGGAGGTGAGTTACTCACCACAGGATTCCCAGTTCCTGCCCTCCACAATATTTATTTGCCTAGTCCAGTTCAGTTTCTATTCCATGGTAACCTCTATAATGTTGACAGTGGGGATTCAGCAATGGTAATACCATTGATGATGCTTAGATTCTCTCTCGCTGAAGATGGTTATTTCCTGGTACTTGTTTGGCACAAATATTACTTGCCACTTATGAGCCCAAGCCTGAAGGTTGTCCTGGTCTTTCTTCAGTACCTATGGAATCATGAATGGCGTTGAACATTGTGTCATTATCAGTGAACATCTCCAATCCTGATCTTATGTTAGACAGAAGATCATGGATGAAGCAACTGAAGATGTTTGGGCCTACGACGCTACTCTGAGGAACATCTCCATTGATGTTTCTGGATTGAGATGATTGACCTTCAGCAATGCAACATTTTTCTTTTAGACCAGGTATGATTCTAACCAGTGGAGAGTTTTTCCCCTGATTACCATTGATTCCAGTTTTGTTAGGGCACCTTGAAGCCATACTTGGTCAAACGCTGTCTTATTGTCAAGGGCAGTCACTCGCACCTTACCTCTTGAATTCTGCTGTCTTGCCCATGTTTTAATAAAGGCTGTAATGAGGTTAGGAGTTGAGTGGCCCCAGGAGAACCCAAACTAAGCTTCAGTGAGCAGGTTATTTCTGAGTAAGTGCTACTTGGTAGCGCTGTCAATGACACCTTCATTCATTGTGCTGATGATTGGGAGCAGGCTGATGGGGCAGTAATTGGCCAGGTTCAAATTGTCCTGGTTTTTGGGGACAGGACTCACCTTGGCAATTTTCCATAATGCTGGGCATTGTAACTATACTGGAGTTGCTTGGCTAGAGATGCAGCTATTTCTGAAGCAAAACCTTTACACAACCATAGAAAATAGAAGCAGGAGGAGGCTATTCGGCCCTTCAAGTCTGCTCTGTCATTCATTATGATCATGGTTGATCATTCAACTCAACTGATCATACCTTCTCCCCATATCCTTTGATCCTCTTTATTCGAAGTGCTATATCTGTTTCTTGAAAATATGAAGGAGCGATTCTCCTGGGAGATTCAAGTGCTAGCTGATTTGCGCTCAATGTCCGGCCATGAGTGCATCACCCGGCAGTGGACTTCTGGCGCCGTCAGCTCCACGCCAGAAAACGGTGCGGAGTTGCATTAGATATGCAGAGAGCAATTTCCATATGATTTAAATTTCATTAATTGGCCAGCGGCTAAATTCTCTGGTCCTGCTATCCTCTCCCTTCCTGCCAAGAGTGGTTCACTCCAGCAGGATTTAGAATAGTTCCGTGGAATGAAAGGAGGCAATTGAGGTCCCCCCCCCAAGAGGGTCAGGTGCCTGGGAGGGTGCCCACTGGGCATTGCCACCTTGAGTGCCCTAGTAATGCCTAAAGGACATGGGGCGGGGGGTGCCTAATGAGAGTGGGACATAATGGGAGTGGGGCCTGATGAGGAACGATCAGTGGGGGTGAGGGGTTCCACTGTCACTCTGCAGTTGGGATCGGTGGAGGAGGGAGGTTAGCGATCAGGGCTGAGTATTAGGGTGGGGGTGCTGGGAGGAGGGTGGCGTTAGCACTGTGTGATGGGGGGGGCAGATATTCGGAATGCTGGTGGCAGGTGGAGATCAGGCAGGGTAGCGGGGGGATTGGGGAAGGCTGGAAGTGTTTGGCACTGCGGAAGGAGTGGTGTGAGGTGGTGGGTTGTTGTCACTGCAGGAGGAGGGGGGAATATTTTGTTTCCCTGAGCTGGTGGGAGGTCGGGTGGGGGGTAGATTGAGAGGTCAGGAAGCTGAGTTGGCAGTGCAAGAGATGGGAGGTGGTCAGCACTGCGAGGCGGGGATATTTGGACTGTCAGTGCCCAGGGGGAGATGGGGGGGGTGGGTGTGGGGGAGGGATTGAGGATGGCCAGGGGCTGGATTGGCAGTGCAGGAAGCAGGAGATGGTTGGCACTGTGTGGGAGGGATATTTGGACTGCTAGTGACCGGTGGACGTTAAGGTGGAGGGGAGATCAAGGTGGGGTGGGAGGGGTGGGGTTTGAGGCTGATCCAGACATGTCCGGGAAGCCAGCAATCCAGCCATGGTGAGGGTGGAAGGCCCTGATTGCTGCCTCCCTGCTGGAAGGGCCAGCATTGCAGAGTTGCAGGGCTGGCCACCGATTAGGAAGTTGACAGACAGAGGCCACTGCACATGCACTGATCTCAGTGCTGACAGATTGGTGTACGCTCAGTGGCCTGCTCAGCACTACGCTGCTGACCTTTTCAGCAGAAATAGGCCCCAACTTTTAAATGGAATTCACACATGTGCACTCAGCAGTGCACAAAAGTGTGGGAGATTCTTTTTTAAACTTGCACTGAAAAATACGTGATTTACTCCAGTTTTTATACAAATCCAACACATTGTTTTGGGGGAAAATTGGCCCATAGATGTTTTGATCTCAATTACTTTCTGTGCCAACAAATTCCTCAGGCTGATCATTTCTGGGTGAAAAAATTTCTCCTCATCTGTCCTAAACAATTTACTATGTATCCTTAATCTGTGACCCTTGATTCTGGATATGTCCAACATTGGAAGCATCCTTCTTGCATCTACCCTGTCTGGTTCTGTTAGAATTTTATAGGTTTCTGAGGTCCCTCCTTATTCTTCCTAACTTCAGTAAACACAATAAGAACATAAGAATCTCAAGGAGCTGGTTTGTAGGTGCAGCAAGTAATTAAGAAGGCAAATGGAATTTTGTCCTTCATTGCTACAGGAATAGAGTTTAAAAACAGTGAAATTATGTTGCAGCTGTATAAGGTGCTGGCGTGGCCATACCTGGAGTACTGAGTACAGTTTTGGTCTCCTTTCTCGAGAAAGGATATACTGGCACTGAGAAGAGGTACAGAGGAAATTCACTAAGTTGATGCTGGAGTTGACAGAGTTGCATGTCAGGAGAGACTGAGTAGATTGGGACTACACTCATTGGAATTCAGAAGAATGAGGGGAGATTTTTTAGAAACATGTAAGATTGTGGAGGAAATAGATAAGATAGAAGCAGGGAAGTTGTTTCCACTGGCGGGTGAAACTAGAACTAGGAGGCATAGCCTCAAAATAAGGAAGAGCAGATTTAGGACTGAGTTGAGGAGAAACTTCTTCACACAAAGTGTTGTGAATCTGTAAAATTCCCTGCTCAGTGAAGCAGTTGACCTACTCACAATGTTTTTAAGGCAAGATAGATACATTTTTGAACAGTAAAGGTATTAAGGGCTATGGTGAGTGTGTGTAGGTAAGTGGAGCTGAGCTCACAAAAAGATTCGCCATGAACTTATTGAATGGTGGGGGAGGCTCGAGAGGCCAAATGACCTACTCTTGCTCCTTATGTTCTTATGTTCTTATTAATCTGCCTTCCCATTTATGCTACCTAAGTGGATAGCCTCATATTTACATAAATTATACTACATCTGCTATTCCTTTGCCCACTCACTCAATTTGTCCAAATCAGACTGAAGGTTCCCTGCATCCTCCTTACAGCTCACCCTCCTGCCCAGCTTTGTCTCATCTGCAAATTTGGAATTTTACATTTAATTCCTTCATCAAAATCATTAATATATATTATGAATAACTGATCCTGCAGTACTCCACTAGTCACTGACTGCCACTTGGAAAAAGATCCGATTACTCCTACTCTTTGTTTCCTGTCTGCTGATCAATTTTCTATCTATCTCACTACATTATTCCCAAACCCATGCATTTTAATTTCACGCACTAATCTCTTATGTGGGAATTTGTCAAAAGCCTTGCCTAAGTCCAAATAAATCACATTCACTGGCTCCCCCTCATCAACTCTACTAATTCCATCCCTGAAGTATTCCAGTAAATATGTCAAGCATGATTTCCTTTTCATAAATCCATGCTGATTTTGTCCGATCCTGCCACTGTTTTCCAAGTGTTTTGCTATGCAATCTTTGATAATGAATTCCCGAGTTTTCCCCCCACCAATATCAGGCTTACTAGTCTATGTTCTCTCTTTTCTCTCTATCTCCCTTTTTAATAGTGGAGTTATATTAGCTATCCTCCCATCTGTAGAAACTCTTCCAGAGTCTATGGAATCTTAAATACTATTGCCAGAATGTTGTCAGGGAGCATAGATTTTGCAGTTTCCAGTGCCTTCAGCTAATTCCTGATATCATGTGGAGTGAACTAAATTGGCTAAAGAAGGCATCTGTGATTATGATGAGCTCAGGAGGAGGTGAATATAAATCATGTTTATGTTCACCCACTTGGCGCTTCTAGCTGAAGATTGCTGCAAATGAATGTTTCAGTCTTTTTCACTGATGTGCTGAGCTCCCCCATCATTGATGATGGGAATGTTTGTGGAGCTTGCTGCTCCAGTGAATTGTTTAATTGTCCACCACCATTCACGATGGGATACAACATGGCTGCAGGGCTTAGATCTGATCTGTTGGCTATTGGATCAATTAACCCTGTCTATCACTTGCTGCTTATGCTGTTTAGCATGCAAGTAACCTGAGCTTCACCAGGTTGACACCTCATTTTTAGATATGCCTGTTGCTGCTTTTGACATGTCCTCTGGCACTCTTAATTATATTTAGTTCTGTTGCTGCTGTTGGCTCACACTACCTGATGGATACTCTCTTTTGAGTTCCTGGATCTGTTCAGAATTATTCTTATTTATAGCAAGGTTATAGCTCCACACAATACAATGAAGGATATCATCAATATGAAGATGTGACTTTATCTCCACAAGGACTGTGTGGTGTCACTTCTACACTATTGTCATGGGGAGGTACATCTGCAACTGGAGCAGACCAGGTCAGGTAGGTTTTTCCCTCTTGCTGGTTCTCCTCACTACCCAAAGAAGACCCAATCTAGCAATTATATTCTTTAGCACTCTGCCAGCTCCTGTAAATGCTAGATAGCCAGTCTTGTTTCATTCCTTTTAGACTTTGTAGAGGTTTGATGCAACTGAATGGCTTGTCAACCATTTCAGAGTCAACCACATTGCTGTGGGCCTAGAGTCACATGCAGTCAAGACCAGGTAAGAGCAGCAGATTTCCTTCTCTCAAAGACACTAGTGAAGCAGATGGGTTCACTGGTTTCCTGGTCACCACTACTGAAACTAACTTTTAATTTCAAATGTATTAACTGAATTTAAATTCCAGTAGCTGCTGCAACTGCTTTGAGACCATGGCCTCAGTCCAATTACCCGGACCTTTGGGCGACTGATTCAATGATATTATTAACTATGCCGCTACCTCCCCTTGGTGATCTGCTACAGCTATCGGGAATATAGATCATACCTGGCGGGGGCGGGGGGGGGGGGTTGGGGGGGGAGGGGGGGTGATGGGGTGTGTGTGCAGAGTGCCACAGTACACAATTAAGACTTCCCCTTGCATATTACTACTGCAGGATAGTCAGAATTCATGTCAGCAAGGTGCCAACTGACTTTAAGGTTCAGGTGATGGATAATCAGACCTCTTGTCAAATCCACCCATGTCAAAAAAATGTGCGAAAGCATTTTCCATTGAGAAATGTCTTTTGAAGACTTGTCACTTCTGGGCATGTAAGCATGAGGTCATATAAGGCCATGATATTCAAACAATTCAGTGTTTAGTTGTCATATGGATTGAGCCTTTGTCTTGGTACATGTTCTTCAGAATTGTCTAAATAAGGATTCACAGATAAAACAAAGCCAGAAAGTCAAATTTCCCTTTTGACTGCTGCATAGCTTTGTCAAACATAATGCTGTTTTAATGCTGCTGGCTATTTGTTACTTTATTAAAAATTAACTGGATCATTGCTCCACTAAGCTGCCTGGCTATCATCATTTATGAAGGCAACCCAGTGAATGATAAAAGCTGATTACTGCTATTTTAAAGAAAATAACCATCTATGGAATTACAACAGAAATAACCTCTCTTGCTGTTTATTAAGAAATATCTATCTCATTTCTACATGCTAGTTGTATTTGAAATCTTAAAATAACATTACACTCACACAACAATCCAAAATCAATGTTAGTGGTCCATAAATGATTAGGTAAGTGCTTGAATTTTAGTTTAAATTTTGTTCTGCTCTTTATCCTGGTCTTTAAGCTGAGGACCTTGTAGATGCATTTGTTAGATTCTTATAAATCTCTTTAGTGTCAGGAATTGTCTCTATCAAATTGGAAAATTACACAAATTATTTAAAAATGAGGACAACCAGCAGGGAGGAACCAGGGACTGGATTTGAATTTGTAAGTTTAGGAGTAGGCGGGAGGTCAAAACTGGCAAAATTGGCAGCACATCAGGAAGCTGGTTTTTGTGTTTCACTACATTGTTTTAGGATGTGTGCAAGTAATCTCTACGGAGAGATGGGATGGCACTTAATATATGCTAATTGATCAATTAGATAAATACTGGCATGAGATTCCTACTTTAAGTATGGGTCCATAGATTTTCTGGATCTCTTGGAACTGACTAATGAAAGAGAAGTGAGAACAAGACAACTGATGCCATGTAATGGGGATATGTCCGTATTCAGTATGGTCAGCTGCTTTCTTTCTGCTTATTTGTCCACAGTGCTACATCAAGGTGGAGAAGAGACAGAGAGGTTTGTGCATTCTGATGATCCCTTGAGTAATGCCATCGGGAGTTCCTTGTTCTTGATAGGGCCACCCATGCCAGCAATGTCAGAGGGAGGTACTAGATCAAGTACACTCTACAAAGGCCCCTAAAAATAGGCTTCCCACTTTCTCCTGGGTGGAGAACCAGTCCCTGCAATAAATCTTTGTGACGAAAGAAAGAAAAATTTAAAATTTTGCAATTTGGAATATCAAAGCATTGTCATCTCCTAGATTAGGTCATTGTTCAGATCAAGCATCCAAGATCGAAAATATTTCCTTGACTCATGTGAGGTACTGATGCCTGCTAAGAAATCATTGATTTGTTCGACCAGTGATGGACATTGATCTGGCATTAAAACTTGGCAATGTACAAGATTCAAGCAGAGAAAGATCAATGTCTCAGTTCCAAACAGCTCAGTCAAAAGAAGGAATTAATTCCAAATGCAGCCCATAACCTGTCTGCAAAATCTTCACACACCCAATTCAATTTCAAAATATTGGGATCCAATAAACTCAACTGTGCCAGACTCCTGTGCCTATAAACCATTGAATTTGAGCATTGTCATCACCAGAACCTATTGAGAAATATTACGCTTAAATATATGTGACCTTTTAGAACAAAAACTGGAAGCTTTCTGGCAGAATAATCCAAGGTTGCAAGCCAAGAAGGCAGGATTCCATCAACTCAAGGCTGATGTCCAAATACAAATCCAGAAGATAAACCACAAGTGGTGGGAAGAGAAATCCTGGGAGATTCAACAATAATGCTGACCCAGGTCCTTTCTGAAAACCTTGGGGCTATCTCTACAGCAAGGTCAAATGGACAAAAGTCCCTTCATTCACACGATTATTTTTCTTTTCTTAAGGATGCCAGTGCCATTCATTTTCAATGCTAGTCAGCACATTTTGAACAACTCTTCAGCTGTAAATCCATAGCAGCTGATACTCTTTAAGCTATCCCATCATATTCTGTATTAGGGACAAGAAGGAAAGTCTAGAGAGGCACAATGGTTAACACTGCTGCCTCATAGTGCCAGGGACCAGGGTTCAACTCCGGCCTTGGGTCACTGTCTGTGTGAAGTTTGCACTTTCTCCCCCTATCTCCGGGTGTTTTCTCTGGGTGCTCCGGTTTCCTCTCACAGTCAAAAGATGTGCTTTAGGCTGATTGGCTATAATGAATTGTCCCTTGTGTCAGGAGATTAACAAGGTAAATATATGGGGTTATAGAACATAGAACATAGAACATTACAGCGCAGAACAGGCCCTTCAGCCTTCGATGTTGCGTTGACCATTATAAAAAGCAATGACCCTCCAAACTAAACCATTCCCTTCTCTTTTTTACACCACTTGTAACCGAACTCCACGATGAATATCTCCCATCAACCACCACCCTCTGTCTTCTATCTGCTAGCCAATTCCTAATCCAATTAGCTAAATCACCCTCTATCCCATATATCTGCATTTTCTGCAGAAGCCTTCCATGGGCCACCTTATCGAACGCCTTACTAAAGTCCATATAAACCACATCAACCACCTTACCACCATCCACCTCTTTGGTCACTTTTTCAAAAAACTCAATAAGGTTAGTAAGGCACGACCTACCCTCCACAAAACCATGCTGACTATCCCCAATCAATTCATTTCTCTCTAAATAACTATAAATCCTATCCCTAATAATTCTCTCCAATACTTTGCCCACAACAGAAGTAAGACTCACTGGCCTATAATTCCCTGGAAGGTCTCTCTTCCCCTTCTTGAACAATGGGACCACATTCGCTATACTCCAGTCTTCCGGAACCATACCCGTAACCAACGACGACCTGAAGATCAGAGCCAGAGGCTCTGCAATTGCCTCTCTTGCCTCCCAGAGAATCCTAGGGTAAATCCCGTCCGGCCCAGGGGACTTATCCAACTTCAAACCCTCGAGAATATCTAGCACATCCTCCCTATCTACTTCAATACTTTCCAGTTTGCAACCCTGTACCTCAGTGTTCTCCACAACTACATTTACATCACCCTGCGTGAATACCGAAGAGAAATATTTATTCAGTGCCTCTCCAATCTCTTCAGGCTCCACGCACAACTTCCCACTGCTGTCTATGACTGGCCCTAATCTTGCCCTAACCAATCTTCTACTCTTAACATATCTAAAGAAAGCTTTAGGATTCTCCTTAATCCTATCAGCCAAAGTCTTCTCGTGTCCCCTCTTAGCTCTCCTCAACTCACTCTTTAGCTCCCTCCTGGCTAATCTATAGCTATCCATTGCCTTCAAGCCTCATGCTGATGTAAGCCTCCTTTTTCCTTTTAACCAGCGAATCAACTTTTTTCGTACACCAAGGTTCCCTTACTCGACCATTTCCTCCTTGCCTGACAGGGACATACTTATCAAGGACTCGCAACAGCTGCTCCTTGAATAAGCTCCACATTTCAGATGTTCCCAGTCCCTGTAGTTTCCTAGTCCAATCTACGCACCCTAGTTCTCTCCTTATGGCCTCATAATTTTTATTTTTTTATTTTTTTTTATTATTATTAAGCAACACAGCACGGGAAACAGGCCCTTCGGCCCAACGAGCCTGCGCCGCCGTCATACTATATAGTAGCAAATACATTATCCTATTTTAATATTCCTATATAATAATATATATATTATTCCTAATATGGAAAATTTTCACCATAGGGACAATTTGTTACCCAATCAGCCTAAGAGCGAATTTTTGGGTTGTGGGAGGAAACCGGAGTGCCCGGAGAAAACCCACGCAACCACGGGGAGAACGCGCAAACTCCCGCAGACACCGGCCCAATTCCAAGTGTCTGCACAGCCACATCGATAGTCTCTGAGCTGTCATGGTGCCCTTCAGATGGTCCACATAAAGCCCCATTTACGACATGAGGTACCAGGCAACCCATGAATTACCCTTCCCCCAGCTATAACTACTGCCCCCAGCTTCATGCCTATCTCTATCCATCACTAAGGTGAACGTAACCGAATTGTGGTCACTATCACCAAAATGTTCACCAACTTCCAAGCCTAACACCTGGTCTGGCTCATTGCCCAGCACCAAATCCAATGTAGCCTCACCTCTAGTTGGCCTATCTACATACTGAGTCAAAAAACCTTCCTGCACACTTTGTACGAAAACTGACCCCTCTAACGAGCTAGAGCTATAGCTATTCCAATCAATATTAGTAAAGTTAAAGTCCCCCATAACAATTACCCTATTACTTTCACTCCTGTCCAGGATTGACTTTGCAATCCTTTCCTCTACCTTTCTAGAACTTTTAGGAACTTTTATGGGAAAAGGGCCTGGGTGGGATTGTGATTAGTTCAGACTTGATGAGCCAAATGGTCTCCTTCTTCACTGTAGAGATTCTATGTTTTTATGATTCCAGAATCTTTTGATGAATTATCATTGATGAGAGATTACAAGAAGCAATCAAATCATTGACCAACAACAAAGCCTAAGGGTCTGATGGTAGTTCTCCTGAAGTCCTCAAAGCTGGTGGGCCTATGCTCAAATCAATACTCAATGTACTCATCCCTATGTCGGGCCTCAGAGAGTTGTGTGCACACGGGGCCTAGGGCCCAGAGGACTCCAATTTTGTGTCATAAACAGAGTTCTTATCATTGTCTAGGTTGAACTGCAAGACCTGAAAGACAGGCTTTAAAATAAAATCAAACTGTCAGTCAGATAGTTGTGATTTTTTAAAAAGCCATCCGTTCAGATAAGTTTCACTAACAGTTACTGTGCTGCTGTTTCCAACCTTCAGGTGGTTTAATAGTTCCAACTCTTTTTGAAAAGCCTGCCTGAAGGTCAGCAGCAGCAGTGACAGTTCCTATTTGCAAAAACTGCTCTCTGTTGAAAACCTGGTCAGAAAATGGTTAAGTGAAATCACTGAAAATACTTTTGAGCCGATTGAATTCCATGAGAAGAAGTCATTTAAGGTCAGTCTGGATGGATGCAATGAAGTGGGCTAGATAGCTTTTGTTTTCCAGAGGGTGGAATTATGGCTGGATTTCTGCTTATTCTATCACAAGTGGAAGTTTTCTCTGAATAGGCTTTATGATTCAGAGTGAATCAGTAACCTGTTTTACACCCTACATGATTCCCAAAAATATTTTCCACTGGCTTCAATCTTGTCCTGTTTGTCTAATTACATTCACGTTATCCCATTCTAACTTGGTGCTTTTATGAGTTTTTGAGGTAGTGAAATGGTAAAGTCGTGTTGTAGTGTAGATAATGAAAATATGTTGTAGTGAGAAGCAGAATCTTCAGACTTGCAGATCAAGAAAACACAGATACAATTATGGACTAGTCAGTCTTAATTGTCTGGCCATTTAAAAGTTGGACTGCACTGGAAAATCTGAGGGTTTTCGTGCTTTCACTGACATGAGACCTATGTTGTTTAATTATTCCGCTTTGTTATTTAGGAGCCATTTGATCTTCCTACCCTGTGTGATTACTGATAAAATAGAATCAATTATACCCTTATCTGAAATACTTCTATTTATGTACCCCGGCAGGAGAATGTCCCCTACTCGGGGGTGGCGATGGCCATGTGGTATTATTGTTAGACTATTAATCCAGAAACTCACTAATGCTCTGGGGATCTGGGTTCAAATCTCACCACCTCAGATGAATTTTAATTCAATAAAAAAATTGTAGTATTAAGAATCTATTGATGATCATGAAACCAATTTTGATTGTTAGGAAAAACCCACCTGATTCATTAATGTCCCTCAGGAAAGGAAATCTGCTGTCCTTACCTGGTCTGGCCTATGTGTGACTTGAGAGCCACAACAATATGTTGACTCTCAACTGCCCTTGGGCAAATAGGGATAAGCAATAAATGCTGGCCAGCAGTGATGCTCATGTCCCATGAATGAATTAAAAGAAACTTATTCTACAGAATAGAACATAGAACACAGAACATTACAGCACAGAACAGGCCCTTCGGCCTTCGATGTTGCGCTGACCAATATAAAAAGCAATGCCCCTACAAACTAAACCATTCCCTTCTCTTCCATATACTTATCAACTAACCTCTTAAACGCCACCAAACTTGGCGCATCCACAACTGCTGCAGGCAGGGCATTCCACTCCCGAACCACCCTTTGGGTAAAGAACCTACCTCTGACATCCGTCCTATAACTATCACCCATTAATTTAAAGCTGTGTCCCCTCGTGCTAGCTTTCTCCATCCTAGGAAAAAGGCTATCACTGTCCACCCTATCTAAACCTCTAATCATATTATATGTTTCGATTAGGTCCCCTCTTAGCCGCCTCCTTTCTAACGAAAACAACCTCAAATCCCTCAGCCTCTCTTCATAAGAACTGCCCTCCATACCAGGCAACATCCTGGTAAACCTCCTCTGTACCCTCTCCAATGCCTCCAAATCTTTCTTATAATGTGGCGACCAGAACTGCACACAATACTCCAAGTGCGGCCGCACTAGAGTTTTGTACAGCTGCAACATGATGCTGCGGCTCCTAAATTCAATCCCCCTACCAAAAAAAGCTAAGACTCCATAAGCCTTCTTAACAACTTTATCCACTTGACTGCCTACTTTCAGGGATATATTGACACATACACCAAGATCCTTCTGTTCCTCAACACTATTAAGAGCCCTACCATTAGCCCTATACTCTACACATTTATTGTTCCTGCCAAAGTGCATTACCTCACACTTTTCCACATTAAACTCATTTGCCACCTCTCGGCCCAGCTCTGCAACTTGTCCAAGTCTCTCTGCAAACTATAACACCCCTCTTCACTATCTACCACTCCACCGACTTAGTGTCATCTGCAAATTTACTAATCCATCCTTCAATACCCTCATCCAGATCATTTATAAAAATTACAAACAGCAGGGGCCCCAAACAGACCCCTGAGGCACACCACTTGTCACCGAACTCCACGATGAATATCTCCCATCAACCACCACCCTCTGTCTTCTATCTGCTAGCCAATTCCTACCCAATTAGCTAAATCACCCTCTATCCCATACATCTGCATTTTCTGCAGAAGTCTTCCATGGGCCACCTTATCAAACGCCTTACTAAAGACCATATATACCACATCAACCGCCTTACCCCCATCCACCTCTTTGGTCACTTTTTCAAAAAACTCAATTAGGTTAGTAAGGCACGACCTACCCTTCACAAAACCATGCTGACTATCCCCAATCAATTCATTTCTCTCTAAATAACTATAAATCCTATCCCTAATAATTCTCTCCAATCCTTTGCCCACAACAGAAGTAAGACTCACTGGCCTATAATTCCCTGGAAGGTCTCTCTTCCCCTTCTTGAACAATGGGACCACATTCGCTATCCTCCAGTCCTCCGGAACCACACCAGTAACCAACGACGACCTGAAGATCAGAGCCAGAGGCTCTGCAATCTCCTCTCTTGCCTCCCAGAGAATCATAGGGTAAATCCCATCCGGCCCAGGGGACTTATCCAACTTCAAACCCTCGAGAATATCTAGCACATCCTCCCTATCTACTTCAATTCTTTCCAGTTTGCTACCCTGTACCTCAGTGTTCTCCATAACTACATTTACATCACCCTGCGTGAATACCGAAGAGAAATATTTATTCAGTATCTCTCCAATCTCTTCAGGCTCCACGCACAACTTCCCACTGCTGTCTCTGACTGGCCCTAATCTTGTCCTAACCAATCTTCTATTCTTAACTATTCTTAAGAGAAGGCCTTGTGCAGTTTAAATAGTTTTCATAACACTGGACATCGCAAAGCTTTGCAGTCAATAAACAAGTCAACAAAAAAGTTGTTCGAAGGTCTTTCTCATGCTCAGCAACCAGAAAGTTTTTTTCAAAAATATAATTGCCAGTTAAATTATCAGTAATTGAGAGTGGGAACTGACAGCAGAGCAGTGATTGAAGGAGCAGTAGGTGCAGGGAAGACAGAACTGCTTTGAATCTCCAACACTGGATGTATGTAAATTCTTCCCTTTGTTCTATGATTTCTGGTGATTTGTTTGCCAGGTTGGTTTTTCAGGGCTCAGCATGGTGTTCCTGTCTCCCTCGTGCTGATTGGTTTGTAAGGGCTATCCAGCAATGTACTTCATTTTATATATGAGAAAGGAATGAACAACTTAAAATCTGAGAGTGTACTTTTGAGAGTTTTCTTTAGAAACACTCAATTTATCTTCTCTTAAAGATAAAACCTGCTGAATTGGGGAAACAAGTAAGACAAGACAAAACTGTGCGTTCAGATCTGTGTGCAAATTAATCATTGATCCACCTCCTCCAATCACAGGTTCCATCCCTGCTGCATTTGCCAGTCCTACAGAGATAGAGGACGGGATTTTCCCGCTGTGCTCACCTCAAAACCAAAAAATCCCACCAGAGGTCAACGGACCATTGCATGTTCCAACCACCCTCCCCACCCACTATGATCCTCGTGGCAAGCGGGACCTGAAAATCCCCTCCCAGAATCTCTGATTACAGGAGTAATAAATGTGGGAGAGTGGGAATCCGTGATTGGAGGAGCAGGAACATTTATTCTGGTCATTCCCGTGAGCCACCATGCTGCATGGATTGATTTGTGACAACATCTTCTGGGAAGTTAAAGCGACGAAATGTAAAATGAAAGAACAGGAGAAAGTCTCCGTCATAGAGAGGATTGAGCAGGGCTAGGCAGGTTGTCACTCAGCCTCATGCTGACACAGTTGTCATCTGTATCTGCAACATGAATCATTTCCAGGGAATGGGAACTTTGCTTCTTGTGACACAGGGTTATCTTGAATGAGGTGAGTGAGTGCTCTGTCAGTAAGTCTGGAGAGGGAGGAGAAAGCTTAGGCAAAAACAAGTGAATGGGACCCTCTTCTTTCTTCTCCCCCCACTTTCCTTCCCTCCCTCTCTCCTTCCTACAATCCTCCAATAATGAAACAACATAAACTGCATCATGAAAACTTTCTTTTTTAAACAGAACAGATAGTTGAAAGCCGTGAGGATTTTTTTCAATCTGGGTTGTAAGTTGTTGTGGGGTGAATTGAGATGGCTGCCTCTGTCTTTTACTACAGACAATGCAAAACTCATGAGGCAGATATCTACATATAAAGACGTATTGTTTATTTAAAACAACACACAACAAGCAGCTGCTCAGAGATCACCAAAAGGGTTAAGCAGCTCTGGAATAGAGTGATAGAACCTTTTAGATGAATCTGATGTGTACAGTGAAAATAAATCAATTGTAGATTTTCTTATCGATCATTCCCACCTCACATTACTTCAAAATCAATTACACTTATTGAACATACATTAACAATAATTCCTGACAAGTAATTCAGCCAATCGCATTTTGACATTTGGCCTAATGATATCTTATTCATTCATTTAATGTAGACACTGACTCCCAGTTTGGCTGAATTCACTTCCCTGTTAGTATGAAACTGTGGATGCTCAACATATAGGTCAAAGTGAATATTTCCACTGGCTCATTGCCAAAACTGGACAAACAAATGATCCTGTAACCAGGTACATATCTATTCTATGTCTTGACAATAATTGTTCCTATTCATAAAGCTGCAAAATGTGTTCTCTCTCCAGAAACTTACGAGTGTGAATTCTGCTAACTACCCAGGTCCCAGGCCTTTGGCTCTGAATTCTGCCTTTACCATCATTCCTTGCAGTAACTTACTTCTGGCTAAATGAACAATTCATTCAATACTTAAAATGCATTTAAAATATCAATATATGATTTTTAAAATTAATTCTCTTATTGCATCCACATATGTGTAAATGATTTGTCTCATTAGCTTATTAACTTCGTTTCAAGAATCATTTAACTCTTTGCTGGTAGTGCTGTCGGTACCTTATGTATTCTGTCTCAAACTTTATTAACTAGTTAATTTTGCTCTTAACAAGTATTGAATCTTTCCCACAAATATGAATTTATTATTACTATGCACAATTGATGCAATGTGCAGAATGTGTTAATGAGAAATAAGACTGTCACCTGAATCGATGGGGGCAATTCTTTGGGGGGCACTAGTCCCAGCTGGGATTCCCAATGACCTGTTTAATCAGATGTGGGAATTCCAAATTCCAAATTTTTCCAGATGTCAAAACTGTGGTGAGTCTCTCAGCCCGCTGTGCTTGGTCAGATAAATTTTAATGTAATGTACAGGCTGGAAGCCTGATTCTGTTTCTCTTGGGATGCTCCCACCTCTGCCCCCACCCCGCCCAATGCAGGTGCCAATTCGTCCTGGTCCTGATAATTAGGAACTTGGCATTATGGGTTCCAATGGGGGTGCAAGGGGTAAGTACTTCCTCCAACTGTGCCTATGGGCTCTTCTACCAATACCAAGCTGCAGAGGTATGACTCTCAAGGGGTTTGTGGGGGAGGGGGTCAGGATGGGGCAAAGGCTGTCCCTCAGGATGGGGCTCTCATGACTGGCCTTCCTGTTCTAGGAAATGTGGAAATCACTCTCAGGGTAGTGTTTTCAGGCACCTTCCTCCTAAAAATATTTATTGTCTATATTCTGTAAAACCCTTGAAGTAGCCTGGTCTCATTAAACATCATGCTCACTGAACACCTGGAAGCTTTCAAAATCATAGCAGCATTCTATTTAACAGTAAGGCTTGCCCTTGGTTGGTTTCAGAAGCTTCCGGTGTTACCAGACCTCTTAGAAATGTTTTGATTTACAGATCATTCAATCTCAGTGATGAGATCCCCTTGCTTTCTCTCGTGAGTCCAGGCAGCTTTGGAACTTTTTGAAGTGCTTCGGTGGACAGGAACATTCAATTTCATTTGAGAGATCCTGCTGCTTTCTTTCATAAACCCCAGCTGCTCTGAAACCTTTGTAACCATTGTATTTTCTAAAAAAATTCCATCAGCTTCAGGTTTTTTGTTCTGGTTTTCCAACTTAGATTTATCAAATTAAAAAAAAATGTTTATTTAACAATAAACTTTCAATCAACTACAACCACATCAAAATTTGCAACAATCCTCTTGGAAGCCGTTTGCTCCCATGAAAGTAAACGTTGCTGTGTTTTTAATAGAAATCAGTTATTAAGCTGTCTCAAGACAGTTCAAAATAACAGCAGAGATTATTCAGTAGTTGAAAGGAATGTAAGCTGCTCCGAAAAGAGCAAAGTACCCCAAATCCCAAGGAATTTGTGAAGCTAAAGAAGATTACAAAATATTACTAGCCACTGGAGGACTGAACAATATTGGGGCAAGTGTGGATCAGAGACTGCCTCTTCACCATTAATATATTTCTGAACATCAATGTAAGCACTTCAGAGAAACTACTATGTACAAAAATTTTGAAATCATGCTGTATAATACTAGTAATGAACATTTGGCGCATACAAAATAAATCTATTCACCTTTGTTAATATAATTTCATATAAATATGTTAAGGAGCTCCTTACTAATATTGTGCTGCATAGTTAGCTCATTGAGTGCTCCTGTGTCACACTTTAAAATCAAAATTAATGAGGTTAAGATTTCAAAATTAATAACAAGTACAACACATATTTCTACAGCATGCTTATTGTGGGAGGATATCCAAAGATACTTCACGAAGATTTAACTAGACAAAAATGGATGCTGTTCTTCAAGAAGAGATCAAAGACTTGGGCTGATTTTAACAAAAAAGCTCAAAGTGCCGAACGAGCATGAAAATGGGAGAGGGTCGCATCTATTTTATTAGTGAGCTCCCACACGGTCTCTTATGGGCTTGGTGAAAAAAAATCCCAAATGCAATTTCCACCAGTAGGGGAAATGGATAGAATCTATTCATTGCTGGGAAGCCACTTGCAGACTGCTCGAGGATAAACAAGACTACATAGTGCACTGGGAATCTGGCACGTCTCCACTTCTCCTGTCCTGGACATTGCACCTTCACCCCCTGATCCCACACCTAATCATGGACCCCATCCAATTAACACTCCTGATCACGATCCCCCAGCTGATGATCATCCCTGCCTTTCATCAGCAGATTGCTGTCCCCAATTTCCCCTCTGCCAATCACCACCCCATTCACCCCCCAGATTGTCAACACCCTCGTGATTCCAATGCAGAATATGCAGCTCCCAATGCTATGCCCCCTCCCCCCCTCAGGCCACATTCTCACTTTAGGCCCTGCCATTTCCCTTGGGCCCCAAGTATTGATGTTCTCCAGTGCCTTGTGGGCAGTGCCTGAGTGCCAGTGCCAGACAGGCACAACCAAGATCCCAAGGGGCATTGTCTGCCCCTGATTCCCACCTGGATGGTGCCTTCAATGGTCTCTGGTCTAGCTGACAAGGCCATCATGTTAAGTTCCAATTGGTCAGGGACTGTATGTGATTTTCACTAGTGAGGACCTCCACCAGTGAGGCTGTTAAGGCAAATGAGCCTAGACAATTGCTTTCTGGGCTCACTAATAACATTTAGATTACACAATAAATAATTCAAAGGCTGTTCACGCTGGAAGAACAGGGCCAGTTATATCATGGAATCCCTACAGTGTAGGAAGAGGCCATTTGGCCACTTGAACCTGTACCAACAACAATCACACCCCCAGGCCCTTTGCCCTTAAGCCCATGTATTTACGCTGCCAGTCCCCCTGAGGCTAAGAGGCAATTTAGCATGGCCAATTCATCTAACCTGTACATCTTTGGAGTGTGGGAGGAAACCAGAGCAACTGGAGTGGCAATAGTGCAAACCACTATGCGAGAGGCAAGAAACCGAACATGAAGTTGATTTTACACTTTGCACATGATCGTACAGGCTCACCACATGACCAACATTACAAGCTGATAAGATCAACTGTGGAGTTGAAGGAGCATCTTAAAGAAGGATAGGCTGACAGAGAGAGATAGAAAAGTTTAGGGAGTGAATTTCAAGCTGTGATGTTTGAAGGATTGAAGGCATTTCCATGAAAGGTGAATGGGATACATCAAAACTCAAAGGAAAGCTTGAGTTGGGAGTAGGGTTACTACAGCTGAAGGAGTTACTGCAAAGGCAGAATGATGTAAACATGACATGAGAATTTTAAATTTGAGGCAATCTAAATTTGGGTAGTCATTGCTGGCCAGAAAGCACAATACTGATAGATGAGATTGTCCTGGGATAGAATATGGGCATGAATTTGAATGAGCTGAGGTTTAGAGAGAATGTAGGATAGTGGGCCTGCTAGGTGAGAACTGGAGTAGTTAAGTTTGGAAATGATAACAAAAGAGTTAAGGAGTTTATCATTAGATAGACGAAGTGAGGGTAGAAACAGAATTACTAATTGAAGCTTGGAATCTTGTCTCAGGGTTGAGTAAAAAATGAGTATTCTGAACATAGAAACATAAAGAAAGGAGCAGAAGGAGGCCATTTGGCCCTTCGAGCCTGCTCCACCATTCATCACAATCATGGCTGATTGCCCAACTCAGTAGCTGAATACTGCTTTCTCCCCATAACCTTTGTTCCCATTAACCCAAGTGCTATATCTAGCCACCTTTTGAAATATACTCAATGTTTTAGCATCAACTACTTCCTCTGATAATGAATTCTAAGGCTCATCACTCTTTGAGTGAAGAATGTCTCTTCACCTTCGTCCTAAATGGTCTACCTGAATCTCAGACTTTGGCCTCTGATTCTGAACTCACCCATCTTTGGGAATATCCTCCTTACATCTACTCTGTCTGATCCTGTTAGAATCTTATGAGTTTCTATGAGATCCCCTCATTCGTATGAACTCCAGTAGAAACCTAGTCAATTTCTCATCATACATCATTCCTGCCTTTCCCAGAATCAGCCTGGTAAACCTTTGTTGCACTCCCTTGAGAGCAAGAACATTCTTCCTCAGAAAAGGAGATCAAAACTACACACAATATTCAAGGTGTGGCCTCACCAGAGCTCTGTATAATTGCAACAACACATCCTTGTTCCTGTATTCAAAACCTCTCACAATGAAGACCAATATACCGTTTGTCTTCTTTACTGCCTACTGCACCTGCATGTTTTCCTTCAATGACTGGTGCACAAGGATACCCACGTCCCACTGCACATTCCCCTCTCCCAATTTACAGCAATTCAGGTAGCAATCTGCCTTATTGTTTTTGCTTCCAAACAATGTGATTCAGTCTGAGATTAAAAAGGGGAAGATTGAAAATAGGTAAAGCATAAGAAGCGATGTTAAAGTTAAAGGGAATGGTAATGATGGTATTGAAAGTTAAAAAGCATTGGTTCAGAATAGGTATGAATAGCAGAATTAAGGTCAGTGTTGACTGGAAACAAAATAGCAGAATGTATGTATAAATTAAGACAGGATGAGAAACTTCAGCTATGAAGATAGAATGGAGAAGTTTGGACTGCTTGGAGGGTCAGTGTTCAAAAATCACAAAGCAGATAGAGTAAAACTGTTCCCAACAACTAAAACATCAAAAACTAGAGGGGCACCAATTTGAGGTAATTAGTAAAAGAAGGGAAAGTAATATGAAAAAAAAACTTTTCATCCAGAGAATTGTTGGGGTGTGGAATGCATTGCCTCAGAGTGTGGGAGAGGTAGGTTCAATCAAGGCATTCAAGAGGGAATTAGATGATTATTTAGAAAGAAAGAATCTGCAGGATTGTGGGAGGAGGAAGGAGAATGGCTGTCACTGAAATGCTGATTTGGAGATCTGGTACAGAAACAATCGGCTGAATAGTCTTTTACACTGCAATAATTTTGTGATTCTGCGAGCAGGATTTTGAATGAATCATGTTCACAGTTATAGAAGATATTCTTTGTCATTTGGATTATTCTTTCCCATTTTTGTGGAATTTTGATTAGACAGAGTTAATATGGAGTTATAGGAAAAGCAGACATTAACTTGGGTGATAACAACAGAGTCATTTCAGGATATCAGGGTTTAAGTTGTAATAGTAATTGAAAAGCTGTTGATCTATTTGAAGTGAACCATAATCGTGTCCATCTGGTGGTTGCCATTTCAATTCACCCAGCGTGGTCTCATGCTCACATTGTGTTCCTGGCTTGTTACGACTTTGCAGTGAAGTGCAACCCAAGCTGGAGGAACAATATCTCATCTTCTAAATGGTCACTTTACAGCCTTTGAAACTCAATATTAAGTTCAACAACTTTAGGTCATGAACTCTTCTCCTTCATGTTTAAATGTTTCTGTCCCCAAGGGCCAGTCTATATCTTATTCTCATGTTTTTACTTTCAGATAACACTGGCCTTTATTCTGTTATTCACACATTCTGCTATTTTGCTTTCAACTAACACTGACATTTATTCTGTTACTCACACATTTTGCTACGTTGCTTTCAGCCAACGCTGACCTTTATTCTGCTATTCACATCTACTCTAAAGCAATGTTTTGTTGTTTTCAATACTACCATTACCATCCCGTTTACCTTTTATTCCTTGAAATCTTTTTCATTTAATGTCTCCCAACGTTTAACCTATCCCTTTTCTTTTGCTCCTCTTGTCCCTCCCACATTTTCAACTGCATAGAACCAATCAAATTCCGAAGAGAAGTTATCTTGGATTTGAAACATTAATTCTGTTTCTTTCTCCACGGTTGCTGCTAGATCTGCTTGGGTTTTACTTGCAGTTTTTATTTTACTTATACCAGTATCATTGCAATGATAAGACAAATCAAATATGTAAATCTCAGATCTCTATATTTTTGTTAATGTTACATAGAAAATGGAAAGAATATACAGCACATGGGGCCAGATGGAAAATAGAATATGGAACTCAAGACTAACAGATCAGTCATGGTCTTACTGAATGGCAAAGCAGGCTTGAGGGGGCACATAGCCTATTTCTATATCATATATTCATATAAGAGGCCATTCAGCCCAATTAAGCCATTCAGCTATTTATGCTTCATTTGTGCATCCTTCTTCAATCCTGTATTTCTTTCTCCCTCACATCCTTTTCTAGCTTCCCCTAAAGCGCATTTACACTTTTAGCCTCAGCTACTGAGTGTGGTAGCAGCAATTGAGAGAAAAACAATTCTTCTGTCTTCTCAGTTGGATTTCTTGATGACTATCATATGTTGATTGTCTCTGTCTCTGGATCTGATTTTTCCCACAAGAAAAGTTCTATCGTATAATCTCTCAAAAGTTTGAATAATTTTAAAAACATCTATTACGTCACCTGTCAGTCTTCACTTTTCAAAATGTTTATCATTCCTGTTAGGTACAACTTCATAGTATTATCCTCGTAAGAATGTTTGCACCATTTCCAGGGTCTGGGTTTTCTTTGTGGAACACAGTGAACACAAATCTACACAGCCCTCCAAGCATGATCTAAACAAGGTTCGATACTAGTTTAGCATAAGTTAACTGTTTTTCAATTCAGCCCCTCTAGATATAAACCCTGATGCTTGGTTGGACTTTTATGGCCTTATTTATCACGTCTTCATGTCATTAATCTTAATGAAACTCCAAAATCAATAGAAGACCCATTCTTAATGCCGCTGGGGAAGGTCTTCCCCAACTGTTAATGAAATATTTGATTCTGAAAGGTTAGATTCCTCATGAAGTAAGCAGTTCTGGCCAAGAATGGAGGGTCGGAGATAACAGCAGAAAGGAAGATTTGCATTGTTACTCATTACTCTCCTTCTGTGACATGAACATCTGTTTTTGTTAAATAGTGATTTTTAATCAAAGCAGAAACATGAATTGAACATTGAAAAGCAGAGACTTTTTAAATGAAGACTGAAGGTAATTTGAACTGATAGCTAAAAGATGGCTGCTCCATATTGCGTCACTGTACTTTTCACATTCCAAACCATTGGGATGGAGAGAATATGTCTGCTTGGATCCATCAAAGACAAAGGGTGAAATGCTATGGCATCAGGATTTTCTGGTCCCATTGAAGGATGCTTATTCCAAGGGATGTTGTCTACTTTTTCGTGAACGCCAAATATTTGGCCTGTAGTACCAATGTCTGATGCTGTAGTCGGTCCTTTACATATGCAAAAAAAGGCCCTCAATATAAGATTTGTTTGCATTGAAACAGCTAGAGTCAGTGCTAGTGGCACTAAGGAAAACTAGCTTACAAAAGTTCTAATAGGATCTGGTGTTAAGCTACAACTAAAAACACATGAAAAGAACGTAAGCCATCACCATCCCCAGTAACCACTCCTGTCCAATCTATTGATTGTCTCTGCTTTCTGGTCATCTTTTTTCCACAGCTACTTGAAGACTTCTGTGCCACTGTAGCTGCCCAATCCTAAGTCATGGAATTATTAAGTTTGGCGGTCCTATTCCCTTACTCTCTCCCTGTAGACTGATGAATGGTTTCTCTTCATGCACTTTTTCTGAAAACCACAGTTGAACTTTCCTCAACCATCATCTCAGGTAGTACATCATTTCAGTGAGTGTTCTAAACACTAACTGCAAAAAAAAGGGGTATGATTTATTGGGTACATTAGTTGTTGCCACAAATCCCATAATTGTTGCTAAATATAGCAGGAAGCAAAAAATAAGATTTGCACCAGCGAGATGATAACATAATTAAATCTTGCATTCAGTTTGAAGGTGAGAAGAATGGTTCTAAGATTAATATTTTAAACTTAAATAAATAAATTAATCAAATAATGTAAGGCTGGCAAGACAGAGCTGGTTAAATAGTATAATTCCAGCAATCCAGTGGAATTGCAGATATTTAAGAAGATGTATCACAACATTTGGCAAAAATACATTCCAGTGAGTAAGAAAACCTCTCAAAGAAGGCTGTACTATAGGCTAACTGAGGAAGTGAAAGATAAATTGAAAAACAATCTGTACAATTCTGTTAGAAGATTGGATATAATTTAAAAACTAACAAAGAGTGACTGAAAGTGAAATGAGAGAATGCTAGGAAATGGCTCTGTGAGGACATTATTTTGAATTCTGTTGAGGTGCAATTCAATATATGTAGGTTCCTCCTCCCCCAATGTTGTTCCAATGTCTCTGAAATTCAGAGTGCTCACTCTTACACCATCATCCCAGCCGTGTAGGCAGCTATTCTATCTTTATATTTATAAACTCATTAGCACATGGCACTGGAATGATGAGGGTCTAGTTTCTTAGTTTCTATAATAGCTCTCTAAAAAGGATGTCATTCTTCCTATCACTCATATTATTGACACTGTTGTGTCGCATAGTCTCTGACTGTTTTCTTTTCCCTCAGAATGTTCCACAACCATTCAGTTTCATCCTGGACCCAGAAACCAAGGAGGCACAGTACTATCCTGAAATCACTGTGGGTTCCTGTGGGCTCAGGAATACTTGTCAATTTCCTTACCTATAGAATTTCCTATCACATTTACTTTTCCATATTTCCTGCTTCATCTTTTGCACTGCTGAGTTAATCATGGTATTCTGGACTTGGCCTTGGTTGTACTCTCCCAGAACTGAAAAATGGTTGAAGAGCAATATAAAATCAATGATCTCCTGCATCTACCTGTTGCTCTTTGACCAGCTGGACATTGCAAGTTCCCTCTCTGCCAGCACATTCTTACGCTGCAGAGTGACCACTTTATCTGTGTAGGTCTCAGTCTTGTCAGCAGCAGTGACTTCAGTTCATAGAATCATAGAACCCTACAGTGCAGAAAGAGGCCCTTCGGCCCATTGAGTCTGTATTGATCACAATCTCATCTAGGGCCTACTCCCGCATCCCTACATATTTTACCCACTAATCCTTGTGACGTAAGCATCTCACTAAGGGGCAATTTTAGCATGACCAATCAGCCTAACCCACACATCTTTGGACTATGGGAGGAAAACGGAGCGCCCGGAGGAAAGCCATGCAGACACGAGGGGGATGTGGAAACTTCACACACACAGTGACCTGAGCCGGGAATTGAACCCAGGTCCCTGGGGCTGTGAAGCAGCAGTGCTAACCACTGTGCTACTATGCCACCCAGTTGCTGCTTAAGTTCTGAAATCTGGAATTAAAGATCGTTTAATTTATTGCACCTGTAGTTGTCCAGAACATGAGAAGTGTCCCTGAGTTCTAACATTTCACAGGATGTGCACTCCAAGAGTCTGGGATGGCCTGTTATGCTTCTTTTTATCTGGTTACTTATTAATTAAGAGAAATAAACTTGAGACTTTTACAAGCCAGCTACTCATCAATCAACTCCTTGCCTTTTGCTGATGTCTTATTAACTTAAGCATTGTAACTTGGTTTATTTAATGAAAAATTCTTGAATGTTACTATCCTATTTGTTTTTAATATCTCTCTTGAATGTAATTTTAACTTTATCTCCTCGATCTGATTAACTAATTAATAATATGGTGTTCAAACTCACTTCACTGCTAGCTTACCTGCTAATCGCTACTGTTGATTGACAAATATGAAAATAATGTTCAAGATGCAGTTTTGAGTTTTCAGGATTAATCATTCAGAATTGTTTCCTGTGACTTTCATTTGTCCAAAAATATGTGCACTGAATTTCTATCTCCTGAATGGTTTCTGGATAGAGCCAGAGGATTTTTGATTGTCACCTATGGAGTTGTCCTGGTATTTCTGATTGCAGGGACTGGCATCGGTTAGTGACTATCTCTATGCTGAGTCTAACTCTTCTATGTCACAGCTGAAATAAAATGTTTGATCAGATCTGCTAAATGTTGTACAAGTTTAACAAATATTTCAGTTGAAAGTTATGTCATTTTTATGTGTACTTACTGTCACCAAAATAAAACCTTTGGAACAGGATTAGGAACAGGAACATTTAGAACAGATTTCTCTATTCCTGCAGTATAAACACTAAGATAAACCAATTAATAGGAATACATATTATTATTTGAATGGGTGCAAGTTGAGAGAGATGGATACACAGTGAGATTTTAGTGGCCTTGCGCATCAGTCACGCAGTACTTTAAGCATTAAAGAAAGCAAATGATATGTTGGCCTTTGTAGCAAGAGGATTTGAATATAGGAATAGAGATATTTTACTGTGATTGTACAGGGCATTATTTAGGCCATATTTGCATATTCTGTGCAGTGTTGGTGTCTTTATCTGAGGAGGGATGCCCTTGCTATAGAAGAAGTACAGTGAAAGTTTATCAGGCTGGGATGGCAAGTCTGTCATATGCTTTGGTTAGGATTGTATTCATTGGAGTTTAGAAGAGTGAGAGGGCATCTTAGAGAAACTTATACAATTCAGAAAGAATTTCCCAATGGTGAGGGAGTCCAAAACTAGGTGTCAAAGTTTGAGGATAAAGGGTAAACATTTTAAGACTGAGGTGAGAAGAAATTTCTTCACCCAGAGAATGGTGAATCTGTGGAATTGATGAACAAAAAAAGTAGCTGAAGCCAAAACTTTATATGAGTTCAAGAATAAATTAGTTATAGCTCTTGGGTCTAAAGAGATCAAGGGATATGGGAGAAAGGTGAGATCAGGATATTCATTTTGATGATCAAAATGAATGGCAGAGCAGGCTTGAAATGCTGAAAGGCCTACTCCTGCTTCTTGTTTCTATGTTTCGATAACATGCTTCATCTCGTGATATTTTAACCACAACTATATTTTTATGTTTCGATAACACAAGCACCAATAGGACTCCATTATTTGACAATGTTCAAGCTGCAATTTTGAGTTGGATTAATCATTCAGGACTGTTTCCTGTGACCCTCTTGTTTTTGTATTTTTTCCTCTTCCACCTTTTTCGTTCGGGAAAAAGATACAAAAGTCTGAGGAAACGTAGCAATCGACTCAAGAACAGCTTCTTCTCTGCTGCTGTCAGACTTTTGAATGGAATTATCTTACAGTAAGTTAATCTTTTTCTAATTATGACTATAACACTATATTCTGCACCATCTCTTTTCTTTCTCTATATATGGAATGCTCTGTCTGTATAGAGTGCAAGAAACAATACTTTTCACTATATACTAATACATGCAACAATAATAAATCAAATCAAATTAACAATTCCTTGGTAAAGCAGTTAACCAGAGAAGGTTGAATTGAGATGGAAAAAGTATCTTCAACCAACTGCTAATTATCTAAAAAGAAAGTTCTTCAATAAGTCGTGTATTGCTCATCTATTAGTTCCAAATTATTGAACTGTAATTCCACAAAAGATAGTTTGAGGCTAGCACCACCAATGTAAACAGCCACAAATTAAACTCTCATCAGTTGTACTCAGTCTTGTTTTACTCATCATTTGCAGAATACTGGTCATATTTAATGTTCATCA
Source organism: Sphyrna mokarran (assembly GCA_024679065.1). Lineage (NCBI taxonomy): Eukaryota > Metazoa > Chordata > Chondrichthyes > Carcharhiniformes > Carcharhinidae > Sphyrna > Sphyrna mokarran. The sequence continues at coordinate 55,178,637 of JAGIQG010000006.1, read as the reverse complement.
TGGACTCATGGTTTGCTACATAGTTAAGTACAGTTTGAATCAATGTGCAGCTGAAAGCATTCACCATCAATACAAAATGTGTACTCTGACTGCTGCTTGGGTTGGGTCCAAACTGTAAAAAGTGCTGGTGACTGAAAATTGAATGTGACTCCAATGCGACAGTTGTCATAACATTGTGTTTAATTGGTATAATGATGATAGATGTTCATGTGTATTCCTGGAGTTTTCATATTAATCAAAGTATGATTTTAACTAAATGCACTGACCTGAATGGATTTAATGAAATTTTGCATTTAATCAAATAAAATTTAATTGAGATCAAAACATTAATGTAAAAGTGAAATGCTGAACATATGTTTTACCTACAGATATGAGGTTAGACTTGAAATTTTAAATGTATCAAATTTTCATCCAATCTTCTTTATAAATAGGCACCAACTATTTGTACAGTTAAAATAGCCTCGGTGGGAAAAATCAATCAGCTCAAACTTACTTTTGTGTCAGTTCTATTTTTGCCTGGAGCAGATCGCAAGCTTAAATGATAGGTTAGGATGCAAAAGGATTTCAAGACTATTTTATCACATCCTTCCGGAGTACTTATTGTCTTTGTTTAAGGTTATAAACAGGACTCGACTCAACCAACCTCCCTGACAGTCTGTGCCAGATATTAACCATTCTCTGTGACAGGAGGTACATTCTGATAGCTGTCTCAAATTTATCCATCAAGCACGAGCCTGTACCTTCTTATCCTATTGCCCTTGGAGCTGCAAGTATTGTTTTCATTTCATTTTCTCTTCCTTGTTAAGTAACTTACAGTTGTTCTCAAATTTAAATGACCTCCACACTGTCAACCCAAGCCCAAATTTTAATTGAGGTCAGGAATTGAGCGTGCAGGGTTTGAATTCGATGACAATCTGTCTGTCCCTCCCTCCCTCCCTGCTCTAAAGAATGAGAATGGAGAGATTCTACAACACATTTCTGTTGGTCACATTTGGAAACTCCAATACTGATTCCTACTTAGCAAGTGGGAACGCCTGTAATAGCTTTGGGTCAGGAGTGGACACATAGGAGCTGAGTGTGTGAGGGTGTGTCAAGTTAACGTAGAACATAGAACAATATGGCACAAACAGGCCCTTTGGCCCACAAGTTGCGCTGATCACATCTACCAATCCACAGACCTATCTATAACCCCCTATCCTATTCATTTCCACGTACTCATCCAGAAGTCTTTTAAAAGACCCCAGCAAGTTCGCCTCAACAACCTCCGATGGCAGCCAATTCCATTCACAGTTGTTATCAAAAACATTTGGAACACTCCCAGAAAGTAAATGAAGAAATAGTTTGGGGATTGGGTGGTAGTAGAGGCGAAATCAGTAATGTTCTCAATCAGAGCAGAAGCATAAGACAGGGGTAGATGAGACTCAAGGGTAAAATATTCAATGCTTCCAATTTTCAAGTATGATGTATTGATGTGCAATTATCTTGCAACCAATTCCATTGAGGCAACTAAAAAAAACTATATGTTACCTTCTCATGTCAGGGACTGTAGTGTGCTGCTTACTATCTAAGGTGTTGCTGAGCACCTGCAAGCTCAATAGGAGGCCCAGCAGCATTTGTGGCTAGAGCAATGTATTGCTGGTCTGGGTCTCTTAAAGGTTAAGAGGAACTTAATCCAGCACTAGAAGCTGTGCACCAGTTTCAATAAAGCTTGGCTGGAATGTAAAGGAAAGCAAAAAAAAAAGCCAATAGATACAGCTCCCAGGTTTTTGGATGTGGTGTTGAAGACTTCAGTGTTGGGGTTGAAAAAGGGAGCCAAACACCATGTTGGATTTTGGAAAATCGCCCGAGGTGGGAAGAGAGATGAGAGTTCATCCTGGAATTTCCTGACTCTGAAGTATTTTTATGGAGGCAAGATAGACAGGATGATGACTACCCATTGCAATCATCAAGTAGCTTATTAATATAGTTAGGAGGCTTATGAAAATCAATGATCAGAGGTTGATTCGAACTGTCTAGTTGGCTTGAGGGTCATGTGATGTTCAGAGCATGGAATATGCCTCAGGGGGGTCTCCTAGGTAGGATCATGATCAATTGGATGACCCCCCCACAACTGTCTTTCCTCCATGTAACTACAGCTGTCTGATGAAAGCACTCCTCTCTATAATTTTGGTTTTGTAGCTGTGGCCATTTCATTTTTAAATGTTTGTAAGAAGTGTTGAGAGAGTGCTGCCATCTTGAATGCTTTCTCTCTCTCCTTTCCCTCCACCAGCAGAGTGTTGACTTCTTAGTACTTGAGGTCATCCTATTGGTCCTCCAGTTTTTGGTGTCTGCTTGCTGTCCTTAATTGGACAGTGTGTGTGCTGAGGGGACATGAATTGGCCACGCCTTTGAAAATTATGTTGGTTGACTACTTTCAACATGGTGGATGGAAATTTACATCTACATCACAGCAGGGGCAATGGTGTAATACACCATTCAAATATCCATTGTCCTTGGCAGGACTGGAAAATCTTGTTGGAGGAAGGTGTCATAAACTCTGTCCAGTTGGATGCTCTTGTTAAGGCATGCTGAGGGTAAATGCTGAGCTGCCTAAATCACAAAGGGAAACTTGAAACAGCTGCTGAAATGGTTTTTGCAATTGTATATTCTGAGCAAAGTTCTGTACTCAGAAAATTCTGGGTGAAATCTTGAGCCGGTGTTTGCCATTAATGAGCTTGCCGGCGGGAGCTCAGGGTCTGGAAACTGCAGTTCTCACTAGCAATATTGGATCTTCTCCACCTCTCACTAGCAAATGTGTTTTGCATGCATTTTAATATCATTGACCTCTCCCCCTCACCCATGACATATCTTGATCCTTGCCAAATCTTCAAACTGCGGCAATGTGTCGTCACATTGACTTGGTTCTCAACAGCCCTGGAACTGGCCTTTGGCACACATTGGTACTGCTAGAGGTTGACACCATGTGTCAGCTTGCTCTTTGACATTGATACCAGGATGTCTGGTAGGCTTTCCAATGTACCAAGTATCTCTGTTGGCTGGCCCCATCGATATTGATGAGCTCCTGGCAGTGGAATTCAATTGGAGCTTCGCTCTTTGGGAATAGAGCACATGTTCTATCCTTTTCTTTCAACCTAGCTGTTGTTTAGTTGTGCCTGGTTACTCACCACGTGCTCATCTTTACTTTATACTACCCTGTTCATCGTGTCAGCATCTGAGCTCCTGGCTGTAATTATCAGGTTAAGTGAAGGTATTTTGTCGTCAGAGATTTGTCTTTTCAATTCGTAGTGAGATTTCACTAATTGGATGGATGGCATTTCTTGGGTACATGGAAGTAGAAATGCAAACATTGGGGTTTGATTTGGTATCTCTTGCCAATCAGCAGCAGTCTCAGGTTCTTTGTGGAGAGCCAAAGATGATGGTTTTGGCTGATTGGTACAGAGTGAATTCTCCATGCTGTTACCAATCTGACACACCAGCTAGATGTTAATGGAGTGTTAGGCCTTCTGGTTTTGGTATATCTCCCCATTAACATGGAGGTACTGCAAATATGTGCTCTCTTGCTTCTCTTTGGTCAGTGAGAAGATGGTGAAGACCCTTTCCTTCTATACAGGGCGCTGTTACCACCGGGATGCAATGATTGGTAGTTAGCAATGACCTGTGAGATGTTACCAATGTCACTACTCCCATCTAGAAGGAATCATTTCTATAGAAAATTATGTGATCATGATGGCCACTATCTTTTCCCTGCTGTGTAGATGCAGGTCAATGTAAGAACATAAGGACTAGGAGTAGGGGTAGGCAATTCAGCCCCTCAAGCCTGCTCTACCATTCAATATAATCTCACTCCAGCCTTATCTCTGTCTACCTCCGCATAACTTTTCATCTGTTAAAGTTCTATCTATCTCCTGCTGAAACTTATTTAGTGTTCTGGCATCCCATCACTCTGGGGTAGAGAATTCCAGATTCATGACCCTTTGCATGAAATAATTCTTCCACCATTGTGTTTTTAATCTGCAATCCTTAGCCTAAACCTTTGTCTGGAAGAGGCACCCAGATAGTGACCACCTTCTTAGAGAAATGAAAGTGCCTCACATACTCTTCCTGGATGTGTGGTGGTAGGAAATCTGCTCTCTTAAGACCTGCGCGCAACCTTCTCAAATTTCTCCTCTTCCACAGCTTGCCCTCTCCGCTGCCTTCTCCATTTCCAAATTATGCTGCAGCTCAAGAGAAATTACAAATACAAATCCTATTCCTGAAGCAGGCTTTCAACAGGCAGCAGAGATCTTGTAACTCCTTTCCCGACCTCTTTATCAAGATCCTGCACAACTCCATTGTAAATACAAAATGTTTGTAAAATTCCATCAGTAACACAGTGCTTCTAGTAACACCACACCAGCCAAAGAACGTCAAAAGAACCTCACTGTGGAGTTGGATGGTTAACCATTTCAGTGCCACAATTTGGGTTGGGCATGGGTTCCTCTTCCAGCTTAATGCATTTTCTGCCAGCTCTGCTTAAAGGAGAGCATTAACTGGACCTGCACTATCCAATGTGGAAGATCAACACCTAGTTAAAGTTAGAGGCTTTACATTACAATCCGCCCACTCTGCATGCTTCAGGAACATGTAAGTCATGCCCCTGCTAAGGTCCTTGTAGACAGGGCATACCAGGGGTAGCTAGAAGTATCTTGGTTGACATTACAATCTGTCCACTCTGCATGCATCAGAAACATACAAGTCATGCCCCTGCTAAGGTCCTTGTAGATGCGACATACCAGGGGTGGCTAGAAGTATCTTTGTTGACATTTTTGCAGTATTAGCCTTCTGTAGTGTAAGCATCAGTGGCACAATTTGACACCCATTATCTCCTTGTTGGATCCAAAGAGAATCTTGTAAAAGTCTTAAAAAGTATATGACAAACTTATCAGGACGTGACCAGACTGTTGCCTGCTGTCTGGTTTTGCAGATGGATTTGAGACTGCGGGTGCATGTTCCAGTGACATAATTGAAGCACGACTTCACTTTGTAATTGAGGTCCCTGATACCTTAGGTTGAGGGCACCCATCCCATACCTGATTCAGATAAGGTGGTGAGGTGCGCTAATGCAGTGTAAGAACCTCTGCCCTCCTAATCCCCTCTCTCATTTGCACCATCCGTTTCTGTGAACTGGATTGGTGGCATGATGTGAAAGAATAGAAGGATAGGGTCATAAAGGTTCACAGGACAGCACCTCAAGTAAATTAAGCCACAAAAAAGCAAATAGGTGAGGGTTTTACAACAAAAATATAATAATTAAAATGGGATGGTGAATCTTATAAAACGATTAAGCATATGGTGCGGTTTATAATAAATAATTGTTTTGTCTTTATCTTAAAAAGGAGACACCCTTTTTATAGAAGTTATAAGAGAGATTCATTAAGATGCTGCCTGGTGTGTGGAAATACAATTATCTAGAAAGACTGAAATGCTGGGGCTATTCTATTACAGTAGAGTCCTGTAACAGGACTGGGAAGTTATGCAAAGTTTAGAAACTAAGGACAAGAAATAATTTCAGTCCCTTTCTGAAAGCTTCTCCGTTTGTGCATTCGGTGCACCTCCAGATTTCTTGACAGCTGGAGGTGTGGGAGTGGGAGGAAGTTGAGAATAGGAAGTGAGCATATCACAACAAACAATAATCAGCAAAGCAAATACAACCCTGAACAAATCAATGAAAATAGTTCCAGTTCCTTCCTTTGCAAGGGTATTGTGCAAGTTTAGCATGTGGCCAAAGTTTATTTCTCCTATTTTATACTTCAGAATTACCTGAGGAACTTTGCTTGCCTCAACTTGTCCATGGCTGAAATTCACATCCATGATGTTGTTACCTCTGTGCTCGATTATTCCAATGTCCAGCTTCCCAGGTTCAACACTCCGTTTCCAGACAGCTTCAGTAGAGCTGTGGAGTCACATCCCAGCTTCCTTTGGCTACACATGTAGTTGAGTTTAAAAGAAGTTGGTTACTTTTTTGTGATGGTCTCCTTGGACCACTGAAGGATAGCTTGGGCCAGATTTCTTTTGTGATCATACCCAAAATTAAATGGAAAAAATGGGGCATGATGGTTTATTTATGCAGTGAGCACACATGTACCCCTGTCTGTTCAGTTGATAAATCTGATGAGGCAAAAAAGGGAATCTTGAACAGTTGATGTCTTCTAGTTTAGAGAGTAGATATAGCTGAAAAACAATCATTTTTATTTTGAAAATTATACACGCATAATGTTAAGCAAAAAAAAAAATCAATATATATATAGGAAAACAAATGTAGATCTTTAACCAAGTCTTCCTGATTACATCCAAAGGAAGATTTGATTTAATAAATTATTCTGGTTTGACCAAGCTTGCAGAAATCATATTTCACACACTGTAAGCAGTTTGATCCCCACTGTTACTGATAAATACAGTATATTTTCTAATAAATGAGGTTTTCAATTACACCACAAAGCTTTAGTTAAGTGCATTCTCTGCCAAGAGTGTCTAATTCTACTGTGCTAAATCATTTATAAACCACTTACTGAGCATGTCACAACAAACAATAATCAGCAAAGCAAATAGAACCCTGAACAAATCAATGGAAAATGGTTCCAATTCCTTCCTTCGTAAGGGCATTGTGCAAGCGCAGCATGTGTCCAAAGTTCATTTCACCTATTTTAGATTTCAGAATCATCTGAGAACTTTGCTTGACTGAGCCCTTGCCTCAACTTGTCCACTGCTGAAACTTGCATCCATGATGTTGTTACCTCTGTGCTTGATTATTCCAATGTCTTCCTGGCCAGCTTCCCAGATTCAACACTCTGTAAACATTGAGGCATTCCACGTTGTTGCTGCTCATATCTCAACTTACACCAAATCCCCTTTCTCGCCAATTTACTGTTAAATGATGCCTTGACTCTAAAATTCTCATTTTTGTCTTAAATTTCTTCATGACTTTGCTCCTCCTTATTTCTGTTAACTCCTTCAACTCCATACATTTTGAGATAACTCTTGCCTCTTCATCGTTGTTCCATCATTGTTGGCTGTTCTTCCAGTTGCCAACTGGAAAAACTCTGGAATTCTTCTCTAACCATCTCTGCCTTTCTATCTCTTTTAGAACATAGAACATAGAACATTACAGCGCAGAACAGGCCCTTCGGCCTTCGATGTTGCGCCGACCAATTAGGAACAAGCAGTGACCCTCTAACCTAAACCATTCCCTTTTCATCCATAAACTTATCTACTAACCTCTTAAACGCCACCAAAATTGGCGCATCTACAACTGACGCAGGCAAGGCATTCCATACCCTTACCACCCTCTGGGTAAAGAACCTACCTCTGACATCTGTCCTAAAACCACCACCCCTTAATTTAAAGCTATGTCCCCTCGTGCGAGCTTTCTCCATCCTAGGAAAAAGGCTATCACTGTCCACCCTATCTAAACCTCTAATCATCTTATATGTTTCAATAAGGTCTCCTCTTAGCGCCTTCTTTCTAACGAAAACAACCTCAAATCCCTCAGCCTCTCTTCATAAGACCTGCCCTCCATACCAGGCAACATCTGGTAAACCTCCTCTGTACCCTCTCCAATGCCTCCACATCTTTCTTATAATGTGGGGACCAGAACTGCACACAATACTCCAAGTGCGGCCGCACTAGAGTTTTGTACAGTTGCAACATGACGTTGCGGCTCCGAAATTCAATCCCTCTACCAATAAAAGCCAAGACTCCATATGCCTTGCTAACAACCTTCTCGACCTGACTGCCTACTTTCAGGGATCTATGCACATACACACCAAGATCCCTCTGTTCATCTAGACTACTAAGAATCCTACCATTTGCCCTATACTCTACACATTTATTATTTCTGCCATAGTGCATTACCTCACACTTTTCCACATTAAACTCCATTGCCACCTCTCGGCCCAGCTCTGCAACTTGTCCAAGTCCCTCTGCAAACTATAACACCCCTCTTCACTATCTACCACTCCACCGACTTTAGTGTCATCTGCAAATTTACTAATCCATCCTTCAATACCCTCATCCAGATCATTTAAAAAAATTACAAACAGCAGGGGCCCCAAAACAGACCCCTGAGGTACACCACTTGTCACCGAACTCCACGATGAATATCTCCCATCAACCACCACCCTCTGTCTTCTATCTGCTAGCCAATTCCTAATCCAATTAGCTAAATCACCCTCAATCACATACATCTGCATTTTCTGCAGAAGCCTTCCATGGGCCACCTTATCGAACGCCTTACTAAAGTCCATAGATACCACATCAACTGCCTTACCCCCATCCACCTCTTTGGTCACTTTTTCAAAAAACTCAATAAGGTTAGTAAGGCACGACCTACCCTTCACAAAACCATGCTGACTATCCCCAATCATTCATTTCTCTCTAAATAACTATAAATCCTATCCCTAATAATTCTTTCCAATACTTTGCCCACAACAGAAGTAAGACTCACGGGCCTATAATTCCCCGGAAAGTCTCTCTTCCCCTTCTTGAACAATGGGACCACATTCGCTATCCTCCAGTCTTCCGGCACTATACCCGTAACCAACGACGACCTGAAGATTCTTTTAAAATCTACGTTCTTTAAAATCTACTTCCCTGATTATCTGTCCAAACATTTTCCTATTAGACTCCATATTAATTTTTGCTCTATATGTTCCTGTGAAGTGCATTAGGACATTTTATGATGTTACAATACTATAGAAATACAATGTTGTTTTAATTTGCTGGATTGGGACATTGTTATGCCTTGGTCACATTCCTAGCATAGGAACACTGCTTGAAAAGGCCTTGTATGTGGAAAGATGAGTGGGAACAAAGATGCATCTCCATCCATTTCCAGGTGCTCCGATTTCCTTCCTTTGTGAAAGGAAATCAGAGCAGCTGGAGGAAACCCATGCAGACATGAGGAGAATGCGCAAACTTCACACAGAGAGTGACCCGAGCCGAGAATCAAACACAGGTCCCTGGAGCTGTGAAGCAGCAGTACTAATCACTGTGCTACCATGCCACCATTGAACATCAAAATTTAAAAGTGTTCTTCTGGCAAATATCTAAGGGAGCAATGATTTTTGCCCATTAATTGTTGCATAATTTCCCTCGAATAATCTCAACAAATTGTACTCAACAATAAAAATAAATTACTGCGCTTGCTGGAATCAGAAACCAAAAGAAAATGCTGGAAACTCTTGCAATATCTGAGCATCTGTAAGAAATGAAAAGAGCTGATGTTTCGAGTCCAGATGGCACTGTGTCAAAGCTCATTGAGCAATTGTACTCAGTATTAGTCTCATTATTCAAAATTTAATATCAATGCATTATTTAACACATATGACTTCATTATGAAATGAATACCTCTGGAACTGAATATCAAATTGCAAACATAACTGACGGACAGAAAGAATCAAGTTAACCATTAATACAGATCGCAATTTTAAGATTGACCATAGCCAGCTTTTAAACAAAATTAACTATGTTTAAATAGACGAGATTCAAGAATTATCTGTCCATGGGTAGTTGCAGGACTTAAGACTTGGTCTGAAGACATTGCATTCTCAGGATGCTCATGCCCATTGCTGGCTTCTTCAAACATAATGAAACTAAGTTAAGAAGTTTATAAAATGCTCTCCAGTCTTAACTCCAAGGTTGTTCTTTGTATTGCACCTGTTCCAGATGTAGATTCAGGTATTTGCTTTAAGGAAGCCCTGGAAATCTTGGAAAAATGTAAATAAGGAACAGACATCTGGGGCATTGGTACATGATTTTCATGCAAAGGCGACAGAAAGCATACTTGAATTGTTAGTCTAAATTTGGAATGTGACTCTCAATGGTGATAATTGCCTCCATAGGTAGCTTGCCCACTTGAAAAAAAGTGAATACCAAGAAGCGCCAGGTAAGGGAAAGCAAAGTAATATTTTTCAGATGGGGTGATATTGGGAGAGTTGGGGAAGCACAGTTTCTGATCCTGAGTCTACAGCAATGTTTAAAATTTGGGGAAAAAAAAACTGCCTGTTGGGAACACTTGGCTTCTGCTTTGAACTATTGAATTTTGCAAAGGGGCATAAAATAATTGACATGTCTCTCATTTATATAAGTAGAATAATTAAGATGGCAGCCAAGGACACCTACAAAAGTATCAGACCCAATATCAGTGTGGTTTCCTGCAATGGTTGTAATGAAGTCTAACTTACTAGAACTGAGTATTCAGGAAAACAGTGAAGAGGAATAGAAGGCCTCCAAGTTAGAGAACATGCATTGAATTGTACAGTACTCTGATCAGAGCAAGCCTTGAGTGAACACTGTGTCGAATTTTGAGACCAGGACATAGGACAGACATTAAAACACTGCAGGTAGTGCAGAGAAGAACAATGAGACTAATCTCCACTGTCACAGGTTTCTATACTGTGATGAGGAGATATGAAAGATGTAGATTCCTCTACTTTCAAAGAAGATACCAAGAAAGTGTCATACAGGCAATTAAGATAGAAAAGATGGATCCAGAATATTACTTCAAGTTAAATTGTGACAGAATACAAGGTTCACGCTGGCAACAGATCAAGTTAGGAGTGCTGCGAGGTGGTTCTGTTTCGAGCAAAGAGTGATGTACATGTGCAATTGATTTCTCCATATGGTCATGGGGATAACACCCTACACTCATCTGAGTTGGTCTGTGTTGTGGAGAAGGCAATCAAGCGTTTCCTGATAGTGTGAGCTGCAATGGTGTGAATTCCCTGCGCTGTGTCAGCCTCAGACTTTGTGATGCCAGAGAAAAAAAGCAATAGATCATGTTTTATTTGAAGTGTTTCATAAATGAAGGGGACTATTACCAAAATACTCCTTTGTGCCCTCTACTATTTCCCATATCAATTACGTTTATTGTTCATATGGACATGGTGTAACAAAAAAGTGGTTGAAAGAAATCTGCCAATTAAGGGCATGTCTTTTACGCACTTTAACTGCCAGGCAATTCGTTGCCAAGATTTTTTTTAAAATCACATCTAATGAATTCAGCAGAAATGTAACCCTGGAGAAGACTCACTCATTCCTATAATTGGACTGGATGTTTTCATAACTAGGTGGTAACAAAAGAGACATGTTGTGTCTTTGCTCTTCCTGTTATTTTAGGTTCAAATTTACTCATTGTTGGAGCCTGCAAGGTCACTGTGAAGTTGATAGTAGCATTCTTTCAATATTTGCCACTCATTTATTATCTGGAAATGAAATAATAAATTATCACTTGTTAATCACAGACCTTGAACTTTAAATAAAGCTCTTACTCCCATTTTGCTGCATCTTAAAATAGTTGTTTAGTTTTATTTTGATATCAATGTTGTCTGTTTTTGAATTTCCTCAGGATGATTTATTGACTTTGTGAGTGCAAGCCATTCTCCTTGTTGTTTTCTAACTTGAAGAATTGGTGCTAATGTTCTGGAATCTTGTAATGATCTTAGGCCAGACCCCAAAATTATTGAAGAAATCTGGTTGGGGATCCAAAGTTGACAAAGTTTGAGATATAAGACTCAGCAAGTATCAGTGAATAAAATTACAAGATTTGATGGGGTTTGAACAAACAAAAAATAAATTTTACTATACAAGGAAAGATAAAACAACATAAAATATCTGTCTTATATTCTAACATTCAGGGTTATGATGAGGTGCGTATGAATTAACAGGCAAACTGAACTCAAACACACCATTATACAAAATAAATAACAAATGCGACCAAAACAAATTCCATGTATTTCTTAACAACCACCCACATTGTGAGTCAACCAATCTCAGTGAAATTTTTATCTCTGGCAGAAGGGTTTCCAAACTTTGTCTCCGAAGGTCCTGCTGTGGAATTGTCTCCAAAGTGTCTCCAATACAGATGACAACAACAACCCACCTCATAGGCTTTCAATATCACTTCCATAGATTCATTGCCCGGATTCCTGAATATGCAGTCAATCATCAGCTCACAAATTTTAGCTCTTAGGCTCCGCAAAACTAAACGCTACTGATCCAAATGGTATCTATTTTCAAATGAAGCTCTTCAATTACTGGGGCTTCTTCTTCTGAGGCCTCTTTTTACCTAAAGATTGCTTTCTACGGTTCTTTCTCTTATTTGGAGCTTGTTTCTCTGCTCCTCTCCTTTTCCTTGACTTAACTGTTTCTGTCCTTTGTCTCTGTCCCTTACCTGGGACTTTCTTTTGGCAGCACTCTCTGTTCTCTCTCCCCATTTAGGATCTCCCCCTGTTACCTCTTCTTGTCCCCTGTCTGGGACACTTGCTGGCTATGGACTCCACACTCAGTCACTTGACTTCGGTTTTTGCATCATTTCTTGAGGCATAATGCAATTGGCTCCAAAGATGTAAAAGTGCTGATCTGTGTGTATGTAGTCTACTCCCAATTTGCACATGAGTAAATGTTCCCAGGCCCATTGAGAGTTGAGTTTCTAATCTTAATGCTGAACATCAAGGTAGGTTTTAGTTTCATAACACATTTCACCAGCGTGTTGGGGTGAACGGTCTCCCCTATTTTCAGCCTCTTTGGATTGTGTCAACAAAGATTTCTTTTTCAAGGGGACATATATTTTCTGAATCCAAAAGCATTTAACCATTTAGGCTATGAGCAATAACGAACCAATCAAGCAAGATTTTTTGAGTCAATGAAAGAGAAAATGTATTAGCCACTAAACTTGAAGCCAACATCATACACACATAAATCAGAAATAATGGAAGTTGGAGTACAATAAAAAAGGTTAAAAGAATATATGGTTAAATGTCCTTCGATTGGTTTAGAGGTGTAAATTTCAAATGAATTTTTGGGTGGCCCTATCTATGACAGCTATTGTTTCAATATTCAGGACTTTGCATTTTTAAAGTCTCTTCCTTAGACATTGATGAATTTTGATGGGTCTGCTGAGGGTTTCTTGTTTGTTTTGTCACTATCATCATGGACAGTAGTCTTTCATTTTAAGTAGTCTGTTCTGTCTTGTTTCAAATTACAAAATTTCCAGTAAATTGAAAAGTCATACTTTTGAAAATTAATGGGCATAGTTTAGTGACAAGTGGAACAAGTAGGTCTCACTTCAAATTGAATTTGCCAATGCCATTATCATAACAAGGCATGTTGTCCACTCTTGTAAGAATATTTCAGACATTTTCATCCTAGTAATCCTAATAATTTAAAGAAATAATACACAACAATAGGAAGTAGATTCAGATTTTTTAAAGACACCGCTTCAATTTCTTCATCATTATTATAATCTTTGCCTCAGTGCACTGGTCTTTCAATAAGTTAAATAGCTGACATGCTATGAAACCGCCTTCACAATGATGGAAAACAGTTCCAATTGTTTTTGTCATTCTTCTCTCTATAGAAGATGAACATGCAGCAAGCAATCCATTTAGGTGGGATATTCATTTGGTATACATTTGCTGAAAGGCATGTACTGCCACAGGTACAGAATTGTAATTAGTTATAATTAATTGTCTGGTATAAACATTTGCTTGTCACATGTGTGGGCAGTATAAATGGTAGAGAAGACTGAGGATGAAAAGAACAGATGATAATAATCCCAGTGAGATAGAAAATAGGATAAAATGTTTTTGTGGTCTGACCAAAATGATAACTCTAACATGGGGAGAAAATTTCATACTTTGGATAAACCAGTTGGGACCTTGGAGCCATGAATGTAACATGTGCCAAAAGAACAATTTCACAAAATCTCTCAAGATTTAAGTTTTAAGTAATCTTTTGCTGGTAGATATCCTATCTCACTTTCTTACATTTTTAGTACTTAGGTTAAGATTCATTTTATAATTGTTTTAATTTATTCATCTTAATTCTGCCTTTCACTTTTGGTATCCATGTTTGAATCCAACTCAGACTGAAAGGATGCAATCTTCTTTCACTGTTGGCTATATTAGTTGAATATTACATACCTTTAGGTTGTCTCAATTCAATTCTTTGTGCACAAATGTATTAAAAATGACCATGATTCAGCAGGAACCAAATTGGGAATTTGCTCAAGGAGGCAAAAAGGATGACCATCTTGGCAAGGAATGAACCAGTGTTGACTCAACAAATTTCAATTCATGGTGGAACTGTGGCACAGTTGTTAACATTGTTGCCTCACAGCTATAGGGACCAGGTTCAATTCCGGCTTCGGGGTGACTATCTATGTGAAGTTTGCACATTCTCTTCATGTCTGCTTGGGTTTCCTCTGGGTGCTCCAATGTCCTTCCAAGGTTCAAAGATATGTTAGATTAAGTAACCATGCTAAATTGCTCCTCAGTGTCCCAGGTTATGGGAATTAGTGGGGTAAATACATGGGTGAAATACTCTATTAAAAAGTTGGTGTACACTCAATGGGCTTAATGGCCTGCTTCCTGATTCTAAAAACAAAGGGTTTTCCTATGAGCTTACTCCAGGTTAAATAGTGGTCTTTTACTTGCTGCACGGTGAAAAAATAATTTTGCCTTTATATAGAGTTAAAGTGTGAAAATGTAGATCCAGCTTCAAAGGTTGACCTTGCCTCTAAGTTGATTGGTGTAGTCAGTACTTTCAGCCTGACTATTTCCTCAAATGATGCATATAGATTGTTTCTGCTAACTTCTTTTTAACTTTTTTCTTTGTGTGGGCTATTACCATCTTCCAATATTCCAATATTTGTTTTTTTCTAATGTAGTTTCATTACTTGTAAATATGAGGTGAAATTTTCCTGCTGTTCATGCTGCAATGAACGGAGATTTGGCTGAGTGCCAAATTTTCCATCCTTGCTTCCAGCAATGGCAGGATGTGAATGGCCAGAAAATTCTGGCCATGCTCTTTTGTAGAATTGATCTATTTTCCACATTTAAATAAAGTGTGCATCATTTAACCAGTGTTTGACAGGGTGATGGCGTGCAGTGGTGATCCCGCTGCCTTCATACCTACTACTAACAGAGTCTGAGCGAAAAAATCTTGTGGGTGGCCTTCCTACCCGGAGGCCAATTAAGACCCTTAAGTGATCACTTTACTGTCTCTTTCCACCCCTGCTGGCATTCAAACCAGTGATGTGCACGGGAACACCACCTAGAGAGGCCACCCAGCAAACTCCATTAGATTTACCAGCTGCCTACTAGTAGCAGTTAAACATTCAGGGGCATGGGGCAAAGGGAATAATGACAAAGCTCTCTTTCCCTTACTCACTTCTGCAACGCCACTGTCCAGGACAAGCCCCCACCCCCCACCCCCCGACAACCCCCATCCTGCCCCTCTCACAAGTCCCACTATGGTACCGGCCACAGTTACTGCTCCTGGTGGTGTTACCAGAAATGATGAAATGCCAGTCTTCCAAGTGGCTGGCAGCTCTTGGAGTCAGTACTTCTACTAGGGGTTAATCATATGGGAGGCCTGGTGCTGCCTGGTTAGATGCCTGATTGGAATTAAATAACTTCTGGCCTCTCTGAGAAAAGAAAAGCAGAATTTCCAACACTTCTCTGACTGGTAGATGGGACCCTCTCCACCTGCGTTTAATCCCAGCCATACTTTTTGTAATTTCCTCCATCTCCAAAATTTTCAGAGACTCCTGCACTCCTCTAATTCTGGCCTTTTAAGGATCCCTGATTTTAATTGCTTCATCTGCTTCATTAATTGTTTCATTAATTTGCCTGACGAAGGCTATAATAGCCGAAAGCTTGCGAGTTTACTATCAAATAAATCGGTTGGATTTAAAAATGATATTGTCAGACTTCTTACTGTGTTTAATTGCTTCACCATGTTTTCAGCTGCCAGCGTCCTTCTCTGGTATTCCCTCCCTCAATTCCTGCTCTCAACATCTCTTTCCTCCTTGAGAATGCTTGTTAATACTTACCTCTTTGACCAAGCTTTTAGTCTTCTCCCTTAATATCACTGAATGCAATTTAGCGTTGAGTTCTGCTTTATGTTATTTATTAGTGTAACAGGTAGGCGTACATTCGCACTGCAATGAAGTTACCGTGAAAATCCCCTAGTCGCCATATCCCAGCACCTGTTTAGGGACACCGAAGGAGAATTAAGCATGGCCAATGCACCTAAAAGCACATCTTTCAGACTGTGGGAGTAAACTGGAGCACCCAGAGGAAACCTATGCTGATATGAGGAGAACATGCAAACTCCACACAGGCTGTCATCCAAGCTGGGAATGGAATCTGGGCCCCCGGTACCGTGAGGCAACTGTATTATGTAACTCTTGTGAAGCACCTTGAGATGTTTTATTAGGTTAAAAGTGTCAGGTAGATACAAGTTATTGCTCTCTTTTTCCAATGAATGGACTAAATTCTAGCTGTCTTTTCTCTCTGAGTATTTACAGAATTTTCTGGTTTATGTTTCCATTTTCCACTATTTGCCTGATTTCTTTATGTTAGATCATCATTGTTGCATAAACACCATGGCTTCCCATAACAAGTGATTATTAATAAGATGCTTGAGCAACAGTTTTATTTTGCCTTGGAGATGTGAGAATGGCTTAAATTAGGCTTTGAAACTATCCAAACATTTTTTTGTTTTAAATTCAGAGCATTTGAACTAGTTTAGTATAAAAATTATAACAAACGAGATGCTCCTACCTATTAGGCAGCTTTATGTCATTATATTAAGGTGTAATTTTAACCAGGTGCTGGGAAAGTGGCCGCATGCTTTCACAACCCTCTCAGCATCCTGTCTGAGTTTATATTTCATTGATATTGGTGGGGGATGGGTGGGTTAGGTCCAATAACTTCAGTTTCCCACTGGGTGGTTCAGCTCAAATGATTTTTCCTCATTCAGAGATCAGGAGCTAATAAATTAGAAAACTGACTGCCTGCAAGGAGGAACTCAACTCTCTGGATCTGCCATTCTGCAGTATTGAAAAAGGTTAAGCTTTCATTCACCAGGTACATGCATAAAAGATTCACAAAAATGTTTCCAGTGATGAGAAACTTTAGTGACATAGATTGGAGAGGTTGAGACTGTTCTCCTTGGAGAAAAGAGAACTGAAAGGAGATTTGATAAAAGGATTCAAAATCATGAAGATCTGGATAGAGTAGATCAGGAGAAAATGTTCCCAGTGGTGGAAGGACCAAGAACAAGAGGAGACAGATTTAAGGTAATTGGCCAAAAACTGAGTAGAGATATGAGGAAAATAGGTAGGAATCTGGGAACATAAAAACATAGGAACAATGGAACAGGAGTAGGCCATTCAGCCCATTGAGCCTGCTCTGCCATTCAAATGCATTATCACTGAATATCTACCTTAATGCCATTTTTCCCAGTATCCTCATATCCCGTGATGTCATTAGTATCCAAAAATCTATTGATTTCTGTTGTACATACTCAATGATTGAGCTTCCACAGCACTCTGAGGTAGGTAATTCCAAAGATTTACCACACTCTGAATGCAGAAATCTTTTCCCATCTCAGTTTGAAATGCTTTGCCCCTTATCTGAGACTGCCTCACTGATTCCAGACTCAGCAGCCAGGAAAAACATCCTACCCACATCTACCTTGCTTAAATTTCAATGAGATCGAAACTCCAGAGAATACAGACCAATTTCCATTGTCTGTCATCATAAAATAATCCTGCTATCCTTGGGATTAGTCTGGAATGCACTGCCTGAGAGTGTGGAGCGGGCATGCAGATTCAATTGAGACATTTAAGAGGGAACTGGATTCTCATCTGGAAAAGAAGAATGTGCATGGCTACAGGGAAAAGACTGTATAGTGGCATTGGGTACATTGCCCTTCAGAGGGCCAGCACAGATATGATGGACTGAATGGCTTTCTCTGTGGCATGTGCATTCTGTGATTTTAATGTGGTTGTTAGGACAGTACACTAGAAATAAGCAACCAGATTGTGATATCATTCACAATACTGATTTGACGCCTGCACTTTCAGTCTTGCTGCTCCAGCCATTGCACATGGTGAACTACATTATCTCCATTTTACAAAAGAGATGCTCACAGAAATTGCCACCTGTTCCATTCAGAATGGGGATGAGGATGGAATCACGAATGGCTGTAATGGTTACCTTGGCCCAATTCCAGTTGGAATTTGTGTCCCAATTCTACAAGGCTGGAGCAGGCGAGATCTTTATTGTCTTTATTATCTCACACTTTGTCATCCACTACTGTGAAAAGGACTGAAGGTCTTTATTCCAGGAAAGAAGCAGGTGGAGTGTGGCTTCCCCAGGACAGTGAGCATCACTGTGATGTCAAGTGCCAACAATTACATTCACGTGACTTTGCAGGCAACAGATTAAAATACAGAGAAATACCCACTGGTGCAAAGGCTTCCATACATGAATGTAGAGTGCCACAATACTCAGCATAATATACCGGTGAGCGCTTGGCAGTCCTTTGATTTGATTTGATTACTTTCATTTGGTGTTGGTCCACTTTTCCAACTGAATTTGAGTCACCAGTTGCAGCAGAAGATGGTGGTTAAGTGATCAGAGCTGTTCACAGACTGCTTCATGACCAATGTGTAATCCATGCACACATGGTCAACATACATATAATGAGAGCCATGCTGCCATACAAAACATCCTCAAGAAGATGACTGGGATGCTTAAATAATGCATCCACTGCATAGTTCACTCTGAAGGAGCTTTATTATACTTGCTGGAGTGTGCGTAATGATTTGTTCATCTGCTGTATCCTCCATGGCTTCACCATCATGAGGGCATAGCTTTTGGGATTCGGGGAACAGTTCCAAAAAAAAAGAAGAGGATGAGGAAGTGGAAGAGGTGGCAGCCTGTACATTCTCTCTCTGGCTGTTCGGATGCCTATCTTAGGCTCATTTGGCTGCTGTTCCAATGAACACAATGTCAATTCCCTATTTTACAATTGTTCCACACCTTAACTCTTATCTGCCAGTGACAGACACAATGTCCTTTGGCACAATGGTTAACACTGCTGCCTCACAGGGCCAGGGATCCAGGTTCAATTCCCGGCTTGTGTCACTGCCTGTGTGGAGTTTGCACGTTCTCCCTGTGCATGTTTCCTCCGGGTGCTCTGGTTTCCTCCCACAATCTGAAAGATGTGCTGGTTAAATGCAATGGCCATGCTAAATTCTCCCTCAGTATTCCTGAACAGTGCCAGCGTGTAGAGATTACAGGATTTTGCACATTAATTTTTTTGCAGTGTTAGTGTAAGCCTACTTGTGACAGTAATAAATAAACATCAACTTAACACATAAACTATAATGCTGAAAAAGAAGCCACCACAGAACAACCATTCCAAACATATTCTAGCAAACAAACCATTCAATTTTCTGTACATAAGTCAACAGGTCACCCTTGTGTCTTGTCCCAGTGCTGCCTTCTGATGACCTTTTCTTTTTCCTCTTCCCCATCATCCCTGTTCACACCTGCACATTCTCCAGTACAGCCTTTACCATCCTCACACTCCATCCCTGTAACATCTCTCTTTCCTATGCCACTACTAACTGTCGTCCAGCCCCTAGAGACCACCACAATTACCCTCACCACTTCATTCCTTTTCTCCCCATCGAATCCGCTCTCTGCAAACCAGTCCTCCCCACTCCCATTCCCCACTCCCACCACCAACACCCCATTCCCACACTGGGCATAGAACATCACCTCCTGGCGTTTAGGTGTCCATCTGTTGCTTGAAGATCCACCTTTCTGGAAGCTGCTGCGGTAAGAAGATCCATGGACTGATGCTCCACCCACTGCTGTGTTCCAGGGTCCAGTTTGGAGGCCTCTATCTTTCATCCTGAAATCCGGAGGCTGCCCCAGGCCTCCTTACATATAGGTCCTGATATCCTCACAGCATCCTGCTGCAGATGTGCTGGCCGCACGGATAATCAGGCAGCAGGGAGGGAGGAATTCAATTCTGGCCAGACCTTCAATTGCATCCTGTTATTGACCTTTGGTGAAATTGTGACTTGGCATGAGGAGCACATATTCCTGTGGTCATTCAGTGCTGCCAGGAAATGATTTTTATGCCTCCCATTAAATTGCCGTCCCTCCAACTGGCATTGAAATCACCATGGGGAGGACTGGAAAATTCTGCATTGTCTCAGGACAAAAGCTGTATTCCAGCCTAAAAGGTGTTAATTACACTAATCCTCAAACACCATCAGGAGGCATAGAATCATATGATGCAGAAGGAGGCCATTTGGCCCATCAAGTATGCACTGACCACAATCTCATCAGACCCAATTTCCATAACCCCATGTATTTATCCTAGCTGGTGTATGTGACACTAAGGGCATTTAGCATGGTCAATCCACCTAAGTCACATATTTTGGAGAGTGGAAGGAAACCGGAGCACCCGGAGGAAACTCACACAGATATGGGAAGAACATTCAGCAGTGGTTCCTACCATTGCAAGGCTGGAAAATCTTGGTCAATAAATCAGGACTTGTTATTATCTATGTAAGAAGACAGTGGTAAAGAAACCACAGTCGTGAGGAGTCACATGATGGAATAGCCAGGTTTGACCTTCTGAATCTTTAAATTTTTAATGCTATCTGCAGAAAAAGAAACACAGAAAAGGCAGTAATGCCTAGCTCACCTCAACTCCACAAAGCCTGGCCTGCACAATGGAAGATGATCTAATTGGACACCAACTCACATAAAGACTGACTTTTCACTGGCTAAAAAAAACTTCCAGAAAGCAACCTCATCCCTTTCCAAGGATTCCTGCAAACCGCTTCTCCCTCAGTTGTTGAAATCCCTTAACCGACGCTTTGACTAAAGAAAACCTTATCAGGCCTGCAGCCTCGATCTTCAGGTTACATCAGATGTGAATGTGAGTGAAGAGGCATTCATTTTTGGGTGATTTTAAAAATAAACAATCACCTTTTCAAAGCGAATTGCTGAACATTTGCTGATGTACAATTTCCTGCCTACACATTAATGGGGCTAATACAGACACAGGCAGGAGTTGTCAGGAGTCTTCTTTCAACCTGGCTGTGCACACCAGGATGATTCATGGCTGATTGAGAGTGTAGGTGAGTGAAGTGGCTATGGTGCACTAGTTCATTTGTAATGGTACGGCATTTGAAGATGCATTCACTAACCTTTTCCATTGCCATGAGGCCTTTGAACTTCTTGCAGCACAACCCACAGGTTATCAGTGTTCATATCGATTGTGATGATAACTAGTCAACTACACTCTCTGTGCTGAATTTTACTAGCTGGTAACAGGCTGGCAACATGGAGAGTGAAGGCATTGTGAGGGGAGCCTGACACCTTCTTGTTGCCAAGGCATATTGCCAGCTGTATGGCTGCCCTCTGGGAACCATATAATTGCCTAAATACGGGTTACTTTCCATCACCATGGAGATTTTACCATGTTGGGGGAGATTGCAGGTTAAACTGGTAGACTCCCAGTGGGTTACCAGGAGATGGGTGGGAACCATCATTAATGGCCACTTCATGGTGAACAGAAGGAGACTCCTGTCAGCTAAGGCTGCCACTGGTCACCGGGACTTACCTGCTCCATATTTTTGAAAAGTGCTTAGCATGTCTTTGAGAACATATCAGTATGGCCGTGGCCTCATTCTTATCCTGCAACTTCTGCTGATAGTGCTGCTGCTCTGAGGCTGCTAAGCTGCAGGCTCCCTGACTGGGCAGACTGTTCTTGCCATTCTCAGTTGGACAGTGATACCTGCGACAGTTTGTTAATTAGATGGAGGTGGCAAAAATACTTCTCCCTGGGTTCCTGCTGCTCACCAGCATGGAATTGGCTCATGCTTCCAGTCCTGCCAGCTGAACCTTTTAGCTTCTGACAAAATTCAGCTGTAGACATTTGCCCTGAGGGTTTTCCTGGCCCACCATGGACAGAGGACTTTGCACTTCTGGTCTATGCCCAAGTCCTCCAATACTGCTTTACAGAGCTTGGGGGCCACTCTCTCCCCAGTTGGGCCATGGTCCCTCTTCTTGCAAGTCACATGGTCTTTCTTAGTCACTTCTGGTACTTGTTTTTGCCATAATTCTCTTCCCCTTTAATAGGTGCAGACTGATCCAAAGTAGTGCAGGTTAGCTTTGGGTGCTACAACCTTGTCTGAAATTGTTCTTCTGATGAGACATGTAGCCATTCAACTTGGGCCTTGTTCTGAGGCATACAGCTACTCAGTCACACACCAGACTGATGCTGTTGCAATTTAATTAGCTGGCAGCTGAAGTTGCTGTGTTACCTACATTGCAACAAACAGGCATGGGTTAATTGCACATAGTGATTTCTCAGCTCTATTTTCAGGCCTTATCCATTTTTTTCCTCTGCCTGCTTAATGATGCACTCTAGAGTAAGATTTGCTGCCTGACCAAATAATCTTGGTCTTAAATTAACTTGTAATGCATTGCAATGAGAAGTAAAAGGAAACTGATTTAATAGAAATTCTGGTGTCTTTTAAGCTAGTACATCTGTAAGTGGCATAGAAAGCTATGAGAATCAACAGTTAATTTAATCATTGTAAAAGTACAAAGATAAGTGGTCATGCATATAGGCATTAGGAAATATCCAGCAAGCATTTTACCTTGAATTGTCTGCCCTTGGAGACTGGTAATGTGTAAGTAAATGCAGATTTCTGTTATGCCTGGTGCCATCATTTTAAGTGATTACTGCGAACAACAAAATCCTTACATGATTGGTGTTTATCAGATAGTATCAAGCAAGCACACCAGCTAGTCTTTCAGTTAATAACAACTCCAGTCTCTAGCAATATCCTGACTTCTTTTGATTTATCCTCCTGCTGTTGACCAGAATACTCACAACACATGCGAGTCAATATCTTTTCCCAAAGGTAGGAGAGTTTAAAACCAGAGGGCATGGGTTTAAGGTGAGAGGGGAGAGACACAAAAATATCCAGAGGGGCAATTCGTTCACACAGAAGGTGGTGAATGTTTGGAACTAATTGCCAGTGGTAGTAGTAGAGGTGGGTATAATTTTATCTTTTAAAAAGATTTTAGACAGTTACATGGGTAAGATGGATACAGAGAGATATGGGCTAAATGCAGGCAACTGGGACTAACTTAGGGGTTTAAAAAAAAAGGGCGGCATGGACAAGTTGGGCCGAAGGGCCTGTTTCCATACTTAAACTTCTATGACTCTGACAAGGATATTGGGGGCTATATATCATATGAATTGTTACCAAGTATTATTGATCTTGCTGGCAAATAATTATGGAGATTTTTTCAGTGCGTCTCCTATAAATGTGGCATATATCACATTTCCTCCAAAGTAATGGATGCGGAGCAGAAACAACAACAATGTATATTTATATAGCACCCTTAATGTCCCAAGTCTAAAACTGAAAAACAAAATACGATACGAGCCACATAAGGAGTTTATTAGGCAAGATGATAAACAGCTTAGTCACAGAGGTATGTTTGAAGAAATGTTAGGAGAGAGGAAAGCTAGCTAGAGAACTGAAGGGTAGGAGTTCCAGAGCCTGGGGCCTAGGCAACTGAAGATACAACCACCAACAGTGGTACAATTATGATTGGGAATGTACAAAAGAACAGTTTTGGAGGAGCATTGACACCTCAGAGCGTTGTAGGAAAAAGGATTTTACAGGGAGGCTGCCGGAAGGAGGTGATTTAAAACAAGGATGAGAATTTTAATGTCAGGATATTGTTTGACTGGAAGTGGATGTGTGTCAGTGAGCACGGAGATGATAGGGGAATGGGACTTAATGCAATTTAAGACAGAGGGTGCAGATGATTAGATGACATCAAGTTTATGGAAGAGGGAAAGTGGGAGATCAGCCAGGTATGTATTGGAATAATCAAATATAGAGATAATGAGGCATTGATAAGGATTTCTACAACATACATGCTGTGCTTGGTTTGGCCTCCTCAACACTAGAGGGATTAAATGCAGACTGGATGATTACTTTGTGGGATACTTTTGTTCAGTTTGCAAGCATGACCCTGACCTCCCTATCACTTGCCATTTCAACTCAACTCATGTTCACATTTCCATCCTTGGCCTACTGTAGTCTTCCAGTGAAGCCCAAAGCAAACTGGAGGAATGCCATTTCATCTTCTGATTCGGCACTTCATGGTTTTCTGAATTAACATAAAGTTCAACATCTTTAGACCATCAACTCTGTCTTCCATTTGACCAATATTTTCTTTCCTCCTCCCCCGACATGGACAGAACGCAGCTTGCTTTTATGTTTTCCTTTCAGAGAGCACTGACTTTTGTTCTGCCATTAACACATCCAAGTATCTGACATTCTGCCACTATTAACACCTGCTTTAGTCTTCAATACACTATCATTACTATTCCCTTTGTCCTATATCCAAAAAAATCTTTGTTAAAATTTACCTAAACTCCTATTTAACCCTGACCTTCTATTTTGCTCTCTTCAACAGTATAAAACCTATCATGTTTCTCTTTAGTTCTTAAGAAGAGTTATATAGACTTGAAACATTAAGGCTAGAATTTTATTTTATTTTCCACCCACCATGGGAATTGGAATGGGTGGGAGGCGGACAGTGGGAAAGTCCATTGACCTTGGGCAGAGTTTTGATAATGAGCCAGGCTGTAAAATCTTGCCCTAACTCTATTTCTCTCTGCCAGGCCTGCTGAATTTTACCAGCATTTTCTGTTTTTATTTCAGGTACTTTGCTTTCCTAAAAGCTTTAACGTTTTGGCTTTGCTGTGCTGGTGTTATCTGATGGTCGGTTCAACACATGCTGAGTTTTGAGAAGGATTCATGAAGTATTGCTGATAGTTCTTGGATTGAATGAAGTGTATACTTGTCTGAAATGGTTATTTTGTTGACTGCCTTCAAGTTGCTGCATATTCCCAGTTTGCCTCTTTTGCATTGCACAATGACGAGGTTTGATATGCAAGGCAAAGTGCTCATTTTTAATAATTATTTCGCGGGCCAGCATTTATTCTCATCTCTAATCAATCTTGAAAAGATGATGGTGAGTTGTCTTCTTGAGCTGCTGCAGTCCTTGAGGTAAATGTACACCAACAGTGCTGTTAGAAAGTGAGTTTCAAAATTTTGACTCAATGACAGTGAAGGAAGGGTAATATATTTTCAAGTCAAGATGGTGAATGACTTGGAGGAGTGGTGGTGTTCCCATGTATCCGCTGCTCTTGACCATCTTGGTGGTAGACGTCATGGATTGGAAGATATTGTTGAAGGAATCTTGTGAGTTGCAGCAATGCATCATGTAAATTATATACATTGCTGTCAGTGTCCATCGATTGTAGGGGGAATGCCGATCCAGTGGGCTGCTTTGTTTTGATTGACTGTTTAATAGTTACACCCAGGATGTCGATAGTGGGGGATTTAGCAATGGTTATGCCATTGAATGTCAATAGGAGATGGAAATTCTCTCTTGTTGGAGGCGGTCATTGCCAGACACTTAGTGATATGTCTATTATTTGTCACTTATCATCCCAAACCTGAATGTTTTCCAAGTCTTGCTGCACATGGACATGGCCTGCACATGGAATCACAAAGGTGCTAAACATTGTGCAATCATCAAGAAACATCCCCACTTCTGACCCTAAGTAAGTTTATTTATTAGTGTCACAAGTGTGCTCACACTAACACTGCAATGAAGTTCCTGTGAAAATTTCCTTGTTGCCACACTCCGGCATCAGTTCGGGTATATTGAAGGAGAATTTAGCATGGCCAATGTACTGAACCAGCACATCTTTCAGACTGCAAGAGAAACCAGAGAACCCAGAGGAAAACCATGCAGACATGGAGAGAACATGCAGACTCTGTACAGACAGTGGTGATGTGAGACAACAGTGCTAACGACTGTGCCACTGTGTCACTCGATAATGGAGAAAGAATCATTAGTGAAGCAGATGAAAGTGGTTGAGCCTAGGAACCTTGAGGAGCTCTTATAGTGATGTCCCAGACAGAGGATTGACCTCCAACAGCCGCAACCATCTTCCTTTACACAATACGTGAGTCCAATTAGTGGAGAGTTTTCCCCTGATTCCATTGACTCCAGTTTTGCTAGGGTTCATTGATCCCATGCTCAGTCAAATGCAGTGTTGATGTCAAAGGTAATCATTCTCATCTTATCTCTCGAATCAGCTTTTTATCCATGTTCAGAACCCAAACTTGGTTTCAGCGAGCAATTTATAACTGAGTGGGGGTTGGTTTAACTCAGTGGCTAGACAGCTGGTTTGTAACGCAGGACAATGCAACAGCTTGGGTTCAGTTTCTGTATCGGTTGAGATTATTCATGAAGGTCTGCCTTCTCAACTTTGCCCTTTGCCTGAGGTGTGGTGATCCTCAGGTTAAATCACCACCAGTCCATTCTTCCCCTTCAAAGGGCAGAGCATCATTTGGGACTTTGGCGACTTTACCTATAGCTGTGCAAGTGCCACTTGATCGCACTGTCGATGGTCCCTGTGATACTTAGCCTCAGATTAGAATTAGCAACCTTCTCAAATTTTCTTAAGTTAGCAGAATTGATGGGTCAATAAGAGGAGCATGATCAGACCCTGAACCTCCCAAACCTGGTAAATAAGGGAGGTTACTGTTATATATAGTCATGTTAGAGTGTGTTCTGGTGAAGTCTTCAAGTCTGAAGCCAAGTTTGTCAAACAGGATAACCATCATAAACCTTCTGTCTTTAGATACATAAAATGTGAACCTGCCTAGGGTCTAACTGTAACTTTGATTGTTCCCAAAACCAGAAGAGAAAAATCATTTTTGCTTGAAAAATGTCTGTCACATGAATGAGAGAAAGTTTCGAAAAATAATGATGGTAGAATCTGTCACTCAGTAGAGATATTTTTGAACCAACATTGATGAGGAGCATCACTGAGCTGCCTGCAAACCCAACAGAGAAATCCTTAAATTCCTTGATGGTGTACACATACTCACTCTCAGTGTGTGACTCTCCCATATTTCAAATTATTGAAGTCCTTTTTCTTCAACTTGCATTTCTTTGCAAAGTGATTCTGTCTTAAACCGGAATTTCACATTTTCCTTGAGTTGGCATTAGGAACTGCCGGATGCCTCCACAATCCGCACACATTTGATTGCATCCCTATGCTATGGGACACATATTAATAAGCCTGCCCATATATTGATAAGCCTGCCTTTATATTTTGCGTGTCTCTTTGCCCATAACTCTTGCACTTGACCCAGTTGAGCAAGCTTTGTCTGCAACCCCGAGACAGAGGATACATTTTTGTGTAATCTCTTCAAATCAAAAATGGCAGATTCAATTTGTATTGCCAAAGTTGTGGTTTTTCCCAAGATTGAATCATTCTCCTCCAGGAAGAGACATTCACTAATTCATGGCAGTGAAGTCTTTTCAATTCATTGGTAACAACTTAGTTTGTGAATGTGTCAAATTTACATGTAGAAACCAACTTCCACACTGCGGCCACAGGGCTCACCATTTCCCTAGTATCTCTAGCAGAATGTATATCATTCAGCCATCATACTTTTCTTTGGCCAGATGTATTTTTTGAAAACACTTACCATCATGTTAAACATAAAATTTTCTTCTGTGAGCTGCTCAAATATTCACTGATCTTCTGCTCTGAGAAACTGTACGAGCATTGCCTTCTTGTGGGTTACTGCTACAACCAGACTGTCAATACTCATTTGAATCTTGAAATGCATCGATCCCACGGCATGAATAGATCACTGAGTGAAAAAAGGAGAGACGGTGGAACTGCAAGGCAACTATTCTCCTCTTTCATCGGTGATTGCTATGTATTGTGCCGCAGAAATATGTTGAGATCATAACAGATGGATGCTTTTAAAATATCTTTAGCCTGTTACTTGACAGTTGATGTATTAACGGGATGGGAAGATTACAGAATGGAACCCTGACTCAAAGGTATAACTTTAATCTTTTTTAATAAGACATAGAGGAACAAAGTCACAAATTTGTTAGTCTTATAAAAATAAAAAAATTATTAAATATGAAAAAATTGTATTATGATACAATATTTTGCCTTAGTTTAACAACTATATGCAGGTTTTAAAAGTAATATGTGTTACAAAGAACATCTTAAGCTACGATGGTTTTATTAACATAAAGTCCCTTTTAAGTACATAAGGTGACTGTGGTCAAATACATGCACTCCTTTCTGAACCCAGGTTAGTGTCTGTGGATTTCTCCTCAGAATCCCCTCGATGATTGTCACATGAGAGTTTCCAAATGCCAGTATCAAAAATACACTTTAAAATCTTAGTTTAAAATAATGCTTTCCATTAGCAGTTTGTGTTCTGAAACCCAGTTCACATTTTCCAAATGACTTTTTAAATCAGAGCTTTCTATTTTTAACAGCAGACCCTGCCCAGGATTTGCAGCAACTCCTTTTAGGATTTCTTTGTATTGACTGCTGTACAAACCGTTCACAATTGCTTTAGTTTTAGAGTAATAGAGGTTTACAGCATGGAAACTAGCCCTTAGGCCCAACTTGTCCTTGCTCCCATTTTTTTTAACTGCTAAGCTCGCCCTAGTTGCCCACTCTTGGCAAGATGTAGACTTGGACATGTCCTCTACTAGTCCCCCTGAAGTCAATGATTATCTCTTTCATTTTACTAACATTGAGAGAGAGATTATTGTTTTTGTACCATTTCCTCAGATTCTCTACCTCTTCCCTGCACATCATCTCATCATTGTTTGAGATCAACCCACTACTGTGGTGTCATCAGCAAACTTGAAAATGGAGTTGGAGCAGAATTTGGCTACACAGTGCTATGTGTATAAAGAGTGTAGTAAGAGACTGAAGACACAGCCTTGCAGGGCACCTGTGTTGAGGATAATCATTTAATTTTAGTTTTCTTTTTCAGTAACCATACCCAGGTTTGGCTAGCAGTACGTAGAACAGAAATAAATTAACAGACACACACAATTAAACATCAAATAACTAAACAATTGGAAACTCCAATGAGGTGGAGCTGGGTATGGTCTGTATGATGGCACACTGGCACAGTGGTTATACTGCTGCCTCACAATGTCAGAGAGCCGGATTCAGTTCCAGCCTCGGGTCACTGTTCATATGGAGTTTGCATGTTCTCCACATCTGTGTGCGTTTACTCTAGGTCTCTGTTGTCCTCCAACAAAAATGTGTGGGTTAGATTGACTGGCCATGCTAAATTAGTGTCAAGGAAATTAGAATGGTAAATACATGAGCTGACAGGGATAGAGCTTGGGTGGGATTGTTGTTGATGGAGAATTGATGAATCAAATAGCCTCCTTTTGTATTGTAAGGATTCTAGATTCTATGAACAGCTAATATAGATAAGGGTTGGATGCTGTCACTAAGGAATATGTTGAGACAAAATCAAAGCGGGCCAAGGAGGGATCTTTGTGACACAATAAAGGTAGTGGTGCAGGAGCAGGAAGAGAAGCATTTGTAAGTTATTCTCTGTCAGCGATTAGATAAATATGAATAGAAAAATGGGAGAACAGTCTTACCTAGCTAATCAAAGGTCAAGGGACATTGGCGGTATGGTCAACCTGTCAAAGGTTGCAGAGAGGTCAAGAAGAAGAAGGAAAGTTTGCACTTAGAGCAGAAACAGCTGTGAAGAAAGCCAGTAAAACATATGGCCTGAGGGTTCTACGATCAATAAAGTGAATGAAAACATAGACACAAGGAAATAATAGTGTCTTTACGAGGAAAGCACTACAGAATATTCTTTGCCATTTATTGATGATTTCAGAATTGATATCTTCAGTAAAAAATAATTTGAGAACATCATAAGAAGTGGTCAGTTTAATTTATTAGATCAAACTAGGGACAATGTGCAGAATTATACAGTGATGGACGATCATCAAAAGTAAAAATTTATTGCATGGATGTATTATTTCAATGTATTACAGCAAGTGTGGAATACTTAAGTGAATTCCTCTTGAGAGAATGATAGTGCTATAGACTGGTCTGAACAATGAAAGTGGAGGAAACATCAAGTACAGTATTTAATACTTTCTCATTATGTTTCACTTTTGATATTTTATCATTTTATGCTAATATTTATGACTCACAGCATAGCTTTTAATTGTAAAGCTTATTTGCAACTCCAATTTTCCATATTTCACGCCCATATTCATATTTTATTGTTGTGCTCCTGAATTCATACATTGTATTCATTCTATTTAATGTACCGGCACCTCCTCTGCATACAGTGGGTGTTAAGGACAATGTAGTCCATCTTTAACAATAGCTTGTTTGGCATGGTAAAAGAGTGAACCATTTCTCCTCCTATTGAGTAATTGGTTATGTGAGCCAAAATACAAAACGCATCTGTCCTTTATGAGAGAATTTATCACTTTTGTGCTTATGGCTTTCTGTTGACAAAAAGCTTTGTGCAACTAAAATTAAAAAGCGTGGATGCTGGAAATCTGAAATAAAAAAATGCCTTATGTATGGATAAGGCTAGGCTGAGCCTGGGTAAAGGGAACAGAATTACTACCCTTGTTATTGCAGTGAAGCTATTGGTGCCCAAACCCCCAGTAGAGTTAAAATCTGAATGATAGCTATTAGATTTTTACTCTGAAAGTGTTTAGGGGTTTGGGATGGTGATTGAGGCTAGAATCTGAGAGGCCTCGGGAGAAGAATCTGGGGGGAAGGGTACACTTTGGCTGTCCTCTCCACCCATCCCACGCAAGAACACATGCTGGGTTGGCCACTAAGTGTAGGCCTCCAATGGTAGGCACCATTGTTTAATCCAGGTGATGGTAAGATGAAGCCCTTAACTGAACAATAATTGTGAGCTATCCGCAACAAACTACCCAGCCTTCAGGAGAACACGACGCCACACGACCCTGCCACAATAATCTCTGCAAGACATGCTGAATCATCAGCATGGACACCATCATCTCAAAGAACAAAGAACAATACAGCATAGGAAACAGGCCCTTCGGCCCTTCAAGCCTGCACTGCTCATTGGTCCAACTAGACCATTCGTTTGTATCCCTCCATTCCCAATCTGTTCATGTGACTATCCAGATAAGTCTTAAATGTATCCAACATGTCCACCTCCAGCACCCTGCTTGACAGTGCATTCCATGCTTCCACTACCCTCTTCGTAAAATACGTCCCTCTGATATCTGAGTTAAACCTCGCCCCCCTCACCTTGAACCTCTGACCCCTCGTGTTTGTCACCTCCAACGTGGGAAAAAGCTTCCCACTGTTCACCCTATCATTGCCCTTCATTATTTTATATACCTCTATTAGGTCTCCCCTCATTCTCTGTCTTTCCGGGGAGAACAACCCCAGCCTACCCAATCTCTCCTTTTAGCCAAGACCCTCCATATCGGGCAACATCCTGGTAGATCTTCTCTGCACTCCCTCCAAAGCCTCCACGTTCTTCTGTAGTGTGGCGACCAGAACTGGACACAGTACTCTAAATGTGGTCTAACCAACATTCTATACAGCTACAACATCAGACGCCAATTTTTATACTCTATGCCCCATTCTATAAAGGCAAGCATGCCATATACTTTCTTCATCACCTTCTCCACATGTGATGGCACCATCAAGGATCTGTGGACTTGCACACCCAGGTCCCTCTGTGTGTCTATACTCTTGATGGCCCTGTCATTTATTGTACAGCTCCCCCTTACATTAGTTCTACCAAAATGCATCACTTCGCATTTATTTGGACTGCAATCCATCTGCCATTTCTTCAACCAATTTTCCAACCTATCTATATCCTGCTGTATTCTCTGACAATGTTCATCACTATCTGCAAGTCTGGCCATCTTTGTGTTATCCGCAAACTTACTGATCACACCAGTTATACCTTCTTCCAACTTATTTATATATATCACAAATAACAGAGGTCCCGGTACAGAGCCCTGCAGAACACTACTACTCACAGACCTCCAGCCAGAAAAAGACCTTTCCATTGCTACCCTCTGTCTTCTATGCCAAGCCAATTCTCCACTCATCTAGCCACCTCTCCTTTTATTCCATGAGATTTAACCTTTTGCACCAACCTGCCATGAGGGACTTAGTCAAATGCTTTACTAAAATCCATATAGACGACATCCACTGCCCTTCCCTTGTCAACCATTTTTATCACTGCCTCAAAAATCTCCACCAAATTTGTGAGGTATGACCTCCCCCTTACAAAACCATGCTGTCTATCACTAATGTGATTATTCTGTTCTAAATGTGTATACATCCTATTTCTAAGAATCCTCTCCAACAATTTCCCCATCATGGACGTCAAGTTCACCGGCCTATAGTTACCCAGGTTATCCTTGCTACTCTTCTTAAATAACGGTACCCACATTCACTATCCTCCAATCCTCTGGGACCTCACCTGTGTCCAATGAAGAGACAAAGATCTCTGTCAGAGGCCCAGCAATTCCATCTCTTGTCTCCCTGAGCAATCTATGATAGATGCCATCAGGTCTGGGGATTTGTCAGTCTTAATGTTCCCTAAAATACCTAA
Source organism: Sphyrna mokarran (assembly GCA_024679065.1). NCBI lineage: Eukaryota > Metazoa > Chordata > Chondrichthyes > Carcharhiniformes > Carcharhinidae > Sphyrna > Sphyrna mokarran. The sequence continues at coordinate 55,146,233 of JAGIQG010000006.1, read as the reverse complement.
CATTTCCTCCCTTGTAATGGAGATTTTCTCTAACAGGTCAACACTATTTCTTTGGGCTCTAAGCATAATTCCCCTCCTTTGTCCCTGAGAGGTCTGATTTTTTTCCCTGAAAAGTAAAAGGATGAGAAGAGAAGGGATAGGGCCTACAAAAGGTGAAGGGGGAAAAGTCTGTGTGACTCCGGAAGAAATGGCAGAGGTGCTTAACGAGTACTTTGCCTCGGTATTCACAGTGGAAAGTGAACTGGGAGATTGCACTGCAGGTTTGCGGCATATGGAAAAGATTGAGTATGTGGATGTTAGGAAAGAGGATGTGTTAGGCTTGTTAAATTCTATCAAGATAGACAAGTCGCTGGGACCGGATGGGATGTATCCCAGGTTATTGTGGGAGGTGAGGGAAGTGGTTGCAGAGCCCCTGGCGATGATCTTTGCGTCGTCCTTGGAAACGGGAGAGGTTCCGAAGGATTGGAGGATTGCGGATGTGGTTCCTATCTTTAAGAAAGGGAACAGGGATAGTCCTGGAAATTACCGACCGGTGAGTCTGACTTCGGTGATTGGTAAGCTGATGGAGAGGCTTCTGAGGGATAAGATATATGAACATTTGGAGAAGTTTGGACTGATTAGAAATAGTCAGCATGGTTTTGTCAAGGGCAGGTCATGCCTTACGAGCCTAGTTGAGTTCTTCGAAAATGTGACTGAACACATTGACGAAGGAAGGGCGGTGGACGTAGTGTACATGGACTTTAGTAAGGCGTTTGATAAGGTCCCACATGCAAGGCTTCTGGAGAAGGTGAGAGGGCATGGGATCCAAGGGGCTTTGGCCTCGTGGATCCAGAACTGGCTTGCTGGCAGAAGGCAGAGAGTGGTTGTGGATGGGTCTTGTTCTGCATGGAGGTCGGTAACCAGTGGAGTGCCCCAGGGATCTGTTCTGGGACCCCTGCTGTTTGTCATTTTCATAAATGACCTGGATGAGGAAGTGGAGGGATGGGTTAGCAAGTTCGCCGACGATACAAAGATCGGTGGTGTTATGGATGGTCTGGAGGGATGCCAAAAGTTGCAGCGGGACATAGACAGGATGCAAGACTGGGCGGAGAAGTGGCAGATGGACTTCAACGCAGATAAATGTGTAGTGGTCCATTTTGGCAGGAATAATGGGATGAAGGAGTACAATATAAGGGGTAGGAGTCTTAGCTGTGTTGTAGAGCAGAAGGATCTCGGGGTCCGGGTCCATAGGACTCTTAAATCGGCCTCGCAGGTGGAGGAAGTGGTCAAGAAGGCGTACGGTGTACTGGCCTTCATTAATCGAGGAATAGAGTTTAGGAGTCAGGAGGTAATGATGCAGCTCTATAAGACTCTTGTCAGACCCTAGTTGGAGTATTGTGCGCAGTTCTGGTCGCCTCATTATAGGAAGGATGTAGAGGCTATTGAGAGGGTTCAGAGGAGATTTACAAGGATGCTGCCTGGATTGGGAGGCAGGCCTTATGAAGATAGGTTGAGGGAGCTGGGACTCTTCTCACTGGAGAGACGTAGGTTGAGAGGCGACCTGATAGAGGTTTATAAAATGTTGAGAGGAATAGATAAGGTGGACTCTCAGAGACTATTTCCCCGAGCAGAAATGGTCACTACGAGAGGACACAGATTTAAGGTGCAGGGAAGCAAATACAAAGGAGATGTCAGGGGTAGGTTTTTCACTCAGAGGGTGGTGAGTGAATGGAACCGACTGCCGTCAGAGGTTGTTGAGGCAAACTCACTGGGGTCTTTTAAGAGACTTCTGGATGAGTATATGGAAAAGAATAGGATAGGGGGTTATAGATAGGTCTGTGGATTGGTAGATGTGATCGGCGCAACTCGTGGGCCGAAGGACCTGTTTGTGCTGTATTGTTCTATGTTCTATGTTAACTCTTTCGTTCCTAACATATGAATAAAATGCCTTAGCATTCTTAATCCTAAGTGCCAAGAACATTTCATGACCCCTTTTTGCCCTTCTAACTCCCCATTTGAGTTCTTTCCAACTGTCTCTGTATTCCTCCACTCTTCCATCTGTTTTTAGCTGCCCGGATCTAACGTACTTCTCTTTTTGATCTGACCCTCAATTTCCCTGGTTATCCACAGCTCTCAAATCCTACCTTCCCTATCCTTTCTTTTTACAGGCACATGCCTGTTCCCGCAGCCCCATCAACTGCTCTTTAAAAGACTCCCGCGTGCCAGATGTGGATTTACCCTCAAACAGGCTCTCCCAATCAACGGCCACCAATTCTTGCGTAATCAGGCTATAATTAGCCTTCCTCCCATTCAGCACCCGACCCAGAGGGCAACAATCATCCTTTTCCATTACTATCCTAAAGTTTACAGAATTGTGGTCACTATTTGCCACATGTTCCCCTATTGAAATTTTGATGACCTGACTGGGGTCATTTCCCAGAACTAAGTCCAGTATAGCCTCCTCTTTAGTTGGGCTATCTACATATTGTTCCAAAGAACCTTCCTGTACACATTTTACAAATTCCTCTCTGTCCAGAACCCCAGCCCTAAGCACTTTCCCGTTTATACAACGGAAATTAAAGCCTCCCACTACAACAATCCTTTTTTTTTTGCACCTATCCAGAATCTCTTTACATATCCGTTCCTCATCTAAGAACACCATCCACCAGGTACATGGCACATACTCTTGCAACTTGGCCAACGTTGTCTACCTGATAAACTGCAGGAGAGGATATCCCGAGGCATGGTACATTGGGGAGACAATGCAGACGCTATGACAATGGATGAATGAACACCGCTTGATTATCACCAGGCAGGAGTGTCCTCTTCCTGTTGGCGAACACTTCAGCGATCAATGGCATTCGGTCTCTGATCTTCGGGTAATCATTCTCCAAGGTGGCCTTCACGGTAAACAACAGCGTAGAATTGCTGAGCAGAGACTGATAGCCAAGTTCTGCACGCTTGAAGACAGTCTCAATTGGGATCACTTGCCTTGATCTAAAAAACCGCACACCCCCTCCCATGACTTGCCTGGGCTTGCAAAATCTCACTAACTGTCCTGACTGGAGACAATATGTATCTTTTAACCTGTGCTTAATCCTCTCTCCACTCACTTTGTCTGTACCTTTAAAACCTGATTATCTATAAAGACTCACATTTCAACCATTATCTTGTAAATTGAGTTTGTGTCTTTATGTGCTCTGTTTGTGAACAGAACTCCTACTCACCTGATGAAGAAGCAGCTCCCCAAAAATTTGTAGCTTCTGCTACCAAATAAATCTGTTGGACTTTAACTTGGTGTTGTGAGACTTTTTGCTATTATTAATGTAGCAGGTAGCAGGCAATATGGTATAAAAAGCTGCCATTGCAACTGGCTGAAATAGGCTGATTTTCCGCCTGTCACTACATTCAGGGACCAATGGAAAGATCCTGTCCTGATTTTAACAGATGAGCACCTTGTGCAATTCAAGTGAATTGCACAATAAGATGCCACTTTCAAATGAAAGTAGTATTGAAAGGAAGGCCAGAAGGTATCAAGAACACACCTGTGATCACAAGAACAAATGGGCATACCAAGATGAATTGGGAACCCAATGTGGGCATCTTGTATAAGGGAAATAGAGTCTTGGTCTCTAAGCAGAAATGACGGGGAATGCTGAAATGTATGCAAGCAAGCCACCAAGCAATTGAATCAAGTCACAGAAAGGCAAGAGAAGTACTCTGCAAGCCAAGTCTGAACAATGAAATTAAAGACACATTGGCTAGTGCGGTAGGTGTAGTAAGTACCAAGCTAAATAAGCTGGAGAACCATTGATGTATGACAGCCTAGACAGACCATAGATGGAGCTCAGATTGATATCTTCACTGCAGCAGGAATTGTAGATACAGCTTGGGTGGAGTTAAGAAACGAAGGGACAGGAAACACTGGTTGGAGCAGTAATAGTGTAGGACAAAGTATATTGAATAAAATTAAAGGTGAATGTAACATGGTGCTAATGCAATAATCATGAGGGATGTTCACCTTCACATTGAATGGGCAAACAAGATTTGCAGTAATAGTGATTCAGATGGGCTGATGCAATGTATACAAGACGTTTTCCATATCAGTATGTCAAGGAACTGGCTAAGGAACAGACTATTTTATATCAATGTCACAGGCTAATTAATAACCTTTGCACTAATGGAGACTTCTGGGGAAGAATGACCTGAAAATGACAGAATTTTATTGATTTTGAGAGTGATTTCATTGAGCCGAAAATATTGGAGGCAATTCTCCCAGCTTGCTATGTTGATTTGCTTTCAAATGATGGTTTGCGTCCTATTGGCAGGCGCAGACTGAAGTATTCAAGCTCCTAAAGTCTCCCCTGTGACCAGGAGTACTTCACTGCAGCAGGATCTACAATAGTTCCCCACTTGCAGGAAGCTGGCAACTTGATCCCATTGCAGTGAAGGGACTCCCCACGATGTCAGGGGCAAGGGATGGGATGTCCCCAGGCATTGCCAGGTTGGCAATGCTAGCCTGGCCCTCAGCACCCCAAGGTGGCAAGCTGGCAATGCTCGAGGAGCACCCTTATACTGCCCACTGGGATCAAGGTGTGGGGTGGGAGGGGGGCAGACATTAGAACTGCCAGGAGCGAGGGAGGACAATTGAGGTGGGCTAAGGTGGGAGCGGGATGGTCAAGGCTGGCCCAGATAGGTCCATGAGGCTAGTGATCAGAGGATGGGGGAATCAGAGAGACAGTGATGTAGCAATCAGGAGGCCAGCCATGCAAGGCTACCTTGCAAGCACCGAGCTCCATTAAGACAAATTGGCTCATGCGCAGTGGGCCATTCAGCACTATGCTGCAGGTCTCTCCAGCGGAAATAGGCCCCGCTCACTGAGTTTTAATGAGATTCATGCTTGGGCAGTCTGTGATGCACAGAGTGTGGGAGATTCATTTTGAAACTACTGCTGAAAAAGAAACAACGGGTTTACTCCAGTTTATTTGCGAATTCAACATTGGAATTTTTTTGAGACAATCCCAAGCAGAGACCAGAATTCTCCCATCTTCCCACCACTGGAATTCTAGCAGGGGTGTGTGTGTGTGTGTGTGTGGTGTGTGTGTGTGGGGGGGGGGGGGGGGGGGGGGAAACCACATAAAGGTCCATTGAAGTCAGATGGGAATCTCTGGTTTTCATATGAGCGTAACTGGAGAATTCCATTCACAGTCTTAAATTTGAACAGAGCAAACTATGTAGGTGTGACGGGTGAGTTGACTAAAGGAGATTGGAAAAAGATTAACAATATCATGACATATATTTAAAGACTTAATTCATAATTTTCAGCTTTTATGTATCCCATTAAGGAATTATAATTCCATAGGAAGACTGGTCCAAGATTAGATCAAAGAACATGTTGGTTTAAAGAAGATACTTATGGATGATGAGAATAAACTAGAGTAAACTATCCTCCCTAACTCTCAATATCATAGGGATTAGTGTTGCCCAGATGCCACTGCTATGCCATCTGTTCCTCATCTGGATGAATCAGAAAGCTTGCATGTTGCAGCATCCCAGATGTTTCGGGCAGAGTAAGAAATAATTCCTGAAATCCCTGTTTGCCTCATGACTGTATAGAATCATAAAATCCCTAAAGTGGTGCAGGAGCCTATTCAACCCATTGAGCCTCCACAGACTCTTCAACAGAGCATCTTTCCACGCCCAATCCCTATCCTATCCCTGTAACCCCATCATTTATCCCACTAATCCCCTTAACCTACACATCTTGGGAGACTAAAGGGCAATTTAATATGGCCAATTCTCCTAACCTACACATCTTTGGTATGCTCAGAGGAAATCCACATAGAAAACTGTTTGGTATATCCACCGTGCCCACACAGACACAGGTGAACACAAAAACTCCACACAGACATTTGCCCAAGGCTGGAATAGAATCCAGGTCATTGGTGCTGTGAGACAGCAGTGCTAACCAAGGCACCACCATGCCACCCCTATCATGTATGTAACCAGATTTTGCTTTTCACAAGGAAAATGTGTGTGATTATTAACCTCTAAGTGTGCAGACAATTTGAACAAGCAGCAGCAAGTTTCTAATAGGTTTAACTAAAAAGGATTAATTATTCAAGTATTTACACCTAAAATCTAATGCTACTTCATTCATTCACACACACAAGGAAAGTACAGTTAAGTATAACTTTTACAAGTTATAAACAAAATTACAAATTGTAATTCATGGCTTATCTTGGAAAGCACAAAATGCAGGCCTGGTGCAGAAAATATTTTCACTCCTGAAGTGCAGTTAGGTGAAGTCCAGCACCAGGGCTGTGGCATGGCTGCTTTCTCATGTGGCTTCTCGTAGCTACCTTCCAAATATGGCATTGGCTTTAAGTTGATGAGCCCCAATGGATTGTTGTTTGTAGACATTCAATTGTGGATTTGAGTCATGCCTTGGTTTCAGAACAACTAATTCAAGTCAAGAAATGCCTTTTGTATGCTTCCAGGAGATAAGAAATGACATATTTGGTTTGGAAAGGGCCTTTTCGCCTTTCAAGACAGTGTGGCAGCTTTCAGATGACCCCGGCAGCAATCTTTTGCTGCATTTCATTGTTCAATTTATAAAAATGTCAGAAGATTCCAATCACCATTTGAATGCTAAATTTGTACAACTAACTCAAGGAACATTTCCCAAACTGTAAATTTTCAATGTTCTCTTTTTTTGAAGCACTTTATGGTTGTGAATCTGAAATAGGTTTCTGAATGGTTTTATTGGAGGAAAGGCAGGGGGGGGTGGTGGTGGATGGTGGTAAGTCTGTTTGAAGAACTATAGTGTTTTTCTCTTGTAAGTAATGATTTTTGATTGCTTTATTCCTTGTTGTCCCATTGAGTGGATTTGTTGGTGGGCATGGAAGGAGAATATGACAGGTGACTCAACATGAATTCACAGCAGGATCTTCTGCTGGTGCGCGCCATGGTAAGTAAGAAAACCCATTGGAAGCTAGTATGAAACAAATTTTCATCCACTTAATAGGATGTAAATATAGGTCCAACTAGCATCTTCTATCCATGTTCAATTCTCCATAACACTGGCAGGAAACACAACTGGAACAATGTTGTGTGCAGCTGTTGGGTCTCACTTAAACAATGCCCAGAGCTGCCTCTGAAGTTCGGAATGGAGGCCATCTTCAACCCTCTACCCCGGAACACCAGAGCAGTGAGTCAGGAGACCATCTGCAGATGGAACTTCCAGATTTGTGTCCTAAAGGGGGCCATCTTCCAGCCTCAGAGTGTCCCAAGAGATCCATCTTCTATGTCAGGATGTCCACTTCTTCCTTCAATAGTGGCTCAATAATGTTGGGCATCTGTTCAATATGACGTCTGGATTATAGTGAGTGTGTATAGGATGTGTAGTGGAAAGCTGATCTCAAGGAAGCACAGGACATAAAGGTTCGAGATGGAATTGTTCAACTTGGGTGGTCACAAAGAGACAGCCACTTGCAAGGAAGCGAAACTCAAACCTGGGCCAGAAATAATGGTTTCAGTTTTCACAATGTTAAAATAGAAGATATTACGAAACATCCAAAATTTAATGCTGACCAGACGGTACGAATGCATGTTAGATTGCTTTGAGATAAGCAGTGGATACTCTGAAGGCAGAAAATGACCTTATGATACCAGTGAGGATGAGGAAGAGAGGGCTCTAAGGATGAATCTATTGGGAGGCTGCTGAAGTGAGCATATAAGATGGAAAGAAAAGATATTGCTGGAGATCACCATGGAGAGTTCAAATAAAGCCATAGAGCCATTGAACTATAGAATCCTTACAGTGAAGAAAGAGGCAAAACAGTCCATCGATTCTGCACCAACTTTCCAAAAGAGCATCCCACTAAGACCCTCCCCTATCCCTGTAACCCCAGGGATTTGCCTTGGGCTAATCCATCTAACCTACATATCTTTGGACACTAAGAGACAATTTATCATGGCCCATCCACCTAACCTGTACATCTTTGAACTATGGGAAATAACTGGAGCACCCAGGGGAAACCCACAGAGACACAAGCACGCAAACTCCACATAGACAGTCACCCATGGCTTGAATCAAAACCGGGTCCCTGCTGCTATGAGGTAGCAATGCCAACCACTGTGTCACTATGCCACTCTACATAGAAGAGGAACCAAATAAGGCAAACATATAAAGAACAAAAGAAGGGAGATACAGACAATAATCACCTTTGCCACTTAACGTACCCTTTCAAGGAATTCTTTAATAATTCAAAAAATATATAGAAAAGTTCAAATTAAAAACCTTGCATGAATATTTCCTGCAATGGTAATGTCCTTTTAAAATTTGATACCTAACCTGTCAGATTCTTTATATATCAATAGTTTGAGAAGGCATCTTCTATTGTTCATTGAATTATTATTGCACTGCCAGAAAAGATATTTATTATTTTGGTGTGCAAAAATTCTAACATTTGGCATTTGCATATGCCTGACCTTGTTATTATTTCATGCAGGAAACAGCATGACACCAAGTAATGTACATCTCTTGAGCAGTTTCAAACACTTCATAGGCATATTATAGTAATGCTGTTCCTTTTTTTATCACACTAAATGAAATGAAATGAGAATTTTTTTCATATATTAACTGTAAATTACGTTTTGCCTGGATAATAAAATTTTATTGTCATGAAACTGTTTTCCACTTCAAATGCATTTGAGAGATTGAAATGTAAATTATTCTAAGCCGCCTCTGACTTATTATAGATGTCTAAATAAATGAGACTTACATGATTGAGAAAATTTATAAAGCACCCACTGGGGAAAAGCAACTATCATATCATCTACTTTTCCTGAATAATATAAAAAACAACTAATATCTGCTTGCATAAAAAGAACCAGAAAAAATGTTGTAAAACTGTTTTATGTAGAACTACTTGATTTGGATATAATTCTAGTTAAAGTTTTATCATGAAAATTTTAGAGAGGATATCAATTGAAAGTCCAATTGAATTACAGACTTTGCTGTGCAAGGAGTCATCACTTTGCTTATATATGTGTGCCTGCATCAAAAGCATTCTGGCTGCTTGACACATCTCAACAGTCAAAAAAAATTGTACCTGTTGAATGAACAACCTGCAGAGACCAGGCTGGAACTTGGATCAATACCTAGTTTGTGAAGGATTAGCAGATGAGCCAAGCAATGTTTGAGTAACTGTGTTTGATCTCAGGTTAGGAGAAAAACAATAAAATAGGATTCAGCCTACACTCTTATGGGCCCTCATTGCTACAAAGTGTATGTGATATGGGGCAAGAGCAAAATGGGACTCAGCTTCTCTGACCTTTAAAGACCTCTGTGGTCAAATACACTACTGATGTTCATTGTCTTGCCTCTTTCTTGAAGAATGACAACTGAATTAGTTACTGGATATATTGTTCGGCACTCATGGAAACATTCCTAGTGCTATTGGCACCCAGTAAAAGTGTGTGAAGGAAATAAAGTTAGTCAATTTTCTTTTAATATTCATTAAATTCTATAAATATACCTCAAAGATATTTATTGTCCAGCACAGGACTTTATATTGTGTTTTGGGAAATCATTTAAGCCATCAATTTTCTAAATTCTCATTAGTTCTTTACAATACTCTGATATGCATTTGGCAAGTGAAGTATCTTGCTACAGTTGTGTAGTGTTATGTGTTTTTGCTAAAGCCATCTCATGTCCACTGCTGGAAACAAAATGAGCAGAAGCCTTTACTTTGGTATCTGGTAGCCCGCTGAAGATTATAACTCACTGCTGAGACATCATATCACAGACAGGGAAGGATCAAGGAGTGTTAGAAAATAAAAATGGCAAAATGTGAAGCTAACCTGCTACTATTATTACGGTAGTGGTTTAGATGGAATATCTATCCTGACTTTGAAAGACAAGACACTTCATTATAATATTCAAATCAGCTAGGAACTTGATTGAAATTTAATGACAGTCGCTATACTGCCCAGATCTGGAAATTCTGGCTAAATGGATCTGGGAGCTGTTGGTTACAGAAGCAAATACCTTGTAAAACACAGCTTGTAATTCAAGAGGGGCTGTAGCGTTTCTCCCAGCCCCTCAAATAAATCTTCTGTTCATCATGGCTTCTTCTTGCTGCCACAAACAGCCATCTGCTCTCCTCCAGAACTTACAATTCCAAACTATCTCCCAGAAATCTACCGACTGCCACTGCCACCACAATCCTGCAAAGCTAAGCCTCCCGGGAATTGACCAACTCCCCCTTCCTGAAACCCTGAGATCCTGAGGCACTGTTTCTAGTTACTGACTAATTCCCCTTTCCCCAAGCCTGCAGTCCCAAGGCCCTTATTCCATCATTGACTGACTCCACTCTCAAACTTTTAGAGGATAACATGCCTGATAATAATTTCCAGGCAATAATATTTGATTCCCTTGGTTGGTTTTTAATAGTAAATTTGCCATTGACTCTCAGTCAGTCAGAGACCAAATAAAAATTCTACTAAATCATGGCCAGGTTTAATTGAAGAGGACAAAAAAAAAATCAGATAGGCAACTTATTTAAAATGGAAGTAAATAAGAAGTAAAGTGCATGGGAGGACGTCAGAAATAAGATGACATTGGGCCAGAGTTTTCAAATGACAGGTTTCCCAGTTTTCCATTTTGAAGAGACAGTTAAACTGTTGGAAGTTTCATGGAAATTTCATGGATGATTCATGGAAGTAGGATAAAGACTAATTAAAGGGGGAAAAAAATAGTCAAATAGGAGAAAACATTCTAATGGGGCTGAATCAATGGGCTAGCAAGGCAGTCCTGTTCATAAACCTTGGGAAGCAGATAGAAGTGAATTGCTCAGAGTTGATGAATTATGTAGCTGGAAACCATGAGGGGAATTATCTCTTTCTTTTCTTTTCCTGTCTCTCCATGATATGGAAATGCCAGCATTGGACTGGAGTAAACATAGTAAGAAATCTCACAATACCAGGTTAAAGTCCAACAAGTTTATCGACAGTAAACACCACCAGTTTTCAAAGTGCTGCTCCTTCGTGAGTGAGAAGGAGTTCTGATCATAAACAGTGTGTACCTTTAAATACTGTGTTTGTGATCAGAACTCCCCACTCATCTGACAAAGGGGCAGAGCCCCGAAACCTAGTGGTGTTTGCTACCAAATGAACCTGTTGGACTTTAACCTGGTATTGTGAGGCTTATTACTATGTTCTCCCTATCACACCAACTTCTCTCTCTCTCAGTCTCTGTCTCTCGTTCTGTCTCTCTGCCTTGCTTGCTCGCTCAGACTTTCTCTCTCCTTTTCTCTACCTGTATCTCTCTCTGTCCTGTCTAAGATCATAACAAGGGTTACCAAACCGTCATTATATTGTTATTGGTACAGATGCCTTCCCCTATTTAACTTGACACTGTTCTCCTAATTTGATTCAAGATCACAGTACAATCTTTCAGGAACAATGCAAAATATGTTCCCTTACATTGTTAACATTTTAAATTGTAAATGTGCTTATTATTATAAACCCCTGTCAAAATGACAATTATTCCTAAACTAGATATGCATCAACACCTGGTTTAGAATTATTTCAAAGACAGATTTTTAGCCCATGAGAGGACAATTGACAAATATATGGCCAATTTTATTATTGGATTGAGAAGATTAAAATGCCAATCTGCTCCAAAAAATGTTTCAATGTGCCTTTATAGATAACTGATCAGTTTTCTACAGAATCAGATGCACTTATTCAAGTTACTTTGTGTATCATACGCCAGTTTGTTTTATTCTTTTATTTGTTACTTCAACAGATGCAAGTTAACCTGTATCTTGAAACCTTCTGAATTTCAGGCATTGATCACTCAACATTATTTAACATAGTTAACTCATTTATGTTCAGATAATTTCTCCATTATACTGATAAAAAGTGGCCCCATTGCTTTGTAAATTATCATGCAAAGCATTTATTATTCAAAACAGCAATTAAATTGTAACATCACCTGGACAAGCAACAGTTTATTCAATCAGTGAGAATAGATTAAGTAATTGTGCCAAAAATATATAGCTTCCTATTGAGTCAACCTCGGGTGAAGTCTCTAAGTCAAAAAATGGGTTCAACTCTCACTCCAGTGATTTAAAACAAAACCTAATTTGACACTCCGATGAAGCTTTGATGGAATGTCATAAGTTCAAGGTGTGGTAATTTGGCTTGAAGGGATTGCAGCATAACATCACTGGAAAGGAAGTGTTTCATTTTTGAGCAGAGAACACACACACACACACACACACACACACACACACACACACACACACACATGCACTCAGAGCTCTAAAATCTTCAAACTTTCTACCCATTATGTCTATTCCCATGTGTCTATTTTTTAAAATTCATTCTTTATTCATAGAACATGGGTGTTGCTGGCTGGGCCATCCCTAAGGACAATTAAGAATCAACCACGTTGCTGTGAATCTGGAGTCATGTGTGGGTCAGACCGGGTAAGAACAGCAGATTTCCTTCCCTAAAAGACTTTAGTGAACAAGATTGGTATTTATATTCTCAATAAATTAACACACAATCCCTTATGAGCAATTGTTGCTTTCATTATAAAGCCACAACAATAGTGGCCATTTTTCTGATGAGATATTTAACCAAGTTCTTATTGTTATTTTCAGGCATATGTAAAAGATGGAATGCAAGTATTCAAAGAATGCAGGGACATTTTCCTGGTTTTCTCACCAATATTTTCTCACTAATATTCCTGAACGAGTATCACCAAAAAGCATAATTTGGTTCAATATTTAACAGCTATTTGTGAGACCTGGCTGTGCACAAATTTGCTCCTGTAATTTTTACATTACACCAGTGACTACCCTTGACATGTGTTTCATTGTTTGTAAAATGATTTAAGATTTCTTGCAAGTGTAGAAGGTGCTTTGTAAAGAAAAGTACTTTTTGTGTAATTTAAGATAAATGTAAAGCTATAAGGAATTAATTAACTTACAGGGCATGGAATAGATAGGTTTGATTTGGTTGTGTTTTTTACACCTGTCTTATTTAACTTCCCAGTGAATTTTATAGTAAATAAAATCAGATAGGGTATACATTGGACATCTAACACAAGCCCATTATGTTCCCAACTGGTACATTATGTTAAAACTACTAGAAAAGTTCTATTACAATTTGATTGATTTTGTGCTATATTAAGTGATTCCCTACAGCTTCCAACTAACATTATGTAAAACATTTCTGACTGAATTTACTACTTTGCTTGAATAGATGGAATAAACATACTGTTTATTCCAGTACGTTTCTTCAATTCTTTTCTAAATTGAAGAAAAGATTATACAATATCAGTGAGGTAGATTTGTCTCTAAAGTGTAAAATGGCTTATTGATAATCAGCCACTAGCTTTATATCTAACTACATTTTTGTAATTTGTAAAACTAGTTGTTGATTTGCTATTGGCTGTTTGACAGTATGCTACAAAGCTAAAGGGGGAAATCTTGGAGTTTCTTGTTGGAGTTTAGAAGGCTGAGGGGGGATCTTATACAGACATATAAGATAATGAAGGGAATAGATAGCATAGAGGTAGAGAGGTTCTTCCTGCTTAGAAAGGATAGCAGGACTAGAGGGCACAGCCTCAAAATAAGGCAGGAGCAGAGTTTAGATCGGAGTTGAGGAGGCACTTCTTCACTCAAAGGGTGGTGAATCTCTGGAATTCTCTGCCTGTTGAAGTGTGGAGGTTGCCTCGCTGAATATATTTAAGTCACGGGTAGGTAGGTTTCTGATAGACAAGGGAATTAAGAGTTATGGGGAGAAAGCGGGAAAGTGGAGCTGATCCACTTCAGATCAACCATGATCTTATTGAATGGTAGGCAGGCTTAAAGGGCTAGATGGCCTGCTCCTGCTCCTATTTCTTATGTCCTTATGTTCTTAATCTTGCCACCTGAATTTTTAAGCAACGACCAGAACCATTTGTGTATCCCAATCTTCATCACCCCTGGAATCTTCCTATCTGCATGATCTTCCTAGAGGTGACCAATTAACAAACTGAATTTGGGAGCCCTATCCAAAAAAGGGTTGGGATTGGGTTCTGCAACCAGAAAGGCCAATGGGAGCGCCCAAGATTCTGGGCAGCCGGCAGCCCAAGTAGCGGAGATAGGAACAGCCACCCTTAAGGCATCTGAAGAGGGAGGTACACTCTGAACATTTTCAACTTTCAGGCTATCAATGTGGAGAGGAAACTGTCCAACAAAGTGATCTGTTGCTGGAACTTTAGCTCTGCGGCACACACTGGGTGGAAGTTAAAGAAAGTCTTGCCAGCTCCATTAATCAGCTGGAAGCCTGTTTCCAGGAACCTATGCGCTTTAGCCTGAATGGGGAACCTGCCTGCTGTTGGTAAGATCCTAACTTGCCTCAAGATGGGAACGAAACTATTGATATTTAGCTATCTGCTGCTTTTTTCCTGCCCTCTCACCTCCATTACCATCTCCACAAAGCTAATAAGATTCACCTCAAACAATACCCCACTATATCTAACATTACACAAGCAACGAAGAAACTCTCTACAGGAACAAGTACCTAATAAACAACTAACCTGTCCAGAACCTGTTTTTTCTAAGCTATTAGAAAACTGAAAAGTTGAAAGATTCCTGAAATGTCCATAGTGAGTCAGGTAAAATTCTGCTACCAGAGCAACTCTCAATATATTATTTCTGATTCGAGCACGTGTTTAGAGACCTTTAATGTTCCATTGTTTGAAAATAATAAAGATGAAATGCCATATGAGAACATAGAAAAGAATCAAGGGATACAAAACTGAAGGCCTCTGAATTTATTGTGGACAAACACTTTAACTACGTGATACAAAATCCATTTACTTTGCTACTTTAAAAGTTGTAAACCTTCTATGAGAATTGATGTAAAATTGTATTGCCAAGTGGGAATGGAGAAAATGGAGTCAGGCAATTGTTATACCACCCCCATCCACCTTCAATTAAAAAGGAAATTAAGACAAACTATATATTGGTCAGTTGATCCACTGTTTTCCATTTCCCACCCAGTAGGAACCATTAAAATCTAATCCTGTTTTAGAGGGGGTAGTGCTTCTGCTAAAATAATAAGCAGCTGAATTCCGGATGGATACACTACTTCATGTTTTTGCATTATTCAGTACAATTGCAAAGTTGAAAAATTCAGTGGTTTTCTTTGTGTTTTACTTCTTATTTTCAAGACCACATTGTTTTCCATGTATTATTTTCCTTCTAAATACTATTCCCTAAACTCCTTGACAATAAGATACAGTATTTAGTACAGCCATTAGGATGAATATTTGTCTCACAATATGGGCAATACTGACTCCCTGAACATTGCCTACGCCTATTTGCCCTGATAGATGGCAATGACTTTGAATCTTCACCATGCATAGTTGCAGGCCTTGTGGTAATGGTGTTTCAATGATGGTGTTGAGGAGACAATTGTAGAATTTTGATTAAATGCCAAAGAAGGAAAGGTAATATATTTCCAAGCCAAGCAGTTACTGGTTTGCTCTAAGTATGCCCTATACTTTATTGAACTTGATCACTCAATGCATAGGAATGAAGGGTAAAGGATGTTCTCTACTATATGGTTACTGACTGTCATGACATGTACTTCAGCTACTAATGGCCAATAGTCCCTCAAGGATGACAAATTTTATGTGCACAAATTTTCCTTAGATTTAATAGTTACACTAGTACTCACTGTGAAAATGAAGGGAATTAAAAGAGCAATAGCAAAGTATAAAGGAGTTTATTCAGAAAAAAATCATTGCATACATTCATCAAAACTCAGCACTGAAATAAAAGCAAAGTACTGCAGATGTTGGAGATAAAAACAGAATTAATTTTTGATTTAAAACAGAAAGTGCTGGAAAAAACTCAGCATGTTTGGCAGCATCTGTAGAGGGAGAAAGACATATCATTTTGAGTCAAATATGATGACAGTGTTCCAGTGAGACAAGGAGGTTTTGGTACGTGATGCACAAGAGAACCGTGATGCACAAAGGTTGTGATGAACCTAGTCAGGAAGAAAAGAAAGTTGTACAATAGGTTCAGGGAGCTTGAGAATGTTAAGGATCTAGAGGCGCATAAGACTTGTAGAAGGGAGCTTAAAAAGGAAACTAGAAGGGCCAAAGGGGACCATGAGAAGGCTTTGGCAGGTAGGATTAAGGAGAATCCCAAGGCATTCTACAAATATGTGAAGAGTAAAAGGATGAGAAGAGAAGGGATAGGATCTGTAAAAGGTGAAGGGTGAAAAGTCTGTGTGGAACCAGAAGAAATGGCAGAGGTGCTTAATAAGTAATTTGCCTCAGTATTCACAGTGGACAGTGATCTGGGGGTTGTACTACAGGAATGCGGCAAACTGAAAAGATTGAATATGTGAACATTAAGAAAAGAGATGTTGGAACTGTTAAATTCCATTAAGATAGATAAGTCGCCAGGTCCGGATGGGATGTACCCTGGGTTACTTGGGAGGTGAGGGAAGTGATTGCACAGCCCCTGGTGATGATCTTTGCGTCATCAATGGAGACAGGAGAGGTTCCGGAAGATTGGAGGATTGCGGATGTGGTGCCTATTTTCAAGAAGGGGAACAGGGATAGCCCGGGCAATTACCAACCAGTGACTCTGACCTCAGTGGTTGGTAAGTTGATGGAGAGGATTCTGAAAGATAGGATTTATGAGCATTTAGAGAAATTCAATATGATCAGGAATAGTCAACACGGCTTTGTTAAGGGCAGATCATGCCTTATGAGCCTAGTTGAATTCTTCGAAAATGTGACTAAACACATTGATGAAGGAAGAGCAGTGGACATGGTTTACATGGATTTCAGCAATGTGTTTGATAAGGTCCTTATCGCAAGACTTCTTGAGAAGGTGAGAGGGCATGGGATCCAAGGGGCTTTGGCCTCGTGGATCCAGAATTGGCTTGTCTGCAGAAGGCAGAGAATAGTTGTGGATGGGTCTTCTTCCGCATGGAGGTCAGTCACCAGTGGAGTGCCCCAGGGATCTGTTTTAGGACCCTTGTTGTTTGTCATTATCATAAATGACCTGGATGAGGAAGTGGAGGGATGGGTTAGTAAGTTCGCCGATGATACAAAGGTTGGTGGTGCTGTGGATAGTCTGGAGAGATGTCTGAAGTTGCAGCGAGACTTAGATAGGATGCAAGACTGGGCGGAGAAGTGGCAGATGGACTTCAACATGGATAAATGTGTGGTGGTCCATTTTGGCAGGACCAATGGGATGAAGCAGTATAATACCAAGGATAGGAGTCTTGGCAGCGTTGAGGAGCAGAAGGATCTTGGGGTCTGGATCCATAGAACTCTTAAATCTGCCCTGCAAGTGGTGGATGTGGTCAAGCAGGCATATGGTGTACTGACCTTCATTAATAGAGGAATTGAGTTTAGGTGTCGGGAGGTAATGCTGCAACTTTATAAGACTCTTGTCAGACCCCACTTGGAGTATTGTGTGCAGTTCTGGTTGCCTCACTATAGGAAGGATGTGGAAGCTATTGAGAGGGTGCAGAGGAGATTTACAAGGATGTTGCCTGGATTGGGGGGCATGTCTTACGAAGATAGGTTGAGAGAGGTAGGTCTCTTCTCCCTGGAGAGACGAAGGTTGAGAGGCGACCTGATAGAGGTTTATAAGATGTTGAGAGGAAAGACAGGGTGGATTCTCAGACGCTATTTCCCAGGGCTGAAATAGTTACTACGAGAGGACACAGGTTTAAAGTGCTGGGGGGCAAGTACAGAGGAGAAGTTAGAGGTAAGTTTTTCACTCAGAGGGTGGTGAATGAATGGAATCGGTTGCCATCAGTGGTGGTAGAGACGAACTCGCTGGGGTCTTTTAAGAGACTTCTGGATGAGTACATGGGATTTAATGGGATTGGGAATTACAGATAGTTCTATGGCCTGGTAGGTATAGATATGATCGGCACAACTTGTGCGCCGAAGGGCCTGTTTGTGCTGTAATGTTCTATGACTCTGCATCAAAATTCAATACTCTGTTTCCAGTTTCGTTGAGAAATTTTGAATCTACAGAAAATTCTTTAAGGCAAACTAAATTACTAAAAACAGACATTTTTATTTATGTTTCTTTGCTCAATGAATTATAGATATTAATAGATTTTGCATAGTAAGTCAAAGGATACATTGGGTTTTTGTATACATGTTGCCAGTCCTTCAGTTTTGTTGTGTTAAAACCCTGGAAACCCCTATTTAGAATCATTTTGGTATCCTTCACTGCAGAGCTTGTACCAGCCCAAGAACAAAGCACACTGTGGACATCCCTGGGCAACTAGTAATGGATAATATAAGCCAGCTTTGCCATCAATGCCCAAATCACCAGTATGATTTTTTAAAAATTGTTCCTCAACAATGCTAAACATAGGTACCTCTCTGCTATCCACCCATGTCTTGGCAATTGGTAGATATATTTAGAATCCCCTGGAACATGGATCATTTCAAATTCCCAGCCCTGCCATTTGCAAAACTTTGAATGTCTCTTTAATTGCCATGCCAAGCTGCAGTCGGGCTCTGGGTGTGTTTGAATAAAAGGAATGCTGATTAAATGTAATGTAGGAAAAAGCACATGGAACACATAAAGGTTCTAGCTCAGTGGTCCTCTGTTCGAGTCACCCATAGGTACTCCCATGAAAAAAACTTAACCTAACAAAACAAACACCTTACAGTGAAAAACTATTGCTCAACACTCTTAGTTATTGAGGGCTTAACTCCTTGTCTCCAATCAGTAGAGTTTGTTATGAATGGGAGCAGGAATGCCTTCTATTCCTGGGATTGAAGGATAATGATCCTGGATTTTTCTCTTTTATCTCTTATCCCCCACTCCTCATGAAATAAATTTGAGTTTAAAATTAGACTTGAAGTGCAGCAGAGAAAAGCAAAGTTGGGAACCTGCATGATTGTGGCACTTCTGTTACCGGATCCCTCAAACTACAATACCTTGCCATCTGAATCACAACTAGAATCTTTGACATCTTGGGATTTCTCAGACTCAGGGGAATTACACACCAGCCAGGCTGTCCTCCTTGGTTCTTAGCAACTGGTTGCCTGCTCCAGTTCTATCCACACTCCAGCCCATGATCATGGCGTCTGGCTTTACTTCCACAGACTGGACAATATAATATTGATTGATTGATGTCAAAACATTATATATAAATTGAAATAGCACATGCTGTTGAAAAATAGACTGAACTCATTTATGGAAAGTTGTTATGAATATGTCTTTTAAATGTTTTGCTCCATTTTTAAAGCTACAAAGCATAGAGAGTGGACTGGCAAACACAAATCCATTCCTTGCTGGCTTCAAAAATCATATTCAAAATCCAATTGAATCCAGTTCAAGGTCCTCACAAGAGAGACAAAGAAGATCGAAACTGACAAGATAAGACTTTGGATCTCATATTGGACTTGATCTTAGCCAAAAGGCTGAGAAGAGATATTTGCCAAGTTAAGAAGTGAAAACAATTGTAGAAGTATTTATAGTTAGGACTAAAAGGAACAGGACATTCTCTGTGACTCTCTCCACTTACAGATAGACTTCCCAGCTGAGAACAGCTTGAATCAATTCTACGAAATAGCCTGATACCAGCAAAGATCAGCAGTACATCAATGGTGGGTTGACTTCCTGAACAAGTAACCATAAGAACATGAGAACATAAGAAATAGAGGCAGGAGTAGGCCATCTAGCCCTTCGAGCCCGCCAATCAATAAGATTGTGGCTGATCGAAAGTGGATCAGTTCCACTTTCCCACTTTCTCCCCATAACCCTTAATTCCCTTGTCTTTCAGAAATCTATCCACCCATAACTTAAACATATTCAGTGAGGTAGTCTCCACCACTTCAATGGGCAGAGAATTCCAGAGATTCACCACCCTTTGAATGAAGAAGTTCCTTCTCAACAACGTTCTAAACAGCCCTGCACCCCCCCACCCCCCCAACTTATTTTGAGGCTGGCTGTGCCTTCTAAATCTGAGCTGGAATCTGCTGGAATTTTTTAATATATTTATTCTTTGGATATGAGTATTGCTGACAAGGCCAGTATTTATTGTATACCTCTTATTGTGCTGCATGAGTAAAAAAATTCAACTGTTGCATGTGAGATGGACAAAAGTAATGTATGGTGTTATGAATGATGAATTATAGTGTGGATTTAACCTAAAGGTGCACCAGAACCACCCACCTCCCACCATCCCCGCCCCACATAGCCTATCAGGAATTAATTAACTATTCCAAAAACACTCTCATAAACATATCAGTGCAGGAGCTAATTGAAGACAATGGATGCTGCTACAAATCATTACATCAAACTTTACAGAACAGAGACCATTCAGCTCAACTGGACCATGCCAGTGTTCATGCTGTATGTGAAACTCCACTTCATCTCATCTAATCAACATTCGTTCTATTGATTTCTTCCTCATGTGTACATTTGGCTTTATTTCCTTTAAATGCTTCTCTATTCTTGATCCCTGCCACACCATTTGGGAGCATGCTCCCCATTCAATTTGCTCTCTGAGTAAAAGAGTCTTTCATGTGTTGTTATTATAAAGATATATTACCTAATCACTCATAAATAATTGGCTAAACACTGTGTAGGCTCATTTATTAATGCTAAGTACATGAGAATAGTTATCCATAAATATAAAATTTGATGATATCAGACCTGTATGTGTGTGTTTTGCTCAAAGCAAAAGTGAAATCAAACATTCAGTTCATATCCAGATCCTACAGCAGGCATGTGGTAACCAGCCGAGGTAATAACAAAGATTTGTTCAGAGCCTAGGTCCTCTGAAGTTTTTGCACCCAAAGGCACAGCAGTGAGACATGACTAAGGGCAAATCAGATCCATTCCAGCTCCCAAACATTGAGGCATATGTGTATCTAGGTGTGTCTGAGAGAGGTGTCTGGGTATAGATATGTCTTGGTGTGTCTCTAGGTGTATGTACTCCTGGGTGTAAGTTTGTCTGGGTGTAGGTGAATCTAGATGTAGATGAGCCTGTAAATTGGTGCCTGGTTGTAGGTGTGCCTGAATGTAGGTATATCTGGGCGAAGCTGTGCCTGGGTGAAGTGTGCTGTTTTGTAATGAGATAGGTCTGTGTATGAAATTTGTATTCCTTTATTGTTTAATTTATGCACAGATCCATTTGACTCCTACATTGTTACTCTGCGAAATTGCAGTCAGATAACAGTGTGTTCAAATGCTCAACCTATATCAATTATTAGGAGAATAATTTTGTATTTTACCTTATTTGTGTCTTTGTAGAGTTGTTATGAATATAAGCATCTTTAACAATTGTTACTGTTTATAAGAGGCTGTATTAATACATTCTGAAGAATGCAAATCAAACACTTCAGGAAGATTTTTATGAATATGTGACAGACCTGGAGACAAGATGTCTCATTGTTGATTAAATATTGCCTGTGTGATATCACAGTCATCTTGCTGACTACACAAAAGGATGTTGCACCATTACTTTGTGTGACCCCTACAATATAAATAGCTTTTGGGAAGAATGTAGTTAGATAAAGCGGGAAATGGCCACCAAAATTTTTAAATTAATGGATTCTTCAGGCAATTTATCATGTCTTCCTGTGTGATATATAGGTCACACATTGACAAATTAACATTTTGTGAAGACTTATTGTTGGTGTTTTTTTGTGAACACAGCCGCGGAAGATAGTTTCACTGTCAACGGCCGAAGTCCAAAGCCCATTTTAATAAATTGTGCTGACCTTACCTTGGCATTCAGTAACATACTTATTCTCTTTTGAAACTTCCTGTAGAAAATCAGGGAATTTATTGTGTTTGCTCTAATAATTCATTTACAAAGGTTGGACCTTTCTGAATGGAAATTTATCATGCACTAATTGATATTAATCAATATTCATTTACTGGAAAGCTGAAATCAATTTTAATTACAACTTTGTAATCCTTTTTTAGAAATAAGTTTTAAAAATTCCTCAGTTCTCAGTTTCTTGATATTATGTTATAGTTTAGTATTGCTTTGTGACTAATTCTCATATTCCTAATGATTTGATATGCGAGAAGGATCTCAGGGACGGATCAGTGAAGCACATACCTTTGCCACACTGTTAAGTCACTGCTATTACATTTATGCAGCTCTTTCTTGAACTTTTTCATGCCTGTTAATGTCCTATAGTTACAAAGCTTAGAAATTTACTAAGGACTTCCACCTCACTGAGCGGCTTTAGCCACCCACATTCAATAACCTGCTGTAAAAACTCTGCTCACATTTTGACAGCCATAATAAATTCCACCAAAGTAGCTGAGACAATCCATAACATTTTAAAACAATCAGCAGCATTCTAAACAACACAATACACAATATTAAAAAAAATTTGCTCTTTTCCAATCTTGACAAATCCTTTAAAAAAAATTCTCAAGTCCTCATCTAGATCAGCATCTTCGCTAAAAACTAATTAGTTCTTCTTTGGACCATACCCATATATTCTTCAGGGTTTGAAATATTCTTGAGTGTTTGAAGTTGGATAAGTCCCCTGGGCCGGACGGGATTTACCCTAGGATTCTCTGGGAGGCAAGAGAGGCGATTGCAGAGTCTCTGGCTCTGATCTTCAGGTCGTCGTTGGTTACGGGTGTGGTTCCGGAGGACTGGAGGATAGCGAATGTGGTCCCGTTGGTCAAGAAGGGGAAGAGAGACCTTCCAGGGAATTATAGGCCAGTGAGTCTTACTTCGGTTGTGGGCAAAGTATTGGAGAGAATAATTAGGGATAGGATTTATAGTTATTTAGAGAGTAATGAATTGATTGGAGATAGTCAGCATGGTTTTGTGAAGGGTAGGTCGTGCCTTACTAACCTCATTGAGTTTTTTGAAAAAGTGACTAAGGAGGTGGATGGGGGTAAGGCGGTGATGTGGTATATATGGACTTTAGTAAGGCGTTTGATAAGGTGGCCCATGGAAGACTTCTGCAGAAAATGCAGATGTATTGGATAGAGGGTGATTTAGCTAATTGGGTTAGGAATTGGCTAGCAGATAGAAGACAGAGGGTGGTGGTTGAGGGGAGATATTCATCGTGGAGTTCGGTGACAAGTGGTGTACCTCAGGGGTCTGTTTTGGGGCCCTGCTGTTTGTAATTTTTATAAATGATCTGGATGAGGGTATTGAAGGATGGATTAGTAAATTTGCAGATGACACTAAAGTCGGTGGAGTGGCAGATAGTGAAGAGGGGTGTTATAGTTTGCAGAGAGACTTGGACAAGTTGCAGAGCTGGGCTGAGCGGTGGCAAATGGAGTTTAATGTGGAAAAGTGTGAGGTAATGCACTTTGGCAGGAATAATAAATGTGTAGAGTATAGGGCTAATGGTAGGATTCTTAGTAGTGTTGATGAACAGAGGGATCTTGGTGTATATGTGCATAGATCCCTGAAAGTAGGCAGTCAAGTCGATAAGGTTGTTAAGAAGGCATACGGAGTCTTAGCTTTTATTGGTAGGGGGATTGAATTTCGGAACCACAACATCATGTTGCAACTGTACAAAACTCTAGTGCGGCCGCACTTGGAGTATTGTGTGCAGTTCTGTCCCCACATTATAAGAAAGATGTGGAGGCATTGGAGAGGGTACAGAGGAGGTTTACCAGGATGTTGCCTGGTATGGAGGGCAGGTCTTATGAAGAGAGGCTAATGGATTTGAGGTTGTTTTCGTTAGAGAGGAGGCAGCTAAGAGGAGACCTTATCGAAGCATATAAGATGATTAGAGGTTTAGATAGGGTGGACAGTGATAGCCTTTTTCCTCGGATGGAGAAAGCTAGCATGAGGGGACACAGCTTGAAATTAAGGGGTGATAGTTATAGGACGGATATCAGAGGTAGGTTCTTTACCCAGAGGGTGGTTAGGGAGTGAAATGCCCTGCCTGCGGCTGTTGTAGATGCGCCAAGTTTGGTGGCGTTTAAGAGGTTAGTTGATAAGTTTATGGAAGAGAAGGGAATGGTTTAGTTTGGAGGGTCATTACTTTTTATAATGGTCGGCGCAACATCGAAGGCCGAAGGGCCTGTTCTGCGCTGTAATGTTCTATGTTCTATGTTCTATACCCTGTCCGTATTCCAAATTTCACTGAAATTTGTTTGTTAGTTTTTGAATTATAGCTTTAATGGACAAACAGAGAAAGAGTAACAAACAGGGGTGAAAACATGACCTCCATCTACCTTCAGTAGTAGAGATAAAGATGACACAATAGCTACAGCCACACAACATCTGCAGCATGCTTTTATCAATGAGGAGGAAGTGAATTGTTTCTCCAGTGACAAGAACATTAAAACACTTCATCGTCTGCAAAAAAATGTGTAATAAGTAAATTGATCAGGTTTTCTTACCACAATTTAAGAAGGCAATTCACCCATTATTCCTGTGCTGATTCTGACTCTAACTTGAACTATCTGTTCCAATCCCATTTTCCGTTCTTTTCAAGTAACCTTCAATATTTTAATCAATTGTGAATCTTGTTTGCAAACGCCATTTATTGTAATGCGTTCCGTAGTTAATAAATTCTTCGAATCTCCTCCCTTTAAGCTTCCTTCATTTATTTTCCCAATCAAATTGTCTTCTATTTCCAATTTTATTTGATCATTTTGAATTATTTATTAGATTAAGCTTCAAAGCTCCAGTGAATACAATGCCAGGTTTTGAAATTTCTCCTCATAACAATAAGATTATTTCTTTCTTTGAGCTGTGAGTAAACAATTAGCTGTAATGATGAGAGTGGATTGACTGCCCAGTCTGCACTGTTTCCTTTGGGCAGACAGTGTAACTGGCTGCTGATCTGTTACCTCCACCTCCTATCAAAAATAAAAATGATCCTGAATATCATCCCATCCTTCTCAAGTCCTAGTGAACTTGCATTGCATTTTTCCATGGCTCTATTTTTCATGGTTGAAACTGCATGCAATACTCTAATCATGGCTTAAAGCCATGTATTCTCTTCTGTCACAAGTTGAGGTGTGAAGGCCAGTTTGAAACAATTGAGAATTTTACCCTCAATTTTAATTGATAATTAAAAAAAACTTCATGATAAAAAAATGACGATTCAAATTCTGTTAAAAACTGATTCAATACCTTTCTAGGCTTAAGACATTTGTCATTATAATTTCTGCATTTTGCTTCAGGATATGTGACAGGTTGGGGGATTCTCCAGGAGATTCTAACAGCGGCTGTTCCACGAGCTCCCTACTGGACCTCCGGCAGCCGAACTTTTGGCACTTCAGCTCCATACCAGAAATCGGCATGGAGCTGAATAAATTATTCAAATGAGTATTTACATCTGTTTTTAATATAATTAGTGGGCCCAGGATTGAAATCTCTGGGCCTGCTAGCATCTCCTCCTCCAATGTCAGGAGTGTTTCATTCCAGTGGGGTTTACAATAGCTCCCCGTTTGTGAGCAACTGGTGGCCCAACACTTTTGGAATGATGAGGGGCAATTGAGGCCCCCCAGACAGATGGTTGGACACCAGGGCAGTTGCCCATTGGCATTGCCACCTTGCCAGTGCCAGCCTGGCCACCTGGCACTGCCTAAGGGGCAAAGTGGCAATGCAAAGGGGGTATCTTGGCACTGCCCATCTGGCATAGGCAGTATGAGGGTGGTGGGCCTTATAGGGAGCTGGGATTCTGTGGGCAATTGGTGGGGACAGGTGGTCTCACTGCCACTCTGCATTTAGGCTGAGTGACAGAAGGAGAGAGGCTAGTGATTGGGGCTAGTGATCGGAGTGGGGGTGGTGGGAGAAAGGGCATCAGACTGCTGGAGAGATCAGGACTGCATGGAGAGTGGTCAGGACTGCAGGGGAAATGGGCATGGAATTGGTAGATCAGGGCTGCTGGGGTCGGAAGGGGGGGAAACATAGAGACGGGCTGGGGGTGATGGAGGTAATCGAGGCTGGCCCATGTATATTTGGGGGGGTGGCATAGGGGTGGGGAACCATTGATGTAGGGGTCACAGGGCAATCAGGAGGCTGGCAGTGCTGTCCACCACCCATGCACCGTGCAATCTGTGCTCTGATAGATCAGTGGATGTATCACTGCCACCATAAATGCCCTGTTGGATTTCAATACTCTCTGTCAGAATGAGTTGAGTGAATAAATCAACTGTCCTTAAAGAGAAACCCAGAAACTATTCCAGTGAGTTTGGTGAAAAGACAAGTCTGCTGATCTTCAGGATTTCCACTATTCCCTCAATGTCCTTGATTGCCTCCTCTCTTTTTTATACTCTGGGAAGAGCTGCTGGATTCACCACCCCCATCCCCACACCCCCCACCCAACCCCTTGCACCCTCCAGCAGGCACCATCCTCCACTCCCTCCATCTCACCCTTGATTTCTGTGCTAACTATAAGTGCCTGGCATCTCACTAACATTATTTTTCTGAGGCTTTACTGTAAATTTGTCACTAAGGGTATTAGTGAGGGCGGGGTGGGGAGTGAAGAGGGAGGGGACTATGGTCAGACCCTTCACCTACCCAACTGCCACTCACCTAAAAATCACACTCATCTGGGTCTAATCATGAGGTGAAACTATTATCTCTGAAGCTGCAGCAATTCAAATTGTTTCATCAAGCCCGGAACTGTCCTCAGCATGACATCCAAATAACTGCTAGGGTTGTGAATCTCAGCCATAATGCCTATCACTCACCAGTAATATTTAATTGTTTCAAGGTGTAAAAGATCACATGCACTTTATCATGAATGAGACACAAGTAAGAAATATTTAAGTTAACTCCTTTCTGATCTGTGCCTACCAATTTCTCTCATAGTACTGTCCAGCCCACAGATTTTAATTTCACAGTGTTTCTTTAGCTCCTTACTGGACATTTCCTTTCAGCTCCACTGTGTTTATTTTACATAAGTTAGCAATTCCATGGACCATGATCTTTATTAAGTGCTTCAGTTTAGTCTTTCTCTGCTCTCAGTTATTCATCAATAAAAACAGTAGGTAGCTTCACCAGGACCATTAACCCAATGGGACGTCATCGCTGGAGAAGTTATTAAGGCCTTTTCTGTCTCTGGTTTTTGTGAGGTCAGAAGTTCAATGAGCCAACATTAGAAGAATTTTATATTAGAAGGTAAGTTGAATAACCCACGCTGAAATTATAATTGCATCAATGGCAGAACTTAGAAACAAGAGGTTGCGGATCGAGCAACATGCAGGTTCTGAAGACAGTTAGAGAGTGACTCTCAGCTTGGAGTCTCCAGCTGCCTTCTGGTGGCATTCATTAAATGTAAGTCAGCATGGGAAAACTTTACTTAATTACATACTTTAATACGCTTAGCAAATGATGAATAGTACTGTCTTACTCAACATTTAAACAGCCTAATAAAAGGAATTCAAGGGGAATGCAATCTACGAGATTCAATTCTGAAATTGTTTTCAGGGAGCTCGAACAGAACAGTGTCAGCATGAGACGACTAACCTCAAAAGAGTTTTCCTAACTGCAGGGTAGTAGATACTGCTGATAGTCATAGATGGTTTCAATTATGTGTAATAAGTTCAAGTAATTTTAAGCCCTGAAAATTGGTCTCCTGGAGTATCTATCAATACATTTCTGTAGTCCTGAATAAGAAACTTCTGTCTGTGGTATCCCGTGAAAAGCAGATGCAGCACAGCGTAAAGTTTTAGGATGGAGGGAGCAAGGATTTCTCATCATGTCTCTGGCACTGCATGAAGTATATGGTTCTGCAGAAAAGAAAGTTGACTGCTGTCTGGAAGAGTCTGTAAAATGTGTTATTCTATTCTCTCCTAAGATTGTCCTGACAATGTTGATTCACATATCTTCCTCCTATTTCATGGCATACTGGGAAATATTATTTTCTTTTTGTCAGTCAGAGCTAAAATGGAAATATCTTGCAAGAGTGAAATTTCCCCTCTAACTAACCACGAAAAGTGCTGGATTTTTTTCCTCCATAATTAGCAATTTTGCAATGAAATCACATGGCTATGTGTTTTATGAAATCTGTGATTGTTGAGAATGTGTCTTTGTTAGCCTGTCAGTTTTATTCAAAGGACTTTTGTCCATTGCATGCACAACATTGCAATTTCTCGCTGCTTAATATAATTGTAATAATGCAGTTTCCGCGCTTGTGTATTGATTGACTGGGAACTCACATTGCCTATCTATTTATACCCAAATTTGAAAGTTCAAGTGCAAATGAACATGCGCAGATTGAGTGAGTGGCTATAAATAGAAAATTCTGGAAACATTCAGTAGGTCAGGTCATGGAGAGAGTAAAACAGTTAACATTTCAAGTCAACAAACTTGCATCAGAACTGAACCACTGGTTGGGATTTTACAGCCTCGCTCTGCGAGACTGGAAATTCCCACCCAAGGTTAACAGAAATTTCCATTGTCGGACTCTTGCCCACTCCGATTCTGGGAGGTATGTAGTAAACGTTCGGCCATTAAGTCTGTTTTTCTCTCTCTACAGATGCTGAGAGAGTTATTGGTGTTTACAGCATTTTCTGTTTTCTCTTTGGAATTCCAGTATTCTGTGTTTTGTTGAGAAAGTGAGCATCCTGCTGTTTACTACTCCAAACTCTTATTCAAATTTTATCTTCACCATTAAATCTGCACAACCTGTTCTTTCGGATAGAGGCTGTAATGTTTTCTTGACACCTTTTTGGGGAGTATGGCACAGTAGTTAGCAATGCTGCCTCACAGCACCAGGGACCAGATTCAGTTCTGGCACTGAGTGACTGCAGAATCTGCACGTTCTCCCCAGGTCTGCGTGGGTTTCCTCTGGGTGTTCCAGCTTCTTCCTACAGTCCAAAGATGTACAGATTAGTTTGATTGACCGTGCTAAATTGTCCCTTAATGCCATGGGGTAAATATGGTTATGGAGATAGGGCCTGGGTGGGATAGTTGTCACTGCAGGCTCAGTGGATTGAATGGCCTCCTTCTGCACTGTTGGGATTCTGTGTTTCTAGAAAGCTGGATTCATTTGAAATTGACATCTTTTAGCAGAATCGATATATCAGTGTTTTTGTATGTGTGTAGGTTTAGTATTTTTATCTGTATAGAATATATGCTTACACAATGGAATAGTGGGTGAAATTTAATCCAGCCCTTTACACTGGGAAGAATGGTAACTGGGGGCATTTAATCACAAGGGAGGCTCCACATCAGGTTGCTGAAAAAACAGAGACCTCTTTCGATTAAGTCAGCAGTTGGATGGTGTCAATGTGGGCAAGTCGCTTGTGAAATGTGAATCAATGAGTCTATTTAAGTAGTTCAAACTTCAACTTGCTGTAATTTAGTTGTGCCTTGCAAATTGCATGAAACCCCCACATCTCTAGTGGCTGTTTTGAACCTAACTTGGGGTCACCTTGGATCTGACCCGCACAGAAGTTTAGTCTATCGCTTTTTCTGACCAGTCTGAATAATTGGAACTTCCAATGGGACTGGCCTAAGGTGAGGCAGGGTAGAGCTTTGAAGCTGCTCTTTGGCAGTCAGAGGATCAGGCCCTAAAAAGTGGGCATTCTCAGTGTAGGAGTGCAAGTCCATTTTGAGAGAGAAAGTGCAAATGTGTGGACTGACTTTACAGGAACTAACAATGAATTAATTCAGCCTGTAATGTTCAATCCATGTGGGGGGGGGGGGGGGGGGAGGAGGCGTTTGAAGGCATCCACAACATTCATTAGCACAATGATGCAGAGGCAGTAGAACAGCAGAGATGTAGAAGTCAATGCCATGCCCAGCCTAGAGTTCTTCACATTCACTTGGCCAAGCTGCAAATGGCCTGGAAGCAGTGCCAGCTGTAACACTGCTTTCTTACCAAAACATCACAGAGCTATGCACACACTGGGCATGATATTCCCAAAAATTCTATGTGCTGAATTTATGTGAAAACTGGAGTAAATCCAGTTTTTAGTATGATTTTCAGAATGCATTTCCTGCACTCTGAGCAGTGCAGAGTGCCCTACTGAGATCCTTCACTCCCTATTCCTGCCTGAAGCTCGTAGCAAAGGGGTGGGCAGGGCACTGCACAAATGTTGATCGGTCAGAGCAGAAATTACACAGTAGCCCCACACTGCTGACCTCCCGATCGCTGGCCATCTCTGTGATCCCACATTGATGCCCCTTTGAACCCCCCCTCCCCATGATCATAGGCCTTTTGGACCTCTCCAGGTGAGCCCGACCCCCTTCTCCTGGCAGTCTCAGGCACTCCAGATGACTCCCACCTCCCCAGCAGCCCAATCCCCTCCAAACCACTGGGAACCCTAACAATCTCACCCCGGCAGACTGACCCCACCTCCCTCCCCCCACCCCACCTCACCTAGCTGGCTAGCCCTGATTAATCCCTTCCTTCCCTTTGCCTGCAATCCTTTTACAGAATGTCAGTGGGTTCCCTCGCCATCCCCACCGATTACGCCCCCCACTCGCCCCACTACCTTGGCGCTGCCTGAAATCATGTGGAGAGTGCCAAATCATCCCATGAGCTTTGCCAGTTTGTCTATTGGGTTGTACAGGGAGGCCAGGCTGGCACTGCCAGGCTGACACTAACTAGGAGGCACTCTCTTATCCCTGACCTCCTAGGTGAGGTCTCCAAGGTCTCTTTTCAAACCGGCATGGAATTTTTGGGAGTATCATGCCCCGTGTGTGCATAGCTCTGTGATGTTTTGGTAAGAAAGCAGTATCAGCCATCTGTTCCCCGTTAGTGGGGAGAAGGATTAAATCCTAGCGGGAGACACTAGCAAGACACTTGGATGACTTTCTTGGTCTTCACCGGGGAAGAAAGTATCATTATACTAATGGGCATAGAATTCAGTCCCAGGTCTGCTAATGGGATTTAAATTCAAATTTAAATACGGAAACCAGCTTCGTGCCAATTTCCAGCGTGGAGCTGATGACTCCAAAAATCTGGAGCTGGAGATGGGCAGAGGTCATGGTGCCCAGCGGGGAGCCCCCTAAATGGCTTCTGCTGATATCTCCTGACATGTTGTGCTGCTCGAGCAGCACAGCAGGCTGGGAGAATTGTCCCCATGGTGATTGACCATCATTGAGTGTCTGGGGTGATAATCCCCTGCCAGTTACTCACAATATCACTGCAATGCTTAGTTTCTCTGCTACTTGTACCTTCCAGGGCATCACCCCTGTTCCTCTGCCAGCTCCAATAATTCCAGCTCAGCATTGGTCAGTTCTTGTTTGGTGTCTGGCACTCCACCCGCAGTCTTCACCCTTTCACTGTTGTGGGCCCATTTGTCCTAGAGCATAGGGAGAGAGCAAGCGTTGTTGAGGACAATTTACTGGCTGACTACCACCTACCTTCCTATCCCATGAGGGGAAATGTGCCCATCTATCCTACCAAAATGTTACCTCTTAAAAGAGTTGGACAGCATGGAGACAAGACTTGATTCCTGTGATACATGCAGCCATTGCAATTAGAAAAACTGGTGAGGCAACAACCTGTACACATCAACCTTCATCCAAATCAAAAATTTATTGATTTTTTAACTCATTTCCTTCCAGTTTGTCACTTAGACACATCCTTGTGGTGTGGAGTTGGTCAATTATCCTTTTCTTGAATTGGACTGAGTTCCTTCCATGCAGATCATGGCTGTTCAGCTCTGCATGACCTCTGTCTTAGCCTGTTTGGCCATCCAAGAGGGCCTCTTGTGGCTATCACCGGGGAAAAAAATATGTTCATATTAATGGGCAGCCCGGAGGAGATTGTGAAGTAAGACATCATTAAACAGAGGAGTGATCCACAGGCTGCACTTTGATATTTCAGTTATCTTCAATTTTCTCATGAATACAACAAAATTAAATTATGAAGTGTTAATGGACTTTGTATACTGATGAAATTCAGATATTCAGTTGATGGAGATTCAGACTGCACAGCCTGCATTAAGAACTTCCAAATGATATTCAATTTCAAAGACAGGCCTAGTTGCCCTTCAAATATGAAACTTGTTTCTGCACAGCCGTTGGATGTCAGAGCCTTCCCTAACATGTTGTCCCACAGCAAGCACATGCCACCCACACTAACTGGCCACCATGAACCCATGCTAGATCCCTGATACCTTCCGGTCTTTCCAATGGATGCCACAGCAAGAATGCTATATCCGACTATTGTACTTCAGGTGGTTTGAATTTGACCACCTGCCAGACATGAAGGCAAACTTAAGAACCATTTTGCCACAAATGGCATCCCTCAGAGGATAACGATGGCCAAAGTTCACCACTTCATCTCCTGTGAGTTTTGAAACTTTTTACGCATCTACGACATTGAGCACATCATAAGTAGCCTCCAGTATCCACAGTCCAATAGCCTGACAGAATGGACATTATTCTCAACCATGCACTTACTTGAGAAATGTGTCCGAGACTAAATAGATTGCAATGCTGTACTCAGCCTGTGAAATGTGGCCTGATAGAATCCTATCTCATCAGCACTGCGACTGTTCTCCAGACACACAGAGACCATAATTCCTGTTGCCAAGGCCACATTGCAACTGAAAGTTGAAACCGATATGAATGGTGTCTTCATCAAGCAACGATAAACGGGAAAGAGGCATTAGAAGTCAAAATGCTCACACATTCTACCCTTTAGAACCTGGTCAAACTGTCAGAATTCAGATCACACGCAGCCATGACAAATTGACGGTAGTACACAACCATACCTCAGAGCCAAACAGTTGTGTGGTTGCTTCAGATACTACTCATTATGCATAAAACTGGAGTCACCTAGTGCAGGTATTTGAACCAGCACCATCAACCATAGCCCGACTGTAACCTTGAACCCTATACCAAAGGAAATGGAAGATCCTCCAGGGGCCAATACAACAAACCCTGTAGCTTCCTGATGCTATCTACACTAAGGACACCAACCCCAGCATCTTAAGGACAATCAAATGGCAGTCAAATGCATCAGGTGCTTAAGTAAAAGAAATACAAAATCCAAGAATGATATAATAAACTAGCCTACAAATGGACTTTTTTTGAGAAGGGGCAAGGAGATGTGAGGAGCTGTTCATGCTATAGCAGCTCAATCAATGTTTTGCACAGTGTAAATAGTTTTGTGTTGTTAGCCTTATTCATCTTTATATACTGCAAATAGATACGGCTTGTTACTTTTCTCATATACCTCAGTGTTATACCTCAGTGCCACTGACGGGCCCAACTTAAACAAGGAAGTTGCAGACCAAGTGGTCATGTGGATGGCACGGGTACCAAAGAGTCATCTGTCAGAAGTGCAAGAGTTGTTCCCTAGGCTTGGACAGACTAAGAAGTCTCACCACACCATGTTAAAGTCCAACTGGTTTATTTGGCAGTAAGCGCCATTAGCTTTCGGAGTGCTGTTCCTTCGTCAGGCCCGTACACCTGATGAAGGAGCAGCCTCTGAAAGCTTTGACTTTTATTATCAAATAAACCTGTTGGACATTAACTTGGTGTGGTGAGATTTCTTACTGTTTTTACCCCAGTCCAATGCCAGCATCTCCACAACATGGACAGATACACAGCATGTAAGAGCTGCTCAGTATTATCAATAAATCTTTATTATTATTTGTCCCTGGTCACCAGTTATTGCAACCCAATAGTTCTACACAGATTTCAGCGTCTGGCTTTTTATATTTGATCTGAGTTTGCTTAATGAAGGCATTGGATAAGAAGAAATAGCAATAGTACTCAATTTCTCACTTTTGCTACTGAAAAGTTAAACTGCTCTTAAATTACAAGTAAAATTGAAAATATCAAAGGTTTCTGTTCCTGTTTGCAAAGCACATGGACACAATATAGTCCACATTATATGCTTTGTCCTGAAAACAATTAATCAACTGAACTACATTCAAATGAATATATATTGAATAGGTTAAAAAAAGTAAAGTCACCCTAGTTTCAGATGGCCAAAGGCTGAGGAGAAGAGCTGACTGTTGCTGGTTTAACTGGAGGATCACCACCTCAGGTGAGGGGCAAGCTTGAGGAAGCAGGACCTTCATGAATAACTTCTGCCAGTATGGGAATTGAACCTGCACTGTTGGGTATCACTCTATACCATGAGCCAGTCATCCAGTCAACCAAACTAATCAACTCCCTGGATATAAATTGATTCTTGTGAAAGACTAGTGGGTTGTTAGAGGTGTGGATTATATAAAAAAATCGGATACATTATTCAATGGGTCTAGCAGCATCTGTGAAAAGAGAAACGAAGTTCAGATTAGTACACTTTCAACTGAGCTCCTAAAGGATGAAAGGTCAGGCTGAGAGGTCCACAGATGCTTCCTGACTTTCTCATTTTTTCCAGCTTTTTTTGTGTTTCAGATTTCTAGCATCCGCTGCATTTTGGTTTTGTACTAAATTATTTTGTTTGGATGTTTCTAACATGACAAAGACAAAAGAATGCTTCTTACATTCTTGCATATGAAGCTTAATACAGCTGTATCTAGTCTTTTTTCTTTCATACCTACTGGACATTGATAACTAGGTGCAATATTTCACCATATGTTACAGTGCACATATCCTCCTGTTGACTAACAGAAAAAACATTGATGCCTTAAGCTGGAGAAGAATGATCATTATATTCATCACATGTAGAATCTAAGTCAAGATGCTTCTTCTGGTCCTTGCCTAAAACCTTATTGTTGAAGCTGTAGAGGATTCAGACTTTAGCCTCATGCCAAGCACTGCAGGTTATTTTGTCTTATTTTAAGACTTGGAAGAACTGTTAGGCAAAGCTTCCAACTGATCAACCAATGAAGCTGCTGTATGATTGTGACAGTTTATCTTTTTGTTTCATGATATTGCTAATCTCTAAGCCTGTTGTTTCTGCCAGCACAGCATATCATATTACTTTTTTCCAGCATTAAGAAGAAAGCATAATCTCTGGGCCGTTCAAAGTGACTATCTGCGGGTTTGTCCCATGCTGGCTGATAGTTTTCCAAGCAGGGGAGCAGCATATCATCCAGAGCGTACACCCTGGAAATACCATGTGAAGACTTTCTTAATAAATGAATGGATATTTAGAGATGTTGGGCATTTTCTTAAAATTAGGTTTAAAATAAATCATTCATGGAATATGAAAAATAGCAAGTAATAAGAAGAATTCCATGCGTTAATGGAATCAGTTCTTTCTAATCGAGATGAAGCAAATGCTTTTGTGCAATTTGCTAATAAGTTCCTTTGCATTTTTTGTTATAGAGAGTGGTCCAATTATCGACTGAGTGAGATTCCATTGTGAACACTCGCCATGCCAAATATGTTTCTGTTCAGAAGAAATCAGTGTGTCCAAGAATTAAAACCATTTATACACCTGCAAACTTGACTATCATTTGGGACTCAGCTGTGTTTTCCTCCTGTCTTCAGCTAAACCTCAACACATCACAGTGCAGCTAACTCTCTTCGCAAGGATATCGCTATTATAATGGAATTGCATTGCAGAGACAGAGCAGTACCTTGATTCAGGTACATTTTGAATACAAAGCAAGTGGACACACAACTTTGTGCAGATTGTTTGCTTTGTCCTGAAAATAATTAATCCAAGGAACTACATTCCAATAGCTATATATTGAATTGAAATAGATGCTTTGTGAATGGACAAAGATTCGTGGGACTCAGGTTTGGAAGCTGGTTAACTATCAATTACGAATTTGGGAGGTTTGTAGTTTTTAAATTGTTGTCATTCACTTGAACGTGCTGATTGGAAGCGTCAAATGAATGATAAGAATAGTTCTATAGACTTCTGCCTTCAGCTACAGTTCCTCAGTAGTGTTGCAGAAATTGCAGTGAAAAAGAGTGTTTCTGTTTAGTTTTGAAGACTGTTCATCCAAAATATATCAAATGCACATTGCATGGGTGGAAGTGAATATAATCTCCCAGACCAGCTGGGGAATAAACATCAGTGGCATGATCAAAATTGCCAAGATGGATACCTTTGTATGCATAATTATTCTTCCTTTACATAGAGGTACCTAGTATGTGTGTTCTATCTGCTATACCCTCCTAGAGATAAGTTGCAAAACATGCAAAGTGCATTGATCCTTGCTACTGCTACATTCCTTCATTCTCCAGAAGTACATGGCACATTTGAATAAAGGAGACACACACACATAATAAATTGATGCTACTGATTGAGTGATGATATCACATCTCTGAATTTGCCCTTGCCAAAAACCTGCCATAACCAAAGACGACAATGGTCATTCCTCAAGCTGACTCAGCTGCTTCATTGAGACTGTCCCACTGCCTGTTATGGTTCTGTTATGATAGTTTAAACAGCTTTGACCTGTAAGTGGAGCATATTCATCAGGATGTTAGCATCATCTGAACTACAGGCATGTGTCTTGACAATCAGTCCGTGCCAGAAGTTGGCATGGAGTTGAATAAATTATTTAAATTAGGATTTACATTTCATCAGCGGGCCCAGCACTGAGGTCTTTGGGCTTGCTACCTCTAGTGCCAGCAGTGAACTTGTGGAATTCTTTACCACAGAAAGCTGTTGGGACCGGTCTTTAGATATATTCAGGAGGGAGCTGGACGTGGCTCTTAAAGAGATCAAGGTGTATGGAGAGAAAGCATGAGTGGGATACTGAAAGTGCATGATCAACCATGATCATATTGAATGATAGTGCAGGCTCGAAGGACCAAATGACCAACTTCTGCAACCATTGTCTATGTTTCTATGTAACTATATTCAGTTTGGGTTTGGCCAGAGCCTCCCAACTCCACACCTCATTGCAGCCATGGTAAAATATGGAGAAAAAAGCAGACCTTCCAGGTAAGACGGAAATGACTGCCTTAGACATCAAGACAGCTTTTGATCAAATGTAATGACAGGAACCCCAATAAAGTGGAAGTCATTGAGAACCAAGGGGAGTCATACCAAGCACAAAGGGAATGGTTATATTTACTGGAGATCAATAATTTCAGCTCAAGACATTACCTAAGATATTCCTCATGTAGTGTTCATAATTTTTCACAATTCCTGGCAAGGTGGATACAGAACTGGTCATAGAAGACAGAGGGTAGCAATGGGAGGGTGCATTTCTGAATAGAGGGCTGTGAAAGTGGTGTTCCTCAGAGAACAGTACTGGATCTTTGCAATATACATAAATGATTTAGAGGAAAATGTAACTGGTTTGATTGGTAAGTTTGTGGACAACACAAAAATTGGTGGATTTGTGGATAGCGATGAGGACCATTGGAGGATACAACAGGATATAGATTGGTTGGAGACTTGGGTGGAGAGATGGCAGATGGAGTTTAATCTGGACAAATGTGAGGTAATGCATTTTGAAAGGTCTAATACAGATAGGAAATATATTCTAAATGACAGAACCCTTAAGAGTATTAATAGGCAGAGGGATCTTGGTATACAGGTACACAGGTCACTAAAAGTGGCAACAAATGTGGAGAAGATAGTCAAGAAGGCATATGGCATGCTTGCCTTCATTGACTGGGCATTGAGTTTAAAAATGGGTAAGTCATGTAGCAGTTTTATAGAACTTAATTTAGGTTGCACTTGGAATATTCCCCTAGGAAGCAGTCTTCCCTCCAATCAAACCCTCCCCCCCAGAAAGCTGCCCTGCTTCAGTAAAGGCCCCGATTCAGGTACAGGTTACAGGCTCGATGCCCGAATTTACCACGATTCCGGGCACAAGTATTTGGTAATGTCGGGCCCATAGTGTTCAGTTCTGGTCGCCACTCTAGCAGAGGCTTTGGAGAGGGTACAGAAAAGATTTATCAGGATGTTGCCTAGTGTGGAGAGCATCAGCTATGAGGAGAGGTTGGAGAAACTTAGTTCGTTCTCAATGGAATGACAGAGATCAAGGGGTGATCTGATAAAAGTCTACAAGATAATGAGGGCCATGGACAAAGAAAATAGTTAGAAGCTTTTTCCCAGAGTAGAAGAGTCAATTACTAGAGGGTACTGGTTTAAGGTGCAAGGAGCAAAGTTTAAAGGAAATGTATGAGGCAAGCTGTTTACATGGAGGGTGGTGAGTGCCTGGTACTCGCTGTTGGGGAGATAGTGGAAGCAGATATGATAGTGACCTTTAAGGGGTGTCTTGACATGTACATGAATAGGATGGGAATGGAGGGATATGGTCCCCAGAAGGGTAGGAGGTTTTAGTTCAGTCAGGCAGCATGGTTGGTGCAGACTTAGAGGATTGAAAAGCCTGTTCCTGTGTTAATTTTCTTTGTTCCTCAGATATTGATATAATTTGTGCCCACATGAGGTAAGACCTGGACAACATTCAGACATAGGCTGGCAAGTAACACTAATGTCACACAATGATCTAACCATTTCCTCTTGATATGTGGGGCCACCTTCCAAGGTGAAGATGAGAAAAGC
The DNA here is from genome assembly GCA_024679065.1 of Sphyrna mokarran. Lineage (NCBI taxonomy): Eukaryota > Metazoa > Chordata > Chondrichthyes > Carcharhiniformes > Carcharhinidae > Sphyrna > Sphyrna mokarran. Next base: position 55,107,889 of record JAGIQG010000006.1, on the reverse strand, counting down.
AAACAAGAATAGCCTCCAAATGGAAGTTGAAGAGAAAGACATTTCAACGGAAACCTACAGACATCAAAACCCAACATTAAGGTTGAGATGAATAAAGCAAAGTGCTGAATTGTAATCACCAGTAAGACTATGGGAACTACTCACCAGTCAGATAAACACAAAGATCCCAGAGAAGGGCAAATAACCTGATCTCCTGTTAGATTCCAATATCTTGATATGTGTGAAAGATTTCTGAGACATAAGGTCTCAGAAATGTGAATATTTGTTTCAACAATGAATCATATAGACAGGAGGACTGGGATTCTCCAACATTGTCCACAGCTCAGATGCTGTGGTCCTGCTGGTGTGATGGAGCCTTGGCTGAGTGATGATTCTCTGTTCTTCCTGGCAGTGGTGGCGGGGTATATGGCACTGGAGAATCCGGTCAAGGCTTTTACTAAGCAAGACACAGAGAGAAGTCACTGAAGCCATCTGCAAAAACTACTGAAGAGAACAAGTAATCTTGCTCTTTCTTAGGAAAGGCCCTATCTCTACAATATAAAATGCAACGCAAGAAGTAGTGACTGTCCATTGAAAAGAAGCTCAGGAGAAACTAATCAATTTATGGTTTGTCCCGAAACCTCGTTCATTCCAAAACTGTAAAATACTGAGGTCCATTGCCTGAGGTCAATGGATCTTGCCATTGTTCGCCTATCACTCCTTTGGTTCCCGTGGCAGGTGAGGTGGTAAAATTCTGGCCTATCTGTGCAAGTGTGCACAGAACTGTGTCAGAAATAGTGACTGTATTGAACAGCAATGAAATGATGTGTTTTCACCCTATCTTCTGGAGATATGGATCATAGCCTAACAACCTTGATCATTTTGGACATTCTTGAACAATATGACATCAACTAACAAAACAACTCAGCGGGAGCGATTCTCCCAAAAAAATTCTCAGTGTCAAATTCATGTAAAAACTGGAGTAAATCCCGTTGCTTTTTTCCAATGGGAGTTTCAAAATGAATCTCCCACACTCTGTGCGCTGCAGAGTGCCTTAGCATGAATCTTGCGAAAAATCAGTGGGCGGCACTTATTCCTGCTGGAGAAGCTGGAGCATAGTGTTGAACGGGCTACTGCGCATATGCCACTCTGTCAACATCAAAATTAGTGCATGCATAGTGGCCCCGCACTGCAGGCCTCGCCACGACCCCTCAAGATTAAAGCTCTGAACATGTCCAGGTCAGTTTCGATCGTTAGCCACCCTCCCTCTGCTCACAATACCAAATGCAATATGGCAAGGAACCCTCCCCCTCCCTCCAATACTGATCTGCTTTCGTCCCAAGGTGCCCCCTGGCATTGGCACTTTGCCCTTTAGGCAGTGCCATGGGGCCAGGCTGGCATTGCCTAGTGACAATGTTCAGGAGGCAACTGCCTCATCTCCGCCCGCCTGGGGGGGGGCAGGGGGCATAGCCCCCGTTTATTCCACTGTGGTCAGGCCATTCAACTCCCTGCAAGTGGGGCACTATTGTAAACCCCATTGAAGTGGACCACTCCTGACACTGGGCAGGGTGGGTGGGGAGGGTCTAGCATACCTGGAGTCATCAGTCTCGGGCCCGCTAATCAGATTCAAATTGTATGGAAAGCAGTATCTACATAATTTATTCAGTTTTCCGCCGATTTCCAGCTGACAATGCTGGAAATCTGATGCCCAAAGACTCATGGAGGCTGGGTCCCAGTGGGAAGCTGGCGAAAAGGCCTCTGCTCAAGTCTTCTGGCATTGCAAAAGCAGTGCAGCAGGCTGGGAGAATGGCTCCTAGCATCTTCTATTCATACTAAACCTCTCAAGAAGCTGTGCTTCATTTTCCAGCACAGATAAATGATATTCTACAACCGTAAATGCAAATCATCCAGTGGATGCTTTGCCACATTTTAATTACTCCAGGCTGCTTCAATTTTCATATTGTTCATCCCTCTGGTCATCACTTTTAACCTTTAGATTATTTTTCTCCACTGTTAGAATGAGCTGTTAAAAGATGAAAGGAACCAAAAAGCTTTGTTTCAAACAAAGGAAAAGTGGTATTAAAACTACTGCCAAGTAAAACAAATTAGTCTTAACACCATGTCGAAAAAGCTCCTCATTTGTCAAGCGTGAGAAAGTTCACAGCGAAACACATGAAGGCATTGTTCTCCCTCTATTCATGTGATTGTTAGTGCCCTCAATATTATGTGGAAGAGATATCATGACTAATGCCTTAATAACAGCTTCCATCCACGAACAGAGTTGCAGCAGCTGAAATTATTCCTTGAAAAATGAGTAATTCAGCCCACTACTCGGCCCCTTGATAAGAAATACCAATAAATCTATTCCTTAAATGGATCATTTTGACATCCACAATAAAGAAGTTTTGGTTGGTAGGATCTATGAGTGACATTTTGGTAGCAAGCCATTGCTGTGCCTACTGGGTATGAATGTGCTTGCAATATTACTAATAATGACTTATTTTTCCACTCTTTAGCCACTGGCTCTGGCTGTTTCTGTCTTCCACAAATCTAATGTAAAAGGTCCGCACCAACACTTTAAAGTTAGATAAAATGAAACATGAGTTATGTTAACAAGCTAAAAATCCAGATGCAAAAACAAATTTTAAAAAGTACTTTTGATACTTGAATTCTGAAATTAGCATCTGTGGAGAAAAAACAGAGCTTGATGGTGACATTAAGCAAAGGGAGGCAACAGATGTTAACTGGGTGTTAAGCTGGTAAGACACATTTGTTAAATATCCGGTTTTAACCTGCAGTTTTGGGACTGATTATATATCCCCACAAATTAACTGTGCTTGGATCCATTAAACTGGAAAACTACATGCTTCAGTATTGAATAGGAGCAACTTTCAGTGTGAGATGTTAATGTCTATGCTTGCAGTAACAAACAAAAATATGTAACAGGATGGCTTGTGTACCGAGAAAAATGGTACACATGTATGATGTAGTAGAAGAGGCACAGGGCGGGACAATGTCCTCCTTTCTTGGAGCGGGGGGCTGGAGGGTGGGTGGAGAAGGTGGGTACGGGGAGAGGCGGTGGTGGGGCTGGTGGTGGTGGGGGGAAGGAGGGATGCAAAGGTCATCGGGCCAAATAATGTACCAAATGGGGAAGCGAATTGTCAAATAATCCACAGCCAAGAGCATTGCCCCCAGGACAATGCTCCAATTCTGCAAAAAAAATTGATTTGATATGAATGGTCTCATAGTTACACTTGTCAACCAATACAACCACACACACACACACACACACACACACACACACACACACACACACACACACACACACACACACACACACACACATACACACTGTATAAGCACCATCTGCTCTGCTCTGAAACAAGATAATGCAAGTTAGTGGGGAGGTCTAATGGCATTTTCGCGAGACTAGTAATCCAGAAACTCAGATAATGTTCTGGGGAGCCAGGTTTGAATCCCACCATGGTAGGCGGTGGAATTTGAATTCAATAAAAATGTCTGGATTAAGAATCTAGTGATGACCATGAAACCATTGTCGATTTTTAATCCATAGATCTATAAACATGGACAGGGGTCGCAGGTAGAGGTGAGTAACTGGAAAAGGATGGAGGACCATTTTATTGAGGAAGAGCAGGAGGAGAGTAAAAAGAAAGCCCTATGTTATTCACTAGTATTGCTGCAGGCACCAACTCAGAGACTGGCACCCAGAGGCCAAGTTAGAACAACACTATTGTGCAGTAACCATGGAAAGTGTCACCTTTCCAGGGGCTGAGTTTGCATACATATTCCAGTCTAAATGATTCAGATGAGAATCTTGCAGGGCCAATTGTTAAAAAAGGTTGACTGCATTGACAAACTAAGTACTTTGTATATTGAAGACCTGAAGACGTACAGGCACTGTGGGCGGGGTGGGGGGGTGGAATAGGGGAGGGGGGGAGATGGAGGAATCCTCCTGCAGCCAGGCTTGATTCAGAGCTTAGAGCACATTCTCTCCAGCTTGGAGAAACTGGTCTACTCCATCCAGTAACCTATATAACCCGATATCCTGCAGACTCTGATTGCTACAGCCATGGCCGCTTTCTATTGGCATCCAGCGATCTTGAGAGAAAATGGACTGAACTCAGAATATAGATCACTTCTTGGTTGAACATCATCTGTTGTGACTGTAGAGGTTGATTCATGAGTGGCAGCCTCTTCTGCAGATGAACAGCATTGATCTGAGGTTTTTTTCCTTCTGATAGGCCTTCTTTTATCCTCACCCTTCCTAACTATTTGTCTTCAGGCATTCTGATCATCAGCATCGGCTTCCCATACATCAAGTGATCCCTGTAAACTTGAAGTCTACTTGCACTCATTCTTGTATTGCAGATGAGGGCAACCTGTTGGTCTTACAGAGATTTACTACTACAGCAGCTTGCCATATAAACTGTCTTTCCCTGCATACTGGCACACTTTCATATTCAGCACTCTGTCTTGCCAGGAGAAAAAGTTCATTAATAATCTTGTTGTGAAGGAATATTTTGGGATGAATGACAATTTGAAAATGAGGTAATTCAACCTGAAGTTAGGGTATTCAATTTGAATAAAGGAAATTCTGAAGGTTTGAGGGGCAAAGACTGAGGTGGATTGAAAAAACATATTAAAAGTTATGAACAGTGCAATGTATTATTCCATAATTTACAGCAACTTTACATTCCTCAACGCACAAAAACACAACAAGAAAAGTCAGTCATCCATGGCAAACAAAGGAAGTTAAGGATTATGAAAGATTAAAATAAAAGGCCTATAAAGTTGACAGAAACAGTAGTAAATCATCCCAAAATGCAGCAAACGAGGACCAAGAAACTGACAAAGAAAGGAAAACTAAAATGTAAATGTAAACTAACAATAAGCTGCTATAGCTATGTAGAAAGGAAATGTTTAGCTAAGACAAATGTGGATCCATTACCAGACTGTGCAGGATGTTAGCAATGATGTGGAGATGCTGACATTAGACTGGGGTAAGCACAGTAAGAAGACTCGCAACACCAGGTTAAGGTCCAACACGTTTATTTGGTAGCATAAGCTTTCAGAGTGTTACTCCTTCTTCAGGTGAGTGAAGAGTTGGACGTTAACCTGGCATTGTGAGACTTCTTACAGATGTCAGTAACCCAGAGGAAAAAGGCTAGCAGCCTCAAAAAAAAGCCTTTTCAATGAGACGTCCATGTCCCACTTGAACCTTTACCCACCACATCTGAAAACTTTGTGCATTCCTTTCCAGTAGACAACGCAGTATCCCTCTGACTCCCTTGTTTGTGAACATTTCATTCAGCCTTGTTGGGGTCCATCTTCCTTCTGTTCGATTTTCCATTTACTCTCCTTTGGTCATCAACCTTTTTATCCATCTGTATGCTCAGGAACAAGACTGATCCAAATCAGTGACACGGGTGGGCCTATGCATCCAGCAATACAACACTGTCTATGAAAACCAGCTTGGTATGGAAATGGAGGCATGGAAGGGATCTGTCCTGGCAGAATGATGCACAGGAGCAGCACAACACTCTGGCAGAAAGTGGTTCCACTCACCCTGATGCCTCTGGTGCACTAAGAATGGCTTTATGCATTCCACTCCTTAATGATCAGGTTTCATCCTAACATGATTTCCCACTGGCACGATCAAAGATTGAAAGGCCTATTGGGATGTAAATGTTTTAATGAGCATTCATGAGATGCAAATTGTATTCACACTACTAGTTAGCTGGAAGATCAATTCATCATTAATCCGCCTTTGGGAAAATTGCGACCTGATTTTATGCTGAAAGATTTCTGACTTTTGGCTCCCACCAGATTTTCTGCTCCCACCCATAATCCAAACCTGCTGTGGGTGGGATGAGAGAATGCCATCCAGTGAGTGGGCAAGAAAATGGAATATAATGTGGAAAAGGGGTGGATGGGGATGATCAATTTTGGTAGGAAAAATAGATGTGCAGAGGAGTTTTTAAATGATGAGAGATTAGACAGTGTATCTGTACAAAGGGACCTGGGTGTCCTTATGAATAAATCACAGAACATTAACATGCAGGTGCAGCAAGCAATTAGGAAGGCTAATAGTATGCTGGTCTTTATCCCAAAAGATTCCAATAAAGGAGTAGTAAAGTCATGCTTTAACTATGTAATAATTGCATGGATTAGTGACTACGAGTTAATATAATGGACTATAGTGGTTTACTTACAAACAGATAAATATACAGAATGCTTTAACGACATTAACACTTCCAAAAGTAAAATCTACCCTGGCTGTAAAAGCCCACAATCTGCACCAAGATCCCTATCCTTGTTCCCCATTGGGCAATCATGTCACATGACTCTCCTGGTGTAAGTCCCTTTAAGGGACCAGTTACTACATCCCTCCCTCTTTAGGTCTCTTATTACAAATAAAGAATTTATACAATATTTGAAACATTAGTACTGGGAGGCACTTCTAACATAATTTATCAAAAATTCAGTCTCTCAGGGGACTTTTTCTTTCTCTGTGAGTGACATAGCTCAACAGAGTCAGGTTTGACTGTTGAGGTAATTTCAGTTGAATTTGCTTTGCCTCTGGAATCTGTCACTCACTTTCCTCAGTTTTGTTGACAGCTGCACTTCATTCTTCTATGGGCTGATCAGCCAGTTCATCGTTTGGACTAACAACACTACTTGCTGGCACAATTGGATCATGCAGTTGGCTTTTGGGATGGCTTCTGCCTTCATAAATGATCCATGTATTTCTTCAATAACTTGCCTAGTGTTTTCACCTCATAGGACATTGGCCCCATCCTAGTCATCACAACTGCTGAGAAACAATTTGGTCCACCTATAAAATTCTTCACAGTGACTGGATATTTATCTCAAATGCTCTTTCTACTTTGAGCACAGCATGGTTACTTTTCTGATAACCCCATTTTGTCTTCACCTTCCCCATCAAATTCAGAACAACCAGGTTCAACCTGGTTATTAAGCATTGACCCACTATTAGCTCACATGGAGCTATTCCAGGAGTATGCTGAGCGGTTCTATAAACTAGTGGAAAACGTACTGCTGTTGAAGCAAATGCTTGTTTCATCATACTGGGCCGGAACTTTTGCACTGCGTGATCAACCAGCCCATTTGATGAGGATTGATAAGCTGCAGTACAGAATTCCGCACTTGTGAATGCTGTTCTGTTATCTGAGATAAGTATCTCTGGTACACTTTACCTCTGGAACCATTGGTGCAGTTTCTCAACACTGGTGTATGAAATCATGGAACTCATTTTGAAAACCTCCGCGCATTTCGAATGGGCATCCAGCAACAAAAGGAACATCAGGCCATTAAATGGGCCAAGATAATCTGTGAACTCTCACCCAAGGGACAAATTACAACAACAAAATGAAGACAAATTCAATGTGGATGTACAACCCAGAGAAAAGTTTGCAGTATATAATGCAAAAGTTCAGAAGTGTTAAAGATTCTGCTATGGCTTCTGTGCTGAGATCCAACTTTAGAGGGAAGAAGATTTCCAGCTGAGTAAAGGTATGACTTGACTTTCACCCCTGGAACGTATCAGTTCTTTGACAGTGTGATTCACCATTGTCCCTGACAAGGTATTGCCTCTGTTAGACTCTTCATGAAAAACCAATGAAAGCCTGGGTACTACATTGGTAAATTCAACGGAACAAAGATTTGAAAGCTGCTCTGTCTCGAGAAGCGCAGCTGACTTGTCAATAAACACATAAAAAATATCATATGGTACATCTATTGACTGGAAAGTCAGACCAAGCTCTCACACGACAACCTCAAACAGAGCTTTGAAGAATTCAGATGGACACAAAACATTATCTCTGTTTGTATCTTTCAAAATCTGTCAAGACGTGCTGAGTTTTTTCAGCATTTACTCTTTTTATTCACAAGAATCAATGATCTGGTGCACCTTGTAGTGAAGAGGAGTAATAATCCTTTATTTGGAAGGTCAGTGCCACCTAGACCTTGTAATTTGAAGTTTGATGGACTGAAGCTAATTGAAATCATCTTCTAGTATAATTACAATTCTAGTATCAATTTGAAAGGTAGTATCGAAGCCTCAAACTTGCATTATAACTGATCAATATCTGGAACTGAGAATGTTAACTTTCACTAGAAACCATAATTTTGATTTTATCTTGATTTCCAATTTCTTGGATGGAATGTACTTCATAGATATTTTCTAATCTATCTCAGTTAAAGGTGGAAGCCATGATCGGGAGATGCTGGCGTTGGACTGGGGTAGACACAGTAAGAAGTCTCAAAACATCAGGTTAAAGTCTCACAGATTTATTTGATACCACAAGCATTTGGAACGTTGCTCCTTCATCAGAGTAGTGATCTACTCATCTGATGAAGGATTTGATTTGATTTATTGTCACATGTATTAGCATACAATGAAAACTATACAAAGCATACTGCTCATTTAGAAGGAAATGAAATAATGCAGAATATAGTGTTACAGTCATAACTAAGGTGTAGAGAAAGATCATTTAATGCAAGGTAGGTCCATTCGAAGGTCTGACAGCAGCAGGGAAGAAGACGTTCTTGAGTCGGTTGGTACGTGACCTCAGACTTTAGTATCTTTTTCCTGATGGAAGAAGATGGAAGGGAGAATATCCAGGGTGCGTGGGGTCCTTAATTATGCTGGCTGCTTTGCTAAAGGCAGCAGGAAGTGTGGACAAAGTCAATGGATGGAAGGGTGATTTGCACGATGGATTGGGCTACATTCATCACCACAACAGGTCCATAGCAGACATCATCTCTCTGGCCTTGCACACAACCCTGGAATATCTAGATAACAAGGACACCTATGTCAGACTCCTATTTATTGACGACAGCTCAGCCTTCAACAGTATCATTCCCACGAAACTTATCTCCAAACTCAGTGGCCTGGGCCTTGGCTCCACCCTCTGTGACTAGATCCTGAACTCCCTAACTCACAGACCACAATCAGTAAGGATAGGCAGCAACAGCTCCTCCACAATAATCCTCAACACTGATGCCCCATAAAGCTGTGTTCTCAGCCTCCTGCTATACTCCTTATACACCTATGACTGTGTGGCCAAATTCCCCTCCAATTTCATGTTTGCTGACAAAACCACCGGGACAGATCTAAAAAAATGACAAGAGAGAGTACAGGAATGAGATAGAGAATCTGGTGAACTGGTGCAGCAACAATAATCTTTCCCTCAATGTCAATAAAATGAAAGAGATTGTCATTAACTTCAGGAAGCATAGTGGAGAACATGCCCCTGTCTATATCAATGAGAACAAAGTACAAATGTTCGAGGGCTTCAAGTTTTTAGATGTCCAGATCACAAAAACCTGTCCTGGTCCCCACATGTTGACATTATAGTTAAGAAAACCTACCAGCACCTCTACTTTCTCAGAAGACAAAGGAAATTTGGCATGATAGCTATGACTCTCACCAACTTTTACAGATGCGCCATAGAAAGCATTCTTTCTGGTTGTATCACAGCTTGGTATGGCTCCTGTTCTGTCCAAGACCGCAAGAAACTACAAAAGGTAGTTTTGTGAGACACCCACAAGGTAGTGGGGCTTTGCACCAATTGATGGATGTCTAGTTTATGGGAGCCATGGGATAACTACATACCAGTGCACCTGTATGCCAACCCACTAGGGGATACCAGGCCACCGCTGAGTCTGTTGTAGCTTTGTCTGGGCATATGAGGTGCCCAGTGATGTATGTCAAGGGAGGCACTACATAGGGCTAGCTATGAAGAGGGTCTGTATAGATAGGAAAGGCTTGCACATTCAGCTCTCTACTCGCAATAGTAATACTGACAACTAGCTGTGAAAGCTAAAAGCAAAAAGTGACAACCAAACTGACCACAATGCAGCAGGCACTTTGCCAACCCATCTGATGCATCACATTGACACCAGCATGGAATGGCAAAGTGTGGAAGGTTAGGCACAGCTGTGATGGTTCAGGGTCCTCCGTTGAAAGAGGTTTCCAGAGACTTTCTCCCAGCAATGAGTGGACCGGCTGAATAAACATCTTGAGCTCACAGCATTAAAATGAGGGGGCCGACTGGCCTTTCCCTGGATGGCAGCATTGCTCTGTCCCTTCACCATGATTTCCATCAGTCTGTCAGCCAGGTGATTGAAGGTGCTGAAGCCAATGCTGGTTTGTGCAGTCTGAGGGGCAGCCATTATAAGTCCCAGCTGCTCACCAGCATCGCAGCTGAACTGTGCTCTTCACATTCTCAGCAGCCATCCCCTTCTTGTTTCTGCCACTCGAGATCACTTCAGAGAAGCACCAGAGTAGACAAGAGGACTTACATAAGAGCAACAGGGTAAGCACCATGCTGAATAGTTTAATATTTTTAATTGATGTACTTGTGTCATGTTTTCATCGTTTATGTTTGCTCTCGATAAAGAGCGATTGACAATTGGATAGTGTTGAAATTAGTGGTATTTTGGTGTTCTCCATGGGGAAGGGATTGAAAGGATTGAGTGCTGATGGTGGATTCTCAGCCATAAGATGAAAGTGATGTGTCGGCAGAGCTCTGAAATCTAACAGTGGAGAATGTTCTCAAAAGTGAACTTCAATTTGATTTTGGCAAGAGTCTCGCCCAGATGCAGGCAGTCTGCTGAAACCTTCTGGCACTTTCACAGATACCCATTGTTTTCCACTTCCTTCTCATCTCCTTCTCTTCTTCAACCTTCTCCTCCCCCTCTCGTGATGCCTGAGTTTGATCCAATGGCACAATTGCTGATGTTAACACTGGTCTCTCAAGCTTGCTGAGATTATAAAGCATGCAGCAAGTCACCATGAATCGAAAATCCTTCCCACCCTCCTGCCCTGCCTTCAGCTGATGGTGCTGCTGTGTCAGACCTCCTCACTGCGCGCCCCCGCACCCCCCCCCCACTCCCACCATTCTTCCTCTAAATCAAGGCAGATCCGAACAGGATCTCCATCTCCAAACTCTTCCTTGCTCTGCGATAAGGCACAGTAAAACAACTCTTACTCTCTTTTAGTGAAATCCCCAGAGTATTTCTGGAGTAAGTGTTGACAGAGTATGAGTAAAGTCTTGACAAAATGTCTCAGGTAACTAAAAAGTCTTCAAATGCATTATAGTCAGTTGATCTCATACAACAAGTGAACTTTGAATGCTGAGCTTGGCTGAGCTTGACGTTAAGGGCCCGATTTTATCACTTGGAGTCTAAGGGCAGGATTCGGCCGTAACATAGATCCGAGGCTGGAATGCTCTTTGCAATGTGTCCGTAATTCAGCCAGCTCGCACTGTGGGCGGAGCTTAGCGCTGCTGAAACGATCGGAGCTCTGTCCTGCGCATGCGCAACTTAGAAAACAATCTGAAGAAGCGTCCCTGTGTTGGGAAAGAAAAAGAAAGCGGAGAGAGTGGATCTTTGACCCAGATCATTCTCTGAGGGGGGTGTGGGGGGATAGGGAGAGAGCGGCTCTCTGATACAGATCCTCCTTTTGTGGGGGGGGGGGGGGGAGGCAAGAAGACTGATTGTTTTCTGGTGGTGGGAGGGAGGTCTGCTCACTCACTGAATGAGGGGGTGGGGGGGCAGATGGATCTCTGGTTTAGGGGGGAGGGGGTCAGGGACCAGGGGGGTCCACTGCCATTGCGGGCGACCCCTCCTCCCCACTGGAGGAACAAATCTCTCCTCCTTATTGTGACAGTATGTCAATTCTCACCAGCTAAATGAATGCATGCTTCAATGAGCCTAAGCTCTGACACTTATGAATAAATTCAGCAATTCAATTTTTAAATGACATCTATCGTGTATTTCTCATCTCTTATATATCTTAAAGCAATAGGAAACCAGGAGAAGGGATTCGTTCCTGCAGTGGGAAGAAGGGGCACCCGCGGAATGGCAGCAGACCCCCCCTGCCTCCTCCCACCAGAGATCCATCCGTGCGTACCCCGCCCAACCCCAGTCAGTGAGCAATCGGGCCTTCCCCTCACTACCAAACAATGATCAGCCCTCTCACCTCCCCCTCCCCCATCTCACAGAGGATGCTCTGTTAAAGAACAAAGAATAAAACAGCATGGGAAACAGGCCCTTCGGCCCAACGAGCACGCGCCGCCACCCCGATGTTCCCACCTCTACCCACCATCCCTGTCCATGTTTATAGATCTATGGATTAAAAACCAAATTTGAGACAATTTAGGGAGAACTTGTTTTGCCAATTAACCTAAGAGCACATCTTTGGGATGTGGGAGGAAACCGGAGCTCCCGGAGAAAACCCACACAAGCACAGGGAGAATGCGCAAACTCCCACAGACACAGGACCAAATCCATGTATCTGCACAGCACAGTGATAGTCACTGAGCTGTAGTGTTGCCCATCAGATGGTCCAGGTCAAGCGTACACTAACGATGTGAAGCACTAGGATACTCTCAAAAAAGGTCCAAGAGCAGTCCTCTCGTGACCCATCGCGTGTATGCCCCTCGTTAGTCAACAAGGTGTCCCAAAGCACCTGTAGGATAAAAACAAGTACATCAATATCATCATCTATTTACACACTTCCCAGGGACCCCCAAGGCTCATGATCCCTATTTTAAATCAGTTTTCTATACCCCTCCATTCCCATTCTGTTCATGTGCCCATTTAAGTATTTCTTAAATTCTGTCCTGCCTTCTCCTCCACCAGAGGATGCTCTGACTCACCTCCTCCTGTGTAACCCCCCTCAAAGAGGATGCTGTGACCCACTTCTGCACACCCCCCAGAGGATGCTCTAACCCGCCTCCCTCCTCTCTCCTCCTCCCCTCCCAGAGGATGATCTGGGTCAGAGAGCTGCTGCAGGCTCTGAAGCCACTTCGGAAGTACCCATGCAAAATAAAAATTGGTTATGAATTTTTTATTTTGCAGGCCGCTTACAGTGTGGATCCGGAAGGACCAGAGAAGGTAAAGTGGGATTTAGTGGGAGAATTGGGCATACTGTTCATTAAATCGATTTAAATGCATGCCAATGCTTTAAGTCCTCAGCCGCCTGATTTGGATCCAAATTGGGTTTTGGTAAAGCTGCGATCTGCTCGGATTTGGGTGCAGATCACATTAAAGGCCAGATGCCTGAATTTACCACAAACCTTTGGTAAAATCAGGCCCTAAGCAGCACTCAAAATTCTCACCAATGATTTCCTTATTCCTGTCCATCTGGTCGCTGGTGAGATTGGTCGGTAGTTGCAGTGCTAACCAAAGACATGTAGTCTTTTTGGTGTGCCAATCTAATTGTTCATTAGAATCTGTAGCAGCCTTCAGGCAGCCTTTCTTGGCATTAACATGTTAACTGGGTGGTTCAGCTCAGGACTTCATCAGCTAAATGTTTCAGGTTAATGGTCTTTCATCAGGATTGGAGGTGTTTATACTTGTTCTGGGTATTCAGTAATCACAGAGACACTGGGGTGCCTTTTCCAGCTCCACTTGCCAGAGGGATTTACCAGTTCTGCTGCAGACAATAGATTTTTGAATGTCTCACCACTTTATCCAGCCCTGCAACAAGCAGATCTGGGATGCAAGAGAAAGGGGGAAAGAACAACAAGGAAGACCTGTGATAGGGTGGGGGTAGGAAGGATTAAATGATTAAAATGGTGCAAAGCAAAAGCGGATGGTTATGTACAAAAAGCAAAATGTGGTCCAGATGAGTTGTAAAACTGTTGTTGCCTGAATAAAATGGGAAGTCATTAACATCTGAATTGTTGAGCTTCAATATTTAATTTGGAAGAATAATTGCCTAATTGAAAGGAGAGATAGTGCTTATTGAGCGTCTGTTAGCCTCCATTGGAAAATTGCAGGTGACAGAGATCAAAATGAGTTGGGGGGAAGAATTAAAACAACAAGCGAGTGGACATTCAGGGATATGCTTGTAAATTGATGGGAGGAACTCTGCAAGTTGACCATTGAATACATGTTTGCTCATCTCAGTGTAGAGTAGATCACATGCTGAGCAACAAAACAGTGTACTAAACTGAAAGGCGTACAAATAAATCACTATTTCATCTGGAAAGAATGGATTATAGGATGGGGACAGATAAAATGGTAGGTGTTTGTATCTCCTGCATTTCACAGGGAAGTGAGTAGGAAGATGGGAGTGGATGGTTGTGATTGAAGAATTTAGCAGAAATTTTGTGGACTGCAACAGAGGAGGGAAGCAGTTGGTGATACTGGCATTGTGCTGGATATTTGGTTGCAATGGTCACATCCATTCAGCTTGAAAGCATGAAGCAGCGCCTCAGACAAAGCAAATTAAAAATATGAAAAAGTAATAATTTGGGTTTACATTAAGGTGGATATGTTCTGTGCTTTCCAGTAGTCCCATAGCTGAAGAAGAATCTATAATTTCTTTCCTCTGACAACTCGGTTTATAATAATGGACATAAGATGCAGAAAGGAAGCAGTTGAAATTTGATCAAAAGAAATAGGGATTCAAAATTCGGACATATTAAACAAATGTCTCTCCCAAGTTCTACATTAGTGCTAAAATGATCACAAAAACAACTGAAATGCAATTTATCACATTAGTTGTGCATAGAGCTGTTGTTGAATTTGCGTTCTTTAGAACAGCGACTGCACTTCAAAAATAATTGCTTGGTGTGAAGAACTTTAGTAGACCTCTTGAGTGTGAGAAGTGCTTTGTCAAATTTCTTCTAAAAGCTCAGGTAAATTTTTTTCTTTAAAACTGTGTATATCAAGTAAAAAAATAATTTTACACATTGAAGTAGAGATAAGTATATAGAATATCAACGTCTCAACATTGTGGCATTGGAATACTCAAGTCTACTCTATTCAGGGGACATCCCTTCTCTTCTCCTGGATCCCTCGTGCTTATCAGATGTAGCACTGCACTCTGCCTGGATAGGTGGGGAGCTGTCGGCCAATTTGATTGGGTGGTAGCTCTTCAATGTGGGATTTCCGTCCAACTGAGGGTGGCAATCTTACCTGCTGCCAATCATAGAAGCATAGAAATAGGAGGAAATGTAGGTCATGCAGTCCTTTGTGACTGCTCCACCATTCACTATGATCATAGCTGATCATCCAAATCAGTAACCTGATCACATCTTACCCCAAGTCCTTTGATCTCCTTCACCAAATGAGCTGTGTCTAGCTCTTTCTTGGAAACATATAGTGCTGAAACCATAAAATCCTGCCCAAGGCCAACAGACCTTTCCATTGTCCGCCTCCTGCCTGCTCCAATTGCGTTAAAATTGTGGCCACAATGTTTTGTCCTCAATTGCTTTCTGAAGTTGTGAATTCTACAGGCCCATTACTCTAACTAAAGAATTTTTTCCTCACCTCAACCCATCAAAATGGTTTACCTTCTATCCTCAGACTGTTGTGGGTTCCTTAGCCATTGGGAGTATCTACCTTTTCCTGCAGCATATCAGGTAGACAACACTGGCCGAGTTGCAAATGTATGCCCTATGTATCTGGTGGATAGTGTTCTTATGTGTGATAGTGGCATCTGTGTCAATGATCCAGCACATCTTGCAGAGGTTGCTGTGGCAGGGTTGTTGTGGTCACTGTTCTCCTGAAGGCTGGATAGTTTGCTGTGGAGAATGGTCTGTTTGAGGCTGTGCGGTTGTTTGAAGGCAAGAAGTGGGGGTATGGGCATGGCCTTGACGAGATGTTCGTCTTCATCAATGAGATGTTGAGGGCTCTGGAGAAGATAGCATAGCTTCTCCAGTCTGGGGAAGTACTGGACGATGAAGTATAGTCTGTCTGCCATGTCTCATGTTTGTCTTCTGACTCACCATTGCACTATTCTCCGGAATCGGTGGCATTCTTGGAGACACGCATCTCTATCAAGGATGGTCACCTCAGCACTTCACTATATCGCAAGCCCACGGATAACCTCACGATGCTCCACTTTTCCAGCTTTCATCCTTAACACATTAAAGAAGGCATTCCCTACAGACAAGCCCTCTGTATACACAGGATCTACTCATATAATGAGGAGGATTATAACAGATACCTCCAGACGCTGAAAAATGTCTTCAAAAGAACAGAATATGGTGCTCAGCTCATCGATCAACAGTTCTGATACGCCACAGGAAAAACTGCACTGACCTCCTCAGAAGTCAAACATGCGTGGAACAGGATAATAAGAAGTCTCACAACACCAGGTTAAAATCCAACAGGTTTATTTGGTAGCACAAGTCTTAGCTTTCAGAGTGCTGCTCCTTTGTCAGATAAGTGGGAGATCTGTTCGCAAATAGGGCATATAAAAACACAAGCTCAATTTACAAAATAATGGTTGGAATGGGAGTCTTTTCAGGTAATCAAATCTTAAAGGCACAGACAATGTGAGTGGGGAGAGGATTAAGCACAGGTTAAAAGATGTGTACTGTTTCCAGCCAGGACAATTAGTGATTATTTGCAAGCCCAGGCAAGTCGTAGGGTTTACAGATAGTGTGACATGAACCCAAGATCCCAGTCGAGGCCGTCCTCACGTGTGTGGAACTTGGCTATTAGTGTCAGCTTGGTGACTCTGCATTGTCGTGTGTTATGAAGGCTGCTTTGGAGAACACTTACCCGAAGATCAGAGGCCAAATGCCCATGACCGCTGAAGTGTTCCCTGATAGGAAGAGAATATTCTTGCCTGGTGATTGTCGAGTGATGTTCATTCATTTGTTGTCGTAGTATCTGCATGGTCTCCCCAATGTACCATGACTCGAGACATCCTTTCTTACAGTGTATCAAGTGGACAACATTGGCCAAGTTGCAAGTGTATGTACAGCGGACTGGTGGATGGTGTTCTCACAGTCAACATCTTCATTGTCCAATACTTCCTTGAAGTGGAGAAGCTATGACATCTTCTTCAGAGCCTTCAACATGTCATTGATGAAGATGAACATCTAGCCAAGGCCATCCCCACACAACCACTCCTTGCCTTCAAACAATTGCACAACCTCAAACAGACCATTATCTGCAGCAAATTACCCAGCCTTCAGGAGAACAATGACCATGACACCACACAATCCTGCCACAGCAACCTCTGCAAGATGTGCCGGATCATTGAAGCAGACACCACCATCTCATGTGAGAACACCATCCACCAGTCCACAGTATGTACACTTGCAACTCGACCAACGTTGTCTACCTGATACACTGTAGGAAAGGATGTCCCGAGGCATGGTACATTGGGAAGACCATGAAGATACTATGGCAACGGATGAATGAATGCCACTCGACAATTACCAGGCAAGAATATTCTCTTCCTATCGGGGAGCACTTCTGATTTTTGGGTAAGTCTGCCTCTCCAAGGCAGCCTTCACGACACACGACAACACAGAGTCACTGAGCAGAGACTGATGGCCAAGTTCCGCACATGTGAGGATGGCCTCGACTGGGATCTTGGGTTCATGTCACACTATCTGTAACCCCCACGACTTGCCTAGGCTTGCAAATTCTCACTAATTGTCCTGGCTGCAGGCAACACACATCTTTTACCCTGTGTTTTATCCTCTCCCCACTCACATTGTCTGTGCCTTTAAGACTTGATTACCTGTAATGATTCACATTCCAACTATTATTTTGTCAATTGAGCTTATGTCTTTATATGTCCTGTTTGTGAACAGAATTCCCACTTATCTGACAAAGGAGCAGCACTCTGAAAGCTGTGGCTTGTCCTACCAAATAAGCCTGTTGGACTTTAACCTGGTGTTGTGAGACTTCTTATTATCCTGTCCCATGCATGTTTACTCTCATATTCTATTCTCCCCTTCTTATTCAATACCTTTGTCCTCCTTTGCTGAATCCTAAACTGTTTTCAATCCTCAGGTCTGCTGTTTTACTTTGGCCAATTTGCATATCTCTTCCTTGGATCTAATGTTATCTCAAACTTTCCTTGTAAACCATGATTTGGCCAACTTCCCCATTTTATTTTTGCTTGACAGGAATGAACAATTGTTACAATTCACCCTGTACTCTTTGAATATTTGCCATTGCCTATCCACCATCATGCCCTTTAAGCAATGTTCCCCAATCCATGATAGCCAACTCATGCCTCATATCATTGTTGTTTCCTTTATTAAGATTTAGAATTCCACCCTCAGAATCAAATATATTATTCTTCATTTTGATGAAGAATTTACTCACTCATCCCCCAAAGGACCTCATGCAACCAGATTATTAATGATTCCTTGCTCACTACACAATACCCAATATGGGATGGCCTGTTCTCCAGTTGGTTTTTCAATGTATTGGTCCAGAGAACCATCCCATACACACTCCAAGAATTCCTCCTCTGCAGTATTGTTCCCAATTTGAAATGCCCTATCTCAATGCAAATTAAAGTCGCCCTAATTACACATGTTTCTTTTTCGCATGTGTCTCTAATTTCCTCTTTATAGAACACAGAACATTACACTGCAGAACAGGCCCTTCGGCCCTCAGTGTTGCGCTGACCAATTAAGAAAAAGCAATGACCCTCTAACTTAAACTGTTCCCTTTTCATCCATAAACCTATCCACGGACCTCTTAAACGCCCCCAAACTTGGCGCACCTACAACTGCAGCAGGCAGGGCATTCCATACCCTTACCACCCTCTGGGTAAAGAACCTACCTCTGACATCTGTCCTATAACTACCACCCCTTAATTTAAAGCTATGTCCCCTCGTGCTAGCTTTCTCCATTCGAGGAAAAAAGGCTATCACTGACCACCCTATCTAAACCTCTAATCATCTTATATGTTTCGATAAAGTCTCCTCTTAGCCGCCTTCTTTCTAATGAAAACAACCTCAAATCCCTCAGCCTCTCCTCATAAAACCTTCCCTCCATACCAGGTAACATCCTGGTAAACCTCCTCTGTACCCTCTCCAATGCGTCCACATCTTTCTTATAATGTGGGGACCAAAACTGTAAACAATACTCCAAGTGTGGCTGCACCAGAGTTTCGTACAGTTGCAACATGACGTTGCGGCTCCGAAATTCAATCCCCCTACCAATAAAAGCCAAGACTCCGTATGCCTTCTTAACAACCTTATCGACTTGATTGCCAACTTTCAGGGATCTATGCACGTATACATCTAGATCCCTCTGTTCATCAACACTATTAAGAGTCCTACCATTAGTGCTATACTTTACACATTTGTTATTCCTGCCAAAGTGAATTACCTCACACTTTTCCGCATTGAACTCCATTTGCCACCTCTCGGCCCAGCTCTGCAACTTTTCCAAATCTCTCTGCAAACTATAACATCCCTCTTCACTATCTACCACTCCTCCGACTTTGGTGTCATCCGCAAATTTACTAATCCATCCTTCAATACCCTCATCCAGATCATTTATAAAAATTACAAACAGCAGTGGCCCCAAAACAAATCTCTGAGGTACACCACTTGTAACCGAACTCCATGAAGAATAATTTCCATCAACCACCACCCTCTGTCTTCTATCAGCTAGCCAATTCCTGATCCAATTAGCTAAATCACCCTCAATCCCATACATCTGCATTTTCTGCAGAAGCCTTCCATGGGGAGCCTTATCAAACACCTTATTAAAGTCCATATAAACCATGTCAACTGCCTTACCCCCATCCACCTCTTTGGTCACTTTTTCAAATTACTCCATAAGGTTAGTAAGGCATGACCTACCCTTCACAAAACCATGCTGACTATCCCCAATCAATTCATTTCTCTCTAAATAACTATAAATCCTACCCCTAATAATTCTTTCCAATACTTTGCCCACAACAGAAGTAAGACTCATCGGTCTATAATTCCCAGGAAAGTCTCTATTCCCCTTCTTGAACAATGGGATAACATTCGCTATCCTCCAGTTATCTGGTATACCTGTAACCAATGACGACATGAAGATCAGAGCCAGAGGCTCTGCAATCGCCTCTGTTGCCTCCCAGAGAATTCTAGGGTAAATCCCGTCCGGCCCAGGGGACTTATCTATTTTCAAACCCTCAAGAATATCTAGCACCTCCTCCTTATCTACTTCAATACTTTCCAGTTTACAACTGGACTTCCCACTGCTGTCTCTGACTGGCCCTAATCTTGCCCTAACCAATCTTCTATTCTTAACATATCTAAAGAAAGCTTTAGGATTTTCCTTGATCCTATCAGCCAAAGTCTTCTCGTGTCCTCTTTTAGCTCTTCTTAACTCACTCTTTAATGCCAGCTCTAATATTACCACTATGGTTCGGAATCTACACAACCTTGATTTTTGCCCGTTCTGAGCTTTATTCATTCAGATTTCACATCATTGAAAGTAATTTCTATCCTCACTATTGCATTAATTTTCTCTTTAACCAACAATGCAATCCCACTGCCTTTTCCTTTTTGTCTGCCCTTCCAAAATATTGAAGAACTCTTGGTATTCAGTTCCCATCTTTGGTCACCGTGCAGCCAAGTCTCTATAAACAAAGAACAAAGAACAAAACAGCATGGGAAACAGGCCCTTCGGCCCAACGAGCCCGCGCCACCACCCCGATGTTCCTACCTCTACCCGTGATCCCTGTCTATGTTGTGTTTTTCCCTAAACTGGTGAATAAGCATCTTTACACTGGACTAGTGAAATCAAAGATTCACTACTCTTTGAGAGATCTTTTCCTCAAATAAGCACCCTCTTATTCTATGACTATGCCTCTAGTCCTACACTCTCTGCAGCAGGCATCCTTTATTGCAGTTGGCACTGCTCACAGTGCTTGACTGCGCCCTCAACATCAATGTCAGGCCACCAGACATAACTCATGGCATCTTCATCTTACATTTATCCAAATAGGCACTGTTTCAACTAGGAGCAACTCGCTTCCTGGTGTAGGGACAGCTCTGGCTCCCAAATGTATGATGCCATCTTGGCAACACAATTCATCGTTTTGTATAAAATATGGTTTTCCTGACTATATTATGTCCATTTCAATCTGTTTGCACATTTAATTCATACACTTTATTGCAAATGATCCATGTATTAAGATACAAAGCCTTAAGGCTTGTTCCCCTAACCTTCTTTGTCCCATTTCCATTATTTTTCAGTGTAGCTTTGTTTGATTCTGGCCCTCGATTTCTCTGCCTATGACTTTTCCTATTCCTCTTTTGGTCTTTTGTTCTTGTCTTTGTTTCCCCCACCTCTGGCTCCTTGTTTAGGTTCCCATCTCCCTGACATTTTAGTTGAAATCCTCCCCAAGAACTCTAGCAAATGCTCTCCCTGGGACGTTAGTCCTGGTTGTGCCCAGGTATAACCCATCCAGTTTGGACAGGTTCTACCTTCCCTGGAACTGGTCCCAATGCACAAGGAATCTGAAATCTTCCCCCTCACATCATCTATTCAGCCACATATTCACCCTATAGATCTTGCTGTTTCTGCTCTGATTAGAACATGGCATGATCACTATCTTTAAGGTCCTACTTTTCCATTTAATTCGTAACACTCCATATACTATTTTCAGAACCTCCTTTTATTATTGAAGTTGTTTGTACCGATGTGTACCACGACCATTGGCTATACACTTTCCCTGCCTCCAGAATCTCCTACAGCCAGTCTAAGACAGTCTTGATTCTAGCATTAAGCAACAGAAGGGAATGGTTTAGTTAGGAGGGGCATTGCTTTTTATTTTGGTCGGCACAACATCGAAGGCCGAAGGGCCTGTTCTGTGCTGTATTGTTCTATACCATCCTGGAGTCTTGACTGCAGCCACAGAAGTGTCCATCTATTTCCCTTACAGTTGGATCTCCTATAATTATTGCATTTCTATACTTTTTGCTCCCCCCTGCCTACCGTGCAGCAGAACCAACTATGGTGCAACAAATTTGGCTGCTGCTGCTTTTCTCTGTAATGCCATTACCCCCAAAGTGGTATATCTGTTTTGCAGGAGACAAGAGATTCTTGCATTGCCTGTCTAATCCCCTTGCTCTGCCTGATGGTCATCCATTACATTCCTGCCTGTGGAGGCTTACCCTGTGGTTTGACCACCTTGTTATTTGTGCTATCCATGACCCTCTCTGCCTCATGGATGCTACACAATATCCCCTGCTGCCAATCTAGCATTAAAACTCTTGCTTCCAGGAGCTGCAGCTGGAGACACTTCCTGTACACATGCACTCCAGGCATTGAAAATATTCCCGGCTTCCCAAATAGGCAAGAGGAGCACATCAAAACTTCGAGCTCTCTTTTCACGATTTATCCCTTTAAATTAAATGTTTTAGTTTAAAATTGAATGATATCCATTACTCTAGCAATTTTTCCCTGGTGCTCATTACGACAGAATGTAGCCTTTATAAAACAACAAAATATCTTACTAACTATGAGTGATAAAATTAGCAAACATTTACTTAATTGTACCCACACAAAGAGCTGCTTCCACTTGGTATGCACAATTTTTGAATCCTGACATTACTTCAGAATCTCTAAATTCCAAACCACTGTTCTCTCATTCTCACTATTTCTCACACTCTTTTACCCACCTGGCTCTGTTTTCAGTCTCACCCTTTCTCAGGCTCCTTTATTTTCCCAACTCTGCTCTTGATCTCATATTTCTCACTCTCTTTTATCCTCCTGGCTTCGCTCTTAGGCTCTCTCCATGCTGCCGCTGCCTCTCCACGCTATAGGCTCTTTTCGCTGCTGGCTCCATCTCAGGCCCATTCTTCACAATTGGTCCATGAGCTTTTCTGCTCAGCAACAGTGAAATGGAATTAGTGGAATTAGCAAATTACAGCGAGGCCTGGATGCTGATAGGCTATCTGGCATGTTTCATTGCTGTAACTATTTTTGAAATTGGTCAGTTGCTCCTCTCGAACAAGTGTTTGCTAATCACATGGCAGTTGCTAGCTCTGCAGACCCCCTAAAAGCCTTTTGTGGATGTCTTGGGGTCCCTGAATCCCTATTTTATGCTAATTGGTTTGCGGGTCTTTCAGTAACAATGTGATCAGGATATTCATTAAATCCATCTTTTCTCTAAAATTTCACTGAACACTGTAGTAGTCAGATGTCAAAACTGTCAACCTTTGCCAAACAAGTAGGACATGACCCAGAGTACAGCGGTACATTTTGACCCTGGCAAGAGAAATGTGCAAGAAGACAAATCACCGCTCCCTTTGACAGCCTTTAATTTACATCCTTGGGTAACATCGTAGGAGATTAACTATCATTATGAGAAGTTTCTCTTGGTCACTGCGTGCCTGAGGGAATTTTATTTCCTAACATGTCACCACTAAGTAGTCTGTCAAAGACTGTGACCTTTGACCTTTTCTTCTTTTCTGTGCTTTTCAAGTATCCTCTTAGCTCTCTCATTAGCATGATCACCTTTAATTGATCACCTTTCCTCAAGGGCAATACACATCTTTATTGAAAATCTTTCATCTCTTCTGGAAAACCCCATCATACATACATACACTAAAGCTGTAGAAATGAAAGCCGTGTAAATCCGTTTATCTTGATTTAAATATTAATGGAAATTATGCGATGGATATCTTTTGAATAGGCTAATCCCAGGGAGCGAAAATATATTAATCTGGTAATGAATATATAGCATCATTTATAACCTTTTAAAAATGCAACAAAGCAGCACATATTCTGACATTATGATTAAATACATTTAGAGACTATCCTAAAATATTGATGAAGGTCACCTCAGAGCACCAAAGTACAATAATTAAAACATTTTTCTTTGTAATTGACTTGTGATTATGTTGCGCTGCCACCTCGTGTGCCACTAATCTATGTCAGCAGCTCAAGAGTTAAATGGGTGCATGGGGATTGGGTAATTAAATATATTGATTACCTGTAGAAATCTGCTAGCTGACAGGATAAGAAGAGCTCACTTTTCTGGGAGTGTAGTCATTTTATTTTGGTTAAGATGGATGAGTTAATAAACATGGAGCAAGCACTCCCATAAATTCAGCATCTGTAATATTTGTCACTTTCAAAATTACTTGCTTGAGAGCAACATCCGTTATGTGATTTCACAGGAGAGGTGCGAGCAGACCTGAAGCAAGGTTTTCACTTTCCTGGTGATTAATATACTGTTGTTGTTTAGAAAGGCAGCATCATTAGGCAGAAGCTTAGCTCCAGTGCACTGAGGAAATGTTTGCTGCATTGAGCCATATTGTGCTATTTAGGAGTTCACTGATGTTTCATCAGTGCAGATCATTGTGCGTTTTCGTTTGGCAGTTTTGTTGCCTTGGGCTGGATTTATGGAAACTTCAGGATCATTTTTAAAAGACATTTACAATAGGTGGTTTAATGCCTACATGAACATAGCCCCCCAGATAACTGGTTCGCCACTAAGATGTGATTAAAATGTATTGCAGCATTTCCAAAGCGTAGTTTTTATTATTTCAATTTTCTACCGGCATTAAAGAAAATGAATCTGAAGGTCATGCAAAATAATGAAAACATTCATGTAAGATTAAAGCAAATTTATACATCATTGGCATTTAATTAAATAAACTCGGTTTGGCCTGTATTTTCAAGGCAGTCCATTTAATATTCCTGACAACGAACATGTGTGCCTGTTGGTTTGCATAGTTGCAGTTCTAGAATGAGGGATGCTGCGAGTATGAAATGGGAGTTTGCTATTTCCACCTTGGAGGCAGGCACATTGGTAGACATCAATCCTTCAAATGTAACACAGACCTCCCTCTTCATTACTCAGAAATTATTTTTGAACGCAGTGACAGCTTACTTTGCTACACTATTCTGATTTCTGTACTTTCTGACTGTCTTCTCCTTTTAGAGAGCATTTGCACCAGTCATTGCATTATTGATTTTAGTCTACCTGTTTAATTGTCTACTTTTAATGCGTAATCAGTAATCAATCGCTAGCCTGGGAGGGATGGTGAGGGCCACAGTCAAACCCAGTTCTGTACTCATGCACCACCCATATCCAGCTTAAACAGCAATATTCATAGTGACACAGTGGTTACCACTGCTGCCTCACAGCGTCAGAGGTCTGGGTTCAATTCTCAGCTTGGATCACTGGTTGTGTGGAGTCTGCACATTCTCGCTGTGTCTTCATGGGTTTCTTTAGGGTGCTCCAGTTCTTCTCACAGTCCAAAAGACATGCTGGTTGGGTGTATTGACCATGCTAAATTCTCCCTCAGTGTACCGAATAAGCGCTGGAGTGTGGCGACTGGTGGATTTTCACAGTAGTTTCATTGCAGTGTTAATGTAAACCTACTTGTGATACTAATAAATAAACTTTAAGGAATCATTATATAGTGTTTGGAGCAGGAATTGTACATACTTTCTTCCCTGGACTAAAAACTTTGATCCTATTGGTGTCAGGATATTAATGTTGAGCAGGAATTATTTCATCAACCTAGTGAAATTTCCCGGAATCAGATCAGTTTCAGTTTATTAAGTAAACCATTAGGGAATCAGCAAAATTCAATGGCAGTAAACTACCATGAATGAGTACAAATCTGAGATTGATGCTTTTCTCACTGTACCTGCAGAGAGAAATTCAGAACTGAACAAATTCTATTGGTTTTTGAAGTTAGCTTTGAGAAGTTTTTGACTATTTGTTGCGGTTGTTAATCTAGAGAAGTTTGCATCTGCACTAATTGACATTTGGCTGAACAGATAAGAAACTTATGGCCAGACTTTCCATCCTCTGGCATGCCTAGGCAGCCCTAATTATTTCCGTGATATTGGTTGCTGCTCTAACCTCAATGATGTTAACTAATATTACAAGACCAAGATAGAAAACTGTTATGAATGCCAGAAGAAGTAAACTGTATTTTTATTTGTGGGTGTTAGGAATATTTGCGTGTTAAGAAAGAGGGAACTTGAGGTTTGATTTCATTTTAAAGGATGCCTGCATTCTAATGAAGTTTTATGACTCTTGAAGAGAAATTAAAACAAATACGCAGTAGAAATAAACTGTGATGTTGCTTAGCCATAGGGGATCAAGCAGAGACACACAAATATACAAGGTGACCTAGTAGGAAGCAACATTCCACAAAATGCCAGAACTGGCAGGACAATGGAAAGGAACAGCTAGCAAATCCCAAAGTAAAGAAGAACCCAAATCCAGGGAATGGAACTGGAGAAAGGTCTCAAAGAGAAAGAACAGCAATAAAGTCCTGCTCGTGAAGTCGAAAGTGAGGAACAGAGGTAAAATACTGTGCTGCAGGAATTAACCCCAAAATAGAATAGGTTTGTAAGAAGCCAGAAGATCAGTGTGGACATCCAAATGTTGGTGACTCCTTAGTATAGGCCTGTGAATTTGTAGTCTTCTGTTGGCATGGTTGAGAATGGAAGGTGAAATTTGCCAATTCCTCAGAAAATATTGAAGCCTTTCAATGCCTGAAACATGAACCATTCCTCAAACAATGACAACTCCTATGTTGATCTCAGATGCTATCTGTTAGTTAAGTGAACACAATCTCTCATAGATATGTAGCCCACTATAGGCCAATGAAATTTGGTGTGAAAAGCTCAAAAATACCACAAAACATGTAAATAGCACTCCAACATTTTAAGGATGTGTGAGTCAATATTTTAGTGATTGGGAAGGGAGCTGGGCCACAAATTAGGCCAAGACCTGAGAATATCAAATTCTGGCCCATCATAAAATTCCAGAGAACCATTGTAAATACATAACTTTTATTATGTATGTACATTAGACTTTTAATTTAAGACAGATCATAACATTGAATTGATGGGTGACAAGGTGGCACAATGGTTAATACTGCTGCCTCATATCTCCAGGGACCTGGGTTCAATTCCTGGTTTGGGTCACTGTCTGTCCAGAGTTTGCATGTTCTCCCCGTATCTACATGGGTTTTCTTCAAGCGCTCCAGTTTCCTCCCACAGTCCAAAGAAGTGCGGGTTAGGTGGATTGGCCATGCTAAATTTCCATTAGTGTCCCGGGATATGTAGGTTAGAGGGATTAGCAGGGTAAATGTATAGGGTTGCAGGGATAGGGTCTGGATGGGGTTGTTTTGGTGCAGACTTGATGGGCTGAATGACTTCCTCCTGCACTGTTGGGATTCTATGATTCTATGAATTGCAATATTTCTAAGTAATTAAGAAAAATGAATCTGGATTTCAGTTGATATTACCATCCATGGATCATTCACAAGAAACTTTGGCCATTCAGGGAGGTGGTGCATATAATTCGTGCTTCAATGTCCAATTCCTACCGCTCCTGCTTCTGAGTCAACCGATTCGGTGGGTGTATTGCCTTTAAGAAATTGCTGAGAAAAATGAATGAGGAGGAAACAAGGAAGAGCAGGAATGAAGGACAGCACTCAGCTGTGAAATGCAGCTTTGAATAAACAGGACACAGTTACCTGAAAGTACAGAATACAAATCGTTGCAACTGACGCAGTTGACCTTTCTACCCGATGTCAGAAATGTTTTTTGAGGTGCATTCTGGAATGCCACTTCTCTTTCTTTGCCAGCAAATATTGATAAGTGAACACAATCTGGTAAACACAGGCCTTCAGTGGATAACACTGACAGTTAACATCTTTGAATAACAACTGCACATTCATCTTATTAATCACCAGTTTATTGGAAGTAAAATTAATGAATTAACATAGCTGCTGGATGCAGCAGAACCCAGCCCAGCCATGGACTAAACCTCAAAACTGATAAATTTATATAAGTCGTACAATGCTAATTCCTATTACAGTGGTTAAGAATTTGTGCGATTAATTTCTGTTTTGTTGTTATCCTATTATCCTAAGAGTCATTACATGTTTAACTGCTCAAATGGGATTAGATGTTGTCAAAGTATTTTACTTGGACGTCTGCCAAGATGGGCCATGATGTCCAGAGTAACATCAGCCTATTTCTTCTTGAATGTTGCAGCCTGAAGTCAAGACCAAGGTATTTTTCAAATAGGCATATTTTCAATATACCAAACATTACCTATTTATGTGTTTCATCATTAGGGTGGCACGATGGCACAGTGGTTATCACTGCTGCCTTGCAGCACAGGGGCCTGGGTTCAATTCTGGCCTTGGATGATTGCCTGTGTAGAGTTTGCACATTCCCCCTGGATCTATGTAGGTTTCCTTCAGGTACTTGGGTTTCCATCCACAGTCCAAACATGTGCAAGTTAGATGGATTGGCCATGCTAAATTGTCCATTTTTCCAAAGATGTGTACATTAGGATGATTAGTGGGGTAAATATTTGGGGTTATGGACATAGGGCTGGGTAGAATGCTCTGTCAGAGAGTCTATGCAGACTTGATGGACTGAATGGCCTCTTTCTGCACTGCACAGACAGTATGTATAACAGTTGATTATATACTATTATATTGAGATTTTTCTGAAAGTAAGAATATACATTCTTGATTTCACATCAAAACATGAAAGGTAAGATTTGTGAACCACACATATTTTGGAGGCTGTTTATAAAAACATGTGAATACATTTTACCTGTTATGTAACTGTTTAATCAGATTAAATAATGAACTTGGCGACAGCAGGAATGCAAGAGGTGGCTGTAGTGTTGTTTGATTAAGAGAAAGGTAATATTGCTTTTTCACTTCTACTTCTTATAGACTGACTTTCAAAGGTAAATGCAGAGAAGGAGTGCAGTTAACTTGGGCTGCAATTCTTATAGCTTGTCACTAATTTGACTGAGTATTTTGAAGGGATAACCAAGAAGGTAGATGAGAGCAGTGCAGTTGATGTTGTCTACATGGACTTTAGCAAGGCCTTTGACAAGGTTCCACATTGTAGGTTGTTGCATAAGGTTAAATCTCATGGGATCCAGGGTGACGTAGCCATTTGGATACAAAGTTGGCTTGATGACAGAAATCAGAGGGTGGTTGTACAGGGTTGTTTTTCAAACTCAAAGCTTGTGACCGGTGATGTGCCTCAGTGATTGATGTTGAGTGCACTGTTATTTGTCATTTATATTAATGATTTGGATGAGAATACAGGAGGCATAATTAGTAAATTGCAGATGACACTAAGATTTGTGGCATAATGGATAGTGAAGAACGTTATCTAGCATTGCAATAGGATCATAATTAATTGGGCCAGTGAGCTGACAAATGGCAGGTGGAGTTTAATTTAGATAAATGTGAGGTGATGAATTTTGATGAATCGAATTGGGGCAGGACTTACTCAGTTAATGGGAGGGTATTGGGGAGAGTTATAGAATAAAGAAATCTAGGAATACAGGTTCATAGCTCCTTAAGTGACAAGTGGATAGAGCAGTGAAGAAGCATTTGACATGCTTGTTTCATTGGTCAGAACATTGAATACAGGAGTTGGAATGTCTTATTGCAATTGTGCAAGACATTAATAAAGCCACACTTGGGATGCTGTGTAAATTTTTGATCACCCTTTTATAGAAAAAATATTATTAAACTAGAAAGAGTACAGAAAAAATTTACTAGGATGCTACTGGGACTTGATGGTTTGAATTATAAGGAGAGGCTGGATAGGCTGGGACATTTTTCCCTGATGCATAGAAGGCTTCAGAGTAGCCTTATAGAAACCTATAAAATAATGAGGAACACAGATAAGATAGATAGTCAACATCCTTTCCCAGTCTGAAAATAGAGGACGTAGGTTTAAAGTGAGAGGGAAAGATACAAAGGAGTACAGAGGGATAATTTTTTCCCTCAGCAAATGGTGAGTGTCTGGAATGAGCTGTCAGAGGCAATAGTAGAGCCGGGTACACTCTTGTCTTTTAAAAAGCATTTAGATAGTTACATGGGTAAGATGGGTATAGAGGGATATGGGCCAAATGTGGGCAGTTGGGCCTAGGTTAATGGTAAAACTGGACAGCAGGTTGGGCTAAAAGGCCTGTTTCCATGCTGTGAACTTCTATGACTCTATAACTTAGCTTTGTGACATTAAGGACCAGCATATCCAGCAATATGTGTGAAGTGAGTGCTAGTGACTTATACTCCTGGCCTCATTCTGGGTCATTTAATTTAGATATTTCTGGTAAAGACTTGCACCAGCCTTATTAAATCATATCAAGCAGATTGATACATCTGGATAGCCTGCTAAGCATTTTCAGAAAACAGTTGGGTGCCAAACAGGTGTAGGCTTGGATTCACATATTGGCCAGGAGGGTACTAGTGAACATATTAGAATTTTATGACAACCTGACAGCTTTGTGGTCTCTTTACTGGTGCTAACTTTTTATTTCCTGGTGTTTTAAACTGATTTCAAATGACCGAAGTGGGATTTGAGCTCATGTTCTTTGGATATTAGTGCAGGCCTGTGGATTACTAATAACAGTAACATTGGCCAGAATTTTACTTTTCGAGCATGTGTCCAACCTGCCCAAAGGTAAATTAATGTCAAATGACATTGGGCGTGGTTTCTAAAATAATTTTGAATGAATAATCAGAACTTGGGCAAGACGCTAAAGAACAGATTGTGCAGTTAAGCTGTCAATTGAATGAACCACTAACCTTCAGGCACAAAGACAGAACAAAATGGGTGAAAAAAAATTCTTATTGAGGGCCTATGACATATTTCTTTGTGAAGTTACATATTTTTTATTTTTTGTAAGCTAATACAAAAGACAAAAGTGGTCTGCATAAACCAATCAGAAATGCTGGCATGTAGTCCAGCGGGTGGGTGGTACACATTCCCTCCTACTTAATCACCTCTCTGAAATGGATCTTAGTCCTCAAGTTGAATATTGCTCTTATAAGAGAGGCATCTTTAACTGAAATTGCATCTGGAGAATATAAACAGCTCATAGTTCAATCAAAGCAATCAGTCTTTTGACTTGGAAACAATGTGCATTAACACTGATACTGTGCCCCTGACTCATAAGAAGAAAATGGATACTGTATATAACAGGATATGGATATAATTTTGCATTTCAATCCACAGAATGGCATGGATTCTTCGTAGAGGTTAGTGAGTTGCCAGACTGCATTAACCTGGTGAACTTATTTTACAAATCAGATATAAATCGGTGGGAAAAAAAGATGTGGAATATACCTTTGTTATGTATAATTATGAACTCCTTCTTGAATGATAACCTTGCCTTCTGAAATGATGCTGGGTTTTGAATGGCTGTTACGTCTGTGAATTTAACAACATAGTTCTGAATCAGATCATCAATGACATTAATAAATTTGTGACTTCCATGCAACAGTGCAAATTGTGCAGTTTCAAACTAATTGATGGTTTTTGTTGGCATCAACACTGGATGCGATTAATCTGTTGGCAATGAGTTCTTTTGACGTACTGATAGTTGCTGAAAATGAGGTGACATCACTTATGAAAGAAACTAGGCTTTAAACTCTGCAGTGGAATTAGTCACTATAAAGTGGATGTTCAAAGAAATGCCACATCACATAATGATGATGGAATACATTCATTTAAGTACAGTATTGTGATCAGTGGCCATACATTTGATTTTCGACAACAATGCTTTTCTTTATTCTAGGGAGTTTTTGAAGTTTTAGCAGGCAGGAAGAAACAGGCTGTGAGTAATTAGTTTGACTCTTCATAGTTGTCACAAAATTCCAGAATGAACAAAGATCTATGAAAGAGAGTTGATCTTTAAAAAAAGTCATTCTTGGTTGTGGGCTTCGTTGGCAAAGCTAATGTAGGTGCCCACCCTTAGTTCCAGTTGAGAAAATGCTGGTCTGCCATATTCTTAGGTTGCTTCACCCCACATAAGGGAAGTGCTCCCACAGTGCTGCTTATGAAATATGTAGTACACAGGGATCAATTTCCTTGCCATTTATCATTTTATATGTGTTCATGAAGTTTCAGCTTAATTTCCATCCGTAGCAGACTGGGAGAAGCTCCATGGAAATCATTTCCACAGTCATCAGGTAATGCCATTTTTTGATCTCTGCATTTGGTTTCATTACAAATGCTTGGGCTGATGCTCAGTGTGAATATCATACTTCAAGCAATACCTTTAGTTTAATCAAGAATTGATGGTTACAATTCTGAATTGTTCTTTTGATGAAAATTCATAGACAGATATTTGCAGTATATGTTTTAACTAATTTTCTTCCCTCCTCGGGGAAGTAGAGTCCTATTTTCTTAAATGGGCATCATTCTTTATCTGTAATCAATAGCGAATGTCAGCAGGTTATTACACCATGAAGGGTATCATAGCCCATTCAAAGCCTCTATTTCTAAGCACGTATCAGTGATTTCTATATGGTCTACATCTGAGGGTGTAGACAATATTCTATCTTCATGTAGAATCATAGAATCCCTACACTGCAGAAGGAAGCCATTCAGCCCATCGACTCTCCACTGCCCACAATTCCACCCACACCCCATTCCCATAACTCCTGCTAATCCCCCTGCTAATTAGTAGGGTAAATCCCCCTTTACCCTGCTCATCCCCCTGATACTAGGGTCAATTTAGCGTGGCCAATCAACCTAACCCATACATCTTTGGACTGTGAGAGGAAACCAGAGCACCTGGAGGAAACCCATGCAAACACAGTGAGAATGTGCAGACTCCATGCAGAAAGTGACCCAAGGCAGAATTGAACCTGGCTCCCTGGCACTGTGAGGCAGCAGTGCTAACTACTGTGCCACCATGCCGGCTGTAGTTAGGACTGTTTTGTTATTTTATCCACTGGTAGGACTGTACAGTTTTTTGGTTTGTTTGCTGCACGTTAATGAGTTTACTTACGGATTCACCATTTTTGTATTATTGACGGAGGAGGAGAGATTAACTCAAACTCTCAATTGCCTTCCTCTTACTTGGTGTAATCAGTGTGATTTTATTTCAGAAGATATATGTGGTTCTTAGCTCCCAATATGTGTGGTCAGTTTATAAATTGAAACTCACCCATTCAATTTACTAGTAAATTTTGAGACAATTTGTTGTGGCTCCAGCAAAAAACGGTTTATTAAACTAATCTTATATACATCCATGACAAAGGTCTGACAGGACATATGCACAGGTCTATTCTCTTCTCCTCCCTGGTTCCAACTAAAGGTTGTCCTCATCCCAGGATGCATGCCCTTGATCACAATTGGCCAGCTTTCTACGTGGCTTCTCCATATAGTCCGGTCTGATCATGTGGTCAGCAAAGGATTGCCCCTTTCGAAATATTGCCCCCAGACTTCAACTTAGAACGTAGAACATAGAACATAGAACATTACAGCACAGAACAGGCCCTTCAGCCTTCGATGTTGTGCCGACCAAAATAAAAAGCAATGCCCCTCCAAACTAAACCATTCCCTTCTCTTCCATATACTTATCAATTAACCTCTTAAACGCCACCAAACTTGGCGCATCTACAACAGCTGCAGGCAGGGCATTCCACTCACTAATCACTCTTTGAGTAAAGAACCTACCTCTGATATCCGTCCTATAACTCATACCCTTAATTTAAAGCTGTGTCCCCTCGTGCTAGCTTTCTCCATCCTAGGAAAAAGGCTATCACTGTCCACCCTATCTAAACCTCTAATCATCTTATATGCTTCAATAAGATTCCCTCTTAGCCGCCTCCTTTCTAACGAAAACAACCTCAAATCCTTCAACCTCTCTTCATAGGACCTGCCCTCCATACCAGGCAACATCCTGGTAAACCTCCTCTGTACCTCTCCAAAGCCTCCACATCTTTCTTATAATGCGGGGACCAGAACTGCACACAATACTCCAAGTGCGGCCGCACTAGAGTTTTGTACAGTTGCAACAGGATGCTGCGGCTCCTAAATTCAATCCCCCTGCCAATAAAAGCTAAGACTCCATATGCCTTCTTAACAACTTTATCCACTTGACTGCCTACTTTCAGGGATCTATTGACACATGCACCAAGATCCTTCTGTTCCTCAACACTATTAAGAGCCCTACCATTAGCCCTATACTCTACACATTTATTGTTCCTGACAAAGTGCATTACCTCACACTTTTCCACATTAAACTCCATTTGCCACCTCTCGGCCCAGATCTGCAACTTGTCCAAGTCACTCTGTAAACTATAACACCCCTCTTCACTATCTACCACTCCACCGACTTTAGTGTCATCTGCAAATTTACTGATCCATCCCTCAATACCCTCATCCAGATCATTTATAAAAATTACAAACAGCAGGGGGCCCCAAAACAGACCCCTGAGGCACACCACTCGTCACTGAACTCCACGATGAATATCTCCCATCAACCACCACCCTCTGTCTTCTATCTGACAGCCAATTCCTAATCCAATTAGCTAAATCACCCTCTATTCCACACATCTGCATTTTCTGTAGAAGTCTTCCATGGGCCACCTTATCAAACGCCTTACTAAAGTCATATATACTACATCAACCGCCTTACCCCCATCCACCTCTTTGGTCACTTTCTCAAAAAACTCAATGAGGTTAGTAAGGCATGAACTACCCTTCACGAAACCATACTGACTATCCCCAATCAATTCATTTCTCTCTAAATAACTATAAATCCTATCCCTAATAATTCTCTCCAATACCTTGCCCAAAACAGAAGTAAGACTCACTGGCCTATAATTCCCTGGAAGGTCTCTCTTCCCCTTCTTAAACAATGGGACCACATTCGCTATCCTCCAGTCCTCCGGAAACACACCCGTAACCAACGAGGACCTGAAGATCAGAGCCAGAGGCTCTGCAATCTCCTCTCTTGCCTCCCAGAGAATCCTAGGGTAAATCCCGTTCGGCCCAGGGGACTTATCCAACTTCAAACCCTCGAGAATTTCTAACACATCCTCCCTATCTACTACAATACTTCCCAATTTGCAACCCTGTACCTCAGTGGTCTCCATAGCTACATTTCCAGCACTCTGCGTGAATACCGAAGAGAAATATTTATTCAGTGCCTCACCAATCTCTTCAGGCTCCACGCACAACTTCCCACTGCTGTCTATGACTGGCCTAATCTTGCCCTAACCAATCTTCTATTCTTAACATATTGAAAGAAAGCTTTAGGATTCTCCTTAATCCTATCAGCCAACATCTTCTCGTGTCCCCTCTTAGCTCTCCTCAATTCACTTTTTAGCTCCTTCCTGGCTAATCTATAGCTAGCCATTGCACTAACTGAGCCTTCAAGCCTCATCCTGACATAAGCCTCCTTTTTCTTCTTAACCAGCAAATCAACTTTTTTCGTACACCAAGGCTCTCTTACTCGACCATTTCCTCCCTGCCTGACAGGGACATACTTATCAAGGACTCGCAGCAGCTGCTCCTTGAATAAGAACCACATTCCAGATGTTCCCAGTCCCTGTAGTTTCCTAGTCCAATCTATGCACCCTAATTCTCTCCTGATGGCCTCATAATTACCCTTCCCCCAGCTATAACTACTGCCCCCAGCTTCATGCCTATCCCTGTCCATCACTAAGGTGAACGTAACCGAATTGTGGTCACGAGTCAACTTCTGAGTCAAATAGCTCAACCTTCCTGATTAACGGCATCTTAGTAATTTATTGTCACATATATTAGCATACAGTGAAAAGTTTTGTTTCTTACATGCTATATAGACAAAGCATACCATTCATAGAGAAGGAAATGAAAGAGTGCGGAATGTAGTGTTACAGTCTTAAATTAGGTGTAGAGAGAGATCAACTTAATGCAAGATAGGTCCATTCAAAAGTCTGATGGCAGCAGGGAAGAAGATGTTTTTGAATCAGTTGGTAAGTCACCTCAGATTTTTGTACCTTTTCCTCTACGGAAGAAGGTAGAAAAGAGAATGTCTGAGTGCGGGGGGTCCTTGATATGCTAGCTGCTTTGCTGAGGCAGCAGAAAGTTTAGACAGAGTCAATAGGTGGGAGGCTGGTTTATGTAATGGATTGGGCTACATTCACAACTCTTTGTAGCTTCTGTGCTTTGCACCTATTTCCTTTTGCTTTAATGATCACTTTCCTTCTTCTCTAATTGTGCACTGTGTTCTTCTGACAACTGATGTACTTTTTCCTTGTCGCCAGTGTAACAACTTTGGAAGTAACTCATTATGGCTCCTGCAAGAAAAGGTAAGAATTTGACAGAACATAGACATAGGTCAGCTCTCTTTTCTCCTTGGTTCCAACTGAAGGTCCTGTTTATCCCAGGACATGCATGCACCTTTGCTCCTGATTGGCCCATGTGGCCTCTCTATAGAGTATTGCCCAATCATGTGGCCCACAAAGGATCGCCTCTTGAAAGGGCTATGTTATCACAAGAACATTGTGAAAACTTCAGATGGTGACTGTTGAAGTTGCAAAGGTCAGCCCACTCATAGCAGTTATCTTTACTGTTCATTAGTGTCCATATTAAATAAAATATAGTTTCAGAAACATCCATATGTTCACAGAGTCGATATTTAAAGTTCTGAAAGTGACATGCCTTTATTGGGCATTACAGTATCAAAGTAATTAAAAACTGGAATAGTTTGTGTAATCTTTAAAATTCAGACTGTTTTTATTACTTCTGTTTCTTTCACAGCTATTGAAGTTCATGAAATGGAACACTGTTGGATTCTAAAATTCTGATTATTGGCTATTGTTCTACTAAGACATTACAAAAGTTTGTGAGGTGGAACTTCTCTCAGTAATTCACGCTCCGCTTCGCACAAATCCCCCCCCCCCCCAACCACAACTCACAACATCTGTTGTATGGGGCAGTATTCCAGAAGAATCTATTTCCATCTAAAATGGCAGCTCCCTCAAAAACTTTCCCCACTCCTGCTCTACCATCATTGTAGGTGATTCACCTGCTCCCCGCCTGCTGTTATACAGAAATGTCAGGTCCTTTGTGCTTACGGCCATATTAGGCAGTTTTGTGCTCCAGGCCCATTGGCAGCCTGATTAAAACTGCCCTGACTCACTACAGCCAGCTGACAGAGGAAATTTTCACCATGTCCATCTGGGATGAACTTGAAACAACTTGGAGAGGTAAACGGCTGCTATTAAACCCACTGCACTCGCAAGTTCCCTGTACAGTTTTTGCATTTATTGCCTGTTACTGAAGCGGTTTGAATGCTGTCACACTGATACATCATTTTCACCAGTGTTGATTTGGGTTTAATCCTACTAACACATTCTTGTGCTGTTGTGCTACACGTCCTGTGTCAGGTGAGAAAGGACTTTCCATGTGGCATATTGCATGGTAGGTACTGCTGAAAGGCTTTGCAGGTGATAAAGAGATCACGCTGTGGATTTTCAGATAGCAGATGCTCTTGATTTGTTTTTGTTCAAATAAATTGTGGGTTGACTCCCGGGTGGGTTTTAGTTTGCAGTTCTGTAGAGTATTGTAAGCATTTCACTCCATTGTCATCACTTTGGCTTAAATTGCGTTATTCTTGCCACCTCATAAGTCAAAATGCAATATCAGATTTATCCACAGTGTGTTGATTAATATCTGCTGTGGATATCGTCCCTAGTGTTATAACAATGTTGCCTTCTGCTAATAAATATGCTATTTTGGTCTTTTATGCCCCATTTTCAAATACTCTTGATTTGCTTTTGGACAAAAATAATTTGTTTTTTTTTCCCAAGATGTAATTCATAATGAAGGAGTTGTAAATTATCCATGTGATGTATCAGGTGATACTTTCAGTAAGATTCTTGAACAGCAATCGCCTATCCTCTGCATCGTCACATTTTCTGATATGACAATACATTTAATCGAGATGTTATTTTATTCATTCGATGGTATTGATTCTGCCAAGTTGTCGCATCACAGCATGTCTGCCACAAGCTTCCTGGGTAACATTTTCATTTGGGGCTTTTACTTGGTTTTGGATAAATTATACCTTCATCCACGAGAAGGAAAAGGCAGCCTTCTGTCTCAGACTCACTGGTACAGCTGAGGAAGCAGTGGGAATGACCAAATCAGAGTGGATTCATCATGTTGTTAATTCTGAGAGGTTCAGGTTACATTTTTCTGCTCCATTTATATGTCAGGATGGGATTGAGCAGAATTATTTTTAATGAAAGTTTTTTTTGCTATCACATGTTACCACCCATTTAAATGTTTGAAAGTCCCCTTTCTGGCTGTGCTCTCTGTGATCTCTTCATTCAAATTTATTTTCACTGAGTTTTGATCCCAATTCCTCATTCTACAGCAGTCACACACCATGCCTTCCTTCACTGACCATCTCAATTTCCTCTTGCGCATCATAAAATCATAGAATCCTTACAGTGCAGAAGGAGGCCACTTGATGTCCACAATCTCTAATTTATCTTACCCATGTAACTTGGCACATGAAGGGACAATTTAACAAGGCCAGTCCACCTAACCTGCACATCTTGACATGGAGGGGGAAATTGAATCACTTGGAGAAAACCCACACAGACATGGAGTAAACTTGCAAACTTCACATTGACAGTTACCCGATGACAGAATTGCACTCAGATCCCTGGCACTAAGCACTGTGCTGCCCCTTGTTGGTAGCTGAGTGAAGTGGGATGAGGCTGGAATGGTTGTGGTGAGTGGAATAGTGTGTAAGGCTAGCAGTCTATTTGCAAGGGCATGGCATTTGAAGATGAATTCAATGATCTTGCACATTTGGGTTAGTTCATTAAACTTCTTCCTGCATTGCATCCAAAGTTGGAATGGTTGCACTGAAAGTGATCCCAGTGCTTTTTCATTATCTGTTGGAAGGTCTCCTTATACTCCTGTGGATAGGAGATATTTCTCCTCCTGCTCACTGACTGTACCAAGGGCATTATTGTGGCATGCTTTCTACCATGTTCGGCCATTTTTACTCTTCGTGTTGTTGAAGCTATTCCACAAACAGCTGCACAGAGCAGACTGATCTATGTTGCCTTGAAGAGGTACAAGCTGGTTTCAAATGGTGCTGGTCTCTGAAAGGCTTGGGTTCCCTGCTGAAGTGTGCAGCCATCCTGCAGTGCAAGTTGTTCTGCGCTGCTTATTTAAAGCAACAAACAGCAGGAAGTTTGCATGCCACCTGTTTAGAAGCAAACAGGCACTGGTTAATATCATGATCTCTGTGCTCCTTTTCAAGCCTACCTAATTTTTCACCCCATATCTCCTCACCTAATTATACTGGGAGCTGATGGATTTCATTATTATTGGTCCCTGTCTACGTTGGGCTGTTCACTACGCGAGTTTCATTGTGCAGATGATGCTGTTTTTACACATTTTTACACACTTTACAGTAGTGAGTATGTATTGATTAGGTGTTACTTTATTTATTAGTCCTGTTGTTCCCCAAGTTAAAACCAGATAACTCAGCACAAGCCAAAGATCAAATCCTGTCTGCAAGTTAAAATCAGCTTAGCACAGGCCAAAGATCAAGTCCTGTCTGCAATATTTTAGTACCCTCATTTCAAGTTTTTGCATCTTCACTTTTGCTGTAGCCAGGATCAGCTAACCCAGCACAAAGTAGAGGTCAAACCTTGGACTTTTCTGACCCGTATCCAACCACACGTGGCTTGTACTCATCTGGTCATCCAAGAAATTTCACGGTATATACTTCTATAAATGTCTACCTTCGTACCGAGGATTTGATGCCATATTTTTCTGGCACCATTAAAGTCTTGTCATGCTGATGTTTCATTGTGCTATTTGTCTTTTGCATTACTGCATTTCATTGTATACAATGAACACTTGCTATTTACAAGTGGTATGGTATAATGGCAGATGCAACACTCACCCAGGGCTGCTGTGGCAACACAGATACAGCAGATTTATTATGATCACTCTATTCTTGATGTCAAAATCTACAACAATACAATAAAATCCATGTCGACCTGCGGCTGACAGTCACAAAAACAGCAGAATTCTTCTTGTTGCTTGAGCTCTGGAGCTTCAGGAGAATAACATATTCCCAAAGGATCTAAAGAAAGCAAAACAGTTTCTTATACTAACCTGACATCTTGTAGATATAGACTTAATGATAGACATTGTACTTCAGCAGCAGTGCTGGGGTAAGTCCTCCACATTTATCTCGACGCTTTAGGGTTCTTTCCAGAACCATGAACTATATTGTAAATCACATACTTTTTATACTGCTGGTTACTTTTCATGGCTCCATAATATAAAAATTCAGTTCCTTATTTATATGCTACAATGAAAGCATTCTTATTATAAAGATAATCTTTCAAAGTTCATGTTTGACTGCACAGTCAATATAAAGCCAAAACAGTGTTTTATATGCCTTTATAAATGTAAGTGATCAAAGAAAAATTGAATGAATGCTTTGTGTGTCTGCAATTGGAACTAGAACCATAGAGCAAGATTTTACAGCCTTGCTCGAGTGAGACTAGAAATTCCCGCCCAAGGTCGACAGTGATTTCTGTTGTTGGACCCTTGCCCACTCCAATTCCATGGTGGGCAAGATGGTAGAGTTCAGGCAATAATGTTGACATTGATGGTATATCCTGTAGTCAATTTGGAAGATTCTATTTCACAAATTTTGAGGCTCTAAGATCACAATTATTATGGTAATAGCCCAATTGAGTTTGCAATATCATTATTACTGTTTAATTTAAAAGCACAGATTAATAACAAATAAGATCATTGCTTCCATCTGTGTTCATTTCCCTCATTTATCTTTAACTTTGTATTATCTGGCTGTAACAAATTTCTGAACATTCATTTTAACCTATTTAAACTTATCTTTTAAACATATCTGTTTTTTTCTTTCCTTCAATCCTGCAATTAGTTTCAGGTTTAAGATAATTTTAAGAAAATTCCATCTTTGATAATCCAAAAGACCATTTCAAATGAGTCAACTTTGATTTGGATGGGAAATGCAACTGGTTGATCGTTACACACTCTATCTCTTCCCCCATGATACTCAATGCTATTGAATTGGATATCAGGTGAGCAGTTGTATAATAGTTAACTGATATGATATTGTGTGTCATATAGCTGTAAAAATGCACTTCTACAGACTTCATTGGTGAACACAAAAGGTATTTAGTCATAAGAATTGTATCACAGTTGCATGGGTATGAAAATAAGGATGTACAGATGCCAGCGTTGGATTGGGGTGGTAAGAACTCAGTAAGAATTTAGCAACACCAATTTATAATCCAACCAATTTATTTGATAGTAAAAAAGCGAGCTTTCGACTCTTGTGTCTTCTTCAGGCAAATGCAGTGTTCTGGTCTGCAATAGCACACATCAGCACAGACAGTCAGAGATTGCTGATTAGAATGCGAATCCTTACATCTAACCTGCTATTCAAGTGTTAAAGTGGCGAACAATGTGTGTGAAGGGAATCCTGAGCATTGTTGGAGAATTGTGTATTTTCTCCAGACAGCACAGTAAGTGAGGTTTTTTGCTAACCCAAGCAAGTTACGGGGGTTACAGATAGTGTGTCATGAAAATAAGGAACAGTCACAAATCTGATAATATTAGACCACGCCAGAACTGTTGCTGAAAGTTTTGGTTGCTTTGTTAAAATGCATCAGAAGCCGTACGCAAGATGCTCTCTCAATTTATTTTCTTGGGATGATGGACATATTTTATGTAGAAGTGTTGAAATTGTTGTGCCTGTTGAAATTGGGAATAATAGTGGATGATCTTAATGAAACATACACATTTCAAATGGATTTGTATTGGGTGATAACGGGAGGTTGCAACTCAAAACATACCCAGCTAAGATTTAGAGACAAAAAGTCTCCTTCTTCAAAGTTCCTTTGTTGCGAAGCAACATGTTCTCCAGCTGCACAACATTTACTTTAACGCCGTAATCTCATGAAGCACAAAATAAACACAGTTTAAATTGAAACCACCCCCTACTTAAACCACACGTACCACAGACACAACTTTTTTTGGTAGGAATCTAACTGTTTGTTTGTCCTTTGGTAAACAGAAACAGTAACTTAACCCTGCATTAAAATGTAATTATTGTCTAATATTGAACAGTGCAAATGTTCCCAACACAGCTCGTTCCTTTACTCATTGCATTGATGATATTACCTTATGTTTGTTTTCTCAATATCAACAATAGCTCAATATTTTTGAATTTCTTTTCTGTACTGGGTCCTGATAACAAATCAAAACATTGAGCACCAGACTCTTGTCTGACTTTAGCACAAGAGTGCTGAAATGGTACGGATAGAACTGACTGAGAGAATGTTACTCCAATGGTTAGAGGGCGCCACCTCTGGGGAGATTCTCTACTTTGAGTCATTATTGTTCACCCAGACCTGATCACCCTTATTCTGCTGTGTTGCCTTAAAGGGACAATACTAGTACTATTCTATGCACTGATGAACAGTTAGATATCAAATACGAAATTTTTCAGCCGGTTGGCAACCTCCTTGCCAGCCTAGTGTAGGGCAGTGAGATGGCCACTGAAACACAGGCTGGGGCACTTGTCAATTATATGCACCATAGTTAGCACTTCACCACACATGCACAGAGGTAAGTCCGAGTGCTCCGATGGAAGCAGTTGTGCGGTAGGATCTGCCTCCAGTGTGGAACAAAGAACAAAGGGACAAAGAACAGTACAGCACAGGAATAGGCCCTTTGGCCCTCCAAGCCTGCTCCGATCACAAACCAGCCACTTACATCCCACTATTCCTCATTTGTTCATACGTCTATCAAGATAAGTCTTAAATGTGGCTGAAGTAACTGCTCAACAACCTCACTTGGCATTTCAGGCCCCCACCACCCTCTGTGTTAAAAAAAAACTTCCCCTGCACATCTCCACTAAACCTTTCCCCTCTTATTTTGTACTTGGACCCCCTTGTAATTGTCATTTCTGCTCTGGGAAAAGGCTTTCAACTGTTCATGCTATCTATAACTCTCATAATTTTATAAACTTCTATCAGGTCTCCCCTCAGCCTTTATCTTTCCAGGGAGAACAATCCCAGTTTATTTAATCTGTCCTCATATCTAATACCCTCCCTACTAGGCAACATCCTGGTATACCTTTTCTGTACATTCTCGAAAACCTCCAAGTCCTTTTAGTAGTGAGGTGACCTGAATTGGATACCATATTCCAAATTTGGCCTAACCAACGTTTTATACAACTGTACCATAATTCGCTTTTATACTCAATCTTCTGTCTGATGAAGGCAAGCATGCCATATGCTTTCTTCACCACCTTTTCTACCTATGCTGCCACTTTTAAGGATCTGTGGACCTGCATGCCAAGATCTCTCTGTGCGTCCATGCTCCTGATGGTCTATCATTTATTTTATAGCTCCTATCTGATTTACATGTATCAAAATGCATCACCTCACATTTGTGTAAATTAAATTCTGTCTGCCATTTTTTCACCCAATTTTCCAGTCTATCTATATCCTGCTGTATTCTCTGACAATCTTCATCACTATCCACAACTTCACCAATCTTAGTATCATCTGCAAACTTGCTAATCAAGCCAGCTACATTTTCTTCCATGTCATTTATATATATTATTATAAACAGCAAATGTCCCAGCACTGATCCCTGTGGAACACCACTAGTTACAGACCTCCATTCAGAAAAACACCCTTCCACTTCTACCCACTGGATTGTCTTCTATGGCCAAGCCAGTTCACCCCTGATCCCCTGAGATTTAATCTTTTGCAGCAGCCTGCTATGAGGGACTTTGTAGACAAACCTGTTCAGTTTGACTCACTCACTACACCGGTGGAAAAAAGCCTGGAATTTCCAGTCTAGCATTGATAGAAGACATCACCCCTCAACCCAGCAAATACCAAAGAGGCCAATTTGGATCAACCTGCCTGAGCCAAACAGGTCTGCTGTGACCTGTAAAGGACCTTCTGTAGGTTAACAGCAGACCTGTCTGACTTGGGCAGGTTGGTCCAAATTGGCCTCTTTGGTATTTATTGGGTTGGGGGCTGATGTCTTCTATCAATGCCAGGTCTCTATTTTTGTAATTACTCTTTCTAGTAATTGTGATGGATTTGTGATGGCACCAATTTGTG
Organism: Sphyrna mokarran; assembly: GCA_024679065.1. Classification (NCBI taxonomy): domain Eukaryota; kingdom Metazoa; phylum Chordata; class Chondrichthyes; order Carcharhiniformes; family Carcharhinidae; genus Sphyrna; species Sphyrna mokarran. The sequence continues at coordinate 55,064,165 of JAGIQG010000006.1, read as the reverse complement.
TTTGTTGACTGGATTTCTCCTGAGATATTTCTCATGGACTCATTCAGCTGGATATCTATCAGTTGTCAGTGCACACCATTATTTCGGGCACGAACTTCTGGTGTTGGCTTCCTAAGAGGTTCATTGATGAAATTGTTGTGAATTTTCAGTTTAGCTGAGACATTCTGGAAATGTGACTTGAGGATCAGTGTGCGGTCCAAAATGACACCAACATAGTAGATGTAGAATGGTGTTTGATGCTCATTTCATTAAATGAGCAAAAGCCAGTGAAGGTGACGCAGTATCTATCTGCAATGAAGACCAGTGGATCCTGGAGAGCAGGTCACAGTGACGGGTATGAAAATAAGGAACAGTCACAAATCTGATAATATTAGACCACACCAGAACTGTTACTGAAAGTTTTGGTTGCTTTGTTAAAATGCATCAGAAGCCGTACGCAAGATGCTCTCTCAATTTATTTTCTTGGGATGATGGACATATTTTATGTAGAAGTGTTGAAATTGTTGTGCCTGTTGAAATTGGGAATAATAGTGGATGATCTTAATGAAACATACACATTTCAAATGGATTTGTATTGGGTGATAATGGGAGGTTGCAACTCAGAACATACCCAGCTAAGATTTAGAGACAAAAAGTCTCCTTCTTCAAAGTTCCTTTGTTGCGAAGCAACATGTTCTCCAGCTGCACAACATTTACTTTAACGCCGTAATCTCATGAAGCACAAAATAAACACAGTTTAAATTGAAACCACCCCCTACTTAAACCACACATACCACAGACACAACTTTTTTTGGTAGGAATCTAACTGTTTGTTTATCCTTTGGTAAACAGAAACAGTAACTTAACCCTGCATTAAAATGTAATTATTGTCTAATATTGAACAGTGCAAATGTTCCCAACACAGCTAGTTCCTTTACTCATTGCGTTGGTGATATTACCTTATGTTTGTTTTCTCAATATCAACAATACCTCAATATTTTTGAATTTCTTTTCTGTACTGGGTCCTGATAACAAATCAAAACATCGAGCACCAGACTCTTGTCTGACTTTAGCACAAGAGTGCTGAAATGGTACGGATAGAACTGACTGAGAGAATGTTACTCCAATGGTTAGTAACAAGGGCTAACTGCACTGCCTTAACAAGGTACTACTTTTTTTTGGTAGAAAGTCAAGGTTATGGTGATTTCTTGTATTGTCAAGTGGTAAAAACATCATATGATTTTGTCAGCACTTGATTTGAGGATGTTTACCAAGATTTCCATTAACAGCACTGTCCATGTCTTTGAAATCTCTTGCCTGGTAAGCACAGCAGATGTCAAGACAGTAGTTGAAAAGGTCAAGGCTCATGGGATACAAGGACAGGTAGCTAGATGGATAAGTAACTGGCTTGGTAATAGGAGACAGAGAGTAATAGTGGAAGGGTGTTTTTCTAGCTGGAGGTTGGTCACTAGTGGTGTGCCGCAGGGCTCGGTACTGGGACCTCTTCTATTTGTAATATATATAAATGACTTGGAAGAGGAAGTAAGTGGAGTGATCAGTAAGTTTGCAGACGATACGAAGATGGCTGGACTTGCGTATAGTGAGGAGCATTGTCAGGCGATGCAGCAGGACATAGATTGGCTGGTAGCTTGGGCAGATAGATGGCAGATGGAATTCAATCCTGATAAATGCGAGGTGATGCATTTCAGGAGAAAGAATGTACGGGGGAGGTATATGATAAAGGGTAGACCTATAAAGAGTATAGAAACACAGAGGGACCTGGGGGTGCAGGTGCACAAGTCTCTGAAGGTGGCAGAGAAGGTGGAGAAAGTTGTGAAGAAAGCATATGGTATGCTAGCCTTTATAGGAAGGGGAATAGAGTACAAGAGCTGGCCTTTAATGTTGCAGTTGTATAAAACATTAGTTAGACCTCATTTGGAATACTGCGTCCAGTTCTGTTCGCCTTACTACCAGAAGGACGTGGAGACTCTGGAGAGAGTGCAGAGGAGGTTTATGAGGATGCTGCCTGGTATGGAAGGTCTGAGCTATGAGAAGATGTTAGGCAAATTGGGGCTGTTTTCCTTAGAAAGACGTAGACTTAGAGGAGATCTAATAGAGGTGTACAAGATTATGAGGGGTATGGATAGAGTAAACAGGGTTAAGCTTTTCCTAGGATGGACTCGAATAGCACAAGGGGTCACAGGCTTAGGGTGAGGGGGGTAAGGTATAATTTGGATGCTAGAGGGAGTTTTTTCACACAGAGGGTGGTGGGGGTATGGAATGCGCTGCCAAGTAAAGTGTTGGAGGCAGGTACTCTGGAGTTATTTAAGAAATACTTAGATGGGCACATGAACAGAATGGGAATGGAGGGGTATAGAAAACTGATTTAAAATAGGGATCATGAGCCTTGGGAGTCCCTGCGAAGTGTGTAAATAGATGATGATATTGATGTACTTGTTTTTATCCTACAGGTGCTTTGGTCCACCTTGTTGTCTAACAAGGGGCATACACGCGATGGGTCGTGAGAGGGCTGCTCTTGGATTTTTTTCGAGAGTATCCTAGTGCTTCATGTTGTTAGTGTACACTTGACCTGGACCAGTTGATGGGCAACATGACAGCTCAGTGATTATCGCTGTGCTGTGCAGATACATGGATTTGGGCCTGTGTCTGTGGGAGTTTGCGCATTCTCCCCGTGCTTGTGTGCGTTTTCTCCGGGTGCTCCGGTTTCCTCCCACATTCCAAAGATGTGCTCTTAGGCTAATTGGCAAAACAAATTCTCCCTAAATTGTCTCAAATTTTGTTTTTAATCTATAGATCTATAAACATAGACAGGGATGACGGGTAGGGATGGGAACATTGGGGTGGCAGCGCGGGCTTGTTGGACTGAAGGGCCTGTTTCCCATACTGTTTTGTTCTTTGTTCTTTGTTCTTTCACAATCTTGGTGTTTCATGTATGAAGGAATGTTTGTGGTAGTCTTTTCCAGTACTTACTTCATGTGTTAAACTTTATTCTCTTTCCACCATTTCAATTCAGCATCTTTTTCATTGACCATTTTATCATATTGTTTCTTGTGCTTTCCATACATGTGATCATCACAGCAAACTTGTTCTAGCATGTAATCTCAGATTTTCTATCTGACTTGCTGATTCTGCTGTCAATTTCAATGTTTTACCTCTTCCATTAATTTCTCATTGCCAAACTTCCCTTCTTTAAGTTCTTCTCCTCCCAATTCAATTCTTCACAGGACTTGTTCTTATTTTCTAGTTCCTTTATCATGGAGTTCAGCTTGTTCTATATTGTTTCCTTAATTTCTCCTTTTTAAATTCATTTTGTAATTTATTTTTGCAACTTCTTTATTCTCTTAATTTGATGTCAATCGTTTCATCTTGCTCGTGTAAAGTCTTTTCTCCAGCTTTAATTTGTTTGGCTGATTTGTCTTTATGTTCAATAATTCCAGTTGCTTTTGAAGTCATTAATTTCTGCATTTCTTCCAAAGGGAATCGATCATGTTATTACTAGATATAATCTGTCTCCGATGTTACATGGACTTGTTTCTATTCTGCATTCCTCTTCCTGCTCTTCTCCTTGGGTCTTTTTTTTGCCCTCTTCCTAAGCTGTTCAAATGCCTCCTTTCTGACATCTTTGCTGTCTCTTTTTTGAGGTGGTCTTTGCCTCCTCTGAGGTCTTCCGTTGAGTTTTCAATGAAGTCTTCATTGAAAATTGCTGTCTATCTGGGTCTTCTCTAATTTTCCTGTCCATAGAGAGAAATAAATTGATTAGGGATAGTCAACACGGTTTTGTGAAGGGTAGGTCGTGCCTCACAAACCTTATTGAGTTTTTTGAGGAGGTGAGCAAAGAGGTAGATAAGGGTAAGGCAGTTGATGTAGTGTATATGGATTTTAGCAAAGCGTTTGATAAGTTTCCCCATGGTAGGCTACTGCAGAAAGTGCAGATGCATGGGATTGAAGGTGATTTAGCAGTTTGGATTAGGAATTGGCTAGCTGATAGAAGACAGAGGGTGGTGGTTGATGGGAAATATTCAACCTGGAGTGCAGTTACAAGTGGTGTACCTCAAGGATCTGTTTTAGGGCCACTGCTGTTTGTCATTTTTATAAATGACCTAGATGAGGGTGTAGAGGGTTGGATTAGTAAATTTGCTGACGATACCAAAGTGGGGGGAGTTGTAGACAGCGAGGATGGATGTTACAGTTTGCAGAGGGACATAGATAGGTTGCAGAGCTGGGCCGTGAGGTGGCAAATGGAATTCAATACGGATAAGTGTGAGGTGATTCACTTTGGTAGGAATAACAGGCATATGAAATATAGGACTAATGGAAGGACCCTTAATAGTGCTGTCGAGCAGAGGGATCTTGGGGTACAAGTACGTAGCTCTTTGAAAGTTGGCACCCAGGTTGATAAAGTTGTTAAGAAGGCGTACGGTGTGTTAGCTTTTATTGGTAGAGGGATTGAATTTAGGAGCCGTGAGGTTATGTTACAACTGTACAAAACTCTGGTGCGGCCGCACTTGGAGTATTGCGTACAGTTCTGGTCGCCGCATTATAAGAAAGATGTGGAAGCATTGGAAAGGGTGCAGAGGAGGTTTACCAGGATGTTGCCTGGTATGGTGGGAAGGCCTTATGAGGAAAGGCTGAGGGACCTGAGGTTATTTTCATTAGAGAGAAGAAGGTTACGCGGTGACCTAATTGAGGCGTATAAGATGATCAAGGGATTGGATAGGGTGGATAGTGAGAGCCTTTTTCCTCGGATGGTGATGACCAACACGAGGGGACATAACTTTAAATTAAGAGGTGGTAGTTATAGGACGGATGTCAGAGGCAGGTTCTTTACACAGAGGGTGGTGAGGGCGTGGAATGCCCTGCCTGCAGCAGTTGTGGACTCGCCTACTTTGGGGGCATTCAAATGTTCAGTGGATAGGCATATGGATAATATTGGAATAGTTTAGGTTAGAGGGTCCACTGGTCGGCGCAACATCGAGGGCCGAAGGGCCAGTACTACGCTGTAATGTTCTATGTTCTATGTTCTATGTATAGCCATTTGTTCCTTCTTGTGATTGCTGCTTTAAGTGAATTGCCATTTCAAATGTATTACCTGTTTATGGGTATTACTGCTTTAAGGCTGTCATCCTTTTTCACTCAGCTGTCAGCAGCTGGCACCTTTCTCTCTGTATTTTTCCTGGACTTCTGGAGTTTTGGCGTGAACCTAGCTGCTCTTTTTTTTTAACTTTTAAAACTTCTCCTTTTACTAAAATAAAGTTCTTTCAGTGATCTCTGGATTATGTTCTGGAAGTTTTGAGTCTGTTTTTTTTGGTGTGCCAATTTTTGTCTTTTTCACTCACACTCAGACCTGGTGCTCTCATGGTTGATGGGGCTGTTGTTTTAATTAAACTTGTTAACTTTTTTAAAATTACAGAATTTCTCTGCTTGAGTGAAGTTTATCAGGACAATAATTATTGGCATGGAATCCCTGTAGGCTCACCTCTGATCCTGCCAATTGGGAACTTGTCACTCAACTTCAGTTTCTTGATTTCCCCATGCTTTGGGATACCTTGCTGCAGTTCACTTGGGCCATTTTTTTTTACTGTGTGATTTTTTTAAAAAAAAATTGCATCAACTTTTTTTATGTTTAGTTTTACTTTTTATAACTTAAAGCCACAGCTCTTTCCTTGCGGAGTTATTTTCTCTTTTCCTTTAACACTTTTCTTTCTAAACTTATGACTTTGCCAGCCAATTCAATTATTCTGTGACTGTCCCTTAGCCTCCCCAGAGCACTCAACTCCCCACTGCCTCTGAGTCTGCAATGGAAGTGCAGATAATTTTCTGTATTTTGCTCATCCGTCTTGTGGATACTAACCAGAGCTCTTGCCATGTTCTCTCCTTTGTCCACACATCTTGTAACTGTCCATCTTTTCTGATTTTACATTTCACACCAGGGACTGTCAATATCTCAAATGGGTCTATTTGTCCAAACAGAGCCATTCTTTGTGTACCTTTTTTCAGACTTCCATTTAAACAGGATACTTATAGGTGTCTGGCCAGAAGCAGTGTCAGGATAATTTATTCTCATAGCCAGATGTAAAGATGTGCTTCCAAATACTTAATTCTGAAACCAAAAGGTATTTATTAATAAGAATTGTACAGCAGCCACATGGCTGTAGCTAGTTGTCAAAATGTCCCATTGCCTACCAGGATTCAACCCCTGGGGGAGGGCTCCCTTATTCTGAGTTCCCATTGGTCACCCAAGTCAGGTGACACGAACTCTGTTGAGTTGCCCTTTAAGGCACAATCACCACAGTATCCCTACTCTAGTCAAATTGCTCTCCCTAATCTCTTGCTGCCAGGGCAGTTGGGGCAATAGTTATTTTGTGTGAGAATGTAAAAAGCATGCTGATGAATCAGTAACCCCTTACACATCTGTACTGAGATAGTAATGGAAATAAAGTCGGGAGTGATGTAAAAGAACCCTGCTGAGTCCAAAAATTGGGTCTAATTGCATCAGTGATAAGTCAAAACAGTGTGCATTTTGGAAAAGTAAAGCACTCATCAAGATTTGTCAGTTTTTAGATGTGTATACTTTTGTAAGTCCATTATTGCAACAATCAGAACAAATTTTAAGATCCAGCAATATTATAGCACAATATTAGTAAGAGTGCCCCAAGCCTTCAGCAGTCAGGAACTTGGACAGCATTGTTTCAAGCCTCAATAATGCTTTGTTTAATATTCTCTCAGTCTGCAGACCATGATGCAATAACATGGGCCCCAAGTGCCCTATGCTACACCATTGCCAATTGATTTCTGTCCCAGTTGCATCAGGCAGAGTGCAGATTGATTTCTGTAATGGCAAGAGCTGCTGAGGTACAAAAGGGACCACAGAATTTCTCCAAGGACATGTCGAGTGGTTGAAGAACTGCAGCTGTTGTTGGGGGCTGGCTGGTGGGGGCAGAAGGTAATTATTTATCAGTTTATGTTATCAACACTGTGGCGCGGCAGGAACCAAGGTTTACATTTTTAACATCCAGTTGCCTGACAACATACTGATAGGTAATGAGGATTCAGAGCACCCTGTAGTTGATAGGCTGACTACTTACTTCTCATCTATCTTTATGTCCCCTATATGAATGCCTCCATGACAATGAAAAATTGCATATCATCAGCGTGTAAAAATAAAACTAAATTGGCTTATTTCAGATGCATTTACTTTTGTTAGGTTCATTCGCTTCTGTATGTTTCCCAGCTAATCTTAATTGATTTACCATGCACACTATTTTAAACTGGTTTATGAAAACTACCTCCTTCAATAGATTTCAAAGTGGGGTACATGATCAGCGTACAGCTGGTTGAATTAGAAATTTGAGAGTTTGATTATTGAACCAATCTATGTTTTTCCTCGGCAATGTATTCAAATCATTAGTGAAGAAAAGCAGTTTATTGTTTCAGCAGTGGCAACAGTAGGAGGAGTGGCAGAGGAACGCTCTTGTGCATGTAATTGGAATTGTAAATGCAGAATCTGAACCAGGATCTTAAAAACCTGGCAGATGTTCAACCCTGGCTGCCTTTATTGCCTGTCTGAAGCTGCTAAATTCAGTCAGAAGGACACAGTTACTCTGCGGTGACAGGGAAATAAACATTGATGCAGCGAAGATTGTGATTCACATTCGGGAAGTTACACAATTCAGCAGGCCTTTAAAATAGGTACATGGATCATATGCGTGACGAACCCATGTCTATTGTTTTCGATGCAGATAACACACAAAAATCACGGCGCCCTTTTACTTACAAGCTTGCCACACGCCCAGAAGAAAAACACAGTTAGACCCAATATTATTTTAAAAGATTTGTTGACTGGTGTCATAAGTAGGCTGACATTAACATTGCAATGAACTTACTGTGAAAATCCCTATCACCACACCCCGGCACCGGTTTGGATACACTGAGGGAGAGTTTAGCATGGTCAATGCACCTAACCAGTGCATCTTTTGGACCATGGGAGGAAATGGGAGCACCCGGCAGAAACTCATACAGACATGGGGAGAACATGCAGACTCTATACAGACAGTAACCCAAGCTAGGAATCAAACACAGGTCCCTGGTGCTGTGAGGCAGCAATGCTAACCACTGTGCCATTCTGTTTTACCATTTTAAAATATAGAAGGGCAGTTCATACCGGTATTCTTATTTCCCCATTTTACTGTATTATTTCCTTTTGGGAATGTACAGCCAGTGGAAAGCATGCTGAGTGATCATGAGGAGGGTGGTGGTGAAATTGTGGGAGATTTTCACAAGTCCAAACTAACTTCACTGCTTAATGTTTGCTCTGAAAGAAGGTGTGCGTGTTGGCTGCAACAGCTGTTCAAAATCTGTCTAGAAGTGGTCTCCCTTGTGATAGAGATAAGAATTCATAATAGGGCAGAAAGCAAGCTCCAAGGTTCTGTGACACAACACAAGAGGCCTTGGTGCAGGAGATGTCCAGGTATAGAGAAGCCCTCTATCCTAAGAGGACTAGGAGACTTTAGAAGCTGGGAAGGCAATGGGAGCAGGTAGCCTTTGCTGTTGATATCTGCAGTCTCATGTTGAGATGCCATGTTACAAGAAGTTCAATTCCCTCACATGAATGGTCGAGATCATTGAAGGCATCTTCAACTTCCATAAGTGGGCCTTGACCTACACACTGCTCCATATTACAGCTCCTTTCCTCCCTCCCATCCTGTCTTCACTTATAACATTCTCTATCAAGCATACCTCACATTCATAGTTTCACCTCATTTTCACACACTTAATATTGCTGCAAGCCTCACAGCCACATCTCACATCTGGCACATGCTGTCACCTGTTCTACAATGACAGGCACCTCCTTCAAACCCATTGCACCACAATTACCAGTAATCCTCTTGTGTTGCAGGATATGTTGGAAAACAACTGCAAGCAGCTATACCTAACTGCCTGATGACAGAAATGGCTGTCTTTCCTCATTCTGATGCAGCAGACAGTGCTCAGCATCATTGTAGCAGCAATGACTGAGACCGTAGCTAGCAGCAGGACTGAAAACAGCAAAGATGACAACTAGCTCATACCTGATCGTCCTCCTCACATCCCATTTCCCCCTTGATTAATAAATCCTCCTGACCTGCAATGCCAAGGTCCCAGGAAAGGAAGCTGAGATTAGACTGGTAGCTCTTTCCTGGCCAGCATGACTGAATGGGTTGAATGGCCTCTTGCATTATAAATCTTCCTTAATTTCTAGGGTTTGTCAAGCAGTGGTGGAGGAGCAAGATGTGGATGAGGAGGAGCAGTCAGATGAAGAAGAAACAGGGTAACTCAATCTCACACTCACAGCTCAACAACTTTGACACTGTACATACTTTAGAGTGTTAGCTTACAGGTCAGGCCTGCGCATAGTGAGAATACAGGAAAGAGTGATTTGCAGCCAGGGCAAAGTAATACAGTTGCCAGCTCACGAGAGAGCCTGGCAGCACACAAGTTCTGCTGCAGAGAATGCAATTGCGGGCTTTGAGGCGGAGATTGATGAGTTAGTGTCTACTATACAATGCAGAAATACTAGCATTGGCATAAGGATTTGTTACTGGAGGGGAGAGGGTAGATTATAAAAGCAAGGAAGCCAAATTAAAACTTTATAGAAAATAGGACAGGTGATAAAATTGTTTCTCGTAAACAGAGATGCAGTAATTGCCCCTTTAAGGATCAATCTGTGGAGTGAAGGTCACATGACCAATTGAGGAGTAGGGATTGCAGTTCCAGAACCTTCTCAGGAACTGGCTGCAGCCACAAGACTGTAAGTCTCTATGTAGTTTTAACCTGTAAATAACTGTTTTGTTTTTTCCTTAACTGGGCATTGATTCATAAAATCCCTACAGCACACTAGGAGGCCATTCAGCTCATTGAGTCTGCACTATCCCTTTCCCATATCCCCACATATTTCCCCCACTAACCTACACATCCTAAATACTAAGGGCAATTTAACATGGCCAATCCACTTAATCTGTATATCTTTGGACTGTGGGAGGAAACAGGAGCATCTGAAGGAAACCCATGCACACACGGGAAGAACATGCAAACGCCACATTAACTATCACCCCAGACCGGAATTGAACCTGAGTCCCAGCATTGCAAGGCAGCAGTGCTAACCACTGTGCCATTGTGCCTCCCTCAACAACAACAAGAATTATTACATTAGCAACAAGAGTAAAAGTGAGCCTAAACTATGAGTATACACATTCTGTTGAAGTTGAGGCAAAGAAGTGTAATTCCAAAAGATTCCCCTATTTGGGTGTTTAGATTCTGTTGATGCCTCTGGGGAGAACACAATGGGCTGGATTCTCTGACCTTGTCTACAGCTGGAATTCTCTCATCCTGCTGCAGTGAACAGAGATTTAGCTGAGCACCAAATTCTCCATCCTTGCTGACACTGGCAGTGGAGCATGAATGGATGGAGAATTCCACCCAATACATAGAGCATTTGGGAAAAAGAAAAGCAATCCTTGTGTGTGAATGTTGGACTGAGGCTTACAATTTGAGTCACTATCTCACAATCCCATGCTTGCCCGATTCCAAGTTATTTAGTAAGATTGTTGAATTGGTAAAGTCACATTTCCATCCTAAACTTTTGGTGAACAAGAATTATTACAAGAGGACACAGAAGTAAAATGTTTGCCAAAAGAGCCTGAGGTGACTGAGGAAGCATTGTTTCATTTACCCAGATGTTTTAATCTGGGATGCACTATCTGAAAGTGTGAGAGAAGGAGATTTGGTAGAAGCATTACAAAAGAATTGGATAACTACTTTAAGGGAAAAAAGATATTGGGTTATGGGAAAGACAGCGGAACAGACTAATTGGACAGCTCACTTTTACTATATCAGCTCAATGGCCAAATGGCTGATTGCGCAGTCATTCCATAATTTTATGAATCTAAACTATACATTTATAAACTCTTTATGACAGGCTCCCAAAACCTACATATCCTACTGTCTCACATCTATTGTCACACAAATTCTCATGCTGATGAAAAGTTCCAAACTAATGCTTAGTAAACTTGCAAATTGCTATGAGGAAAAAATAATATGTTGCATTTATGTGGAGTTATTCCTCCCACAATCCAAAGATGTACATGTTAGGTTGATTGGCCATGTTAAATTGACACTAGTGTCAGGGGGATCAGCAGGGTAAATATGGGGTAACGGGAATAGGGTCTGGGTGGGATTGTGTTTGATACAGACTTGATGGACTGAATGGCCTCCTTCTGTATTGTAGGGTTTCTATGAAATTCTATGAAACAAGAACAGCCCCACAAAAATCTCAGGGCCAACATAATAAGCCTTACTTAAATGGAAAAAACATTTACCCCCATGGGTTCCACTTAGGACCACCTCTGTTTGCACTATGAATAATAACCTTACATATCCATAGACTTTCTTTTAGACTCCAGCCACAGCTTTGGTATTTTCTCCCTAAATTTCTTTGTCTCTCTATTTCTTGTTTCTCCTTTAAAATGCTCTTTCAAACCCCACTTTGACAAATCAATAGGTTGATAACTATTTTGATGTCTCTTTGTATGGCCTGGTGTCAAATTTTGTTTGAATATACTCCTGTGAAACTTTTAGATGGTTTAAGATCTATATCAGTGAAAGTTGTTGTAAGTAATCCGAGTATATGATTTTATCTGATTTAACTTGCTAGAAAATGAGATTTTAAATTTTTAATACGATAAATGTCCACCTTAACCTGATTAAATTTCATTCGTAAAGTAGACTTAAAGTTGGACTTCTTAAAAGGTCACATCTCATCATCTCGTAGTATAAGTGTTAGAAATTGCAATGAATCATGAGTCACTTAATTGTACCTTGTAAGTGTTGCTAATAATGCACCTTAAAATGAGACGACTAAGATAGCATCTACTTTCAATCAGATAAGAGAACAAATAGCATGCGAAAGAAATACTTTTCATCTGAAATCTAGTCACAATAATGACCTTTATTTATGGTAAGAAACCGTTAAAGGAAACCATCTAGAATTAGTTCGTTGAATAATGCATAATTAAATGCATTATTTAAAAGGTCATAAAAGTGCATAATTTAAAAGGCCAATTGCCTTTTTATTTTTTATTTTAAGGTTTTAATGGTACCCGACACAAATTGATATGTAGCCTACTCCATGAATTTCGCCCTTTTGTAAAATACATCAGAAGTAACTCAGCTTACCAGGTTGTTATTGATTATTTTTGAGTCCTGAGCACTGCGCTAAAATCTATTTTCCGAATAGCTGGAAATTGTTACATTTGTGAAGCACATTATTTCTAGTGAAAGTTTACAAGAGCAACCTTATTGGCTTTGAGTGCATCAGCATCATGTTTGATCAGATGTAATAAATAAATTGATAAAATCATTACTCCCAGTTTATGATCAACTTTTCCTCAGCACTGTCCAAGTGAAGAGAAACTCATCCATTGCAAGTGTATATCAGAAAATCACATGTGCAGAGCCCATGATTTCCCAATCAATCAATAGGACTACAAATATCAACAACCTGGGATTTCCAGTGAAACTGTTCACCTGATAATGAATGAGCGAATATTAGAGAGAGAAGGTTCTGTTGCAAGTCTCCTCCATGGAGACATGGTTTTAAACAGTTTGTTAATATTAGTAGATTGGGCTGAAACAACAAGTAACTTGACTTGGTGCAATGTCAGTTCTGCAAAAAAAAAAATTCAAGAGTATTTTAAAGCAAAGAATCTGCTAATAGAAACAAAAACATCTCAATTTTGTTCACATTGAATTGAAGCAAATTCAATTTCATTTGAGATTTGATATCCCGCAGGCTATCAAGAACTAATTCACAATTCCAGAGTTGATGGTTCCAAAGAGATTGAATTAGGTGTTGCTAGCACGCCAACATTTTTAGCAGCATTACCAATGCTGGCTCTCCTACTGTCAACTTCCTGAGATTATTATTGACCAGAAATTGAACTGGACCAGCTACATAAAAACTGAGCATGCAAGGGCAAATCAGAAAATTCTGCAGCAAATAACTCACCTCCTCATTTCCTACTCTACCTCACTGCTCCAATGATAAGGCCCAAATGAAGAGTGTAATTGAATACTTTCCATTATCCTGAATGAATGCCTTTCCAGTAACATGAAAGAAGACTTGACACCATCCAGGCAAAGCAATCCATCTACCAACTTCAACATTTTCTCTCTTCATGGTATCAGCAGTGTGTACCATTTAAAAGATCTGTCATTAATAATGCAGGACATTCACTGTCTTCTTCCTCTTGCAACTCCGGTCTTCTCTTCAGTAATACGTTGTAAGAGGCATAACTACTATCTTTCTGGAGATCCTTGTTGGAGAATACTGAATTGTACCCTAGACCTGTGCAGGTATCTGACTCACAGCTATGATAGCCCAATGTCTTGCTTAATAAGCTCTCTTGTGTTCATGTGGTTCTGGTTGTTCCTTTCTTGTTTTTCACTGGTAGAACTCCTCACTATGCTCATCCACAGAGGTGGCATCTTCAAAGAGTATCCACTCACTTCTTGAGCCTAGATCTATAAAAGACTTGACTGGTGAAGAATGAAGATATCATAACACCTTCCTTGATATCTTACTCATACTTGATTATCTCCCTTTTGATTGATGAAAAGTCAATGCCATAGTACATAGCACAGAAATAGGTCAACAAAAACAGAAAATTCTAGAAAATCTCCACCAATCTGACAGCATCTGTGAAGAGACAATAGAGCCAATGTTTTGAGTCAGGAAGACTCTTCAGGAAGACTCTTCAGAGACACTAATGCAATGGAGGATGAATTCCCAGAAATTATACAAGATGTTTTTTCTTGAACAGTATGTTGATGAACCAACTAGGGAATCCACCTTTTAGATCTGGAATTGTGCAATGAGAAAGAGCTAATTAATAATCTTGATGTAAAGAACCTTCCTGGAAAGAATGATCATAACACCTTGGAATTTTACGTTAATGCTGTAAGTGACAAAGTTCAATCCAAAACTAGGGTCCTTTATCCTAAACCAAGGAACTGTGAAGGTATGAGGGTCATTGTGGCTGTAGTAGATTGTGAAACTATATTAAAATGTGTAAACGAACAATGGCTAGCATTTAAAGAATTAATACATGGCTAGAAACAAATTTGCATTCCTTTAAGACAAAATCCTGGCAGGAGAATGATTGGCTAATGAGAGAAGCTAAGGATTGTATTGTACAAAAAAGAGACTTGTATAGTTGCCAACAAAGTTCTGAATCTGAGAATTAGATGCTTTTTAGAATTTAGTGCAGAAAAGGAAGGAAATTGATAAAGAGAAAATTGAATAATAAAAATAGATGTCAAAAGCTTCTATCAGTTGAAGAAAGGAAAAGATGAGCAAAGACAAATGTGGATCCATTACAGACAGGACAATTTCTAATGGGGAATGAAGAAATGTCAGAGAAAGTAAACAAATACTGTGCATTTCTCTTCATCGAGGAAGATCCAATAAAACTCCCAGAAATGTTAGGGAACGATGAAACTCATGGGATTGATGGCCTGAAAAGAATTAGTATAAGTAAAAGTATAAGTAATAGTGTTGAGAATCATGCTGATGTTAAGTACAAAGTTATCCCAAAATCTAGAAGGGCAAGTTGGAACATTGGTTTTTAGTGGTGTACCTTTTCAATGTGGGAAAAGATGAGCAAATTAGGGAGGAACAGTCCAGTTGCTTTGTGATCAATTAATAAAGAATATTTATTAATTTACAAGTAAAACATGAGAAGAAGGACTATAATACATTTGAACAGTATACATAGTTGCACTGATGTCTATATTCATGTAATACCTCAAGAAGTTCTCTGTTGTTCCCAACTACCCACAATTTCTGAACTCTGAGAAATACCCCTTTTTCCCAAACAACATCCAATATAATATAACTCTATGAACTAAATCCAGCAGACAGTTGCCACCCGCAGGTTATTTGTTCACATTTCGAAACATAGTCTTCATTGTTCAAGTTTTGGATTTTAACCAGCCACCTTTTAGCAATAACTTGTTTTCAAGACAGTCTGTTTTTTACAGCTGAATGTGACTATGATGTTAGCTGTTCTTACTGTCTTCCTTTCTCTAGTTACTGTGCTATGGATATATCAATTTTTCTCCTTTGATGTTTCTCACCCTGTGGACTTGGCTTTTTATCCAAAAACTGCCAATTTCCTTGTGTCCCCACTTTGAAGTTACCTCTTCTATACCCCATTGTTTTCCCATAGTCACATTGATAAACAGTTAATTTTCTCACCAATCCCCCTTTTATCCCCTTTCTTTATTTGATCTGAGTTTCATAGTTTTAAATCTTATTCATTCTCCATTCTTATCTGCAGGAAAGATTTGTTTCCACTAGCTGAGGAATCACTTATCAGGAGGCATTAAGTTAAGATGATCAGTGTTGCTTTTTTCTATTCATTTATGGGGTGTGGGCATCACTGGCTGGGCCAAAATTTATTGCCATCCCTAATTATCCTTGAGTGGGTGGTTAAATGTCAACCACATTGCTGTGAATTTGGAATCATATGTAGGCCAGACTAGTAAGGATGGCAGATTTTCTTTCCTGAAGGACATTAGTAAAACAGGTGGGTTTATATAACAAAGGTTTCAAGGTTGTCATTGGACTTTTAATTTCAGATGTTTTACTGAATTTAAGTTTCATCATCTGCAGTCGGATTTGAACCTGGGTCCTCAGAAAATTGCTCTGGATCTCTGGATTACTAAACCAATGAAAATATCACCATGCTACTACCTTCCCATTTTATGCTGAGTTACAATTCTTACCCATTGAAACCAGATATGGCAGATTCAACGTAATTTTAATCTGTATTATGGTATGGTTACTGACTGCCTCCAAACTGGAAGGACATCTTACAGATTATCAAATCAACTGTGACCAGTAGATAAGGTGGAGAATCATTGACTGCATCAGATCTAATTATTTGGTTTTGTAAATACCTATGCACCAGTAGGTATCTACAATAAGATGAAGAAAATTAGTAGAGCTGACCGAAAATGCTGCCATTATTCATCCATTAATCTTGTTGTTCATTACACCACTTACAGTTCATTATGTTAAGATAAATTGCAGAAATGCCTAATAATGTTAGTTCAGCTCCATTGCTTGCTTTAGTGACACTAATCCGACAAAGCATTTGGCAGAAATCGATGTCTCGGACCAATTTTATATTAAATTATGCTTGTTCTATGATTAAATTAAATACAGTAAATAGTTTGTCAAGCAAATTGATCGGCCATTACAATAAGGCCAGACTGTCAAAGCAGAAAACATTGGCCCAAATTTTGCGGTCTGCGATGAAGCAATATTGCTGTCTACAAAGATTTAGTAACCTCTGTTGCATAGATCTCAACTTTCCCAATGTTAATTTAATTGTATTGCTCAGTATATGAGATTTTTGGGGTCCATCAACACTGATGTCTCCAAATAGCTTAAGCAACTAATCACATTAAATAATTCTCACAGACAGAAAACCAGGAATTAATAGACAGGTTCTTTGACATTTATAACATCTATTTACAGAGGTTCAAATAAAGATTTATCCTGCACTAAATTAAAAACACATATATAAGCTAATGTTTAAAAATTTATTATTTTAAAATTGATGAAATTTTTATCAGAGAATCAAGAAATTTGACATTTCACAAACATAACACTATTTTTTCAGAGCCAGAGATGTTTTACAGCAATAATTGTAATCAAGTATGAAGTTAAAAATCAAGGTAAACTTTATCTAACAAGTACCAGGTCCCTGAAGCATGAAAAGAAATCCAGAACTTTATTGTTGTCACTTTTTTTTAAAAAATGAGTTAGTCGTGAAGTATATTGGCAGCAATTTTGAAATTACCAGAAGAAACCCCAGACTTACAAGTCTGAATATCTGGGGCAAATTTCATTCAATTGGTACATCTGCACTTGAAAACTCCAATGCATCTATGAGGGATGGTGTGACTTGATATTGACGAACCTGAGGAAAAGCAAATTGCAATACAGGAAATGTAAAAATTGCAAAAGTGCCTGAAGTATGGTTTGGAGACGTCTTCTTTCCAGATTTAAAGAGGAATGATGGAATCCCCAAACAGATCAGCAGGAAGCGAGTGAGATGCTTCACCCAGCTGAAGAGTCACAAGGGTGTACAACAGATGCTGAATATCTACTTGGGGGCAGGAATATTCCAGAGGACATGGATCAACTTAGAGAAATGCCTACTCCCAAGCCAAAGGAACAAATTAATCAGCTTAAAGAATGAAATAGAATTTGTAATCATCAACTTGGAAGTCTTGTGATACAAAGGATAGCATCCCTGCCTCTGAGCCAAAAGCTCTGAGTTCGAATTCAACCCCAGGAATTGATGGCCAAGGAAGGTTCATTCATAATGTGTTCAAAAAATTGAGTGCCAACCTGCAAATCTCCCCACTATGCCAATGGATGGTAGTAAGAGCAGCAGAGAGTCTTGATCAGCCATGCTTGATGCAGAGTGGTACCCCTCAAACTGTAAACCTTAGGCTACAGACAAGTGACTTGTCCCAGGAATAGTTAGTCTACTTTAATGCACTATTTGGTGCAGGAAGATCATTGGAAT
Source organism: Sphyrna mokarran (assembly GCA_024679065.1). Classification (NCBI taxonomy): domain Eukaryota; kingdom Metazoa; phylum Chordata; class Chondrichthyes; order Carcharhiniformes; family Carcharhinidae; genus Sphyrna; species Sphyrna mokarran. Next base: position 55,046,526 of record JAGIQG010000006.1, on the reverse strand, counting down.
GGAACCATCAACCTAGCTCTACCTAATGTATATATGGAAAAGACCCCTGCCATAAGACAACATCCTTAGACAACATCCAGAGAAGCTGGCTTTGGGAGAAGATTAACGTCATATTGCACTACCAAACATTAAGAGCTAGCAACAGTAACTGGAACAGCCTATTGTGTTTGAACACAAGCCAAATGATTCCTTCCACAAACATTTGCTTTCTCTACCACTCTCACACAGTAGCAGCAGTGTGTACAATCTATAAGATGCACTGCAGGGACTCACAAAGGTTCCTGAGACACCACATTCCAAAGCCATATTTTGAAGGACAGGGGCAGCATACACATGTAAACGTCACCACCTGGAAGTCCCTTCCAATTCACCCACCATCCTGACTTGAAAATTCTTGTTCTTTCTTCACTGAACCTGGATCAAAATCCTGGAATTCCATCCCTAGGAGCACTCTTTGTGTACCTATACTACAAAGCCCACAGAGGGTCAAGATGGCAGCTTTCTATCACCTCTGGAGGGCATTTAGGGATGAACATTAAATGTGGGCCTAGCCAACAATGAATAAAAAAATGCAAGGGGCTGGGCGGGAGCAGGGTTGTGGTTGTGAAATGGAGGGCGGGGGGGGGGGGGGGGGGGGGGGGGGGGGGGGGGGGGGAGGGGGGGGGGGGGAGGGGGGGGGGGGCATTGGGTGGCGTGGTTGGGGGGCTGCTGCGGCTGGGGATCCGGTTAGGGACAAAATTAAATTTTGTTTAAGATAGTTAAAGATTGAATTTTGAGCACCTGTTTTTGGAATAAAGCCACAGGATCCCATAGGCTTTAAACAAAAACAAACTTTACTGTACAAATCCAGAAAAATAAAACAATTTACAATGTATTTCATACAGTAACATTCAGGGTACATATGAGATACATGTGAATTAACAGATGAAATATGCTTAGACACATTGAGTGAAATTTAAGAGGTTTTTTCTAAATGTCCAGTTAAAGTAAGAACAGGAGAGTTCCTGATCTGTTTGTTGGACGAGTTTTCACGTTTAAATCTTATGCAGTCAGTCTGAAAATATGGGCTGGACTGTTTCTAGCCACTAGAGGCAGTGAGCAGGGTCTAATTTGCCAGACAGCCAGCAGCTCAGATTGGAGCCACAAACTGCGCATGCGCAGCAAAAGGCTAAAAAAAAGAGTTCTCCTGGCAGAATACTCCCAGGCCAAACACAACCTCCCCCTATCCCTATGAACATTGAAGACACCTTCTCCAACATTACTGATCCCCTTAAACCCCAACCTCCCAGTCCCGGATCCTTTGATATATAGCCCCCTCATCACCCTCCCCGGCCCTCCGGTCTCTCTAACTGATATGACCCTTTTTCTCCCCTGCCCCCAATCATCAGAGAGGCTCAAATTCCATCTCCTCCCCAACTCCATTAGCAAGTGCTGACTTGGCTTCCCCTTCAAGGTAACAAGATAAACTGCATTAAACTCACTGGAATGCTCTAACAGGCATGTGACTTGCCCAAATTGCCTGCCGTTGATCTGCCCTAACAAGGGAGAGCTCCATAAAATGGGGAGCTGTTTTCCTGGAGGCATTTTTTCCTGAACTGCTTGCCTGTCTGTCCATCCCGACAGGAGAAGGATACCCATAATCGGTAAGAAAGGGCAAAGACAGGGATGGGGTACCTGAGATTCAGGTTCTCACCCCCTTTGAGGAAGAGGAACTGGAGCTTGTGGGAGAGAAAGAGCTGTGGACCATTAGTAACAGCCCGGTCGGGCTGGAGCATAGATGTGAGCATTTGCCAATCCTCTACTCATGGGAGTAATCTCAAGTAAGTTGCATGCACACAAGATCCATCTCCCTCCCTTGCACTTAAGTCTGTGTCCTGTGTTGCAGCAAGGGATCCCTGTGCAACTGGGCCATCGGGTATTGCGGCCTCCACTGCCGCTGCCACCCATCAAAAGCCAATGAAGGGACCCCCGAAGCTGGCACCAGTTTTGTGTCAGCTTCCACCTGGCAATTCACCATCTAGACATTCTCACACTGGTGGGTCAAATTAATAGTGCAACATCTGGACCACTGTCTGGTGCATACGACATATCTGCTGTTGTACATCAGGTGGAGGAGGGAACATCCAAAGCCTCTGGCTTGGGGAAGGCCTGCTGAGAGAGAGACTCTGCTGGCCCCAACTACATGCTGGGCCTCTGCAATTTCTTCTCCCTCATCTGTTGGAGATGCAGCAAAAAGGCCAGGGAATGCAAGAGAGACTAACGGCCACCCTGCACCAATAGCGAGGCTGTTGGGAAAGAATCCCAAAACTTTCAGTTGCACCGCTATTGCCTGCCCTGTGTGATTCCAAGGCCAACATTGCAAGAGTGGTGTCCATGGTGGGAACCTGGGGCAGAAATCCTCATCTTCAAGACAGGGTCCAAGTGATGGCTGAGTCACAGCAGGCTATGGCCGAGTCACAGCAGGCTATGGCCAAGTCACAGCAGGCCACAGGTCAGGGACTCAACAGGCTTATTGATACTCTTCAGGCCATGCTGCAGAGCTTGCAGGAGACCCAGTGGGACAATGCAGAGACACAGCAGGCTATGGCAGCAGCCTTTGAGGACATGGCCCGGTCACAGAGGGACATGGCTGAGGCGCTGCGGAGCATGGTCCCAGTCTCAGAGGGTATTTGCTGCTGCCATTGACAGGTGTCCCCTGACTCAGACGGCCATCGCAGAGGGCTCGCCACCATGGCAAGAACTCAGGTGGCCCTCCAGAACTGGCAGGGCCAAGTGACACCAGAGCCTCTCGAACTCATGCAGCAGCACCGCTGTCCTATGGAGGCCTCCATGGGGATTTAATGCTCTCTTACTCACCATCTAAATGTGATTCTAGGTGCATAGGCCCACAGGAACCCCAAGGGAGGAGGAAGGCTTGAGCCCATGCTAGGGCCTTCCATTCAGGAGACTGTGACTGTGCTATACCTTCTGATTCCCCTCTTGCTGACACTGGGGCATTTCAGGGGCAGCAGAATGAATAAGGTGTCATGGATATGTCCCTGACACATGGAAGCTAGCCAGGACCCTCAAGGTACGGGTCCTCCAGAGAACAATTGCCAAGGGTATCACAGGCTATGGGGCACAGTAGACAGCTGGCCACCTTTGATGTATGTCTTGGGAGACACTGAGGCCAAATGAAAGGCCACATAAATTTAAATAGTTGTAGCAGCAGTGAGATGGCTCGGGTGAAGGGCAACATTAGGTCGATAGAATATTTAGACACTTTAAAGTCTCATGTTCACGTGTTTTTATATTAGCAGTTATATTGAAGGCACTTTTATTGTTGTTTTATAAATGTTTTTGTAAACTTTTATAAATGTTATTTCAGCCAAACCTGTGACTAATTTGTCTCTGATTACATTCCAACAGGAATGTACTTACTCTGACGGTTGCTGAGGGGTTGCTGCATGTTAATGTTAGTGGATTGGGGAGTGGGGAGGGAGGGGGGGCCTTCAATGCAGTGCCACTGAGAAAATCAAGGTGCTCAAATAATCCACTGGCTAAAGCTGGTGGCATGCATTGGCAGGTGTATTTCGGCACCTTCCATGGCATCCCCTGAACCCACAAGAGATTCTTACCACCCCATCCCACCTGCCATGGGACTCTGCATGGGAGTTTAGTGATCCCTTACTCAGCACCCCGAGGTGGGCCCAGGTGTCAGTGCACATGTAGAGCTCAGGTAGGAGTCAGACTAATTTGCACCAGGGCATCATCACAATGACACATAGCAAGTTGCCATCACTCTCCTGCCTGTCACTGAGACTCACTAACACAGTATATCCAAGCCTACCACTCTAGTGTGACAATGTTAAGGAGATTGTAGGACTGCATGGAGATAGTGGGGTAGGGGAGATGGGAGCAGGGGGAGGGGGTTGGAACCCACATGCAATAACACAGGCCCTTAGTGACCAAAGCACCTGGTGATCAGAGTCTCTCTCGCAGCCCTTGTCTGCTTTATCCGTGCTGAATAGTTTTGCTTGTCCTCGTTGTGCAACTCTTTTTCCCCCTCCTTCTCTTCCTGCTGGGCGGCCTCCTCCCCAGTGTTGCCCAGCTGATTGGCCTCTGTGTCCTCCTCCTCCAAAAGGTCTACTCACTGCTGTGTCAGGTTGGGTAGGACATAACATATAACCACAATGTGGGACAATATCAGGGACTATACTGTAGGGCCCTGCCTGAGAGGTCCAGGCACCTGAACTGCATTTTGAGGAGCTCTATGCACCACTCCACTATTGACCTGATATAATGAGGCAACATGGGCCTCACTATAGTGGGTCTCCATCTCAGTCTCAGGCTTCCGCACAGGCATTATCAGCCACGTCCAAAGTGGGTACCCCACTTCTCCTACGAGCCACTCCTGCAGCCTACCATCCTCCTCAAACATCTCCGGGACATTGAAACTCCTCAAAAAGATGCACGGTAACACAGTGGTTAGCACTGCTGCTTCACAGCTCCAGAGTCCAGGATTCAATTCCTGCCTTGGGTCACTATCTGTGTGGAGTTTGCACACTCTCCTCGTATCTGCATGGGTTTTGTCTGGTTATTCCGGTTTCCTCCCACAGTCCAAAGATGTGCGGGTTAGGTTGGTTGGCCATGCTAAACAATAGCCCCTTAGTGATCAGTGATATGTAGGTTAGAGGGATTAGTGGGTATGGTATGTAGAGATATGGGGATATGGCCTGGGTGGGACTGTGTTTGGTGTAGACTCGAAGGGCCTCTTTCTGCAGTGTAGGGTTCTATGGTTCTATGAATATGAAGCCTTTCTGCCGGGGTGTCTGGCACAGACGTGCATGATGTTGAGCTGATAGTCGCACACCAACTGCACACTTATTGAATGGAAGCTCTTTCTATTCATGAATCTGCCTGGATTCCTGACCAGGGCCTTGTGAGTGATATAGTGCACTCTATAGTCCTCTGTACATTTGGCATCCCCATGATGGTCATGAATTCTGCAGCCCAGTGTTCCAGCTGGGCTGGTGAAATTTAATATGCTAGCCAGCTGGGGCAGGCAGGGCATCTGTGATCTCCTTGACACACTTGTGGATGGTTGGGAAATGTCACAAAGGTCTCCACTGGTGGTCTCGAAGGACCCAATGGCATAAAAGTTTAAGGCAACAATCACTTTGGCAGCCACCAGGAGTGGGTGCACCCTGTGCCCGGAGGTGCCAGGTCCTGCAACTAAGGGCACAGGTAATGCAGTTTCTCTTTTCAGAGCTGGAGCTATTGGTTGCATGCAATGTCCAACAGTTGCTCAAAGGATACTTGTGTGTGGGACTGCAGGGTTCTCCTCTCCCTCCCTCTTGGGTCCATGCTGAGATGCTGAAGTCAGCTCCCAACCTCCACATGCTTGCAGACTCCCCTGGCCTGAAACACAACATGGCCACCACGAAACAACCCCCAGCGAGCAGCACAGAGCAGTTTGAAAGTAGAGGCTTGCCACTTTGCTCATTCTTATTGCTCAAGCGCCTGAATGCGGCTTTTATAGAGGTGGCTTCCTGACTGATCCCCCTGCAACAAATGAGGTGGTTAAGGCACGTGAGCTAGGATGATTGGGTGTGAAGCTCACTAATTACATTGTGGTGAATGCAAAAAATACAAATTGATGTTATGCCCATTTTGGGTGGGGTCCCGATTGTGCCAATTTTTTTCTTGATAGAATGGGAAAAGGATGGGAATATGGGTGCCATTCTCATTAGTTACATCACATCTTTATGACTTTTTCCGGCCACACAATGGGTGCAATGAGGTTGCTAAACTTCAAGTTAGATGACAGATGCAACTAAGGCAGAGTGCATGGATTTTTCAAGAATCCATCCAAATGTCAGTAAACACCAAGTCAAACAATTTATTTGAAGCTCTGTCTTACAATTCTCGCTTCACCTTCAAAGACCTCTCCTTGGAATTCTCTCTAAAAGTCACCCCCACTTGGACATCTTTAACAATGTTGCACCTTACATGGTTTCAATTCCACTTTCCGAGGTTCCATTTCCTTGGATTCCCAAGGACACTCAACACTAATTTATGGGGACACTTTTAGATCTATGGCCTTGCCAAGCAAAACACCACTGCTCCAAAGGAGTTTATTTGTCCCAACAGCCTACACTTAAAGTCTATTCCCCACAGCTTTATCTTTAACCTAACTAGGACTTGTTTCTTCTGCCTCTTTATGCCTTTGTGGTACTGTGACTGGTATATTGTCTCAAGAAGACCTGTTCACTGATTTTCAAATCTGGGGACATGCTCAGAGAATTCCATCCTTGTGACTAGGCAGGAAACAGCGTAACAAGTATTGTTACACCCTGTACCTTAAAGGTTATAAACTCCTTAGTCTATTAATTTAGTATGCACTGAATTAAATTCACAACACACCTGATAAACTCAACTTGCTGGTAGAGTCAGTGGGTCCGCTTGAACATTGGCTTCCTGACACTAGACCTTCAACGTGACTCTTTCAATGACTAACAACTGGCACATTTATCAGTCCTTAAATCAAAGTCAATTCCAGACACTGGACAAAATCACCTTGAAAAGTCATTGTTAGAGAACTAAGATCACATAACTATTTCGAAATTTCTTTTTGGTTTTGAGAACTGAGAAATCTTCAGTCTACTGTTTTAACATCAACTGGAAAGTACACCTGGCTGAGTAAGCAGTTGGTTATCATTTCTCAACTCCTCCAAACTTGTTTCTGCTGGAAGATTTCCCACCATCACCAGCAGAACTGATCAATTCTCTGCGCTCCTACTTCATCTGCTGTGTCCATACCAACTGCAAAATGAACCTTAAAACTCTAATCTTCAGCAGCTGAATTTGAACTACAGTATAGAATTCCTTATTCAACTCTGACTCTGGTCTCTGGAAATCACATGAACTAATGTTGGTTTCTGTGATCCATGTACTATTAATATCTATACTTACGAAACTCCCTTTTGTGTGTGTGTGAGTATGTCTGTGTTTGTGTGTGTGCATGTGTATGCGCATACATATGCGTGTGCATGTGTGCGCACATGTATGTGTGTGCATGTGTGTGTGTACGCATGTATCTGCCCATGTATGTGTATGCTCACATGTGTGTGTGCATGCATGTGTGTACATATCCCAGGTTTTGAATGTGATATATACTAACCTTCTGAGTTAATCATAATGTGAGTTTGCTGTGGGTTCTTGGTAAATTGGATTAGACAAACTGAGGGTTTGGGAAAAATTGCCACAGTGTACTTTAAAAATTATTCAAAATACTTTCTGCTGATAGACAGATGCTGAGAAGAAATCAGTGCAGTTTGCCTATCTCTGTCTTGACCGCAGCACAAGGCACAACCTTTTTCAAATGATTTTGCAGTGAGAATAATATAGTTCAAAGCGAAAGTTCACATCAAATTAGTGTTTTCTGATTGATTTCTATCTGCAAGAACTTCAACCAAGCACCCTGTGGAGGAGCAGGAAATCACTGATAGCAACTTCTAATTCTGTGTATTGAATTGTATCATGGAGATGGCACCAGTATCGGTTTCACAAAATACTGACAAGGAATGATATCATTATAACCAAAATGGTCCAAGCTATTGAAATTTAAACACTGTAAAATAATAAAATCTACAACGACATTAACTCTTGTGAGTCTGGCTGTGTGTGCTAAACACCACACACACAAGTAAAAACAGATTCTGCCACATCCTTCTAAGAAAATATGGTGTATTGAAATGATATTAGATTGAAGTTATGTATAAAAACATTAAGAACTAATTCCATTCATTTAAGAAGTGTAAAATTTGTTTGTGCTTCGTGTGAAAATAATTAAAATTCTTATTTATTCTTATATTTTGTACATTGTAAGCACTCAAGATATAGATTCTACATTAATACAGTCATAAGCTTGTTTATTCAAATCATTGAATTCCTACAGTGCATATGACCTATCGAGCCTGTACCAATCACAATCGCAGCCAGACTATCTCCCCATAACCCAACATATTTACCTGGGTAATCCCCCTGACACAAAGGGGTAATTTATCATGGCCAATCAAACTAATTTGCACATCTTTGGATAATTATTTTAATATAGCTTTTACAGGACTTCTGCTGGAGCACACTAAATAGTGTGCTAAAAATTGTGAGCTTGGTAACCCATTTATCTCTTTGATTTTGTACTTAACATTTTATAAACTATTATGAAGTTCTCTCCTTTCCCTATTCAGATTATGTAATATTGCAAACATTGGCCTGCTAGTGTAACTAGCATGTATATATTATTAAAAAAATCACATCTTACATTTACACTGGCAATTCAGATCTCTCTTTGCGATATTATGGATTTTTTAGTAAAGAACAAAGAACAACGAACAATACAGCATAGGAAACAGGCTCTTTGGCCCTCCAAGATTGTACCACTTATGCTTCCAACTAGACTATTTGTTTGTATCCCTCCATTCCCAATACATTCATGTGGCTATCCAGTTAAGTCTTAAACAATCTCAGCATGTCTGACTCTACTGCTTGCTTGGCAGTGCATTCCAGGCCCCCACCACCCTCTGTGTAAAATACTTCCCTCTAACATCTGTGTTAACCTTGCCATCCTCACCTGTGACCCGTTGTGTTTGACACCTCCAACCTGGGAAAAAGTTTCCCACTGTTCAACCTGTCTATGCCCTTCATAATTTTATACACCTCTATTAGGTTACCCCTCCTCCTCCGTCTTTCCAGGGAGAACAACCCTAGTTTACCCAATCTCTGATACATCAATTAAGACTAATTACTTGCATCTATTTCACAACATGTCTCTGAGGGAACTGTGGAGGGAAATATCCATACCGAGGGAGGAAGTGTTAGAGCTTCTAGGTAGCATTAAAACTGATAAATCTCCGGGGCCTGATGGCATTTATCCCAGGCTGCTTAAGGAGGTGCGAGGTGAAATTGCTGAGCCTCTGACACAAATCTTTGTCTCTTCTTTGGACACAGATGAGGTCCCAAAGGACTGGAGAATAGCTAATGTTGTACTGTTGTTTAAAAAGGGTAGTAGGGATAACCATGGAAATTATAAGCCGGTGAGTTTGACGTCAGTGGCAGGGAAGCTGTTGGAGGGGATTCTTAGAGATAGGATGTATAGGCACTTAGAGCATTGCGATCTGATTAGGGATACACAGCATGGCTTTATTAAGGGGAGGTTGTGCCTTACAAATCTGGTAGAATTTTTTGAGGAGGTGACGAAAACGGTCAATGAAGGGTGAGCCATTGATGTCGTCCATATGGATTTCAGTAAGACGTTTGACAAAGTCCCTCGTGGGAGGTTAGTTGAGAAGGTGAAGGCTCATGGGACACAAGGACAGGTAGCTCGATGGATAAGTAACTGGCTTGGTAATAGGAGACAGACAGTAATAGTGGAAGGGTGTTTTTCTAGCTGGAGGTCGGTCACTAGTGGTGTGCTGCAGGGCTCGGTACTGGGACCTCTTCTATTTGTAATATATATAAGTGACTTGGAAGAGAGAGTAAGTGGAGTGATCAACAAGTTTGCAGACGATACAAAGATGGCCGGGCTTGCGGGATAGTGAGGAGTATTGTCAGGCGATGCAGCAGGACATTGATAGGCTGGTAGCTTGGGCAGATAGATGGCAGATGGAATTCAATCCTGATAAATGAGGTGATGCATTTTGGGAGAAAAAATGTAAGGGGGAGGTATATGATAAAGGGTAGACCTATTAAGAGTATAGAAACACAGAGGAACCTGGGGGTGCAGGTGCACAAGTCTCTGAAGGTGGCAGAGTAGGTGGAGAAGGTTGTGAAGAAAGCATATAGTATGCTAGCCTTTATAGGAAGGGGTATAGAGTACAAGAGCTGGCCTTTAATGTTGCAGTTGTATAAAATGTCGGTTAGACCTCATTTGGAATATTGCGTCCAGTTCTGGTTGCCTTACTACCGGAAGGACGTGGAGATTCTGGAGAGAGTGCAGAGGAGGTTTACCAGGATGCTGCCTGGTATGAAAGGTCTGAGTTATGAGGAGAGGTTAGGCAAATTGGGACTGTTTTCCTTAGAAAGACGTAAACTTAGAGGAGATCTAATAGAGGTGTACAAGATTATGAGGGGTATAGATAGAGTAAACAGGGTTAAGCTTTTTCCTAGGATGGACTCGAATAGCACAACGGGTCACAGGCTTAGGGTGAGGGGGGCAGGGTAAGGTATAATTTGGATGCTAGAGGGAGTTTTTTCACACAGAGGGTGGTGGGGGTATGGAATGCGCTGCCAAGTAAAGTGGTGGAGGCAGGCACTCTGGAGTTATTTTAGAAATACTTAGATGGGCACATGAACAGAATGGGAATGGAGGGGTATAGAAAACTGATTTAAACTAGGGACCATGAGCCTTGGGAGTCCCTGGGAAGTGTGTAAATAGATGATGATATTGATGTACTTGTTTTTATCCTACAGGTGCTTTGGTCCACCTTGTTGTCTAACGAGGGGCATACACGCAATGGGTTGTGAGAGGGCTGCTCTTGGATCTTTTTCGAGAGTATCCTAGTGCTTCACGTCGTTAGTGTACGCTTGACCTGGACCATTTGATGGGCAACACGACAGCTCAGTGACTATCTCTGTGCTGTGCAGATACATGGATTTGGGCTTGTCTGTGGGAGTTTGCGCACTCTCCCCGTGCTTGTGTGAGTTTTCTCCTGGTGGTCCGGTTTCTTCCCACAGCCCAAAGATGTGCTCTTAGGCTAATTGGCAAAACAAATTCTCTCTAAATTGTCTCAAATTTGATTTTTAATCCATAGATCTATAAACATAGACAGGGATCACGGGTAGAGGTGGGAACATCGGGGGTGGCGGCGCGGGCTCGTTGGGCCAAAAGGCCTGTTTCCCGTGCTGTTTTGTTCTTTGTTCTTTGTTCTTTGGTATAGTTTTTATGTATTATTGCTTGCATTTGACCAACATTTTAATCACTGATTCAATTTTATTTAGAATTTATATTTCTGCATCTGATGAAAACAATTGATGGGAAGCATGAATGAGGGCTGTATTCACTACCATCAAAATGTAGCTTGTGATCTGCTGCTGGCATTAACTGTGCAGTTTACAGACTAAGTTTTCAACAAGTAGAATAATGGAACATTAAATTGATCCAAATTAAACTGAAAATAACAGTCAGACCAGAAAATGATGGAGCAACAAATATAACTTATTGAGAAGGAGAATTTTTTTAAAGACTACCAAGGAAGATGAAGATAAAAGTAAGAATACAACAGATTTGGCACTGAATGTAATAAATGTGATTTTTCATGCTAAAGTTGCAATATAATTCTGATGAAATCTACCTCCACCACAGAGACAGAAATGACTGGGAGTTAAAGAATGCAATTCCAATAGGAAGGAGCTTCTGAATGTAATTGTCTATGCTGCAGTTATTCTTTCTATATATCACAGAATTTATTAGTTTTCCAGTTTATTTATAATCTTTAATATGGTCACATATTATCCCTCAGTAAATGGCCAGGAAGAAGAATGGAGGCAGCAATAGGTATTGGAGCATGGAACAAGGCGTGAAAGCAATGGCTTCAGGTCCCTCCACTTAATTGGAGGAAATTACTGCTCATTCCATACTGGATGTCAGACAAGCCATCTGATAGCAACAGTGATGGAGCCGAGGTGGTGATGAGGTAGGGCTGAGTATTGTCAGTGAAATGTGAGAACTAATGCTGTGGTTTTAGATGATATTGCTGAGGGCAGCTGGTAGATGAGAAATCGAAGGAGGCCAAGGATAGATTCTTGTGAAACACCAGATTGGGCAGAATAGGAAGAAAGGTGATTGCAAATGATACTGTGGGTGTAGTTACAAAGTAAAGAATGGAATTAAACACGTGCTGTTTCACCCAAATGGCTGACAATGGTGAGGTGTTGGCAGAGAATGGTATAGTCAACCGTGATGTGGAGATGGGGTAAACACAGTAAGAAGTCTTACAACAAAAGCTGCAAGCTTTCGAAGTGCCGCTCTTTCCTCAGGTGCATGGAGATAGCTTCACAAACATGACATATATAGGCAAAGACATAATTGCAAGATAATTATAGATTGGAATTGAAAAATAATTCATCATTCTTCAATTCCAGTCTGTAATTATCCTACAATTGTGTCTTTGTCTATAAATGCCATGTTTGTGAATCTATCTCCACACACCTCAGTAAGGACAACACTCTGAAAGCACATGGCTTTCGCTACCAAATAAACCTATTGGACTTTAACCTGGTGTAGTGAGACTTCTTATTATAGTCAACTATGTCAGAAATTGCAGACTGGTCGAGAATAATGGGAAGCTTATCTTTTGCTCTTGTCACATATATCATCTGTGGTTTTGATAAGAGCTATTTCAGTGTTGTGAAATCTGATTGCAGAGATATAAACATAGAGATATGAGAGAATGCCAGACAGGAGAAAGAGAAGCCAGCAATGGCAATAATAGTTAACAAGGACAGAAGGGTAAAGGGCTGATTTTATTTTTATTCATTTGTGGAACGTGGGCATTGCGGGCTGGCCAGCATTGATTAAGTTGCCTTTATAAAGCGGTGGTGAGCCCCCTTCCTGAATCGCTACTGTCCATGTGCTGTGGGTTGACTCACAATATTAGTAGACAGGGAATTCCAGGATTTTGACCCGGCGACTGCACAGGAATGGCAATATATTTCCAAGAAGTGGCTTGGAGGAGAGCTTGCTGGTGGTGGTGTTCCTATCTCTGCAGCACCATGGCACAGTGGTTAGCACTGCTGCCACACAACACAAGGGCCTTGAGTTTGATTCCTGGCTTGGGTCACTGTCTGTTCAGAGTTTGTGCATTCTCCCTGTGTCTGTGTAGGTTTCCTCAGGTGCTCCGGCTCCCTCCCACAGTCTGAAAGATGTGCTGGTTAGATGCAATGGCCATGCTAAATTCTCCCTCAGTGTACCCAAACAGGTGTTGGAGTGTGGCGTAAGGGATTTTCATAGTAACTTCATTGCAGTGTTAACGTAAGCCTACTTGTGCCACTAATAAGTAAACTAAAAATGTATCTGCTGCACTCATCTTTCTAGATGAAGTGGTCATGGGTTTGGAAAGTGCTGCCTATGGGTCTTTGGTGAATTGCTGCAGTGCATCTTGCAGATAGTACACACTGCTGCTACTGAGCATCGGTGGTGGGGGGAGTGGATATTTGTGGATGTGGTTTGTTTAAAGAGTGGAGGAATAATAGCTGATTGAAATTTAGATAAATGAAAATTTAAGATTTTCAACCAAGCTGCATTTAGCAAATAAGCCAGAAGAGATTTCGACCGCCATCTCTTTCTTTCTCTTTCTCAAAATTCATTCTAAATTTTGAAATTCAAACAAAGATAAAATATTCTCGCAACAATTCAGCAACAAAAGGTCATCATTGGATTGACAAAGTGGTCAATATGCTTCAATATTAGCGTTGACTATAATCTTAATAATCAGAGTTGAATAGGTGTGAATGATTTCAATTGTTACACATGTTGTTGTGCCATTATTTTTCTTCTTTCATGGGACCCAGGCATCTTGGATCTGAACTGACTTCAGCATTAATTCTGTTGGAGTAACTGTTATATTCTACTGATACCCCAATAATCCAAATATTGGACTTGTTTGAATCTACTCAACTTTTTGTTTCTTTGTGAACTGCTGGAGGTAAAATGTGACCCAGATATACAGACGTAATCTTTCTACAAACAAGCACCTTGACCAAATATGTGTAAGAACCCATATTTTCAGAACTCTTCCTGGTACCGACTTCAACCATTTCTAATGCTGATGTTTCACCTTAACCTTCTGGTTAAATTTCAGATTCCTTTCACTCACTATATCCCATATCATGATTCTCTCTCTGCCTGAATTGGTTCCCCTCTCCTCGCTGTGCTCAGCACAGCTTCGGCAGTGAAAACATTGTTCTAAGCTGCCTTCTTGAGAAATAATTCAGCTGATGATCTGCTGTTAGTAGTGATGTGAATTAAGATGAATAAATAGGAAAATCATTAGCTTGTGGCTCAATCGCAGCTGACGCTTCTTCCAATTTGCATCTAGCATTTTTTAACAGGTGGCAAGATAGCACAGTGGTTAGCACTGCTACCTCACAGCCTCAAGGAGCCGGGTTTGATTCCTGTCTTAGGTCACTGTCGACATGAAGTTTGTTCATTCTCCCTGTGTCTGGTCTGGCTTTGACAAAGGGTTATCTGGACTTGAAACATCAATTCTTTTGTCTCCATCACTGATGCTGCCAAACCTGCTGAGATTTTCCAGTATTTTCTCTTTTGGTTTCAGATTCCAGCATTCACAGTAAGTTGCTTTTGCTCCCTTTGTCCGCATTGGTTTTCCCCAGGTACTCCGGTTTCCTCCCACAGTGCAAAGATGTGCAGGTTAGGTGGATTGGCCATGCTAAATTGCCCCTTAGCGTCAGGGCGAATGCATGGGATTGTGTGGATAGGACCTGGATGGAATTGTGGTCAGTGCAGACTTGATGGGCTGAATGGCCTCCTTCTGCATTATAGGATTCTGTGATTTTATGAACATATGTACAATTTGTACAATTGAAGCAGGGTGAGATAGTGGAACTCTAGTCTGTTTTACCCTCGTCATTCTCATGAATTTTACGAACTTATCTGAACAAAACCAATGTCAGGCACTATTTCGACACGCAAAAAAAATTATACAAGGTATCTGAAGTTTTGCTAGTTGTTTGATTAATTGGAAACCCCACAAACCACTTCAAACAGCTATCTTTCTCAATGAATAGCTGTTGCCCTTCAAAATCTGCAAGATCCATGTGCAGCCTCTGCTGCACTCGAATTTCCGTTTCCATGGTTGCACAGGTACCGATGGCAGCTTCTTTTGAGCTGATTGACACAGTCAACACAGTTTCATTGTCTCTTCTACGTCCTTATCTAACCCTGGTCATCAAAGATAACTTTGTGCTAGACTCTTTGTCAAGTTCATCCCAACGTGTTGATCGTGAAGATCACATAGCAACTGCAATCTGCACCTTTCAGGAATTATCACGCTGGTGCTCTACATGACACCCCTTTTATCAACTGACAATTCATTCCTACACAAAACATTGGCCTCATTGCTGAATCCAGTATCTGTGTTGGCCACCCATTTGTGATTTAATCATACACCCTTGCTAGTATACCTGTGATTTCTATCAAGGTCAACTGCTGGGACTGGCAACATATCTATATGCAAAAAAGAAAGTCCTGTAATATCCTAAATATGTCAAGGTTTGTGAGTTTCAAACAAAGAGAAAAAGATGTGGGTTGGAGTTCTTCCAAAAAAAACTAAATGCCCAACAAGTGGGAAAAGGGGAGAACTTCCCACCTCAGAGAGATTTATGCTGAAAAGTGGGGGATGGGACCTCATTCTTATAAGAGGCCAGCAGCACAGTGCTGAGCAGGTTTACTGATAGCTATATCAGAATGTGCTGATCTGTCAGTGGGGAGATTGGCACATGTGCATTGCCCCCCTAGCTACCCATCACCCCCCCCAAAAAAATGCAAGCCTCCTGATTGCCAGCTTCCCAATTGTTTCCTACTCCCCCCACCCCCCGCCAACAACGCTGATCGCTGGCCTACCTGACCCTTCCCCAGACACTGCTGGCCTACCAGATTCCTCTCTCCCTCTCAGGCCAACTCCAATCACAGCCCCCCGTTGCCATCCAAGATCTCCCCCTCCATAGCCAGACCTAATACCTCTAATGGTCAACCCTGATGGCCAGCCCAGTCACTCCCTCTCTGATCCCATTGCAGAGTGTGATGTAGGTTCCTCTCAACTGCTTACCCCCCCCCCCCCCAAGTAGGCCTTTCCCCAGTAGACCCTACCCCTCTCTGGCCCTGCTACCTTGGCACTGTCTGGTACCTGGTGGCCAGTGCCAGGGTGCCTAGTGGCAATTGCCAGCATGCCCAATGGGCAATGCCAGAGTGCCAGGCTGGAACTGCCAGACTGGCACTGTCCAAGAGGCAGCCCTCTGCCCTTGCACACCTGGGGAGCCTCAAGGGCCTCTGTTCAATGCCCTTGTGATAACTTGGCACTGCCCATCAGCCATACGTCAGAGCCAAGGGAGGTGGGGCCTCTGGGGGTGGGACCTATTGAGGCAGGACCTCTGCGAGGATGAATTGTGGGTTCAGAGTTCCATTTTTCAATCTGCAGGCAAGATCAGTGGGGGAGGAGAGAGAGACCAGCTATTAGGGCAGGCTGTATGGGTGGAGGGGAATCAGTTTGATGGGTTTGGAATTGTACAGGGGGGGTTGTAGGACTGTGGGGAGTGGTCACCATTGTTGGGGGGAAGAAGTGAGGGGGCAGGCTCGGAGGATGTTAATGTTCGAGACTGTCTCAGGAAGACTGTCGGGGTGCCAGGATCAGTCTGTGGGGGGAGGGGGGAGCTGAAGAGCCAACGATGCGGGGATTGCAGGCCTGGCTAGCAAATCAAGCTGGTCAGCAATCAGGATGCCAATAAATAAGAGCACTGCACATGCGCCAATCTCAGTACTGGCAGATCGCTGCATGCTCAATAATCCACTTATCACTATGCTACTGCCCTCTCTGACAGAAATAGATTCCACTCACTGATTTATAATGATTACAAGCTAGTGACAGAGTGTGGGAGATTCTTCTCTGAACTCCCACTGAGAAAAAAAAATGTGAATTACACTACTTCAAGACCTCAAATTTTTTTGGGAAAATTCTGGCCATAATCTAACTCAAGTTACAAATAGTCATTTGTCCGGCCTAACTTCGAAAGAATCTGGTCTTCTGACAACATTGCAAATATATCCTCTATATTTTACGAAGTATGGGGTGGTTACATTCTAGTACTTGGTTTATGATTACCTTTTAATCCCCATATATTGGTACACTCTCATCTGACTTTGGTACTACCACAATGTAAATAGCCTAATAATTGTAGCTCAATAATTAGAGATAAATGTTCTCCATCTCAAATGTTTGCAGTTCTCACTTTACTTTCTCCTTGAGAGCATTAGGTACTGGATGATGTCTGCAATAAACTGATCTTACTTTTCTTTGAACCCGTATATTTGTGTTGTACCCTTGAATCAGTTTGCCTGTTTGACAAAACGCCTTTTGGTAACTGTTGGTCACACTGTCTTGCAATGTGAATTTCACTTTGACAGGAGAAATCTTCTTCCAGTTAAACTTGAGTGCTGCAAGCCATTTTCTTCCTAACAAAGCTGCTTTTTCATCCTTCACCATGATAATAGAAGATTTTGCACATTGCTCATTGTCTGTGACTGGAACTGACATACTTCCCATTATGGAACTGTTCTCTCCTCTATGACTTGGATTGGCGATTGTCAACTAAATAACTCTAACTTCCCTTGAGTCACGTTCTGTCATGTCCAAAAATAGAGCTGCTTAGCAAACGATGCTGGAAGTTAACTTTGGCAATGTCAGTGACTCACCACAATTATGTTCAATTTATAGACTGCATACAAATCTGTCCAGCAGTCTTCTTTGTTGAAATTTCCAAAGTGACAATGAATGGACAGGTTTTTTTCAAGTCCATAATAAACTTTTCAATGTCATTACTAGAATCTGATTTCTTCCTTCAAATTGATAGCTTTCTGCAATGTCCAATGGTTTGGGACTATAATGTTGCTCAAGTTTACACAAAATGTCCGTCACTATCTTTTGCCTTCACAATATTGAACAAACTCTTGAGCATTTCATACAATTTTGAGCCTGTGCGCATCAAAAATATCATTCCATCCCTCCCTCCCACTGTTTGAATAATAACAGGATTACTAGGAGCTTTGAGGATATTATTTACAGTGAAAAATATCTAACTGCTCCACAAAAGCACAAAAGACTCTCGGTCATGGGTGTCTCCTCCCCAGTTGCCCAATAATACCTACTGGTAAAGACATCTTCAAAAGTCAGTCTATCCACATGTACAAGCAGCTTTTGGATATTTTTCAAGCCTATTTTGTAGCAAATGAAAGCTCAGAGTTTCTTTGTCAGTTTACTGATAGCTATATTTGGGAGTCCTAACTTGTCAGTGCTAACCTGAGCCAAGGAGCAGTGTTAAGGAGCAGCGTCACGAGGCAGTGCTGGATGGACCCATATGGGAGACCCATAGGGAGATTTCCAGTTTTATTTGATGGGAAGAAGAGTGGGCACTGAGAGGGGACTTTGCAGGCATGGAGTGGGGGAACGGGCAGTGAGAGAGGAACGCTAGCACTACTTGCACTGTGGTGGTGGGAGCTTTCGATACCTCTGTGGTGGGGAGGCTGGGGGAGCAGGGGGAGGATGGAGCCGCACTTCACCGCTGATAGGGGCATACTTTAAAAATGGCACTCTGATCTCTGTGGTACAAATTGAAATAAATGAACTGAATATGTGGAGCCTGCCTTGCCAACTCAATCAGGCCCAACCCCAGCACAGCATAAACACCAACAACATGTGTTTTTCTTTACCCAGAGGGTGGTAAGGGTATGGAATATCCTGCCTGCTGCAGTTGGAGATGTGGCAAGTTTGGGGGCGTTTAAGAGGTCCGTGGATAGGTTTATGGATGAAAAGGGAATGGTTTAGGTTAGAGGGTCATTGCTTTTTCTTAATTGGTCGGCGCAACATCGAAGGCCAAAGGGCCTGTTCTGCACTGTAATGTTCTATGTTCTATGTTTTCTTTACTCAGAGAGGCTCAATATCTGAAGTGAAAACTGGGCTGGGCAGCTGGATGCTTGTTCTCTTCATTTTGATGAGTAGGCGACAAAGCAAGTCTCACTTTGCACCCATGGCATAAACTTTAATGTAACTTGAACATTTGATTATTACTTATTCTATTATTTGTGTTAATTTAAGAGTGTGCTCTGTTATACAATGCAATGAAAGATTTGTTCAGCAATTGAAAATTTTTTCCCTTTGTAATATAATCACTTCATAAAATCCCTACAATGCAAAAAGAGATCATTCAGCCCATCAAACCTGCACTGACAGCAATCAGACCCAGGCCCTATCTTCATAACCCCACGTATTTATCCTACTGTTCCCCCAGACATGAAGAGGCAATTTAATGTGGCCAATCCACCCAACCAGCACATCTTTGGCCTGTAGGAGGAAATCAGAGCACCCAGAGAAAACCGCTGCAGACTTGGCAGAATATGCAAACAGACAGTAACCCAGGACCAGAATTGAACCCGGGTCCCTGGTGCTGTGAAACAGCAGTTCTAACCACTATGCTACCCACATAAGTACGGGGGATATTTCCCTCATGAATAGAATATTGTCTAACATCAGGTGTGGTATTATTTAAATTATGTTCTTCACCTGAGATGTTGATGTCAGAATTGGATTCTATCATTATTAATGGCATTTTTAGTGCTTTGAAGAATGATGCATTTTGTGTGATATTTGATAATTTGCTAACTGTGCTGAGCAGAGATTATTGATCGTTTTGTGTTGGTCACAACAAATGGCTGGTTATCATGAGGTGCTGTTTGGTTTCCAATATTACCATCACGTTTCACAAGCACTTTATCTCCTGACCTTAATGGTGCAGCTCTTAATTTCATATTTTACTCTGTACTTACTCTCATTCAGTCCTTTTGTTATTGATCACACTTGTGTACATGTTGATCAATAGCTATGTGGGATAGCTCAGGAAAACATTTTGTGCATACGATGTACAAAGCTGAAAATAGCTGAAATCTCTCCTATAGTTGAGTGAAGAATTGCTTTGTAATTGTGAAGAAAGCATTATAGTTCTTGCTTCCCTGACTTGATTTCAGCTGTGGCTGTACAAATCACCCTTTTCAAGGTATGCCTAAATCTCTCGACTTCTCCATTAGCTCTTGGCCAATGGGGTGTGAAATTTCAATGAGAAAAACCTAGATAGTTCACTAATTTATTGAACTCGTCACTGTTGAATGGGGGTTCATTGTTATTTATCATGTTTTGAGGGACCCCAAACAAAGAGGGAATCTGGTCAAATTTCAGGATGATTTTGTTTGTTGAAGTTGATGTAACACTTTCCATGAGTGGAGTCTGCTGTCGTCATCAGTAATAACAAGCAGATATTCATCGATGAACACAGCTGCAAAATCAACACAAACCTCAATCCACGGTCTTGGAGGTAGTTCAGACATCTTGAGAGGATTATGAAGATTTGTCCTTATGGTTGCTTGACGTGGCAAATATTAACTAATTTTATGCTCTAACATGTGGTCAATTCCTGGGAACAATATCTTTTTCTTGAAGAGCTCTCTGGTTTTAATAACTCCCTAATGACCATCACATGCCTATATCAACATCACATTCCCTCAAGAGGTATAGAATGACAATACTGTTGTTGCATAACACAAGAACAGGTGTGGTTGTAATAGTCATCTGACTTTGTGCATTGTAAAGCACTTTCAACATTTGAGTGATTTTGTTAGTAGATGCTCTCTCAATCACATCTTCCCAATATCATGATTCCATTGCTATCATACAGTTACAATGCTTCACCTTGTTTTGGCTTTGGCAACTTTGGCATTGCAGCTAGGCTAACGGAGTAAGACATTGTTTGGCAATCATCACAACTAGTAGAATTGACTGTTGTGAGTTAATATCCTATAAGGTAGTTTGCTGGTTTGTGCATGCCTGGTTATACTAAACATGGAACTCTTGTTGTTTGAGTATCCAACAGTCTATTTGAGGAAATCGTTTGTTGTATATATTGTTGAACAGAATTACTTATGGTTTATGACTTCAAAATTGCTTCCTTACAAATAGAGATAAAAATGTAAGATTTCCTATGACATTGAGAGCGCTTCTCTATCTTTTTGAGAATAAGTTTGCTCTACGGGTGTTGGCAATCGGCTTGTCATCGCAACAATTAATGGGTTTCCTACCTTGTTTATTTGTTTGAGAAGTGCACCTCAGCCAACTGAACTTGCATCCATAACTTGCTAGATGTTTTTCTCAGGGTCAAACTTGCTGACAACTGTTTGATCTGATGTACAGCCGGGTTATGAGATTTAATTCACTCCCACTTGATGTTGCTTTTGTCAGATCGCGTTGTGTAGCAAGGCCTGGAACGAAGTATTTATGTAGAATACACAATAAATCTGAGCTGACTTCAGACTTCCTGAATGTTTGTAGGATTTGCAGTAATTGAATTGGCTTCAACTCTCCATGAAAATTGATACTCCTTCTGCAGAGCACATGACCAAAGAATTTGATTCTGCTTTCATCGAACAAGCACTTGTCCTTATTTGAGGTGAGGTTATGTTCCTTTAGAGCCTATACTTCATTTCCTCCAAGTTCACTTCCAGAGAGAGTGTAGATGAAAATGTCATCACTGATGTTCAGCCTCATTTCAAGACTGAATCATGTGCTGAAATACTACAACTGCTGAACAACCTCCAAAGCTGAATCTCTTGTACTAAAACAGTCCAATGTGGAGAATGCTGCAAGAAGACTCAATTCTTCTGCAAGCTTGATTTGATGATATCCTGCATTGAGGTCCATCTTAACAAAGTGTTAACACCATTTGCTTTCTCTATGATATTGATTGTGGATGTCAAGACTCTTTCTTGTTATATTGCTTGCTTTGATAACTGCATATCAGCACAAATTCTAATCCAATTCTCACTCCTGAGTTTTTTGACAACTTGTATGGTTGAGATTGAAGAGATAGGCTCATCAGCAATTTTTTTCAATAATGTCAATGTCAAATAGATGCCAAACCGCTACCAAAGATCTGTGTCGGTCTCCCACCTGGCATGAACTGAAACTTGTCATCCTTGGGGACCCATTATGCTTGTATATGTAACACCTTTCAGTTTGCCAATACCTATGAAGCAGTCAGTGCACATTCAATAATGTTGTTGCTATGCGTAGAAATCCTGTATATGGTGGCAATCATATGCAGATCTGTTACTGTGTGGAGAATGTCACATTTTCCAGATAGGATATGAAGTACAGCTTTTTTTTTTAATGAGATTAGTGTTTCAAAGATCCTAATAATTTTCAGCTGTTCAAGGTTGTTGTAAGGGAAAATTATCATATTCTTTGGGGGTTTGAAGAGATTGGGGCAATTCTGAAGTTACTTGTACCTTTTGTCTCCCATGTAATAGATGCTCCTGCATCTCTAAGAGCACCTACATCCAAAGAGCCATTGGTCATTGGCATACTTGGCTGTTTATTGTGAATGAAAGAGAACACCAATATATGTTCAGGTTCAGCTGTCTTCACCTTGGCTACATTCTCTTGCCTTTTTGCTGTGGTACACATACATTGTATCCTTCCCTTGCTGATGAATGGCAAACGTGAGCAAAATGCTTGGGTTTTCCATAGGCCTTACACTGTTTACCAATAGCAGGACACTCTGCCTGGTGTTGGTAGGAAGCATTGTTTGAAATAACTTCATTAGTGAGATTGTTGTCATTGCTTTGTAACTGGATTCCTGGCACACTAATGATGATGAACAGTTTTTTCAGTTGAGCTTGGAATACAATGCCTCAACTTCAGTGGCTCTGGATTCTGAGAGTGATAATGATCCAGCTAACTCCATCAGTAAATAAATATGCTGTCTTAGCAGAGTATGCAAAATCCTCCATTATCCTCATTGCCAAAATGAGGTTCTTAGGACTAGAAACAGCCAAAATTAAAAGTGCATGAACAACACGCACAATGAGTATCTGTGGCTGGTCATGCCAGCAGGATTCCCTGATCCAGTTGCAGTGAACAGAGGTAGGGCTGAGTGCCAAATTCTTCATCCTCTCTGATAGCACTGGCAGGGTGTGAATGGTTGGACAATTCCGGTCTTTGTCTTTGTTTATTAAACAACTTTGTTAGACTCTCCAACCTTATTGTGCCGTTATTAGATCGCACCGATACCAGAATGTAGCGTGCATGCCAAAAAAATCTGTTTTGCCGGTGCCAAGCAATTTGCAACTGCCCTGGACCCTTTATAATGGTGTGAATCAGAACGCACCCAGAAAGGGCACAAGGGTGATTAGCATGAGATTGATTACATCTCAATCTCATTAGCAAGTTTGGCACGTAACCTAGTGCAAGCATGGCGCGTCCGTACAGTATCCTTTACATCACTGGTCACCTGATGGGTTGTGCCAGAAGTGCCCAGATGTGTGGCTGGCAGCAATTTAGACATTTGCAGTTCCACAATATCAACTCTAGTGATGCCAGGGAGCCCAATTTCATGGTCATTAACTCATAACTTACTGAGCATGATCAGTTGAATTGCTTTAAAATTAATGAAGTCTTAGGGGTAATAAAGTACAGTTGTGGTATTGATAAATGATCTTTGGCACTGAGAAAGAGTTACACCATGTCAAAACAATTGCAAAGCAACAAACAAGCAGCTAATGAAGTAATGACTGATTATAGCTAACAGGATAAATATTGGCCCGATTCTCCTGTTTTGAGGCTAAGTGCTCAGACTACTGGGAAAAGGGGAATGTTTTCCCCTGGAGTTGACAGTGTCTGTCAGGCAGGATTCACCCACCTGAAAGATGCAAATAAACTTATTTGAGCAACTCACTGTTCCATTTTTAAAGGGTGGCCTGATCTCAGGTCTTGGAGACAGGCCTTCTCCCTCCAAAAACATGAAATGGTGGCACGCCCACTGACCAAGGGAGTACCACCAACCCTCATCAAAGAGGGACAATATTTCCCCCGCTACAAATGATGCTTAACGTTTCCCCACCAAGACAAAGACCATCTAGGCATGGGGATGACCAAACCTGATGTCTCCCCCAACACATGCCTCCCTACACATCTTCCCTTCTCCCTCAGATCCCCACTCAGCCCCCTCTCGTCCCCAGACCTTCCACTCAGCCCCTCCTCCTTCCTCCAAGGCCCCATTTCCCTCAGACTCCCACAGTCCACCTCCCCTCCAGACCTTCCACTCATCCCTTTTCCCCTTCAGATCAGGCCCTCTTACCCCTCTCAGATGCCCCATTCAATACCTTTCCCCCTCAGACTTCCTGCTCAGGCTTCCTGTGACCTGCCACTCAGGATCACTGTCTCCTCAGACACCCCCATTCAAGCCTCCTTCCACCTCAGAACTCCCACTGAGTGTCCCTTCAGGCAATACACCCTGGTAGTGCCCATAGTGCACTCAACCCTTTCACCAAGGCACTGACATCCTGATCTAGTGCCTCAGCCCCGAGGGACCCTTCCCTGCAGTTTGACAGCAGCACAGAGGCAAATGGCTACTGGATCTAATTCTTTGCCCCCCCCCCCCCGAAACCCCCAGGGCCCAAGACATCAGGCCAGGGCATCAGTGCCATGGTGACAGGGTGCAAGGAGGCAGTGCACTGTTAACAAAGAATAAAGAAAATTACAGCACTTTGGCAAAGGGAATAGGCCCTTTGGCCCTCCAACACTATGCCAATCATGATGCCCTAACTAAGCTAAAAAAAGGCCGCTTCTGCCCTTACTTGGTGCATATTCTTTTATTCCCTCTCTCTTCATGTACCCATCAAGGTATCTCTGAAATGTTGCTAATGTGCTTGCTTCCCCCATCTCCTCTGGCGGTGCATTCCAGATACCCTCTAATCTCTGTGTGAAAAACTTCCTCCGCACATTTCCCTTAAATGTTCCCCCTCTCAGTTTCCCCCTTGTAATTGACAATTCCACTCTGGGTAAAAGCCTCTGGCTATCTACTCTGTCTATGTCTATCATAATTTTTTGGACCTCAATTAGCTTCTGTCTCTCCAGTGAAAACACTCTTAGCTTTCCTCATAGTCAACAAACTTGAGACAGAGCAACATCCTGGTGAACCTTCTTTGTACTCTCTCCAAAGCTTCCATATTCTTTTGGTAGTGTGGTGACCAGAACTTCATGCTTCCTGTCTTAAACAACGGAACAACATTGGCTATTCTCCAGTCTTTTTGAACCTCACCCGTTAGCCGTGTCAAGGCATGTGGCCTGAAGAGAGGCTGAGAGGGGGCCTGAGGGGGAAGAGACATAAATGGGAGAATCTGAGGGTGAAGAGGGACCTGAGGGAGAGGGACCTTGAATGAAGAATCTGAGAGGGAAGGGCACCTAAACAGGCATCTGAAAGGAAAAGGGGGGCCTGAGGGGGAATGGGGTCTGAGTGGAGGGCCTTGAAGGAGAAGAGTAGCTGAATAGGGCTGTAAGAGGGGAGTGGGCTGAGAGGGTGGGTCAGATCATCTTCATGTCTGCATAATGTGTGGGAGAGGTGTTGATCTTCTTCCTTGGTTGTGGTGTTTCCCTAGACCCTCGAGTCCAGCACATTGTGTCCCCACTTTGGGTGGCAACTGTAAAGCCTGTCCAGTGCTGTTCCTGCTGGTGGGCTGAGTGAATGGTGGATGGATGGTGAATTGGTCATTAAATCCGCTAATGACAATCAAATTTGCGGGTTTGCAAAGCTATCAGGTTGCCGCCCGCTCTGAACTGAAACCTGATTGGAGCCTGAGGAGCAGTCGCGTTACACCCATCAGGAATCTTGAGTTTTAGCCAATGCCCCAACTGCCAAGGCATTGGGATTCCTGCTGTCTGTCTGAGAAGGTTGAAGAGTTGGGCCAATCCTATTGTTTATGGAGTTTGATTTTCACCTTGTCAAGTGGCTGATCTGTTCTCTGCCCTGAGCCTTTGCTGCACTTGAAATCACTAAGAAGGTGTTTAAAATCTATCTGGTTTCATTCAACCTACTTGTTTTCCTTAGCACTCTGAGAAAACTCCCTTCAGTTAGAGAAACCTGACAGCCCAACCAGAATGAGGAAGTCACAGCCTATTATGTGTTAAGATACAAACGAGGAGGCACCAACTGGCCTTTCACAAACACATATCATTAACGTCAGTAGTTTATTTGATCAGGAGCTAAACAGGGTTACACACATCATTACACACATCAGTGAAAATCAACACACGCCTAGTGTCCGTTTTAAGAGAATGGCAAACACAATAGTGTCCTAGCAACCGTCATCACCAACCAAGTAAGTATGAATATAACTTACTTAACAACCAACACCTGGAGATCTCGTGCATATTAGCAGCTTGTGTCAGTGCTGAGTTTGCCAGTATGTATGATTCATGTGAAGATGCTGAAAATTTGGCAACCACATTAATAATTTTACACTTGACATCACAGACCACCTGCAGATATATGGAGTGAAAACATTTCAGTTTCTAAAGATCTCCTTTTGAGCATGTGATCCAAAAGTGTACAGCTTTATATTTATTCCACCGTGACGTCATACTAAAGGCTCAGCATCGCTGGGTTTGTTTCCTGTTGCTGCTGGGCTGCCTGAAGAGAATAAACAGATAGACCATTTCTCAGAGAAAGGTGCTTAAAAGGGAAGCTGATGGAAGCATATACTGGGAAAAACACACACCCTCCTGTACATTATTTAAATGCCTGTTTTATTTTGTTCATGCGGTGTAGTCAAGGTCAACATTTACTGCTCATTCTTTATTGGCTTTGAAAAGGTGAAGATGATCCACCTTTTTGAATGGTGGCATTCCATTTTATCTGAAGTGCTGTTAGTTCAGAGTTTCAGGATTTTGACTCAACAAAGATGATGAAAAGGCATTTCCAGTTGTGGATGGTGTAGGATTCAGAGGGGAAACTGGAGGTGATGGTTTAACTATGCGTTTGCTGCCTTTGTTTTTCAAAGCAGTAGAAGCTACAACTCAACTTGGGAGTCATTATTAAAAAAGCAATGTTCAGCTTCTGCAAGGCATCTTGTGGGGGATAGATTCTGTTGTCACTATGCAGTGTGTGGAGGAAGTGAATATTTAAGGTGGTGGATGGGGTGTCAAACAAGCAGGCTGCTTTGTCCTGCATGGTGTTGAAATTTTTGAGAGTTGTTGGAGCTGTAGTCACTCAGGCAAGTGCAAAGCATTTCATCACACTCCTGACAAATGGTGGTGCCCAGGATGTTGATGGTGGGATATTCAATGTTGGTGAAGCATAAAATATAAAAGGGAGATGGGTGGATTTTCTCTTGCTGAAGAGTCATTGCCTGATACTTTCAGTGGTACAAATTTTAATGGCCACATATTGGCCCAAGCCTGAACGTTAGGTCTTGCTGCATAAGAACATTGACTGCTTCAGTATCAGAGGAATTGTGAATGGAGCAAATGCTGCACCCATTAACAAACATCCGCACTCCTAACCTTATTATAGAGGGAAGGTCATTGATAAAGCAGCTAATAATGGTTCGCCCTAGGACAGTACTCTGAAAATTGATTGATGGGCAGTAATTGCCCAGATTAGATCTGTCCTTTTTGTGGAATGGACATACCTGGCAATTTTCCACATTGTTATGCAGATAACAGTGTAGTAGTTTTACTAGAACAACATTGGCAGAGGCACAACTAATTCTTGAACCCAGGTCTTCAGCACAAATATCAGACTGTTGCCAGGGCTCATAAACTTTGCAATATCTAATTTCCTTGCTGCTCTCAGTTCTTCGTCCAAGTGATATTTGACATAAGTTAAGACCCAGGCCAGAAACTCCAAGGTATTTTATGAAGTTGGCTTAGACCTTAAGTTTTACATTTGATTTTGGCATCGGTGAGTATAAGATGTTTCACCCCAGGTATGATTCAAATAACCCACTAGAAACTTTTATCAAACAAAGTTTAAGAACACAGTTAAAATATAACAAAAAAGCATAACTTTTACCAATTACCAAAATTAAACATGACATGATATAACTCCTAAAAGCTAAGTATCTCTGTGCTGGTGCAAGTTAAACACTATTTCACAGACATACCCCTTCACACTCATCAGAGAAACAACGAATCTCATGTGATGTTAGGTTTTCAGCTTTTTGACACCTGTTGTCAATTGTGCTTTTGAATGTTGGATTAAATCTCTGAGGCTTTCCAGTCCTAGAACTTCCAGTAAACCTCTGGAGGGAGAGAGAGAGAGACAGAAACAGAGGCAGAGACACTGCCTTCTTCTACCAGCTTCTAGCAGCAACTGAGAAATGAAACTAAAAACTGGATATTTCTGTGGAAAGAATTGTCCCCAAGCATATCACCTGATCTGTCAATTGTCCCCAAATCAAACACCAGTCAGCAATCCCTAAAGGACTTTAAGCCATAGAATACTGCATTAGTCCAGATTAAAAGCAGCATGATATCAATTATACTGCCTCAGCAGCAATAAAGTACACTGGTCACAAACAACAGGGCATTAATAAAATAGCAATGCCTCTTTGAAAAACCATTGGAGAAACATGGTTAAAATATATTTCTTAAAAGCACAACACTGTCACACATGGAAGTGTGCTGATTTATCAGCTAAGGAAAGATAGTAGGTACTAATCAGCAATTCATATTTGATCTGATGGCCAGAACTTTATTGACCCACTTGCCGCAGAAATCAGAGTGGGTGAGGGGGGACAATGTGAAGATCCATTGACCCCAGGTTAGATTTTACCAAAAGAACCTTCACTTTGGATTGTTACAATGCAGACGTTATTCCCTTTTACCTTGCTTTGTAATTCGATAAAAGTGTTTGCGAAGGTGTTAACTGTTTTACCTTAACATTTAGAGGTTCATTAACACAATGGGCCCTATTTTACCATTGTGTTGTGTCTGAACGTGTTAAAGTTGGGTGTGAGGCCATTAACACGATCTTGCTTCCGCATCCATGCAGATTGCCACTTTACCGAAACCCAGGATTAGCGGCAATTCGATTCACGCCCAAAACAAATGCAACAATGATTTAAATGTATTTGCATATATTTAAATTGAATTAATGAACTGCCCCACCCAACTTTATCAGCATTTACCCCTTTACCGCTGTGTTGCCAATCCAGAACCATGTCGTAACGGACTTGCTAAATAAAAGTCTGAATTGAGTGTTCCAGCTTCTGAAGAACTCATTCAGACATTCCAACTGCTCAGTTGTGGGAAGGGGGGAATGGGAGGAAGGAGGGAGGAGGGTCAGATCATTCTCTGTTTGGGGGGAGGAGGGGAGTGAGGCCAAATGTTATCTAGCTGGGGGGTGGGTAGGAGGAGGAGGAGGCAGGTGAGAGGGTGGTGGGGGGGGATGGGCCAATCATTGTCTGGTGGTAGGGAGAGAGGGCTGATTGTTGTCTGGTGGTAGGGAGGAGGAAGTGGGTCAGATATTCCTCTGGAGGGGGAGTGGAATGAGGCCAGACAATTCTCTGTGGAGGTGGGGAGAGGAGTGAGGCCAGTTCATTGTTGGGGTGGGAAGGAAGTGAGGCCACATTGTTGTCTGTGGGGGTGGTGTGATTGAGTGAGGCCAAAACGTTCCCTGCTGGGGGGTGTGGGAAAGAAGTGAGGCCAGATCATTGTCTGGTGGTGGTGGTGGGGGGAGGGGGGGGGTGTTGCTGGAGGTGGAGGAGGGAGGCAGATAAGATATACCTCTGGGCTGGTGGAAGGGAGGCCTAATTGCTCACTGGTGGGGGAGGCAAATGGATCTGTGGTGGGGGGGCAGGGGGGAGTCCACTGCCACTCTGTAGATGATCGGTGGGGGGGGGGGGGGGGGGGGGGGGGGGGCGTCAGAGGTGGTGATCAGTCTGGGTATTGGGAGATGGATAAGAGGGACAGTGATGTGTGTGGGTTACGGGGTGGTTAGATAAGGAGGATGTGTGTGTGTATGCATTATTGCTCCTGCTTTTCACTCCCAGGCTGCTTTCTCTGCTTTCTGTGGCCCAGGAGCAGTCTCACAAAGGCATGCGCAGTTCAGAACTCTGATCATTTCGGATGTGCTAAGCCCCACCCACAGTGCAAACGGGACTGTTGATGTTTTTTTCAGGCTAGGAGCGCCTGACATCAGATTTCTAAGTCAGATCTTCATTACATCCACATTCAGCACATAGAATGAAAACGGTAAAATCAGGCTTAATGACTGCTGTGCCTAAGATTGCAAGGAACGGCAATGGGTTATGAATGTAGCTCAATCCATCATGCAAAATAGCCTCCCATCCATTGACTCTGTCCACACTTCCCACTGTTTCGGCAAAACAGGCAGCGTAATTAAGGATACTATGCACCCCAGACATTCTCTGTTCCATCTTCTTCCTTTGGGAAAAAGATACAAAAGTCTGAGGTCATGTACCAACCAACTCAAGAACAGCTTCTTCCCTGCTGCTTTGAGACTTTTGAATGGACTTACCTTGCATTAAGTTGATTTTCCTTTACGCCCCAGCTATGGCTGTAATGCTGCATTCTGCACTCTCTCATTTTGTTCTCTATGAACAGTATGTTTTATCTGTACAACGCGAAGAAACAATTCTTTTCACTGTGATAATAATAAATCAAATCAAAACAAAGACCTGACACTCATTTTAAGAGAATAATTAACAAGTAGTTTTATTTTTAACCAAACAGGAAATTTGACTAAACCAGTAATATTTTAATTAAAGGAAAGTTCAACTGAAATGCTGTTCAAATAAACACAAGGAACATTCATTACCAAAACATTAATAACAGAATTCTAGTCACTCTCAAAGAAAATGTACAACCAGGTTTGATAGCACTTGGAAGTTTAGGAGTTCTTCAGTAGTTGTCCACTGTCTATAAGTGCTGTCCGATTTGGCACTTTTCATTGGCTAGAGTGTATTTATCTTAAGACCTGTCTGAAGCTAACAAAATTGAGAACCAACTGTTCCAATTGATCTAACTGCCCTTAACTGTCTTTACCTGTTTCAAATGATTGGAACCTGCTTCTGATTCAACTCCTGGCTGAACTCCTGGTGGAACTAAACTGAAGGGATTAAATTCATCTTTTCTATTCCTGATGTCCTGTGCATTCTCTAAATCAGGATTGGTTTGATACAGACAATAACAGCAAATTCGAATCTGATAAGTTCCCCTGAACTGAGTGCTTGTTTTAAACTCATAGGCTGTTAGCTGAGTATCTTCTTTAAACTCATGGGCTAACAAAATGCAAAACCTATAGAGCCTGTTATCACAGCAACCCTGTTGTCTTGTCCTAAAACAAATGTTGCAACTTAGAGTCTGTATGTTCTCTGCATTTTAAATATCTTAGCATTGATCAAAACAACTTTTAAAGGGACTGATATAAAACCAGTTTTTAAAGGGACCATGCGCTGTTGTTTCCCCTCTAGTATTTTATAGTCTTTACATCTTTATAAACTCAACTTCACAACAGGATATTGTTGATCATGAAACTTCATAAGGTGAAAATGATTAAATTAGTCTTAGGTGATAGCGAGCAAAAGTCAGCATTCTGGTTAACACATCAGCCAATATACTTTTCCATTGATGAAAAGCAGATTGACCAGAGTGTAAAATAAACTGTCAATGGAGAGGATCATTCGTTCTGCACATAATTCCTTCATTAATAATAATATACATATGCTGACCTTATTTGAACAGCATAATTGACTTCAAGGCTGGTTATTAGAGAACTAATGTTAAGTGTTAAATCTCTGATTTATGACTTCCTACTGATATAAAGTTCACAGAATGAAGCTGAGTATAATTGTAAGCATGTACATTATAGACATAAAATCAGATTGGTTATTAAGTGTGCTTTTGGACTACAGAAATAATAATAACGATGTCACAACAGCTCTGGTGGCAATACACAGCTGAATAAATGTGTGCAAAATGTTTGCTATGTGTTGCTAGCTGCATAATTCTCACACATCCCTGATTTTAAACATATGACTATTGGCTTCCGTGCCTTTAGCTGCCTGGGCTTTGGCTCTGGAATTCCAAGCATAAACCACTTCATCTCTGTAACCCTCCCTTTTCATTTAAAATGTTCCTTAAAGCATATTTCTTAAAGCTTACCTGTATAATAAAGCCTGTCTGAATATTTCCTTATATACCTCGTAGTCAAACTTTGTTTGATAAAGCTCCTTTTATAGGCCTAGTGTTGTTTTACTATGTTATTGAGGCTCAATAATTACAAGTTGTTCCTGTTATAATCTTTCAATATAAAGGAGAGATGAACTGCATGTTGGTGATAAAATATGTCATAGAAATCGAGCTATGATAAAGTTCTTTCCTTGGGCTAATGTATTGTCGTTGGTCAGAATATTCCTGTTACCCAGCAAAATAGCTCTGTTTCTTTGTTCCATTTAAAATCTTGCTATTTAAGGTGTATTTTCTTTCCTTATTCTTACTCAAAACATGCATTGTTTAATATTTTTCTATATTGACCAGTTTAGGTAACAGCTTCCTGTTCTGCTTTGCGATATTTTTCATACTGATGTTCACTAAATACAGTTCAGCAAATTTATCAATATTTTCACATAGATATTGAATTTATAATAAAGTCAGAATTTTGTCATATTTTGACAGTGTTACCTTAAATAGCAAAGCAGTGGGTGGCAGGTTCTTCCTGTTGTATTTTTAGACATCTTGTCAAAAGAAATCTAAAGGGTGGGTTCAGCAACATTGGGTGGGCTGTGAATGAGCTTGCCTTACCAGCAACTTTAGCTTTTAAAGGATTAGAAAGGGCATCCCAATGTAAAACAAGTAGAACACCCACCCATATTCCCCCTCTCCACTTGACCACAGAACTCTGCATGGGATCCCCCCCCAACCCCCACCTGTAGCTTCCCTCTGGAGACCACTCCTCCCACCCCCAGCACAGTCACCTGGCAATGTTCCCTGCCATTGCCTTCGGGGGGCTGTATTTACCTGTGCACTTCTGGCAGGTTCTGATTACCAAATGCACATTGTGGGTGTACCTGTCATGACTCACACTGGTATACCCTCATATCAGTGTGAATAAACAATTTGATGTTGGGGCCTGTCAGTAGTAAAGTCCTGATATACACAATCAAACAGTACACACCATTGGTTGGCTTCTGTCGTAAAAGCTATTTTGGGACACCCCCTCGATTCTCCACTCCTTCAGCCATTCTTGCATCTCAAAAACAGCAGCAGAAAATCTACATCTTAGAGACTCTAGCAGATGTAGGCTTAATGGATTTGTTAAAAGTTTCTCCATCAACTCTTTGGGCAAAACCTTATAGTCATTGATCTTAAAACAGGTTATTCCTTGACTGCTGGAATAGCAATGGGACATTTCAAGTAAATATATTTAACCTTCATATCTCATGTTGTAATTTCAGAGATCAAAAACCAGCATCGATCACAGAAAGATATGACATTTTGCAGAATTTATCTGTTTTGACCAAGGCCAAGTGTCCAAAAGAGGGCCAGACCATTAAGCTCAAGGAAAACCATCTTGTAAAATCAAATTTTTTTGATTTGCAGCCTTTTCTCAAAGTTTAACAACTTAATTCTAAGTATCTATCTGTTATTTATTCTTTCACCATCTACTCCTCCTTCTGGGTGTGAATCAACATTGCTAGCCTATCTAACAGCCTTGTCACACTTTATCATTCCCCTGATTTGATGCCATGAACAAATTTTGATATTGTTTCTTCAATTTCTAAACCCCATCATTTATTAATATGGCATTCATGCAGAGACCAAATGGTAAGGCTAAACAGGCCACATGATATTGCTAATATAGGAATAGACCAAAAAAACTGATGAAGTAATATAACACATATGTAATAAGCTGTTTGTCTTAATTAAATGTGTCATGTGGGCTAGAATTCAACTTCCAAATGCATCTAAGTAAACCAGAACTGAACAATTTAGGTTGTTGAAATCACCTCTGGGCTCACCATTTCATATTTGTACTGGCTGGAAGTCTCCAAATCGAAATTCATTGCATCTGAGCCCACTGACTGGAACATCTTTCCAGTTGCTTTGACTACATATTTAACTAGACATTTTTACTATTCAAAAATCTATCCAGTAAACATTGTGGCACACTGTCACAGATGATAGAACACTGAGTCAGATATGATTTATGCTTATGATAATGTGCAGCAATGAGTAGATATCAGCTCTTTTTCTTCAATTCTATTCCTCGGAATAAGTATTCCATCATAAATCAAAAGTGAATGACATGTGAATCAACAACAAGTTGCATTTGTATAGCACTTTTAATTTGTTAAGTGCCTCAAGGTTCCTTACAAGAGCATTATCAGATGTAATTCGAACTAGAGATTGGGACAGAACTAAAGTTTGATCAGAGACATGCATGTTTTAAGCAGCATCTTAAAGATGGAGAGGGATAGAGATATTTGGGCAGGAAATTTCACTGTGTATGAACAAAACAATTGAAGACAATACCAACAATTGAGGCACCCAAGGTAATCAGGCCTGCATTGAGAAGCAGAATTAAAAAAACACAGACTTCTCTGAGAATTGCAGGTCTGGAAGAGTTATGGAGATTGAAAGGACAATGCTATGGAGGTACTTTATTAAAGAGAGGAAGAATTTATATCTGAGGTGTACTGGGCAAGATGCTAATGTAGGTCCAATGAACACTGGTGGGATGGGTGAAATGGACTTGGTGCAAAGTCAAAGTACAGATAACAGACTTTTTGATGAGTTGAGTTTTAAAGGGGGTAAACAATCTAAGACCAACCAGGAAATTGTAATAATCTTGTTTGGAGGTAATAAAAGCGCTGAAGGTTTCTGCAGCATGTAGGTTTGAGGCAGAGCAGGAATGGGGATAACATTCAGAAGACTGCAATGATGATAGTAGATATAGGGTTGAAAGCTGAAGTTCAAGGTAAAATACTTGTTAAGTATCTGGCAAAATCAAGAGACTTGAAAGTAGATGCCTTCAGCATACATATAATAAAATATGTTTTCAATTTGTATCAATTCGAGGAAGCAGGTAGATGAGAAATAGGGGGGCGGATGGGGGGTGGCAAAGATAGATCTTGGGAAGCTCCCAAACTGAAGACTCAGGAGTACTAAAGAACACTTTTAGTTGTTGAAAAAACAATGTGACATTAATTCTAAACATTTTTACATCCTTTTATTGAATCTCATCTATGTTACATTTGATCTGATCAGTGAAAATTACATATGTTAGTAGGGAAGGGATTTTAGTCTTCATCTGGTTACTTATGCTTTCTTATAAATATGGTTTCATTTATTTCCATATTAAGTGGAGCAAATTTTAGACTTCTTTGTTGAAGAGGATCAGCAATAATTGGCTTAGTTAGTGTGAAGACAGCATGTGGCAAATTTCAATACCTTATTTTGTCTTTTCTTGGCATGGTGGCACAGTAACTGATGCCTTATTTCAGATCATTGCTAAAATCAACAGAATAAAATAAAGCTGTATTCAATGCATAGATAGGGTGAAAGAATGGGCGGAGAAGTGGCAGATGGACTTCAACACAGATAAATGTGTAGTGGTCCATTTTGGCAGGAACAATGGGATGAAGGAGTACAATATCAAGGGTAGGAGTCTTAGCAGTGCTGAGGGACAGAAGGATCTTGGAGTCTAGGTTCATAGGACTCTTAAATCGGCCTTGCAGGTGGAGGATATGGTCAAGAATGTGTATGGTGTACTAGCCTTCATTAATCAAGGGATTGAGTTTCAGAGTAGGGAGGCAATACTGCAACTTTATAAGACCCTTGTCAGACCCCACTTGGAGT
This sequence comes from Sphyrna mokarran, assembly GCA_024679065.1. Classification (NCBI taxonomy): domain Eukaryota; kingdom Metazoa; phylum Chordata; class Chondrichthyes; order Carcharhiniformes; family Carcharhinidae; genus Sphyrna; species Sphyrna mokarran. Next base: position 55,011,049 of record JAGIQG010000006.1, on the reverse strand, counting down.
ACTGTGTGCAGTTCTGGACGTCTCACTATGGGAAGGATGTGGAAGCTATAGAGAAGGTGCAGAGGAGATTTACAAGGATGTTGCCTGCATTGGGAGGCATGCCCTATGAAGATAGGTTAAGGGAGTTAGGTCTCTTCTCACTGGAGAGATGAAGGCAGACACGCTGGGATTGTTTAAGACTTATCTAGATAGCCACATGAACAGACTGGGAATAAAGGGATACAAACAAATGGTCTACTTGGGCGCATGAGCAACGCAGGCTTAGAGGGATAATCCTAGAATATAATTTACCAGTCCAGGGGATTTGTCAATTTTTGGTGACATTAATATCTCCAACTATACTTTTTTACTTACACTAATTTCTTTCAAGCTTCAATCTCACAAGTCTTTTGGTTCTCTGATATTTCTGAGAGGTTTTTTGTTACTTTCCCTGTAAAGACAGGCACAAAGTATTTGTTTAGTTTCTCTGCAATTTCCCCATTAAAACTTTTCCTGCCTCTGAATGGAATGAGCCTACATTTGTTTTTGTTAATTGTTTGCTTTTTGCATACCTGCAGAAGATTTAATGGTCTCTTTTTATTTTTCTCGTTAGTTTACCTTCATATTATATTTTCACTTTCTTTATTAATCCCTTGATTCTTCTTTGCTGAATGCTAAACTGCAGGCTTAGTACTTTTTGGTAAATGTATAGGCCTCTTACTTTCATCCAATGCAATCCTTAACTCCTTTTGTTAGTCATGATTGAATTGCTTTTACTGCTGGGACGTTGTGCCTTGAAGGAATGCAAATTTGTCGTAAACTATGTATTAATTCTTTAAATGCTAGTCATTCCTTGGTTACCACTGCATCGTTTAATGTATTTTCCCAATCGACCATAGCCAATTTGCCCTCATTCCTGTCTACCTTCCCTTTAATTATTTCCCAGTTGTTAAATCACATTGGTTAAGGAGATAGACTCTTATTCCTGGAGTTCACCAAGACCCCACTTGCCCCGTTAAATCCTTTATTCTATTATCAACTTGCAATTTGGGCAGTATATACGGCTAAACATTTTAAATCTGAATGTGCATAAACAGGTCCAACTAACACGGCATGCAGCAAAATGCCCCAGTCCAGCAAAATCTGTTCCTGAGAGTTTTCTTCTTGAGTTGTGAAAAAAGACTGGAGACCATTAGGCAGTCTGAATCACATCAGAGAGAATTTTATTGGTTTTCAGAGCTAGAAGACCAGTATAAGTGAAGGGATTCTGACAAGATCATAATTTGCAAGACTGAATCAGTATTTCATTAAAACCACAGGACTGTGTTACTGTTCTGCAAAGTGCAATCATTGCTTACTAGTTACAAAGTACATTTATTTTTCATCTTAGTGTGAATTCCTAGGTTTAGTGACAGTTACAATAACATCACGTGACTAGAATGACAACTCTGTGGCCTTTTTGATGTTGAGTATTCCTGTGAAAATTGGAAAAGCAGTTTTTTATAGCAGTTCTGATGCTAGAGCTGCTTTTCATCTGCATTATAAGTAGTATTTTACCGAAATACAATACATGCCCTGTTACCAGCATTTAGATAACCTAATGTCCTAGGATTGATGAATAATATTATTTCGTTTTTGTTCTCAGGAATGGGAAATATCACCATGGCAGTGAATATGGAAACAATATTAAGTGATATTTTAATGAGTGCGTGCTCACTCCAGTTATGAAGCATATTAATAGTTGCTCCAGTTATCAAAAGAAAGCTGGCCTGCTGTTTACTTCGATTACAGACTATATTTTAATTAATTATAACCATGAATTTTGTCAGTTCAGGTCAGCAATTAAAGACTTCCTGAATATAATTACTCATGATGCTCCCCTCCACCTCGACTCTATTAGGTGGATCTGTGGGCATAATTGTTCATGTGTAGTTTTGTGGAACCATTTACCAGAAGGTCTTGCATGAGAGGCCCTGTGGCTTCAGCAAAGTGCAGCTGCAGACAGTCTTTGGAGGTTGTGGGGCTCTGAACTGACAGGTAGAAAATAAATTATTGACGCCCTGTGATGTAGATAGTGTGATCCTTTTTGCTAACTTCGGCTGTTTTACCATTTGATCGTGCAATGTAGTGGTCAGTGCAGTGGGAAGGAAAATGGCTGGTGACAGATATGGTCAAGGTTCAAATATTTGTCAGAGGCATGATGCAGTTACAAGCGCATACTATTTATTGACTGCTGCACGATGAATTGACTACCTTCATTCTAATGATACCTCTCAGGCTTGCATATGAATCTAAACCAGATTGCAAACTTGCAAGAGATACCCATCACACACAGGGTAAAGGGTAGTTATGGAAGAAACAGTCAACTACTCTGTGCTAAAGGCAAAATATTGTGGATGCTGGAATCTGAAACAAAAACAGAAAAGGCTAGAAAATCTCAGCAGATCTGACAACATCAGTGGAAAGAGAATAGAACCAACATATTGTGTTTAGATTATTCTTTGTACTACTCAATGCTCTTCACTTGTCTTTTCTCATTTCTTGTCTTGGTCATACCTTGGACTATAGCACAGTCTCTCCAGCTTACCTTGTGCAATGGTGATTGTTGTATAGAGAGAGAGAAACAGCTATTGTATTTTCCAAATATTACACTTACATAGTGTGCTTAAGTTCCTGCTATCACAGAGAATGCAATACTGACATACCGCATCTTACATGTACCACATAGCATTTCATTTACTTTATTTGGTTATCTGCTATGAACGGCAGAACTATTTTTAAAGTGAAAGGTGTGGGAACTAATGTCGCCCATTCAGCCCATTGAGCCTGCCGTTTAATGAGATCATGACTGATCTAATGTGATAATCCTCAGCTCCATTTTCCCACCTTAATCCGCATCATCGGTTGAAAGCATATATTTTGATTCCATACCATTAGTGATTCGACTATTAGCCTTATAAACTAGCAGTTGTGAGATCAATCTTTGTTAGGGCCTTTAATTAAAGTCTAGCTGGTAGTGCCAAATTTAGTGGAAAATAAGTTGTGGGGAATACAAGAAAGATGCAAAGTTCTTTCTGACTCTCTGTCCTGATGTTCTGAGACAGTGGAGGGGTGGGGCGATCTTATCATGATATCCTAAGTTCCGAATAAGCATAAAAATGGGAGAGTTTCAGATTTGTTATTTCAGCAAGGCCATAAGTCGAATTTTATGCACTCCACACAATAAAAAAAACCCTCAATCTGTTTTCTGCCTGTAGATAGGGCCTAAATAATCCAAAAGCCAGCTGATAGCAGTAGAGGTTGCTATTGTGCATGTACAGGTTTCTGTGCTTTGACATCAGCAGAGACCTGTCAGTACCTCTGTTGCCATCAGCAAGCCTCTGTGGCCCAGCACCTCCATTCCCTATCCATGCTACTATGGAGCTCTATGGCTGTTTGTAATGTCTCTGCTTCGAATGATTGCGACCCCACATCCACCCAGAACAATCACACCTTCTCGCTTCTCACAGATTGCAGAGGGGCAACAATCTCCCTTCCCTATCCCCACCGATCACTGTGTAGTGTGTGCAGCAGTCTCCCCCACAATGGTCACTGTGCAGAGTGCTGCCTCTGCCTGCACCCGTCCCCCAGTAAGGCCTGTCCGCTCAGGCCCTGTCTCCTTGGCACTGCCCAGTGTCCAGTGAGCACTCTGGGGTGCCAACCTGGCAGTGTTAGATGTCCAGTAAACAGTGTCACGGTGCCAGTCTGGCATTGCCCAAGGAGTGCTCCTTGCCCCCAAACTCCCAGTGGGGGGGGACCTCAATGGTCTTTAGTTCTATTGGTGAGGCCATCAGATCTGGTCCCCATTGAAAAGGACCATATGTAATTCTCTCCTGGGAAAATCTTCCCCAGTGAGGCCACACAGGCAAGTGAGCCCAGACGATTCTATCCGAGGCTTACCAATTCTATTTAAATGAACATTTAAATAAACTTAAATAACATATTTAGCTTCATGCAAATGTGCCAGATATCTGGTGCTGGTAAGATTGCAAGAGATGAGAAATTGGGCTTGAACCTGATTCCTTGGCTCTCTCACAATCTTACCAGCTTGTCCCAACCATTGGCCAATGGAGAGTAATGGTATGATTGCCTCCAGATATTTTCCTGACCAGCTAATCTGTCCATTAAAGGGAGATACACCATATACGAGGGGTGTTTGTATTGTGGCTAATGGCTCAATCACCTTACTTCTCCCAAGTCAAACGTAAGACATGGATTTTGAATTTAAATTTCCTTTAGATAGTTGATTATTTTAACAGTGGGATTACTGGGATGACAGGATCAGAAAACAGTGAGTAGCAATGATATGATTGTTTAATTTTAGATTGGAGAGAAGAATACATTGAAACATAGCATAACAGGAGCAGGAGTTGGCCATTTTGGTCCTTTGAATGTGCCCCTCCATTATTTATGATCATGGATGATCATCTATCTCAATAGCCTGAGATTGCTTCTAGCCCTTTTTTCCTTTGATCCTCTTCACCCTAAGTGCTTTAGTTAACATCTTCTACCTGCAAGATCTTACCTGCAGTTCACACCACGTCCCCACTGACCCAAAGACCCAGGCTAATACTCTGGGAGCATAGGCTCAAATCCCACCATGCCAGCTGGTGGAATTTAAATTCAATTAATAAAGTAAAATCCAGAATTGAAACTGTGTCCCAAAAACTATTATTGGTTGTCAGAAACATCCATCTGATACACTAATGATCTTTAGGAAAGGAAATATGCCATTTTTACCTAGTTTGACTTTCACGTGACTCTAGACCCTCAATTATGTTGTTGACTCTTTACTGCCCTCTGAAATGGTCTAGCGAGCCACTTAACAAGGACAAGTAACGATGGGCAAAAAACGCTTGTCTTGCCAATGGTGCCCACATCCCATGAGAGAATAAGTAAATTTGGAAGTGAATTGGATGAATGCTTAAAGATGAACAAAATAAAATCACTGGGCTACAGGAAAAGTACAGAGGTGTGGGTATTCCTCTAAAGAAGTGTCTCATCATAAACAATGATTACACAGTATTAAATAGGGAGAAGATCAAGTAAATCACCATTTGGAAGGAGTATTTGGGGCCTTAATTGGTGAGAATAAGAGGTAAAAAGAAAGGTGTTGCATCTCCTACACTCACATGGAAAGGGAGGGTGTTTTAGAGGTGACTGAGGCATGCACTGAGCTGATGTGGCCACTTTGGAAGGCTGAAAGAGGAGAGCAGGGGAAGACATGTCTGGAGCTAAGGTTAGCACAAATGGCAGCAGACTGTCCATTGAATACAGAGGTGTACATAGAGTGCTGAATCTTGGGGAGACCAAACTGCAGATTTGTATGAGACTGCTTTGCAGGACTTCTCCATTCAGTCCTTGCCCTCACCCGCTTCCAGCCCAACCAGCTTGCAGTTCTTTATACTTGATATGGCACCTTATCTTACATGACCATGATTAGATATAGCTGAAGGCTCTTGTATCTATTACTATACATTCAGGCCCAGCTCCATATTAAATACATGTTTCCCACTCCATTGCAGTAAAAGAAATGAATGAGAAGAGGAATTTTTGTTTCATTTCCTGTCTGAACACCACATCAGAAAGCAGTCTGTCACACTTACAGGCATCTACAGACATTTAGAGAAGCAAGGACTGATTAGGAACAGTCAGCATGGCTTTATGAATGGAAAATTTGATTGAGTTTTTTGAAGGGTAACCAAGAAGGTAGATGAGGGCAGTGCAGTTGTTGTCTACATGGACTTTAACAAGTCTTTGACAAGATGTCGCATGGTAGGTTGTTGCATAAAGTTAAATCTCATGGGATTCAGGGTGAAGTATCTAAATCAATACAAAATTGGCTTCTTAACAGAAGCCAGAGGGTGATTGTAGAGGGTTGTTTTTCCATCTGGAGGCCTGTGACTAGCTGTGTACGTCAGGGATCAGTGCTGGACCCTCTGTTATTTGCCATTTATAGTAATGATTTGGATGAGAATATTGGAGACATGGTTAGTAAGTTTGCAAATGCACCAAGATTGTTGGCATGATGAACAATGAGCAAGATTATCTCCAATTACAGTAGGACCTTGATCAATTGGGCCAATGACCTGATGAATGGCAGGTGGAATTTAATTTAGACAAATGCGAGGTGATGCATTTTGGTAGATTGAACCAGGGCAGGAATTACTCAGTTAATGAGAGAGTTATAGAACAGAGATCTAGGGGTACATGTTCAAGGATCTTTGAAAGTGGAGTCACAGGTTGTCAGAGTGGTGAAGAAGGTATTTGGCATACTTGGTTTCATCGGTCAGAACATTGAATACAGGAGTTGGGACTCTTGTTGAAGTTGCACAAGACATTGGTAAAGCCACACTGGGTACATTTTTGGTTACTCTATTATAGAAAGGATACTATTAAAAAGAGTGCAGAAACTATTTACTAGGATGCTATGTGAACTTGATGGATTGAGTTATAAACAGAGGCTCGATAGACTAGGACTTTTTTCTCTAGAGTGTAGGAAGCTGAGAGTGGCCTTATAGAGATCTATAAAATAATGAGGGGCTTTGACAAGGTAGATAGTCAATACCTTTTCTTAAAGATAGGGGAGTCTAAAACTAGAGGGCATAGGTTTAAGGTGAGTGGGGAGAGATACAAAAATGTCCAGAGGGGCAATTTTTTTCACAAGAGGGTGGTGAGTGTCTGGGACAAGCTGGCAGAGGTAGTAGCCAAGGCAGGTACAATTTTATCTTATCAAAAGCATTTAGATATTTAAATGGCTACGATGGGTATTGTAGCAGGCAATTGGGATTGGTTTAGGTTTTTAAAAAATAAGGGCGGCATGGACAAGTTGTGTCGAAAGGTCTGTTTCCATGCTGTAAACCTTTAAGACTCTATGACACCTACACCAAATTATAAATCATTTCAATCACCTCACAATTTGTCTGGAAGTGAATATTAGCCTGGAATAAGGTAAAAACAAAGTGCCATTCTGTCAGGTTGAAAGACTTCTCTGATGACAGAGGTTCACTGCCAGGATATCCCACAAACCAACCTCATGTATAATTAAGCACCATTTTCTTGATATCCCTTTAAATACCTGTCTTCAATAAATCCAGGTTTAATTGCTCTGGGAAAAAGTTCCTGTGTGAACCATGCCAATCTCTGTCCAAGAACTTTCACCAAGATTTGAAAATCCCTGTTGACAAGGGAAATGGGTCTGCAGCTTACACAGTTGAATGGGTCCTTCTCTGATTACAGACAACAAATGCCACTGCTGAATTATCACATGCACAGGTCCACATTTTCTCAGACATGCCAGCTAGCTGCTTCATAAGCCAACAATCAGCTTTTCAACCTGATAATAAGCTTTTCAACCTGTATGTCAGCTTGTCAGCGTTTTATAAGAAAAATTAACTTTTTCCACCGGGATTAAAAGTTGGCAACACAAACTAATCAGATTAGTTGAAAGGCACAACTGCAGGCTGTCAAAACCAATCAGAAGGGTTGGAAAGGAAACTGAAGGCTGATAGAATGAATTCTTTCTTTCTCAGTTGGCTGTGCAAAAACCTGAGTCACAAAGGTTTTCCGATGACCTGATGGTTTCTGGGAAACACAGCTGCCCATGTTTGTCTTTAATGTTTGTCTCCAAAGAACATAATAAATGAACTGATAAAATGCAGATTTCCCCTCGGAGGAAATTTCTGATGCATGCCCAACTGTAATCTTTCATGAAGGTTTATTTTCAAGATCATTCAGATGGTTTTTAGGCACAGACCTTGAGAAAATATGGCAGTAGGTTTATCATTGGCCAGGAAAATGGCCATCAAAATTCTCCTCTCTGTAAAACACAAATCTTGATTAATCCTGAGCCTGCCCTGCACCATGGAAATTAAAAAAAACTTTCCCTGAAATCTCTCTCAATAAAATAGAATAGAATCCCAATGGTGCAGGAGGAGGTCATTTAGCTCAATGTGCCTGCACCAAACACAATCTCAACAGGCCCTATCAATCTAACACAACATTTTTACCTTGCCAGTCCCCCTAATACTACAGGGCAATTTAACATGGCCAATGAACCTACCCCACCATCCTTGGAATGTGGGAGGAAACTGGAGCACCCGGAGAAAACCCGTGCAGAAATGAAGAGAATGTGCAAAATCCACACAGACAGTGACTCGAGGCCGGAATTGAATCTGGGTCCCTGGAGCTGTAAGGCAGCAGTGCTAACACTGTGCCACCATGCCATATAACAAGTATCCCAATTCGACATGAAAGGAAATATTCCTGCTCCAAGAGGGCGTAATGTGAACGTGCAGTGGAATAGATATGAAATTGAGAGGTCCATTTTTGGCAAATTTACTACACTTGTCTTTAACTTTCCAGGAACATCAACATGTGTTACTGTGGGCTTTCACTGGAGAGTTCTCCTGAAAATTAGGGAGTTAAAGATGAAATTAAAATTAATACTTGGGAAATGACAATTCTCCTCAACCTTCATTATGAATGTTTTAATTCATCGACAGAAAGTGAGCCTTCACGGCATGGCCAGCATTTGTTGCCTCTCTTCACAGATGTTGCCTAACCTGTTTACATCTTCCAACATTTCCTGCTTTGATTTCAGATCTCTAGCATTTATGACATTTTGCTTTTATTTGACTGTATAATTCATTGCCATTTGTCTTCCAGGAATGCCTCCTTCAGTGCTTTCCTTTTCTCACTGATGGGATTTCCATTTTTCTTTTTTACCATGTCCAACTTCATTGCTTTCCATTCGCTCTTGGTGTTTGACAAGGTGTTTATTAAAACTCGCTTCCACAGATACAACTCTTTCCCCAGTGACTGCACTCATCTCTAACTCATCCCAAATGGATTCCAACTGAAGTTCCATCTCTCATGTTTTGAATCCACCCAGGAATACAGATATTTCTGGGACTGACAACATTCCTCAAACTGCTGTTTCCACCACATTCTGAGTTCCACACTTCATATCAAAAACTGCCATGTGTATACACTCGACCTCTCTCTCCAGTGGCAACTACTCACCCTATTGCAAATGTAGTAGCTAGTTCCTTTAAGGGTGTCATTGAAAGATTGCCTGGTGGGAAATGAGTGTTGGGAATCTCGTGGAAAATTGTGGTCTTTTGCAGATGATTGATCTACATGCTGAGAACGAACACATTGTAGCACTCTGAGCTAGCAAAGGGGTGTTACCACAGTAATCCCTCAGTAATGTTACAAAGAAACAAATTTAACTCCATGGGCAGTGTACCAGGAGAAACCATTGCAGCCTTTTATAGCAAGGGTAAGACAAATCATACAGTATTGCGGGTTTGGGTCAGCATTGATGGACATGTTAAGAGACTAATTGGCATGCAGGGTAAATGATGCAGTTATACAGAAAAAAAAGACAGCTAAATCAGAGTTAACTTGAAAAAGATAAAGAGCGCTGAGAAGGGTATCCCAGAGCTGCAAAATGGACAGAGCAGTGAGGTCCACTACTTAGGGTGAGAAGAATGAGACGTCCATTAAAACTGTCAGTTGTCTGTGTTACAATCCTAAAGGTTTTAGTTGAATTATACCAACTGAAGGTCTGCAGCCCTCTTCACTGTGTAGCGCAGCATTACCTCCAGTACAGAAATTGTCCAATATTTTCATCCAGTGGATGATCACAGGCTGCCTTGAGTAATTTTTTTCCACATTACTCAGGTAACAGCTCATCATTGTATGAAGAAGGTTAATGACAATCTATTCTGGCAGGCCTTGAAGTTTGTAATCTTCTTAATGGAAGCTGGAAAACAAAGAGAGTGGAGACTGGTTTATTTTATAGATTCCTACATGTACAGGGAGTGACTGAGGAAAGACATGTGCTTTTGATAGCCTGTTGCGGAATTCCCTAGAGGCTAGGGATTGCCAATACTTCTGCCAATACAAAGACTCATGAAAGCCAATGTCCCGGTTAAAGACCTATTTTACCATTTTGATCCTAAAGGCTGTGCGGACTTAAAACTGGGAGTATTTCAGATCTGACTTTTAGACCTGTGCTCCAGTGCCCCCATATGCACTCCACTGTGACAACTATGCAGAAAGAGATCAGACAGCTGTATTAGAGGATCCCACCAGATCGGTCCAGGAATCACATTTTGAGGAGCCCTATGCACCTCTCTTCTATCACATGTGTAGCTATATGAGTCTCATTATAGTAGATCTCTGCTTCAGACACAGGCCTCCACATAGGCACTATCAGCCGTGTCCAAAGCGGGTAATCTACATTACCCATGAGCCAACCTCACAGCCTGGGCTCCTCCTCAAATGCCTCCAAGATGCCTGAGCTCCTGACAATGAAGTTGTCATGCACGCTACCTAGATGTCTTGCCCAGATGTGCACGATGGCCATATTGTGGTCACACACAGTTTGTACATTTAGGGAGTGGAACCCCTTCCTATTAACAAATCTCTGTGGATTCTATAGGAGGGCCTTAAAAACAATGTGTATGCATGCCCTCTGCACGTTAGGCATCTGTGCAATGGCTGTGAATCCTGCAGCCCAGGCTTCCTGCTGCATCTGGTCCAGGTTAACATTGATGAACTGACCAGCCCGGGCATACAGGGCTTCAGTGATCTGCCTCACACAGGTGTGCACAGCAGATTGGGAGATGCCACAGACATCTCTGCTAGGAGTCTGGAAGGGGCTAGTAGCATAGAAGTTTAGTATGGCTGTCATTTCAACCAGCCACATGCTCCCCACAATCACAGCCCCCTCAATTCCCCAAGCCACATGCTCCCCACACTTACAGTTCTTTGAAAAGTTGAGAGACTGCAGCAGCGCAATTCTCAAGGGCTTTGAGCACATCCTTCAGCTGAGTGTTTGCACTAGGACCCAGCAGTGCTACAAGACATGAGGTCAGTGCTGAGATCTGGATCCATGCTGCAAGTCAGACATCAGAGACCCTGCAGAGCAACATCCCCGACTCCCTACACACACTGAACATGGCCGCAACAACGGGACACCTGTGACTAGCAGAGAGCCGTACGCACCTACCTCCTCACTAATCCACACTGATACATGCTGGAACAGACTTTTATGGAGCATGATTTTTTTTTTTACTGATTCTGGTTTGGCAAATGTGGTGGTAAAGGATGAAGTGCCAATAATGTTGGCATGCAGCCCATTAATTCAATTTAAATGCATTCAAATTGCCATTGCATCCATTTCAGGCAAGGTTCCAATCACAGCCGTTTTTGGCCTTTGGTAAAGGGGGAACCAGCGTACTACTTGCCTCATGCCCCACTTTACCAAGTCTTCCACCCAAAATCAGCACAAGTTGATAGTAAAATTGAAATCAATATTTTTATTAATGAATGATTGATGGGAGAATGAGCATTGAGCAGTCTAATGCCTGACTACAAGAGAAGGCCTTGAGGATTCCAACACTACTCTGGGGTTACAATGCATCAGACAGGTCAATTATACATTTCTCAAGTTTACATTTCCTGCCCTCTGTTAGTTATGAACCAATCATTTTCAATACAAATCAATCACAGTTAATGCCTGTCATATACTTAGCCAAATTACATTTTACCCTTTAAGTTCATGTGGTTGCATTGGTCCATAGAAACTGGATGCTTCCTCCCTCTTTTACTGAGCAATCCCTGACGCTTAGCTACAAAGGTCAAAATTAGTGTTCCACCAACTCTTACTTACGTCAATGGCTGAGCCAGACAGATGTGCATTCTCATATTTGAAAAGGCCTACCTTATCTGGACTATATGAATAACCCTATTCATAAGGGACTCTGAGAAGACCTGCTTTATTTGCACAGTATGAACTGCACTATTCATAAAGTGGCTGAGAAGACCTTTCTAGTAGTAATGTTATTGACATGAACTTACACATTCTGCAGTTCCATTGTCCTAAAGAATGTGGTTCATCTCAATATGCCTTTGGTCCCATTAAGCTTTGCGGTAACCTGCTTTTGGCTAAACTGTACAGATTTCTTTAACATACAACTCAAATACATTTTAAAATATCCAAAATACATGCTTAAATCAGAAATATTTGTTCAAATTTTATTCATAATTGAGTCTGTTACCATATTTATATGTGTCTTAAGTGACTGTTCCTCTGTTAGCTGGTAAATCTAATCTAAGGTCATTTCATTCATTGTTAGTATTTTATTAGTAACTTAAATCCCTGGTTGTTTTGAAATTTCCCAAACCCACTAAGAATTTTCCCAACACAGCCCATTAAACCATTCTACCTTCTTAATTTCATTAATAGCCTAGGTTTACATTCAGTGAACATCTGGATAATGTGTGGTGATGATCATTTAATCCTGCATGTTTAATGCAGCCCAGCTCGGAAGCACTTGTGTAACATTCCAACACACCAGTCCTGATGACAGAACCATGTACCAGGAAGATTGACTGGTGATCACTAATATTCTCTGCAGTCAAGGATAATGATTCCAGTGCATTTGCGAAAATCCCACCATTTTCTGGTTCCTATGCATTGAGATGGTCTAAAATTGCCCAATCAGTCCCGTTATGTTCATATTTGGATTTCCTCTTAAGGGAATCATGGGCTTCCTTTTACAATCATCTTATTCTGTACAAGGACAGGAATAAAACTGACAAAACAGGGACTACTCAGCAGATCAGGTACTACACATGGAGAATCACAATTAATGGGTGGATTGATTGGAAATGATTGTAGTCGTGCATGGGCTGAACAGTTGGTGGAAACCCTGTCAATGCCATTTCCAGGAGCCCCACCAGGATTAATTCCCTATCAGGCAGCCCACATGCTGACTCTTGTCATTGGGAACAAATTCCCAGCAGAGCTCCCAGGGCAGGGTAGGTATCCTGCCTCTAAGATTGCCAGCCAGTTATAGACCAGCTGGGAGCAGTGGCCAGTGCTGGAAATACATTTAGGCCCAGGATCAGAACCGCAGCTGGAGCTCTGCAGGGAAGATAAGTGATAGAGGATTGCTGGGGTCACGGACACCCGGGCCTAAGTTGGTAGAGAGTGGTTGAAAGGGCAGGCAGGGTTCTTCCTGCCAGGAAAGCCCCTTTCTGCTGGGGTCTCTTCGTTGGGCATGGACTGCTGAGGTAGGAGGGAACATGACCATCTCTCCCTCCACAAACCCTTCATCACTACCAGACTGCAGGCGTATCTGCTAGGTATATCTCAGTGAGTGGCCCAGAAGGCATGGCCACCATCCATTGCTGGTAGAATACTAATGGCAGCTGGATAAGGCTCTTTGGTAACCATTAAAGAATGCCCAGTGGCTCTGGATAGGAAGGGCATCTTTGAATCCTTCCTGCCCTGGATAGAAGTTAGGTTCCATCGCTGTACTATTGTCAACCAGCCTCTGCGTGGAATATTAAATTCTGTTTCAGACTGATGACCTGTCATCAGAGTGGAATACTATCAATAGTCACTGCTTAAATTTGATAGCACAAATAGCAGCTTGTTCTCAAATCTCAGGTCTGTTTTGAGTTGCCAGATTTTTCAGGTCTGTGCCAGCATAGTTGGAGGTATTGGTTTGCTTTTACCCACTTTCTTGTGTTATTAATATCCATTTATTTGTACTTTTTTAAAAAAACACAGAATGCATTTTCAAGCTTTTATATAGGTCAAGTGGGACATGGCTAATATTGAACTGAAAAGAAAAAGCTCTTTTGCATATGATGTGCTTCAGTGTGGTGTGTGCCATTATTTTTAATATAATGCATATGAGGTATAATTGACAAGGCAATCCCAAATGGATTGCATCGTTTGCATGTGTCTGGGTGGCTTATCATGCAGAGTAAAGAAAGGAGGATGGATCACATTCAATTATATGGTTGCATATGATAATAAAACACTCCAAATTATTTGTAGAGTTTATTTTTTGCTGCTGCCATATCAAGTCAGATCCTAATTAATTCAGCTGTAGTATTACAGATAAGGGAGCACTAACAATACATGACACTGGTTTACAAAACACAATGACATGGTTTCATGAAGATAGGCTTACAATTGTTTCATGTGTTTTCTCCATCTGAGGTTCATCAGGGATTTTCTCACTTGGAGCAGAGAGGCTATGCTCATCAGCTGAATTGTGAGCAAGTAAGATCTACGCCATCTTGTAATGCATTTGTAACTAGTATTGGGTGGTCCAATTAAAACTAAGGAGTTAGTGGTTAGGAGTTCTGCAGCAATAGCAGCAATGCTCAGGCTGTGCAGTTATGTCTATGATATTTTCTGCTGCTGCTTTGAGCAAAGAATTATGTGAAAGGGGTGATAGGGAATTGAAATAAGAAAACCAATGGCATGTTAGAAACTTCACTGCAGAGTGTGCACTGATAAGTGTGTTCATCAAGTGCTAAAACAATTAACACCATGAATTGGTAATACATTCTGAGATCATTAACCGTGTCCCTTGTTAGGTATTGCTAATCCTTACTGCATGGAGCCACAGAGCCTGAAATAAGTTTTGCTAATAATATTATACGTCCAATTGATTACACTAAGAACACTGATGCTGCAAAAAATTACTGAACCTCAGACACTACCAGTTCTTGGATTGATGGATGCTGGATTTATTCTGAGTGTAAAAGGAAATGATTTATTTTTCCCCATTTTGTAGTTTCTTTTTAATGAACTTATCTAAAGTTGAACTGACTATTCTACTGTTATGTTAAAACAACCTGTAAGTAATTGTATGAAAGTTTTGGTTGTGTAACACTGATTTAGATTAATAAACCAATTTAGACCTTTTTTTTGTTTTTCACAGCCTTGCTGAGACACAGTTTTGCTGGGACTCAGTCAATGCTGCCTGCTTGAGAGCCATTATGAAGCTTAAAGGGTTATTCCATTATAGTAGAGAAGCACATTACATCTGACTCCCATTTTCTCTTCAGAAAATAGCTGCACAAATAGGCCTCCACAATGAGGATCACTGAATAATGATCAGAAGAAAGAACAAGGGACATTTCTTCCAGATTTCAGAAGTGCTGAAGTGAATTCCATTCCTTTCCATTCCCTGACTGAAATCAGCTAATATGGGATTTTAAAGGATCATTTCAATCTTCACAGACAGGAAAACCAAGAGGATAAGATCAGTTGCTGATCTCTCAGTTGATGGAAAAGAAGATTGGGTGAGATGTAAAATAAGCTTCTAGTCCAATTCCTGTGCTTTTCTCTTGGATGGGTTCAGTTTAAGATTTCATTGTTCATCTACATTCACTTCCAGTAACACAAATTTCGTCAACATGACTTTGATAGAGTGTGGGATTTTGAATTGCAAGAAATACAATGTATCAAAATGTGTGATTTGTAAACTATGGGCCAGGATTTTTGCCCTGATATGGGGCAAGAGTGAGGTCAGGTTCCCATTAGCATCTAACCAGGTCAATCCTCCGACTGGTTTCTGCTACTTTACATCACTGGCAGATACTCTCTCTGCCTAATTCAAAACTGCTTTCAGGCTTACTACCCATTTTTATGAGAAATCACAAAAATAAATCCCAAAACCAAAATCAGTACCTCCATGTAATCTACCCACACACGTAATGTAGTATGCTTAGGTTATCCCAGATGGAGATGTCCCAGTTAGAGATTTGAACTAATTATCCCTGATTCCCAAACCTTCCTTTTGTTCTGGGAGACAGTATATATAGTTTAAACTCCTTCTTGAGACAACTGTACACATCAGAAAGTCAGACAGGTAGCTCATTTTTTTTTCAATAGTTTCCACAATAATCTTACAAAGATAAACGTAGGTCACATTTTGATTTGCAATTATTTTAGATCTGTTTACTAATTTGCTGAACCATAGCTAGAATTTACACTCTCCCATGTGCAGGCTTTTGGTGTGGGGGTGTTGGAGGGAGGGGTGTGTGAGAGGGGGTGGGAGGAGGGGGGAGTTTGGAGGGAGTCTGAAATTGAACAAATGAGATTCCCTCTAGATTCCTGCCCCCCTAACCACATAGCAATTTTACACTGGGGCCCGAACGGCCCCAGACATGAAGCCTGCCCTCGTCCCATTTGAGACCCTTAAGTAACAAATTAACTCAATGGCTGTTTCCCACCCAAGCCTCAGTTTTTAGAGGCAGAAGTCTTAGCTGTAGCTATTTAAAGGTCATTCAAGTATGAAATAACTGTGAGGCATTTGGAGCTGGAGCGGACATGTGTAGGGGGAGGATCTTTTACTCCATACATGATGGTCTCGGCTACCACTCTTGGACGTGTGCATCTCTCCTGCAGGTGGAGGAAACAGAGGAAGTGTCACACAACTTAAGTGAGTGTTTTCAAGTTGCCTGAATCCATATGGTTCTAGACTCCAGAATGATGTAAAGGGAGTAAGGACGTAAATTTAAAAGCAGGGCTCAAAGAGTGTTATCTCAGGATTGAGATAATTGATTGAGATAATATTGCCACTTGCCAACAAGCATAAAAATAATAGGATATACAAGATGAATATGTAGTTAGAGAAATGGTGTGAATTCAGATTCCTGGGACATTGAGACCAGTTCTAGGGATGTTGGACTGGTACAAGCATGACAGGACCTGGACCAATGTCCTCAGCGGGTGGTGGTGTTTGCTAGTGGGAGGGTTTATACTGAATTGGCAGAGGGATGGGAAGCTGAGCAGAGATATAGAGGAGAGAGAAGCAAGGAAAGAAAGAAGCAAAAGTGGAAGGCAGAAAAACAAATGGGGCTAGAAGGTAAGATATAGCTAAGGTGAATAATAAAGTTAAAAAGAAAAGTTTAAAGGCTTTTTGCCTATATGCACTAAGTATTTGCAGGATGGTAGATGAATTAGTTGCACATGTGGACATAAATGGTTATGATATAATTGCAATTGTAGAGACATGGCTATAGTGTTATCATGGGTGTTAAATGAAAATCCAGGCATTTTCATTATTTAGGAAGGATAGACAAAAAGGGAAAGGAGGTGGGATAGCATTCTATGTTATGTACTAACTATGTTAGAGCTGTGAGGTTTACAAAATGAAAAATGAAACAGGATTTTACAGTCTCGCTTTATACAAGAATGGAAAATTCCATCTCAGGCTAATGGACATTTCCATTGTCCTCCCCTCACCCACTCTGATTCCGTGGTGGGTGGGGCCACAGAATATTGCCAATGGTTTACTCACCAAGATTTAAATGAACAACAACAAATTTATAGAAGTTGTTGTCTATTCAGAATACAAATTGAAACCACCAAGAGCCTGTGAAAAACCCTAATGACATCACCATCAAATCATGTGACCGGCTCTTAAAGCAATCATGCAACCACTTAAATGTATAATATCCCTCTGTCTTTACTTCTGTGATCAGGATAATAAATAGCTATGACATTACACATCCTATCAATGATATTCTCAATGTTGCAGTATGCATCATTATTCATTACACCTAATCAATAAGAAGTATGATTTGGAACTTCAATACACACTTCTCTTTGAACTAATTCTGCATTATTCTCATGTGCATAGTAGCATAGACACAATCATCAAGCAATTCAGATTCAACTAAGTCTGTTTAAGTCTTCACAACATTAGGAATTAAAGGTGTTAGTACTTCTGGACATGATACTCAGAAATCATTTTGAGATTACAACAACTGGGGTGCACCAAAGTTTTTCATCTTCAGTTTGAACTGAATAAGGAATTGAGCCTATTTTTGCTAAGAAATGACTGGTATCCATTTCTTACTTGTGGCATAATTACGCACAAACGCTTGATTTCTTTTTTGAAATGAGCATTGCTTTACAAATTCCAACTTCTTGTCAATTTTCTTTTTGTAATGTCCTATTTAAGTCAGGGATTGTGGATTATACAAAAGAAATAGATGAGTTTTGCACACATGGGGCTCTATTTTACTGTTTTGATTCTAAGTGCTGAATCTGGGCGCAATTCAGATTTGACTTGGAAACCTGCTCTCCGGCCTGTGGTTGAGGCACACTCAACCTGAAAAACAAATTGTGAGTCTGAATTGTGCTGTGGGCAGGGCTTAGTATGCCTGAAATGCTGCAGCTACAATTGGAGCCTTCAACTATGCATACATAGTGAAAACAAAATTGAAAAACACGCCCCATCACATTGTTCCGGGGCCACAAAAAGCAGATAAAGTGGCCTGGGAGCGATGCCCCACACATATCACGCCACCCTGAAGACATAACTGTTCCCCTTATCCACCCACAACCCAGACAGATCGTGACTTCCTATCCCCCTTTCATCCCAAAGAGCGGCAGCAGACCCGTTTACTCCTGCCCCCCCCCATTCCCCCACCCACCAGAGAATGAACTGACCCTCCTTCCTCACCTCCCCCACCAGAGAACCATCTAGCCTTCTTCCCCTCTCACCAGACAATAGTTAAGTCTCCCGCCCCACACACTCCCATCAAAAAACCATCTGGCCTCCCTACCACCGCCACACCAAAGAATCATTGGGCCTCCCTCCTCCCCTCCCACCATAGATACATCTGGCCCACTTCTTCCTTCTCTCCCTTCCCCTCCCCCACACCCACCCCCCTCCCCCAAAGAGAATGATCTGCACTGATCGTGGCCATTTTTGGGCCTTGGTTAAGTGGGAAACTGAGTGGACATGGGCACCAATCAAGCTATTCGCCTCACGCCTGACTTTACCAGGTTTTCGTGCCCGAAAATGGGTGCAACGCTATGGTAAAATCACTCTCATAGATCCATACTAACAGGGCGGCATGGTGACACAGTGGTTAACATTACTGTCTCACAGAATTAGGAATTTGAGTTCAATTCTGGCTGCAGGTCTGCGTGGAGTTTGCATGTTCTTCCTGTGTCTGCATGAGTTTCCTTCAGGTATTCCAGTTTCCTCTGACACACCAAAGATTTATGGGTTAGGTTGATTGGCCATGCTAAAATTATCCCTTAGTATCAGGGCAATTAGCAGGGTAAATATATATGATTATGGTGATAAGGCTTGGGTGGGATTGTTGTCAGTACATGCTCAATGAGATGAATTACCTCATTCTGCACTGTGATTCTATGATTCAATAACAACTACAGATTTAATGAAGGAGCTGTTGCCTGTTCAGAGTAAAAAATTACACTAAATAAGAGCTTGTGAAAAACCCCAATTACATCACCATCAAATCATGTGATTGGCTCTTAAAGTAATCATGCGACCACTTAAATATATAACAGTTGGTAATGGTGAGCGATAATAATAGCTCAGAAAGTCATGATGTGGAATCTGTATGAGTGGAGATGAAAAACATCAAGGGGCAGAAAATGTTGTTGGGGGCTGTCTCTGGGCTCCCAAACCTTAGTGCAGATATTAGGGAAGGTATGAAACAAGGGATCAGAGGTGCATGCAATAAGGGTATGACTGTAATCTTGGGTGATTTTAATTCATACATAGATTCACAAACCAAACTAGCAGTGGTATAGTGGAAGAGGAGTTCCTGGAGTGTAAACATGATGGTTTTTTGACCAATACGTTGAAGAACCAACCAAAGCACAGGCTATTCCAGACTGGGTACTGTGCAGTGAGAAAGGAATTGATGGTGGATAGGCAATTGTTCATATTTAAATAACATGTTTGTGAACTACAATAATTACTATTTCTATCCGGCACAAAAATAAAAGGGAAAAGGTACTTAATCATGGGTTACAAAAGAAATTAAGGATAACATTGAATCTAAAGAAGAAACATATAAAATTTCCAGAAAAAGCTAGAGGATTGGGAGCATTTTAGAATTCAACAAAAAGAACGCCATGAGTGGCAAATTAGAGTATGAGCATAGAATTGTAGAGAAGTGAATTGGCTTGAAACTGACAATAAAAACTTGTATAAAATATGAAGAGAAAAAGATTAATAAAGACAAATGTAGGCCTTTTACAATCAGAAGCCAGGGAAATGATATGGGGAACAAATTAATGGCAGAAGAATTGAAAACATACTTTGGTTCTGTCTTCACAAAAGAGGGTATGAATGACTTTCCAGAAATATTAGGGAGCCAAAGATTTCATACGAGGATGGAATTGGAGGTAACCAGTATTAGTAAGAAAATGGTGTTAGGGAAATTAATAGGGTTAAAAGCTGACAAATTACCAGGATATTGGTATTAATGGAAGTGCCCCTGGGCTTATTGGGTCCTATTTTACCATTTTGATTCTCAGTGCCTGACGGATTTGAAACTGGGAATGTTTAGGTCTGACTTTTCGGCCCATTCTCAGGTGTCCCCATATGCACTCTGCCTGAAAAAAATAGCAGTGATTCAGAATCATGCTGCAGAAGCCTGTAGACAGGGCTTAACATGCCCAAAACACTGCAGCTCTGATTGGCACCTCCAACTGCATATGCAAAGAAAAAGAAGATAAAATGTCACTCCCCTGCCACATTCCTCTGGCTGGGTAATGCTTCTGCCTGGCCCCACAGACATTGCCCCACCCGCACAACATTACTAACCCCCTTATGCCCCACGCTCCCACCATGCAGACTAATCATAGGCCCCTCACCTCTTTTCTTCCACTGATCTCAGGCACAGTGGTAGCGGACATCTCCTTCCACCTCACTGATCTCAGGCAGAGTGGCAGTGGATATCCTTTCCTCCACCCATTGATTTCAAGCAGAGTAGCAGTGGGCCCTCGTTCCTCCCCACTGATCTCAGGCAGAGTGGCAACAGACCTCCACCCCTCCCCCACTGATGTCAAGCAGAGAGCCATTGGATGCTACGCACCTACCTTCTCACTGATGGAACGCCCAAATCAGACTTTTATGGAGTATGTGTGTTTCGCGCTGATTCCGGATGGGCGAAGGCTTTGGTAAAGAAAGAAGTGCTGGCAAAAGTTGGACGTGCAGCCCATTAAGTCAATTTAAGTGCACACAGATACATTTAAATGGCCATTGCACCTGTATCAGGTGTGGTCCCAATTGTGGCCATTTTCAGGCCTTGATAAAGAGAGAACAGCTGTGGAGGCGGGTGCAGATCACGTTACTCGCCTCACGCCCAACTTTACCAAGTTCTTGCACATGAAAACAAGCTCACTGTGATGGTGAACCAGACCCATTGGATGCATTGATGGTCATTTTCCAAAATTCTCTAGACTCTGGTGCAGTTCCCTACAAGTGGGAGAATGGCAAATGTAAGCCCACTATTTAAAAAGGGGAGACAAAGAAGGGGCAATTTCAGACCAGTTAGCAATGGGAAAGATGTGAGACTCTATTATAAAAAACATGACAGAACATTTGGAAAGCATTACGAGATTGGGCAAAACAGCATTGGTTTATGAAAGGCAAATTATGCTAACAAATCTATGGAATTTTGTGAGGATGTAATTCATAGAATATATAAAGGTGAACACATAAATGTAGTATGTCTGAACTTTCAGAAGGCTTTTAATAAGATCTCTCATAAGAGGTTAATATCAAAATTAAAGCACATGGGATAGGAGATAATGTATTGGCATGGATCGGGAATTCGTTGACTAACAGAAGACAAAGAGTAGAAATAAATAGGTTGTTTTCCAAGTGGCAGACAGTAACTAGTGGAGTACCACAGAGATCAGTGTCTTGGCCCCTGTTGTTCACAATATATATAAATGACCTGGATGAGGAGTCAAATGTAACACTTCTAAGTTTGTTGATGATACAAACTGGACAGAATGCTGAGTTGTGAGTAGGATGCAAGGAGACTTCAAAGAAATTTAGGCAAGATGAGTGAGTGGGCAAACATGTGGCAGATGCAGAACAATGTGGCTACACGTGAAGTTACACGTTTTTGTGAAAAACATAAAGCAATGGTGATGTTTATAAATGGCAAAATATTGGGAAGTTTGGGTGTACAAAGGAATCTGAGTGTCCTTGTGCACCCTGTTAATGGAAGTAGAGAAGCAGAGACAGCAAGCAATTAGGAAGACAAATGGTATGTTGGCCTTCATTTCAAGAGGATTTGAGTTCAGAAGTCAGAAGCCTCACAGCAGGACCTTTGTGAGATCACACCTGGAGTGCTGCATGTCCTTTTGGTTTCTCTATCTAAGGAAGGTTATAATTGCCACGGAGGCAGAGTGGTGGATGTTCACTAGGCTGTTATCAGAATTGGTGGGACTGTCCTGTGAAGAGAGATTTGTTCAACTGGGCCTGTATTGACTAGAATTTAAAAGGATGAAAGGAAATCTGATTGAAATGTATAAAATTCTAACAGGTCTAGACAGACTAGATGCAGGGAGGATGTTTTCCCTAGTTGGGGAACCTAGAACTAGGAGACACTGCCTTTAAGATTAAGATAAGGAAACATTTCTCCACTCAAAAATAGCGAACCGATGGAATTCTGCATTACAGAATTCTGTAAGATTTGGCCATGCTAAATTGCCCCAAAGATGTGTAGATTGAGGGAATAATGGAGTAAATATGTGGAGTTACAGGGATCAGGCCTTGGTAAAATGCTCTGTTGGAGAGTGAATGCAGACTAGATAGGCTGAATGGCCTCCTTTTGCACTGTAGGGATTATATGATTCGATAATCATATGAATGCATTAATCTTGGCCTCTGGAGGCCAAGTCACTGAATGTATTCAAGAAAGAGATAGATAATTGTTTAGAGTTTAATGGCTTCAAAGGGTATGGAGACAAAGCAGGGTTAAGGCATTGAGATAAAATATCAGCCATGATCGTATTGAATGGTGGAGCAGACTCAAAGGACCGAATGGCCTACTTGTGCTCTAGTTTCTATGTTCCTGCCTGCTTTTGTAAAAACTAAACAAAGCTTGTCTGATCATGTCTTTTATGGTCACAGCTTGTAAACAATCACAGTATTGGCAAGTATATCTATTAGAAAAAGACTTATGGTCTAACACAAAGAGGGATCAAGGAGAGGAGCCATTCGACCCCCTCCTCACCTGGTTGTAACATTATATAGTTGTAACACTGAGATACCAAGTCGAGTATCGGTGAGCAGATTATTGCTACTAGACGCCGTTTGTCACTACTGTCAGTGAAACCTTTCATCACTTTACTGCTGATTGAATTAATCTGATGGGCTGGTAATTGGCTGGATTGTATTTGCTCTGCTTTTTCTGGACAGCCTATACCTGGTCAATTTTCTACTGTGTTGGGTAGGTGCCAGTTTTTAGCTGTACTGAAACAGCTTGACTAGTTCTTAGAGCACAAGTTCTCAGTATTAGAGCCAAGTTAGTGTCAGGGCTCATAGTCTTTGCTGTATCCATTGATTCAGCTGTTTCATGATATCACATGGAATTAATCCAATTAACTGAAATCTGGCATCAGTGATGATGGAGACCTCAGGAGGAGATGGAGATGAATCACCCACTCAACACTTCTGGCTGAAGGTGATTGCAAGTCTGTTTATTCTCCTGTTATACCAGTAGTAAAAAAAAAGCTTTATACTAAGCCCTATATTACTATGATTCAATTAAATATATCTTTAAATTAATCAATTTGGAGATGGCACAGTGACCCAGTGATTAGCATTACTGCCTCACAGCACCAGCATTCAAATCTGGCCTTGGGAGTGTGTCTGTGTGAAATTGCACGTTCGTCCCAAGACTACGTGGGTTTCTCCGGGTGTTCTGATTTCCTCCCACAGTCCAAAGATAAGCAAGTAAGATTTGGCCATGCTAAATTACCCCAAAGATGAGTAGATTGAGGGAATAATGGAGTAAATATGTGGAGTTACAAGGATCAGGCCTTGGTAAAATGCTCTGTTGGAGAGTAAATGCAGACTAGATAGGCCGAATGGCCTCCTTTTGCACTGTAGGGATTCTATGATTCGATAATCATATGAATGCATTAATCTACACAGCAAAAGTGGATATACGTCATCCCTGTAATATCTAGAATGACATTTTCCTTTCTTACTATACTCTAAAAGAAAATGAAAACATATTTAACACCTGAATCAAAGGAAACAGATGCCTTCCTTCAAGGTTGTCACAGTTTGAATGCCTCTTCCTTTGGTTGTTATTTTCAATTGGAGAAAAAATAGTTGCTCCACAACCTGGGGACACAGATTTTAAGCTTGAACTTTACTTTTAACTATGTTATTTAGAAGGTGTTGAATATGCAGAACACATTGCCTCCAGTTGAAATGGTCAAAGTAGGGAAGTTTATAAAGAGAATTTGAAAGCTGTCTCAACTCCAATGCAGAGTTTTTTTCCTGAAATTTTCAATAGACTTTATTTGCACTTTACGCAAATGAACAGCATTAGATCTCAATCAAGAATATTGTATGTGGGCGGCATAGTGGCACAGTGGTTAGTACTGCTGCCTCATAGCACATGGACTGGGGTTTGACTCATGGCTTAGGTCACTACGTGTGGAGTGTGCATATTCTCCTCAAGTCTACATGAGTTTCCCTGGGTGTTCCAGTTTTCTTCCACAGTCTGAAAGACTTGACCTATGGTGCACTTCCAGCATTTTATTGTCACTTTCCATGTTTGAGGGAATAGCTGAATGTGGAATAGTGCTTTTAGCTTCAGCCAAGTTGCCAGGCCTTCAATGCTTCTATGGATTTGCAATTCAATTTAAAATGCTTCACTTTCAGTCACTTTGGATATGAAAACATTTCAGCTCTCAACTCTAATTTAGAATGGACCAGATTTTGCTCTGTGTGGTGAGCTAGGCTTACATTAACACTGCAATGAAGTTACTGTGAAACTCCTCTAGCTGCCATACCCCAGCTCCTGTTCAAGTACACTAAACGAGAATTTAGCATGGCTAATGCGCATAACCAGCAAGCCTTTTGGACAATGGGACAAAACTGGATATTGTCCAGGTCTTGTTGCATTTGAACATAGAGTGCTTCAGTATCTGAATGATGCTGAAAATTGTGCAATCATTGATAAACAGCCCCACTTCTGGCCTTGTGATCGAGGGAAGATCATTGATGAAGCAGCAGAAGATTGTTGGGCCTAGGACACCACCCTGAGTCCTAGGACTGAGATGATTAACTCTCTACAATTACAACCATTTTCCTATGTACCAGATACAACTCCAATCAGTGGAAAATTTGCCCTCTGAAACCCATTGATTCCAGTTTCACTAAGACTCCTTAATGCCACACTCAATTCAATGCAGTCTTAATGTCAAGGGATGTCATTACATATTACATTCCATTAAAGAACACAAATGATCTCACGTGTGAATGTTTCTTCAGTAAAAATAACAGAATGAATATATTGCCCAATATCTTGCATAAAGGTTTATCTAATCAGCCAGATGACTTGTAAGATATTTTACAATATGTGGGGTTAGATTTTGCTGTACAGAAATGGCGAAATAGCCTATGCTCACCATTATTTATGTGCAAATTGAAAGCAACTTCTGGTGTCCACCTATGTACAGCTATATTGACAAAGTTGAGGATCGGTTGAGGGAAATAAGGATTACGAGGAAAGAGGTGTTGGGGCTGTTAGGCAGCTTAAAGACATATAAAGCTCCGGGGCCTGATGGCATTTACCCCAGGCTGCTAAGGGAGTTGAGGGAAGACTTGGCTGGGCCTCTGACGCAAATCTTTGTCTCTTCCTTGGACACAGGTGAGGTCCCAGAGGACTGGAGGATAGCAAACGTAGTACCGTTGTTTAAAAAAGGTCAGAGGGATCACCCAGGGAACTATAGGCCGGTGAGCTTGACTTCAGTTATAGGTAAGATAATGGAGAGGATCCTTAGGGACAGGATGTATGAGCATCTGGAGCGCTGCGATCTGATCAGGGATACGCAGCATGGCTTCGTCAAGGGGAAGTCTTGTCTTACAAATCTAGTGGAATTTTTTGAAGAAGTGACAAAAACAGTTGATGAAGGACAGGCTGTTGATGTCGTCTACATGGATTTCAGTAAGGCGTTTGACAAGGTTCCTCATGGTAGACTGATAGAGAAGGTGAAGGCGCATGGGATACAGGGTCGGGTATGTAGATGGGTCGAGAACTGGCTCGGGAGGAGGAGACAGAGGGTAGTAGTGGAAGGCTCTTTTTCCGGCTGGAAGCCTGTCACTAGTGGAGTGCCACAAGGCTCAGTACTAGGTCCTCTTCTATTTGTGGTCTACATAAACGACTTGGAAGTTGGGGTAGGTGGTGAGATCAGCAAATTTGCTGATGACACCAAGATGCTTGGATTGGCGGGTACAGAGGAGCAGTGTCAGGCAATACAACAGGACATAGACAGGTTGGTAGACTGGGCAGATAGATGGCAAATGGAATTTAATCCGGATAAATGCGAGGTGATGCATTTTGGCCGGAAAAATGTAGAAGAGAGTTATAGGATAAAAGGTAAAACTATACGGAGCATAGAGACGCAGAGAGACTTGGGGGTGCAGGTTCACAAGTCTCTGAAGGTGTCCTCACAGGTGGAGAAGGTGATAAAGAAGGCGTATAGTATGTTAGCTTTCATAGAAAAGGGTATAGAATACAAGAGTAGGAGTTTGATGTTGCAGTTGTATAGAACGTTGGTTAGGCCTCACTTGGAATACTGCGTCCAGTTCTGGTCGCCGTACTATCGGAAGGATGTGGAGTCCTTGGAGAGAGTGCAGAGGAGGTTTACCAGGATGCTGCCTGGTATGGAAGGACTGTCTTATGAGGAACGATTAAGTAGACTGGGGTTGTTTTCCCTTGAATGACGTCGGCTTAGAGGCGATTTCATAGAGGTGTATAAGATTATAAGGGGTATAGATAGAGTAAATGGAGGTAAACTTTTTCCACCTTCAGAAATGGATAGGACGAGGGGTCATGGCCTTAGGGTGAGGGGGGCTATGTATAAGACGAATATTAGAGGGCAGTTTTTCACACAAAGGGTAGTGGGGGTGTGGAATGCACTGCCGAGTAAGGTGGTGGGAGCAGGCACGCTGGGGCTGTTTAAGGGTCTCTTGGACAGCCACATGAGCGGTATGCAGATAGAGGGATATATTAGGACTGTTTAACTACGGCTTTTTTCCACAGGTAATTCGGTCCATACTTGACCAACATTGAGCATGCATTCGGCAGGTGGTGCGAGTACAGCTCTTGGATGTTGATTCATGGGTTGCCTGGTACCTCATGTCATAAATGAGTGCTTTATGTGGACCATCTGAAGGGCACCATGACAGCTCAGACTATCGATGTGGCTGTGCAGACACTTGGAATTGGGCCGGTGTCTGCGGGAGTTTGCGCGTTCTCCCCGTGGTTGCGTGGGTTTTCTCCGGGCACTCCGGTTTCCTCCCACAACCCAAAAATTCGCTCTTAGGCTGATTGGGAAACAAATTGTCCCTATAGTGAGAGTCTTCCATATTAGGAATAACCTAAATCTATAATAGGATAATGGAATTGCTACTATATAGTTAAGACGGCGGCGCAGGCTTGTTGGGTCGAAGGGCCTGTTTCCCGTGCTGTGTTGCTCTATATGCAGGAATCTAATTACTATCTAAGATCCATACTCCTCCAAAAGCTTTTTAAAATAGAATTCACCATTTACGTACATTTAACATACATTTAACTCATAAAGACTAAATTTTCAAAAAACATTTAGAGCTTGTTCTCTTCAGTTTAAGAAGCTTTTGACCTTCTCTGACACTGAAAATGAATGTTGGCAAGTATAGAGCCTCATTTCTACAGCTTTGGATCACTGCTGGAGAATTAAAAAAAAATCTTTCTGTCTCTCTTAATCCATTTTCTCTTCTCTCTTTCTTTAAATTGTTTTCTGTACTTGATCTGCATGCAGTTTTTAATACTGACACTCAATAGCAACAGTGTATACTATCTACAAGACGCCCTGCAGTAATTCACCAAAGATCCTTAGACAGCACTTTCCAAACCCATAACCAGTTGCATTTAGAAGGACAAGAGCAGCAGGTGAATGGGAACACCACCACTTGCTAGTTCCTCTCCAAGCCACTTACCATCCTGACTTGGAAACATATCACCATTCCTTAATAGTCGCTGAGTCAAAATCCTGGAACTCCCTCTGTCACAGCATTGTGGGTTAACCCACAGAACATAGACTACAGCAATTCAAGAAAGCAGCTCACCACCACTTTTTCAAGGGCAACTAGGGATGGGTAATAAATGCTGATGTAGAGATGCTGGCATTGGACTGGGGTAAACACAGTAAGAAGTCTGACAACACCAGGTTTAAGTCCAACCGATTTATAATGAGTTTACTATCAAATAAATTGGCTCGACTTAAACATGGTGTTGTCAGACTTCTTACTGTAATAAATACTGGCCAGCCAGTGACGTTCATGTCCCATGAACGAATAAAAAAAAAAATTATATGTACATAAAGATTGCCTTTTTCATTCAATCTGCGTTACGTTGGTATAACTCCTTGATCCTATCCTTTCACCAGTATCAACACAATATCTGAGACTGGCAACAAAACACATAAAAATATCAGAACAATTTACATAAAAGAACTTTAGAAAGTCCTTCTTCTATCCCAAAAATAAATGAAACAAGTACCAAGAGACTATAGTGACAACAGGACACACTTCTCAATGTTTACGTTTCTTGTACATGAAGTCATTTTGCCAATCTCAGGAGCTCATCAAGTACTTTTGTGAATGCTTGCAATGTTTCATCACACATTGCACAATGTGGTAACTTGATAACTCTGAAAAGAAACATTTCCTAACATCAAATTTAATTCTAATCTTACATAACTTCCCTTTGTGTCCTTTAGTCCTTTCTAATCTATGTAGCATGAATAGTTTAGATGCCAGGACAGAGTCTAATTGTTTCATTATGTGAAAGATCTTCACCAAATCTGCTCAAGGTCTATATTTTCCTAGAGTTACGAGCCCGAGCTCTCTAAGATTGCAATAACAAAGTTAAACTGTGCTGGCAGCCTAGGCTCAGTTGGTATCACTCTTGTCTTTGAATCTCAACTTTTTTGGTTCAACTTCCACTTTAGGGTTTGAACACAAGACTCCAGGCTAACACTACAGGAGAGTACTGAGGGAATCAGAGTCTCCATCTGATTGCTTAAATGGATGTCAAAGATTCCATGCTACTATTTCATTATCCCCGGCACCTTGGCCAATATTTATCTCTGAAGTAGCACCACAAGAAATGATTATTTGGTCATTCTCAACTTGCTGTTTGGTCAATTGGTTGCTGCACTTCTTACATTATAGCAGTGACTACATATCAAAAGGTATTTTATTGTGCTTAAAGCAACTCATCGAAATGCTTTGACATCACTTTCCGAACTTACAATCTCTACCTTCCAAAAGGATAAGAGTAGCAGAATACTTGGGAAGACCATCACCTCAAAGTCACTTACCAGGCTGCCTTGGAATTATGTTGCTGGTCCTTCAGTGTTGCTGGGTCAAAATCTTGGAATTCCGTCCTGAATAGCACTGAGTGTATTTAAACCATGGACTGCAGTGGTTAAAGAAAATACATATCATTTCTCAAGGGCATTGAGGGATGGTTAATAAGAAATGCTGACTTCGCCAGATACACTCACATCACATGAACAAATTCAAAAAAGGCACTTTCAAATGTTTTGTAGCTATGAAAAATGCTATGTAAATGCAGATCTTTCCTTTTTTCCTTAACCAAATGTCAATCCTTGGTCTTTTAGCGAATTATTTCTAAACACCCAGGATGTCACAATATTCAGGTGACATACACAAGAACAGAACAGTATGTGTTGTTTTATTTTTAATTGGCCTGGCAATACATCCTAACACCCAATTTATTTTTACAGTAGAATCATGGTTCTGATTATGAGCCTTCAACATTCAGGTAACATGCAGATTCTTTCCTGCTCCTCAACTTTGAGCAAGCAACTCTACCTGAATTTCACATCCTTGAGGTTAACTTCAGCAAAGTGAATAATACTACATTTATTTATACAAGCCAGCATCTTTTGGCATATGGGCCCATACTCTCATTGCACTTACTCTGCTCACAATCTAATTTTCTGATTTGGGACACTTACACACATCCATTTCTCTGTAACACGGTGGCACAGTGGTTAGCCCTGCTGCCTCATAGTGCCAGAAACCTGGGTTCGATTCCCGGCTTGAGTCACTGTGTGGAGTCTGCATGTTCTCAGTGTCTGCATGGGTTTCCTCCGGATACTCCGGTTTCTTCCCACAGCCTGAAAGACATGCTGGTTAGGTGCATTGACCTGAACAGGTGCCAGAATATGGCGACCCGGGGAATTTCACAGTAACTTCATTGCAATGTTAATATAAGCCTTAGTTGTGATTAATAACTGAATTTCACTTTTAAAACATTTAGAAAATTCTGCAATATATTTTCCTGTTGCCTTCATCCCAAAACCTTGATGAAGATACTGAAGAATAGCAGCACTAACTGCTACTGATATCTGTGAATTTCCACTCACCCTCAACACTAACACTAAAAGCTTTCTTCTCTCCATGAGAATGAAACCATTTCCTGCTAGCTACCAATTCCACAGGTATCATCATCAGTTATATAATCCTTTTCTGTTGCACTTTGTCAAAGATTGTGTTTTGAAAATCAAGACGCAGAATATAAACCCATCAATCTAGTCACTTTGGGCCCAATTTTACCATTGGGTTGCACTCATTTTCAGCATGAAAACTTGGTAAAGTCAGGAATAAAATGAATAGCACAATCTATGCCTGCCTCCACGCAGATTCCCATTTTACCAAGGCCCAAAAATAGCCAAGATCGGAACTGCACTTGACACAGGCGCGATGTCAATGTAAATGTATTTGTATGCATTTAAATTGACTTCATGAACTGGATGCCCAGTCTTACTGGCATTGCCCCTTTAACATCATGTTCACCCATCCAGGTTTGGCACAAAAAAGATATGCTTGGCCAAGCTTCTGAAGAGATAAGTTCAGAGCTACCAGTGGCCCTGTACCTCAGGTGGTTGTGGGGAGGCGGGGAACAAAGGCCAGATCATTCTCTGGTGGTGGGGGTAAAGAAGGCTACATTATGGGCAGTATGGTAACACAGTGGTTAATACTGCTGCTTCATAACTCCAGGGACCTGGGTTCAATTCCCAGCTCGGGTCACTGTCTGTGTGGAGTTTGCACATTCTCCTTGTGTCTGCGTGGGTTTCCTATGGGTGCTCCGGTTTCCTCCCACAGTCCAAAGATGCGCACGTTAGGTTGATTGGCCATGTTAAAAATTGCCCTTAGTGTCCTGAGATATATAGGTCAGAAGGATTAGTGGGTAAAATATGTTGGAATATGGGGGTAGGCCTTGTGTGGGATTGTGCTCAGTGCAGACTCAATGGGCCAAATGGCCTCTTTCTGTACAATAGGGATTCTATTCTATGATTCTACGTCATTCTCTCGTGAAGGAGGGGAGGAGGAGGAAGAAAGAGACCAGATCATTCTCTGGGAAGGAGAGGAGTGGAGAAGGGAGGCCAGATTGTTCTCTGGTTGAGGGAGAGGAGAAAAGCCTGATGTACCTCTGGTGGGGGGGTGTGAAGGAGGAGGTAGGCCAGGTAATTCTCTGATGTGGAGAGGGGGATGGAAGAGGGAGACCAGATCATTCTCTGGTGGCGTTAGGGGAGGGGTTATGGTGGTGGGGGCGGAAGGCCTGATCGTTCTTTTGTGGGGGAGGTTAAAGAGGAGGGCCAGATGTACCTCTTGTGGGGAGGGGTGCAGGGGAGAGCAGGAGCAGGATATCCACTACCACTCTGCAGGCGATTGGTGCGGGGAAGGAGGGGCCTGCTGCCATTCTGCAGGCGATCTGTGGGAGGAAGTGGGGCAGGGAGATCATGATCAGTCTGGGGGGGGGGGGGGGGGGGGGGGAGGGGCAGGGGGGGTGGTAGGGTGAGGTGGATGAGAGCGGCCTTAAAATATTTTAAAATGCTCCCCTGTCACATCACTCCCTAGCCAATTTATCTGCTTTTTGCAGCCTGGGAGTGATGTGACAGGGGAGCATTTTTAATTACTTTTTTTACCACGTGTGCATATATATGAAAGCTCTAACCGAAGCAACAACATTTTGTGCACAATAAGCGCCATCCACAGTGCAATTCACGCTTGCGACTATTTTATCAGGGTAAGTGCTCTGGAGACCACTCATTATTCTGCTCCGTATAATGTAAATGCATGTTTAAATACATCCATTAACTCAATTTAGCAAGAATGTAAAATCTTAGTGAGGCCAACCAAAGAATAGGTTTCCAAGTCAGATCTGAATTGTGCCTAGATTCAGCACCGAGAATCAAAATGGTAAAATCATCCCCTTTGTCTCAACATTCAAACAATAGGTATTGACAAGGCTTTCTTTTGATCTAGCTTTGAAGGGTCATTGAGATTCAAAGCATTGGCTCTATTCTTTCTCAGTAAGAGTCTGACAACACCAATTTTAAATCCAACCGATTTATTTGATAGTAAATCTGCTGGCTTTCGGCCTTTGTAGCCTTCGTCAGGCGAATGAGATATTCTGGTCTCCAAAAGCACACATATCAGCACAGACAGTTTACAGATTACTGATTAGAATGCGAATCCTTACACCTAACCTGCTATTCAAGTCTTAAAGTGGCTAACAATGTGGGTGGGAGGAATATTGAGCACAGGTTAGAGGGATGTGTATTGTCTCCAGACAGCACAGTAAGTGAGGTTTTTTTGCTAACCCAGGCAAGTCATGGGGGTTACAGATAGTGTGACATGAAGCCAAGATCCCTGTTAAGACCGTCCTCATGTGTGCGGAACTTGGCTATCAAGGATTCGCATTCTAATCAGCAATCTGTAAACTGTCTGTGCTGATATGTGTGCTTTTGGAGACCAGAACATCTCATTCGCCTGACGAAGGCTACAAAGGCCGAAAGCCAGCAGATTTACTATCAAATAAATCGGTTGGATTTAAAATTGGTGTTGCCAGACTCTTACTGAGTTTACCCCAGTCCAACGCTGGCATCTCTACATCTATTCTTTCTCCACAGATGATGTCGGACCTGCTGAGATTTTCCAGCATTTTCTGTTTTTGTTTCAGATTTCAGTATCTGTAGTAATTTGCCTTTGAAACAGACTTACAACCAGTCTGGCAAACTCAGAGCTATTGAGAGCAGGTAAATTAAATAGGTAAACAAAGACTTTTTTGCAAATCATTTGTTTAAGAACTCCAAGTTGAATCCAATAGAACAATTTGTGTCGAAACCCCTTATTCTAGCTAGGACATTTTAACATTTTTAATTGTAGTGTTTATTTTATAATATATTATTGGAAAATCAGCATCATCTTCAGTATTGAAAACTGATGCAATGGAACCATTTAAAAGTTTTTCCATGTATTAGGATTCTATCTGAATCTAGCCTGACGAATCCCCCAATGGCTCTCTGCTATCTTTAATTGTCCTCTTACTCCTAGTGTTCTGAAGGGATGAGATCAAATTTAACAAAAAAGGCCTTCATCTAAACCTATCTAATCTAATCCATCTGTAATAAAAAGGTGTTTAGCTATTTGATGGTAAGTTCCTATGAGGAGTTAAATTCATGCAGTCTTATTAATATAGATCATGACTAACTCTGGAAATGTGCCTCTGTGATAGTATCAAGGGGATAGTGGGAACATTATACTAAGCTGTTAATTTTTCTGTTATACACAAAGCAGACTCTAGTGCTGGATTTAGTTGTTAAGAAATACATTATTATGTCACATGGATCTTTGAATTGCAGTATTGTAGCTATCATGATAACACATGTCCACCACTTGTCACTGAAATGTGTTTTTTGCTGTGTCGAAAGAAAGCAGTCACCACAATGCTGCTGTCTACTTTGTAATTAACAATGTCAAATGGCTGTAATTTGTGATATATGGTGGGATATGTAATCAGGTATAATCATACTCTGCTTATCTCCTGTCATAATTGTGCACCAATTTATAATGATAGATGCTTAGAAAAGAGTCATCGCAAAGCTGCATCAATCACATCTTAAAAGTTCCAGTAAGCTTGCACGTCATTTTAAGACCACTCATTATCCTGCTCTGTATAATGTAAATGCATGTTTAAATATATCCATTAACTCAATTTGGCAAGAATGTAAAATCTTAGTTAGGCCAACCAAAGAACACATGTTTTATTTGGCACATACTTGGGAATAGAAGCTGTACCAAAATGATTGCTGATTCAGAATGGATTAAAGTTCTGTGACAAAACCAAGGTGCATCCTTGATACAACAGGAGCATTCAGAGAACATATTAGACCACATTAAAAACAATGACATGCTTTGGAAATGCTTGAGGGATCTAATGCACCCAGCTGTCCAGGCTGAGTGTCCATAATGCTTAGTGGGCTGTAACAGCAGGTTCCATGCATCGATTTTAAACAAGATGTAATTGCCTGCTGTTTTCTCATCAAGATGTGGGTCATCTGCCAGAATGAGAGAGAATTGCCAATTTAAATTGTCCTCACTGTGGAAGAAATAGCCAGAAGTTTTTCACTGGCTATTTCCCGTATGTATGAGGTAGGCAACCAATAATATGTAGAATTATATAGAAATCACAACTCTGAAACAGACCATTTGGCCCAATAGAACTATGTCACATTTTATACTTCACACAGGCCACTTTCCATCATTCTTTACCTGACCTTATCACAATATCTTTATATTCCATTTTCTCTCATGTTGACCACGATTCTCCCATCGTGACCTGCAACTCTTCTGGCGGATTGAGGTGGGAGGTGCAAATTGCTGGCCTTAAACCGGGATTTGTGCATGCACTGGGAATGCATGTCCGTCTCCCAGAACCGGAGATCATTCGCCCATCAGGCCACACAGGAAATCAGCAGAAGGCAGTTAAGTGATTTAAATTTTTAAAAAATGTATTTTAAGTATGTTTATCAGTTCATTATCAGGGACTTTCAGGTCCCAATTGAATCTCACGCCCTGTCGGGAGTATTTCATTCTGGTGGGCTTCAGACTAGCTGCCCACGTTCAGGGAACTAATGGGAGACCTTGCTGGAATGAAGGAGAGGGGCACACTCGGGGCCCCAACAGGCAGTCAGGAGGCAGGGGGTGGTGCCCCCTTGAACATGGGCACTCTGGCAGTGCCAGTCTGTGTCCCCAAAGCATAATGTCCCCATGCCTGGGGTCACCTTGGCACTGTCCAATAGGCATCAGGCAGTGCCAAGAGGGCAGGGCCTGTTGTATGTGAGGCCTAGGGGTGATCGGTGAGGTGGGGAGTCTCACTGCCACTTTGCAAACAAGGATCAGTCTGGGATGCAGGGCAGTGATGGAGGGGGTGTGTGGTCTGCAGGGCAGGGCCTATCTCTGAGGAGGTCTGACCCTAGTGGGGGGTGGGGGTGGGTCAGTGGGGGGAGACAGGATCTGCAGGGGTAGGGGGGGTGGGGGGTCACCATTGCTGGGGTATGGGGGAAGGTTTGGATTGTACATGGAGCACTTCAGGATTGGGAATGTGGTCAAGGCTGGCCCAGGAATCATTGTGAGGGGCATAATTGTGTCATTGGGATGGGGGGATGCTGGACAGGCAGCACTGCGGAGGTTCCCAGGCTTGCCAGCAATCAAGCTGGCCAAACAAACAGGGAGACTAACAGATCAAGACCACTGCGCATGTGCAGAGTTCCAGAGCTGTCAGACGCCAGCATGATAGGCTCTGTCCCCTGGGTTTTAAATGAGATTCATGACTGGCACCTCTGCAGTGCACAGAATGCAGTGATCCAGGTGAGAAGCTGAATTGACAAAACAGTCAAAATTTAGAACAATTTTCTTGTCAATCCAATGCTTCTGGGAGAATTGCGGCCATTATTATTTACCTTCCTCTTAAATGATAAATTCTAGTTGCATCAAATACTCCATGTGATACTGAGCTCCATATTTTCAACATCCTCTGGGTAAAAGAGTTTTCCCTGACTCCACATGAGATTGATTCCCCTAAAAGTGGAAACATTTTCTCAATCAGCCACATTATAGACTGAGGGTAGACTCCCTGCATCATAGCATACATTTGGAGGGTGAGGGTGTTGGCCCTTCAATTAGTATGAGGTGAGATGTCCTTCCATCTCTTAGAGCTGTCAGCCAGAAGCATTGTGCCACACTAGGAGTGATTACCATTGCAGGTATTTCAGGAGAGCTGGAAGGAAGGGGAACTATCAATGGCCCCAAACCCAAGTGAATTCAGATTCTCACAGGGTTATATTAGCAGGCCAGAGCAAAGAGGGAAAATGGGAGCTTACTGAGCAAGGCAGAAGGGCAGGGTAGATGCAGGGAGGCAGTGCTATGATTGGGACAAGGTGCCTGGGAAGAAGGCATCACCTCTTTCACTGACCAGCAAATAGCATGTTTAAACCTGCCAGGCTGCCCATTGGGCCATGATTTTTCCCACCACTTCTTAAAATGGAGTAGCAACATTTCTATTTTCTAATGATATAGTTGGGTTTCAGAATCTGGGTCTTGGGGGTGATTTTACCACTGTGGTAAAACACCCCCTCAGTGCCAGGGGGTGAGGCCAGTGGGACTGGGCCCATGGAGAGGACTAATGGGGAAGGGAGCCCACAGCCACTCTGCAGGGATCAGCTGGGGAGGGAGTGGGGGTGGGGGGGGGAGCGGGGACGTCCTAATCTGATATGCTCAAAATTTTGCAGGCAGTGTGCATATGGGGGAGGGCCGGGAACTAAAAATAAACCTAAAAGTTGGATCTGAAACTCCCCCAGTTTCAAGTCCATCCAGCACTTAGAATAAAAATGGTAACATCACCCCTTTAGTGATGTAATGCCAGTCAACATCTGATTTCTGTTGTTCCTATCTTGATTATCCATCTGTATTTGGTTACCAGTGGGAATTCCCAGTTTCTAATTTAGTGAAGCAGGAGGATTATAGGACACTGAAGCAGCATTAAACAAGACTGAGACTAACCCATTATAATTGCCTTCTCACAATGGGCAAAATCTTACGCACTTTGATTTTGGCAGAATAGCAGGACTATTTCTGGACTGGTAATCCAACCCTGGCTGTAGCAACTTTTCTAATTTTCCAAAGGCCAATTAACCTAGGGAAGCATGAAGGACAAACAGTCAGAAGTCTGACTGAGGGCATATTAAAGGGACATTGACAGCACACACAAAAATAGAAGCTTCCATATTCTCACTCATCTCAAACCTACAGTCTCCTCCAGATTTCCAACATCCTAGCTACTCAGCGTTTCTCCAGCTCTGGTCCTTTTATGCGTACTCCTCCACTTCCTTTGTCCTATTATTGGTGGCCACCCCTTCAGTTGTCTGGGTCTGTAATGCTGGCATTCCATCCACAAACTTTTTCTTCTTTTCCTGCCTTTTTGAGATGTTTCTTAAAATCTAAGCCTTAGGCCAAGCTTTTGGCGAGCCATTCTAATCTTTTATTCCTTGGCTTAGAGTATTTTTCTATGAGTTGTTTGCGATTGCTGGCAATGAGCTGCTTTTGGATTGCATGTTCTATTACAAAAACACCTGATTTTTAGGGTCTTGATGCAAAATCAAACCCTAAGTCTTTCAATTTGACAGATGGTATTAAACAAGATGTTGAATAGCTGAAGCACATTTTCCTCCAAATCATTTCATTGTGTTATACTTGGCCAGATAAGATACCATCACAAAAAGCTGTAATGCATCAAATACTACGTGTAATATAGAAAAGTAGCTTAGGTTTTAATCAAGTAACATGAAACCAAATATGTTCAGTTACAATTTCAATGTTGAGACTAAATAATCCATGTGTGGTACAAACTTCAAACAGCTTGTTGGAACAAATAGTAATATCCTGGTTTTGTGTTACTTGCATAGAATTGGAGTGATTAGGAAATATAGGATGACAACTTTTTAAATATAAAATGCTGTTTCTGTTCATAGTGATATGAATACATCTTGGGGCAGTGCGATAGCAAGATTTATGAGGAATGCTCATTGGATTATACAGGGTATATGGCACAGAGACAGACCATTCAGCTCAACTGTCCATTCTGGCATTTATACTCTATGCAAGTCTCCTCTCAATTTCCCTCATCAAAATCTATATCCTAACCCTCTATTCCTTTCTCCATCATTCAGTTGTCCAGCATCCTCTTGAAGATACTTATCTATTCGCTTCAACTACTCCTTCCAGTAATGAGTTCCACATTGTCATTATTCTGTGTTTCTCCTGAATTCCCTCTGGATTTCTTAGTGACTAACTTATATTAATGGTCTCTTATTATGCTCAGGCAGGTCTGGTTGCCATAATATTTAATGGATAAAGGACACAAGGGCAGTGGAGAGAAGATTTAATCTCAGACAGAATTATCAACCTGAGACTCCCTCAAACACATGCCAATGGGGAGGTGGCGGGGTCAATATGACTGGAAGAGATTCCTGGTCAGCCATGTGATGGGAAGAAAGTTTGAGTTTGTACCATCACTATTCATGGCAACATAGTAAAGATACATATTGCCACAGCAGCTTGGACTCTGAGTGTCCTGTAAGACACCGCCAGTTATACTCTTTCCTGTAAGTGGAAATAATGGGCGGGATTTCCCGGCCACACATGCCCCAACTCTGAAAATTCCATCTGACCTCAGTGAACCTTTAAATGGTCCGAATTTTCCGTTTCAGACATGAAAATTCCCGTGGCAGGTAAGGCAGCAGAACTTCAGCCACTCTCTCCATATCCACTCGATCATAATCTTTCATAATTTTGAAGATCTCTGTCAGGTTACCTTCAGCCTGTTTTTTCCCAAGAGCAAAAGACCCATCTTTCCTCTTATGTATATTCTCACATTTCTAGTAGTACCTTTTTAAATCTTCTCTACACTTATCTGGTGTCCTTTATCTTTAAGTAATAAGGCAACCAGATCTGTTTGTGGTAATCCAAGGTTTGATCCAATTTGAGCATAACTTCCCTAATTTTCAGTTTTATACCTCCAGAAATAGAGCCTAGTACTTGGTTTCTGCTTTTTAAAAACATATGCTTCAGCCGTTGGTGTATTTATTTCTCTGTTCCACTTGGACTTGCACATTCCAATCAATAAGTAACTTCATTATTCTTCTAACAAAAACATATTGCCTTATATTTACCTGACTTGAACTGTGGGTGGAATTCTCCCAAAATCAGCTGTAGTATCAAATTTGCGGGAAAACTGGAGTAATTCATGCTGCTTTTTTCCGTGGGAGTTCACACTAGAATCTCCCGCGCCCTGTGCACTGCAGGAGCCACCAACATGAAGATCAGTAAATTTCAGGGTGTGGGGCCTGTTCTCATTAGAGAGGCTAAAATCAGCAGGCCTCTGTGCATGTACAGTGTCCCTGAACTGTCCCCCCGTTGGTTGGCCAGCTCAATTGCTGGTCAGCCCAGGGCCCAGTAAGAAGTCTCTCAAAAGCCTGATGAAATTATTGTTGTAAAATCTCAGCTGTTTCACTACTGTGCTTTCAGGAAGGAAATCTGCCATCCTTACCTGATTTGGCCTAATATGACTCCAAACCCACAGCAACGGGTTTAAGTCTTAAAATGCCACCCGGTTCATGGGCAGTTAGGGATGGGCAATAAATGCTGGCCCAACCACTGACGCCCACATCTCATGAATAAATAAAAATTTAAAAAACTCCCATGCTGCTTTCTATCTTGAAGCCAGCTAGCAATCCATTCTGATACTTGGCCCCTTAATCTGCGTACTCTGACTTTATTGATTTGTCTAGTATGGACACATTATTGGAAGTGTTTTGAAAAGCAAGATAAATTACATTTACTGTATTGCCATCAACTACTCTCTCAGTTACTTTCTCAAAAAATTCAACAGAGTTGCCCAAACAAGATTTTCCTGTTTTGAAATTTCTGCTGACTAATCATCATTAAACATTAAAATGATTTTCTAGGCATTCTTCAATTCTCTCCTTTAATTTTTCCAATAAAGACGTTAAACTGACTGATCTATAATTCCCAGGCATGTTCTGTCCCCCCTTCCTAAATTGTATTGGCTAGCTGCCAGTCCTAATGAAGAGATAAATAATGCCTCCGCTATTTCTTTCCTGGATTCTTCTATAGTTGTTTCACAATTCTCGTTATAGAAGAGTATATAGAAAAACAGGGAGAGGCAAAGAATTTGACATAGTTCCCCAGACATCTCTATACTTGCTGCTGCAGAAAAGGATACAGTCCAGCAGAGATTCAGTGTTTCCCAACTCCTGGAGACCGAATTAAAAATCACACAACCCAGGGCATGCAATATTCACTCATGTTGACAGATATCCTCAGCCAATGAAGTGTACAATGTTCATTGAAGCTCTTATAATCCTTGAAGTTCTAATTGATGTATTCAACCTCCCACAGCCTCATCAAACAACTCACAGGAAATGGTGTAAGAGGAAGATCAAGGCTCCTCAGGTGAAGGCCATTTACTCTGAGACAAGTGGACTCATGCAGAGCACATACCAATTCAGGTAGACGCACTTTGATCAGACCAAAACAATTGGTTTTGACTTGGTGCCTCAAGCATCGCGAGTGAGAAAAAGCCGCAGAAACAGCAATGTAGAGCCCCCATCAGAGTCTAAAGGACATCCTATGCTCTGAGTACCTGCTTGTAAATGCTGAGCTTCAGGGGTAGCAGTAATAATGTGCCAAGTGCTGAGAGGCCTTTCAGCCACAATGTTCAAGTTTACAGAGAGACCCGGAGGAGCTCGCTTCAACCATGAGTACCACAGTGCCTCAGGCCTTTGCGATGATGTCTTCATTCATGTAAGGAGAGCCTCCTGCATGGAACAAAAGCAGTAATCACATGTTTGCCTGCTGGTCTCCATCAATGGCTTATGTAGTCTGAATGTCACATTAAATAAAACAGTTCAAAACCTTACACTGAGTCTTCAATGGTTCACTGATCTGCAGCAAAGTGTTCTCCCGTTTATTATTCATAGGGAACATCAAGTGGGGAATGGGAGGGAAGATGGAGAAAAAGAGCCAGTTAGGTCTTTCCAAGGTATTAGGTTTTCTTATACTTTTCTGCCACCTGAAGCCCCACAAGCTGTCTCCTGTCCTGATGTCAGAGGAGTACAGGGAGAGACCAATACAGGCTTCAAAGTCCGGCAGACATTAGCCACTCATATTCCAGAGACAGAACTTGGATTTGTGGACCTGTCTCCAACTGCTGAAGCCTCAGGGGTTAAACCATTTAGAAGTGGCAAATTAGCAAGCTCCTGGGTATGACAATGCATTAAATTGCTATGTTTTGGGGTTTTATGAATCAAATGGAAATTAACTGCTTTCCTGTCTTGCCCTGCTGCCTGAAAACAATCTTTTCACTTTTGATGCATGGAAGAAAATAAGGAATGGTGAGATAAGATTTGAGTAATGGGTGTTCATGATAAAGATGCTTTGCTGATTGAAGGACTGTTTTGTTCTGGGGAGAAGGGTTAAGTGGATTGAACTTGTGGCTGTCAGGTGGATCATAAAACCCCTACAGTGCAGAAGGAGCCTTTTGGCCCATCGAGTCTGCACTGACCACAATCCCACCCAGGTTCTATTCCCGTAATCCCCACATATTTACTCTGCTAATTCCCCTGACGTGGAGATGCTGGCATTCAAACAAAACCTCTTCGCCGCACTGGACCTTTAATTGATGCTATATACTAGATATATCAATTACATTTTCCCCCTCATAGTGGACTCATAGTGAACAATTCTGAAACAAATATATAATGACATCAACAAGTTCCATCCCACCATCAGACTCACCATGGACTACTCTCTGGAATTGGTTGCATTCTTAGACACATGCATCTCCATCAAGGATGGTCACCTAAATACTTCACTGTACTGCAAGACCACAGATAACCTCGCTCCACTTCTCCAACTTCCACCCTAAACACATTGAAGAATCCACCCCTACAGACAAGCCCTCCGTATATGCAGGATCTGCTCGGAGAAGGAGGATAGCAACAGACACTTCCAGACGCTGAAAGATGCTCTTATAAGAACATGATATTATGCTTGACTCATCGATCGACAGTTCTGATGTACCACAACCAAATACTGCACCAATCTCCTCACAAGACAAATATGGAATATGGCGGACAGAGTATCCTTTGTCGCCCAATACTTCCCCAGAGCTGAGAAGCTACGACATCTTCTCTGGAGCCTTTAACATGTCATTGATGATGAAGACGAATATTTTGCCAATGCCGTCCACACATCCCACTTCTTGCCTTCAAACAATTGCAAAACCTCAGACTATTGTCTGCAGCAAATTACACAGCCTTCAGGAGAACAGGGACCACGACACTACACAATCCAGTCACAGCAACTTCTGCAAGACATGCGGGATCACCAACATGGATACCATCATCTCTCATGACAATACCATCCACCACTTACACAGTACATACTCTTGCAACTCAGCCAATGCTGTCTACCTGATACGCTGCAGGAAAGGATGTTACAAGGCATGGTACATTGGGGAGACCATGCAGGCACTACAATAACGCTCGACAATCATCAGGCAAGAGTGTTCTCTTCCTGTTGGTGAACATTTCAGCGGTCAGGGGCATTCAGCTTCTGATCTTCGGGTAAGTATTCTTCAAAGTGGCCTTCATGACACACGACAATGCAGAGTCACTGAGCAGAGACTGATAGCCAAGTTCTGCACGCATGAGGACAGCCTCAACTTGGATCGTGGGTTCATGTCACATTATCTATAACTCCCACAACATGCCTGGCCTTGCAAAATCTCACTAACTGTCCTGTCTGGAGACAATACACATCTCTTTAACCTGTGCTTAACGCTTTCTCCGCTCACATTGTCTGTATCTTTAAGACTTGATTACCCATAAAGACTTGATTCCAACAATTATTTTGTAAATTGAATTTGTGTCTTTGTATACTCTGTTTATGAACAGAACTCCCACTTACCTGATGAAGAGGCAGCGCTCCGAAAGCTAGTGGCTTTTGCTACCAAATAAATGTGTTGGACTTTAACCTGGTGTTGTGAGATTTCTTACTGTGAATCCCTCCGACATCAGGGTCAATTTAGGATAGCCAACCAACCTAACCCTCATATCATTAGATTGTGAAAGGAAACCAGAGCACCTGGAGGAAACCCATGCAGACACGGGGAGAATGTACAAATGCCACACAGACATAGAACATACATAGAACATAGAACATTACAGCACAGAACAGGCCCTTCGGCCTTCGATGTTGTGCCGACCAAAATAAAAAGCAATGCCCCTCCAAACTAAACCATTCCCTTCTCTTCCATATACTTATCAACTAACCTCTTAAACGCCACCAAACTTGGCGCATCTACAACAGCTGCAGGCAGGGCATTCCACTCCCTAATCACTCTTTGAGTAAAGAACCTACCTCTGATATCCGTCC
Organism: Sphyrna mokarran; assembly: GCA_024679065.1. Classification (NCBI taxonomy): domain Eukaryota; kingdom Metazoa; phylum Chordata; class Chondrichthyes; order Carcharhiniformes; family Carcharhinidae; genus Sphyrna; species Sphyrna mokarran. The sequence goes on along the minus strand of JAGIQG010000006.1, from coordinate 54,967,799 downwards.
TATAACTCATACCCCTTAATTTAAAGCTGTGTCCCCTCGTGCTAGCTTTCTCCATCCTAGGAAAAAGGCTATCACTGTCCACCCTATCTAAACCTCTAATCATCTTATATGCTTCAATAAGGTCCCCTCTTAGCCGCCTCCTTTCTAACGAAAACAACCTCAAATCCCTCAACCTCTCTTCATAGGACCTGCCCTCCATACCAGGCAACATCCTGGTAAACCTCCTCTGTACCCTCTCCAATGCCTCCACATCTTTCTTATAATGTGGGGACCAGAACTGCACACAATACTCCAAGTGCGGCCGCACTAGAGTTTTGTACAGTTGCAACATGATGCTGCGGCTCCTAAATTCAATCCCCCTACCAATAAAAGCTAAGACTCCATATGCCTTCTTAACAACTTTATCCACTTGACTGCCTACTTTCAGGGATCTATTGACACATACACCAAGATCCTTCTGTTCCTCAACACTATTAAGAGCCCTACCATTAGCCCTATACTCTACACATTTATTGTTCCTGCCAAAGTGCATTACCTCACACTTTTCCACATTAAACTCCATTTGCCACCTCTCGGCCCAGCTCTGCAACTTGTCCAAGTCACTCTATAAACTATAACACCCCTCTTCACTATCAACCACTCCACCAACTTTAGTGTCATCCGTGACCTGAAGCTGGAATTGAACCCAGGTCCCCTGCTACCATGAGGCACTGGATGTATTGATGCAATCTAATTAAATAGTGCCATTATGTGGACATCCTGGACAGCAAAGTGTACTGTCATGGTGCCATGGCCACATCACATTCTTCCTTCTCAAAGGCAATACATTCTATGACTTGCTCTTCCTGCAGCTCCAAATCCCACTACTGGTCCTTGTTGAGTCATTATTGCTTGCTCTATCACACATCTTGTTTTATGGCTAGAACTCAGCAGTGGGGGCCTGCTCAAAATGCAAATAAGCCTGAGGTTGAAGAAGACATAAATCCTGAAGTGAAGTGAATCAAGGCTATCAGACAGGGAGGATTTGGAGAGCTGAAAGAAGAGACTGAAAGGGAATAGAGGCAGGTTTTGGAGGCCAGACAGGGAGGAACAAAGTGGAGGCGTTGGGCATGTTGGGGGGAGTGACCTGATACACACAAGTCACCCTGAAATGATGTACAGCCCTTCCTTCCTGTCCTTTAAGCTGAAAAGAATGGCCTGCCTGCTCACACTAACCTTTGATGGGGTGAGCAGTGTCATATTCAGATCAGTTGTTAACAATTTATTTTAAAATGGTGGGCAGGCTGATGATTTTGGCTCTTGGCTGCCAACTGTATTATAGGATCAGGCTAGGCAGGAAGATGGTGGGCTGTCATATTTCATGTGTCCATTCTCACTGCCAAAAACAGGCTCAGCAGGGGGGTGCCATGTGTAAAATCCAAATTCAAATAAAACCTAACTTCCAATGGCAATTATTTTCTTCAAAGTAATGAATTGCACTCACGTTATGCGCAGAGGAGTTCCCCTCTGACTCTCCTGGGGGGCTGGCAGCTAAATTGCAATTTTTACCAACAGCTTCCTGACTTTTTGTCTCCCACTAGATTCTGCATGCCCACCTGAGTTGAGTTGGAGGATTCCACCCTGCAATATAGATCAAGGCAAATAATGATTAATTATTATAATCATCCTGAATATTATATCCCTTTCTCAAATATATAGTCGAGATGTTCCAGCTCTGAATAGCCCAAAGCTTGATCCCTTTATCAGGGGACTGAGTTATAAAGAAAGACTGGAGAAACTTGGGATTTTTAATCTAGAATGGAGATGAAACAAGAACTAGTGCTGGAAAGACTCAGCAAATGTGTTAGTATCTATTAGCAGAGAAACAGAGTTAACATTTCAAGTCCTTTGACTCTCCATTAGAACTGAAGGGTGGAGGGGAGAATGTGTTAGAGCTATAGAAACTACAACAAACGGTAACAACTTTCAGAACAAAAAGATAGATGGTCATGTGTGAGTGGGGAAGGAGGATATGCATTGGGGCAATACACGTATTGGATAATAAACGAAAGAAAAATGGGAGTTTAAGATGGAGGAGAAAAGTCAAAATCTAAAGTTGCTGAACTCAATGTTGAGTCCTAAGGGCTACAAATGCACTCATAAATCCAGATAGGGTATTGGTTACAAACTGTAAGCTGCTGAAACAAGTGGGTGCTCTTGAGATGGATACATGAAGTTGAACCTTCCTCAATCCAATCATCTTGTAATCTACATGGACATTACTAATAACAGAGGACATTAAATTTGATTGTGATCTCCCTTATTGCAAATCAGTCTATAAATACAAATGAAAAGAGAGAGAGGAAGTGAACTGGAAAAAAGCATTTGCTTCTGACTTCCCCTCAGCATCTTTATGAATTGTTCCCATTCTACTTGTAATAGCTAAGAAAATTAGTCTTCTGACAATTCAGGCAGTCAGTTAGCTGAAGTGTGATGATAATAGTTACTATATTTATATTTAAGGGGAATGTTTTAAAATCAGTTTGTTTCTGTTGGGAATATAGCTCAGATGCTGAGAGACAGAATAATTATTCATTTGAGCTATGTGGTATTTACAAAAGAGAGAGCTAATGGGTTTTTGTTTTCAGAGGGAGATTTTGCCTGGGTTTTTTGATTAGGTTGATTGCCAACATCATGTGATAATGTGGTTAATTGAAGGAGTTGGTTTGCATAAAGATAGAAGTCTGAAAACCACTCTGAAATTCAATCTCCCTCTTAAAGCTTCAAGACTGATTACTTGCTAACTGTATTTAAAGTAAATGCTAAGTCTGGAATGTTGCTTATTTGGAACTGGAACGACATTAAGTTAGAAATGAAATTTGGTTCCTTTCATATTTTAACCTGTATTGACTGTTAATAGTTAAGCTGTCATATTTGTTAGTGGAATTATTTTTGGAATGAAGCACCCTATCCTCACTGTTGTACCAAAATGGAAAAATCATTGGGGTTCTGTCTACCTTCCTAATGTAATTTGAGATTCTAGTCCAGGGCCCTAACAAAAGCATCCATGTATTTTAACCTGATTACCTGTGGTTACCGCCTAGATTTTGGAAATTAAACTGAGGTGGAGTTTCCCACCGGAATTGACTATAGGAAAGCTTGCTCTATCACCTCTATGAAAATCCAACTCACAATGCTGCCAAATTAAGAAAATGTCTAAACATTAAAATGTACAATATTTTCAGCAAAATAACTAATTAATACAGGAGAAAAGATCAAGCTAACGTTTAGCCATTTGAATATGCTGGCAGCATTGTTTTTCTTCAATATTGTGCAACCTAAAATGCAAAACTTGAGGATTATAAGCTCCAAATATTCGTATTGATGTTAAAACAGTTTTGCTGTAACTGTCATAACAGACGTAGTAAATGAAAGTACCAGTCACTATTAGTTCTATTTGGCAGACAACCAAACATATTTTGCAGTTTTTATTGCCTGTCAAACAATACATTGTGTCCACAAATCACACCAAGTTTCATATTTTGGCATTTGAAACAAATGGGTATTATAATTAAATCTGCTGCTGTCAGGTTTGTGGTTAAAAAGATTATGGAGGTCTACAGATGATAATATCACCCACAATGTTCTTATTGTGAATTGCTACCAATGTATTTCCTAAATGCCTATGTGAACATCTGGAAAAGTTGGCTGATGCACAGTGTCTCTCAATTACAACGACGCCTAACATTTACAATGTCATAAATCAGCTCACTTTAAAATTAAGTGTCCTTACAGTGATGACACCATGACTAATTTGACACAAAATGTGTCTTTGAAAATTTAGAAATGAGCAAATATTGGCCCTGAAATGAAGCATGCAATATGAATATTTAATAGCATTGTCTGATATTCCTTCTTCTATCAGACAAATATATGGTTTCATGCCCTATATTTAAAAAAAAAACTAACTCTTTGGAAATCAGCAAGGCTGGTTGGTGCAGAGTTAACTTACTCCTACAGTTTTATGAATGATGTGCCAGTACCATATTCCTATTCACGACTGCTTCAAAATTATTCCCCTTTTCCATTGTTTCAATCCATTTTATAGTGAGGATTGTGAAATTCCATCCTATGTTCTGTTTTTGTTTGTCGGCTTACCAAATATGCTAGAATCAAGCTGGTTGTTCTGCCAGTTATGCCTGGTTGGATATGAAATGTACTCACAATGATTATGAATCAAGGTTGAAGGTCTCTCTTTGACATCAGATAAGCCTGATGCCATCCGGAAATAGGTATTGATTTATATGAAGCAGTACTGATGTCAATGATCAGCTAAATCCTGATGGGTTGAAAGTTGTTTCTGATCACATGGCAGATCAGAAGACAGTGATACCTTCTGAAAACCATTGATCTGGTGGAATTTTCCATGATTTAGAATCTTTTTACTGCAAAATGTGTTGAGCATTACAGCAGCTGTTAAAGATCTTGTAAACCCTGGGGAGGCTGAATTACAATGCACCAATTTCATTAAGATCCCAATACAATGCTCAGTAATGGTTCTAGTGATTTTATGGCTATTTGTATCTAAGAGAAGGATATTCACGATCAGTACAAAAGGAAACGTGGTGGTATTTGTTTTCTTGAATGAGGACATCAGTTATTTACTTGATGTAATTGTGAACAGCACATTGGTAGATGCTGCTGCTATCTCAAGAACTAACTTGGAAGAAACTGTGGTCACCTTGATGGCCATTGGTCTTATTCTTCAAGGTACCTGCAGATCTTACTGAAGTCTATGGCACATCTCTATAAACAGTGTCCTTGATAAACCTAAACCTTTGGAGGTCATTCTCTTTAGTCATTGACAGGTAGCTGTGATTGATTTGGTAATGAGAAGGGTGGCATAGCAATTAGGCCTTTCAGTATTCCTTTGGTGCCACATGATATCTCTGTCAGGCCTTCTCTATTACTCTGCTAAATGGCAGAGAAAAAAACAAGAGCAATTCATGGTGTTTCCCTATGTGAATCTGATGCAATTCCAATCTCAATCTTGACATGACATGACCTGTTTCAGCTGTAACATTTATTTATATGGATGGAATTAGTACTTTGCAGGTGCAAAATGCAATGATTAGAATGTCATTGATTGTCCCAATTAGAAAGAAGCCAGAAATTAACAAGCACAAAAAGGCTATCAGACAAGATTGGTCCTGTAATTCTCTGAAATCTCTAAAGCACTGAAGTAATTTCCAGACAGGCATACAAATGACAAGTCATTGGTCATTAACATTGAATTCTGGCTTACATAAACCTTCACAAAAATAGCAATTCTGAGAGTGATGGGGATTTAAAAAGAATGGAGAAGAAAGTATGAGAAGATATTTATTTATTTATTTGGAGTCCATAAAGAAGCCAAGCCAATGTTTTGGTTGATTCCATTCAAAACAGTTTTCTGCTAAGAATATATGATTCCCTCGGCTTACTGATAGAGATGGAAGCTGGCATTGTGTCCATAAGGTGGTTTAGAAAAAGATGTTACTCTGTTTTCATGTGTTTCCCTTTGATTCATAATTGTTCATCTCTGACTCAATAAACAAAAAATCCCTACAAAATCTAACAACATTCAAAGTCTAACATATTTTCACAGTGAATTTCCTTGAAAGCTTTATATTTCAGCTGCACCAGATCTTGCAAAGCATTGTATTATTTGAATATAAAATGATCCATATTATAGCTCTCAATGAGATTCTTCTTTCATTGCAGGAAATAGAGGCGCAACTGGTTTCCTATTTCAGTAAAAAGGCACTTGTGTGTAGTTGCTTATTCATAACATATTTATTCCTTCATGAAAAACCATACAGTTGAGGATTGTCATTTCTGTTCCTTCAAAACATTGCCATTCTACAGTACTCTCTTTATGCAGCCTATTTCAATTTAGTGGAGGCATGCACTATTCTTTCTGGGATTTTTACAGAGTTACTTTAATACTGTGCTTTGTGGCTAAAGTGGCTGCTTCATCACTTACATTTGAGTAAAAGGAGAGTAATTTAAATATAAAATGTACAGGCAACCAGAGCAGATACTTTTCACATGCTGGCATTAGCATCATTGGGACCATAAGATCAAATTTCAGCTCTTTTATCTTTGTTTGGTCCAAGGTTATAATGAGGTCAGGAGCTGAGGATCGCTGGCAGAATCCAGACTGAGTAATGAGTAGCTCAGAAACATCACTGCATAAAACCTTGGACAGTCACACAAAATGAAGGAAAGTGGATCAGCTGCCCATTTGACTTCATGCCCGATTTTTGTTTCCTTTGACAATGGATCAGGCCAAGTATAAATGGGGAAGCTGATCCACCTTTACCAGATTTAAGCCACTTTATGCTGATAAACACAGGTGGGATTCTCCCACCACACTCGTCCCAAAACCGGAGAATCCCATCCGAGGTCAATGGACCTTTCATAATCATAGATCAGAGCACCATATAATCCGACAGTGCAGAAGGAGGCAATTCAGCCCATCAAGTCTGTACTGACCACAATCCCACCTCAGCTTTATCCCTACAACCACATGCATTTACCCTAGCTAATCCCCCTGACACTAAGGGGCAATTTAACATGGCCAATCAACCTAACCCACGCATTTTTGGACTGAGAGGAAGCCAGAGTATCCGGAATAAACACATGCAGATATGGAGAGAAACTCCACACAGACAGTAACCTGGGGTTGAAATTGAACCCGGGTCTCTGGCGTCATGAGGCAGCAGCGCTAACAACTTGCCACTCTGCTGCCCATGACATTTGTGTGGTCTGCTATTACCTCTAAGATTCCCATGGAGGGTGGGATAGGAAAATTCTCTCACATTTTTATCCTAACCATTCAGTGAGAACTGTGGTATTAGAGTGGCAGGGAAAATATATTCTCTGGAAGGATCATTTAGTTCCAAAACATTAACATGTTTCCTCTTCACAGACGCTGCCAATCCTGTTGGGTATATCCAGCATTTCCTGTTTTTATTTCAGATTTGCAACATCCATATATTTTGCCTTTACTTGAAATGTATGGAATGTTGTATGGTGATGCTGTTAATATTATTTCTCACCTGTCCCCTTAGCACTTAAAGTATAGTGACTCTCATATTCAATTGAACATATTTGACATAATTCAAAATCTTCTCATTGAAAAACATATGAACGTCGTAGCTTGATGGTTATGTTATTGGACTAATAATCTACAGGGGTTTGAACTAATGATCACAAGACCTTGGGAATTTTCCTGTCCCATCCGCCAGGGGAATTGTCACGGGTGGGAGGCAAAGGTCTATTGACCTCAGGCAGAATTTTCCGGTTCTGGGGCGAATGCAGATGAAAAATCCTGCCCCTGAGTTCCGATGACATCAGGCCAACTGGGAAATTCAGTTAATTAAATAAACCTGGAAATAAACAGCGAGAATCAGTAATGGTGACCAAGCAACTACTAAACTGCCTTTAAAAATGCCTCTAATGAAAGCAAATCATCTGACATTTATGTGATTCCAGACACAGGCAATGTAGTTGCCTCTTAACTATATTCTGAAATGACCTAGTCAGCTAGTCAGTTGTATCAAAGCACTATGAAGAAGTCCAATAAGAATAAAACCTTCTCTTGACATTCATTGGCATTACAATTTCTGGAGGCTGCACTTTCAACATTCTTGGGGCCACTTTAATCAGAAACTAAATTGTAACGTGATTACTAGGGCAGATTAGGAATTGGGAATTCTCTGTGGAGTAACTTACCTCCTGATTCCATAAAGCCTAACTTTCTCCTATGTTTGATAAAAAGTCTGCATTACGATCTAATAAATGTGTCAAATCTCCAGGCCCTTAAAAGTCTCAAAATCTATAAACCACAGACCCTTGAAACAACTGAATCTCCGTAAACAAAAATTGTCAAATTGGCAGCAGTGATCAGGGAGCCTGAACTGTTATTCAAACAGTATTTTTTTCTCTGTGGAGCAGGTACTCTAGTACTCAAATGGTCTTCTGGGCTCCCAGCCAAGCGTATGCATGCTTGGCTGAGAGCCGAGATAATAATTTGAATCAAAACCCTCCAATTACATAAATACAAGTTACAGCCCTTGCATTCATGAATATTTAACACTCAATCCTGCCTTCTTTGAGTTAGGTTTCTGTTATAATCACAGCATCACATTTTCACATCATGTCAATCTGTATTGTAGCTCTTTAGTCTTATTAACCAGATTTTACTAACCTTATTAACCACCTTATTAAGCAGATTTAGACATGTATTACTGTTGCCCTTACTCTTAATTCACCTGTTAACTTACAATTCCCTATTCTAGTACAATTTCCCAGCATGCTGTGTACCTTGGTACCCCTCCCTGATATTCTCTTCTGGTTCCCACACCGGCAAGCCTGTAGTAGTTCAGGAATATGGATCACCACTCTCTTTCTTACGGGCAAAAGAAATGCTGGCTTTGCCAATGACATCCATGAATGAGTAACAAAATAAAAAACTGTTCCTTCATTTGCTGCTTATTCTAACTGGGAAGAATTTGCATTCTCAGCTGCTGACAGAGGAAGATTAGTCAGTATAAAAGACCATCCACCTACTTTTAGGTAAGTTTTGGGGAAATGGTTGTAGAGGCCCTCAGTGAGACTGTAGAGTGGGTGGCACTTTGGTTAGCACTGCTGCCTCAGAGTACCAGGGACCCAGGTTCATTCCAGCTTTGGATCATTGTCTGTGTGGAGTTTGCACATTCTCCCTGTCTCTGCTTGGGTATCCTCCAGTTTCCTCTCACAGTCCAAAGATGTGCAGGTTAGGTCAATTGCCCATGCTAAATTGCCCCTTAGTGTCAGGGTGAATGTGTGAGGTTATGGGAATAGGGCCTGGGAGGGATTGTTGTCAATGCAGATATGTTGGGCCGAATGCCTTCTTTCTGAACTGTCGATGATTCTATGGTAAGTCGGGCCAGAGGAGGCTGTGACTTTTATTAATTAGAGGGATTCGATTGTTCTTCTCAACAAATGTCAGTTTGCTTCAGTCTGGCATGAATTCTACTGAAGTAATCGGTTTTAAATTTATATAGTTGCTGCCTGTTTTGGGTGGGTGCCACATCTGCCTGCAGACCCCTGCCGGTTAATATAAGGATCAGCAAGAAAGGATCAAGCCATCCCACTCATCTCCAACTTGCAGGGTGAGATTAAAATTGCAATGAGGTGTAAACTGTCAGAAGTTAAGTGATTTTTTTGGTAGTAGCGCATTCCTAAAAATGTTGTGATTTGGTTTCATAATAAAGCTGCAAAAACAAGCACTCAATGTTGTATTAATGTCAAGAGTGAAGTTTGGTTAATAATGACAGAGTGGTTTGTTAACTGGGCAGATAAATAGACTCTAACAGTCAGAGTGCTGAGGAACAGCAAGGCTGATTATAGGGAGGAGGAGGAGCAATGGAAAATGTAAACAAATTAGAATAAATGTGCAGGGCACAAACGATGGATGATCTGACAAAACATTAATTAAAGCATGGTTTTGCAAAGACAAACTGGTATAATTTTATTTGATATAATTCAAAAGCAAAAATTAATTTACTTCCACTTAAGCTGCACCTCTGTACAAGTGCTGCCTTGATTAGCTTGTTTATCACCATAGTATGATCCAATTTCATTTTCCGTCTTGAAAATAATGTCATTGGAAGGCAACATAGTTAAGTTTAGATTAAGAAAGAGCCCACAGGGACTCATGTGAAATGAGATGTTAAAATGAACTATGCTAAATTTGAATGTTTTTTTTAAATCAATTCCCTGGAGCTGAAGAAATTGGTTATTAATTAGACTGCCTTTGGAGTAATTTTGTATGCATGCATTTAAAGCCTTCAGTTGCATAATGTACAAAATATTTTGCTTTTAAAGAAAATAAAAAATTTGATTATGAATTCAGAACTCAGATCTTCTAAATTCCCATGAGCAGCATCCCAGGTTACAGCCTGTCGGTGGGATAATTGGGATGAACGATATAGGAGAGGAATTTTCCAGGACTTTTTCTGAAAGTGGTTCACAGTTTGCTTCTCCTGAGACAGGCTTGATGGTCTTGTTCTGTCCTTCAATTTCATGTTCGTAATGAAGGCAGCTCACCACCACCTTCTCAAGTACAATTAGAGATGGGTGATTACTACAGGCCGAGCCAGCACAACCCGCATCACGTGAAGGAATTTAGAAAAGTGAGCAGCCTTTAAATTGGTTTGCACCAGCCTTTTCAAGTAAACTGGGCTGAGAACTGTCCCAGAGATGAAATTGGTCGGTCTGATGCACATCTGCCAATGACTCTCATTTAAATGAGAACAGGATGCATGCTGAGAATGCCCAGGCAGCCAGTGCAAATCAATATTGGATGTTAGGACACTGCATCTTTAGCACTCACCCTCAAATTAGGCCAGGGAGCTGAGTGAACAGGAATGGGGCATTCAGGAGAAAGGGGAAGCAATTGGAATGGTGGGGGGCAGGGGGGAGCTGATTATTATTAGTAGTAGGTGACAGAGAGAGGGCAGATTGGGAGTTAGGAACAGTTTACAGCATTACAGGAGTCACATACACTCAAAATATCAACTCTATTTGTCTTCACAGATGCTATCAGTTCTGTTGAGAGTTTTCAGCATTTTCTGTTTTCCTGCAAGGTGGAATTGACTCTGTCATAGAAGACAGAGGGTAGCAATGGGGGTGTGTTTCTGAGTGGAGGGCAGCAATCAGTGGTATTCCTTTGGGATCAGTGCTGGGATCTTTGCTATTTATAACATATATAAAAGATTTGGAAGAAAATATAACTGGTTTGATTGGTAAGTTTGTGGATGACACACAAAGATTGGTGGATTTGCGGTTAGTGATGAGGACCATTAGAGAAAACAGCAGGTTATAAATCAGTTGGAGACTTGGGTGGAGAGATGCAGAAGGAGTTTAATCTGGACAAATGTGAGGTAATGCATTTTGGAAGATCAATACAGATAGGAAATATAAAGTAAATGACAGAACCTTTAAGAGTATTGACAAGCAGAGGGATCTGGGTTTTATAGTTACACAGGTCACTGAAAGTGACAATGCAAATGAAGAAGATAGCCAAGAAGGCATATAGCATGCTCTCCTTCATTGGCTGGGATATTGAATTTAACAATTGGCAAGTTGTGTTGCGGCTTTATAGAAACTTAGTTAGGCCAACTTTGAATATAGTGTTCAATTCCGGTTGCCACACTACTAGAAAGACGTAGAAGCTTTGGAGAAGGTTAGGAAAAGATTTACCAGGATGTTGCCTGCTACGGAGGGCATTAGCTATGAGGAGAGGCTGGAGAAACTTGGTTTGTTCTCACTGGAGATTGAGGAATAACCTGTTGGAGCTGCAAGATTCTGAGGAGTATGGATAGTCAAAAGCTTTTTCCCAGGGTGGAAGAGCCAATTACTAGGGGACATAGGTTTAAGGTGTGAGAGGCAAGATTTAAAGGAAATGTACAAGGCAAGTTTTTTACACAGAAAGTGGTGGGTGCCTGGAACTTGCTGTCAGGAGAAGTAGTGGCAACAGATATGATAGTGAGTTCTAAGGGGCATCTAGACAAATACATGAATAGGATGGGAATAGAGGGATATGGTACATGGAAGGGTAGGGGGTTTTAGTTCATTCGGACAGCATGGTGGGTCAGGCTTGAAGGGCTGAAGGGCCTGTTCCTGTGCTGCAGTTTTCATTGTTTTTTGTTCTTTCTTTGTAAAAACAGTAATTGGAAAGCAATTAAATTAAAGATTGGTCTAGAAGATGTTTAACTGGGAATAACAAAATCATCACCACCAGACAAAATGGGATAAGTGTACATAATCTAAGATTGTTGAACTCAATGTTGAGTCTGGCACATTGTAAAGTCCCTAATCAAAAGATGTAATGTACTTTGTTTCATTGCAAAAGTAGAAGAAGCGAAGGACAAAGAGATCAGGGTGAGAGTTGGAAGGAGAATTAAAATGCCCGCAACATAACACTTAGGATTGTATTTGTGAGCAGAATGGAGGTGTTCTGCATAGCAGTCATCCAAACAATATTTGCTGTCTGCAGTATAGAGGAGGCCATGTTGTTAGCAGCTGATCAGTATATTAATATTAACTAAATTGAAGGAAGTTCAGGTAAATTGCTGTTTTGCCTGGAAGAGATTTTTGGGGTCTGGGGTTGTGGGAAGGTAAGTGTAGTTAGTGCCCTGAACTTAATGCAGTACTCCACATGGGGCTAACCCAGGGCTTTGCATAACTGAAACATAATTCCCTATCCAATTGTAATCCAGCTATCCAGGGCTAAAGGTCAACATTCCATTAACATTTTAAAATTATTTTGTACCTTTTAGCGAGTTCTGCATTTGGACCGCCATGTCTCTGTTGTCCTAGGTTCTTGTCATTTTGAAAATAAACAGTTTTTTCCACTCTGTGAACCCATCAATGACCCCTTCCTGCTCTCTTCTGCTCTAACTTAGTGTTGTCAGCAAACACAGATATACAGCTATCTATTGCTTCATTGAAGTCTCCAGAAAGAAGCTGAGGCCCAGTACACATTCTTGGGGTGAGGGGAGGGGGGGGGTAATATTAGTTTACAGTGAAAAGTATTGCTTCTTACACACTATATAGACAAAGCATACTGTTCATAGAGAAGGAAAGGCGAGAGTGCAGAATGTAATATTACAATCATAGCTGACAAAGATCAACTTAATAAGAAGTAGGTCCATTCAAAAGTTTGATGGCAGCATGGAAGAAACTGTTCTTGACTTGATTGGTATGTGTTCCCAGGCTTTTGTATCATTTTCCCGATATAAGAAGGTAGAAGAGAGCATGGGATCCTTAATTATGCTAGCTGCTTTTCAGAGGCAGTGGGAAATGTAGACAGAATCAATGGATGGGAGGCTGGTTTGAGTGACAGACTAGGCTTCGTTCATGACCCTTTGTAGTTTCTTGTGGCCTTGGACAGAGCAGGAGTTATATTAAGCTGTGATACAACCAGAAAGAGTGCTTTCTGTGGTGCACTTGTAAAAGTTGGTGAGAGTCAAAGCGGACACACCAAATTCCCTTAGTTTTCTCAGAAAGTAGACGTATTGGTGGGCTTTCTTATTCATAGTGTCAGCATGGAAGGACCAAGACAGGTTTTTGGTGATCTGAACACCCAAAAACATTTCTGAAGCTCTCAATCATTTGTATTTCATCTCCCTTGATGTAAATAGGGGCATGTCCTCCACTACACTTTCTGAAGTTGATGATTATCTCTTTCATTTTGTTGACATTGAGGGAGAGATTATTGTTGTCACACCAGTTCATCAAGTTCCTTATTTCTTTCCTGTACTCCATTGTATCATTGTTTGAGACCTGAGCCACTACGGTGTTATCATTAGCAAACTTGAAAATTGAGTTGGTGGGGAATTTGGCTGCATGGTCACTGATGTATAAGAAGTATAGTAGAAAATGAAGGACACAGCCTTGTGGGGCATAAGTGTTGGGGATGATCATGGAAGAGATCGGGGCATGGCTTCAAAATAATGGGGAGCAAATTTAGATCTGAGTTGAGGAGGAACTTCTTCACACAAAGAGTTGTGAATCTGTGGAATTCCCTGCCCAGTGAAGCAGTTGAGGCTAACCCATTGAATGTTTTTAAGGCAAGGAGAGATACATTTTTTGATCAGTAAAGGAATTAAAGGTTATGGTGATTGGGCAGGTGAGTGGAACTGAATCCATGAAAAGATCAGCCATGATCTTACTGAATGGTGAAGCAGGCTCAAGGGGTCAGATGCCTACTCCTGCTTCTAATTCTTATATCTTTATGTCCTTGCCTCTCCTTTCTGATTGCGGTCTGTGGGTTTTGAAGTTCAGGATCCAGTCGCAGAACGAGGAGCTGAGCCCCAGGCCACAGAGTTTGGAGATGAGTTTTGTAGGAATAATTGTGTTGAAAGTTGAGCTGTAGTCGATAAGTAGAAGTCTGATATAGGTGTCTTTGTTATCCAAGATTGAGTGCAGGGTCATGGAGATGGCATCTGCTATGAATGTATGCAGCAGTAGGTGAACTGTAATGGATCTACGCAGTCTGGGAGGCTGCAATTGATTCATGCCATGACAACTTTCAGCACAATTATTCCTACAAAACTCATCTCCAAACTCTGTGGCCTGGGGCTCAGCTCCCCGTTCTGCGACTGGACCCTGAACTTCAAAACCCACAGACCGCAATCAGAAAGGAGAGGCAAGGACATAAAGATATAAGAATTAGAAGCAGGAGTAGGCATCTGACCCCTTGAGCCTGCTTCACCATTCAGTAAGATCATGGCTGATCTTTTCATGGATTCAGTTCCACTCACCTGCCCAATCACCATAACCTTTAATTCCTTTACTGATCAAAAAATGTATCTCTCCTTGCCTTAAAAACATTCAATGGGTTAGCCTCAACTGCTTCACTGGGCAGGGAATTCCACAGATTCACAACTCTTTGTGTGAAGAAGTTCCTCCTCAACTCAGATCTAAATTTGCTCCCCATTATTTTGAAGCCATGCCCCGATCTCTTCCATGATCATCCCCAACACTTACGTCCCACAAGGCTGTGTCCTTCGTTTTCTTCATAGTGGTAGATGTCAAAGCCACTGGCCAGTAGCCATTAAGGCACACTGCCTGGCTTTTCTTTGGTACCGGCATGATGGTCATCTTCCTGAAGCAGATAGGGACCTGAGATTGTTGTAAAGAGAGGGTGAAGATGTCTATCAGTACTCCTGCCAGCTGTTCTATGCAGGACCTAAGTGCTCATCTGAATATCCCATCAGGGCCAATCGCTTTCCATGAGTTGGCTTTGGCGAAGGCTGCTCAAATGTCTGCGATGGTGACCTCAGATATAGGTTCATCTGAGGCTTTCGGGGCACCTCTCATTGATTTAATGGAGGCAATGGGTTTCTTGCCAGCTGGCTGGAGAGCTAGCATATGATTCATTTTAGGGAATTGATTAGCACTGTTGCCACATAGTGGCAGGGATCCAGGTTCAATTCCGGCCTCAGCTCAACGTCTGTGTAGAGTTTGCACATTCCCCTGGTGTCTGCATGGGTTTCTTTCGGGTGCTCTGGTTTCCTTCAAAGACGTGCGGGTTGGACTGATTGGCCATGCTAAGTTAACTGTAGCGTCAGGGAGATTAGCAGATTAAATACGTAAGGTTACAGGAATAGGAGCTGGGTGGGATTGTAGTCATGCAGACTTGATGGGCCGAATGGCCTCTTTCTGCACTGTAGGAATTCTATGATTCTATGAATTGAAGTTCCACTTAAGCACCTGACTGGACAGTGGCAGGTATTCCCCAGGATCAAGGACTGAGCAGCGCTATTAAGTGGCTAAGTCACCTGTCGGTATTATGCCAAATTAAAACCTAGGCTTGTCACTGGATCTCAGGATACAGATGGGTGATGGTGAGGGTGGAGAAGTTCGCAGCAGAGGTGTTGCAGGAGAGTCATAAGGAGGAAGTCAGCAGCAAGGACGGACTGTCTGTCAGCCACCATACGTACCCTTCCCCCACCTCACCATTATCCTGATGCTGGGTCTCTCGATGAAGAACTGAGTGCCTGGAGCTTTCAGGTATATGTGTAAGTGTTCATTTGGTATGCCTCCTGCATGGTGACCAACCCCATCTCACACCTGCCCACCACCCCCCAAATCCCACCCCATGTCCACTCCCACCCCTTATGTACTGCCAAGTTAATATCAATGGTAGCAGGACTAAGCCATTAATAATATAACAGGATATGAGTTGGCCGCAGTGTGGGAAAACTGACCATGAGCTTGCCTGCCATGAACTTAACTGGGGTGGATGCAAGAAGGCAAGTGGGGTCTCTCCTGCCACTCTCTTTCACGACTAAAAACTCTTCACCACTCAACTCATCATGAGGGTGGGAATTAACTCTCATGCATATGCTGCCTTTAATTCTACGTACACCCACCTTCTTAAATAATCTCTGATGTGGAAAATCGTTTCATACCTTTTGAAAAAGTTCAGAGATAAATTTGTTTAACTTAGCTATTTCCTCAAAAAATTAAAGTAGCTTTTTTGGACATGACTTAACCTTTAGAAATTTCTACCGCTTCTGCCTAATCAATTCACATTTGTGCACATGTTCAATCACCATGTTCCCAACGGATTATGGTAACTTCCCCATTATTGATATGAGACGGTCAAACCTATCATTTTCTATGTTATCCCTGTTTATCCTTTGTGAGGGAGGAGAATTCATAGAAAAAAGAAGCATGCTATAAGGGGTGGCATGGTGGCATAGTGGTTAGCACTGCTGCTTCACAATGCCAGGAACCTGAGTTCGATTCCCAGCTTGTGTCACTGTCTATGTGGAGTCTGCATGTTCTCCTTATATCTGCATGGGTTTCCTCTGGGTGCTCTGGTTTCCTCCCACAGCCTGTAAGTTGTATTGGTTAGGTGCATTGTCACAAACAAGTGCCAGAATGTGGTGACTAGGGAAATTTCACAGTAACTTAATCGCAGTGTGAATGTAAGCCTTACTTGTGACTAATAAATTAACTTTAATTGTGTCTCCCACCTCAATCTTTCTGACCATGAACTTCAGGAGAAAACTCAGTTTGAAAGATTCACAAAAGAATAAGGCCTTGTGACCGACTGCTGCCAATTTGAGGATTAATGAGGACCAGTGTTATGATCAGGTGACGAGGGATCGGATAATCTCCCACTTTTCCATTTTTTGTTTGACCACAACATTTTTTTAAAGAAAAGGATATACCTGGCAATTCCATGACTATTAGCTGCTTACATATTATGACCATAAAATAATACGATCAGACATCTTTTCTTAAGTTTTTAAGTAGCAATGAAGATAGTTTTGTTGTATTTAACATGGCCTAATTACAATTCTAAAAAGTGATCTGACTTTCACACATGTACACACACTCAAAGTTCATATAATCACAATTAGATTATAGAGAAGGAGGACATGTTGAGCAATTTAGAATCCAGTAAGATTAAAGGTTGGTGACATGTTTGGCTTCAACCTCAATTTGGTGATCCCAGCTCTTTCAGTGTTGAGCAGTTTGAAGGTGTAGATGGTTGATTTATCTGTACATCTGAAGAGATCTGCTGTGAGTTATTTTTAAATTCTTATTTAAAATTATTTTTAATTCCTGTCAATGATTCATGAAGCGTCATAAATGACAGACAGGGTTCAAAACTTGCAACGTGGATGGAGATAGAAAAAGAGAAGGAACCCAGTCAGTGTTTTGTTCCTTCAGCTTCTGGTACTGGGCAGTATATTCAAGTTGTAACTTGATTAGATCATGGGTAGGAATTCCTCTCTCAGCCAAGGTCCCATTGACTACCTAGTTGAGTGGCCCTGCAATTGTAAAGATGCTTTGCAAATCTCAATTTCAATTATTTTGGAATGTAAAATATACGGTGATATAAGTACACAACCATTTTTCAAACTGATCCCAAGTCATTGGTATGAGGCTTAATCAGTTAGGGTTTTCCAGCCAGTGAAAACAATTCGGCAAATCAAAATACACTGCTCTCCAAGTAGCAGGTTGTGCACACCAGCAGTCAAACCCAAAGCCACAGTTTTGGCTGCTGTGGTTAGGGGTCATCACTCCTGCCAACGTGCACCAAAACTGGGAACAACCGAAGAGGCAGAAGGTTCCTACAAGTTAGTAAGATAATGGCAAGGAAAGTGGACACCAGCACTTAATACATCAAGAGCAGAGTCATGACACTTAGTAAGACAGTGTGGAAAGTCATCTGTGAAGAGTCTGTGACTTCACACCATTTAACTTATATATGGAAAGTTGTAGTTGAAGAATAGGAAATATGAAAGAGATTGAGACACCTGCAAGTAGTTCTGCTGTAACTGGGAAGGAGAAACCCTTGCCAACAAATCAGTCAACAAATTTATGACAAAATAGACCTAAACTCATAACAAAGCTCAGTTACTGAGCTGATTATACACAACAGAAGCAATAGTTTCTTGAGAAAAGAACATGGAGTATAAGGGTGGCACGGTAGCACAGTGGTTAGCGCTACTGCCTCGTATTTCCAGGAATGCGGGTTCGATTCCTGGCTTAGGTTACTGTCCGTGTAGAGTTTGCACATTCTCCCCGTGTCTGTGTGGGTTTCTTCCAGATACTCTGATTTCCTCCCATCATCCAAAGATGTGCGGGTTGGGTTGATTGGCTATGCCAAATTGCCCTTCATGTCAGGGGAATGTGGGATTACAAGGATAGGACCTAGGTGGGATTGTTCTTAATGCAACCTTGATGGCCTAAACAGCTTCCTGCACTATAGGAATTCTGTGAAGGACTTTATATCAGGCAGACTAAGATTTATAAAATAAAATGGTTGTAATCATTTCAAATTGATCTTAAGTAACATATGCTGTACATCACAGAAAGTAAGAAGCATAGGAATGGAGTAGGAATCCTCATAACTAAAAGATACAAGAGATCAATTCAAAGCTATCAAGCAGAAAATGGTGGAAAAACTCAGCATATCTGGCAGCATCTGCAGAGGGAAAAACAGGAGTTCATGTTTTGAGTCTATATTTTTCAAAGTAAATAAGTGGTCTACAAAAGGTAAAGTGAGTCTATTTAGACCCTTTGAAGCAACCACTGCGGTTAACAGCTTATATCATTGGAGTCAGGAACGATGTATTCAAGCATGAAGGGGAAGGTAAATAAATGCAGATGACTGGACCCTGAATAGAAATCCATTGAAGTATCAATGAAAGCCTATTTCAAAGAATTGTGCTGTGAAATTGAAAGAGATCAAATGTTTTCAAGGGAAGAGAGAGGGTTTCAAAGGTTTCAGCTTTCTGGGAAGGCTTGGTGACTTCAAATAAAAGCTGCTTGAATACACTTGGGCTGATTGAATAACTGTAGAGAAGGGGAAATCCCCCCCACCCCCCACATCCCCACTCCGGTCCCAGCCAAATGAAATTGACATCTTGTCTCTGTCATAGGATTTCATAGGGGTCTGATCACACTTACAACTTTTGACAGAGAGAAAGGGATCCCTGCTGAAGAATGGAGTGCTGTAGTGATTTAAAAACCTATGAACTGTCCAGCGGACAGGATCAGGCCACTTTAAAATACTCACAGCTGACAGGCAGGAATGTAGCTATTGACCACAAAGCTGTCCAATATTACCATGCCAAGGTTGACATTCAAGTCTGCTGGGGCTAGGAGGGATAGTCCAGCCGTGAGATTCCCAGTTCCCAATGAAGCATACTGAAGTCAAGCCTTGCCCCCTACCAAACCGTATGCAATCCCAGTACTTTGGAGGGCTTTTAAGTTTTAGTTATCGTACAACCATATGTCCTCACACAAGATAAGAGTGAGAAAAAGTAGAACTTTTTTTATGTGTTATCAAATCATATCAACAGATACGATAATTGTAATTGATGATTAAATGCTAAAATCGACAAAGGAAGATCAGGGACACATGTTGGTCAATATAGCCTTGTGTGAAAAAATGAAAGAGAAGAGAAAGAGGAGGAAGGAAGTCCAGGCAATATGTGTTGAAAGTAAATGTGATGATGAAAGAAGCAGTACAAAGAACATTCAAATGTCTCCTGGCATGGATATAAATTCAGATCACTGTCTGGTTGGGGTAAAAATTAACATGCAACTGTAAGTATCAAAACAGAAAAAGATGTGTGACCATTTAGATCTTTGACATGTTGAAAGATGAGAACATCAGAAAGGCATTCATTCTTGAAGTAAAAAACAGGTAAGAATGCCTCAGGACTGAGGAAACTGACCAAGCAGAGGTCTCAGAATCAGAAACAGAAAGCAAGTGGAAAAGCACATGAAAGAACATCTACAATGCGTTGCAAAGAAAATTTTACCAAAAAAGAATCAAGGAGTGGATGAATGGATGACAGATGAAATACTAGGAATGATGACAGAAAGGCAAAAGAAAAAAATACCCTGACTCTGGTGAAAATGAAAAAGGAATGAAGAATAAATTAGGGAAGCTATCGTGAAATGGTGTTGACACATGCAGAGAGATGAGCTGCCTGCTTGCTACTGGTGGACAAACACCTAGCAAAAAGTTGAGGTGCCTCATTCACTTCCTAACGCGAGGTGACCTCCTGAGATCACTGCCAACATGTGGACTCGCAGGTCTGAATGCAACCCTGATTCTGTTCTTGAAGCTGCCTCTCACTGAGGCTCACCACTGTCTCAGAAGGCTGTGTGCATTGTGTTCAGGGTCAACATAGTGTTCACGCTCCCCATAGACTCCTCATGACAGAGGCCATGCCAAGCAGACCCTCTTACAGATGCCCCACTTATCCTGCTGGACATCCAGCATCTACTGTCTGATTGATGACTTCCAAAGCTTATCATCTAAGGAGTGCCATGGTGGCACAGTGGTTAGCACTGCTGCCTCATAGTTCCAGGGACTTGGGTTTGATTCTCGGATTGAGTCACTGTCTTTGTGGGGTTTGCACATTCTGTGCTTGCATGGGTTTCCTCCCACAGTCCAAAGATGTACGTTTTGGGAGGATTGGCCATGCTAAATTGCCCTAGAGTAAATGTACGGACTTGTGGTCAGTGCAAACTTGATGGGCTGAATGGCTTCCTTCTACACTGTAGGATTCTGTTAGTCATGTCCCTTGTCTCAAGCAGTCCTCTGCCAACACTCTGGGTATTCTGGCTATGTCTACCCTTCTAATTTTGGCATCATATCCGTCACCGTCTACCCTAAATCTAATTGTACCTGTGTGACCTCATCCACTTCAATCTTCGCTCTAGTTTCTTCTAATGTATTTCTTTAAAGTATTATTGTTTTTATCTTTTTTGGTGTTCATGCACAACCCATATTCTAACATTTAGACATTACTTGATCTGCAATATTTTGTAAGGTCTGATTCTGCAAGTACCACTGTGTCATCTTTATCAAAGAGTTGTCTGGACTCAGAACGTCAGCTCATTTCTCTGTTTACAGATGCTGCCAGACTTACTGAGATTTTTCAGCATTTTCTCTTTTGGTTTCAGATTCCCGCATCTGCAGTGATTTGCTTTTATCTTTTATACTGTGTCATCCGTATACCATTAGTGTGTTATGTTCAATTTTTTACCCCCTGGAAGTATATCATATCCTCTGAATATTTGTTCTGTGTATAATGAATAAATCTGGTGTCAAGACACAACTATGTTTTGCTCTTCTCCCTCACTTGAAACACACCCGATTGTCCATTTTCAAGCCTGGGAATTGCTATTTAGTTCCAGCATAGGCTGTGGATAAATTTTACATCTTTACTGTCAATGCCACAGCTCAACAACAAGTCTCTAAGCTTTTGGTGATAAACATGATTGAACACTTTTGTCGTCTATAAAGCATATATATGTTCTTGTCTACTTATAGAAATTTATTGAAGGTTGTCTTTAGGCTAAATCTTGTTCCTATTCCAGGTGCCATCCCCAAGAAGCTCCTCCGAGGAGAACTGCCAACCACACCACATCCTCTCAAGAAAAGCAGAATGTCAATGGGCATTAGGTCATCAGCTCATTAGGAAGGGCACTGCACACTCATGTAGGTGTTGGCCAAGGCAGAAAATGCACAGAGTACTGGCAATCAGAGGATTGCTTGAGACGGTAGCCCCCTCCCCATCTTCCTGAGGGTCTGCCACTGGCTGCTCCTGCAGTGGCCTCCCCTCCTGAGCCACGACTCCCTCTTCCTCAGCGCCACCATGATGGGCAGCTGTATATCAATCTGTCCCCAATCTACTCTGCACAATGAAGGTTAGAGAGAAAGATTGCTACATTCATGCCATTGCTTGCATCTACCCCAGTACTACCACCCCTATTCCCTTTCTCCATTTCCCCACCCCATCCCACAATCTCTCACTGGGTCCAGTGTTCCCACTTGTGGGTGCTGGCAACACAACACAAATAGGGGTGCTATGCATCATCTGATTACATTGCCAGCCATTGGCATTGTGAACATGGCTAGCAGGAGAGCATGCAGGATGGTGTGCGGGCATGGCCATTGCGTCCCCTTGAACCATTCCCATGAGCGCAACTGCAGCATTCCCTTCCAGGCATGTGTTGTAGATCGGGGACAGATTTCTAATTATCACAAGATAGGTTCCCATTCACTTCAGAGTACATGCAAGTATGAGTGTCTATGTTAACCTGAGTACCCCTGCTAGTCCTCAAGCAGCACATGGTACACTCCCCCCCCCCCCACCTCCCTAAAACCCCAGCACTCTATCCAGTCCCTCACCACACCCTGCAGCAGAACAAAGGTACAGCACAGTGGTTTCAGAGAGCAGACTGCAGCGGAGGCCGCACCCCACCCCACAGGGCCAGGACACAGAACCTGAAGGTCTCCAGGAAGCTCCCCACAGCGAGCAGCAAAACTCCAAGCCCTGCCTCCAACCTCCTCAGCACTCCAGGGGCTGCAACTCCATAAAACCTACCTCCTTACTCCTGTTCAACGTCATCATGCCAACTTCTGACTTTTATACAGCAATTGTAAACTGCATCTGAATGACAACATGCCAGAGAGGTGGGAGACACTAATGAGGGTGAAGATAGTTGTCACAGACTCGCTAATCAGATGCTAAGGTATGTAAATGCATCAAATATCTGTTACGCTGATTTTCAACAGGGTTCCATCGTCACCAAAGAAACCTGTGTTGGGAGATACTATCAGGGCAGCAACACATGTGAGAATCATCCAACGTGAGAATCTCTAAGAAATTAGCGCATGGGTTGGGAGAATCACCACCCCCCCACCCTATAACTCTATAAACTGATATCCAGAAAAGAAAACGTCAGCATTTTGGCCATTTGATCAGAAATGAAAAGCTACAGAGATCTCTTCCAGAGGGCAATGTGGAGGGTAGCAAAAAGTGACCAAGGCATGGCTGGATGTCAAATGTGGCATAATGGTTGCAAATTAACTGCACTGGATTTGTGAAGACAGAGTATGGCAGATGAAAGTGACATAGCATGACAGCAGACCACCTGATTGGAACAGTTAGGAGCAGCAGCAAGTCACAGGTTACTAGTTTGAGTTGGCCACACCAGACGTCTGAAGATGAAAATCAGCCCCAAGTTTCAATCTTAGAAACAAGCTATTTATTTTGTCAAGTGTCCTTTCTATTTTTCATTCTTGACATGGTATGCATCTTAGGGCTGTGATCAATAGATGCTTGATTTAATAGATGGTAGCTTCCCTTTGGTTTCCTGCAGATGGTACTGCCACCTCTTGTGAGTATTGATATTCCTACAGGAATGTTCCAGTATGCTGAGGTGACTTGCAGACCTTATTGACTTTCTCAGTTTTCCACCAGCTACTCTTTTCCATTTAGAATCAATCTATTACTGTCATATGTTTTGTTATTTATATACTGAATATTCTTTTACCAGTCAATCCTATAAGTGAACCTTACATCCCTTGCGATCCAGAGTGTACGTTTTACTATCCAGCATCCAGTGAAACAATAACAAGATTCAGGAACAATAACAGACACAATAGCCTTACTCTGAATACCAGCACTGAAACAGCTCTGTGAATTTTCCTTTCTTTACAGAAGGCAGATTGAAATTACACCTCACCAGGAGAATGCCCAGCTTTAAATCATCTCTGGTTTATTTCATATAAAGTGCATGAATCATTAATAGTTTTCAATATGTCATTTTCTCTATTCCTTATTAATGAAAAGCAGTAAATATGCAACTTGCTAGCTCTCTAAACTAGGACATACGTCTCCGGTTAAACCTTTCAAAGCGCTGCAAGTTCAGATTAACAAGACAGAAGACAGCCTCCAGCTGCTGCTCTGTGCACATAGATCACCTTGTGACAGGAGAGAGAAAAGGAAAGAGAAAGACACCGAGAGGGGGAGAATCCCTTAAAGTTGTGCAAATAGGGGTCATCCCACTGAACTGTTAATCAAAGTTACTATCCTGAGGGGAATGACTGCCCTTTGAAGTGGCAGTAGAGATCTCCCATGTGTGTGTTTTAATTCAGCTCCCCACTGTTAGAACTGTTAGCTTCTGCAGTTTGTAACATTATAACAGGAAAAGAAAAGCTATTGATTTATAAAACTTCATTCTAAAATGCTAGTTTAGATTAAACATCATTGCAAACCATTTATTATTTTTTTCCATTTGAGGGATCTTGGAAGTTGAGATCACAGAATGAAACCATTTGATCCACTGTGTCTAAGCTGAATATTTGCTGGGGCTCTGTTTAGTCTATTATTTGCTGTAATAGTATATATATAGTACAACTGATATATTTTTGTTTGTTGATCTAAAATTCAATAAATTAATTTGGAAACCAAAGCTTATACACATTTGTCAACTGTGTATGTTAGTCCTTTACTTTTCAGATGAAAACAACATGTAGAACTACAGGACTGTTCTATGAGATAAAGAATTCCTCAGAAAAGTTCTAGTGTTTATTCAGTTGGATATGGTATTGTGACATATATAAATAGCCGAATGAATAAAGATATTCTTGCGGCTATAGGAAAGTAGGATTCACTTTATTCTTTGTGACAGGATCAGGAGAGAACTAAAACAATTGTACCCTTTCCCTTACTGTCTGTACTCAGTGTGGTTTATGCAGAGGTAAGTGTGTGTTTGTGTGTTTATTGGCCCCAGAATGTGTGGTCAATTTAAATTACAAGTTTTGTGGATTTAAATAAAGAGGATCATTTACACATGCATTCACCCTGAAAGTCTAAATGCTTCATTTACAAATTGTAAACAAAAACATAGTTCATAGTTCACGTGTCTAGCTCATTATAGGAAAACAGTGGCTGTGGGTCTGGGAAAGAAAGGAACATTCTCAATTCTTTCAGAAGAGTAGTTCAGATGAATTTAGAACTCATAGTTCAGATGAGTTCTAAAAGCTGAAGTTGGATTTCAATATTATTGCAGGAATTCCTTGAAGATACAGTTATCCAACAGGTCATGTATCTGAGCACTTGTAGTTTTTGGTATAAGGAGGTCTTTATTTCACAGGTGTACTTTGATTTAGGAACCAGGCTGTGAAGCTTTTTAAGATTTCATAGCCTCCAGGTCTAACTGTATTTTTTCTTGAACATGTTTGTGTGTGTGTGGTGTGTGTGAGTGCTGAGTGATTGACGTAGCATTTAGGTTTTCAGGGTGAATGGATGTGTAAACAATCCTCGTTATTTAAATCCACAAAGGCTTAATACTGTAATTAAAATTGATCACACATTCCAAGCCAACATGCACGTGCGCGCACACACACACGCACACACACACACTTTCTCTTCATATGGTCCATTTCGGTGTAAGTTTGCATGAGTGTTGCCCATGTGCAGGGTTGTTACATTGTGCTGATTTCAATCCATGTACTTTTATTCCTATCAGTATGACTGAAGTGATACGCACATAAACCAAGGGCAAGTGAAATGTAGTACATGCTGATTGCACACACCTTTGACCATGAGGGCTGCGTGCTCCCTCTGCATCAACAGTGTAAATAATTATTGTGTTTTTATCATTTGAAGTTTGTGATAGGTCTATTAATACATAAATTATTAAGTATTATGAAATATTCAACATGTATTGAATGTTATTCTTGGGGTTATGATTAGGAAACATGTCCTACTTCAATCTTGTAGCCCACTGAGATGAAGGAGGGCCACTCATGCAGGTCACTCACTAGCCTAGTTATCCATTACTCCTCTGTGTTCTTAAAAGCAAAAATGTCACAACTTTTTCCTGCAATTGCTGTTTCATGCAATGTTTCATGCAATGCTCAATCTTTTACACTTTCAAATAAAAACTTGACATCTGCAGTTGGTTTTAATCACGTGTCCAAGGCTGACATTGTTCAACCAGAATAGTTTGGGAGTCTGAAGCCAATTACTGCACAATAGGAGATAGATGGTAGTCTTTCACACTAACTTATAGATAACTAGTTTCTTTAACTCTCTTTTGATAAACTGAAAATTTGGAGATGTGTTGTCTGAGTTTAGCTTAAACTATAAACAATTATAGATAAATTCCATCCAAAGGGATGCTCTCCATTCAAAAGGAATTCTTAGTCCAGGGTGATTCAATTAGCAATTTTCTGAAAATTTGGTGTAGTCTATGTTAAATTTACAAAAGTCAACTAACCCTTAGCAGCCATCTTAGCCACAGTTTCCATGTGAGCAGAGTTTATGTTTGAAGTGACGACAAGGATTTTCCTTCAATGGACATAACAGTATTTAAATTATAAAAGCTAAAAATATCTAGCTAAGATGGACAGGTATGCTTAGAGATGTAACAAACACATTCTCAATCTTTTCTTCATTCTACTCCCCTTCCTCTTTTTCAGCTCATTTATTCTTTCCAAATCTGTTGGCACCTAAACCTTACTGTCTGAATTAGTTCATCTTTGTTAGTGTCAGTAATACCATGAATTTATAAACTTTATCTTAAACCTAGGTTTCCTATAACATACATAGAACATAGAACACTACAGCGCAACCAGGCCCTTCAGCCCACAAGTTGCGCCAATCATACCCATACCAGTAGAACTATGTGTAACTCCAATCCCGTTTAATCCCATGTATTCAGCCAGAAGTCTTTTAAAAGATCCCAGCAAGTTTGTCTCCACCACAACTGACAGCAACCGCTTCCATTCACTCACCACTCTGAGTGAAAAACTTACCCCTAACATCTCCTCTATACTTGTTGCCCAGCACCTTAAACCTGGGTCCTCTCATAGCAACCATTTCAGCCTTGGGAAATAGCCTCCGAGAATCCACTCTATATATTCTTCTCAACATTTTATATATTCTCCAGGGAGAAGAGACCTAGCTCTCTCAACCTATCTTCATAAGGCATGCCTCCCAATCCAGGCAACATTCTTATAAATCTCCTCTGCACCCTTTCAATAGCTTCCACATCCTTCCTGTAGTGAGGTGACCAGAACTGCGCACAGTACTCCAAGTGGGGTCTGATAAGGGTCTTATAAAGTTGCAGCATTACCTCCCAACTCCTAAACTCAATCTCTCGATTAATGAAGGCCAGTACACTGTACACCTTCTTGACCACATCCTTCACCTGTGAGGCTGATTTAAGAATCCTATGGATTTGGACCCCAAGATCCTTCTGCTCCTCAATGCTGCTGAGACTCCTACTCTTGATATTGTACTCCTTCATCCCATGAAATGTTGGCACATAAAATGAGACAGGGTGAATATAAGCAATATTATTGAGATGAAAGCTAAAGAGAGGGATATCTGCTTCGGTTTTTGGAGTCAGGCAGGGAGAGGACTTGTCCCCTTTTCTTTGTGCTCTGCCTCTTTTCTTTTGACTCACGTCCAACCCTTGTTGCCCGACACCACGTGAGTGAATCCTAGAAAGCAAGGAAATCCACTGAAGCGATGAGTACTGACCCCTCTTTTGGAGCTCCAGTGGCACAGGGGTGATAAAACTAATGTCACCTATTCAGTAGGACAACCAATGAGCAGACTATACAGGGGCTGAAATGCAATTCTGTTGCCTAGGCTGGTTCAGTAGCACATGTCAAAAGTCTCCTGCGAGGGTCTCACTCATTGTGGTGGCCTGCTGCGCTCTCAAGAACATTCCACAGGCAATTCAGTCCACCTTGTTGACCCTCGCATGACCTGCCGAATGCATGCACCTTGTTGACCAACAAGGTGCATGCATTCGGCAGGTCGTGCGAAGGCTGCTCTTGGATGTTGCTTCAGGAGTGGCCTAGTGCTTCAAGTCGTTAGTGTATGCTTAAACTGGACCATCTGATGGGCAACATGACAGCTCAGAGACTATTGCTGTTGCTGTGCAGACACATAGATTTGGGCCTGTGTCTGCGGGAGTTTGTGCGTTCTCCCCGTGGTTGTGTGGGTTTTCTCCGGGTGCTCCGGTTTCCTCCCACATCCCAAAAATGTGCTCCTTAGGCTGATTGGGTAACAAATTGTCCCTATATCAGTCCCTATATGGGAATCTTCCACAATAGGCATAGCCTAAAGTCATGGATATATCATTAAGACGTTAGGACAGCGGCGCGGGCTCGTTGGGCCGAAGGGCCTGTTTCCTGTGCTGTGTTGCTTTTTGTTCTTTGTTCTTTGTTTGTATTCCCTGCAAGAGTGTTGTGGACACTGAGATGGGGAGGTTCTAGGTAATAAATCAATGCAGGAGAAGCAGGAGGTAAGAAAGGAGGAGCAAGATGAGGATGAACAGAGTTGAGCCTGCTACATGAGAAGGTGGCTTTCTGCTGCCACCCTTCAGGAAGATGATCTTCCTTCTTTTCTTCGCTGCCTCCAGGATAAAATATGGATTGTCATCGATGAAGTGAGGGTTGTCATGGGTGCCAGGCCTTCAGTTCTCTTGTGGCTCCTGTGACAGCTTGCTTTTCACTAGTGCAGTAGAATGTTTTGGCACAATTAAGTGATCTGTTCCTCTATACAATCAAAACCTCAATGGTAACTGCCTTGAAGGGTTTAAATGTGTCCCAACTTCAGCCAGTCCAATTGGCTCTTAGTGGACAGAAAATACTTCTTCATATCATTTAAGGGCTCACTTCTGTGACAATCTAAACTTCAAACAGTTTGCCAACTGGAGTGAATTTCTATCTAAATGCCATCTGTGGCCATATAAATAGTAAAAGGCTATTAGGACCGAAAAGGGAAAACATAGAAATGATTGAGATATTTAATAAATAACTTGCATTTGTCTTTACCATGGAAAAAGATGTTACCACAGTCACAATGAAAGAGGAGATAGTTGAAATACTGGATGGGTTAAAAATTGATAAAAATTAGATTTCAGGCTGAACTTAAAATTGATAAGTCACTAGGACTGGATGGGATATATGCAAGTATTCTCAGGAAAGGAAAGAAAATTATCGAGATTCTTCTGGCTATAATTTTCCAATGTTCCTTAGAAATAAGGGCAGAGGACTGAAGAATTCAGGTAAGGGTGTAAGGATAAACCCAGGTGCTACAGGCCATTCAGTCTAATCTTGGTGATGGGAAAATTTTAGGAAATGGCAATTCAGGACAAAACTAACTTGACCTAGAATGAATTATACAAGAACATAAGAATATAAGAAAAAGGAGCAGGAGTAGGCCATCTAGCCCCTCGAGCCTGCCCCAACATTCAGTAAGATCATGGCTGATCTGACAGTGGTTCAGTTCCACTTACCTGCCTGCTCTCCATCACTCTCAATCCCCTCATTGGTCCGAAATCTATCTACTTGTGACTTTTAACACATTTAACGAGGTAGCCTCCACTCCTTCAATGAGCAGAGAATTTCAAAGATTCACGACTCTTTGGGAGAAGAAGTTCCTCCTCAACTTTGTTCTAAATTGACTCCCCCTTATTTTGAAGCTGTGCCCTCTAATTCTTGTTTCCTTTTTAAGTGAAAATAATCTCTCTGCTTCTACTCTGTCTAGCCCCTTCATTATCTTATATGTCTCTATAAGATCTCCCCTTAGCCTTCTAAACTCCAACGAGTACAGGAAAGGCAACACAGATTGTTAAAGGCAATTCATAGTTGAGAGGATTTGAAGGACTTGTTCAATAGCAGAGCGGTCTGGACTGAGTAAGTATACAAAAACTGTTCTTATTGGAAGATGCATTGAGAGACCTGGACACAGACTTAAGGTGATTGGCAAAAACCCCAGGGGAATAGGCATTTAGGATTGAGCATGCACTATCTGAGAACATGGTGGAGGCAGATTCAATTGTGGCTTAAAAGGAAATTGTTAAGTACTTAAGATAAAAAAAAATTCAAGATTGCAGGGAACATCAGGGAAATATTACTAACTAAACTGCTCCAACAGAGGACCAGTACAGACTCTGTGACCCAAATGGCCTCCTCTTGTGCTGTAACCATTATATAATTCTATGATTCTCCGTCATCTGCTAGAAAGATCATTTGTCAAAAGAAAGTGGAAATAGAACCAGATAGTATTTCTGAATTTAGACTATTCAGAGAATGAGCTTTGGAAATGCATTGTTGTACTGATGTACTTCATCCATCAAAGGCTTGATAGTCATCCTGTCAGCCATCTTTTGTATGCCGCATCAGAATCTGTTCAGTTATGCGTTCTGAATCACAAATTAGAAGAATGAACAATGCAAACAACATTATCAGGCTTTTAAAGTGGGAATCTAATAATAAGCTTGATGCATCAGTCGTGTATTGGTGTACGCAAGACTAGCTGGAGTACCTTTAGAATAGTTAGTCATTGTTGGAAGCTGTAGGGGGAAATGCTCAATCAATACTTAAATTAGAAAGGGTAGAACAACAGTTCAACAGATAAAGATGCTTCTGACTAATTCTGTGATTGCAAAATTCAGCACCGTGTCTCGGCCAAGGAAAGAGTGAAGGAGACAAAAAAAAGCATGTCTGTTTAGTTCTGAATTAAAACTTATCTCCACTGATAAAGAACAGGTTGAGTGCATTTTCTCTATTTTATCAAATTTATTGAGCAGGATTGACATTGGAACAGAAGCTATTTCCTCTCCGTGTACTTTTTAAAGAATGGTCTTATTTGCATATGTTGGACTGAGATCAATGAGTTGCTCAACTCACTTGACCAAGACAGAAATCTGAGGTTAATGAGTCTGGAACAGTTGTGCAGTAATTTCTGCTGAAAATATTTTTTGAATACCATTTCTTACATGTTGCCTACAATGACATATGCTTCTCACAGGAATTATTCACAGGAAGAATTTCACTACCAGTCAGGTACGTCAGGGTTATACCATTCTCTGCCAATATATCCCTTCAACTTAGCCCCGCCATGAGCCCATCATAGTAGTAGTGGCAGTGTTTCTGCCCAGCTGCCAACCGAAATGAGTGGGCTCTACCAGGGAGCTAGCTCCAGGATGTTGATCTGAATACAATGAGGCAACGCTACCTCGAGATGTCGTACAAAATGTTAGACTTACCCTGATCTAAAGAAGTCCTTTGAAGCTGATAACAGAGTTTCCCAGTGAGAACAACCTGGATTTTTACAGCAGGACCTATCCCAGTTCAGCTCCACTCCAGTATCATGGATCATCCTTGACAGATGGCACAGACTTGAATGCAATGGTCATTGAGGTGACTGCACAGTCTGTAGTTGACCACAGAGTGCTGATGCCTGTAAAGCTACCAACATAAGAAGATAATGGATTCCTCTGTAGATGTTTTGTCTGTTTTGCAAGGTTCCTGGTAGATAATCCAATGCAGAAATCAAATTTCTTTTAAACACTGGGCATAACTTGAAATCCAAGTCTGTATTATTTGCAGTAATTTTGCCCTGCAGTCGGCTCTTCCTTGCCAGCTCCACTTGTTCATATTCATTTCTGTTCAATGAATCCAACAGTGCAGCCCCATGGACCTGATTCACACGGGTATTTGATTGGTATGCTGTTGTTTTGGCAGGAATGAATGACGACAGTGCATTGTCTTTGAGGTTACATTCGTCATTCTGTTTGGCAATAGCAACTGAGTCACCTAATTCATTTAAGAGAAGATGGGCAGCAAAGATTAGGATATAATCATGATGATCGGAGTTTAGGGACACCGCAATACACGGCCAGATTGCCATGCTCAGTGGGTAACTGGTTGAATGTGTGACTGAAAAAGTTACATATGAAAAGAAGAGGAAAGAGAGATGCTGGTGCTGTTGTGCCAGGCCTTCAGCTTTGCTATCTCTGATATTAGTTGCCAGGGGACTTCGAAAAATGGCATTGGCAGCCTCTTTCATGGGAATGGCAAGGCCATTTCCCTTCCTCCTGTACCAACCTCTCCCTGAATGAGTGTAAGTGTGTCAAGATGTGGCCTGGGAAATGGTTTCAATGTGTACAAGCCAAATGCTCAATATGTTCATGATGATAAGAACAAAGAGCAGTGGGGCTAAAAGAAAGAGTCTTTTTCCAGTGTGATATAAAGTACGGTGAAGTCCTGCTGATTTATGGAGAACTATATCAAACAGGGAAGAAGATGATTGATAGTGCTGAGACAGATAGTCTCTGGAAGGTGTGAGAGATGTGGTGGGAAGCTTTAGCTTGGTATTCATGATGAGGTCATTTAATTACTTTTATCACTGCAGCAAAGTCATGATAAAATTGACAGCCTCAGTGTGTTGTGCACCTCATGTCATGTCATGTCCATTCACTAATGTGCTCTACCATTCATCTACCACCTGCTGGCACTTGTTCAATCATCATCTCCACAGCTGCACCTGAAATCCTTGTGGTACTGCTGGGATTCATCTTATCCCCTTGTGTTTCTTCCTGGAATCCTGTAAGCAGAATTTTGGATGTCTCCAACTGCCTCGCCACACAGAATAATGTTGGGAATGCATCCATTTTTATACTCTGAACCTATCTGAACCAGAAAAATTATCTCTGCTTGAGAAGACTGTGACATTTGTGTTTTTACTCTCCATTGAGATGCCTGGATACACTTCAGGCACCAAAGATGAAAATTGTTGAGCTTCATTTTTTTGATAGCTGCAAGTACCCATGTTGCATAGCCATACAACAAAACGCTGAGAAGACAGTTCTGAAGAAAGGTCCTTAATCTGTTTACTCTGTTTTTCTCTCTCTACGAATGCTGTCAGGCTGTTTCTCTTTTAGCTAAGAGGTCAACATCATTGTCTGAAAAGTCAGCTTGATGTCATTCCAGTCAACCAAAGGAGGCTCGAGTAGTTTTCAGTGCTTGAAAACTGAACAATTTTTTCGAAGGGAACTTTAGTATTGAGCCATTGCATGCTGCCTTTTTGTCGACTTGAAGAATGCTTGCCTAGGTGAGTATCCACAAAGCAAACAATAAATCAATTGAAGCAAAGCAATTTGAATAAGTGGACATATTTGAAAAAGCACACTGGCCAGGCATTGTACAGGTCGAATGCCACTCTGCATCAGTTCTAGCTTATAGCTCAAGAAACTTATCATTTCCATTTCCTCTGATTCTCATTGGCAACACACCCTCAAGATATAAAAAGCCAGACAAAAACTGTTAGCTGAAGATCAATATTGTCTGAGAACTATACATAAAGCTGAAATATTGAACTCTGTGATTGAACCAATTGCATGATTAAAAAAAAGGATTACTTTAAATGACGTGCCAGATTGGAGGTAAAAAATCTGGGACAGTCCAAAATCTCGCACAGTCTCAGTCCCAAGGGTGTTGGATTTGAAGTGCTCTATCTGAAGTTGCATTCCTTAAGTGTGCATCAGATGCTGCTTCAAGGGTCAGGTTGTCTGTCACTGTCAACCCAATGTTGCAGAATTTGATAGACATTTTCAGCAGAAAGTTATTTAATGATAACAGGGGTGGAGATGTGGCATCTGTCTCATAAGACATTTACAATAAAGCCACATAAGTTATAGGCATGGAAAACACAGTCCATAAGTCTTTATAGCTGAGTTTCCATGTGACCAACTTGTACAACACCATCAACTTGTACAACATCATCGAGGAGTTCTCTGACCAAGGTGTGATGTGTTTTATCTTCAAGTTCAGTCTGGTCAGATTGCAGAATTTGCTATCTGACCTACTATTTAGGTAAACTCCTTTCATATTTATAAGGAAGCCAGGTGTACAGAGAAAAAAATACCCAACAAAGTCAGGGCGAAGGCGCAGTCCTGTTTCACTCCATTCTTCAAAATCCCATCTCCCAAATTACGGATGACACCTTTCACGCTGCCAGTTCACTTTCCTCAAAGAAAGGAGGGGTGACCTGAAAAGTGGATGGGATGAAATAGAAAAGTCTTATGTTTTTGGGTAGTCATTGCTCCCACCTGTCAAAATCTCACTTGTTTCTTGCTGCGAGTCCATAATTACATCCAGTGTGTCTATACAAAATATTGTTGTCATTTTAATGAATGCAGAAACTGGTATGATTGCATTGTTGTAATTTTGCCTTATGGGAACCACTTGATTCTGTCATATCCTGCAATATAAACAAAACCATTACTAAACTCTGTAAGATCCAACAAAAAAAATGTACCCATTCAGAAAAACTAATTCTCACACAGAAACACTATCTATTCCTTGTTGGATACATTGACTATCATTCAAAATTAGTTAATGCAGCAGTTAAATATAGGCTTAAGAAAATTGTGGCTATATCCTAGCAATAATAATGTTAGGCAGTATATTTAGTAAGAAGGAGGCACTTTTTAAAGATCATCTTCTGTAAAATACATAAACAACCACATTCCTAGTAGTAGCTTGCACATACTTTAAAGATGAGGTACATAGCTATTTCTTTTTCACATGCCATTTTGTGCCTTTCGATGTAAGTGAGACTTGTTTGTTTTGTCTGCAATGACAGATGTGGTTGCACTGTTGAGTCATGATTGTAATTGAAACTCATCGGCTGTTTCAGAAAGCCCTAATTCTGTCATCAACTAGGATAAAGCAAAAGCTACATTGGTATCTATTTGTTCATATAGCCCATTCTTCTGGTCATCTGCTATCCACATGGGTCTATTCCCATCACCGACTGAAAGAAGACTATTTCTGATTACAGAAATTGGTGAACCTTTGTGTGCTAACAGCCCTCTCTATGCCTTTGACATAAGTTTTGTTATCCAGACTAGAGACTTTCTTTATCCATTTTTATTAATTAAACATATTAGCCTACATTGGGAGCGTTATGAATAGTCAATACCAATATAATGCAATAATTTAAATCATGGGATGATACAAGAATGAGGACATTTAGCCCATTGTGCCTCTGTCAATTCTTTGAAAGAACTATCCAAATATTCTCATTCCCCTGATCATAACACATGGACCTGCAAAATCAGATAAAATACCTTCCCTTTACTGATAGGAATTTGCAAAGTAATTTTGGATTGAATTAAAATGTCCTTTAACAGAATAAATTGAACCTCTTTGCTTTAATGATTGTTTAATATACCGGATTATCACAGAAGCTTTGGAGAATCAAGTGATTAGAAATTGGCCTTTAAAGAAGTAGTTAGTACAAATAATTTACTGTTAATCTTTAGTTTTTCAGGTTTATCTCAACTTGATTGAAAGAAAAACTTATATTTATACGTATTGAATTGCTTAGATTGCATGGACTGTTTTTATTTAGATAAACTGACAGCCATTTTCAAAATTACTAGAATATGCATAGCAATAAGGTGAATGGCCAGATAATGTGTGTTTGCTGGTGCTGTTGAAAGAGTAAATTTGGCAACTGATTGTTCCTCATTGAAACCTGTTATAAAATATTTGTTATTCACCAGAACAGACAGATACTGTCTCATTTTAATTTATTTCCCAAGGTTGATAACCCCATTCTCTTATTCCGTAGTCCTGGACACATGTTCAAATCCTAAGGATGATTTAACATAAGAACTAGAACCATCCTAGACCCTTGAGCCTGCTCTGCCATTCGTAAGATCATGGCTGATCTTTTCATGGACTCAGCTCCACGTACCTGCCCACTCACTATAACCCTTAATTCCTTTATTATTCAAAAAATTTATCTATCCTTACCTTAAAAACATTCAATGAGGTAGCCTCAACTGCTTCATTGGGCACTGAATTCCACAGCTTCACAACCCTTCATGTGAAGAAGTTCTCCTCAACTCAGTCCTAAATCTGCTTCCCTTTATTTTGAAGCTATGCCCCCAGTTTTAGTTTCACCTGCTAATGGAAATAACTTCCCTACTTCTATCTTATCTGTTCCCTTCATAATCTTCTATGTTTCTATAAGATATCCCTGACTCTTCTGAATTCCAATGAATATAGCCTCAATCTAGTCCGTCTCTCCTCATAAGCCAACCCTCTCAACTCCGGAAACCACCTTGTGAATCTCCTCTGCATCTCCTCCAGTGCCAATATATCTTTTCTCAAGTAAGGAGACCAAAACTGTACACAGTATTCAAGGCGTGGCCTCAGAAACATCGTATACAGCTGCAACATAATCTTGCTGTTTTTAAACTCCATCTCTCTAGAAATAAAAAACAAAATTCCATTTGCCTTCTTAATTATCTGTTGCACTTGCAAACCAAGTCCTTGAAATTCCTGAGCAAGGACATCCATGACTCTGTGCAAAGCAGCATGCTGTAATTTTTTTACCAGTTAAGTAATGGTTGCAGAGTTTTTACAGACTGATCAGTTTGACTGATTCTAAGCGGTCGCATAGGAGAACATCCGATTCTTCAGACCAACATTACACAAATTTTTTTGACAGATTCTCCTACTTCAACTTTTGCTTGTAAGTTGGGAGCAGGAGCACAGCATTGTGGTCTGATTTGCTAAAGTGTGGGCAGGTGATAAAGCAGTAGGCATGTTTGAATTTGTGTAGTGGTGGCCTAAGATGTTTGGGATGTTTCGTGGAACAGGAAACATGTTGGTGGTATCTTGTTAGTATGTTCTTGAACTTGGCCTGATTGAAGTCCCTGACCACGATGAACAAGACTTTGGGATGTTTCATCTCAAAGTATTTGTAGTGATGTATATTTTGTCCAGTGCAATCTTCATGTCTGCATGGGGTGGGATGTAAATTGCTGTAAGGGTAACGCAAGTGAACTCCCGCAGAAGAGAAAAGGGGTGGCATTTTAGTATCAGGTATTCTAGATCTGGGGAGTAGAAACTCCCCAGTGTTGCTATGTCTAGGCGCTACAAGATGTCGATTGGGAGACAGACCCCATCTCCCCTAGCCTTACCTGAGGCCGCTGTACAATTCATTTAGTGGATTGAGAAGTCTCGAGTTGTAGGGCACAGTCCAGTGAAGCAAGAGTGAGCCACATCTCTGTGAAACAGAGTGAGCAGTCCTTCAGTACTTTTTGAAATGTGAATCTGGTTTTAAGTTCGTTCAGTTTTTTTTTCCAGAGATTTAACTTTTGCAAGCAGTAAGCTGGGGAGGGAGCCCCTGGGACCACATTGCTTCACTCTTATCTGCAGGCCAGTACGTTCCCCTCACCTCCTGGAGTGGCTGCTTCTTTCTGGGTCTGGGAGATGGTGAGAGTAGTTTGTAGGGTTAAGGGTATGGTTGTGTCCAGTGAAGTTCTTTGTTCTGGTTGGTTTGTGGATGGAGGATTTGTTAACTTGTTTGCAGTTCTTGCGTCATGAGATGGGTCTGCACAGTTGGGCTATCTGGGACACTCTGGTTTGGTTTCGGAGGCATTTAATAACTAAAGGTTTGTAATAGTCAATAAGGAGCTTTCAGTACCGGTTATCAATGACAGCAGCTGAATGGCAACACAATGTAAGGCTCCGAGGACTTGTAAAATCGAGCAGTGAGATCAATATATGTTTATTTCCTGCAGCAGGCTAGATGACAGCAAGGCAGAGAGAATGGAAGACTGGCAATGATGGCATGAATGTTGGGAAGACAATGGCCTAGTGGTATTATCGTTAGGGTATTAATCCAGAAACTCCGCAAATGTTCTCAGAATCCAGGTTCAAATCTCATCATGACAGTTGATGGAACTAGAATTCAATAAAAAATATTTGAAATTAAGAATCTATTGATGACAACAAAATCTGGGCAACTAAGGATGAGCAATAAATGCTGGCCAGCAAGCAATGTCTATGTTCCACAAATGAATAAAAAGAAAATTGCCCAGCATCATTAATGAATAGATAATTGTGGGCTGAGCACTGCTCTCCAGATCAAAGAATCACATCTATGTTAATAGCTTTTTCGTACTTTTATTCATAGAAAGAGAACACCTATCATATGCACAATATTATCAGGCTAACTAATTTTGGTGATTAAACACTGGTAACTGAAATGATTTCAGCACAACATGAGTATTTAAAGGATAAAAGCAAATTGCTGTGATGCTGGAATCTGAAACCAAAAGAAAAAACCCTTTGTCAAAAGTGCCTAGTTTTTGACAAAGGGTCATCTAGACTCAAAACATCACTCTTTTCTTACAGATGCTGCCAGATCTGCTGAGATTTTCCAGCATTTTTTTTCTCTGGTGAATGTTCAAAATGTCCTTAGGTGCAGATATGTCCATATTTTAATGGAAAATGTTAATCAGTGGCAATAATTAATTTTATACCTTTTACATACATTTTAAATTAAATCTCTTGCTTTAAATAAAATGCCCAGGATATCTTGCGCAAGATGTTTTAACTTGCCGGTAATTAGGAAAGGACAGGAGATAAGTGTGTGATGTGGCAGCAGAAGATGGGTGATGGGTTTTCAGAAAACTGGGAAAAAAGTTCTTCCCCATGGACTACGGAATTGGTATTTGGGAGAGGATCAATGGTGAAAGTGTACTGGGATCTAGCAGCCATATATCGACTAGGGCATAGAGAAAGATACAAGGATCCAGAAAGGAATGAGCAGTGTGGTCTGAAATTTCAGGAATATTGAGAGGTTTAAAAATATTGAAAAATATTGGAGGAATAAAATTTGGTCATGATCGGGGTGAGGTGAGAGGGGCTGGGATTTGGATTAAGCTATGAGAGGCTGGGATTGGCATGAGGTCAGAGAGGCCGGGATCTGGGTGCGGTCGGAGAGGCCGGGAGCTGGGTGCGGTCGGAGAGGCCGGGAGCTGGGTGCGGTCGGAGAGGCCGGGAGCTGGGTGCGGTCGGAGAGGCCGGAGCTGGGTGCGGTCGGAGAGGCCGGAGCTGGGTGCGGTCGGAGAGGCCGGGAGCTGGTGCGGTCGGGAGGCCGGGAGCTGGGTGCGGTCGGAGAGGCCGGATCTGGGTGCGGTCGAGAGGCCGGGATCTGGTGCGGTCGGAGAGGCTGGGGATCTGGGTGCGGTCGGAGAGGCCGGGAGCTGGGTGCGGTCGGAGAGGCCGGGAGCTGGGTGCGGTCGGAGAGGCCGGGAGCTGGGTGAAGTCATTGGGAAGCATGTGGATATTTCCTTACTGTTTTCCAGAAAGTCACCATTTCTCAATATTCACTATTCCTCACTTGCATTGAAAAATTAAACAGAAACAAAAGGTATCATGAGGTAAGTGCATCATGCATTTAGATTTAGATTATTCACAAAACTTCTCGTGAGATTGGAGAGGGAAAGTCCACTGCCTATCCTCAAATCCTTCCAAGGTCCAAACCCCTTCTGCTCCTCTTCATCCCTCCTTTCTTTCTCAATGCTCCTCCCCCTCTCCCTTCCTCTTCCCCCTTCCCTCTCTTCCACCTTCCCCTCACATTCCACCCTCCCACTTCCTCTTCCTTTCCCTTTCTCTTCCCTCCCTCCCTCTTCCCTCCTTCTCCCTTCTCCCCTTTCCTGCCCCTCTCCCCCCTTCCCCCTTCCCCCTCCTGCCCCTCTCCCCCCTTCCCCTCTCCCCTCTCCCCCTTCTCCCCTCTCCCCCCTTCCCCCTCTCCCCCCTTCCCCCTCTCCCCCTTCCCCCTCTCCCCCCTTCCCCCCTTCCCCCTCTCTCCCCCTTCCCCCTCTCCCCCCTCCACCTCCCCCTTCCCCCTTCCCCTTCCCCCCTCTCCCCCCCCTTCCCCCTCTCCCCCCTTCCCCTTCCCCCCTCTCCCCCGCTTCCCCCTTCCCCTCTCCCCCTCCCTCTCTCCCCCCTTCCCCCTCTCCCCCTTCCCCTCTCCCCCCTTCCCCCTCTCCATCCCTCCCCCTCCCTCCCTCCTCCCTCTCCCTCCCTTCCCCCTCCCTCTCCCTCCCTCCCCCTCCCTCTCCTCCTCTCCCTCCCCCTCCCCCTCCCCCTCTCCCCTCCCCTCCCTCCCTCCCTCCCCCCTCCCCCTCCCTCCCTCCCCCTCCCCCTCCCTCCCTCCCCCTCCCCCTCCCTCCCCTCCCCCTCCCTCCTCCCCCTCCCTCTCCCTCCTCCCTCTCTCCCTCCCCCTCTCCCTCCCCCTCCCTCCCCCTCCCTCCCCCCCCTCCCTCCCTCCCCCCCCTCCCCCTCCCACCCTCCCTCCCTCCCACCCTCCCTCCCTCCCCCCTCCCTCCCCCCCTCCCCTCCCACCCTCCCTCCCACCCTCCCTCCCTCCCCCCCTCCCTCTCTCCCCCTCTCTCCCACCCTCTCTCCCACCCTCTCTCCCACCCTCTCTCTCTCCCTCCCTCTACCAAATCTCTCCCCTCCTGTCCCTGTCCCTCACACCTCCATCTTTTCTGCTTCCTTCCACTCCTTCCTCCTCTCCCCCTTACTTTCCACCATTTAACATCTTTTAGGGAAAAAAATCTGACACCTTACCTGCTCTGGTCTACATGTGACTCCAGACTCACAGAACGTGATTGTTGTTAAATATCATCAGTGCAAGGGCAATTAGAGATGGCTAATAAATGGCTCAGCCAGCAGTGCACACTTCTCATGAATGAATTAAAAGAAAAGTTACCATTTGCAGAAATATGCAAATAATTGCAAATGATTCTATGATCTTGCAATTATAACAGTCATGCAAGGTGGAAAAGCTTCAATGTAATTGGCTATTTCTAACCTCCTTATGTTCCTATGAAGATGACATCCTAGTTTAGAGCATGAGCAATGTTATCATCCCAAAGAAATTAGTCATTGCAATCCAATATAAATTTTTAAGAACTGTGTGAAAACTGAAAAATTCAATTAATTCAAAATTTTAAAAAAGCTTTATGAAAAATCTAAATATAAATGCATGATGTACTTACCTCACGACACCTTTTGTTTCTGTTTATTTTTACAATGCAAGTGAGGAACAGTGAATACTGAGAAATGGTGACTTTCTGGAAAAACGTAAGGAAATGTTCACATGCTTCCCAATGGTTAGAGTGTGACATAAACAGGGTGATAATGTGATTAGCCACTAGATTCTTTGAAAGCAATGAAGGACAAAATTTCATTTGCCTTCTTAATTACCTGCTGCACTTGCAAACCAAGTCCTTGAGATTCCAGACAAGGAAACTCAGGTCCCTGTGTAAAGCAGCATGCTGTAATTTTTTTACTATTTAAATAATAATCCATTTTACTATTATTCCTATAAAAATGGATGACCCCACATTTACCAATATTGTACTCCACCTGCCAGACCCTCGTCCACTCAGACTAAGTATATCCCTTTTCAGACTTTCAGCATCCTCTGCACACTTTGCTCTGCCTCTCATCTTAGTGTCAGAATTTTGACACACTATATTTGGCCCTCAACTCCAACTCATCTATGCAAATTGTAAACAATTGCAGTCCCAACACTGATCACTGAGGCACACCATAGTCACTGATTGCCAACCAGAAAAATACTCATTTACCTCCTCTCTTTGCTTTAAGAAGTGAGAGAGTTACAATTACGCCAGCTGTTATTGTTATGAAATATCTTTAACACACAGAAAATGGATCCCAAGTCAGAAAGTAGTGACCAAAGCCCTGGCCAAACAGAAAGCTCTGAGGGCAGATGTACAAAAAAAGTGGCACATCACAAGAACTGAATGTTTGAGGGAGCGGAGTTTGACATTGCAGAGAGATGGATATGAATATATTCAAAGACAAAAATTACATTTTGAAATGTATTCACTGAGGGTAGGGACGCAATGTAGGTAAATGAGGGAGAATCAGGAGGTGACAAGAGTTTCAACAGAGAGGGAGCTGAGGTAGGAGGATAGACATTAACTGACATAAAGTATTGACAAATGAATTGTTTCTTGTCTGAATATAAAAGGATAAAATCATGTTGAAATCTATTAAAAACATGTTTCAAACACACCTGAAATTTGACCTTAACCTTTACATCAAGCATAATTGGAGAATCTGATGCTGAGGTTGAATTATGCAAAAGGAGAATGATTTTCTGTCTGGTACTTCAGACAAAGATGTTAGTGATATTGATTCAATTGGAGCCTGAAGAATCAAAATGTTGTGTAGAACAAATAGACACAAAACAGTAACACTGGAAAAATAAAAAGAAATAACAGGGAGATATTTTAATCTGATATTGTTCTAGGAAAAGTTAACCATGAATGTTTATTATTTTTATAATGATGCTATGGAAAGAAGTGGATCAGTTCAAAAGGCATCGATTTTCCCTCTTACCACCTGTCCTTAAACAGAAGATGTTTTGAACTTTTTTTTCCTAATAAGCAGCAATGTATTTCCTATCCCTTTGTGATTCTATTTCTATTGATAATCCCAGAGCAAACCTGAGTTAGGACTAACTCATGTTAAAGTTCACCACACCCATTAAAAAATGTAAAGGGAGGGCTAGGGAAAAGGGGGTTGTATGGCACAAAATCCACAGAATATATGAATAATGGTTCATATGAATTCTGGAGTCCAGAATTAAAGTCTAATGAGAATTCTTTCACAGAGGTTAGTTGACTAAAAACTGGTAATGTAAGATTCACTTTTCCAGCTGGAATAAACACACGGAGAGTGAATCAGTTTTGTAGGCATTAGCGTAACATCTTCCCAGCAGAGTCAGGTTAGATGGGGGCCAGTTGTCCAAACTGACCAGAGCTGACTTCTGTGTGACCTGTCAGTCAAATGTTAAATAGCAGACAGGGGTAGGCAGTTCAGAGATGAATATTAACCTGTTCAAAAAGCCTGAGTGTTAAGTCATAGAATCATAGAATCCCTAAGGTGCAGAAAGAGGTCATTTGGGCCATTGAGTCTGCACCGACCACAATCCCACTGAGTCCCTGTCCGCATAACCCCACTTATTTATCTTGATACTAAGTGGCAATTTATCATGGCCAATCAACCCAATCCACACATCTTTACACTGTGGGAGGAAACCAGAGCATTGGGAGGAAACCTACACAGCCACGGGGAAAATGTGCAAACTCCACATAGATAGTGATCTGAGGTGAATTGAACGCAGATCGCTAACACTGTGAGGCAGCAATGCTAACCACTGTGCCACTGTGCCGTCCTAGGTTATATGACTTTCCTTCCCCACAATGTCTTCAACAAAAGATGTTTATTTAGTATCTGGAAATTGGCTTTATGTCCTGGACTGACAATGTCTCAATCATAATTAATTGAAAGATGTTGATTGGTATTCTCCCAAAATAATTACAAATGCCGAATTCACATAAAAACTGGAGTAAATCCTGCTGGTTTAATTTTCAAAATGAGTTTCCCACACTCTATGCATTGCAGAGTGTCTCAGCATGAATCACAATAAAAATCAGTGAGCGGGGCCTATTCCTGCTGGAGAGGCCAACAGCATGG
Source organism: Sphyrna mokarran (assembly GCA_024679065.1). Classification (NCBI taxonomy): domain Eukaryota; kingdom Metazoa; phylum Chordata; class Chondrichthyes; order Carcharhiniformes; family Carcharhinidae; genus Sphyrna; species Sphyrna mokarran. The sequence continues at coordinate 54,924,754 of JAGIQG010000006.1, read as the reverse complement.
CACTGAGTGGTTCAGTGCGCATGTGCTGAACTACCAGAGTGGAGATCAGCACATACACTGGCCAGCTCCGCGACACTGCATTATTCACTCTTCACTCCGCGAACCCCTCCACCCCATTTGCTTACCTTCTAAACATCTCTGGTCCAGCCCTGAGCTCCTCCACCCTCGGCATGCTTCAATCTGCTCCCTTCTCCCCACTCTCCCTCCCCCAAAAGTTCTGATTTTCTGATTCCCCCTCTACCCTGCAGTCCTGACCCCCCACACCGCACACAGTGTTGACCAATCCCTCCAATCCCCCCTCCACCTTGATGTCCACCTTCTCTCTGTCACCAATCCCAAGTATGGTGTGGCAGCAGGATTTCCTACTCTCACCAGATCTCCCTCCCCAATAGGCCCATTCCCCCTCGGCACTGCCAAGTGCCCCTCGGTGCTCCATGGGCATTGCCACTTTACCCCTTGGGTAGTTATAAACTCCACTGGAGTGAACCGCTCCTGACAGGGGGGAAGACCCTAGCAGGACCAGAGACTTCTGTCCAAGGACCACTAATGAGGTGTAAATCAGAATTTAAATACTTTCATCAACTCTGCACCAATTCCTGGCACAGAGCTGATGTGGCAGATAACCAGTGCCGGAGACATGTAGAAGCTGTAGTACCAATTAAATGGCCTGTGTTTATGAATCCCCCTCTTGTGCAGTGCAGCGGGGTGGCAGAATCACCCTGCGCACCCCCCCCACCCCCCCAACCACCATTCCCATTCTATTTGTTAAGAGTCTGGTACTTGGGAAATGATTGTCTTTGTGGAATCACTGACTCCGCTAACAAGGTCAGCTTATCAAATGCATATGACTCTAACGCATCTGTCTTTGAAATTGGCCTGTGTAGTTCCAAGTGATCTGTTAGAAGGTCCTCAGATACAATAAGGTGTGACATTCCAGAAATGAACTACTTTGCTCTGAGTACTCACAGAGAGTCAACCATCCTCGGTCAACATTAAAGCCCAGTTTAAAAGTAAGAAATAGCAATAAAGTTATGGATTTTTTAACAATATATAGTGTTGAATTCTGTACTGTAGCAGTAAGTAAAATTCAATTACATCAGCCTTACAAAGTTCATTTTTGATGTTACGCACACAGAAACTATGTTTATTAGAAAATTAATTTTTCTTCCAATTCTCCATCTCCTCCCAATTTCGGTGTTGAGAATGATCATGGAGGAGGCACTGTTGTCTATCCTTGCTGACTGCAGTCTGTGGGTTACGAAGTTTAGGATTCAGTTGCAGAGGGAGGAGCTGAGCCCCAGGCCACAAAGTTTGAAGATAAGTCTTGTAGGGACAAGTGTGATACAGACTTAAAACATTAACGCTGATTCTCTTTCCACAGATGCTGTCTGACCTGCTGAGTTTTTCCAGTGTGTTCTGTTTTTACCTATAATTTCTGTGGTACTGGTAATCACCTAATGAATCACTCAGATAACATTCTTCCTTTCATCAGTTCAGACAGTGAGTATTTACAACTCCTCTTTACCCAACCTCCATTTTGCAGAAAGATTTTCCAGCAGGATTCACTGAATAGCAGATTGAAGGATGAGTCCATGTTTAAGTATTCCACCTACTTGTCTAATGTGATATCTGAACTGCCACTCAGGCTCAAATCAATTAATCCAACACAAATTATGAAGTGAACTCGTGATGTTTCTAGTCTGTGCAGCTTAGAACCATAGAGCAATCCATTTACTGAAAAAAAAACAGTGTGAAATCTATTAGTAAAGATTTTAAAAATATAATTGTCTTTCATTTAAAAGAATGCTAAATTGCTAGCAAAGCTTTATACAGATTAATCTTTCTATTTTCGTAATCCATCTTATTTTTTAATTACTTTATCCTTTTTTGTTATTCGTTCATAGGATGGGCATCACTGGCTGGAGCAGCTTTTATAGCCCATTCCTAATTGCCCCCCTGGGAAACTGATGGTGAGCCACCTTTGTCAACCACTGCAATTCACGTGTTGTAGGTACATCCATAGTGCTGTTAGGGAGGGTATTCCAGGGTTTTGACCTGTCAACAGTGAAGAAACTGCAATATATTTTCAAGTCAGAATGATGAGTGGCTTGGAGAACTTCAAAGTTGCAATGTGCCTGCTGCCTTGTCCTCCCAGGCGGAAGAGGTATCATGTCTAGTAGATGCCATCAAAGGAACTTTAATAAGTTGCTGCAATGCATCTTGTGGCTGGTATACACTGCCGCCATTGTGTGTCAGTGATGGACGGAATGTGAAAGGTTGTGGATGGGGTGTCAATCAAGTGGGCTGCTTTGTAATGATGGTGTTGGTTTTCCTGAGTGTTTTTGGTGCTAAGCACAGCCAAACAAGTGGAGAGTATTCTACACATTGTGTTCTATAGATAGTGAACAGGCTTTGGGAAGTCAGGAGATAAGTTACTCTCTGCTGCCCTTGTCATTCAAGGTGGTAGGCATCATGGATTTTGAAAGTGCTGTTGAAGATGTTGTCAGGTTTTTTTTGAGATGTGGTGATGCCAGCATTAGACTGGGATAGACAGAGTAAGAAGTCTGACAATACCAGGTTAAAGTCCAACAGATTTATTTGGTAGCACAAACTTTCGGGGAGCTGCTCCTTCATCAGATGAGTGTTAGGCTCACGTGATGATGGAGCAATATTCCGAAAGCTTGTGTAACCAAATAAACCTGTTGGATTTAATCAGGTTTTTTTTTAAATGTTATGTAACTTGTAATTTGCATCACGTAATTTGGCTTTGGTTAATTGAATTTTATGCTCAGAATATCGTTGGGATTCTTATTGGTCGCCATAATTTCAACAATACGCTGGAAAGCTCGGGTTTCGCTTTTATGAAGTGTCCATTGATATAACCAGACTGCCAGACTGTCAAGTGAGAACTCAACAAAGATACTCCTTTCAATATTGAGAACTTAGTAGAGCTGATAGATGGATGCTCCAACTTAAACATCTCCACTTCCCACCATTATACAAAGGTGCCCCATTTGCTGTACCATCTACGTTCAATTGGCATTGAAAATGCCTTTGTATTTTCAACAGCTCAGGGTGGAGGGAATACTTCAATGTCTTTTCTTAGCCTATCTTTGCCTGATCTCATCAGCTGGGAGTTACCCACATACCTTCAATTCTTGTTCAAAAAAAGCATATTGCAAAAATTGAAGGAATCTCCTACTGACGTAAAAGGTGCAGGAATTCTTTTCTGACTGCCAGCCCGATCTCCAGATCCATATACCTGACTGCTGAAACCACTCATGATGAAGGGTCCATGACTCGAAACATTAAATGTGTTTCTGTCCTGAAACTGGCCGGCAGACTTTCTGAGTTTTTCTAGCTTCCTCTGTTCTTGTTAGAACTTTCTTTGAATCCCCATAACAATCTCCTGCTACCTGGTGGTCAGTAAGATACAAATTCCTGCTGGGCCTGGGTGGAGGAATCATTGAATATATGCAGTTGAAAGCTAGCTTTTGAAATCCCTTGAGTCTCACTCTATGGATGTTCCAACAGCTTGATGTTCCAATAACATGATTCACAGCCCTGGGTTTAAATTTGGGCTTTTGAACCTAAATATTTTGAAGTATCAATTACATAAAATATTTACAATCCAAATAGAAGTACTTTTACTTGTTGGCTGATAGTGACATTAATTATTTATATGATATTTATGCGGCTATATGATACTTTAACATGCCATAAGCATTATTTTAATAAACAATGGGAAATAGCCAGTTCATAATACTTGTGTTAGGTTTCTGAAGTTCAAAGTAAATGATCTGTATCCTTTGTGTTGCAAAAATAAAAAGTATGCAGTCTTTGCATCTTTAGTTAAAATTATTGCATGAAAAATTTTATTGATGCTATCGGTAACATGATTTGCATTATTTAAGATGATTTCCATTTGATATTAACCTATACTAATGCTTGGAGATTTAGTCAATTGGCTTCAAATCTATGGCACAAAATGTTATGCACTGTGGGATCACTAGACATTTGTTTAGTATTAATCTTCACAATGTCAAAATGACAAATACTTAGCTCCAGCTGTTCTCAACAATTTTCAGTACTTAACTGATAAAATATAATGTACAATCAATGCAAGTTTCAATGAGAATCTATATTGGCATGCCAGAAGACTATAAGGACATTTTTCATCAATACGCAAAAAATACAATTAACGATATTATTTCTATTTTTAGAAAGCTATGAGTTCAACAATTGCGTATATATCCACCTATCCATGCTCTGTTTCAAGACAAAAGAAACTAGTTTTTCTGCTGTTCTTCTTAATCTTGGGAAAGAGCAAAGAATTTGCAATGTATTAACGTAACAACAGCATCAGCTAATTCATAGGTATGCTAACTATCAGACATTTGTTGCTTGGGAATGTTTGTAATCCGGTATGTGAAGCCCAAGGAATTCAATTTGCACGAATATATCTTGCTAGCTGTTTTGGTGGGTTTGAATTTCTTGGGTGTGATCCACATTGCTGCTGCCTCATTGGCAAATCAAACAGAAACCCGCAACTTGAGATAAATGAATAGGAACATTGATTTAAACTGCGTGAGTAAATTCTACGATTTACATCCGCACCAGCAGGAAGCAGCAAACAGAGGGTAGGGGTTGTAAATTTGAGGGCAAACTAACAATAATTTTTCATTCATTGCAACCAATGGCAATAAAACTAAGCAAAACTTGCACACTTCTGACTTAGTTGATTTTGGGAAATGTTAGAGGAGTTAGCTAATAACTTACTTCAGTTTCCATATATAAGATTGGGAAAATGTAGGTTTTGAGAGCCAAATCTCCCGCTTACCAGCGGAAGCTGATTTTCCCATTGCATTATCTTTTATTCTAAGTTTGTGAAACAATTAGATCATTAGTCTGGGCAATTGTGTCACACCTACCTTGATTCACATGACTGAAATGTCTGTTTCTCTATCAACTTGCAGGCGAAGGCTGTGTATGTAACGGAAACATTTAATCTTTTGTGAGGAGGGGGCTGTTGCAATTTTTTGGGGACAGAAAAAATAGATGGTGTCGTTAAAAGTAAGACCCTTTCAAGTACCTCCACATTTCAAGCTAACTTTACATTTCACTCTTTATAAATATCAGAGAAGACTGAACAGGTTGTGACTTTTCTTTGTCTTGGAAAGAGAAGTTAAGGTGTTGTGTACTTGGAGAATGATACTCAGGAACACTTGATAAATAAACATAACATTATTGTGATATGTTCTTTTCCATACTTTCTTCTGTTTCCTGCTGTATATCGCATTGCCTCACTTTCTCGCATAAATAACTGCAGCAGGGCTTTACAATGAGCCAAAAGAAACTATTATATAACATGTCCTCCTCCCTTCATCTGAACATCCCCAAAACAAGTTTAACATGAACAATAGTCAATGGGTTGGTCAGTGCTATAAACGCAGGTGGTCTGAAGGTTGTCGCTCTTGGAATAGTTGATGGCAAACTTCTAACATTTTCACTTTTGCACTGATGCCGAATCTCTTATTTTTCACCTTTGTAGTTTTCTGGAGGCAGGAGGTGGGAAGTGAATCTGTTCCTAGGAGAGGTTTGGCAATTTAAATATGTTAATGAGTGAGTTTTTCAGATTTAGTCACGATTAGCTAGTTCTCCCAGCCTTAGAAAACACTGCAGCTTTATGGCAAATATGAATACTTTAACAGCACAGCTCATGGGCTGGGAGGAGCACAACACCTCCCACCACTCCCACAAAACCATGCTGCTCTTTCCCAAGCTACCCCTGCATCAACACTATTCTCAATTAAAGATTTACTAGATCAGGGACTGGAGCATCCCCCTATCCCGTACCCCACACTCAGTATGGGACATCCCACCCCTCAGGTCAGGATTTGGATCCCTTCAGATCAAATTCTACTTTTCCAAAAGAGAGTTAAAAACCGATTAAAAACACAGGAAATGATTAAATGACAGAAGAGATAATGGTCTAAGATAAAAGAAGGCATGAGAGGAATTAGAGAAATAGAAGATACATATGAGACCAGGGAATGTGTGAATCTTAAAGCAATTTAGTTCATTTGGAAAGATAAGCACAAAAAAGATGTGTTAAGCTGACTTTGGAGAGTCGGTAGTGGAGGATACTATAGAATTTGAATACAAATCCACCAACTATAAAATCTTAGCCAGCCTATTTCCCAGACTAGACAGATACAGACTTGCATCCTTCCATGATGAACAAACACTGGGATAAAACTTGAATCCCCTGGCACAGAGATAGAAGAGCCAATACCCATTAAGCCACTCGAGCCCTTTAATCCCATGGGTTTTAATTTTGTTAACATTCTTATTATGTGATATTTTGCCAAATGTCCTTTGGAAGTTTGCATTCACAATGATAATTATTAATTCATCAAAGAATTGAATCCAATTAGTCAAGCACAATTTGCTGTGAACATATCCATGATGACTTCCATTTATTAGTCCATAACTTTCCAAATCATAATTGATTTTGTCTTAGATTATTCTCTCACTAGTTCCCATCCTGAACAACTTTTTCTCTAACCTTACTCACGTCTCCGGCTAAAAGTTGTTTGAACTGATACTTACGTATGTTTTTCTTCAGGATATTTTGAACACATTTTTTCAATCCTACCCAGATTCTCTCCTGTATGACTTTAATGCTACGCTGATGGTTTTTGAGGTGTTATTTTGCCTTTACTCTAATCTTGAGAGTTTTATCTAACTTTACAGCAGGTAGATTGTACAGATGGCCTTGGTTGCCCCGATAGTTGCTGAATATCTATGACCGCCTCCAATTATTCACCCTCTCTGATGCTGGGTACGTCACTCGATGCTCTATTGTGATTCTTCCAGGCTGGCATTCTGCGAAAGTCCTGTTCTGGAGGATGCATCTGATTCCCTCTACTTAATAAGAATGACAAGAACTTCATTCTTATTTCCACTATAAATGTACACAGGTAACTCTACTGATTGCCATGCTCACTGTAATTTGATTCAGTTTGGGGTAAACTTTAAACTTGAAATTGTGCATCGCCTCCGATTGAGCTCCTAGGCTTCAGACAATATTATGCAGCCTTTTAACAGCCACTGGACAGCCACTTGCTAGTTACTCTGTTCATACCTGGGAAACAGATTGTTTTGAAATGATTTCAATGCTGAAAAGCCAGGAAAATGCATACCACATGCATGAATGCAGTGAGATTGTGGCTGATATTTCTCCCATATGAGGAATTTACTTTTATGTATCAACCACTGTTTTTTGATGTTTTAATACTTTCCCCATTCCTTCTGCAATGCTTCTTCTTGTTCATTAGTTTGTTTGAATAATTTGTTTTCCTCTGGTAAATGTTACCATCATCATTCATTGTTCAATCAATGTGGATCGGAGACTTTGATCTTCAGCCTGAAATTAGATGAAAAGTCAAAACTCAAGTCTGTAAGAGTTAATTTCATAAACACAAGACTTGTCTGAGAACCAAATTTATGCGTATCATGGAGATGCATCCCTTGATATTCCTCTTCTTCAATCCTTTGCCTAAAGGTCTTCAAAGCTCTTCAGTCTCTATCACAGGTAGGGCACGGAGACAGTTTCCAAGTTCCAGCTGGAATGGGGAGTGAACTCTGTGCTGTTGGTACCAATATGATCCACACTGGCCATCCAACCTATTGGACCCCAAGGAGTCCATGTTTCTGTGGCAACATAACTTTTACATCTTGTACTACAGTGGTATGAATAGTGATTCAATTTTCTTTCCACCACTTGGCTGACCATGAATTACTCACACACTGACCACGTGCCATTGGCATGTGATGGAAGGTCAGATTGATGCCTAACCATTTAAGCATGTAATGAAAGTACCTTCCATGCCCATCAAGTCCTGGGACTTGAAACCAGAGATTTTGACGGGTGCTAACAACTACACCACAAGATCTCCAGAGAAATTCTTCATTTTGTTGACATTGAGGGAGAGATTATTGTCATTTCATCAGTTCACCACATTCTCTCTTTCCTATATTCCATCTCGTCATTGTTGAGAGGTGACCCACTGCGATCGTGTCATCAGCAAACTTGAAAATTGAGTTGGTGGGGAATTCGGCTACACAGTCCTAGGTATATAAAGAGTATAGTAAGGGGCTGAGGACACAACCTTGTGAAGCACTGGTGTTGAGGATGATCATAGAAGAAGTGTTGTCTATCCTTACTGACTGCAGACTGTGGGTTAGGAAGTTCAGGATCCAGTCGCAGAGGGAAGAGCCGAGCCCCAGGCCATGGAGTTTGGAGAGGTATTTTATCGGAATAATAATGTTAAAGGCTGAGCTGTAGTCAATGAATAGGAGGCTGACAAAAGTGTCTTTGTTATCTAGACATTCCAGGGTTTGGTACAGAGCCAGGGAAATGGTGTTTGCCATGGACTTGTTGCAGCGGTGTGCGAACTGTAGTGGATCCGGGCAATTGAAGGGCCAGAATTAATTTGTTCCAGAATTAACCTTTTGAAGCACTACATAATGATGGGTCTCTGATCCACTAGATAACAAAGAACAAAGAACAAAACAGCATGGGAAACAGGCCCTTCGGCCCAACAAGCCCGCGTCGCCACTTCGATGTTCCCACTTCTACCTGTGATCCCTGATCATGTTTATAGATCTATGCATTGAAACCAAATTGGAGACAATTTAGGGAGAATTTGTTTTGCCAATTAGCCTAAGAGCACATCTTTGGGATGTGGGGAGAAACCAGAGCACCCGGAGAAAACCCATGCAAGCACGGGGAGAGTGCGCAAACTCCCACAGACACAGGCCCAAATCCATGTATCTGCACAGCACAACGATAGTCACTGAGCTGTTGTGTTGCCAATCAAATGGTCCAGGTCAAGCATACACTAATGGCGTGAAGCACTAGGATACTCTCAAAAAAAAATCCAAGAGCAGCCCTCTCATGACCCATCGTGTGTATGCCCCTAGTTAGACAACAAGGTGGACCAAAGTACTTGTAGGATAAAAACAAATACATCAATATCATCGACTATTTACACACTTCCCAGGTACTCCCAAGATCATGATGCCTATTTTAAATCAGTTTTCTATATCTCTTCATTCCCATTCTGTTCATGTGCCCATCTAAGTATCTCTTAAATAATTCCAGAGTGCTTGCCTTCACCACTTTACTTGGCAGCGCATTCCATACCCCCACCACCCTCTGTGTGAAAAAAAACACCTCTAGCATCCAAATTATACCTTAGCCCCCTCACCCTAAGCCTGTGACCCCTCGTGCTATTTGAGTCCATCCTAGGAAAAAGCTTAACCCTGTTTACTCTATCGATACCCCTCATAATCTTGTACACCTCTATTAGATCTCCTCTAAGTCTAATTCTTTCTAAGGAAAACAGTCCCAATTTGCCTAACCTCTCCTCGTAACTCAGACCTTCCATACTAGGCAGCACCCTGGTAAACCTCCTCTGCACTCTCTCCAGAGTCACCATGTCCTTCCGGTTGTAAGGCGACCAGAACTGGATGCAGTATTCCAAATGAGGTCTAACCAGTGTTTTATACAACTGCAACATTAAAGATGAGCTCTTGTACTCTATACCCCTTCCTATAAAGGCTAGCATACCATATGCTTTCTTCACAACTTTCTCCACCTGCTCTGCCACCTTCAGAGACTTGTGCACCTGCACCCCCAGGTCCCTCTGCATCTCTATACTCTTTATAGGTCTACCCTTTATCATATACCTCCCCCCTACATTCTTTCTCCTGAAATGCATCACCTCATATTTATCAGGGTTGAATTCCATCTGCCATCTATCTGCCCAAGCTACCAGCCAATCTATGTCCTGCTGCATCGCCTGACAATGCACCTCACTATCCGCAAGTCCAGCCATCTTTGTATCGTCTGCAAACTTGCTGATCACTCCACTTACTCCCTCTTCCAAGTCATTTATATATATTATAAATAGAAAAGGTCCCAGTACCGAGCCCTGCGGCACACCACTAGTGACCAACCTCCAGCTAGAAAAACATTATTACTCTCTGTCTCCTATTACCAAGCCAGTTACTTATCCATCTAGCTACCTCTCCTTGTATCCCATTAGCCTTGACCTTTTCGACTAACCTCCCATGAGGGACTTTGTCAAATGCCTTACTGAAATCCAAATAGACGACATCAATGGCTCGACCTTCGTTGACTGTTTTCAGATGATAGTCATTGTTGCATTGCCTGGCTTTTCTTTGGTACTGGGATGATGGTCACCTTTTTGAAGCAGATAGCAGATTGTTGCAAAGAGGGGTTGAAAACGTCTATGAATACCCCCGCTTTCTGGTCCATGCAGGATCTGAGTGCTTGTCCGGGTACCCCAATCAGGCTGGTCACTTTCTTTTGTTGGTCTTTGTGAAGACTGCTCTAACATTTGCAATGGTGATCTCAGATACAGAGTTATCCGAGATTTCCGGGGAGGAGACTGTGCTCTTGCTGACTTCTCGCTCATAACAGGTGTAGGATGCATTGAGCTCATCAGGGAGAGGTTTACTGGAGCTGGCAATTTTACATGCCTTCATCTTGTAACTGTTATTTCTTATAGACCTTGCCATAATTGGCGGGCCTTGGTGTGGCTAGCCAGGGACTATAGCTTGGACCAGTACTGTGTTTTGGCATCTTTGATGGATCTCCTTAGATCATCTGGCTTTCCTGTATAGGTCCTGACTTGAATGCCTCAGACCTAATCTTCAGCAAGCATATCCCTGTTTATCCATAGTTTCTGGTTGGGAAACATGCAGATTTGCTTCTTTGGCACATAGTCTTTTGAACACTTGCTAATGAAGTCACTTACTGTAGTTGTATACCTGTGCAAATTGGTCGCAGAGTTTTTACATACTGACCACTCCACTGACTCTAATCAGTCCTTTAGAAGATCTTCCGATTCCTCAGACCAACATTACACAAGCTTTTTTGATGAATTCTCCTGCTTCAATTTTTACTTGTAAGTCGGGAGCAGGAGCACAGCCTTGTGACCTAGTTTGCTAATGGGTCGTAGACATGTTTGATATTTGTGTAGTCATGATCTAGAATGTTTGGGCCTCTGGTGGAACAGGAGACAGTTGGTGGTGTCTTGGTAGGACGTTCTTGAGCTTGGCCTGATTGAAGTCCCTGACCATGATAAACAAGGCCTCGGAATATTTCATCTCGAAGCCATTTATAGTAGTGTATATTTTGTCCAGCACAAACTTCACGTCCGCATGAGGTGGGATGTAAACTGCTGTAAGAATAACGAAATGAACTCCTGCAGAAGAGAGTAGGGGTGGCATTTTAGTATCAGGTATTCTAGATCCGGGGAGCAGAAGCTCACCAGTTTTGCTATGATGAGGCGCCACAAGATGTTGATTGGGAGATAGACTCCATCTCCTCTAGCCTTGCCTGAGACCGCTGTACAATTCATTTAGTATTTTGAGAAGCCTCTAGCTGTAGGACACAGTCAGGTGAAGCAGAAGTGAGCCACGTCTCCATGAAAGGAGTGAGCAGTCCTTCAGTACTCTTTGAAATGCAAGTCTGGCTTTAAGTTTGTCCAGTTTTTTTTCCCAGAGATTTAACATTTGTAAGCAGTAAGCTGGGGAAGGGGGCCTTGGGACCACATTGCTTCACTCTTATCTGCAGTCCTGTATGTTTCCCTCATCCCCTGGAGTGGCTACTTCTTTCTGGGAGAGGGAAATGGTGAGAGTGGTTTGTAGTATTAAGAGAATGGTTGTGTCCAATGAGTTTCTTTTCTTTGGTTGATGTGTGGAGGATTTGTTGATTTGTTTGCGGTTTTTGTGTCAGTAGATGGGTCTGAGCAATCAGGCTATCTGTATATATTTGGTTTTGGAGACATTTAAAGGCTAAAGGTTTGCAATAGTCAATAAGGAGCTTTCAATACTAGTTATCAATGACAGCAGCTGGATGACGACATAATGTAAGGCTACGAAGGATTGCAGAATCGAGCAGTGAGATCAACATGTGTTTATTTCCTGCAGCAGGCTAGATAATAGCACAGGTAGAGAGAATAGAAGACTGGCAATGGTGGCATAAATGTTGGGGAGACAATGGCCTAGTAGTATTATCATTCGGGTATTATTCCAGAAACTCAGCGAATGTTCTCAGGATTCAGGTTCAAACATCACCATGACAGACGGTGGAACTAGAATTCAATAAAACATATTTGAGATTAAGAATCTACTGATGACCACAAAATCATTGTCAATTGTTGGAAAAACCCATTTGGTTCATTTAAGGCCTGTAGGGAAGGAAATCTGCCATCCTTACTTGATGTGTTCTCCAGAGTCACAGCAATGTGGTTGACTCTCAACTGCTCTCCAAGGGCAATCAGGAATGGGCAATAATTGCTGGCCAGCAACAATGTTTATGTTCCACAAATGAATAAAATGAAAATTAACCAGCATCACCAATGAATGGAAAATTGTGGGCTGAGCGCTTCTCTCCAGATCAAAGAATCACGTCTATGTTAACGGCTCATTCGTACTTCTATTCACAGTGAGTCAGAGAACACCCTGTCACATGCACAATATTATCAGGCTAACTAATTTCGGTGATTAAACACTGGTAACTAAAAATACGTTTTTAGCATAAGGTGAATGTTTAAAGGATAAAAGCAAATTACTGTGGATACTGGAATCTGAAACCAAAAGAGAAAATGCTGGAAAATCACAGCAGGTCTGGCAGCATCTGTAAGGAGAGAAAAGAACTGATGTTTTGAGTTCAGATGACCCTTTGTCAAAAGTGCCCAGTTTTTGACAAAGGGTCATCTAGACTCAATCACTCTTTGCTCTTCTCACAGATGCTGCCAGACCTGCTGAGATTTTCCAGCATTTTTTTTTCTCTGGTGAGGTGTCATCAGGTGCAGATATGTCCATATTTTTTATGGAAAATATTAATCAGTGGCAATAATTAATCTTATATCTTTTACATATATTTTTAATTAAATCTCATGTTTTAAATAAAATGCCCAGGATATGCTGCGCAAGATGACTTAACTTGCTGGTAATTAGGAGACATGTAACAGGAAAGGACAGGAGATGAGTGTGTGATGTAGCAGCAGAAGATGGGTGATGGGTCTTCAGGAAACTGGGGAAAAAGTTCTTCCCCATGGACTAGTCAATTGGTATTTGGGAGGGGATCGATGGTGGAAGTGTACTGAGATCTAGCAGCTAGGTATCGGCTAAGGCATAGAGAAACATACAAGGATTCAGAAAAAAATGAGCAGTGTGATCTGAAATTTCGGAAACCTTCAGAGGTTTAAAAATATTGAAGGAATACAACCTGTCATGATTGGGGTAAATTCAGAGAGGCTGGGATCTGGGTTAGGTTATGAGAGATTGAGATCTGCATGAGCACTGAGAGGCGGAGATCTTGGTGAGGGCGGAGTGGGTGGGTTCAGGGTGAGGTCAGAGAGACTGGGTTCAGGGTGAGGTCACAGAGGCTGGGATCAGGATGAACTCAGAGGCCGGAATTGGATGAGATCAGTGGCCAGGATCAGTGAGTTCGGAGAGGCTGTGACCTGGATGAATAAGAGAGGCTGAGATCTGGGTGAGGTCAGAGAAGCTGGGGTCGGGTGAGGTCAGAGTGGCTGGATCTAGGTGAGGTTGGAGAGGCTAGACTCTGAGTGAGATTATGGAGGAGAAGCCCATTTCCCATCCTCAAATCCCTCCATGGTCCAAACTCCTTCTGCTCCTCTTCATCCCTCCTTTCTTTCTCCCAAACCCTTCCCAGTGCACCTCTCCACCTCCCTTCCCCTTTGCCCTTCCCTCTCTTCCACCTTCCCCTCACACGTTATCCTCCCACTTCCGTCCTGCCCTTCTCTGTTCTCTTTCCCCTTTCTCCCTCCCTCCCCCTACCATCTCTTTCACTCTTCTCCCCATCCTTCACACCTCCATTCTTTCTATTTCCCTCCACTCTTTCCTCCTCCCCCCTTCCTATCCACCATTTAACATCTTTTAGGGAAGGAAATCTGACACCCTTACCTACTCTAGCCTACATGTGACTTCAGAACCACAGAAAGTGATTGTTCTTAAATGCCATCAGTGCAAGGGCAATAAGAGATGGCTAATAAATGGTGGCCCAGCCATCAATGCCCACTTCTTGTGGATGAATTAAAACGAAAGTTACCATTTGCAGAAATATGCAAATAATTGCAAATGATTCTATGATCTTGCAATTATAACAGTCATGCAAGGTGGAGAATCAAAGCTTCCATGTGATTGGCTATTTCTAATCTCCCTGTGTTCCTATGAAGGTGACATCCTAGTTTAGAGCATGAGCAATGTTATCATCCCAAAGAAATTAGTCATTGCAATCCAATTTAAGTTTTTAAGAACTGTGTGAAAACTCCCAAAAATGTAATTAATTCAAAGCTTTGACAAAGCTTTGTGAAAAATCTAAATATAAATGCATGATGTACTTACCTCACGACACCTTTTGTTTCTGTTTATTTTTACAATGCAAGTGAGGAACAGTGAATACTGAGAAATGGTGACTTTCTGGAAAAATGTAAGGAAATGTTCACATGCTTCCCAATGGTTAGAGTGTGACATAAACAGGGTGATAATGTGATTAGCCACTAGATTCTTTGAAAGGATTTCTCCATTTTTTTCAATTATATAGTATAAATAAGCAGAAACTGTACTTGACTACCTTACCTAATCCATATTTTCCCTTAATTATTTTTAAGATCTTTGCCTCCATTTCCTCCTCATCTTGTTGTCCCATTCACCATTGCTATTATTTGCTTTTGAACATTAACTGCACATTTATATCACACTTGAACCATTGGGAAGCATGTGAGCACTTCTTTACTGTTTTCCAGAAAGTCACCATTTCTCAGTATTTGCTGTTTCTCACTTACATTGTAAAAATAAACAGAAACAAAACAAAAAGAAACAGAAATAAAACCTTGCTCCGATTGTCAATAACCCCTACCTGTCAATCTCTGTCCCCAGGCCTCCTTTCATCTTCTCCAAATTGCCTCATACTCGTTGCCCATTTTCACTGCCAACAACAGATAAGGAAGAACAATGTCTATCCTTGGGCAATGTGATCAGATAACTACACAGAACTGACAACAAATTAACTGTCCAACTAAAATTGCACATTCTCCCAAAAAATACCATTAAATAAGCATGCTATTTCAGGAAGTGGGTATAATAATAATCATGTCATTTTGTTTTATACCTGATTGTTGCTATACACCAGCCAATTTGCACACAGCACAATCTCATAAATAATAATGAAGGAGATGGGATGTTGATTGAGGCAGCAATGTTTGCTATAGCATTTTGCATTCCTTCACAGGATATGGGCATCACTAGTATTTTCATTGCTCATCTCCAACTGCCCTTGAGAAGGTACTGGTAAGCTGTTCCTTGAACCATTGCAGTCTATTTGGTGCAAGTACATCTACAGTTCTATTATGAAGGGAATTCCAGCATTTTGACCCAACAACAGTGAAGAAACAGCAATATATTTCCAAGTCAGGATGGTGAGTGGCCTGGAAGGGAACTTGCAGTGGTGATGTTCCTATGCATTTTTCTGCCTTTGTCTTTCTGGATGGTAGAGTTCATACATTTGGGATGTGCTTTCAAAGAGGGATTGGTATAATGCATCTTGAAGATGGTATATGTTGTATTTCAGTTTTGGAGGGAGTGACTGTTGGAAATAGTGGATGGGTGCCAAGCAAGTTGGCTGTTTTGCCCTGAATGGCACTGAGCCACTTTCCTGTTGATGGGTCTGCACTCTAGCAGCAATTGAACAGTATCCTATCACATTCCTGACTTATGCTTCTATGTGGTGGAGAGGCTTTGCAGAGTTAGCAGCTGAGTTACTTGTTGCATAATTACAGCCTCTATCTGCTCTTGTAACCACTATATTTATATGGCTTGCTACAGTAAGAAGTCTGACAATACCAGGTTTAAGTCGAACCGATTTATTTGATAGTAAGCTCACAAGCTTTCGGGGTTTGCCCCTTCATCAGGTGAAAGCTTGCAAGTTTACTATCAAATAAATCGGTTTGACTTAAACCTGGTGTTGTCAGACTTCTTACTGTGTCTACTCCAGTCCAATCCTGACATCTCCACATCATTTATATAGCTTGTCCAGATCAGTTTCTGGAGAATGGTAACCCCTCAGGATTTTGTTAGTGGGGGATTCAGTGAAGGCAAAGGAGATGGATAAATTCTCTCTCATGGAGATGGGCATTGCCTGGCACTTGTGTGAAGTCAATGTCACTTTCTGCTAGCAGCCCAAGCCTGGATATTTTTCCAGGTCTTGCTGCATTTGGGCACAGACTGCCTCTATATCTGAGGAGTTATGAATGTACTGAACATTGTCAATCATCAGCAAACATCACAACTTCTGACCTTACAGTGGAAGGAAGGCCAAAGGCCATTGATGAAGCAACTGAAGATGGTTGAACCCAACTCATAATCCTGAAGAAATTCTGCAATGCTGTCCTGCAACAATGATGGATCTTCAATAGCCACAAGTATCTTCCAACCAGTGGAGAGTTTTGCCTGATTCCTATTGATTCCAATCTTAATGGACTCAGTGATGCCACACTTGGTCAAATGTAGCCTTGATGTCAGGCTTGCCACTCTCATATAAGATTTGTAACATCCACCCAAGCACCATAAATAAATGGTCAGACCCATGCTTTAATGTTTCATCACCTGAATTTTAATGACTGCAATATATTGTTAAGAGCCAGATGATCAGTAAATATTTGTTTTTTCTCTTGTGATGTAGACTCACTATCCAACAGGACATGATGGAGAATTTATACATTAATTAATTTCATTTAATTAATTTCTGATTGCTTTGCAGTAATAATCCTTCTATTATAATTTACATTCACCTCTTCTAAATCAGTCTCTAGATTTGAACACCATTAATCCTTTAACAGTAAAACTTGCGACGTTTACAGCTGTAGATTCGAAGATATCATTACAAGTATAATGTGGATCATTAGGTCAGTTGATCTTTCTGTGATTGATGAGTGGAATGGGTCCTGCTGCTTGAGAAAAAGTAGCTAAGGAATCTGGCTGTTAGAAATGGGCTGGACCAATGTAAGCAGGTGCCAGAAAATAAGGAGAATTCATACCCATGGCTCTCAGCTTGCAGTAAGCATCTGAATTCACATTGTTGCTTCCACGCAATATTCAACAATTTCATTTCAGGGTTGAAACCCATGCAATGAGGAAATTATCAAATGGCCCCTGATTTTTTTTTACCTACAGTTATCATCCTAAGATAAAGATACAGTTAAAGACAAAACAGAAGTACTGTATGGTTAGGCAACATATATAGAGAGAAAAACTGAGTTAATACTGCAGATTGATGACCTTTCATCAGAATTGACAAAAGATCATTGATCTGAAATTGTGTGGAGAACATGTAACCACCCCCAAAATGCACTTCTGAACATGACTCAACTTAAGTCACCTTTCTCACTCAGCAGCCAAACTACTATGTGGTCTCTTTGGTGTATTGGATTTTCCAAAATATAATAGCTCTGTACTAGCACTTTAGGCAGGTTCCCATGGTTTCCTGAGAGGAAAGGATATCCATTCCCTTGTGGGGGGGATTGGACAGCTCAGTTTGCTGGATAACTGGTTCATGATGTAGAGTAACGCCAATGACTTAAGTTCAATTTTTGTACCGACTGAGGTTATTCATGAAACCTGCTTTCTCAGGCTTGCCTCATGACTTCTGCCTTACTTCTTTTCTGAGGTGTGGTTATCCTCAGACTAAATCACCACCAGTCAGCTCTCTCCCTCAAAAAGTTATCTGGGACTATGGTGACTTTACCGGACAACAAGCTCATTTTATAATCAGAAAGAAATTCTTTGAATTAACCTAAATATAGTACAACTGATAAATGACCTTGTTTTGTAATGATGTCAATAGTCTTTTCATGCTTAATGCTCACTTTTTTTATTAGTATATTATTAGTATCATCTAACTCCTGACTTGTAGCTTCTTCCAAATGAATGCCGAATGGAATGGAATATGGCCAGATATTGTGTCTTGGTTGGAGCCATCTAGGATTCATGTGATCCTGTACCATGTTATGGTTCCTGAGATGACCCTGCTGGTGTTACCATAAACATCAGCCATTTTTCTGGCTGAATGTTCCAGTCATTTTCTAGAAAGCTGGTCAAGTTGTATCCATCCTAATATTGTTCTCTTCATGTTTTGGACATTTCCTCTATGTGTCCACAGACATGGGAGCAGACCTGCATGAGCAATAGGTTTTTCAATCCCCATCTCAAGATTTTCGCCATTCAATCTCTTTGCTCATTAAAGCCATAAAAGATGGTCTGTTAAACACCAAAGTTCATTGCCTCTCTTATGGAAATGACAGTAAACATTTGGATGTTTGTCTTCTAGGGTGTAGGTTCCTGGGGTGCCTTTTCCATCTGCACCTGCTCCCACTCACTTTGGCAGAATGAATCACTCAGTGCCAATAACTCCCACTCATATGACATGGTGCTTTCTGTGCTTGAAGGAAGAGATATTCCATTCTCGGGAAGGTCTTCAGTTTGTTTGGCTGCGGCACTTATATCATCTGGAAAAGCTATTAAAAAATTGCCAAGCTGCACATAATGCCACAGTGTTATGATATAAGTGGGAAGGATAGGTGGAAGATGAATAGCAGCACCTTGCAATAGCAGGTTGTCATGCTGAGTAAGTGAGCAAAGAGCAAATTAGCAATGACAACTTACATCATTGTGGTGTTACATCCCATGGTGCTTTGCAGGAACATAAACAAAATTTGACATTGAAACAGGTAATATTTGGACAGCTGACCAAAACTCTCAAGAAAGAGAAAGATTTTAAGGAGCATCTTAAAGGAAGAGAAAGAGATAGAGAGATGAGGCAGTTTAAGGGGAGACTTCTATATCCTTAAGCCAAGATAGCTGAAGGCGTAGCAACTAATGATGAAACAATCAAAAGTCAGTGACTCGGATTCCAAAAATGTAGATATCTTCATTTATTCATTCGTGGGCCGAGGGTATCACGGCTGGCCAGTATTTATTGCCAATCCTTAGTGCCCAAGGGCAGTTGAGAGTCAACCACATTGCTGTGGCTCTGGAGTCACATGTAGGAAGAAAATGAAGTGATGAAATATCCTCTTGCATGGTGGCCAGGGTCTTGGAAAATTGCTATTCATATTGACCTGTGCAATGTTGTTTCTTACTCTGCTGAGTCCAGGTGGAGATAAGAAGGATCTCCTTCTTGTTTCTCACTTGTATATGAGCACTTCCAGAGTTGCATTGGAGCGTGCATTGTGTCATGCTGCTTGCTCCCCACTGACTACATTTTCTCTTGTATCTCTGTGTGGAGGTTGTACATTCTCCCCATGTCTGTATGGGTTTCCTCCAAGTGCTGTAATTTCCTTTCACAAATCAAATAATTGGGCAAATTGTAAAAGTCATTACATACCACCTACCTGATTTATCAATAAAAGCTAGCCCCTATTTATAATGGGGCTGAGCTTAAGTGTAATTCTATGTGAGGATGATTAAATGGGGGACAAAATATGCTAAGAAAAGGCTGACACTGAACTTCAGTTTAGGATTATTTCCAACACCACTTTTATCCTCTATGTTCGTGATGTCAATGATATAAAAAGTCATCCCTTCAAGTCCTTTCAATTACTTGAAATGTATAGCCCTCTACCTAAAATCATAGAATCTCTACAGTGAAGAAGCAGGCCATTCAGCCCATTGAACCTGCACTGTCAATGATCCTACCGAGGCTTTATCACTGTAACCCCACGTATTTACTCCACTAATCCACTAACACTAACAATTTTCTATGACCAATCAACCTAACCTTCACATCTTTGGACTGTGGGAAGAAACCTACACAGGGAGAACATGCAAACTCAGCATTGGCAGACACTCGAAGCAAGAATAGAACCAGGTCCCTGGCACAGTGTTAATCACTGAGCTATTTTGTCGCCCCCATGTGGATACGTCTTCTTCTAGAAACTAATATGTTTTGGCTTCCTTGCAGAATTAAGCACGTAATTTAGGCTGCACTTTAGTACAGTCCTGAGGAAATACTGCACAGTTGGAGTGAATGTCTTTTTGAATGGCATTGAACTGAGGCTCTGCCTGACTTATCAGGTGGTCATAAAGATCACATTGTGCCATTTCAAGAAGAGCAGGGGAGTTCTCGTGGTGTCTTTGTCCATATTTATCCATCTAACATCACTGAAAAATAGATTAGCCAATCACAAATCCAGCACTGTTTGTGGGACCTTGCTGTGTGCAAATTGGCTTCCATGTTTCCCAATGTTACACCAGCGACTACTGTTCATAAATATTTCATTGGTTGAGGTCATAAAATGCAATGTCTTTTTTCTTGTTTTGAAAAATGCTAATTACCCACATATGGTGAAGTATAATACGGCACAATGAAGGGAGCTCCAGGATTTTGACCTGATGACAGTAAAGGATGGTGATATAGATCTAAGTCAGGATGGTGGGGAACTTGCAGGTGTTGGTGTTCCCATGCATCTTCCATTAAGCAATGGTTTCACTGCCAAAGTTGCCCTGTAAGAGACTTTCTGCCAACGTTTCTTGAAACTGGGAGAACATACTCTCACATTAAGATGAATAAAAGAACCAAAGTTGTTGTGTGGCAAAGTGTGGCAAAGTTACTGGCCACTGCAGGAATTACAGGATTATGGAATCGCCTTTGATCATTTCAGGTCTACTTAAAAACCCTGTAGATTTTGAATGAATGGTATCTTCCATTCAATGTACAGCTGGAATAAATGCATTTTTTGTCAGTTCTACTGTTTACATGCCAATTTAACAGCTTGAAGAATAAAAATGGAGCATTTTTACAGCTCTACTCTGATTTCCCTGATCACTTTTACAGGTTTATATTGCACACTCATCTGCTACAACAGTATGTGTCCCTGATATTTTAATGAGGTTTTGTTAAAACTAATGAAGTAAGACCCTAGTAATAAAAGCAAAAAAAAAATCACAGGAAATATACAGCATGTTGGGTAACATCTGTATAAGGAAACAGTTAACTTGTGAAGTCGATCACCATTCATCAGAATAGGCCAGTTCTGATGAGAGATCATCAACCTGAAACATTGGCAGGAATTTTCAGAACTCCAGCCTGAGCCCCCACCATGTTTTCTGATGGCCGAGGCGGCCCACCACTGGTAGCCAGTGGGATCTTCCAGTCCTGCCGGAGTCATTTGCATTGTTTGTTGGTGGGTAACTCGTTGCGGAAGTGACCGTCCCAAGGTGTCACCTTCACCTTTGTCAGAACCGGAAGATCCTGGCAGCAGGAATACTTGGAAAATCCCACCTATCTGTTTCTCTGCACAAATGCTGCCTCACTTGCTAAGTATTCTTGTATTTTTGTTTTACTTTCAGATCTTCAGCCCCTGCAGTATTTTGCTTTTGTCAGGCTTGAGGTTGTGCAGCCATTTTGCTGTACGTTGAATGGAAGATACCATTCATTCAAAATCTATAGGGTTTTTAAGTAGACCTGAAATGATCAAAGGCGATTCCATAATCCTGTAATTCCTGCAATGGCCCGTAACTTTGCCACACTTTGCCACACAACATCTTTGGTTCTTTTACTATTTAACTAAGATTTCTTCAAGGAGATGGAGTGGCACTGTGGCAGGGTGGTTGCACTGCTGCCTCAGAGCACCAGGGAGCAGGGTTCGAATCCCAGCTTGGGTCACCGTCTGTGTGGAGGTTGTACATTCTCCCCATGTCTGTATGGGTTTCCTCCAAGTGCTGTAATTTCCTTTCACAAATCAAAGATGTTCAAGTTAGGTGGGTTGGCCATGCTAAATTGCCCCTTAGTGTCAGGGGACAGATAGGGTAAATGCATGGAGATATGGGGAACTGCATGGAGGTTATGGATGGGTTGCGGTCGGTTGTGTAGGATTCTAATAGACATATTTCGACCACTTTGAACTCTGGTTGGATCTAAAGTATAAACAGCTAAATAAAAGCAAATTACTGCGGATACTGGAATCTGAAACCAAAAGGGAAAATACTGGAAAATCTCAGAAGGTCTGGCAACATCGGTAATGAGACAAAAGAGCTGACGTTTCGAGTTCAGATGACCCTTGTCGAAACATCAGTTCTTTTCTTTCTTTACTAATGCTGCCAGACCTGCTGAGATTTTCTAACATTTAAACAAACATCTTTCTGTAACATCAAATATTTTTTCTATTCCAACTATATTACTGATAATGAATTGCAAAATGTATAGCTTCAGTATGAATACCAACAAGACTAATTACTGAAATAAATATCCTGAAGCCCTGATAATTCTTTGGAAGTTGCTGCAAATTAAATGATTAATTTGTTGTATTTTGTTGAGAGCAGAGAGCTTAAAGTTATTGAAGTGTTAATGCCAAAATTCTTGGGCTGAATTTTCCCAGTCCAATGGTGATGAGGGAAGGCAGTCAAATACTGGGTTGGGATGGATATCAGGTGGGGTCAGGTTGGTTCAGACAGTACGCCTTCCCAACAGGGAAGCTCATCAGAGCTGGTCTGAGAAGCAGGTCACTCACCTGCTGAATGGAGATGACTAAGTAGTTGGAACCAAATAAGGACAATTTTGCACCTCTACGCAGACAGTCTCCCTGCAGTAGTCCAGAAAGCAGGCAGTGAATTTTTTACAATTTACATAGATTATTTGGAATTGGAGACCAAATGTAGTGTGTCAAAATTCATAGATGACACTAAGATGAATGGCAAAGCAAACTGTGCAGAGGATGCTGCAAGTCTGCAAAGGGATATAGATAACTTGAGTGGGCGAGGGTCTGGTAGATGGAGTACAATGTCGGTAAATATGAGGTCATACATTATGATAGGAATGTCAGTAAAATAGACTATTATTTAAATGGTAAAAAATAGTAGCATACTGCTGTGCAGAGGGATCTGGATGTCCTTGTGCAAGAATCTCAAGGAGTTGGTTTGCAAGTGCAGCAGGTAATTAAGAAGGCAAATGGAATTTTGTCCTTCATTGCAGATGAGACGGAGTTTAAAAACAACAAGGTTATGTTGCAACTATATAACATAGAACATAGAACAATACAGCACAAACAGGCCCTTCGGCCCACGAGTTGCGCCGGTCACATCTACCAATCCACAGACCTATCTATAACCCCCTATCCTATTCTTTTCCATATACTCATCCAGAAGTCTTTTAAAAGACCCCAGTGAGTTTGCATCAACAACCTCCGACGGCAGTCGGTTCCATTCACTCACCACCCTCTGAGTGAAAAACCTACCCCTGACATCTCCTTTGTATTTGCTTCCCTGCACTTTAAATCTGTGTCCTCTCGTAGTGACCATTTCAGCTCGGGGAAATAGTCTCTGAGAGTCCACCCTATCTATTCCTCTCAACATTTTATAAACCTCTATCAGGTCGCCTCTCAACCTACGTCTCTCCAGTGAGGAGAGTCCCAGCTCCCTCAACCTATCTTCATAAGGCCTGCCTCCCAATCCAGGCAGCATCCTTGTAAATCTCCTCTGAACCCTCTCAATAGCCTCTACATCCTTCCTATAATGAGGCGACCAGAACTGCGCACAATACTGCAACTGGGGTCTGACAAGAGTCTTATAGAGCTGCATCATTACCTCCTGACTCCTAAATTCTATTCCTCGATTAATGAAGGCCAGTACACCGTACACCTTCTTGACCACTTCCTCCACCTGCGAGGCCGATTTAAGAGTCCTATGGACCCGGACCCTGAGATCCTTCTGCTCTACAACACAGCTAAGACTCCTACCCCTTATATTGTACTCCTTCAACCCATTATTCCTGCCAAAATGGACCACTACACATTTATCCACGTTGAAGTCCATCTGCCACTTCTCTGCCCAGTCTTGCATCCTGTCTATGTCCCGCTGCAACTTTTGGCATCCCTCCAGACCATCTACAACACCACTGACCTTTGTGTCGTCGGCGAATTTACTAACCCATCCCTCCACTTCCTCAAGCAGGTCATTTATGAAAATGACAAACAGCAGGGGTCCCAAAACAGATCCCTGGGGCACTCCACTGGTTACCGACCTCCATGCAGAACAAGACCCATCCACAACCACTCTCTGCCATCTGCCGGCAAGCCAGTTCTGGATCCACGAGACCAAAGCCCCTTGGATCCCATGCCCTCTCACCTTCTCCAGAAGCCTTGCATGGGGGACCTTATCAAACGCCTTACTAAAGTCCACGTACACTACGTCCAACGCCCTTCCTTCATCAATGTGTTCAGTCACGTTTTCGAAGAACTCAACTAGGCTCATAAGGCATGACCTGCCCTTGACTATTTCTAATCAGTCCAAACTTCTCCAAATGTTCACATGTCTTATCCCTCAGAAGCCTCTCCATCAGCTTACCAACCACTGAAGTCAGACGCACCGTCAGTAATTTCCTGGACTATCCCTGTTTCCTTTCTTAAAGATAGGAACCACATCCGCAATCCTCCAATCCTCCGGAACCTTTCCCGTTTCCATGGACGATGCAAAGATCATCGCCAGGGTCTCTGCAACCACTTCCCTCACCTCCCACAATAACCTGGGGTACATCCCATCCGGTCCCGGCGACTTGTCTATCTTGATAGAATTTAACAGGTCTAACACATCCTCTTTCCTAACATCCACATACTCAATCTTTTCCGTATGCCTCAAACCTGCAGTGCAATCTCCCAGTTCACTTTCCACCGTGAATACCAAGGCAAAGTACTCGTTAAGCACTTCTGCCATTTCTTCCGGATTCACACAGACTTTTCCCCCTTCACCTTTTATAGGCCCTATCCCTTCTCTTCTCATCCTTTTACTTTTCACATATTTGTAGAAGGCCTTGGGATTCTCCTTAATCTTACCTGCCAAGGCCTTCTCATGACCCCTTCTGGCTCTCCTAATTTCCTTTTTAAGTTCCCTTCTACACACCTTTACTCCTCTAGATCCCTAACATCCCCTAGCTCTCTGAACCTTTTATATACCTTTTTTTTCTTCCTAACTAGGTTCACCACTACCTTCGTGCACCAGGTTCCCGCGTCCTACCAGAACCTCCTTGACTCCTCGGAACGTTGTCTTGCAGTGCCCCAGACAAACATTCCTTGAAAAACCGCCACTTTCCTTCTGTACTCTTCCCCAACGACACCTCCTTCCAGTTTATACGTCCAATTACCTGCCTAATGTTTTCATATTTTCCCCTTATTCCAGACATACACCTTCCTAGCCTGCCTGATCCCATTTCTTTCCATCGCTATCGTGAAAGAGATAGAATTATGATCTCCATTCCCAAGATGCTCACCCACCGTGAGATCCGACACCTGCCCTGGCTCATTAGCAAGCACAAGGTCAAGTACAGCCTCTCCTCTCGTAGGCTTTTCCACGTACTGTGTCAGGAAACCTTCCTGAACACACCTAACAAACTCCATACCATCCAAACCCCTTATCCATGGGATATAAAGTGTTGGTGAGGCCACATCTGGATTATGTGTACAGTTTTGGCATCCTTACTTGAGAAAGGATATATTGGCACTGGAGGGGGTGCAGAGGAGATACAGTAAGTTGATTTCAGTGTTGAGAAGAGTTGGCTTAGGAGGAGAGACTGAGTAGATTGGGGCTATACTTGTTGGAATTCAGAAGAATGAAGGGAGATCTTATAGAAACACGTAAGATTAAGAAGGAGTAGATAAGATAGAAGCAGGGAAGTTGTTTCCACTGGTGGATGAAACTAGAACTAGGGAGTATGGCTTTAAAAAAGGGGGGCCAGATTTAGGACTGAGTTGAGGAGGAACTTCTTCACAGAAAGGGCTGTGAATCTGTGGAATTCCCTGCCCAGTGAAGCAATTGAAGCTTTCTCGCTGAATGCTTTTAAGGCAAGAATAGACAAGTTTTTGAACAATAAAGGAATTATGGTGAATGGTGAATAAATTGAGTTGAGTTCACAGAAAGATCAGCCATGATCTTATTAGATGGTAAAGCAGGCTTGAGGGGCCAGATGGCCTATTCCTGTTCCTAGTTCTTATGTTCTTATATTCTTATGGATATTCTGAATCAAAGGCTCCATTATCCAAAGATGGGAACGTTGGGCAGAGAAATGCCACCTCCAAAGTCCCGCTGATTAAACTCAAGGGGCTTCCTCTGCTATCCGAAAGACCTGCCATCATCCTCCTCTTGATATATTCTGGAAATCCCCTGCATAATAACACTGTAGACATACCATCAAAACATGGACTGCAACTATCTTCTCAGGGACAATTAAGGATGGGCATTAAGTGCTAGCCTAGCCAGCAACACCTATGTCCCATGAGCAAATAATGAAAAATAAATTACACATCAAATCCTAACGATAATGTGGGAAATAGATTTAGCTCTCTGATACTATAACAAGAGAGTACAATATAACAAGGAACACCTTGATGGCTTGGTGGTGCTACATACCTTTGTGCACCTGGCAGTCCAGTGAATTGAGAGTAATACTTTCTTGAAGTGGTAATGGAAGTCTCCTTGCCATTCTTGATTTCATTTGATTTGACTTATTATTGTCACATGTATTAACATACATTGAAAAGTATTGTTTCCTGTGTGCTATACAGACAAAGCATACTGTTCATAGAGAAGGAAACGAGAGGATGCAGAACGTAGAGTGACAGTTATAACTAGAGTGTAGAGAAAGATCAATTAATTTGGCCCTTAAATGTTTGCATACATGAGCTCTCTGGGGAGGTGCCTTTGTTCATATTTTCTGTTCACTTGAATATTCTTAATTTTAACTAGTTTTCATTATTACAAGTAGTCAATTTTATATTAGATTTGAATGGAGGTATATATATATGTATATAACATACACCAGAACAGATTGCATTTAAATAAAACAACTTTGAGCGGCCAGGCTGAAAGGGTTTAGTGTATAGCATGTAGTTGGTAGGTGAGAACACCCATGTCACGTAGATGCTGAATGTTTAGAAGCCAGCTAAAGTGTTTGTGTGCAACTCTTTAATTCAGAGATGCCCTCTGATACAGCATTGCAAAAGAAGAAAAAACAGTTATCAGGGATAGTTGATTTATTAATGTGCTAAAGTGTTGTTCACCTTCTGATTTTATCTTTTAAGAATGTTAAAGGCATTGTCTCTATAAAGTCTCAAAAAGCCCCTGGTTGAGAAAGGAAGTTGATTACATTTTCTGAAGGACACATTTACTGCACTGCCGCTAAAATGAACATCCATTCTGTTGAAAAATCACTATGCAGGATAGTATACTGAGCAGGATAAAAACATTGGGGAGGTCTTTGGAGTTATACTGTGATATAAAAGTAAGAAGTTCCTTCAAATGAATTGTCTTTTGCATTTCAGTAGGTCCACAGTGTTTATTGGTTGTTTTTTATCTCTAAGGCTGCAAGTATGAATTCTGCTAAAGTCTAAAGTACATAACGTCTGTCTAGAGGTGATAAAGTCAACTTGTACAATGCATAATGTACATAAAACTGTAGATGGCTCCACGATAAGTTAATATTTCTTTAGTTTTCCAGTTCAGTAATATCATGGGGTCAAGTTGTATCCTAAGGCCTCATACGCTGAAAGTATAATAAGTATTTCATTCTGCAAGATATTTTTCCTTTCTTTATGAATTTGCTAGGAGTGTGATAAGAGCAGATTTCATGACACTATTATTTTAAATAGGAGAAATTAGTAGAGTTTGTTTCAAACCTAATGCTTTTCTATTATTTGTACTTTGATGTCCTCATAGTGAACATAATATTGTGTGTTTCAGAATGTGGAGATGGCTGTGAAATGATTTCAATTATAAGACTATAAGAAATACCAGCAGGTTTAGACCATAAGACCTGTCAAACCTACTCTGCTGTTCAAAATCTTCATGGTTGATATTCAGATTCACTTTCCCATATCCCTTGATTCCCAAGAGATCAAGGATGGGATTTTCTGGGTCTTGTTGCCGGTGGGATCTACAGGCATTTAGAGAGGCAACGACTGATTAGGGACAGTCGGCATGGTTTTGTGAGTGGGAAATCATGTCTCACAAATTTGATTGAATTTTTTGAAGGAGTAATCAAGAAAATAGATGAGGGCAATGCAGTTGATGTTGTCTACATGGACTTTAGCAAGGTCTTTGATAAGGTATCACATGGTAGGTTGTTGTATAAGGTTGAATCTCACAGGATCTAGAGTGAGGTAGCCAAGTGGATACAAAATTGGCTTGATGATAGAAAACAGAGGGTTTTGTAGAGGGTTGTTTTTCAAACTGGAGACCAGTGATCAGCAGTGTGCCTCTGGGGGATCAGTTCTGGGTCCACTGTTATTTGTCATCTATGTTAATAGTTTGGCTGACAATTTAGGAGGCATGGTTAATACGTTTGCAGACGATACCAAGATTAGTGGCATAGTGCATAGTGAAGATGGTTATCTAAGATTGCAACGGGATCTTGATCAACTGGGCCATGGACTGATGAATGACGGATGGAGTTTAATTTAGATAAATGTGAGGTGATGCATTTTAATGGACTGAATTCGGGCAGGATATACTGTTAATGGTTGAGTGTTGGGGAGAACTATAGAACTAAGATCTAGGAATACAGGTTCATAACTCCTTGAAAATGGAGTCACAAGAGGACAAGCTGGTGAAGAAGGCATATGGCATGCTTGGTTTCGTTGGTCAGAACATTGAATACAGAAGTTAGGGCATCTTATTAAAGTTGTACAAGATATTGATGAGGCCACACTTGGAATCCTATGCAAAGTTCTGGTCATCCTATTACAGAAAATATATTATTAAACTGGAGAGAGTGTAGAAAAGGTTTATTAGAATGTTACTGGGATTTGATAGTTTAAAGTATATGAGAGGCTGGATAGACTGGGATTTTTTTCCCTGGAGCTTAGGTGACTTAGGGGTCTTGTAGAGGTCTATAAAATAATGAGGGGCATGGATTAGCTAGATAGTCAACATATTTTCCCAAAGGTAGGGGAGTTTAAAACTAGAGGGCACAGATTTAAAGTGAGAGGGCAGAAATACAAAAGGGTCCAGAGGGGCAATTTTTTCATACTGTTTGGAACAAGCTGCCAGATGTAGTAGTAGAGGCAGGTACAATTCTGTCTTTCAAAAAAAAATTTAGGCAGTTACATGGATAAGATGGGTATAGAGGGATATGGGCCAAATGTGGACAATTGGGATTAGCTTAGTGGTTAAAAAAAGGGGTGGCATGGACAAGTTTGGCCAAAGAGACTGTTTGCACACTGTAAACCTCTATATCTCTATGACTTTATGGTCCTGATGAAGTTTATCTCCTGTGGAGAGTTCCCTGATAATGGGATGGATGAGCCATGTAAAATGCCATAGACATTGGCAGGACTGGAAGATCCCACCAGTAGCCAAAGACAAACCATCTCTATCGCTGGAAAAGGCATTAGAAAATCTGATTCCAAAAATCTATCTATGTTATCCTTAAATATATTTAATGATAGAACAGCCACGATTTTCTGGGACAGAGAGTTCCAATATTCAGAGTGAAGAAATTTCTCCTTGTCTCAGTCCTAAGCGATCGGCTCTTTACTCTGAAAAATGAGTCCCATTTATCCAGATTCCCAATCCAGGAGAAATGACCTCTTAGCATTAAATCTATCAAATCCTTTCAGAATCTTGTATATTTCAATGATCTCTCATTCTTCTCGACTGCAGAGAATATAGACCGAATTCACTTGTTTTTTCCTATTCATTCTCAGGGATGTTTGTAGGGTTAACAATTATTTCTCAACAATGTAGCATTTGAAGATGATGTGAAAGGTGTAGCACTTGTGAAGAACATAGTGATAAACAGGTGATGGAAAAGGATAACAGATGGAATTTAATGTCGATAAATAATGTGAACTGTTATTTTTTTAAGAGCAATGAGCAGAGGCAATCTGAACCAAAGGGTACAATTTCAATGTGGCGCAGGAAAAGAAAGATCCGGAGGCACAAATCATTGAAGCATACAGGATCCTGGGCACAGGGCGGAATCTTCCTGGCTCCATGCAAGCAGGTTTGAAAGCAAATTTTGTGAGTACTTAGCGGCGGGTAGCCAATTCTGAAATGCAGAAGGGCTGGAATTAGAAGAGCAGAGGTATCTCAAAGGGTTGTGGATTGGAATGGGTTACAGGGATACAGATGGTATTATGAATATGCAATTTCATGAATCATGTTTCTGGAATATAACATTTAGTTTTGAGAATTGAATTAAATATTTCAGAGTAAGATAGTTAAGAGGTAACCTATGTTTGAGAAACTAATAAACGCCTCTCAGAAAACACATATCCCTATTTACTTATGAAAAGAAATTGGAGGGGTTGGGAATGTTCTCCTTGGACAGCAGAAGACTAGGAGGAGATCTGATAAAGATGCTCCAAATAATGAGAGGACTGAACAGAGTAGAAATTACTCCCGCTCTTAAAAGTTTGAGAATGAGAAGGTACGGATTTAAAGTGATTTGCAAAAGAATCAAAAATGAGGTGAAAAAAACTTCAAGCAGAATTTTGTGGTGTGCTTTCTGGTGGCGGAAGTGACTTGCCATTGATTGGTGGCAGGATCTTCTGATGTTAAAGGCATTTTGTGTTGTTTGATGGCTGCATCACTACGGATTGGAAGATCCCGCCGATGGGAAGTGCTATCACACAGTGAGTGGTTTGGGTTTAAAATGTTTGGCCAAGAGATGTGCTGGAGGCAGGGCAGGTTCAATGAAGCATTCAAGAGGCCATTTGATGATAATTTGCATATATACAATATGGGAACTAACAGGGAAAAGGCAGAGAAGTGGCAACTATTGGATGGAAATAAAAGTAGAACAGAAAGTTTTCTGTCTCAGGTTTTTGGGCTTAAGAATAAATGTTTTCAAAATATAGCTTTACGTTAATAGTACTTGCTTTGTTTCAGTCTTATACAGTGAATATTTTTTGTTTGAAATGTGAAACTTTGTGGCATAATTCTTTCAGTTTGGGAGTTTGACTTCCTTTTTTAGAAGTTACTGGTCTTCCTTGAGATCATAATGGGTAATCATAATGGGTAATCATAATGGGTAATGCCATGGCAGGATTTGAAAGCATGGATGAGAATTTTAAAGTCTTCTCCTCTGTAGGACATTTGTGAAATGGGAGCATTTCAATGGCAATTTGACAACTGTTTGATTGCTTTTATAAATATCAGATTTTTTAAAAGAAAACTGACGTGGAAATTTGAAACTGGAATGGTAGGTTAGAATTAACCTTCTTGGGGTAACTTGCTGAGACCTCTACTAATTTAGTAACAGCCATTAAAGTCAATGGAAAGCAAAAGCAGGCAGCAATTTAACGAAAAATCAGTTTGCAATTGCCAGTTTACTGCCAAAGTTGAGTGCAAAAATGATTTCTGATAAATAGGTGCAATTTGGTTACAGAGAAAGACAACAGTTATTTTATATAATTACCACAGAACGAAACAAATTCATTTCAATGCAATATAAAGAGGCATGAGCTGGTGCAGATGAAAGCTGTGAGTTTTTTGAGAGTACTGTGTACAGTTTAGGTGAGCTTACCTAACAAGGGATATAATTGCATTTGAAGCTGTTACAGAAGGTTCACTCAGCTGATTTGTGGGATAAATGTTTTATCTTGTGAGGAAAGATTGGACAGGCTGGAGCCTGTATCCATTGAATTTTAAGAGAATGAGAAGTGATCTATTACTGAGAAACATAGAAACATAGAAGATAGGAGCAGGAGGATCATGGCTGATCATCCAACTCAATAGCCTAATCCTACTTTATCCCCATAATCTTCGATCCCATCCACCCCAAATGCTACATCCAGCTGCCTCTTGAATACACTCAATGTTTTGGCATCAACTACTTCCTGCGGTAATGAATTCCACAGGCTCATCACTATTTGGGGGAGGAAATGTTTCCTCACCCCTATTCTAAATGGTCTACCCTCAATCCTCAGATTATGACCCCTGGTTCTGGACTCCCCCACCATTGGGAATATTCTCCTTGCATTTACCTTGTCTTGTCCTGTTAGAATTTTCTAAGTCTCTATGCGATCCCCCCTGGTTCGTCTGATCTTCAGCATAAACAATCCTAATCTAGTCAATTTCCTCTCGTACCTTAATCCCACCATCCCCAGAATCAGCCTGGTAAATCTTTGCTGCACTCCTTCGAGAGCAAGAACCAATCTTCCTCAGAAAAAGAGAAGACTAAAACTGCGCACAATGCTCTTGATGTGACTCACCAAAGCCCTGTGTATTTGTAACAACACATCTGTGCTCCTGTACTCAAAATCTCTCACAATGAAGGCCAACATGCCACTCATCTTCTTTCTCGTGTGCTGCACCTGCATGCTTACCTTCAGCAGCTGGTGCACAAGGACACCAGCTGTACATTCCCCTCTCCAATCTACAGCCATTCAGGTAGTAATCTGCCTTAATAAAAGCAAATATTGCAGATGCTGGAATTTGAAACCAAAGGAGAAAATGCTGGAAAATCTCAGCAGCTCTGGCAGCATCTGTAAGGAGAGAAAAGAACTGACATTTTGAATCCAAATGACTCTTTGTCAAAGCTAAATCTGCCTTCTTGTTTTTGCTTCCAAAGTGAATAACTTCACATTTATTCAAATTATACTGCATCTGTCATTGATTTGTCCACTCACCCAACCTGTCCACATCATCATGAAGGATCTCTGCATCCTTGTCACAGTTCGCCTTCCCACCCAAGTTGGTATCATCTGCAAACTTTGGGATGTTACATTTTGTTCCCTCATCCAAATCATTAATATATATTGTTAATAGTTGTGGCCCCAACATCGATCCCTGTGGCAGCCTACTATAGTTACTACCTGCCTATTTGAAAAGCACCCATTAATTCCTACTCTTTGTTTCCTCTCTGTCAACCAGTTTTCTATCCATCTCAATACTCTTCCGCCAATCTGTAAACTTTAATCTTGCATGATAATATCTTGTGCAGGACTTTGTCAAATGCTTCCTGAAATCCAAATATACCACATCTACTGGTTCCTCTTGTCAACTCTACTAGTTATGTCTTCAAAGAATTCTAACAGATTTGTCAAGCATTTCCCCTTCATAAATCCATGCTGATTCTGTCTGATCTTGCCACTATGTTCTAAATTCTCTGTTATAAAGTCTTTCATAATAGGTTTGGAAATTTTTCCCATTACCAATGTTAGTCTTCCTGGTCTATAATTCCCTGTCTTCTCTCTACCTCCCTTTCTGAATATTGGAGTGACATTAGCTACTCTCCAATCTGCAGGGACTGTTCCAGAGTTCATAAAATCCTGGAAGATGCTCACCAATGCATCCACTATTTCTAGAGCCACTTCCTTAAGTACTCTGGGATGTAGAATCTCAGGCCTTGGGATTTTATCCACCTTCAATCCCATCAATTTTCCCAGCATCATTTCTCTACTGATATTGATCTCACTCAGTTCATGCAAAAGTCTGTCCTGATCTGGAATTTCCAGGAATGGAACTTTTACAAATTTGTCAAATTTTGCATTATGCCTAAAGTCATTCCTGTCATCTAAATTGTAAAATTCCAATCAGATCATGCTCTGAGTGACTCTTAATGAGCTATGACAAGTATTGGCTTTGTGTGGGTGGTGGTCCTTTGCCCTCCTATCTTACCTAGTAAATTGGAGCAGAGGCAGCATGCATTAGGACAGCTTGGCTACTCTTTCAGTCTTAACAACCTCCGATCTAAGCCTTGCTTGGGCCAAAACTCTGACCCAAAGTACTTTCATTGGTTGAATGTTCCAGTGAACCCCAGCAAACTGTAGGAACAATACCTCATCTTCCGACTGGGCACTTTACAGCCTTCCAGACTTAACACTGTGTTTAACAACTTCAGACTATGAACTCGTTCCTCAACCTTCACTCCATTTCCATTTATTTTATTCCATTTCATTTCATTTTAACTTATTTATTTTTCAATCCTTCTATTATTTCATTTTTCCATCCTTTTCAAATCTTGCTTTTTTCCACACCATGGACCCCCCCCTCCCCCAACTGCACTCGGGCCATCTTTTACCATTTCTTTGACACTCTGCTTATCCTTGTTCTGCCATTTACACATTCTGATATGTTATCAGCATTATAGTAAGTCATGATCACCACCATTTCCATCCCCTCTGTCCTTTTATCTATGTATCTTTGTCAATCCTGCTCCCCTCATACCCTAACAGTATAAATATCATCCTATATTCTGTTGTGTTCAGCTCTGATGAACAGTCATATAGAACTGAAATATTAGCCTATTCTGTCTCCACAGATGCTGTCAGAGTTGGGAGATCTAGCATTTTCTGTTTTTGTCTAAGATTCCAGCATCTGCAGTAATTTGCTTTTATCAGGGCCTATTTCACCATTTTGATTCTAAATGCTACAGGGCCTTGAAACTGGAAGTGTTTCAGATCTGACTTTTAGACCCTTTCTCAGACGCCCCCATACACACTCTGCTTGCAAAAATATCAGCAATCCTAAACTGTGCTGCACAAGCCTATGGATGGGGCTTAATGCACCCAAAATCCTGCAGCTTCGATCAGAGCCTTTAATTATGTACTTGCAAAAAAAAAGATAGAATACGGCTCTCCTGCTACACCCCTCCTGAGCCAGATAATACTCCGCCCAGCCTTCACAGACATTGTCCCACTTCCACACATTACTGACCCGGACTGACCTAGGTCATCCAGACTGATCGTGGGTCCCTCCCTCCTTCCCCTCCACTGATCACAGACAGAGTAGCAGCAACCCCCCCTTTCCCCTCACTGATGACAAAGTGGTGGCAGTCCCCCCTGCCCCCTCCAACTAATCTCCAGCAGCAAGCCTTCCAGTGCTTGGCACTTACCTCCTCATTAACTGGAGAGCCTGAAGTGGACTTTTGTGGAGCATGCCCATTTTGCGCCAAATCTGGGTAGATGAACACGGTTATAAAGGGGGAAGTGCCGGTATTGTTGGACGTGCAACCCATTAAATCAATTTAAATACATGCAAATGCGCAACTTGATGGTAAAATCAGGCCCATCATTTATATTTGTGCTAGGTATGAATCCACTCAGTGGAGAGTTTTCTCCAGATTTCCACTGATTTCAGTTTTGTTACTTTGCTTCAGAGTGGTTCCTGTATGCCGTGCTTTATCAAATGCTGTCTGGGTGTGGCAGAGTCTTTCCCATCTCACCCCTTTACTTCAGCGTTTCTGTCCATGTTTGTAACAAAGTCAGGTGCTGTGACCCCGACAGGACCCAGACTGAACTTCAGTCAATAGGTTTATGGCTGGTACTTTACAACCTCACTTGGCTGAGGCTCATCTGTAAAATTCTATCTGTGGCCAAGGGAGAATTCCATTCTGCGAGCCGCGCTCACCCCAATTCCGGGGCAGACATGGTGGTAAAATTCCGGCACATATGTAAGTGTTGTTTGATATCATAGTACCTTCCATCATTTTGCTGATGATTGAGAATACACTGATGGGGCAGTGATTGACTGGTGTGGATTTGTCCCGATCTCAGCAGGCAGGAGAGACCTGAGCATATTTTCCATGTTGCCGGATAAATGCCAGTATTATTACCTGTAATGTGATAGCTTGGCAAGGGGAATGGCACAAATCATCAGTATAACTGTCAGAACATTGTCATGGCCAAATACTTTGTGCGTGTATTTTGTGTATCTGTGGTATCAGGTACAGTGAATCAAATTAGCTGAAGATTGGCATCTGTGAAACTGGAGTTCTCAAGTGGAAGCTGAGAGAGATCAACCATTTAGAACATCAAATTGAAGATGGTGGCAAATTCTATGACCTTATCTTTTGCATTTGATATGCTGGGCTCCATCATTGAGCCCCCCACCCCCTTCCAGTTAATTATGTAATTGTTCACTTCCATTCATGACTGCATGTGACAAGACTGCAGAGCTTAGGTCTGATCTTTTAGTCAGGAGATCGCTTACATTGTATGCTGCTTCTGCTTTTTGGCATGCAAGTTGGCCTGTCTTGTAGCTTCATCAGGTTCACACTTCATATTTAGGTAGCCCTGGTATTGCTCCTTGCATGGCCCTCCCACACTCTTCATTGATCCTGTGTTGATACCCTGGATGGTAATAATGGTAGAGTGGGGGACATGCAGGACAATGAGGTTACAGATTGTGGTTAAGTACAGTTCTGGTGCGGCTGATTGCCACAGTGTTTTATGGATGTCCAGTTTTGAATTAACAGATCTGTTTGAAATCTATCTCATTTAGCACAGTGGTAGTGTCGCACAACACAATAGAGGGTATCTTCAAAATAAGATTTTTGCCTCCACGAGGACTGGGCAGTAGTTACTCCTCTCAATATTGCCATGGACAGATGGATCTGTAACATGTAGGTTGGTGGGGATAGAACATAGAACATAGAACATTACAGCACAGAACAGGCCCTTCGGCCTTCGATGTTGTGCCGACCAAAATAAAAAGCAATGCCCCTCCAAACTAAACCATTCCCTTCTCTTCCATATACTTATCAATTAACCTCTTAAACGCCACCAAACTTGGCGCATCTACAACAGCTGCAGGCAGGGCATTCCACTCCCTAATCACTCTTTGAGTAAAGAACCTACCTCTGATATCCGTCCTATAACTCATACCCCTTAATTTAAAGCTGTGTCCCCTCGTGCTAGCTTTCTCCATCCTAGGAAAAAGGCTATCACTGTCCACCCTATCTAAACCTCTAATCATCTTATATGTTTCGATAAGGTCCCCTCTTAGCCGCCTCCTTTCTAACGAAAACAACCTCAAATCCCTCAGCCTCTCTTCATAAGACCTGCCCTCCATACCAGGCAACATCCTGGTAAACCTCCTCTGTAACCTCTCCAATGCCTCCACATCTTTCTTATAATGTGGGGACCAGAACTGCACACAATACTCCAAGTGCGGCCGCACTAGAGTTTTGTACAGTTGCAACATGATGCTGCGGCTCCTAAATTCAATCCCCCTACCAATAAAAGCTAAGACTCCATATGCCTTCTTAACAACTTTATCCACTTGACTGCCTACTTTCAGGGATCTATTGACACATACACCAAGATCCTTCTGTTCCTCAACACTATTAAGAGCCCTACCATTAGCCCTATACCCTACACATTTATTGTTCCTGCCAAAGTGCATTACCTCACAATATTGTGAGGTATTGTGAGGATATTGTCAAGTATATTTTTCTTTCTTGTTGGTTCCTTTACCTCCGCCATGGTGAGTACCTATGTCCTACAGGGCTGAACATTAGTGATGTTACTGAGCTCTCTTGGTGATGGATATTGAAGACGCAATCCAGAGTACATTTTCTGCCTGTTCCACCCCCAGTGCACCTTCAAACTGGTGTTTAACATGGGGGAGTATTGATTCATCAGCTGAGGGGGATGTGGTAGTGCGTGATAATCAGTAGGAGGTTTCCTTGTCTGTGTTTCATCTAATGCCATGAGACTTCATGGAGTCATTCAACCATCCAAGTTACACAAACAAAAAGAAATTATCAAGGAAAATCATAGTAATAAATAGCTATGCAGGTTTGTATGTTGGGATTAAATATAATAATCAATCAGCCGGTTCTGATGAAAAGTCATCAACCTGAGACCATTAACTCTGTTTCTCTTTCTACAGATATTGCCACATTTACTTCAGCATTTTCTTTTTTTTATTTTAAATTTCCAGCATCTGCAATAATATGCTTTGGGGACTGTCAATCAGGTTTTAGCTATTTTGGCTATGCATAACATAACAGATCTGTAAAGTTACAGGCAGCCTACCCACAATCAAAGCCTAGCTATATAATAAGTGCCACTCAGTGATACTTCATCAGGAATGTGCAACTTCTGCAGATGGGGCCATATACTCCACAAAGGAGTCCTACAGACTTTCCAGTAATGCCAGCACCCATTTAACGACTGATAGGATAAAATTATACTGAGTTCCTTCCTCAATGAGATTATTTATGCAGAAATTTTGTTAGTGAGGATGTTGAAATGAGAGATTGTCCTAGTTGAAATCCCAGCATCAAATGGAGGATCGCATAAACCCTTTCAGCACACCAGATGGATGAAACAGAAATAAAAGAGGGTGCAGATTTTTGGCAATACTTTTAATTTTCTTGCTATATGAGATGCAACCTGTTAACATAAAGAGTATAGCACTGGTTGTTGTGCATTTGTCCATTCTTACTTTGTGGTCAATTAGATGGAGCTGTGATTTGAACAAGACGAGCAAAACAGTGGAAGCTTTTAGCTTCCCCTCATATTATATCACAGCATCCTGACTCTGAGTGTGATTAACTGTGACATTTGCCTATGAGTGCCAAAAATGTATTTCATCCAACTGGTACGGCCTTAAGGAGAGCAGACTGTATTTTAGATATCTGGATGCTAAATGAATGTCAATGCAAGATGAATGCAGCTATCTGAATGCTGTTTCAATCTGAAATATTCAAATACCAACCAGCAAGCTCCCTGTGCACTTCATTCTGTCATTGTCTGGAGTTCTGGAGAGGTTAAAATTTATAGATCTCTGTTGAATATAGGGATCAAGGTGGGTGATGAGTTCCTCACCCTTAATTGCAGTGCAGCCAACTTTGTCCTGCCTGTTTATTCCAATAATTTCATAGTTAACACTAAGTGCTTTTGAATGGCTAAGTGCATCAGCAATGGGTAAATATAGTAGTGGCTCGCACAACTTAAAGCTAACCTACATTGCTTAAAGCTGGCCTGCATTCTGAGAAAGAGGCTGCAGCAAATACCTACAGGATGACTTCTTCAACAACAAGTTTCAAACCCTGGAACTCCCACCCACAAGAAAAACGGCAGTAGATGCGTGGAACATCGCCATCTGCAAATCCACCTCCAAGTACTTGCAACTTTTTCACCATTCCTTCACTGTCACTGAGTCAAAATCCTGGGACTCCCTCCCAAACAGCACTGCAGACAGACATACAAGTCAGGGACAGTTCAAAAAGGCAGCTGATCACTGCCTTCTCAAGGGCAACTAGGGATGGGTAACAGATGATGGCCAAGCCAGCCACACCCATATCCAATGGATACAAGTGTCTGGCCTGAGAATCGAGAAGAACAGTGAAATATGGAAAAGAATGACATTGAAGGTTTACAAGATGGAAAAAAGGGGAGATGTTGTACATCCTGAGGGGACCAGGTGGCCCTCCATGCTCATCCTTAGAAGGCAGCAGGAATAAATCAATGTGGAGGTCAAGACCAGCAATGAAGTCTCCAGGGCATTAGTACAGTGTTGCAAGGAGTTGATTGACTCTTGGTTGGTGAATGCATCTTCAAATGCCACAGCCCAGAACTGCACACAGAATTCCACTTGTGGCCTAAGCAGCATATTATGCAGCTCCAGAATGACCTCTCTGCTCCTGTACTCTATGCCTTGACTAATAAAGGCAAGTATCCCATATGCTTTGATAACCACCACAGTTACCTGCTCCGCCACCTTTGTAGACATGGATTCCAAGGTCCCTCTGATCTTCAGCACTTTCCAGGGTCTTATCATTTTGTGTACATGCCATTATGCAAGCATCAGTTACAGCTTTCCTCATAACAAAATCCCACTATGTATTTTAGGCAATGACTGCTTTTATTTCTTGAACCACGCTTGGTCAAATGCTGCCTGGAAGTCAAGGGCATCTCATCTCACTTCTAGCATTCAATTCTATTATCCATGTCTGAACCAAAGCCCTAATGAGGTCATAGGCCCTATCAAAATTCAAACTGGGCATCAGTGAGCAGGTCATTGCTGTGTAAGCCTGTTTGATAGCACTGTTGATGATACCTTCCATCACTTTACTGACTATTGTGAAAAGAGTGAGGGCTGGTAATTGGCTAGCTTGGATTTGTCCTGCTTTTAGTGGACAAGGGCATACTTAGGAAATTTTCCACATTGTCAGCCAGCTCATGCAGTATTGATACAACTGAGCCAATCTTAGTGATGGGCATTTAAATCCCCTAAATTGGTATCTTCAGTTTTTCTTACAATTGGTGTTTAATTGCCAGGGCAGTTGATGGTAATTAACAGGAAGTTTCTTTGTTTACATTTAACTTGATGCCATGAGACTTGCTGGCATGGAATCCACAATGAAGACTCCCAAGGTTACACCCGCCTGACTGTCTGCCACATTGTCACCACCTCTGCTGTATCTGACCTGCTGGTGAGACAGGACAATGGTGGTGGCTGGGACAAAGCTGTACAGTATAATTTGGTGAAGCTGTTGCTTGACCAGCCTGTGGGATAGCTCTTCCAAAGTTTGCCAAGAGCAGTAATTTCTACAAGGTTAGAATCATTTGTTTTGATTTTGATGTCAAGTAACCTTTGAGGTGTCTCTTAGTATTTGGTTAGATTTGTTGATCAAAGCTTAAGACAGACTGGAAACTTTCAGTGAATAGTAATTACAATCAAATCCTTTTCCTTTTCAAATCCATCTACCTGTTTATTTTTATCCTGTTCCCACTGAACAGATTTATCTCACATTCATAAAAAGGAAGAAAAAA
The DNA here is from genome assembly GCA_024679065.1 of Sphyrna mokarran. Classification (NCBI taxonomy): domain Eukaryota; kingdom Metazoa; phylum Chordata; class Chondrichthyes; order Carcharhiniformes; family Carcharhinidae; genus Sphyrna; species Sphyrna mokarran. The sequence continues at coordinate 54,884,138 of JAGIQG010000006.1, read as the reverse complement.
ATCATAGTTACATTGAAATCCATCTGCTCTTCCTTAACTCATTAGCTGCAGTCCTTTTGAAAACTATTTATCAATCTTATATTTATCTTCTGTCAATTAAATTATTTAATATATCATCAGTAAATCATAGTTTAAAAGGAACTGCTTCACAGATTGTTGATATGGGGCAGGATTCTCTGGCCACACTTGCCTCAAAACTGGAGAATCCTGTTTGAGGCACGCCAGCTACAATTCCCATGGCAGACAGAACAGGAGAATTCTGGTCATTACCTACTAGATACTGGTTCCACCACACCCACACTGAACAGAGTTTGTTTTCTGCTTCTATTCTGCATCCTAATGCCCAAATAATGTTTTAATCTTCATCACAACCTCATTTATTTCTTGGAGGTTTCAGGGGTGTTTCCTGTATGTCTCAGGTACGTGATAGATTTTAAGTATAGCTTCTTCCATTGTTATAGTCATTGGTGAGCTCCTTTTTGCTTTGGAGAAGTGGACAACCTGCAGCAGGAACCTCAAAGTACTGGAGAATTGTAATCAGCTGTGCCTTCATCTTCAAAAACTAATGGCGATACATATGGACCAATAGAAGGATCCTATCCCAAGTCAGCTCACCTAATATTGAAATAATAATTACTCAAAACCAGTTCTGCTGAACAAGACATGTCTTACACCAACACCCAAAGCAACCAGGCTACCAAAGCAATGGCCCTAATTGGAATTCAGCCATGAGAGGAGACTCCCAGGAAGACAATTGAAATTATTTAAGGATATCCTCAAAACATCCCTGAAAATGTCAAACGTCTGATCCATGGGGGCGCCTGGCTTGTGAGCAACCAAAATAAAGAACATTATTTCAGAAAGGCACCCAGTATATCAAGATAGTTCACAGGCACATGCAGAGGCAAAGTGAAGGTAGTGGTGAGAGTGCATGGACGTCCAAACAACTCATCTAGCTGATTCTTCAAGCACACCTTGTCCCAAATCAGCCATCTCAGAACCATCAAATGGGAGTGAAAGCAAATTATCTTCCATTTGAAGTAACTCTCTAAGAAGAAGATGAGCATTAGATTTATTGAAATGCAAATATTCATTTCATACATATTTTACTTATGTTCATTTTATAAATTCTTGAGCCAAATTATTTCTGCCACCTTATGAAATTGAAACAATTCAAACAGCTCCAAAATAACAGTTAGGCAATTTCACTGTACAGGTTAAATGGCCTTTCTCAGCATTCTTGGTTTGTTATCACTTAATGGTCGTTGTCAAAATTATTTAACCATTTCCCAGCCAGAACAGTAACTACTTTCCTGTCAGACAGTTAAAGAGAATGGTACACCTGAGGCCAGGTGTACAAACAAGCAGTAACAAACAGTGGTCATTGCAGTTGTACCTGTCCAGAGTTTCCATGTGATATTTGCACTGAAACATAGTACAAACTATGAGCGCTAACAAACTTAGTGTCTTCTACATGGTGCTCACAAGAGAAAGTTCAGAGCATTCAGTGGGGGAAGGTTGTTGTCCACCAATAACACGAAGAGGGCAGGTATTGAAGTCCAACTGTTGTTTGCCAGAATGGGAGGGGGAATTTAAAAGTATGACCTTGAACAAGGTTGTCAACATTAAACAATCTGTCCCATCTCTGTGATTCAAGATATTCTTTCTGAGAAGTTTGCCTAGCCTCCTACCTCCCCAATAAATATGAGACTACTAAGTCTAAATGGGCAAGCAGGTGCCAATCCATTAGCAATTCTGCAGTAATGGCATGCAGTGTAATGTTAAAGGACAGCAAAAAACATGCCCATCTCAATGGCATTGGTCTAATAGCTTGCTTCATCATGGAAGCCTTGAGTGTTTGCATAGCTCATTCTGCCAACATATTTGAGGGAGGATGGGAGGAGGCCATCTTCACATGACAAATCCCATTAGACTTAAAGAAAGTCTGAAATTCATCAGTAGTGAATATTGTAACATTGTTTGATGCCAACACTTTGGGAAGACCATAGATTGCGAAGATTTGCCTCAGTTTATCATTGGTAGATATAATGGGGGTGGATCACATCAGCTAAATGTCCAGCCACTTGGAATAGGATCAACTATGATTATGAACATGTGCCTCATCAAAGGCCCTGCAAATTCTTCATGTCGCCATGACAACGGACAGTCCAGTCACACCCAGGGGAGCAGGTTTGCTATTGGCAGTAATGTTTGCTGGATCAGACAACTTGCACACTGCCCAACTCTTCATTCAATTTCTGTCAGTGCCAGGCCATCAGACTTAGCTTCTGGCCAATGTTTTCATTTTGCTCTGGCCAGGATGGGTATCATATAACTGTTGGGGCAGTAGCTGTCATCCCAAACGTGGTATGATGACATGTCCTCCTAGCACAATAGCACCCTATCTTGACAGATTGTTTCATGCCTGTGTTGCAAATGCAAGTTTATTTTTTTTTATTAAGCAACACAGCACGGGAAACAGGCCCTTCGGCCCAACGAGCCCGCGCCGCCGTCATACCAAATACATTATCCTATTTTAATATTCCTATATAATAATATATATATTATTCCTAATATGGAAAATTTTCACCATAGGGACAATTTGTTACCCAATCAGCCTAAGAGCGAATTTTTGGGTTGTGGGAGGAAACCGGAGTGCCCGGAGAAAACCCACGCAACCACGGGGAGAACGCGCAAACTCCCGCAGACACCGGCCCAATTCCAAGTGTCTGCACAGCCACATCGATAGTCTCTGAGCTGTCATGGTGCCCTTCAGATGGTCCACATAAAGCACTCATTTACGACATGAGGTACCAGGCAACCCATGAATCAACATCCAAGAGCTGTACCCGCACCACCTGCCGAATGCGTGCTCAAATTATGGACCGAATTACCTGTGGAAAAAAGCCGTAGTTAAACAGTCCTAATATATCCCTCTATCTGCATACCGCTCATGTGGCTGTCCAAGAGACCCTTAAACAGCCCCAGCGTGCCTGCTCCCACCACCTTACTCGGCAGTGCATTCCACACCCCCACTACCCTTTGTGTGAAAAACTGCCCTCTAATATTCGTCCTATACATAGCCCCCCTCACCCTATGGCCATGACCTCTCGTCCTATCCATTTCTAAAGGTGGAAAAAGTTTACCTCCATTTACTCTATCTATACCCCTTATAATCTTATACACCTCTATGAGATCCCCTCTAATTTGTTCTGCCTTGTCGTAGTGGCAACTTGTCACAACGTTTTCTTCTGTTCCTATTTCTTCACAACTTAACATGGGCTGCTGAGACAAGCAGCGTGTCCAAGAAGTGCAAAGTCAATACAGGCGGTGATGACTAAGGTGTGTGACAGTGGAAGACAGCAAAGTGCATTTGCATTCTAGATGTGTGCCCTGATTATGCTGGGACATATAGCTATATGTTGCCAGAGGAATAAGGTGCAGAAAGTGACAGGGTTATATAGTTCTAGAGAAGAAAGGAGTATCACATTATATTAAAATAGATGAAAGTGGAATATAAAGACAGATTTATAATACAAATGTGTAAACTCAAAGTGTGGTGAATACATTTGGTGTGCTACAAGAGGGGAAATATGATATAGTGGCAATAACAAAAACATGATTTAAAAATGACCAGTACATGGTACTCAATGTTCAAGGATACAATATGTTCAAAAAAGATGGGGAAGAAAGAAAAGCAAGTTGTTATGGCAGTATTGATTATGGAAGATATTGCAGTATTGGAAAGAAAGGATGTCCTTAAGGCACCAACAATGACAGAATCTATTGTGACTGAAAGGGATAAAGATAAGAACATGCTTTTGGAGGCATTCTATAGACCTCCAAATAATGTGAGAGCCATTACAAAGACATGACAATAAGATGACAGAGATTGGAACCTGAATATTGAAGTGTACATGACATTTAGGAAGTTGGGAAAAAGTGGAGAGATGGTTCTATTAATTAGTGATGGTGGTCGCATATTAGAGGGATAAACTAAGTTCAGGAGACTAGAATATAGAAGCAGTTTAAGTTGGGATAAGAAAAATAAAGGCAAAAAGTCACTTGTGGGTGTTGTGTGCACAGGCCCCCTAATTGTAACTACATAGTAGGACAGAATATAAAGGACAAAAGAATGGGAGCTTGTCAGAAGGGTACAGAGTGATAATCATGGGAGATTTAATCTACATGTAGATTGGAAAACTAGATAGGCAAAAGTAGCATAGATAAATAGTTCATAAAACATTTTCAGGATAATTTCTTAGGAGAACATATTCTCAGGCCAACAAGAGAGCAGGCTATACTAGACCTAGTATTGAGCAATGAGATCAAATTACTTGATAACTTCATAGTGATGCTATCCTTAAGTAGCAATAATCATTTTATGATTCAATTTTATATTCAGCTTGGGGGAGAGAAGGGTGCGTTGAAGACCAGTTTTTAAAATTCTAACAACAGCAACAATGAGGGCATGAAAGTGGAACTAGCTAAAGATAACTGGCAAATGAGATTAAGCAACAGGTCAATAGAGATGCATTGATTTTCATTTTCCAAAATTCCCTAGATTCAGAGAAAGTTCCATTAAATTGGAAAATGGCAAATGTAACATGATTGTGCAAAAAGGAAATCATGTTCAACCGATTTATTGGAGTTCTTTGAAGAACTCACATGGGCTGTGGATAAAAGTGAATGTATTGGACTTATATTTCCAGAATGCATTTAATAATATTCCACATCAAAGATTATTATAAAAACTAAAAGCTCATGGTGGAGGGGTAACACATTAGCATGGACAGAGTGTTAGCATAAATGGGCCCTGTTTTTGTTTGGCAGGATGTAATGAGCAAAGTGCCTCAAGGATCAGTGCTGGGACTTCAACTTTTTACAATTTGTATGAATGATTTGGATGTAGGCTGTGAAGGAATGGCTACTAAATTTGCAGTAAATGCAAAAAGGAAGGATAGCAAGTTGTAAAGAGAACATACAGAGGCTATGTAGGGACATAGAGAGGTTGGGTGAGATGGCAAAGATCTGGAAAATGGAGTATATTGTCAAAAAAGTGAATTTGTCCATTCTGGCAAGAAGAATAAAAAATAACCAAATTGTCTAAATGGTGAGAAATGGCAGAGCTTTGAGATTCAGAGGGATCTGGGTGGTGTAGTGCTAAGAGTGATCATTGTGTCGTAATGTTCAGACTAATAATGGAGAAGGGCAAGAAGAAATTTAATGTAGTCCATCTAAATTGAAACAGGGACAAATTGGGATAGGAAAGCATCTAGCCAGATAAAGAGGAAGCAAAAATTGACAGGCAAATCTATAAAGAATAATGGGTGATCTTTAAGGAGGAAATGCTTCAAATACAGATTTGGTACATTCCAAGGTAAAGGAATCATAACGAAGGTCCTTGGATAATAAGGGAGATTGGGAATACAATGAACCCAAAAAAGTGGGTATGATTCATGCCACAGCAATTTTTCAACTGAGAAACAAGTCAATTATAATAAGTTGAGAGGAAGGTGAAGAGATAAATAAGATTAGCAAGGGGAGAAAATGAGAATAGGATATCAGTTAGCATAAAAGAGGATCCAAAAATCTTCTGCTGACTGGTAAATAGTAAACAGTTAGTAAGAGATGAAGTGAGTCCTATCTGGGACAAAGAGAGTGACATATGCTGAGAGGTGCAAAACAAGGCTAGAGTACTTTCTATTGGTGTTACTAAGGAACAGGATGCTGACAAAATATCAGCAGAAGTTGAGATGATAGATGTAATGAATTGAATGAAAATTGGTGTGCAGGATGTACAAGAAAAGCTGACTGTGCTTAGAGTGGATAAATCATTTGGTCTACATAGCTTGTATCTTAGATTGTTAAAGGAATTGGAAGTGAAGATATGGGAAATGTGTGCCATTATCTTTCAATCTTCTCTAGTTATGGGGAGGTGCCAGAGAACCAGAGAGTGGAAAATGGGACTTTCCTGTTCAAGAAATGATGTAGAGACAGTAACATGCCAATCAGTTTAACATCAGTGACGGGTAAGGTTTTAGAAACAATAACCTAGGAAATAATCAATAGGAACTTGAAGAGGTTTGAGTTAATTAAGAAAGATTTTATGGATTTTTAAAGATAATTCATGCTTGATGAATCTATCAATGTCCTGGAGGTTGCCATTGACCAAAAACTGAACTGGACTAGCCATATAAATACTGGGCCCACAAGAGCAAGTCATAGGCTAGGAATTTGGTGACGAGTAACTCACCTGATGCCTAACTCACAAAGTCTGCAAAACATCTAGAAATAGAATACACTCCAGTAACCTGGATGAGTGCAGAACCAACAAAGTTCAACATCACCCATGACATAGCAGCCTGCTTGATCGATACCCCATCCCCAAACATTCACGTGTTCCAAAATTGATGTAATATAGCAGCAGTATGTACTATCTACAAAATGCATTGCAGGAACTCTCCAATGTTCCTTAGACAGCACCTTCTAAATCTGTAAGCAGTATGATTAAGCAGCACAAGAGCAGCAGACATCTGAGTTCATTACCCTCTGGAAGTTCCCCTCCAAGTCACTCACTATCTTGTCTTGGAAATATATTACTGTTCTTTCACTGTTACTGGGTTAGAAATCTGGAGTCCCCTCTCTCATAATTGATGTACCTATGTCTCAGGAATTGCATCAGCTCAAAAAGATAGATTATCATCACCTTCACAAGGGCAATTTGGGATGGGCAATGAATGCTGGCCTAGGCAACGATGTCCGCATCTCAGGAATTAATAAAAAAAAAACTTTTTTTTGATGAAATAACAGAGAAGATTGATGAAGGAAAAGCAATGGATGTTGGTGATATGAATTTTAAGAAAATGTTTGACAGAGGCTCATAGAAAAGAAATGTCAGTGTGAGTTTGGATAAAGTATTGGCTGAAGAGTAGAAAATAGTGAGTCAAATTAAATCATTCTTCAATTGACTTGGATAGTAGAATACAGTGTAAAATTCCAAAATTTATAAAGATATTAAATATGGAGGGGTGATGAACAAGGAGGATGAATGGTGAGGATGAACAATGAGGATGACTGCAACATAGCTAGGTTAGCAGAGTGGACAGACAAGTGGCAGATCAAATTTAATCCAAAGAAGTTTGAGGCAATGTATTTTGGCAAAAAGGTTTGGGAGAGACAACATAGATGTCTTGGTCTAGTTCTAAAGACCATGCTGGGACAGAAGGGGGATATGGACAGCTCATTGGGAATCCAATTGTTAAAGAAATCAGCTTTTTGGGGGCTATTTAACTTGCCCACAACATTGACATCTACCTCTGGTTTCCCTGGCCAATCACAGAGAGTGGGATCATAGAATCATAAGAATTCAGAGCAGGAGTGGGCAATTCAGTCTTTCAAACCTGCTTCACCATTCAATATGATTTGGCTAATCGCATCTTGGCCTCAACTCCACTTTTCTGCCCATTCCCAATAACCCTTCAAACCCTTACTATTTAAATATCGCTCCACCTCTTCCTTAAATTTACTCAAAGTCTCGGCATCAAACATGCTTTGGGACAGTAAATTCCAAAGATTCAAAGATCGTTTGAGAGAAATAACTCCTCCACATCTCAGTTTTAAATTTTCCACCCTTTATCCTAAAACTATGACCTCTTGTTCTAGATTGCTCTGCAAGAGGAAACATCCCTCTTACTTTGTCAATTCCTCTTTTCATCTTATACATCTCAATTAGACCTCCTCTCATTCTTCTAAACTCTACTGAGTATAGCCTAAATTGCTCAATCTCTCTTCAAAAGTCAAACCATACATCTCTGAAATCAATCTACTCAACCTTCTCTGAACCATTTCCAATGCAGTGACATCCCTCCTCAAGGGGTCCGAAACTGTACACAATATTCTAAGTGTGGTGTCATTAATGCTTTGTATAGTAGCAGCAACACTTCACAAATTTTACATTCTACTCATTTAACAATAAATGCCAAGATTCTATTTACCTTATTATCTGTAGTACTAGTTTTCTGAGATACATGCATGAGGACATCCGGATCTCTTTGCACCAAAGCACTATGAAGTTGATGATGATCTTCATCTATCAACTGAAAGATCTCCAAAGGGAGCCTATCAGGGATCAGAATCATTCCATTGGAAGGCCAACATTAAGAATTCAGCAGTCAGAAGGATAGCAATAAACAAAGGCTTCCCTCAATACCCCCACTCCTCAAACAGTCTCTGATAGTCTTGCTGAACGAGGGCTGTGAGGGCCTAAAGAGAAATAATGTTCCCCAAAAATGAAAGGAACAAAGCTGATGAATTGAGCAGTGGACGTTTGATGCCTTGCAGTTGGATTCAAGAGGTTAGCGACAAGAGGTTCAATAACTTCATTAAAGCAGAGAAGCTGAGAGGATTCCACATTTATGTGCTATATCACACAATCACAGAATGGTTACAGTACAGAAGCCCATCGTGTCTGCACCTGCACTCCAAATTATTATTTAATGTCATTCTCTTACCTTTTCCCTGAATCCTTGCATATTGTTTCTATTCAGATAATGCCCTTTGAATGTTTCAATTGAACCTGCTTCCACCACACTTTCAGAAATTTCATTCCAGACCTGATCCACTTGCTGTGTGAAAAAGATTTTTCTCACATCACATTTGCTTATTTGCAAACCATCTGTGCCCTCTTGCTCTCAATCTTTTTACAATTATAAACAATTTCTACTTACCTACTCTATCCAGCCCCCTCATGATTTTGAATGTCTCTATCAAATCTCCTCTTAGCCTTCTTCTCTCCAAGGAGGATAGTCCCAATTTCTCCAATTTATCTTCATAACTGATCCCTAGAATCATCCTTGTAAACTTCTGCTGCATTCTTGCCAATGCATTCTGTCCTTCCCACAGTATGATACTGAGAACTATACGTAATACTTCAGCTGAGGTTTAACTTGTGTCTTGTGTAAGTTTAGCATAACCTCCTTGCTCTTTTACTCTATGCCTTGATTAATAAATCCCATGATACTTTATGTTTTATTGCCACCTCCAATCATCTCTACACATATACAGACAGACCCCTGTGCTCCTGCACAGCCTTTAGAGTTGTATTCTCTCCATATTCTCCATATTCTTCCAAACAAAATGAATCACCTCACACTCCTCGCATTGAGTTTTATCCGCCAAATATCTGCCCATTTCACTAACTTGTCTGTGTCCTTGTGAAGTTCTATACTGTCCTCTTTATAGTTTATAGTACTCTTAAATTTTGTATTGCCCATAAACTTTGAAATTGTCCTCTGAATACTAAGATCTAAATCATTAATATATATCAGAAAAACAAGAGTCCCAATACTGACTCCCGAGGAACACCTCTACAAACCTTTCTACAGCTCAAAAAGTATCCATTGACCATTACTCTCTACTTCGTATTATTCAGCCAATTTTAGACTTACATTGCTACTGTCCCTTTTATTCCATGAACTATAATTTTTCATATAAGTCTGTTGTGTGGCATTGTATTAAATGTCTTATATACCACATCAACAACATTACCCTTATCAATGCTCTTTCTGTCACCATTTCAAAAAACCCCAGCAAGTTAGTTAAACATGATTTTTCCTTAAGAAATCCATGCTGACTCTTCCTCATCAATCCATATTTTTCCATGTGATCACTAATTCTATCACAAATAATTATTTCTAAAGCTTTTCGCCACTGAATTTAAACTGACTGGTCCATAATTGCTGGGCAAATCCTGACAACCTATTTTGAACAAAGACATAACGTTAGCAATTCTCCAGTCTGCCAGTGCTTCTCCTGAGTCTAGAGAAGATTAGAAGATTATGGGCAGTGGCCCTGCAATTTCCACTCTCACTTCCTTCAATATCCTTGGATGTATCTCATCTGGTCCAGGTGTCTTATCAACTCGAATTACTGTTTGTTTATCTAATATCTCCACCCTTATCAATTTTCAAACCATTCTTTGAATTTCCCAGCATTTTCATACATAGCACAAACACACACTACAGTCCCAACCCCACAGCCAACACTCACTCTCATCCTCATTTTATTTACATCCCATGCGTATCCTTCATCCTAATCCCTTACAAATATCGTTATTCCATCTTCTCAAAACATTCTTTTTCTGACATACTGTTTCTTTCTTTGTGCGAATTACAAGGAAGAAACAGGGATGTCTCTTAACAGCGATAATCACCTTGACAATATAAAGGAGGAAGATAGAGTGCACAATTATTGGTGATGGAGAGTTGGACAATCTGGTAACAGAATAATGTATCTCATAGGCAGATAGCACATACCAGTCACACATACTAAATTGATATCACCATTAACTGAACTGGAACTGAATGGAATGTAGACTTTTGAACTTTTAGTCCTTGTCAGTTCTAATTCATGTCGTTCATGTCACACTGTCCTTCAAAAGTGGCACAGTATCTGGAGTGGGAGAAAGAAGAGGAACATGTACAGTCTGTGCAAGCACAGAACTCATACATCCTTCACAAGTGCAGAAAGGCCCATCTTGATGGGTGTTAGCTAACTCCCCAAATGACGAGATTTGCAAGTGAGCAGGAGCAAGTACAGGAAACAAGGACTTCTTTGCTGAAAACAGGATGAGTGAATCTTCTTCATTCTTCTCCTCTCCTCCGCTATAGAATCGAAGCATTTCTCACCTTTAACCTCCTCCTTTAACCTGCTGTATTTGGCAAGACACAGCAGACCACAACATTTTGGAGATTCACACTGGTATATAACAAAGGACATCCCTTGACCTATCCAGACACTTGAATCACAACTTCAGCAACCCAATAGTTTATTCTATGACCATGCTTATGTTCATGTAGTTTCTGGTTGTACCTTTCATCTGTATCAGTGTTCGGATATCTCACAGTCACATTCTTGGAAAGTAGTCTGTGTCCCCAGGTAACCAGCTATTGATTCTGTTTGGAGATCTGAAGACGTGTGGGAGATTTGACTGGTGCAGGACGAAAAAATCATGATGGTTTCTAAGATATCTTGCACATAAAATCTTAGCATCCAAAGATGTGTGAGTTAGGTTGATTGGCCATGCTAAAATGCCCCTTAGTGTCCCAGGATGTGTAGATTAGAGTGATTAGTGGGGTAAATGTGTGGAGTTGGGGGGAAAGGGCCTGGGATGGGATTGTTGTCAGTGCAGACTCAAAGGGCTGAATGGTCTTCTTCTGCACTGTAGGGTTTCTATGATGTTTATGATCCTATTAGGAATTTCTCATGCACCTCTAAATGAGCAGGATCATATCAGTTTCCAACATACTCACATTTAATCCTCTGCCCTCATTAGTATCTCTATCCTTGACTTGAATATGAAAAGACAGGAAAAGAAATAAAAGAGATTAAAGGAAAAGTTGTTTCTTTTTGAATCACCAACAATAATTAAACTCTGAAGGAAGAGACTTTCATGTCGGAGAGGCTGTTTGGCAGTAATTAGGACTTGTCACACTTTTAAAAAATTACTTACACTGGTTTGGATAAATTTAACTTCGGTTGGTGAGTTTAGTTTGTACATATTGTGTATGCATAACAACTTAATGTTGTACCATTATTTTTCAATGGTGAGTCTTCTGGCAAGTTAACATTATACAACAGGGCAAATCAGACCCCAACTTCCTGATTTCAACATTTAACTGCACTTGTACAATTATGCACTGGATATTATTATCCAATTCTCATTATATTCGCAGTGAGCACTGAATTAGACAACAAAGGACGTAAATTTGTGGGAAGATGGTAACACAGTGCAACTTAGGATTCAAAAGAGGCCTGACAAAATATAATTGATCAAGTAAAATCTAGAAGGTTAACGTATGGATTGACTATGAACACCAATAAGACAGCAATAATTTTCCTTCGAAGGAATTCATCAGAGTGAAGATTGAAGTGGATAGTATCACACTGGAACAAATAGATAAGTTTGGACAAAGAACATTACAGCACAGGAACAGGCTCTTTGGCCCTCCAAGCCTACATCAATAATGCTGCCTGACTTAACTAAAACCCCGTCTCCAAAACTTCCACAGCCTTCTGGTCATGTGGCAACCAAAATTAAACACTAAATTCCAAGTATGGCCTAACTAAAGTTCTATAAAGCTGCAACATGACTTCCCAATTTTTAAACTCAATGCCCCGACCAATGAAGGCAAGCATGCTGTATGCCTTCTTGACTACCTTCTTCACTTACATTGGCACTTTCAGTGACCTGTGTACTTGTACACCCAGATCCTTTTGCCTATCATTACTCTTAAGGCTTCTGCCATTTACTGTATATTTCCCATTTGTATTAGATCTTCCAAAATGCATTACCTCACATTTGGCTGGAACACATCTGGACATTTAATATTTAATGATAATAGGAAACTGCAGATGTGATGCAAAAGTTAGAGGGACTGAAATATTCAAAGGTAATTTTGTGAACATGAAGGATATGCTAACCAAAAAAAACTCAATCTTGTCATGAGGAGAAAACTTTCCTGTCAGAAACTTGAACAATAAGTAAACATTTGTGGAAGAAAATCAAGGTCTTTGAAATGTGAATGCTGAAGTTGTTTGTGGAAAATTCCATAAACAGGCCTTAAGAAAAGTGATCATTTGATCAAAGTTGAAAAGTTACCGGGATCTTTCACCCAAAGGCAAAATAGAGGGTGACAGAAAGAGAGGTTGACCTGAATGTAGCTGGATGATAGATATCACAGAACGTTTGTAGATGAGCTAAGTGGATCTGTGAGGATGGCACTAGACAGACAGGTATGGCATTCTGTAACAGACTATCTTCTGACAGGTGGAATTATAAGCAGAAGCAGTAGCTGGTACCCCACACTGTTATTTTATCACAGAATCAGATCCATAGAGAACCACATGTAATATTGTGATGTGTATGCACTTACCCAAAGGGAAAGTCCAGAGAGAAGGAATATTTGTGATCAGGTAATAGTGATAAATATCATAGAATGCATACAACCAGAAGGAAGCTATCTGGCCCATTGAGACTGCACAAACTCTCTGAAAGAGCCTTACACCCAGGCCCACCCTCTTGCATTATCCCCCTAATCGCATGCATTTATTATGGCTGATCCATTTAACCTACACATCTTGTGATCCTCGGGAGCAATTTAGCATGGCCAATCCACCTAATCTGCACAGTTTAATTCAGATAAATGTGAGGTGATGCATTTTGGATGGCCAAATTCAGGTGCAAATTATGGCAGAACCCTAACATGGAGCATTAACATACAGAGGGATTTGGGCATACAGATCCACGGACTTCTGAAAGTGGCAACACAGGTGGATAAGGTGGTCAAAAGGCATACAGCATGCTTGCCTTCATATGTCGGAGGATTGAGTATAAAAGTTGGTGAGTTATGTTACAGTTGTACAAAACTTTTGTTCGGTTGCATTTGGAATTTGTGTGCAGTTCTGGTTGCTACTCTATCAGAGGGATAGGGAGCCTTTGGGCAAAATGCAAAGAAGATTTATCAGTTTAAGATGAGAGATGGTAAGTTTTGGAGAGATGTGCAGAGGAAGTTTTCACAGAGAGGGAGCTGAGTGTCTAGAAAGAGCTGCCAAGTGGAGATATTGGAAACAGGTACATTAGTAATGTTCAAGGTGTTTCATGACAGACACATGAACAGGAGGCGAACAGAACGATGGAAACTGCAAACTGATGCAGGTTGGGTGGGCCTGTATTGTATTGTTCTTTGTTCTTTGTCTTTGGACAGTAAGGGGCAATTTAGCGAGGCCAATCCCCCTAACCTTATGATATGCTGATCCCTTCTAACTTTGACGGCAGGTAGTCAAATGAATTAACATTTTCTTATAACGCTGGTATCTGAATGGGAATGTCATGGTTTTCTGCTCACAGTGTACAAATCTATCTCCTAAACAAACTCACAAATAAAGATAAAAGATAAACAAAATCCAGAGGATGCTGGGAATAATTATAATTCTTTAAGTTAGAGAAGTCAATCTTGCCTTTCACCTGCTCTGAGAAACTTGAGCAAGAACTATTAATAATTCAACTTTTGTTTGAAGGTCAGCTGGTTAGATGGCTAGAGTGTGGTGCCATGACACCAATGGTGTGGTTTCAACTCTTGTACCAGTGTGGTGGTTTATGGAGGCCTGCCTCCACGTCTTTACCCATGCTTGATGTGGAATGATCGTTTTCAACATAAATAACCACTCGTGTTTTCTAACAGAGAGAGCTGTTATGGTCACCCATGGACAGCAGACAATTGCCCTTACAAGCTATGATATTATGCCCTAAAATTCAGATATATGGCTTTTAATAAGTTTCTTTCCAGGTAAAATTACTAAAAATAGATTAACACGATCATCTTTGTTATGATCCTATTCATATATGACAGCTTTTCGTACAGCTTCTTTGGCTGCATATTTTCTAATCAAGCAAACATATCAAAATCTAAATATCTGGATTGGGACAAACCCTGGTATTCATCAAACTAATCAAATTCTGATCTTCTTTAAGTTGTTTCAGATTCAGAATTCAGGCTTCATTCTTAATGAATCCTTATAGGTGGATTTATTCCTTTTTCCTAATCTTTCTAAGACTTTGATGTTATTGGCTGATATTCTCCCATCCCATCTCCACAGGGAATAATAGCGGGCAGAGGGGGTGGACCATACAAAGGTCCATTGACCTCAAAGAACAAAGAACAAAGAACAACACAGCACCGGAAACAGGCCCTTTGGCCCAACGAGCCCACGCTACCGTCCTAATGTCTTAATGACATATAGGGACCAATTTGTTACCCAATCAGCCTAAGAGCACATTTTTGGGATGTGGGAGGAAACCGGAGCACCCGGAGAAAACCCACGCAACCATGGGGAGAACACGCAACTCCCGCAGACACAGGCCCAAATCCATGTGTCTGCACAGCAACAGCGATAGTCCCTGAGCTGTCATGGTGCCCATCAGATGGTCCATCAGCTGGAGTATCTGTAATTTATGAAACTGGGAGCCCAGGGAGAAAATACTTAAAAATAAATGAGTTAAAATCATAAAAAGAATGGAATCGTATATTCTTGTTGCGTTGTGATTAGGACATGTTTGTTAACCTATGCCCACTAAGTGACAGGAGCAATTTCATTTTTCTAAAATAATTATTGAAAATACAGAATTAGCAGTTAAATGATTGGAATTCAGTCACTGTTTTCAATGTTAGCCAGTGCAGGCTTCTGAGCAACTTGATTTGCATTGTTTGGTTATCGGTGGTTCTCTCCAATGTGAAACCTTTTTTTGGAATGACCAATGTTAACATACCTCAATGGACATTTTAAACAAAGAAGTGACACTTGGTGGAAACAGATGATTAAAAATCACATCTTAAGATAGAAAAGGAATTCTAATCTGCTTTTCAAGGATGTCAGCAAAATATAAAACATTGGAAACTACAAGTTACTGCATGCGTAACTATATTTACAGCCATTACCCATGATCAATGGATTGCAAAAACTTGGAGCATGATACTACTGGGGGGGGAGGTGAGGGTTGATGTGCCTTAGCAAAGATCAATGCACAGCCATTTAACAGCTAGTGGGCCATTAATTAGCTTCCATCTAGGCCAGGAGCCTTGCTCCCAAGACCTGCCAGCTAATCAAGTGATTCTCTGGTTCCAGCGGTGCCACCACAAGTAGTGGTCACTGCAGGCGCTACATTCAATCTCTAGTGGCGATTGTGGACAGAGCCAAATGCGAATGTAAAAATGAAGGGAGTGGGGTGTAGGGTATTGTTGGGGCCGGACTAGCAGGCTCTGGGAGAGGGATGAGAGTGTCGTAGGGCTGACATGAGATGGGGGAGCAGATGGATGGACCTGGGGTAGGGGTACTCCGATGGGCAAAGGCGATCTGTAAAGGAGGTGCCTCTGCTTCTTTCCCAGTCACCAGCCTGAGCAGTGAAAACTATCAGACTGTGCACATATTGTGAGCTTTCCTTGCCATGGGCTAAATCCCAGAAGATGTGGGAGAAGGCCTTAAGGAGCTGAATTTGCCCAACGGGAGGACAAGGTGTGGGGAGGGGAAAGGGGTGGGGGGGTGGGGGTGATCATGGGCCTCTAAATGCATCCTACTCCACTATAAAATTGCAGCAAGGATTGGGATGGTTGATGGGTAGATACTGGAATACCACCCATGACATGGGGATTTTACACCCCAGCCCCTCACCTGCCAATTCATGCTAGGCAGGTCCTAAAATTCAGCACATGGAATTAAAAAATACCATGTGAGGTACTGCTTTGATTTTTTTAAAAAATTGATTGGTCGGCCTTTCCTTTCTTTCTGTGAAAAACTCTGTTTCCAAAATCTCTGACCAAGTTGCAGTGGTTGTGGTCGGCTCAAAGCATTGCGGCGTTCATTGATGTGTGATGCAATGAGATGCTGCCCAGTAGGGAGCAGATTTTGGTGTATTTACAATGAAAGAGATTTATGTTGAACCACTTTAATAATCTTAAAACCTGCTGTGAGACATATGTGGAGAGGATTTAACCACCTCTGAATATTTAAAACATTTCAAAGGCTCTGGGGTTTGTTTTGTTGCATAAGCCAGCAGGGTAATTCAATCTTAAAGACAAAGGTCACAGGCAGACCATGACCCTTTGTCGCTGTGTCACCAACTGGCCACTTTCCTTCAGAGTACTGAAAGGGGAATGATTTCAGACACTGGACAATAATCCCATTCAGATGTCCTTCTTAAATGTTTGACACCTGCTATGTGTTCAAGGTTATTTATTTGAGTTATTTAAACTGATTTGAATTGACATTTTGCCAATTCAACACTTCTGTGCAGTAGTTTTTGTGTGAAGTCATTTTAATTGCTATTTGCTGATCATACTGTGATTTCAGACAAAATGGCTTGTGCTCAAATAGCAGCAGTCCCCTAATTAGGGAAGAAATTGGAGCAAAAGAAGTCAACAAACTTTCCGCCTGGGTCATCTGGTATGAAGATATTTAGGGCAGAATTTTCCCATCCCACCCGTCATGGGAATCTTGGCAAGCAGGACACAGATCATGCAAAGTCCATTGACCTTGGACGGGATTTTCCGGCCTCGGAGCCAGTGCAGCCAGGAAATCCTGCCATCAATTTTGGTTAATTTTAGAAATATATCTTCGATAACTTCTTTTGCCTTCAAGATCTGATTCCATGGCTGAACAATGAAAGGCCACTTAAAGGCCTCCTTCTGCCATTGCTGACTAACCCACAATGGGAGAGGTCCCACACCAGAGATGGAATCTTGTGGAGGTGACAGGGTTTTTAGCTGCCTGCTGTCAATAAGAACCACTGTGTTTTGTGTCACTCGGGCAGTAAACAGGCAGCAGTGAGCCTTCCCTGGGATCGAGGTCCCTGGGACTGAATTTCTGCACACTGTGAGCTGCTGCCAATTAGAAGTTGAAGTTGTCTGTACTCAGTTGCACCTCCAGGGAAGCAGTAACTGCAGCTGACACTACATCCTCCTGAAGCCTAGGATTGAAGAGGGACCCAAACACAGGTGAGTGATGTTGGGTCCCACCCGTTTCTGATGAAAGATTCCTTGATCAGATACTACAGTCTTTGATGAGGGATTCCTCCACCACCCTTACCCCAGGAGCCCATTGTCATGTTATTGTAATAATATAATGCAATGTGCTTATTTAATGCACAAGATGCAGGGCACCAATTTCTCATCGGGAGTTGGTAAACATAGTGTGGATTCATTTATTAAGACTAGCCACATGTGAACAGCTATTCATAGGTTCAAATTTAAAGGAATTAGAACTGTGTGTGTATTCTGCTCAAAGCAAAAGTTAGACTAAGATTGGATCACATGATATATTTTCCTCGTAATGCTGTCACACTGATATCCCTTAAAAACATACAATACCCACAAATTGGCTTGTCGTGCTCCCCGCATGAGGAGCACCTATCCACTGCTGTCTTAATACCAATGGTGGGGAATTGATTAATTGCTTAAGGAGCAATTAATGCTCATTTAAATGTTTCAATTGGAAAGGTCATTGACAAGCCAGCCCACTGGCCACCTTCCTGCTGATTAAATGCTCACTACCATTAAACTCACCATGGAGAAGAGTACAGAATTCTGCTCCAAGTCCACAGCCCAGTAGTTTTAATGGTCAGTGTAGCTAGACAAGTTGGGGGGAGGTTTACCAACATTATCTGCCCTGTGCCAAATGGTTGCCACCCTGATGTATTTGTTTTTATCCTACAGGTACTTTGGTCCGCCTTGTTGTCTAACGAGGGGCATACACGCGATGGGTCGTGAGAGGGCTGCTCTTGGGTTTTTCGAGAGTATCCTAGTGCTTCACGTCGTTAGTGTACGCTTGACCTGGACCATTTGATGGGCAACACAACAGCTCAGTGACTATCGCTGTGCTGTGCAGATACATGGATTTAGGCCTGTGTCTGTGGGAGTTTGTGCATTCTCCCTGTGCTTACGTGGGTTTTCTCCAGGTGCTCAGTTTCCTCCCACGTCCCAAAGATGTGTTCTTAGGCTGATTGGCAGAACAAATTCTCCCTAAATTGTCTCAAATTTGGTTTCAATACATAGATGTATAAACATAGACAGGCATCACGGGTAGAGGTGGGAACATCGAGGTGGCGGTGCGGGCTTGTTGGGCCGAAGGGCCTGTTTCCCATGCTGTTTTGTTCTTTGATCTTTGTTTTGTATTTGCACTTCCCCCATCACCTTCACCCGCCTCCCCTATCCCCCGCACAACCTTGTTAACTCCAGTCTCCTAAACCTTCAGTAGGGCCTATCAACCTTGCTCCAGTAATTCAGTTCCAGCTTTAGCTGCAATTTTGGTGCCAGCTGTGGCCATAGCTCCTGCTTCCAATTGTGGTTACAGTTCTTGGTGGCGGTATTGGGACTAAAGAGCTGCTCCCCCCTCTCCCAATGGACACAAAATGTTTTTGGGAACACCGCATTTCTTAACTTGTGTGTTAGAAATGAAGGTATTTATTTCCTCTTTATAGTATCAGTTAAGGCAATTAAGATTTTTTCTAACCTTAAGTTTTATGTGCATCAAGTTGAGAAATATATTGGGCAACCTTTGCACCTAGAAAAATCTGCAATCCTATGAGATACTAGGGTACAAATTTGCAGTCTGAATATAGAGTTGGGTACAGAAGGACATAGGCTGCAGTAGGAAGAAATGCCTAGTATTGGAGGACTTTAAGGAAAAACAAGTAGTACTATTCTGTATTCTACAGGCATCCTTCACTCTGCTATCATGTATTTGTACACGACTATAGCAGGCATCCCATGCAATTAAAGTAAAAATTCATCATAGGGCCACATTCATGGATAGGTGTTTGCGCGTCTATAAGCGTAAACTTGCAATTATTTAAACTGAATTACAGTTGGCACTGTTACAATTATTGCAAAGATGGCTTGTGAAGTGTCCATTTTCTACAGCTTCCAATGATTATGTCTCACATTTGCAAGGAACAAATGAAGTATCCACATTGGTTTTTGCACTTACAGCTGTCTTCGAATGTCAATCTAATATAATTCCACTCTGGAATCCTTGCTGTCTGGAGGATTGACAAACTCCCAAAGTGAAATTGCCATATAATGGCTGATTTCAGGTAGTTTTGTGCTTCAGCTTCAGATCCACTGGGAATAGTGCTAAAAAAGTGCCTAAAATCCGGTTACTTAACATAACAGTTGTCACAAATAAGAACAGAAGAAAATCCTGAACTCATCAAACCCAATCTGTCTGAAGCTTGGTCTTCCCTCTTATGCTCACGTTACCTGAGGGAGCACTAATTGCTTTTCACTGAAACAAAACCAAACAATGTTGTTCATATAAACATATCTTTAATCCCTCAACCTGTTTTTCAACGTATCACAACCCAATTCTTTGTTTAAAGAAGTTAATTGATCCCAGATCAATTTCTTCCTCTTATTCCAAAAAATCCACTATCCTGTGGTTGAAAAATGCTTTTGTTTTGTTCTCTAGTCATGTGTTCCCTGCTCAGGATAAATTCCGCTTTACTCTCATTGTTTTAGAGAAAAGTATTATGTCTTGTTTCAGTTGCTTGTCATTTTATGCAAATTAATTTATTTGCCTAAGCTTTTCTTCATTACCTAGTCCCTTGAAGCCTGGAATTCCCATGGTAGCTTTTCTATGCAACCCTTGGTACTTATAACCTTTTGCCCAAATGTGCATTCCCCACTGTAGAAACAGCCTCACTATTGATTTGTGTAAGATCAGAATAAGTTCTTTAGAACTATAATTCAATGATAACAATCATAAATACCTCAAACTGAGGCATTTCCCTTCTGCCAAATTTTGCCAAAATGTTTTTTGTTAGCTCTTCTTCTATTGGTTAACTCTATATCACCTATATTAAAACCCATTTGCATTTTATTAGTCCTTAGGCACAGTTGGTGTATATCTCTCTCAAGAGACCAGATGATCTTACTGAGTCATCCTTCTGGTTGATGGATGGGGTGAGCCTGTAAGATCACAAGAGAGGCTAAAAACTGGACTTGCACCCAATTTCTTGCCTCTCACAATCCTACTGGTGCTGAATATGAATTTCAATTCATATTTAAATATTATAAGTGGATCCTGGACGCAGTCTTTTATCTGCATATCATGCACTCACAAAATTTTGTACCATCATCAGTGCAGGTGCATTGTTCTATACTAGTCTGAAATATTGTAAATGAAGTGTGAGCAAAAAGATCCCTGTAGATATCTGTTGGTTATTTTTTCCACAGAAAATATTTTTTTTAATCACTGTCCTCTACCTCAGTTCTCAATCAATATTCAATCTACCTTGATAATTTGCCAACTATTCCATGACTTTTAATAAGATGACTCAGTGCAGTAGGTTTCAGTACTTCGATCCGATTGAGTGAGGAAATGTTTAGGGTTGTGGACTGCCAATTTCTTTTTCCGATTATCCTACCACGTACCCCTGTATATGAAGCCAGCAGGCAAAATAATTGAAAAATATAGATCATCAATGGATTTTGACCAATCCTCAAAGAAGATGCTTTATATTTTGAGTTTGAAGAACTGGCTTTTAGCATCTAAATTTAAGTGATCTATAAAGGTGCGATTAACCTGCAACAACAGGTACTTTAGAAATAGAAAAATTGGAAATGTAATGAGTTTTCTGATGCCCATTTTTCCTTTAGGTCAGCTTATATTGGAGTTTCTTCCAAGTAAAAACCAATTTCTAATCTTTGGACATAATCACTTAGTCAATAAAGAATATGTGGATGCTGGCTCCCCTATGTCTCCTTTCCTGACATTATTAACGAGGAAGTTACTAAAATTTGGATTAAATCCTCTTTCTGCTGTCTCTTTTCCTGTTCTTGTTAGGAATTGTGCACAATGTTTCCTGAATGACAAAACAGCACCGTTATTGCCAGTCACAGACTGTTTAATTGGACAACTATTTGCAAATTCTTGTCACTTCTCATAGGTATTTGGCAAAAAATAGTGAAGCTTTAACAGACATTCATGCATTTAAGAATGCTGTTTCCATTTGGCTGAAACTTTTGATGTGCAAGTGTCAGTAGAGTTCGTCTAATGCACAATATGATGCCCAACGATTTTTGAATGCATTTTTATCGTGAATATTGGTCCACCATCTGAATTGTACAAAATATATATGAAAGCAGTTTGACGCCAAAAGCCTCACCTTGGGAGAGAGTTGTCACTTTTTTTATATGAAATTTAGCTTCTGTATTGACAGATCTCTTGTCGATCATTCTCATTATTGTAACCAATGTCCCTAACAAAGGTATATCTCTACCTTGACAATTTTCTGTCAAGATTTGTTTGTCAAGACAATTTGCTGTGATAGCCAAACCATCCACTTGCCCACGTTGTTTTGCTTTTAAGCAAGTCCAACTTCAAGTTCTGTAGATATGTTTATGCCTTTAGAGAAGGAAATCTGCTGTCATTATGTGGTCTGATCTATATGTGACTTCAGACCCACAGCAGTGTTCTCTCTGAAATGACCAAGCAAGTCTTTCTGTTCAAGAGCAATGAGAGATGTGCCTTGCCAGTGATGCCCACATTCCATGATAGAATAAAGAAAAAAAAATTACCCTCAGAAGCAGTCCTTGGACTTCCCTACATATTTCTGGACCACGCTACAATAATTGCACATGTTGTTTTCTTGTCCAACTGTATTCAAATAAGCTAATCCCTCAGTTTCTAGCGGTGTAGGGAATTGTGGCCAACTGATGGAAGACCTACTGTAAGAATTGAAATTTTAGGACCTGTATCTTTTTCTTAAACTCTGTTCAAGCCTGCCAGATAGATCAGAGGCCAAAATGTTACATAAATATGGCATTGAGACATATAGACCAACATGAACCACATCCACACTAACTTGGCTGATGTTTGCTTACATGGCAGGTGGTCCCTAACCTGGAAAGAGGAAAGTAAAAATTAATTAAGATTCCCATCCCATTCATCATCATTGCACAGTAATTCCAACTCAAAATATCTAAGCATTAATGAGGAAAGCAGCAGCTGGTCAAGGATAGTCACCACAAACTTACTAACACTTTGGTGGACATTGGGTGGGCATTGTTGCCACCAAGTTTGGAGAGGTGAATAAATTCTCCTCATTTCCATTCCTGAGGTTGGTCATGACTTTTTTAATGTTATGATTTTTCAATTCAGTATGTACTTGGCCATCTTTAAAAGTTTACGAAGGAGTAAGCCAAGCATATTTCTGGAGTTAGTTTTATTGTTAAAAACTCACTCAAGCAAAAGTATAAGACTTATTAAAGAGGTAAAAATACAATCTGAATCTCACAACATATATATATAAAATAATATAATATAATATATATATATAAAATAATATAATATATATATATACATATACACACATGCACATGTACACACATGCACACATGTGCATACACCACTTACACACCACAAACAAGTTACAAGATAGAGGAGATCCCCAAGGCTCTTTGTCTCTCCACCATTCCTGGATACATTGAAGCCCTTGAATATTAAAGCCACGGCATCAGACTGAATGTGGATGGACTCCTCCATCTTTTGCTCCAGTCTGTTGACTACTTTGCACTCTGCCTGATGTTTCACCTCCATCATGTTAGCCATGTCCACTCACAGACTCTCATTATCTAATTTGGACTCTGTTGGTATCTGATCTCCAGCAGTTCACCAAGTTTCAAAGACCCATGCTTTTACTGCCTTCGGTTGATGCAGAGATGTGAGTTGTTCCCCGGAATGTGACCCCAAGTCTAATCTAGATCCACCGAGGTGTGTATCTCTGAGCTGGTGGGATGTGCAGGTGAAGGCAGTGATGGATCTTTTTTCAAATGGATCTTCAGTATCATCCTCTGAGGTGGACTGGGGGCTGAGGCCTATGTTGCCTGTATTGGTCCATCTGGACCTGTTGCTGCCTATAAGATAGAAAAGATAGATTTAATTCATGAGCAGTAGAATATAACATTGCAAGTCATTCACTGTAAATGTCGAGATCTTATAAATTCATGTTTATCAGTGGCATGGTGGTACAGTGGTTAGCACTTCTGCCTTGCAGTGACAGGGACCCCGTTTTGAATCACAGCTTGACTCATTATCTGTGTGAAATCTGCACATTCTCCCCATGTCTGCATGCATTTCCTCCTGATGCTCTGGTTTTCTCCCACAGTCTGAAAGACATGCTGATTAGTGGCATTGACCAAGCTAAATTCTATCTATGGTGCTGGAATGTGGCAACTAGTGGATTTCCATAGTAACTTCATTGCAGTGCAAGCTCACTTTAAACTTAAAATTCATGGACACCTCATCAGTATTAGCTTGTGAAGTTAGGTTGATCTCATCTTCACCACAGGAATGATCTCTGTTTTCCACTGCCAACTTGGTGGCACCCTCCTCAGCTATAGAATTTCCTGAGTGCCTTCTCTCTCTCCTGCATTCTGGGATCTCTCCTTCTTGTTGAGGGCAAGCTTGGCCTGAATGAAGAAAGATGGATGGAATATGGTAAGAAGAAATGGAGCAGAGGGTGGGGAGCTTGCATGTTGATTGTGTGTGCTGATCCCTTCATTGTAAAGACTGAAAAAGGCGTTTGCGCAACCTGATAAATGAGATACATGAATAGCCTTCCAATACTAATATTGTTCCCATTAATATTGTTTGAGATCACTGAGTTGAACTGTATAGAGTAATGTGCATGTTAAACTGGCTTTCAAATATGGCGCCAGGAATTTCGATGCCATGAGGTGATGGCAGGCAGATGAATGAATGCCCACTGCACCAAGTGATTCAGTGAGAAGCTCATCTAAGCATTAAAAGCAAGGTTGCAAGTGAAAATTCGGGCATGATAACCGGGTTTGCCAATCAGCAGGAAAATCACCTTAGTTTCCAGAGTGGAAAATTCCGTCCAGAAAATAAAATTAACTTGGATTTCCAGCTTTTACTCATCCCAAGTTCTCGCCCATTACAAGATCACTTCCCTGAGAGAAAGATAGAACACTCCGATCTCCAAATCATTCAGAGACGTGCTTTGGGACCCTGCGGATGTGCAGACTAGGTTACCGGGAAATCTTGCTTCTACACTTGTTACCAAAGAAAATAAATAGCCCATAACTCATTCTGTAAACTGACAGCTGTCAAGATAGTATGTCATATTTAGCCTTGTAGTGATATATCTGGTAATCCCAGAGGACAAACGTATTATATGTACACTTGTCAAGTAATACTTGACTGAAAAGCACAATCCCACTTAATCCTTAAGAAGACCCGTATCTGTTTTCATTTCATGATGTCTTCAATATAATAGCTATCATAAAGTCGATGAACAAAAGAACAGAATGCACAGTAATTATGTTATGTATGATTGCACCATGAAATAACTTTATGAATAAAAAACCCTCAATCGAATCATTCTGCTTCTTAACGATAATGATAATTTCATACTTAAACAAAAATAAAAAAGGATTCAGAGTGAACTTGAGAACAATGAGAATATATATAGCTTTTTGCTAGTGATGACCACTCAATCACAGTAATACGTTTGGGATGTGTTATTATAGTTTGCAGATTTGCAGAATTAGCAAGTAGCTCTCTCTGGATGGTGTTCAAATTAAGGCAGCTCCAGGAAAAGAGTTTATAGAACAGTAATCTAAGCCTAATTTAACGTTTTTACAAAGAAACTGATAACATTATAATTAAAGCCTTCAATCTTCATTGTGCTGTAGACATCTAAAGGGTTCCCGTCTAGATCTTATTGGAGATGCGCCAGTATAACAGATAATGATTATGGACAGTGAAAATAGTAAATTGTATCAGTGTCCCATACCAACAATGTTAGAAGCTTGTAGGGTTAAACATTACAATTCCCATATGGCATGTTCTTGAACCCTATTGCCCCATCAGGGGAAATGCTGGAAACAAATCAATTAGACTAATTCCATGTATCTGCCACCCACCAATTAGACTATGATTGGCAGAAGAAGGAGTTTGTTTTCTTTTCAGGGAAAGTAAGTATATTGGGGTTGAAATATTATTGGAACTTCTCAGGTAGGTTGTATACAGCCAGCCAGGATATAGATGACCATTTCTTCCAGACATCAGTAGAATTCACACATCCCTTTGTTTAAAGATGACCAATACCTAAAAACTATGGAACTTCTAGACTGCCTGTCTCCATGTTCCATCCTAGACAACAGGAAGATTAAAATCCAATGGCCATATCAATTTCACAATTGTACCACAATGGTTTTCCCCATGCAAAGTAGACTGAGTGCTCCTCAGAATTGTTAATGCAATGGTCATGTGATTGAAGCTGATTTCAGTAACTGTATCCTGATTACCCAGGACCCAGCAGATTCATCAGCACCATGAGTCATTAGCCAATCTGTGAATCAGACTCTGAAACTATCTGGAAGCATCTAGCAGCGCACGGAGTACTTAACTGTTCCAGTTTTAAATTTCACGTGAGGACCAACCTCCTACATATTTGACAACAAGTTTCCTTGCAACATGTTATGAATCTTTCCCTTTACCAGGCACTCATTTCAATTTTAAAATCATCAAACCCATTCAAGAAACCACAGGTCTGCCAGGTAAAAAAAACTATAAATCATAAATCAGACATTGAATTAACTATAATCTATAAAAGTGCATTATCTCTATCTGGATCCAATCTTTGTGTGTGTGTGTGTGTGTGTGTGTGTGTGTGTGTGTATGTGTGTGTGTGATCTAATTCAGGATATGTTAGAGCGGAAATAAATAACCTTTATTTTAAATTCATGAATACTTGCTTCTGAATTATTTGATTGGAATCCACATTCCAGAGGTAAGGAAGGATACACCTGGAATAAAGCACATTGATTATGGGCAGCAAGAGACCACATATATTCTATTTATGACAGTAGGCTGAGGGATAGACTGGGCCATAAAATTACAAATTGTAGTTGAATTTGATTCTGCTACAAATAATCCATAGTGCTTTCTATTATGCTCAGTTTTAAACTGCTAAATCGTTTTGAATTGGTAAAAAGAGATGAAAGCCTTTTTCCTTGCCTGCTGGACTCAGCGTATCTGTCACAATCAAACTATTCCCCAACCCTTCTCAGTTTCCCAGATCTCCCCAAGTCTCTAAGTCTTTGACCTCTCCCTTTGCGAGGCAGAATTTATAACCCATCCCTAATTGTCCTTTAGGAAGAGTGGTTAGCTGCTTATTAAACTGCAGCAGTCCCTGTGTTATGGGAACACCCACAATGCTGTTCGGAAGTGAGTTGCAGGATTTTGACCCAGAAGGAGTAGGAATATGTTTCCAGGTCAAAGTAGTACACCTTGGAGATGAACTTCAGATGGTAGTGTTCCCACATATCTGCTACCTTGTGTTTCTAAATGCTAGAAGTTGCATGTTTGGAAAGTGCTGCCGAAGGAACTTTGGCGAATTGCTGCAAAACTGCATCTTATAGGTGGTAAGCACTGCTGCCACTGACCATCAAAAAAAGCACAGAATCATGGAAAATTTGCAGCACAGAAGGAAACTATTCAGCTCATTTTGCCCTTGCAAGCTTGAGGGCACCCAGATACCCCTTCTATTCCCAGCTTTCTGCACTAGCCCATAACTCTGATTCTTACAGCACTTAATATACGGATCCAGATACTTTTTAGAAGAGTTTAGGGTCTCTATCTCCACCATGAACTCAGGCTGTGAGTTCTAGACACTCACCACACTATGCATAAAAAAGTTCTTCTTTGTGTCCTTCTACACTTACTGACACTTATCTTGAATCTATGGTCCCTGGTTCTATAATTCTCCGCCAAGGGAATCAATTTTATCCTGAGCACTCTGTCACTTTCTCTCATAATTTTGTACACCCCCTCAGCTGCCTTTGTTCCAAGGAAAATAACTCCAACCTATCCAATCTTTCCTTGTAGCTACACGCTTCTGGTCCTGGCAACACTATTGTAAACCTTCTCTGTACTCTCTCCAGAGTGATCATGTCCTTCCTGTAACATAGTGACCAGAACTGCACAATATTCTACTTATGGCCAGTGTTAATACAATTCTAACATTATATCCTTACCTTTATACTCTATATATCTGTCAGTGAAGGAGAGCATTGCATTTGCTTTCTCTACAACTTTGTCTACATGAACAGTTGCTTTTAGGTATCTATGCACTTGTACACCAAGATCTCTCATTTCATCTATCCTTATCAATATATTCTCTTTTATTATGTACTCCCCATAATGGTTTGACCTCCCTAAATACATTACATTGTACTTCTCTGTGTTAAAATCCATTTGTTAGTTTACCACCCACTCCATCAACACATCTTTATCACTTTGGAGATTAAAGCTCCCTCTACACTATGCCTGTTCAGCAAATCTTTGTGTTATATTACACAAACTGTAATAGTCCCAACACAGCTCTGTGAACACTACTTGAAACAACTTTCCATTTGCATGGATACCAATGAACCATTATCCTTTGTTTCCTGTTACTAAGCCAACTTTTTATCCAGTTTGCCACATTACTCTGCATTCTATGGGCTTTTATATTTTTGACTAATTTGCCATGTAGGACCTTGTCAAATGCCTTTACAAAATCCATGTACACAACACCGACTGCATTAACTTCTTTCATTTTCTCAAGAATTCAATCAAATTTGTGAGGCAAGACCTTCCATTAACAAATCCATGCTGACTATCCCTGACTAGTCCCTGTCTTTCTATGTGACAGTTAATCTTATCCCTCAGAACTGATTCTACTAAATTGCCCACCACCGATGTGAGCTCTATAATTGTTTGGCATTTCCTTCAATCTTTTTTAAATAATGGAACTATGTTTGCATTTGCACCAGTCCTCCAGTACCTGCCCTATATCTCGTGAGGATTGAAATAATTCTTAGAACATCTGCTATCTCCTCCCTGATCTCTATTAACAGCCTTAGAAACAATCTAGTCCTGGTGACATCAACTTTCAAAGATTTCAACCTTTGAGTATTTATTCTCTCTTTATGATTATCCTATCCAATATCTCACAGTATTCCTCCTGGACTACTATATCTGCACCATTCCTTTTTTTTATAAACATGAAGACCAAATATTTATTTAAAACTCTTCCCGCAGCCTCTACATCTGCACATCAATTCCCTTCTTCATCTCGGAGGTAAAGTTTATATATTAGTCAAAAGTAAGGCTTACATTAATACTGAAATGAAGTTACTGTGAAATTTCACTGGTTATCACATTATGGCACATGCTCGGCTCAATGCACCTAACTAGCATGTCTTTCAGACTGTGGGTGGAAACAGAAGCACCCAGAGGAAACTCACTCAAACACGGGGAGAATGTGCAAACTCCATACAGACAGTGACCCCAGCTGGGAATCAAACCTAGAATCCTGGAGCTATGAGGCAGCATTGTTAACCACAGTACCTCCCTGCCACCCTGAGGTAAAAAAGGTGGTTATATTCTCTCTTGTTGGAGATGGTCATTCCCTGGCAATTACGTGACATAAATGTTAGTTATCACTTATCAAGTTAGAACATAGAACATAGAACATTACAGCGCAGAACAGGTCCTTCGGCCTTCGATGTTAGTCCAGATCTTGTTGCATATTGGCACAGACTGTTTCAGCATCTAAGGAATCATAAATGCTACTGAACATTGTGCTGAACATCAGTGAACATCTCCCCTTCTGACCTTTTGAAGGAGGAAGGAAGGTCATTAATGAAGCAGCTGAAGATCATTGGGCCTAGAAGTTGTGCTCCTCACTAAGATCTCTGATCTTCACTGTTCCTCCATACACCATCTGCCAAACTTTAAGTGACTCTTTACTCAAACACTACCTTCAATCCTCTAATTTATGACCATTTCTTCTCACTTTCCAAACAACCAAAGCATTTGATACTCTATTCCTGAGAACTATGACATCCAGGCTTAGCCTCTGACACCTTGGACTTTTGGTCTTCACTTCCATTACCTGCCCTCTATAAATCACCTCCACAGAGATCCAGTCTGACAATTGTGTCCTTCAAAACTCAGTATGTTCAATTGGTCGCAGTCCTACTGAGCCACTCTAGTTGATGAACATTTAAATCCCAAACCCAAAATACATTCTGGGCCCTTGCTGCCCTCAGTACATATACAACTGATTCTTCAGTTGAGGGCCGTCAATGAGTGGTCATTGGCAGGAGGTTTACTTGCCCATGTTTGACCTGATACCATGAGACTTCATGGGGTCCGGAGTCAATATTGAGGGCAAATCCAGACTGTGGACATTTATGTCATGCAGCTCACATGGGAATATTGCAACGTTCAACTCTGAACACCGAATGCATTCAAAAACACTCTCTGTCTTGCAAAGTCCAAAAGGAGGATTTCTGTTTTAACCTAGTGCAGCTTGTGACTTGACTTTCTGCAGTGGAAAAACTCTGAATCACAAGATCTTGTAATGCTCTCAGAACTGCAAGTTGACTTCCACATCAATTGATACTGATTAGGAAAACTACCGATTTGATGGTTCTATATTCCCAGATAGGATTGTCGAGAATGGTCCATTCTGTGTCGTGGTTGAAGAAAAGTGGGAGAAAAGTACAGTTCATGTGAGATTAGAATCAGATTCAAAATTAAGTTTAAATTTAATTTTCAACAATAAATTTGGAATTTATTTTTGCAAGTTTCAAAAACAAAAGAAGAATAAACAAAATTCTGGAATAAAGTGTGAATGTTCAAGTGTGCTAGCTTTGTGTTGGTGCTGAAAACTTTTATTAAATACAATATAAATATAAAGGAATCCAGGTCTTCATTTCAGTATATTACATTTTATATTCAGTAACCTAGGTACTATCACACTTAAACTACTATAGATTTCCAAAAGGTTTGAATAATAAATGTAGTTGATATTTAGTAAAATACTAATTTAATCTGTCAGTTGGTAACCTAATAGATGCAAGCTTGACAAGGAAATAAAATAGACTAGGCAGCATTTGTAAATGTATCAAATTCTTGAATTAGACTCTGAAAAATATTAAATATTAAGTTACAATAAAGGTTCATTAATAAAAGACGTGACATTGAATATTGAACTGTCTAATTATTTTATCTGTTCCTGGACATTGCTGGCAAAATCAATATTTATTGTCCATCATTAATTGACCTTGGCTGGAATGTTATCAACATTCTGGGGTTGGGTTCGGCTTAGAGAACGGCATTGTCCGTTGGCCTCGGGCGGGATTCTGCAAAACTCGGGTGGAAGTGCTAGTAAATTTCCATCCTTGAGTGGGTAGTGGTGAAGTCCCTTTGGGAACCAGTGCAATCCATGTGATGCAGGTACACTCTCATGATATTCCACGATTTTGATTTGGTGATTGTGAAGGAGCAGGGATATATTTCTAAATCAGGATGTTGAACTTGCAGGTGGTGGTATTCTCAAGCAACTGCTGCCCTTGTTTCTCTAGGTCAAAAATGGGCAACCCAGGTAGTGAGTGAGCCGCATGAATGGCTGTCCTTCATCTCAGTGGGCCCCAAGATTGAAATCAAGCTCATTCATTATCCAGGACCCTGGAATAAGATTGAACATATTTAACACAGGCAGAATATTTTATAAGCTACAGGAAATGCTTAATCATTCATGTATTAATAAAACTGTCAGCAACTTCAAGTGACAAAAACAAAATAAATTACACCTGATTGGACACAAAGGAGCTGTGTGGCTCTCACAGTCAATGTAGTGTACTAGCAGTATACACGTCTCTTCAAGTACCCTTCCTTTACATGTATATCAGTTCAGTCATACCAGTAGGAAAAAATGGCAGATGGAAACCAATGGAGTGTGGCAACTCTGATTATGTGTAATAGTCAATAAAATATCTTGTGAGTGATGCTCAAAATCCCCAGGCCGCTGATTACCCACTACTGTTCTAGGTGGTAAAGGTCATCAGTTTGAAACATGCTGTCGAAGGAATATTGGCGAGTTGCAGCAGTGCACTTGGTACTCTGCTGCCTTTGTGTGCTGGTGGTGGAGGGAGTGAATGTTTAAGATAGTGGATTGGGTAGAAATTTGGGTGGGTGCCCCATTATGGTCAATCCAAATCACCAGTGCTTCATTTCAGCTTGATCAGATTTGAGCAAAACTTTAGACCAAAGATAAGACAGGACTTTCAGGTAGAAAATTAAAAGGAGTTTATTTAAATGAAGAATACTTACAATATCACATTATTTAAATGTGAATGTATGAGGGGTTTGTCCCCTTAACAGAATATGCAGAATGCACATCTGAAATTACAATCAATTCACTACCGTCTTTCCAAACCAGACACAATTCTGATTGTAAATAACTCAATCTTTAGGAAGAAGAAGATATCACATTTTGTGACTAAGTGCAGTGATGGGTGAATCCATCAGCACCTGTCCCACCAGCCAAAATAGTGGGATCTAACATGGGATTCTCCACTTGACAACTCATTAATTAGACACAAGTAAATTCTCTTTTTATTTTTCTGATAGGGTAATAGCTGGTTTATGCACTCATCATCAGCTAATGAATTTGGAGGTCCTGGCACCATATTTAAATACCAGTCCAGCACACTCATTCTGTCTAACTGTCTTCACCAAACTGTACAGGATGTCACCAGGCCCGAGGAAAAGGTTAGCAGCCTCATGAAGATATCTGTTCCTCGATTCAACCATCTCCGCACCCCCCTGAGCCTGTTACCTAGACCTCTACCCACCACATCTGAGTCATTGTGCCCTCCACTCTTGCAATAAATGATTTGGAATTCCTTTGACCCCCTTGTTTGTGAGATTTTCATGCAACCTTTTTGGAGTCCAGCCTCCATTCTCTTGATCTTACAATTAACTTCCATTGATCACATTCTTCAGCCGGCTCCTTGCAATCCTGCCTGTCATTGTGAGCCTCCAGCCTTTTCCCCTTATCTTTGCACAGCTCTCCTTCCATATTTGCCCATCCCGTCCCATCCTGCCCCCTTGTCTTTGTTAAAGCACACATCCCTTACCCACTGGCCTCAGCTTGCAATCCAGCCCACTTGAAATCCGCATCGTTTTTTTGCAGTGGGAGCAAGTCTCATGGCACATCTTGAGTAGCTGAGTAACACCAGAAGCAAGGAGACTTGTATACTCTCCACAGTGTTGATCCGAAGCAGTGATACAGGAGGGTCCATGGATCCAGGAGTGTGGTGCTGTCCATGAAGACAGCTTGGCATAGATATAAGCAGGAATTGGTCTGCCCTGGCAAGTAATGTACAGTGTATCAGGGGTAGTGCAGTATTAGGGCAGAAAGTTGTTGCACTCACCCAAATCCCCTGGTGAACTCAGAACTGCCAGGTGCATGCTACTCTTTAGCATTCGGGTTTGACATTAATGTAATTTTCCACTGGCATGATACTTAATTGAAAAGCCTGATGGGATGCCTGTGGCCAGCTTTTGAATTGGGCACTCCTGAGATGCAAATGAATGCAAATGGAAGCAGGAAGTGTGACCCACCACTGCAAGAATTGCTGTGCAATTTTATGCTGGCAGGGTTCTGATTTTTTGGCTCCTGACAGATTCATCTCGTCAGCCTGTCATTAGAACCACTGCAGGCAGGTTGGGAGAATTACCAACCCAAAATAGACCTTATGATTGTCACTGGGAGATGAGGCCACAAAATTTTAACACTTGGTACCTCTTCTTTGGCAATAATTATTGAACAGAATCTTGTCTATTCAGGAGTTTCCAGTATCTGGCTTACAATGGTACAGTCACAGGATCCTTTTTTTTAATCCCTTTTAGTGGATGTCACGCTATGTCAGGTAAAGTTACTGCTAGCTCGTTGATTGGTTCTTGCTATTGCTAGAATCATTTGATAAGAACATAAGAATTATGAGCAGGAATAGGCCATCTGGCCCCTCGAGCCTGCTCCACCATTCAATAAGATTATGGCTGATCTTTTGGTGGACTCAGCTCCACTTACCCGCCCGCTCACCATAACCCTTAATTCCTTTACTGTTCAAAAATGTATCTATCCTTGCCTTAAAAATATTCAATGAAGTAGCCTCAACTGCTTCACTGGGCAGGGAATTCCACAGATTCACAATCTTTTATATGAAAAAGTTTCTCTTCAACTCAGTCCTAAATCTGCTTCTCCTTATTTTGATGCCATGCCTCCTAATTCTAGTTTCATCCACCAATGGAAACAACTCCCCTGCTTCTATTTTATCTTTTCTCTTCATAATCTTATATGTTTCTATAAGATCTGCCCTCATTCTTCTTCCGAGTATAGCCCCGTCTATTCAGTCTCTCCTCATAAGTCAACTCTCTCAACTCCGGAATCAACATTATGAATCTCCTCTGCATCCTCTCCAGTGCCAATATATCCTTTCTCAAGTGAGGAGACCAAAACTGTACACAGTACTCCAGACATGGCCTCACCTGCACCTTATACAGCTGCAACATAGTCTCGCTGATTTTAAACTCCATCCCTCTAGCAATAAAAGACAAAATTCCATTTACCTTCTTAATTATCTGCTGCATCTGCAAACAACTTCTTGTGATTCTTGCACAAGGACACCCAGGTCCCTCCACACAGCAATGTGCTGCAATTTTTTACCATTTAAATAATAGTCCATTCCGCTGTTATTCCTACCAAAATGGACGACTTTACATTTACCAACATTGTACTCCATCTACCAGACTCTTGCCAATTTACTTAGACTACCTATACCTATTTGCAGACTTTCAGCATCCTCTGTACACTTTGCCCTGCCACTCATCTTAGTGTCACCTGCAAATTTTGACATACTACACTTGGTCCTCAACTCCAAATCATCTATATAGATCATAAACAATTGCAGTCCCAATACTGATCCCTGAGGCATGCCACTAATCACTGATTGCCAACCAGAAAACACTTATTTACCCCACTCTTTGCTTTCTGTTGGTAAACCAATCCTCTATCCATGCTAATACTTTACCCATAACACCATGTACCTTTATCTCATGTAGCAGTCTTTGGTGCAGCACCTTGTCAAATGCCTCTGGAAAGCCAGATACATCACACCCACAGGTTCCCCATTGTCCACTGTGTATGTAATATTCTCAAAGAATTCCACCAAATTAGTCAAACATGTCCTGCTCTTCATGAACCCATGTTGTGTCTTACTCATGCATTTGGTATTTCTCCCACCATCTCTTTTTCTTCAGGATGTATTCCATCAGGGTCAGGAGACTTGTCTACCTTTAGCCCCCATTAGCTTGCCCAACACTACCTCCTTCATGATAATGATAGTTTTAAGGTTCTCACTTGCTATAGCCTTCCTGTCATCAATTTTTGGCATGTTACTTGTGTCTTCCACTGTGAAATCTGACACAAAATACCTGTTCAATGCCTGAGCCATTTTCTCATTTTCAGTTATTATATCCTCCTTCTCATCCTCTAAAGGGCCAGTGTTTACTTTTGCCACTCTTTCATTTTCTATATTCGCAGAAGCTTTTGCTATCTGTTTTTATATTCTGAGCTAGTTTACTCTCATAATCCATCTTACTTTGCTTTATATCTTACTTCATGGCTTTCTGTTGACCTTTAAAGATTTCACAATCCTCTAGTTTCCCACTAATTTTTGCCACTTTGTATGCATTTTCTTTCAATTTGATACCATCCTTTATTTAATGAATATTAGATATTCATTACTCTTCAACTGCATTTTTCATTGATAATAATATTTGGTTCAAATGCACAGTTCATGGAAAACAATAGTTCCTGATCTCTTAATCTTGAACAGATTGTGAATAACAATCTCTAATCTTTCGCCAGATGTTGGCAGATCATGATGTTCTTCATCAAAAATTGGAAAGGTTCCCTTGTCAGAATCATTTTCTGCTGGCTCTACATTTTCCAAAAACATTTAGGTTTATATAGTATTTTAAAAATAAAGATCCAGCTTGAAAACATGATTATCTATTACATTGATTCACAGATTATAACTTAATCAAGGTACAAATCTTAAAGTGATCAGTTGTTTCAGCCCTGGCTTCTTTAAAAGAAGCAACATGTTAGGATTAAAATGTCTTCTTTGGCCTTGTTATCTTAGTTTAAAACGGGTTAGGTTCTGCTAGAAATAACTACACAAGCTCACTTATAATGGGGTGCCAGTCAAGCGGGTTGCTTTCCTTGAATGGTGTCAAGGTTTGTGGGTGTTGGTGAAGCTTCACTGTACCAGCTAAGTGGCAAGTATTCAAACATAATCATGCCTGGTTCCTTGTAGCTGTGTTGGGGAATCAGGAGGTGAGTTACTCACACAGAATATTCTAGCCTCTGACCTGCCATTGAGATTAAAGTACTTATATTGCTGTTCCAGTTAAGTTACTTCTGAATGGTAACCCCCAGGACATTGATGATGAGGTTTCAGCGATGCTTATGCTATTGAATGTCGAGAGCAATTAGTTAGATTAGTTAGATGTAGATATAATGTAGGGAGAGCTATGCAATAAATGGCAGAACCATAAGAGAATAGACACACAGAGGAACCTGAGTGTGCAAGTCCATCGATTCTTAAAGGTGGCAGCACAAGTGGAGAGGGTGGTGAAGAAGGCATACAGCATGCTTGCTTTTATTGGATAGGGCATAGAGTATAAAAGTTGGCATATGATGTTGCAGCTAAATAGAGCATTGGTTAGGCCACATTTGGAATATTGCGTCCAGTTCTGGTCGCCACACTGCCAGAAGGATGTGGAGGCTTTAGAGAGAGTACAAAAATGGTTTACCAAGATGTTGCCTGGTATGGAGGTCTTAGCTATGAGGAGAGATTGGGTAAATTGGGATTGTTCTCCCTGAAAAGACAGACAATGAGGGGCGACCTAATAGAGGTGTATGAAGGGCATAGATAGCGTGAACAATGGGAAGCTTTTTCCCAGGTTGGAGGTGATGAACACAAGGGGTCACAAGTTCAAGGTGAGGGGGGGCACGGTTCAACACAGATGTCAGGGGAACAGAGGGTGGGGGGGTACCTGGAATGCATTGCCAAGCAAGGTGGTTGAAGCTGGGATCATTTAAGACTTATCTAGGAACAGACTGGGAATAAAGGGATACAAACAAATGGTCTAATTGGGCACATGAGCGGCACAGGCTTAGAGGGCCAAAGGGCCTGTTCCTGTGCTGTATGTTCTTTGTTGTCTTGTCAGAGGTGATCATTTCCTATATTTTGTGGTGCAAACGATACTTGCCACTTCTCAGCCTAAGGCTGATCTTGCTGCATGCAGGCATGGACTTTTCCAGTACTGACAATGCATGAACATTGTATAATCAACCCTATTTTTCACCGAATCACAAAGGGAAGATCGCTGATGAAGCAGCTGAAGATGTTCAGATTGAGGGCACTACTCGATTTCAATAAGGTTGTAGATTTGCATGATATACTTAAGTTATAATATGTTCCAATTGCATGAGGGAATGAACAATGCTGCACTGATAAAATAAAGCCATTATTTAATGAGAATCAAGCTATTTTGCATTGAGGGAAATGTATAAACAATCATGATTATCCTATAGTATATTGTTTATAGAAAGTCATGATAAATATTGAAAAGATTGATTAAATATTAACGGCAAACCATTGAATCACATGAAGTGAACCAGTCATGTTGCACTAATAGTTCTATTTTATCGCTCTTTCTTTATTGATCCAATTAAGTGGTTTTGGGTTCATGTTAATGGGAGGATGTTTGATCATTTGAAAGTCAGATCATTGATCTGAGAGCTGGTGATCAAAGCCAGTAGGTGGGAGACTGCACAGACTCCAGTCTGCTGAAAAGTGATGTTTTCAGGATACCAACATGGCCTGTTGGACCTTTGTCAAAACTTTCCAAACTTTTTTTAGAAACTTTTAACATGAGTGGAGAGCTTGCATTTCCCCTTCACTCTCTTATATTATTAAGAGTTAATAGAATACATTTATATCTAAAGGAACCTCACATTGGATGCAAATAAGGAGGAGATGTTATGAATTCTTGCTTCTAAGCCTCAGACTTTGCACATCAGAAAGGCAGGTGTGAAATTCAGGGAAGGAAGTCAGCAGATTCCAGTTGGATGAAAAATCTTGCAGCATGCTCTGACCTCAAATTGCTGAGGTGCTTCATTTTTAGAGCAGCATAAATTGATGCTTTAGATTGTACAGAAAGTAGGGGGAGGGGAGTTTCACTTTTAAAATTCAGCAAAGGGCATCATTCGTTTTAATTCTTTCACAGGATGTGGGTGTTTCAGGCTAGACCAGCGATTATTGCCAAGGCAGCAATGCCCGCACGCCATGAAATAACTAAAAAATGATGATGCAGGGTGCTGAATTTTGCTGAATTATTCACAGATTACTTTTGACTCTGTAGACCGTCTGGGTCCTAACTTTGCTTTTTTGTGTCAACTTGATTTATTGGCAGGCACAGAGCTCTGCGATTGTCTTCAAATAAATTACAGTGATGCTGTAATGCAATTGATTCGGTTGCATTAGAAAAATCAGAATATCCAATGGTAAAATTCTCTCTATGTTTGTGTGGATTTCCTCCGGGTATTCTGGTTTCCTTCCACAGTCCAAAGATGTGTGGGTTAGGTGGATTGGCCATGGTACATTGACCCTTAGTGTCAGGGGGACTAGCTAGGATAAATGCATGGGGCTATGTGGATCGAGCCTGGGTGGACATATGGTTGGTGCAGATCCAATGAGCCAAATGGCCTCCTTCTGCACCGTAGGATTCTATGAAAACACAGGAAATTGAATAAGAGATAAGAAAAATATTAAAGAAACACCGACATTATAAGCACCCATACATGCGCAGTGATTAATATAATGCCTGGAATCATGTTGAAAAGCTTGGCTGGCATATCAAAAATAACACCAAACTTGGGATATAGTACAGAAAATGTCAATGATACTTTGTGTTCTAGGACAGCATTGTCAAAGAATTTGTTAAGACACAGGATTAGGTCACCGTTTTTGTTACATCTGAGAGAATCTCCTGGACAAAATTGATTGGCTTAATGAAGAAACAATTGACAATCAGCAAATTAGATAATTGATTAACAATTTACCTCACTCCTGGGGCATTCCAGGTGAGCAACCATAGAATGTTACTTCATTCCAATGTTTAAAACTGGCAAATTTTATAAACAGGACATTGAGTCTATTCCATTATTCAGAAATCGATTCCCAGCCATTTATTTTTTTCCCTTTATCTCGTCCAATGTGCATTTCAAATTTCTACTTTTAATTTTCCTTGTATTTCCCATCTATATTCTCCTTCTCAACAACATTGTTTGTAATCACTGGTTCCACTTCCCTATGAATGCAGCTTTAACTCCTCAGCAGTGCTTCATCTCCAAAGCTGTTGTTCAGCTGTTTGATTGCCTGTCAAACATCAAGTGTGCGTGAGCCAGAACTTTCTCCAACTAAACACAGGAATGACTAAAGTCACCTTGTTCAATTCTTGCCTGATTCAATTCCACATCAAAACCCTGATTTTGACACATCACCCTCCCCTCCCTACCTTGAAAATTTGATTTGTTTGAGTTGATTTGATTTATTAAATGTGATATGTATTAACATACAGTGAAAAGTATTAGAACATAGAACATTACAGTGCAGTACAGGTCCTTCGGCCCTCAATGTTGCACCGACCAGTGGGACCAATCTAATGACCCTCTAACCTAAACTATTCCAATGCTATCCATATGCCTATCCAATGACCATTTGAATACCCTTAAAGTTGGCGAGCCCACAACTGCTCCAGGCAGGGTATTCCACACCGTTACTACCTTCTGAGTAAAGAACCTACCTCTGACATCCATCCTATAACTACCACCCCTTAATTTAAAGTTATGTTTCCTTGTGTTAGCCATCATCATCTCAAAAAAAAGGCTCTTACTGTCCACCCAATCTAACCCTCTGATCAACAAGTATTGTTTCTTGCATGCTATACAGAAAAAGCATACCATTCATAGAGAAGGAATTGAGAGAATGCACTATGTAGTGTTACAGTCACAACTAGGGTGTAGAGAAAGGTCAACTTAATGCAAAGTAGGTTCAT
Organism: Sphyrna mokarran; assembly: GCA_024679065.1. Lineage (NCBI taxonomy): Eukaryota > Metazoa > Chordata > Chondrichthyes > Carcharhiniformes > Carcharhinidae > Sphyrna > Sphyrna mokarran. The sequence goes on along the minus strand of JAGIQG010000006.1, from coordinate 54,844,532 downwards.
TCAAAAATCTGACAGCAGCAGAGAAAAAGCTATTTTTGAGTCGATTGGTACGTGACCTCAGACTTTTGTATCCTTTTCCCAAAGGAAGAAGATGGAAGAAAAAATATCTGGAGTACATGGGGGTCCTTAATTATGCTGGCTGCTTTGCTGAGGCAGTGGGAAGTGTGGCAGAGTCAATGGATGGGAGGATGGTTAGTTTCAAATTGCGAATCAGTCCTTCACTGAAATCACTTGTTTCCTCTCCCAAACTATCAACTGTTGGCATTCCAGCTTCATGGAGCCCATCAATGGTGAAATATTCATTCTTGTTTTAGTCAGGTCCCAGTTGCAACTTTTCCAATGCATTCCTAATATGCTTCCTAAGCTCCACCTCATCCAGAACTAGCTTTGAGATTGTACTAAAATTGTCACAGACACTCTTGAAAAGAATGACTTGTTGGCACAGTGGCTAGCACTGGTCCTCACAGTGCCAGGGACCCAAGTTCAATTCCAACCTTGAGAGACTGTCTGTGTGCAGTTTGCATGTTCTCCCCATGACTGTGTGGGTTTCCTCTGGGTGCGCTGGTTTCCTCCCACACTCCAAAGATGTGTAGATTAGTGAATTAGGCTGTGCTAAAATTGCCTCTTGTGCCAGGCAGACTAGTGGGGTAAATACATGGGATTACAGGAATAGGGACCGGATGGGATTGTTGGTATAGGCTCGATGGACGGAATAGCCTTCTGCACCATAAGGATTCATTGATCCTATGAGATGTTTAGGGACAAAGGCTTTTACTACACTGGAACTTTAATTTCTCAGTTTAGTAAAATTATTACCCCTGCATTAAAGTTGCGGTTTCTAGTTTTCTGTCACACTAATTGCATGTGCTTGTTGGTACACAACAATAGATGGGTGGAATTTTGAAGAGTGCATGGTCTCTGCACCTGAACTAAGATGTCAGAGGGAAACATGCCCATGATCCTCATGGCTGCTGCACAGTAATTTAATGGTGGAAAGAGTGTTAATTGTTTTAAGATGTGATTTCTGTCCCTTCCTTGGTCAATTTAATAAAGAACAGACTTTTTCGGCAGCAGCCATGTACCCATGGTACAGGAAATACCCAATGTTGAGGAAGCTAGGCTGAGAGGTAGACTGGGATTAGGAATTTTGAGGTCACCATGACAGGAATGGAGGAATTTGAACTGGAGAGTGCGTTGCTGCATTCAAAAGTCCAGTGGGAAGGATTAAGGGGGGATGACCATGGGACAGGATTGCCTCTGATGGGCTGAAGAGGTTTCACAAAGAAAATCCTGCCACCATTGTCTGACAACAGCCTATATAACTAAAACTGTCAGACTTCCTGCATGGTATGGCCGTCCTGTGCACAGTGGGTAAAATACTGGTTGATGGTTGGATGAAGCCCTTAGGTTGCCATTCACCGGAGCCTCAATTAGTTTAAATGGTGGGCAGAACATCCGATGTCTCCCCCACTTCCTGCAAAATTTCAGACAAGTCAAGAGCAGGCAGGCCACTCACTGGATTTTACATGCGATACCCCACCCTCTTTGTCTTTCAGTCTGTGTAAAAATCCAATCCACGTATAACCAACATCTTAACAAAATTATAGCAACGATCACCATATGGGCTGACTTCATCAAAAGCGATTTTATTGCAATATAGTACATCTTGATAATTTTTCCGAAACAAATATTAAACTATTGGACTGACACTTTCCTACTGTGGTTTCATGCTTGTTGTTAGAAATAGAAGGAGGAGTGATCTGATAAAAGCTTATAGAATTGTTTTTCTTTTAACCATAGCTTATATGAATTCTCCAAGCTTTGACTAAAAGTTGTAAACCCTCTGCTACACATTTTATGCTTTGAACTGTTTCTTAAAGTACCTGTGTTGGTATCTGTTGTAGGCACTGAAATCTGCTACAGATAAGACATATTGCTTTCCAGTAAGTAAATAGATGTCTGGTCTTTTGAACCAAGGTCAGGTTATGCCATGAAATGAATTACTTTCGAATTCTTAGACTTTTTTTCATTGAACTGATGTCAGCGGTTTTGCTTATCGTAGTAAAAACTACATTTAAACCAAAATGCCAAATGCGACACAAAGGACATTCTAGTTGATTGAACACAGGTGTAGCTATTTGATTTACAGTTGCAGTGTCTAACATTAACCAAAGATCTTTTCGAAATAGTTATTACTGATGACATGAAATGTAATTGCTAATTTTCTGCTTGAATTGCCACATATTTTCTCCAAATCTTAAGACTAATTCATCCTTTTCCCAGGTCCATTTCTCAGGCTCAAAGACAGACATGTCTTGCGCCTGTGTGCAGGTAATTGATGCTGTCAGTTACAATCTACTGACTTCATTCCTCAAAAACTCAAACTGAGCCACTCAAAAAAACACGTTTCTCTTCCTTGCTTATTTTCATTCTCTCAAATTTCTTAGGTCACCCAAACAAAAAGAATTTAATATAAATGATTTTACGACTAATGTTTACTTAAATCAAAAATCTTTTAAAGCGACTTCCTGCTTCAATCAGCTGCGCCCAAATAGATGTGTTCTAGCGAAATATGACCTGATATTGCAGAGTTAGTTATTACTGTAAACGGGAGCAATAGACAAAAAAAAACACTTTCAAATACATTTTCCACAACTGGAAAATATACTTTGAGGTTTTTAAATGAAACATGATTAACATTCCTTACCTACCACCATTCTGAGAATGCCACCATTTTAAATATACAAAGAGAAAAGCTTCCATCACCTTCTCAGAAAGATTAGGAGTGGGCAATAAACAGTGGCCTTGCCAAGCTCTCAAGCATCAGAGAAAATGAAAAGGGATATCAAAGTATAAAATCTGAACTCATAAAAATAGAGTTGGCATGAAAGCATTGGTGATATACTGTGATTTGTTTGTGTTGCTTTATCCTGGATGATGGCTCAGTTAAATGATGGTAGTGAAGGAATGGCACCCACGATTCACCTTGTTGACAATTGCCCAAAAAATTCTCTGCTCCCTTTTTGTAAGCTTATAGACAGAGAATTATCAGTGAATCAACAACTGTTTCAGAGTAGCTAGAGAAGACATGTAATATATGGATATAAGCAAAAAAACAGTGAACCTCTTCAACCAAAGAGCGCAGGAAGGATGAGGCATGAAATAGGAATTATATTTAAACAGTAGAAAGTGAATACATTTAGGAAATAGAGCTGATATTATGGGAGAGTGATTCAAGAGACAGAGAAAGTATTACATAGAACATAGAACATAGAACATTACAGCACAGAACAGGCCCTTCGGCCTTCGATGTTGTGCCGACCAAAATAAAAAGCAATGCCCCTCCAAACTAAACCATTCCCTTCTCTTCCATATACTTATCAATTAACCTCTTAAACGCCACCAAACTTGGCGCATCTACAACAGCTGCAGGCAGGGCATTCCACTCCCTAATCACTCTTTGAGTAAAGAACCTACCTCTGATATCCGTCCTATAACTCATACCCCTTAATTTAAAGCTGTGTCCCCTCGTGCTAGCTTTAAATTGTTTTATTGCCATTGTTTTAAATGCCAATGTTAATTTTCTTCTGAGGTAATGAAACTTAATACTTGATTTTTTTTCAGGACCAGAGAGGCTGGTCATCAATAATTATCACTTGAAATAATGATAAAAGCCCACTTGCTTCTGAATGCATTAGCCCTAACCCTTTCAACTATTTTTGTTGTGCAATTAGTGTGTGTGAGCACAGGTGATTCCTGTCATTGCAGTCATTTCAATGTAACGTCTATTGGCAAGGACTGTAAAAGGTACCATGTGAAGGAACATGGTGTCACAGATAGCAAAATCTGATTTCCCCATTTAAATGCATATGGATGGTAATCATCTCACATTATTCTCATCACAAGTTCTGGGTCGTGATTCTTAACTTTTATATTGGGCACCCTCCAGCACACTTTAAGAATACACATTGTAACATCATCAGTATTCATTCCATGTGCACCCATAATCATGGGGCACTTCCATTCATTGGTTTCACCCACATTAAGTGGCACATTTTTTCACTTCTGTTTTTGGTTTACTTTAACTGCATGAAATAGTAAAAACTATTATCATTTTGACTTTCATATTGGATTCCTGATTGGCTAAAATAGTTATTCTTCTTGCTCATGGTAAGATGATCTTTCGGATGGTTGGTACAGACTTGGTGGGCTGTGCTGCACTATAGAGAATCTATGGTTCTTTGTCAAGATTTCAATGAAAAAATACTGGTTATAACAATTATCTTAGAATTGGAATTACAATCATACAGTTGGAAAGAAGAGCTCTATTATCCTAGCCAGGATTTTTCACTAAATTGAGTGTACAACGCCTAATAATGTGAAGACTGCAGTGAGAAATAAGTTTGAATGAATCTTTCAAACCCTTTCAAGTAACTATGAAAGGTAACAGGGAGATAAAATGTGGCTTAAATAACCAAACCTGTTTCAAAACCACTCAGCTATTTAGAAGGACAAAATGTTAATTTTCTTGATGCTAATTCTTTGTTAAAATCTTGGTCCAGTTTTAAAATTGCAGGATGAGAGGAAAGAAAATTTAGATGAGGTCTGCAATTTCAGCTTTCTCTGCTCTCACGTGAAGAGTGATATGAAATGTGGTCATCTCTCCTCGTTAACATCTTACATTGAAAAACCTTTAAACCTTTTGATGCCTACATGGACAACAAGCTGGTTGTTGTTCTGGATCAACCCACTGTAGTCAGACTGTGGGAATGAAGTTGAGAACCATTGTGATCTTGGCTGTCACAGGCAGTGCTGTGTGTATGCCCAGCTGTTTGGTTTCACTTCCAATTGTAAAGCTGACGTAGACCAGCGACTGCCTACTCACTGGAAGCAGTCACTTAGACACAGTACATCCTATCTACAGCTTGAAACCAACTTGTGGAATCAAGGTTTAGAGCCACAGTTACCTTCAGTACAAAACTTAAGCTCTACAAAACCACTGTTGTATCCAAAACTGACAAAATTCAGCTAAAACAGCCAAACAATCGCTCAAATTGGCCTCAGAAGTCAGAAACAACAATTCAGAGACTTGGGGAGGGTGAAGACCTAGTGCATTATTGTTAGACTATGAGTCCAGAAACTCAGCTAATGTTTTGGGGACTCAGATTCGAATCCTGCTACGGCAGGTGGTGGAATTTGAATTCAACAAAAAAAGTCTGAAAGTAAGAATCTACCGATGACCCTAAAACAACTGCCAAAAAAGCCCATTCGTTAATGTTAGTTAGGGAAGAAAATCTGCTCTGCTTATCTGGTCTGACCTCCATGTGACTCCAGAGCCATAGCAATGTCATTGACTCTCAACTGCTCTTCAGCAACTAGGGATGGGCAATAAATGCTGGCTAGTTAGTGACACACATGTCCCATAAATGGATTTTAAAAAAAGACTAACTTTGATGCAGGTTGGTTTCCTTCAAATGTTATGTTCTCAACCAGTTTTCTGAGAGTTTGTAGTTCAATAGTGACCATAAAATTTCTTGGTCTGCTTTTCCATGGGCTTCTCCGACCTCTCCATTACTTTACATTTGGAAGATGAAGTCTAGACTGTGTATCCACCTTGCCTCAAATGATACCTTTAACTGACAAATTATTGACCATTTAAAGGCCTTTTGCCACCAGCCTCAATTTTCAGGTTGATAGGAGGAGTTCTGGGACTGGGAGGAACTCATACCTCTGCCAGGAAGAGAAGTGGGGTGCTCCATTAGCAGCCCTGTTCTAACATTGGACACCCAGCCCAGTGCCCCACACTCTCCCCTGAAGACCCACACTTTCATCCCCCCAGCCTCTCTGCCACCACTCCATTGTCTGCACTCTCCCCTCAGCCTCACTTCCTTTGTTGGTTCTGAGACAATTACTTTTATCCAGTTCTGGACTTCCAAGACTTAGGTTCCGAGGACTGCTTGCAGTCCCATTCTTGCCCATTGCAGCTTCTGGTGCGACATGGACTTGAGAGTTGCTGACCAACAGACTGGCTGGCATCTTTCTGAGGCCAGATTTCCATCCAAATATGGAACTGATGTCCCATCTCCAGAAAAATAATGCTTCTTGGAATGTTAAATGGTTGTTTGCCTGGCAGTATGGGTGAGGGTGTCTTCTCTGCCAATTCTTCGGATGGCAGCAAGGGACATCCCAACATCTTACAAATTCTGGCCCATGTCTTTTTTCTGGCTAGTCCTAAGAATTAACTGAATGAAATATTTTCAGATGCCAATATCCCAATGGGATCTTGGTACAAGCAGAGAGCCCATATTTACAGAATTTAATGAGGCCAATGTAGTGGGCTCCGTATAGCACTTTCACCATTATGATAGTCATACTCTTTGTGGGTGTTTCTGGCATGGGATCTCACAGAACAAAATTTATATGCAGAACACCAAGTTCACAAAAATACATTTCTAACCCATTCATTTTTACACCTTGTTAATACAGAACATAAAGTCATGTGTACAGAAGTATAAATAATGTATATAGGTCATGGTATTGCACAAATATGTTATGAAAATAAAAATTTAGTAATACAGATAAATTGGACACAATCTCATTTTGTCTCACCTACATTTTGAGAAAAGTGGGGAGAAATATCTAAGCCATAACTTTGTGTCTGCTGAGTGCTGCAACAGAATCTTGTAAATTGCAACAACTTGACACTGCAAAAGTAACACACATGCTACTTCCCATCACCATAGAAAATAATAATTACCATTCTCTCTTTCCAGTGAGTAAGACTTTGCAGTTCTGCTACTAAAGCATTGGGCTTGGGAGTTTAAAGTTCACCCTTCTATTGTCCAAGGTCAGTTCTAATTAATTATTTAGATCAAGCTTTACGCCTGTATTGAGCTTGGCAGTAAAAATTGGCCAAATCTTTAGTGAACTGCGCATCAATAGTTATTTGAAGCTTTCACTACAACTTAATAGGATGTAGCTACTCAAAGGTAAAGCTTTCTTCTGGGAAAGAATTGGTTACAAAGCCAAAAAAACTTTCAAGTGTTGTTCGGCTTTTGCAAAGCCCACATAAGTAAATTCTCTAATTCACAGAATCATAGAATCCTTACAACGCAAAAGGCTAGTCTGCCCATCGAGTCCACACTGACCACAATTTCACACAAACACTATTCCCGTAATCCCACGTATTTCCTTTGCTAATCCCCTTGACATGAGAGTCAATTTAGCATGGGCAATCCACCTAACCTGCACATCTTTGGACTGTGGGAGGAAACCAGAACATCTGGAAGAAACCCATGCAGACACAGGGAGAACATGCAAACTCCATACAGACCGGAGGCCGGAATTGAACCCAAGTCCCTGGTGCTGTGAGGCAGCAGTGCTAACCACTGAGTCACCATGCCACCCTCAAAGCAAGACAGTCATTTTTCACAGCGCCCATGGCAAGAGCTTATATGTGAAATATATCAGTGTGGGGGGAGGCTGTTGCACTGCAGCTACAACACAGTTCTGACTGTCCAGGAGATTCTAATCACTTGCCATAGGTGCATTGGTGAGATTTACAGGTTGATAGTCAACCTGTTGGCCACATTATAAACATATTTCCAATAGCCATCAAATCCTGAGGCAGGACTCAACCCAAATCTCCTGGCTCAGAGATAGAGACAGTACCCACGGAGCCACAAGACACAGGGAGCAAACAAAAGTCTGAGATAAAGTCATCAAGATAAATGTGAAGTGTGTTGTCAAGTGTTGACATCACACACCAACCAAATGTATGGGAATGGGTTAAATGAAATGGAGCTCAGAAATCAGCTCAATGTCATCTGGTCTCGAAACATCAGCTCTTTTCTCTCCTTACAGATGCTGCTGGACCTGCTGAGGTTTTCCAGCGTTTTCTCTTTTGGTTTCAGATTCCAGCATCCGCAGTAATTTGCTTTTATTTTAATAGTGAAAGCTGCCCTGGAAACCAAGCTACTTCCTGATAATGTGTACCCTCTTATCTGCTAATTGCATCCATGCAGTTAGACACCTGCTGCAGGCCCTCTGCCAGATCCGGGCCTGAAAATGGGCCCAGAATTATTTCCATCCAACTTATTTGAATAATGGAAGCATTTTGCTTCATATTTCTCCAAATGCTCAAGAGTTTCTATATTTAATCTGTTGGTCCCTCAATATAGTTTGCTTTCCACTCTGTCCCAATGACATTCATACATTTCTCTTAAAAAAAAAATGAATGTTTTTAAATAGCAGGGTCAAAGAACTGCAAGACAAATCCATACAAGTTTATAATCCATTTTTATTGGTTTTATCATCCACAATGCACACATGTAATATTTATTCAATACACTGATAAGCTTTTTAGTGAACCCAAAAGCTTTTTGTATCTCTGTGGTATGATTTTCTTAACCTCTGACAGGGGTTCTTTTTGCACAGTAACACTTGGGCATCTTTGAATCCGATATCATGTCCTGACATCTGGGTGACCACGGTAATACCTCCAAAGGTTATTGTCATTGGCTGACTTGTATCATGGCATTGTTCTTCCTGTGAGCTGTTTGATTTTCACCTTCCTGCATTGCATGGCATGAGGAGCTCGAGTGTAATCTTGCCTCCTGCTGCTGTGCTTGATTAGAATCTGTTTTGTTCTGCCAATATCCCACATTGCAGTGGCTCTTGCATATTGGGTTGAATTGTCAGACATAAGAGCACTTTAACCAATAGTTTAATATTAGTTTTCTGATCATCTACCTCCTAATATGATTTCATCAAAGTCAGTATAAATGTAATCACCTCAAGCTTGCTGTGTGTTAGCAACATCCTAAATATAGATGTAACATTTCCTACATTATCTATTCCACAGAATTGTAAGAGTGTTTAGGAAAGCTAGCGACATTTAAAATGTTGCTAACATATGGTGGTTAAAAGTTTACTTTCACTTCAATTGTAAAAGGTGAACATTTGGATAAAAGTGTACGGTTACTCGGTGACAGATTTGAAGGCTGGGGAACTGGCAAAATGTAGCGCGTAGCCTGCCTGACACCTATCCGCCTGTCCCCCCAACTTGTCTCCCATTTTACCAGGGGTGGTGGAGGCATCTGACTGCCCTCTGACCCATGGTCCCACTGAGGCCCTTAAAAGGCTGAGTAATGACCACTTACATCCCTCACTCCTCCTCACCACTATTTACCATTGGCAGGGAGAGGTCAACATGAAGTAAGTGTCCCAACAGCTTTTACTGGGTAAGGTGGTGCCAGAATGAAGGGCTTCCCTCTACCCTTACCATTCTCCCTTGGCTCTTACGTTCAGCTCCTCAATCCCCTTGTCACTCACCTGATGAAGGAGCAGTGCTCCAAAAACTTGTGATTCCAGGTTTGTACTGTAACCTGGTGTTGTGAGACTTCTTACTGTGTCCTTACTCCTATTGTTGGCGTCTGCCTGAAGTTTGGCTGCCTTTAATTTCTCTTCTTTGGGGACTGGCAGCAGTGGCCACAAATAGAAGCTGGCGCTGCTGAGACTACAGAGCTACAGAGATTGGTTGGAAGTTCTCTAAGGTGGGTGTTCCTTCACAGACAAGATTAGCCATCTTACCCTTAGCCACTTAAAGTTGCTGACCAATAAATGGCTACCTGGCAGCCAGTACTAGCAGAGACTTTTTTTTGCAAAAATACACTACATTTGCAAAAATTCTAAAAGAACATTTGAAAGATAGTACAATAATATTCAAATTTTCTACAAAGTGTCGTGAATGTGCCAGCAGGTTAAAAGTCATCAGCTTTTCACAAGATATTTCACAGGATGTGAGTCCCAATAATGAGATTAGCAGTTGTAGACAGATTAGAAGAAGTCATCATCCTGCTAATAGAAAGCACGAGGAAAACATACATATGTTAATATTCGAGAAATACAGAAGATAAGGGGACAGACAGCGAATACACAGAGTGAACCATTAAAGGGGAATGATTGTTAGCACTGCAGCCTCACCACGGCAGGGACCCAGATTTGATTCCAACTTTGGTTCACTGTCTGTGTGGAGTTTGCACATTCTTCCTCTGTCTGCATGAGTTTCCTCCGGGTGCTCTGGTTTCCTCCCACAGTCGAAAGACACGCTGGTCAGGCCTCTTTTAGGGCAAACCAAATAAACCAACTCAAATTAACTTAAGGATAAAGTAAAAGGGCCGGCTCTCCAAAAGGAGGGGTAACAGCTCAAACAGAAGTACAAAGGAAACTTAAAACATCAAATCAAAGTGTGATTACTGGGGACTATAACGCATCCCAGCCTCTGTGGTGCCCAAAGGGTGCGGAAGGTGTCAAATGCGCCAGTGGACACCGCATGATCCTTTCCCAGAGACACCTGGCCGTAATTGTAGCTGTGGTAGAGGGGCAGACAGTCGGGATGGACGACCCCCTTGATTGCCCACTGGCTGGACCTATTGATAGCGCATCTCACCAGGCCCAGGAGCAGATTCATGAGGAGGTTGCCATCCCAACCTGCCCCTCTCTGCATCAGGGATCCGTAGATCAGGAGCCTGGGACTGAAGTGCAAACAAAGCATTAATAAAAGGTTCTTCAGGAAAATAAAAAGGGAGTGCAATCTAATACACAAAACAAAGACATGATCCATGGACTCCACAAGACCACAGATCGGGCAATATGCTGGTTAGGTGGATTGGCCTTGCTAAATTGCCACTTAATGCCCCAAATTATGTAGATAAAGTGGTTAGGGGTTAGGGGGGGTCGGGTGGGTGTGTGGCAGGCCTTGTTAAAATGCAGAGTTGCTGCCGACTCAATAGGCAACAACTGCCTCCTTCTGCACTATAGAAATTTTATGATTTTATGCTAATAATGTATAGAGTAGTTTAAATATGGTAACGAGATTTAGAATAAATCTTGCATAGTAATTGATGAGTCCTAAAAAAGATCTCAGTTATGATATATTCTGCAGTCTAGGCTCATCTAAAAATCACAGTCTTTTGCTTAGGTTCCTCGTAGAGTCCACCTTTATCAATGACATGGTGATGGGGCTGTGCTGTGCCAAGAGCAGTGCTGATCTCGGGGGTGGAGCTGATATTCTCCTCTGCCAGTGCTAATCTTCAATCGTGAAGTTGGGGAACATCTCCTGTTCAAAATAACTGCCGCTATCTCCTGATTTCAGCCCTGTGATCCACATGACACCACAATGTCTGATATCATGCCACCAGTGACGTGCCCCTGACCACCAATCAAGGACAATTTCAACCCCAGTCACAGTGAAGACCATTCAGGGCCTGCCAGTGCAATTTAAACACACCAATGAGATTAAGACCAGTGACATCACAGGTATATAAACTAAGCACATGAACAGTTCTCTCTCTCTTGCTTTGGGAACCACTGGAGTAGTGTGCTGTATCTTTGGATGCTGAATAAAGCCACTGAAATTTAGCAACTGGAGCCCAAGTCTCTGTGGAAATGAAGAGATCTAACATATGGCCTAGGTAGGTTATTGGTGACATGAAAAATTTTCACTTTTCTTTCTTCACACAAAGATTGTGCTTCCTTAAACACTCCAATGTTTTTTCTAGGTTCAGTAAATGTTTCTGTTCATCTTTGCCTGTGATTAAAAAATCATCCAAATAACACTGAACACCACTCAGGCCACTTAGAATTTGATCCATTGATTTTTGGAATAAGATCAGAGCTGATGTTAATCTGGACAGCAGTCATTTATACTAGAACAATCCTGTGTGAGTAACAATAGATAGCAGCGGTTGTGACTCAGTTGCCACCTATATTTGGAGGTTTGCTTGGGGCAAGTCTATCTTACTGAACTGCTGACCCCCAGACAGTCCAATGAATAGATCCTCAATTAATGGGCACTGATCGTCACACAGCACTGGATTTGTCATCATTTGAAGCCACTATAAATTCTTATAGAACAATTTAGTTTAATGATAGGAATGATTGGAATTGCCCAATAGCTCATGGCTGCAATCACTAAATCTTTGATTAATTTTTCATACCCTTGATAGCGTAAGGTACAGTCCCGGCCTTTTAACACTTTCGGTTGCTATCAATGACCTCAGCTCCAGCCATCTCCCCTAAAGTATTTTCAAACACCTTCTTATATTTTTCAAAGAGTTTCTGTAATGTGTTCTCTCCATTCATCAATAGTCAATGCTTGCCACTTTAATTTCATTTTGTTTAACCACATTCTGAAAAGTGCAGGAAAATTTCCTTTCTCTATATGTGACTGCAATTGTTCAGATTGGCCATTTGTTTCAACTTGCTTAACCCTTCAGTGGAAGCACCTCTTCCATATAAGTTGTCAGGATTGGATGTCTTTAATGGCACATTCTTGAGCTTTTGTTAACAAAAATTTTCAGCGATAAAAGATACAGTGATTTCAGTATCCACGTCCATTTTCATTTTGGTTCCATTCAGTTTTAGACTCAAAATCTCTGTGCATCTCATTGCATCAATAATACGTCATGTTTCACTTCTTTGATCTCCATGGACATTAGATGGGGCAATCTTATGAAAAGTTTAGATTCCAGAATGAGCATGGAAATGGGACAGTTTCTGATTGTTTTTTGAGCTGGTCCAAATGTGTGATCCTGTGCACCTAGAGTGAAAAAAAAACAGCAAAAGCCATTTCTCGCCTGTAGGGGAGAGGTGGGGCTCAAAACAAAACGCTTACTGAGAATAGCAGAGAGTGCTGTCAAAGCAGAGAAGTTGTCGTTCAGCCTTTGGTGTTTTCAGCTAACCTCTGTGGTATCTACTATGGGAGCCTGCAGTCTATCATGACCCTCTGCACATGCACAGACTGATCCATCACAGTGATCACCACCTTCCCGACCTGCCCAGGCCGATCTATCCCCATGACCAGCTTCCATCCACTTGAACTGAGCTATCCCCACAACACCCACACACACACCCAGACTCATCTATCTCCTTGATACCCCCCACACACCAGCCTGGACCAATCTATCTCTCTCTCCCCCCCTCCCCCACCAACTGAAATGCAGTGTGATAGTGGGCCCCCTTCCTTTTCACTCCTATCACCTTGACCTCCAACGGCCAGCCTGACCACCCATGTCCAGTTCAACCCTCCAGATGGCCATTCCAACCTCTTTCTCCCCCAAGGACAGCCCTGCTCACCCCCTCGCTCCCCCACTAATCAGTATGGTAGAGTGCAAAATCGTCCCTCTTTCCCACAAAAATTGGCCCACTTTGGTCTTGCCCGCCCCCTCTTGCCCGCTCCCACTAGATTCTGCCCACTTCAGACCTCACCTTCTTGGCTGCCGAGTGCCTGGTGGACAGCACTAGAGTGCCTAGTGGGCAGTGACAGGGTGCTAGGCTGGCATTGTCAGGGTCCCAGGCTGGCAGAGCCAGACTGACACTGCCCAAGGGCACTCCCTTGCCCCCATCCTTCCTGGCAAGCCTTGTTGGCATCTGGTTCTACCAGCAAGCCCATTACACTTGCTGTAAGTCCCTATTGCTGTAAGTCAGTTGTGATTCTCGCTGGAAAGAACTTCTCCTGGTGAGGCCACAGAGGCAAATGAGCCTGGACGATAATATCCTGGGATCACTAACTTCACTTAAATTGTACTCAAATTTAATTTAAGTAATTTATTCAACCTCATGCCGGAAATATCCAGTGTCAATAAGATAACGAGAGGTGAGAGCTTGGGTGTAAAGCTAATTTTTCGACTCACTGACAATCGTATTGGTTTGCCCCATCTATCAGCCAGCAAGACATGATGGTAAGATCATCCTCATTGTGTCTTCTTGGGAATCTTCATTGCCTTCACTTATTTTGTGGATTTGGGTATTTCTTGCATTTACTCTCTTCCAGATATGAAAATTCTGTCTGGTCCAACACGCCTCTGTTATATGACCTTTCTTGCCACAATTATGACCCCATGGAGAATGCCTCACCTGAACATGCCTATGACATGAACAAAGAACAAAGAACAATGCATGTTGAGAGGTCTTCTTTTCTCAGCATTCATCTTGTGTACTTTAGTGCCAGCTCTGATTTGGGAAGCTTCTTTAGCAGCAGACACAACAAGTTTTGATGTTAAAGAGTTTTTGGCAATCTTTGAATTGGTTCATTTCAAAGATAACAAACAAGTCTGACTTGCAGACTGTCTTCAAGGAATGTCCAAACTCACAACTCTTTGCTAGTATCTGTAGTACAGTTACTGAATGTGAAATATTTTCACCCTCTCCCTGGCTCAGTTGATGAAATCTGAATTTCTCTGCTATGATTAAAGGTTTGACTGAGAAGTATTCTTCTGGGTCTTAGTTAAATCCTCATAAGTTTTTGTAGCAGGTTGGACAAGACTTCATAATACAGTAAAAGTTTTCCATCCTATTACACTCAAGAAAGTTGCTCTTTTAGTTTGGTGTCCAATTTGCCGCAAGATAATATTGAAACATTTCCTCTTAGATATTCCATGAGTCTGCGTTCTTATCGAATCTGCATTCTTATTACCACTTTTTCCCACAATCAGTTACCAGTTACTTTTTCTTAAGTTGCAGTGCTTTCTTTCACTTTTTCTCCTCTCTAATGTATTTTCTCTTCCAACTTAATTTGTATTGTTGTTGCACTGTTGCTTTAAAAAAATCTTGATTGAACTGTAGCTCTTTTGCAAACACCAACCTGTTTTAAAACCATGAGATTTCAGCTTTAATTCTGATTAACCTTGGTTACTATAGCATGATTCATTTTCTTTTTTGAGCAAGTGTTTTCTTTAAAGGCGAGTTTCTCTCTCTCTCTCTTACTGAGTTCAAGGACCTGATGCTGCAGTTTGCCATGTGCAAAGGCATGGGCTGGAAAAGACTCTCCAGCTTTTGAAAGTAAAGTTATTTCTAGCCAGCCTACTCCCTTATTTTCTTACTCTGCTCATTTTCTAAGAGATTTTGAGCCCACCGATTGTATTAATCGACTGGTATTATCGTTAACACGTTCGCTGAATTATTGTTTTATTTTCCCACTTCTGACTCTCCGAGTGCTCTCTAGGTCCCAGTAAAGTAATAAAAAAAAAGAATGGTCCAGATAGCTTTTCATTAACTTTTAAAATTAACATACACCTTTAGCAGAGGCCTAAAGTCTCTTTCTCACAGCCAGATTTACCACACTTCAATCGATGGTGGAGTGATTTCTAAAAATTGATACTTGACTCAAGGTCCAGGCCTGAATTGTTTCTTCTATTTTCCTGGAAACTCATATTCGTCACCAATTTTGTCTTTTACTGTTGAATATCAAAGTGGTCAGCAAAGATAAAAGAATGAAATGGTTGCCGCACATTGAGTTATTTAACCAATTTGTGGAGCTTTATTAGATTAATATTGCTTTGTTACGATCCAAGAGAGGGAAAAATCACCCAAATGCCTCGATTGATGCCACTACCTAATCATGTGACACACTACACAGAGATGCATTGGTTTACAATATATAAAATGAACCAATACTTTATCCATGTTAATGCTACCCGTACACCTTGAGCTCTTATTTTGTATAGAGATTCACCCTCTTGGAGCATTATTTTCAATATGTGCTCATTCTTGTTTTCTTGTCTCCTCACCTTTAAATTCTAGCAAATGAAATATGTTTGTATTTATTGTTCAGAAATACGATTGTATTAATTTTCATTAAAAATCTTCTTTAACAGGATTGCTCATAATATGCAGTGAAGTCTTGCAAATCATTATACAATGTTCTGCATCCATTATTACTTGATGTAAATGAATTATTGGTTTTCTGTCTTCTGTAACCATCATATGAATATATATGAAGTTCAGAGATAATCTAAAGTTAATTAACAAATTATCTTTCATATCCCCACTGGATACTTTTCCTCTATCCCATCACTATTTGATGACTGGAAGGAAAGGGTAATAAAGATAATAATGAGATACGTGGCAATGCAGAACTGGCTGCAGCTCTTGAAGAGACTCGGGGCTGAATTGACAAAATGCTTTAGATATAGGGAAATGGTGGGGTAATGGAATTGTCACTTGACTAGTAATCCAGTCGTCCAGGTTAATACACTGGGGACTTGGATTGAAATCCCAGCTTGGCAGCAAGTGGAATTAATTTCGATTAATAAATCCAGTTCAGTCATATTGACTATGATAACCATTGTCAATGTTATTATAATCCTTCTACTTCACTACTTCCTTTTAGAACATCGGCTGGTCCAACATTCACGTGACTCCAGACAAACATCAATGTAGTTGATTCTTAACTATCCTCAGTCCAAGGACAATTCAATGTGAGCAATAAATGCTGATCTTGTCAGCAAGGCCCATATTCCATGAAAAAGTAAATAAGTATGTATTTATAGGCTCCTTAATGTGACCATCTTTGGGTAGTACTGATGAGTTCAGTAAGACAGGCCAGCTCTCTGAAATAGACAGTTTCCTATTCACTATCCACTGTATGTTCACACTGTACTCAAAAAGAATAAAGGTGTTCATCCTATAAATGAAGATGCTTGTAATGACAATAAAATTATGGAAGCTAGTGTCTTGTGTATGGACAATGACAAATATTACACAATATTAGTACTTTGCCTGAGTACAGTTGACAGAGCAGATTGGTTTGATAGTTAATCTGCCTACCATGTTAATCAGAAACCAGCACATCTCTTGCAGCTCACAAAACACTGTCACCGGGAGTGTTATCTTTCAGCCTTTTGAAGATTGACCTACGTTGGATTGTGCAGCTGACATTCACTGTATCCTCATTGTGGCTGGCATTCACTGTGCTCCCACTCTAACTGGCATTCACTGTGGTCCCACTGGGACTGGTATTCATTGTATTCCCACTGTATCTGGCGTTCATTGTATTCCCACTGTATCTGGCGTTCATTGTATTCCCACTGTATCTGGCGTTCACAAAATTCCCACTGTATCTGGCGTTCACAAAATTCCCACTGTGTCTGGCGTTCAGTATAACCTCCTCACTGTGGTCCCACTGTGGCTGATGTTTGCTGTATTTCCACTGTGGCTGGTGTTTGCTGTAACAACTCAGTTCAGCAACAAATTGTTGCCATGATCCATATCAACCTAATTTTATAGAAACATGTTATTAAAGCATTGTTTCTTTTTTAATTTGATGCCACCTTGCTCACAAGACCAGCATTTGTTGCCCATACCTCATTGCCCTTGAGAAGAAGGCAATGAGCCACCTCACTTCAATGTAGGTACATCCACATAGCTGTTAAGTTTTTGATCAGGCAACAATATGGAAACACTGATACAGTTTCAAGTCACAATGTCGTGTGGCTTAGAAAGGAACTTTTGAGGTGGTGATGTTCCTCCTTTGATACCTTTGTCCTGGGTTTTGATGCTGATGCTAAAAGAGACCTGACAAGTTATTCCAGAGCATCTTGTAGATGGCACAAACTGCTGCCACTGTTTGTTGACAGTGAACATTTAAGTTGGTGAATGCTTTGTCCTACATAATTTTTTTTTAGCTTCTTAAAAGTCGCTGGAACTGCACCAAACCAGGCAAGTGGAGAGCATTTCTTCACACTCCTGACCTGTGACTTGTAAATGGTAAAGGAACAGGCTTTGGGGAGATGAATTACTCAACACAAAATTCCCAATCTAACCTGTTCTTGAAATCACAGTGTTGATTTGGCTAGTTCAGTTCCTTTTCTGGTCAATGGTAACTCCCAAGATGTTAATAGTGGAGGATTCAGGGATGCTAATGCCATTGAATGTCAAGGGAAGTTGGTTAGATTTTTGTTAGAGGTGTCATTGCCTGGCACTTGTGTGACACAAATGTCATTTTCTACTTTTCCGCTGATATTGGAGTGCTTCAGTATTGGAGGAGTTGCAGAAGATGCTCAAGACTGTGCAATCATTATTAAGCCCTCCTAATTCTCATGATCTTATAATGGAAGGAAGATCATTAATGAAGCAGCTGAAAAGTTGTGGGAACCCATGTACCTAGAGGAATTCCTGCAGCAATATCCTGGGGCTGAGAATTACAATTTCCTGGATTCATGTATACGGTGAGATATTTCATTTATTTATCAAATGATACTTTTTATTTTCTATTTTGTACAAAGTACTAAGTGACATTAATGATGGATTTTATAGTCTCGCTCATCCCAAAACCATAAAATCCTGCCTGAGGTCAACAAATCTTTCCATTGTCCGCCCCTTGCCTGCTCCAATTCCTGTGGTGGTGGTAGTGGGGTAAAATTCCAGCCTGTCTATTCAAATAGAGATATACAATATACTGCTAATAGTTCAACAGCAAATATGTGATGGAAGTCAGATAAATGTACAGTTCAAAAAGAGGACCATTTGACACATTGGGACTGTCCTGCTAACCTTCATGGAAAATTACTTTTGTGGACACATGATAAATATAATTCATTCTAAAAAATTCTGTATTGTAGAGAAAATGAAATTACATTTATCGACTTAAGCCTTCAGCAGTAATAAAACATAAAATTTGAGTAAAAATGCTTGCACTGTTACATTTATAGCGCTATTTTATATTTGGTGGTAATTGAATGGTAAAATGATGAATACTCCAAATATACGCCTCATCCCTTAACTAGTGCAATCTTATAAATCAGACATCCATCCTCCCACCATCTCCTCTCCTCAAGAACATTGCTAGCATACTTTTGTGTCATTTGATATGAGCTCCATAAATTTTGTGTAATATCTTGTAATGGATAGCCTTTAGGTATTTGTGAGTTCAATCTTTTTGCTCATAAACACACACGCTGCTGTGGTTTCCAACTGTAAGAGGGTTGTTATAAAAGTACAAAAACAACAGATTGCTTCAATCACAAGATACGAAGCCAGCACGCTTCCCATGCAACCAACCACCCAGCTTTCTTTTTATCCTTCATGAAGTGGGAATCTCATTGTGAGGCCAGCATCTGTTGCCCATCCCTAATTGTCATTTGAAATAATTGGCTTGCTGGACCATTTCAAAGGATATTTAAGAATCACCTATATTAGTGCAGGTCTGCAGTCACATGTAGGTCCAGACCAGATAAGGATGGCAAATTTCCTTCCTGAGATGAATGAACCAATTTTTTTTTAACCACAACAATAATTTCATGGTCACCATTTACTAAGGATCACTTTCAATTCCGTATTTATTAATTAATTGGATTTAAATTCTGATTTCCAGTGACACTTGTTACAGTTTGTCAACCTGAAAAGACCAATTTATGCCTACCCTCTGCATCCTGTTAACTAATCAATCCTTCATCCATGCAAATATGTTATTCCCTACATCATGTAAACTTATCTCACATGGCATCTTATCAAATACCTCTGGAAATGCAAATATGTTACATCTACTGGTTCCCCTTTAACTACCTTATTTGTCACTTCCTCAAAAAATCTTAATAACTTAATTAAACATTACTTACATTTCACAAACCCATGTTGACTCTATCCGACTGAATTATGAATTCTAAGTATCCTGCTTTGGCCTCCTTATTGATGGATTTAGCAATTGCTTTATTCAGATTTTAGGCTAACTACCCTGTAGTTTCCTGCTTTCTGTCTCCCTCCTTTCTTGAATACACATAAACTATTTTCAATCAAATGTTTTTCAATCTATTGGCACCCTCTCAGAATCTAAGGATTTTTAGAGGAATACAGCCACATACAGGGAAGATCAGAGAAAGGTTATTCTAGCAGAGTTCTCAGAGCTGGATAGGGGATCAGGACAGCTATCAGAACATGCAGTGCATTGGGAGTTCACTACTTTCACATGGAAACAATCTATTTGCCAGCAATGAATATCATTCATGAGAGTAATTAAGGACTCTGACTTTTTGTTTCACCAAGGTGGCACTGGAGGTGGAACTTTTCTTGGTCCCCGGGATGGGATGGATCCACACCCAATACTGTTTATGCTATTAATTGTACCTTCATGCCAGCACAAGAATGAATGGCCTGACTCCAGACCTCCCCAGTTCAATGGCATGAAAATACAATAGATGGGTAGAGTCAGTCAGGGGTAAGACTGAGGTTGAGAAACTGCCCAACTCTGGATTCCAGCCTCAGACTGAAATTGGGCCTCTTACAGACCCACTTCCAGACAGCACACTTTGATTTCCTTGTTCATACCCTGCATCAAATTGTTTCCATTATGCTCTGATAGCTGGATTTCGAATGGTAGATTCCCATGAATTATTCAAATACTCCCATAGTTTTCTTTTCACTTGCCATTTTTTCTCAGTAACTGGTATTTAAATGTTAAAAAGTAAGAGCAACCTAAATTAAAAATTAATTAAATACATAACTGTATTTAATGATTGAATAATATTTTGCATATTTTTGACTTGAAATGTTGGACATAATGATTGAAATGATTGCTAGGTTTGTTCAGTGCATGGTCTGAGGGCCCCATTTGCTTGTTGTTTGAGTCAGTAGTCATGTGAGTGTGAAAGTCTAAGTGAGTGAGTGTGGGTGAGTCGTGTGAGTCTGGGTGACTGACTGTGAGTCTGGGTGAGTGAGTTTGGGTGACTGGCTGTGAGTTTGGGTGAGATTGGGTGGGTGAATGTGAATGAGTCTGTGTAAAAGTGAAAGTGGTGAGGTGGGATGGAATTTTGCCATTTTTTTTAAATTCAGGCAGGAGAAATGAATGCTAGCTCACCAAGTTGGCTGGATCTCTGTAAGGGGTGGGTGCCACGATGTAATGCTGATTGACTTCACACCACCACTAAGGTTTTGGAAAGGGTGCATTGATGTAAAAGAATAAAAATGAATCGACACCCCCAACACAATGACCCGCCCACCCCCACCAAGCTACATAGGATTCCCATAGGATTTTCCTTCCTGCCATCATTGCTGCCTTCCCTGAAGATGGGACAGAAAATCCCAACCTGGAAGTGAGCTAGACACACAAATTCTTCTCCTTCTCCTTTTTCCAGAAGATCCTTTCCACAAAGCAAGCCAGGAGAGGAACAGACTGAGGTTGAAAAGAAACCCCATCCAAATCACACTTTGAAATGAAGCCCACACAGAATGTATGGCACCACTGGGGAACCCAAGGTCAGTATTAAACCAACTCCTTCATTCAGCTCCATCCGCACCCTATCCTTGGTCTTAGAGCCTAGTGGTCATTTTCATTCTTTTTATTTAATTATCAATTAATTGTTTTGACATTGTTTTTTGTTTAATTCATGTTATGCAGAAACTTATCCTTCTGAAATTTGCTAATTGGCCCTTTGAGTAAGAAAAAATTGAAATGTGGAGTGGTCTTGTCCAAGCAAGATTGGAAATTCCCACCTGAGGTCAGCAGGCATTTCCGTTGTCCGTCCCTCACCCTTCTGATTCCATGACGAGCAGGGTGATATAGTTCTGGCAGTTGTCTCTCGTGCAAAAAGGTTGGGTATGTCTGGGCTACATTGTTGTCTAAAGCTACTCTTTCTTTTACTTGGAAAGAGGGGAATCGTGTTAACAAATTCAATTAATACAGCTATTGAGAAAGAGAAAGACAGAAGCAATAGAACAAGAGTAGCAGAATCAAGACAGCTGAGGGGAGAACATGGATGCTAATCAATCCTTTGCAGCAATTTGGAGGAATATAAAATCTCCTATGCCTACAGCAGCTTATATGGCCTGGCTGTCATTGTAAGCAGACAGAAGTGTTGGATTTCATTATTTGTGGAAAATCTTTGACTATTTGAAACAGTGTATTGATTACTCAATGATGGATTACACTCACAGTGACGAACATTTACATTTAAACCTTTTCTATTGGCCCCAACAATACTTGAAGTCATTAAAGTATTCATGTGACCAGCATTGCTATGGCAATGATGACAAAAAAATGTGACTTATGATCATTGCTGCCTCCTCTAAAAGCTACAGCATTTTCAGTGAAAGGTAAGTGTGTGTACAGAAATAGTTGAAGACTTGCACCGGAATCTTAACGGCTCATAGAATGGAATTTTCCGTTGGCCTGTGGTGGAATTTTACAAGCCTTATTCGAGCAAGGTCATAAAATTCTGGCCTTGGTGTCCCCTATCCAATGTTTTGCTCTAAATCTTTGTCTAGATTTTTGCAGTGTCATCTGTGCATTATCCAAAATGGTGCTAGGTCCCTCTATCCAGAAGTCTGCCCCCCTTCCACCCATATCTGGCACAACCTATTTTTACTTTGGGATGGAGGAATAGGGGCTGGATGTATTCACCATTTGTGCATTCCATGGAACTGACATTTAAAAGTGCAGCTGACTGACAAGCAAAAGTGCATCTTTGTGCAAAAGTTGTAGAACTGGCATGTCTTTGGAAAGTCTGGAACATTTTCAGTGAGAACAAAAGTGAAAGACATCCACTGAAGACACAATATGGCTGACACCCAAGGCAATTGGAGGGTGGGGTACCTTAGAGTGGCAATTTTCTTCTGTCCTCCTACTCAGACATCCAGGTGAAGCCACATAAGGGGGCATATGCACAATGAGCCAAAACAGTTGCTGAAATGGAGATGGAACCATTGCATTTAAGGCCATAGAGGGTAATCCTGTAGGAGAATTGTATAGCAGAGGGATGGGACTATTGCAGGAGCTCAGGCAGTACATAGGAACATAGGAATTAGGAGCAGAAGTAGACAAGGTCAGCCTTCGAGCCTGCCCTGCGTACAGTGCACACCAGGCAGGAAGAAGACCACCGGTAAAGGTATACCGACTCATTTTTGGACATAACCGAAAGCAAGTATAGAAAGCTAAGAGCATCACATGAAATGGTTGCAGAGATATGTGTCATGATGTAACAAAAGCTGACACTATATCCTGCAGATCCATATATCCTGCCATAGAATCACATAGTTATATAGTGCAGAAAAGACCTTTTGGCCCATCTGGTCTGTGCTGACAATAACTATTACAAAAGTTGTGCTAATCCCATTTTCTAGCACTTGTCCTATATCTTTGAATGTTACGATATTTCATGTGCTCATCCAATATTTTTTTTAATCTTGTAAGATTTCTGTCCTCCATTACCTTCCCAGACAGTGCATTCCAGATTCTCACTGCTCTCTGAGAGACTTATTTTCCTCAAATCTCCTCTGAATCTCCTGGGCCTTATTCTAAAACAATGCTCCCTTGTGATTGGCCCCTCAGCCAAGGGGCATAGCTGCTTGCTATTCAGCATTTCCTTACTCTTCATAATCTTATGCACCTCAATCATGTCCTCCTCAGCCTTCTCTGCTTTAGTGAAAAGCCAAGACTACCCTATAACTCAATGCCAGCAGTATGTAAGGTAACAATGGCTTTCGATGATTATGCTGCTGTCTCTCTCATTCGATGGTTCAGTCACTGCCCTCTGCAGCATTTCACTATCACTTACTGACAGGTGCGTCAAGGCCATTACAGATGCCCTATTTACTTAGGAAGGGGAACACATAAATCACCTGATGATGCCAACATACAAGACTAAGGGATTTGTGAAATATCAGGTGATTTTATCACCAGGCCACCATTAGGGAATCAAGTAATCATCCACAGACTTTAATGACAGGGAATCCTTTCAACCCTATCAAGAGCCAGTGGCATTGTCACTGGGCTAGTAATCCAATAATTCAGGGTAATGCTCTGAGGACTGGGTTCAAATTCCCCCCACATTAGGTGATGCAATTTGCATTCAATAAAAAGATCTGGAATTAAATGTTTAATGATGAACGTTTCTGATTATTGTAAAATCCCATCTCGTTCACCCATGTTCTTTAGGGAAGAAAATATGTTGTCCTCAAGAAGGAAACAGTCTTTCACTGCTGGACATGCATAGACATATCTTTGTTCCTGATGGTGTCATTGAGAATGGACTTCAGCATGCAGTCTTCAGCACCTCTGAACCTTGTTCATTTTGTAAATATTCTCATTCAAGCTATTAGTGTAAAAAAACAAAAAGACAAAAACATTCTGCAATAGTAATGAGTGTACTTGTGATATAAACAAAATGACATAAAATGAAACCATGATGAACCCAACAACGATTGAGGTGACATGGTATCATATATTCATAAATGCTCTTACATATTGCAACCCACACCATTGCTGTCTGCATACATGCTCACCCACTCACCCCCTAACACTCTCCCACACCCCAGCAAAGCCTGCTTCAGAGGAGATAGAAACAGGCTACTCACTCTCACAATATATGACATTGAGGAACATGTGACAAGTGTCTTCATGCAGCGACCCTTTGGTGACCTACCTCAGATGATGCTCTTTTTGTAGGGACAGTATTGTCACTGGGATGAATACTGCAGCTGGGAGTTCTGAAACAGGTGCTGGGGAGTTAAATGAAGAAGAAGGTGTTGAAATGCTCTCAGAATGTTCATACTCATCCCTCAGAATCACAGCCCTAGACTGGCCTACATTGAATTAGCTGGGATTGACTGCAGGTCTAGGATGTAATAGTTACATCAAAAGTAACTACTTAGTTGTAAGAATATGGACAGCATAATACATGTTTTCCTTTATCTTTTGCAATTTATGTTATCAAAGATTGTCTTCTTATGGTCTTAATACACCAATATTTCGCTCCAATACTGTTTTGGAGGAAGATGATATTTACTCCATGCCTCTTTGAATGTGCTAACAGCTTCTTTTTTCAGCTTTACCATTTAGCTATTTTTGTTAGCTTTCATCCCCTTTTCCACTTTGCCCTTATATTCCAACCTTTGCTTTGTTCTTTAATCTCACACTCTATCACTTTGATGCATGTTCATGTATGCTTTGAAATTCTTCAATTACCATGCTGTTTTACAGAAGCTAATACATTTCTTCAGGATCAAGGAACAAACATTCTGTAGGTACTTTTTGTATAGTAAAGCTGTCAATGTGCTATGGGCTATGAGTAATTTCACTGTTTAATAAATTTTACAGGCTTCCTGTGAAGTTATACAAACTAATATACAGCAAATTTGCATATGTAAATCCTTTAAACCCCTTGATGTTAAAACATGTTTGGTTTTGAAATTTCAGAAATATTACCATAATGACATGCATCTGATAATCTCAGAACTATTGTATTGTGGTTTATTTCCATAAAAAGACTCACTGGATCATCCAGCCCTAAGAGTTCATTCAGGGTTCCCGGTCAGAAGACTAATGATGTCTATTGTTTACGATGCTTCTGAAATCCAAGATTTGTAGATTATCTAGACAAACTTTGCTGGGAGAGTCATCTAATTTAGCTCCAGTCTTTTTTTGTTTTAAATAGTTTGTTATCTTTTCCTCCATCTTTATTGTTCTTTCAGCCTTTAAACAAATGCTTCCCTATATATCATACTCGGTTGTTTTGAGGTGGATGTAATGTGCAGTATTTTCTACTTCATTCTCAGTGAGGAATTAATTACCTCCACCTTAAAGATCTTGACCTGTAGATAGGGCTCATCAGTCTTCCTGAGCATTCAGAGCTCTCCTCATGGTGAGAGCTGGATTAGAGCTGTACCGAGGGGCCCTCATTGACCCAGTCTTGTAAATGTCTTCTGATAATTTATCTCATGCTTTACAGACTCTCAAAGTGTAATTATAAAATGCTTTTTGCTTTTTAGCATAGAAACTAGATGCAGGAGTAGGCCAATTGGCCTTTCAAGTCTGCTCCACCATTCAGCTTGATCTTGGCTGATCATCAAATTCAATATCCTGGTGCCGCTCCCTCCCATATCCTTTGATCCCTTTAGCCCCAAGAGCTATATTTAATTTCTTCTTGAAATCAGGCAATATTTTGGCCTCAACTACATTCTGTTGTAGCAAAGTCCACACACTCATTACACACTAGGTGAGGAAATTTCTCCTCACTTCAGTTCTAAAAGGTTTACCCCTTATCATCAAATTGTGACCCATAGGAACAAGAGACATATTTCCCCCTTTGTAGATTTCTCTGCCCAGTGCAGGAAAACAAGGCAAAGAGAGACTTTCCCATCAAACCCAACCGTCAGCTGGTTATACTAAGATATGCAACTTCAAAATGAACTTTTTGTCCAATCTTCCATCGCAAAATGCAGTAGCTGAGAACAGAAATTCTCTTCGGGAACATGCTCCTGTCTACATCAATGGGGACGAAGTAGAAAGGTTCAAGAGCTTCAAGTTTTTAGGTGCCCAGATCTCCCCATGCCGATACTATAGTTAAGAAAGCCCACCAGCATCTCTATTGTCTCAGAAGACGAAGGAAATTTGGCATGTCAGCTACAACTCTCACCAACTTTTACAGATGCATTATAGAAAGCATTCTTTCTGGCGGTATCACACCTTGGTATAGCTCCTGCTCTGCTCAAGACCCCAAGGAACTAGAGAAGGTTGTGAATGTAGCCCAATGCATCACACAAACCAGCCTCCCATCCATTGACTCTGTCTACACTTCCTGCTGCCTTGACAAAGCAGCCAGCATAATTACAAATCCCACACAACCCAGACATTCTCTCTTCCACCTTCTTCTGTTGTGTAAAAGATGCGGAAGTCTGATGTCACATACCAACTGACTCAAGAACATCTTCTTTCCTGCCTCTGTCAGATTTTTGAATGGATCAACTTTACATTAAGTTGGTCTTTCTCTACACCCTAGCTACGATTATAACACTACGTTCTGCACCCTCTTGTTTCCTTCTCTATGAATAGTATGTTTTGTCTGTATAGCGCGCAAGAAACAATACTTCTTACTATATGTTAATACTTGTAACAATAATAAATCAAATCAAATCAGAAAAGAAATTCAGAATAAAAAAAGAGATTTAAGAAAACTGCATTCCTCAAGTTTGTAATATGTTGATATTACAGTCCACTTCCATTCCCTTCTTTTTTTGCTTCTGTTGTCAAGCAAGGTCTCATTTCACAAGAAACTCAAAAGTTTGCAGCTCTAAGCATTAAATTTGCATTGATTTACACTGAGGGTAGATGAAGCTCCTGTCATTCACGTCTCAAATATCATCAGAAGCATAGATCTATCAAAAATAAGACAGAGAAAATCAAAGCATATTTCAGGAACAAGAATAGGATGTTGCATTCTTGTGCATTGTAGCAAATTTCAATATATGCAGGACTGTGTCGGAATAAATCCATATGTCACTAAATTTACCTTAGGAAACGATTGTCTGAAATGAGGCATGAAATTCTGTCCAATGTGGGAATTGTCTACTTGGAAAAAAAGCACAGGTGAAGGAAGATATCCCTGTGAAACACCAATTATCATGCAGTCAAACTAGCTGTTGATGCAGGAAGCAAACGTGGTGAATCATGAATGTTCATCATGAGGAATAGTTCTAAGAAATGAGCATGCAGATGAGAGGTAAATCAAAGTATAGTGTAAGATTTAAAAAAAAATTCTCCTGAGTTTACACACGAAATAAGAACCGCATTCCAGATGCTGTTTTAATGGAAAAGCCACAGTTGATGTCCAAAAGAAGATAAAACATTGGATTTATAGCTTCCCTTTGTGTTCTGTGCTAAGAGAATTGAGGGAAACAGCATCTCTCAGGTATTCATCAGTATTGCTTTAAGCTGGCTGCTTGCTAGGAGGCAGGAGTATGCCATGAATACCTAATTTGGTCCTAATATTTCTTCCACATAATTTGAGATGAATGGTGAAGGGGTGGGGAGGGGGGAGGTGGTAGAATTGTATTGGAGGTTGGTTGGTGCGGCTGCTGCTGTGAATAATTAAACACACATTGCACCTATTCAATCACCACAAGGAGCCTTTGATGGCAAAGTGGTAAAGTCACTGGACTACTAGTCTAGAGGCCCAGGCTAAAGCTCTGGTGACATGGGTTCAAATCCCACCATGGCAGCCTGTAGAATTTGAATTCAATTAATAAAATCTGGAACTAAAAGATAGCCTCAGTAACAGTGATGTCAATTGTTATAAATGCTGATATCCTTTAAGGAAGATAATCAGCTAGTCTAACCTACATGGCTAGACCACAGCAATCTGGTTCACAATTAACAATCCTCTGAAATGGCCTTGCAAGCCACTCATTCCAAGGACAATTAGGGCTGGGTAACAAATGCTGGCCTTGCTAGGAGGCAGGAGTTGCCAGCGATTCTCACATACCAACATAAAAAAAAACGCAAGTGGTAATTCAATAGGATTTGCACACTCCATTTTCCCTATACCATGTAGTGCAAGTAAATAGGAGAAGATGTTGTAAAGATTTTTCAGTTCTGTTATGATGGGATCCATTGCAGGAGATTCAGCACATTCACCAAGACTGGATGATCTTGTTACCAGGTGGGGCCTGAAAATCTTATCCATTATTACAAGTTGAATTTTACTATCTGTGATAACCCACACTAGGTCCATGGAAAATCACTGATTCATCTCCCTGTGGGACTCAACTAGGTTGAGCATGAGTTCCCCTTATAACAGGCAATGGGCTACTCAGTAGGAACTCATTACCTGAGCCTTTTATAAGGGAGGTCCAGGACTGGGCCTGCTGAATGGTAGTCCCAAGCAGGGAACTACTGTGTGTACAACGCAGTAGTGATTTTACTTTGCCTTCTGTAATAAACTATGTTCTTTCCAGTAGGACTTCCTGAGTCATTACACCATCATCAAAATTTTGCATGATATTCTGTCTTCCCATTTTCCTCTGTATATTAAGTTACAATGTCCTATGAAGATGGAAGAACCGACAGTGTTGCTGATTCTGAAGAAAGATTATATTGGATTTGAAACACTGACACTTTCACGCTCAATAGATGTTGCCAGACTTGCTGACTTTTTCCAGCACTTCCTGTTTTTATTTTTTTATTTGCAGCATCCGAGATATTTTTCTTTGATTGTGATTCTGTATTGCTAACTTATATGTCCAATATGCTAAATTACATGTCCAATAATTTTACCTTTACAATGAGGTGGATATATTCAAAATTCTCCCCTTTTCGAGTTTCAATTGGAGACAATGCTAGTTCAAAACTGTCAGGAGATACACAATTATTAAGAGCACGGAGATCGTTTTCTAACTCACTAAAATCTGTGAATATTAGGCTGTCCCCAGAGAAACTGCTATCCTCAGTACACAAACAGTGGTTTGCCAGCTTCTTTTCTGTGATGAATTGGGTGAATCCGGTCTACAGTCTCTTTCAGCTTTATTTCTCAGTTACCAATCTCAGTAATGGGCTGGTTAAACTCCATACAAATTCTCCATCTGGGAGCAGTTTTGAAGACATTAGTGAAAATGTGCCATTGGTGCCCAATTTCCAAGGTGAGCTCATTATTACAAGTCAGCAGTAACTTTCCTTGGGTAGAAATTATTTGCATATTAGCACCTCGAGCAGGTGGGAGCAGGAAATTACAAGGAAGCAAAAGAATGAGATAATTAAAAAGATGTCATTAAGCAACAAAAAACTGAAAAACTGAAAAAGTATTGCTGATCTATTCAGGGCTGATTATCTGGCTGCCCCTGCTTATGGGGTCTTCTGGTCCTGTTGAAATCAACCCACACAGCGGATTGTTTGCCAGACATGCTGCGTGAAAACTCTGAGGGCTTTCGCTGGACTGGAAGATCCTACCAGTGGCTAATGGCTTACTGTACCCACTGCATGAAAATCCTGGCCACAGTCTTTGCAAGGTAAATGTCCCTGGAATAAAGTTGAGGAAAAAGATATCTAATTGCACGATTGATTCTGCAAGCAAGTGATAGAATAATGCCTATTTGATGCAAGAAGTGATGGACATCTACTTTCCAGCTGGGATGTTGCTGGAAAGGAATTTGGAGTCACAGAGAAAAGAAACAGTTGTCATGAGCCACATGGACTTCAGTAACTTAAGACGGACTAAGAAAGCATTTCTCCTGAGAGAATAGAAAGCGGTTCTCCTGAGGGAATGGAAAGAGGTTCTCCTGAGAGAATAGAAATAGGTTCTCCTGAGGGAATAGAAAAATGTTTTCCTGAAGGAATAGAAAGAGGTTCTCCTGAGGGAATACAAAGAGTTCTCCTGAAGGAACATAAACACTTAGGGACTGAACTGAAAAGCAAAATCACAAAGGTAAACATTTCTGGATACTAACTGAGCCACGAGAGAATTGGTATTGGATCATTACAATTGTGGGCTGGATGTTATGCTGTCCCACTAGTGTGGTTGGAGGCAGGGGTGGCATGTCAAATCCAGTTGTTGGTTTTCCTGTCTACCTACCTATTCCCAGCCTGTCTGACATTTTACTAGGGGTAGGTGGAGGCAATGGGTGGCCTGCCAGCCCTTGGGTTCATTGTGGCCCAAATGGCCAAGTCACAGCCTCATCCCACCTCTGCTAGTATTTTACCCACAACAGGGGTGACCCATCCCATGCAGGAATCTCAATATCTTTAGCAGCATGGCCCCTCAACCTTTCAGATGGAACTTCCCCCACTTAAGTCAATGACCTTGTTTATCTCCCTCTCTCACCAGCTCATGAACCTGCCCCTACCACTTAATCCCTTGTCCCCACTTGTCCCTTCATTGCAACCCCCAACCCTGGATTTAACCTGAGCTCCTCAGAAATGGGAGTTGCTTGTAGTCCCAGTAATGACTCCCGGTGGCACTGCTCAGACTGTAGGTCAGCTGGATAATCCAATTGGCTAACAACTGCCTAAAGTGGGACTGGATAACAAGGTATGGAAGTCTCATTTTAATGTGGAGGTATGTTGGATTGGAGTAAACACAGTAAGAAATCTCACAACATCAGGTTAAATTCCAGTAAGTTTATTTGATAGTAAATCCACAAGCTTTTGGAAACACTGTTCCTTTGTCAGGTGTGTGGGAAGTTCTGATCAGAGAAGGGCATATAAAGGCACACTCAGTTTACAGAATACTCAGTAGAACTCCCAGCACCTGACAAAGGGACAGGCTGTCCCAAATACTTGCGGCTTTTGTTACAAATAAACCTGTTTGAACTTTAAACTGGTGTTGTGGGATTTCTTTCTGTTTTATCCTAGTCCAATACTGGCATCTCATATCTATCCATTCACAGTCAGAAATCATTTGCATTGACTTTGCTTTTTGTTCCTGCACCACTTTTCCTCATGTGCCCCAAGGTTCTATCCTTGGCCTCCTATTTCTAAACTACTGATTGTCCTTTAGTGAAATCTGCTGAACGTAAAGTGGTGGTTTTCATTAAAGACACTCAGCTCACTCTCACCACCACCTCTCTCAACTTCCTCCACTAATTGTTGTTCACTAACTAGCATTCAGTAATTACTGACTCCATCCTTTTCTTTGGCAACTGCTTGCTTATTTTATTTGCTTTATAGATATCGGTGACAAAACCATAATTGTTGCTCATTTCTATATGGATTGAGAAAGTAGTGTGGCATGCTTTTTAATCCACTACAGTGCTGATCATTGTATTCTCAAGATGGTGTTTGGTAGTGAAATCCTGAATATTGGCCCAGTGACAATAATAAAACAGCAATGTATGTTCGGGAACGGCATATGACTCCGAGATAATGGTGTTCCCATGATGTTGCTGCTTTTGAAAAATATCTATGAGACTTCTGATCTTGTTTGATAATACACAACATCAAATGCGGTGCCAAATAACCATTACTTTTTATTGCAGTCAGGCTAGGAAAGACATGATGAGTATCCTCTCAGGTGAGCTAACCCAGCCTGGTTGAGAAGGAATAATAGACCCGGCAACACCTGGCAGGGGACAAAAAAACGAGTATGTTTTCAAAAGGCTCATGCAGAGATGTCTATTGTTATTGATTTTTTACTAAGCTTGCAAGAATATTCTGAAATTTTGCAGAGTTGATGTGTTGTAATTCTCTGAGAAAGACAGAGAGGTAGATTTTCGGCTCACAACAAGAGTGTAAAACTGGTGATGTCGATCAGCTGTCACTTACAAATAATGTCTGACTTTCATTCCCAGAGTTCTTCAAGCTGATTCCATGGCATGTGTAAATTGGACGATTTTTCACAGGTCACGGTGACTTTGAGGAGTTATCTTGATTTCACTTGACTGGTCTTGGGCAGACCAGAAGCTGTATACCTGATTCATACTAATAAATATCTATATTTTTATTAGCATCGAACAAGGTGCTACATTTTGCAATCTCTCCTTCTTTATGAATAGTATGCTTTGTATGTGTATATGCAAGAAGCAATACTTTTCACTGTATACCAATATGTGTGACAATAATAAATCAAATCAATAAGGATTGAAAACAGGTACTTTAATGCTGCACTATTACATTTCAATTATGTAGTCTCCTGAAACTTGAATAGTACAGCATAAGAGCTCATTAGGCCAGCTGAAACTTTATGTTCACACATACCCTTTTGCATACATTTTTGTCACCAGGGAATAAATATCCCTGTTTAATTAATAAATCTTCCTTTGATAAGTGTTGATTGTGTCCGGGCAACTTTTCCTACATTGGAAAGATTTTTTTCAGTCCTTATTCACTAAATTTTAAACTCAAGTTAAAATGACCTGATTGTAATATTGCTGTATGTTCCTTTAGGGCTGCAACTGCTGTGCAGAATCCAAAGATCTCAGAAGGATTCTGTAACATTCCCAAGCGTGTTTTACCTTGATTGCAGAAGACATTGATAAATTTCATGAGGTTTTGTGGAACTTGACCTCCATGCAACAAATGTAACCCGTGTAACACACTCCTCTGTTTCTGTGTAAATGACTGACTGGCTTCTTTAGGCCTAAGTCCGACCGAATAGATTAAACCTCATGTTATAGTGCAATCACCATATGGATATAGTTTTTAGGAAATTGGCACTCTTATAAACTGCTATGGATAAATATTGTTGCAAACACTTGAAAAATTGTGCCTTTGAAAGTACAATTAATCAAAGAAAAAATCATTTGATGGAAATAAATCTTGAGAAGAAAGATGTAGAACATATAGGTACATAACTTTCAAGTTTCCCAATGTCACATTTGGGTGGATATCCCAACAATGTGCTGAGGAAATCCCTCCAGGAAGATACCATATAAGGAATTACCTAGCAATTGTCCAGAAGCGCTAACTTCCTTTAGACAATTGCACTGGACTGGAAACCATCTGACAGCAAGGATTTAAATAGCTAACTTTGGATGGATCTGCTAGCTTTATCCTGATAGTTACTCTGAAAGAGCTAGAAAGAAAAAAATCTCATCTAATTCCCAAGTAACTGTCTTATCACTTAGTTCCTCACAGGGAACCCATCATCCTCATTTCCCATTCTGGTCTGACCACCTTCTTGCTACCCATCCCCCATGCCCCACACCCCTCACCTCCCAGTTTCAAAAACTAACCACCCCCTCCTGGGCGATACCCGTCCCGTCCCCTCGGCTCCTATCCGACACCCCCCTCCCCCCCCCCACCAGTCCAACCCCAGTCTAGCTGAAACCCCCCCTCCCAGTCTGATTTCCCATCCCAGTGCAATCCTCCAATCCAGCTCCAGTATCCCTCCCCCTCCCCACACCCTAATGTGTTACTGCTGATTCCTCTGCCTCTGATTTCGGCTTGACTAATCCAACCCCATGCTCTGCTCACTCCAGGATCCTGTTCGCTCTGAAATCCCTGCTCACTCAGTGACCCCTCCACCCTCTCCAGGATCCTCTCGCTCTGGGACTCCAACTCCCCTCACCCTGTAGACCCCCTCACTCACCCTTTCCTTCTCGAGAGATAGAAGTTGTGGAATTACAGCGAAGGTAAATTTATCAAAAATGATAATCTGGCAGGGATTGTCACTCTGTGGAAGTTACAGGCCATATTTACCAAATTTATTCCATCTGGTTGTTACATTTCCTGCAACAGAAATAGGTTCCCAGGATTTATTCTGTGTGAAATAAAAGCAGAATACTACAGATGCTGATAATCTGAAATAAAAACAGAAAATGCTGGAAGAATTCAGCAAATTTAGTAGCATCTGTGAAGGGAGAAACCTCAAGTCTTTCTTCAGAACTGAAGAGAGAGAGGAATGCAATTTTATACAATATGTAATCCATATATTGCATAAGAGGGAGTGGGATAGCTGCAGCAACATAGAAAGTCGGTGATAGATGGGAGCTTGAAGGGATTGCAACAAAGATATATAGGCTACAAGATAGAGGAAGTGTTAATGGCAGTGTGACGGTAACAAAACGTCAACTATTATTTTTATTGTATTCAAATCCCACAAAGCCTAATGTGAGGTTTTCATCTTTAAACCCTGTTTTTTCATATAATGAAGCAGATAGCCACATTGTTTCATATTTAAAAGGATATATTTTCCTTGAAATTGAAAGTTTAACGGAAAATCACATTTTGCCAAAAAGCAGTTCAATAGAAATTTCACATCCGAGTCAATGAAATGGGCTCCTCTCTCCATTTTTCAGCTATTTTACTAAAATGTCATGCAGTCTACAGCTGGAATGAATGAAAATGTTAAGGTTGTGGTGAGCATATTGAAGTCATTCTAACCAAGGATGAGTGAGCTTTAGTTATGAGGTGAAACTAAAGAAAGTGGGACCCTTTCCAATAAAGCAAAACAAATTCAGAGGTCTAACTGAACTGTTCACAATTGTGAAAGATTTTATAAACATAGATCAGGAAAAATTCCTTCCATTTTCTACATCCTGGGGATTACCATTGACCAGAAACTGAATTGGACAAGGCATATAAATACTGTGGCTACAAGAGCAAGTCAGGAAATGGGAATTCTGCAGTGGGTAACTCACCTCCTGTCTCACCAAATCCTATCTACCATCAAGAAGGCACACATTAGGTTTGTGATTGAATACCACTTGCCTGGCTAAGTACAACTCCAACAAATCTCAAGAAACTTAACACCATCCAGGAAAATGTATCCACTTGATTAGTTCACCCATCCACTAGCTTCAACATTTACCTTTTCTACCACTGATGACAGTGACAGCAGTGTGTACCACCTACATGGTTCCCCACATCAATTCACCAAAGCTCCTTCAACAGTTCCTTCCAAATCTGCAACCTTTATTATCTAAAAGGACAAAACAGTAGATACATAGGAACACCATCACCTGAACAGTGAGTTTCAAGCCACTCAGCAGCCTGACTTGGCTATCACTGTTCCTACATTATCACTAATCAGAATGCTGGAAATCTCTTCAGGTTAGTGCTGTTAGTGCATGTATACCACATGGACTGCAGTGGTTCACAAAGGCAGCTCATTCCTTTCTCAAGCTCAATTAGGGATGGACAATTAATGCTGGTCAGCCAGTGATACCCACATACTGTGAAAAAATACATTAAAAAAAACGAGTCAACAGTGGTGCCAAAATGGGGACCATCAAAATGCTTTTGACAAGGTCAAAAATCTTCCAATTTCCCCAGAAGTTCTGGGGGCGATTCTCCCATCACAATGTACAAATTGTTTGGAAGGTCGGGTCAGGAGATGCGCTTATCGGCCATGTTACTGGTTCCCCACGAGCGTCTATCAACCAGAAAAAAATAGTGCTACTGGGACCGTGTTGAAAACCAGCGTGCTGCTGATTTACATTAGAGACCATACTTTAGCATGCTATTATCAGGATCAGCACAGCAATCTCTGCCCAGATTTGCGTCTCCACCTTTTTGGCATGATGGCATTTTTGGGGTGGTTCGGTGGCACAGTGGTTAGCACTGCTGCCTCACAGTATCAGGGACCCAGATTTAATTCCCTGCTTGAGTATGCACATTCTCCTCGGGTCACCGTGGGTTTTCTCTGGGTACTCTGGTTTCCTCCCACAATCCAAAGACGTGCGGAGATTTGGTGGATTGGCCATGCTAAATTGCCTCTTATTCATGGAGACTAGCTACAGAAAATGCATGTGGCTATGGGAATAAGGATTGGGTGGGATTGTGATCAGTGCAGACTCGATGAGCTGAATGGCTTCCTTCTACATTGTAGCATTCTAAGTTGTAAGAATCAGAGTAGGTATATAAAAGTCTCAACCTGGCAGCCTTTAATTAGCATGAGGAAGTAGGTGCTGTCAGCAGAGCGCAGGGGATATTGCAGGCAGGTCTGGAGATGCCTGATGAGATTCCTCCTGCTGTCTTCAGTTGCTGGCTAATGATATCTGGGGTGGGGGTGGGGCTTCTATTTTCTCAAAAGACTCTGAATGAGATTCCACGATGGAGTCCAGTTCACCTTACCCTCGAGGGCAACACTGTTGCTTACAGTGGGAAGCACCCTCAAGGAGTCCTGTTCAGCCTTCCCCTCCTAGCCACTATGTGGGAGTATTGTCTTGCCATGGGGCCTTGAATAAGTGCTGATGTTTCGGGATGGGAGAGGAGTGCACCATATGCTGGCTGTGGTTTAACCAGATGAAGCAGCTGCAGTTCCAGGCCAAGGTGCAGAGCTTCAAACATGGATTGTGTGGAATCTGCTGTCACTGGGCACACATCTGGTGCTGGTTTGCAGTCTGTCCCTGCCCTGTGACACAGACCAGTAACACATGCCTGTAACAGATGCTGCAGTTACACACATGGCAATGGCTCAAGGGTATGCATTGCCCATGTCTGCACACTGACGAGCATAATCTGTGCCAGCATTTGTCATGATGGGAAGCTCACACAACCCTAATTGGATCATGCATAGCACCATGGATTATGTGGGATTGCCAACTCCCACATGTTGGAGTATGGCCCATATGAGGTACTGGGGTGGTGCTGGGTCCAAGCAGCCAATAATAATCATCATTCTATGCTCTTCCAAACCCCAGTCTGCAGATGGATCTCCATAAGACCATAAGACATAGGAACAGAATTAGGTCATTCAGCCCATCGATTCTGCTCTGCCATTCAATCATGGCTGATAGTTTTTTCATTCTTAATCTCCTCTTTTTTTCCCATAACCCCTGATGCTCTTATTCATCAAGAACCTAGCTATCTCTGTCTTAAAGATACTCAATGACCTGGCCTCCACAGCCTTCTGCGGCAAAGAGTTCCATGGATTCACCACCCTCTGACTGAAGAAATTCCTCCTCATCTCTGTTTTAAAGGATTGTCCCTTTTGCGGGAGATTGTGCCTTCTGGTTCTAGTTTTTCCAAAAAGTAGGAATAAGTTCTCCACTTTTACTCTATCCAGGCCTCGCAGTACCTTAAGTTTCAATAAGATCCCCGCTCATTCTCCTAAACTCCAAAGAGTACAGATGCAGTGTTCTCAACCGTTCCTCATACAATAAGCTCTTCATTCCAGGAATCATTTTTGTGAACCTCCTTTGGATCCTTTCCAAGGCTAGCACATCTTTCCCTAGATAAAACTGCTCTCAATTCTCCAAGCGGGGACTGAGCAGTGCCCAAACAGCCTCAGAAGTACATCCCTGCTCTTGTATTCTAGCTGTCTCAACATGAAAGCGAACATTGCATTTGTCTTCCTAACTGCTAACTGAACCTGCATATTAACCTTAAGAGAACCTTGAACAAGAATTCCCAAGTCCCTTTGTGTTTGTTTTCCTAAGCATTTCCCCATTTAGTAAACAGTCTGCGTCTTCATTCCTCCTTCCAAAGTGCATAACCTCATACTTCTCCACATTGTATTCCAACTGCCACTTTTTTTCCTACTCTCCTGCTTGTCCAAGTCCTTCTGCAGCTCCCCTGATTCCTCAATACTACCTATCCCTCCACATATTATCTGCAAGCTTAGTGCCTTCAGATTCTTCCTCCAAATTGTTAATATATATAGTGAAAAGTTGTGGTCCCAATACGGACCCCTGAGGCACACCACTAGTCACTGGCTACCATCCAGAAAAAGACCCCTTTAGCTGTACTCTCTGCTTTCTGCCAGACAGCCAATCCTCTGCCCATGCCAGGATCTTATCCTCAATACCATGAGTTCTTAACTTACTTAACAGTCTCCTATGCAGCACTTTGTCAAAGGCCATCTGGAAACCTCAGACTGATCAATTTGGAGCTGGCCATTATGGCGGCAGCAGATGAGGAGGAGGAGGAAGTGGCAGCTCAGGAGGTGGTGGGTGTCAGAGAACACCACGGGAGCAGCCATTTCTAGACCCTCAGGAAGGATGGCAGGAGGCTCCACTGAGGGCCAGGAGGTGGGTGAGCAGTCTCTTGAGAGGATGAACAGAAGGTGGAGGGTGCCAAGTGCAAGTGCAGCAATTCTTTTGAGGCCCTCTCAAAGGAGATGTGCCATCGCCAGTTGTGGCTCTCCAAGGTCTCAGAGCGACATTTTTGTGAGGTGAATCTGGAACTTCAGAGGAGGGGCGGCCACTCACTTCCTGTTGATGTGAAGTGACAGCTGTCCTATATTTTTACACCTCTGGCTCATTTCAGGCATTCCAGAGGCATTCTAGTTGGTATCTCCCAGGCCTATATGCACTGCACAGATGTGTACAGCAAGTTACAGATGCCATGTATACCCTGGCGGGCAATGCATAAATTTCAACGTGGGTCGTGCACAATACGGAACAAAGCTCTTGGCTTCGCTGTCATTGCTAGGATCCCCAATGTCCAGGGAGCGTTGGATGGGACACAAATTGCTTTGCGGGCCCCACATGCAGGACAACAGCAGGAAGGAGTTCCACTCCCTGAATGTCCAAATTGTCTGTGACCATCTCATGCGGATCGTGCATGTCAATGTGTGCCACCTAGGGAGTGTCCATGACTGCTTTGTGATCTGGCAGTCGGACATCCCTGGGCTCTTTGAAGATCAGCCCAGGTTCTCAGGCTGGCTATTGGCTGACAAAGGATACCCGCTAAGGTCATGGCTGATGATGCCCATGTGGAGGCTGGAGACCAAGTGGAGACCCATGACAAAGAGGCCCATGTAGCCATCTGATCTGTCGATGAACAGTCATTGACCTGCTGCAGATGTGGTTCTGTGTTTGAACCACTCTGGGGGGGGGGCGGGGGCCTTCCAGTATGATCCTGTGCACGTTTCACACATCATCATCGTTTCTGTGCCCTACACAACATCGACCAGCTGTGGAAGGGCCAGTCGGAGCAAGAGGAGGAGGACGAAGAGGAGGAGGAGAGAACCCCACCATATGATGAGCCAGAGGAAAAAGGGGGCCAGTGCTGGCAGATGTCTGGCAGGGAAGGGCAGTGAAAGATGCCTTGATTGCAGCCCACTTCACCCCGCTGATGCTGTGCAGTAAAGGGGCTGCACCACCACACATCCACCACGCCCCAGGAGCAAGTGCAGTCATTATTCCCCCTCCAAACCAACCTGGGCCCTCAAACCACCACATCACCCTTCCCCTGCCTCTCTCATCCCACCATCTTATCCTTTAGAAACATCCAAATCTGTTAATGTGCCTGAGCTGGCAATATTGTGAGTTTTGGTTGAAGGCAAGGGGATGATGATGACTCACTGTTGTGCCCACTGGGATCCTGCCTCTGGTGCCACTTAAGTCTGACTCCAACCTGTACTCTAAATGCACACTGTCACGCTGGCCCCTGAAGCTGTAAAGGTTGAGGACGCATGTTTTTTGCCCAGTGATTTGGGTGCGGGGGGCACTTGGACCAGGAGTCTGGTGGATGTCGGGGAAGGTTGAACAGGCACTCTGTTACATGTGGCTGAGTCTCCAAGATACAACAGACAGCATCTCTATGTGTGCAAATGGGGACCACTCAGCTCTGTGGGGGAGGGGGAGAGGCAGGGGGAAAAGAATCAGAGACACATTAATCACAGCTGTGAGGTGCAAATAAAGTTTTATTGTGTTCTTAACGTTAGTGACGAATAAACCCTGATTACTGGCTACATTCACCTGTACTCTCTTAGTGAACTACAACTTTCTAACTGTGCAGTCTACTGCTTCTTCTTGGTGCTACCCCAGGATGTACATCAGAGGTGGAGGTCTCCCGCTGTGATGTACGCCCTGTTGCCTGTGATGCCCTTAGAGGACATTCCCTGGGTGGCCGGGATCTGAAGGATGCAGGCTGACTTACGGATGGCACTGTTTCAGTGCCACCTTGTTCATCTAGCTAGCCCTGAGATGCCTCGATGTGAGGAAGAGGGGAAATTGGAAGGCCTCCAGATGTCCAGGATTCTTCTGTGGAAACCCCAGCGAGGGCTTAAGCCCTTCCTCTTCCCTTAGGGTATCTAGAGACCTTGGGGATACTCCATGGGAATGAAGTGTAGCTGAACTGAGTTCCAAAAGCTTCAGCATCACTTGGCTTTGCCAGTCTTGGAGGCCCAGGTGTGTCTGCTCCACAATTTTGTCTTTTAAAAAGCATTTGATAGTTACATGGGTATGATGGATCCAGGGATATGGGATATGGGATTAGCTTCGGGGTTTTAATAAAAGGCAGCATGGATAAGTTGGGCCGAAGGACCTGTTTCCATACTGCAAACCTCTACAACTATGACTCAATGACTAATCTGTGGTCCCTCAGTCATGGCCCTCCGAGATTGGGCCAGGCTCTGGAGCCCCTCAGCAGTAGCTCTCTGAACCTGGGTTGAGTTGTCCAGGCTCACAGCCATGGTCTGCTGTGTCTCCAGAATACCAGCGAGGGTCTCAGCCAAACCAGCAGTGTTTCCCAAATCCTCCAACCCCCATGGCCATGGAACGCTGTTTCTCCTGGATTTCTGAAACATACTGTGGCCCATTGTGCCTCCAGGATGGCCTGGACCCTGTCACCCATGAGAACAAACCCCTGAGCTGAGGTCACCACCCTTGCAGTGTTGGCCTGGTTCACATGCTGTGTCGGCATCACCTCCTGAAACGGCACTTCCCTGAGCAGCCTTGCAGTCGTAGCATGGCTGGTGATAGTCCTTCCACAGCTCCCCGGGTTTCCTGATGCATCTCCAACAGCCTTGGGATGAACACACCCCGAGGCCCATCATCTGGCTTGGGAACAGCTGAATCCTGGCATCCGACAGATCTCCGTGTGCCCAAGTCCTCGGATGTGCCACAATGTGCGTCAGAGTTTGTGATGTGCTAACCCACTAGTGACCCGGAAGCCTCAGGTACCCACCGTGTTGATAGTCTCTGTATTGGTGGGTTGAGTGGCACATCCAGTGCCATTTAGAGGTATTGCCCTCAGAGGATTCTTCCATACCTCCCTTTGAGGTGTCATCCAGGGAGTGGTGGGCACCCCTCATGTTGCCCCAGAACATGAGGGGTGGCAGCAACACCCGAATGGTTGGGTTCCTCTGGGTGCAGAGCTAATAAAGAAAAGCACATTAGAGGAAGGGAAGTGACACATTCTATGCAGCATCGCATTTACTTCAAGGAGGACCTATGTTGCGAGCTAGTCTCTTGCTCACTTGTATGCAGAATGCTGACCATTCTGGATGCACATCATCCCCTGCTAGCTCCATGGCATGTTCTTCAGTGCTGGTTAGTTGCTGCAGGTCAGGCACACCACACCAGTCTGTACAGTTTCGTGTACATTGCGAATGTTTTTTTTCCTGTGGGAACAGAACGTGGATGGCAAGCGTTAATATATTGCAGTGCATGGTATTCAATGCGTGCCTGTAGCTTGGGAATTGTACTGGCAGTTTCAGGGAAAGCGGTCACGAGGGCAGTGTGCTTGCTGAGGGGTGAGGAGAAGGGGTTAAAATCTACTCCTGGGAGAAGGGTCACTTGTTGCATGGCCTTCAGGTATGTAAGCAGGGTTGAAGATCAGTGTCAAGCATGTGTGTGGTTCCAAGGGGGATGCCCACTCACCCTTGCTGCTCGAAGAAGGTTCTTTATTTTTTTCTGACACCGCCAGCCAGAGTGTGGTGTCAGGCTCCTGGCATTCACCACTTCTGCCATCTCCTCCCACAAGCCATGGCAGAAGCGCCCCCTTGGGTGAGGACCCTGGCTGGGCAAGATCCGCTCACACTTCTCCTCCATGGCATCTAGCAGGTGCTCCTGGTCATTTTCTGTGAATCTGGGTGCTCTTTCTTCGCAGCCATCTTTGTGGTGTGACTGGTTGTGTGTCCATTCTTGCAGCTTATCTATAACTCTGACTTATTAGGGGAGTGTGGATGTAGTGGGGATGCAGCAATTTCTATATGGGGGAGCCAGCAATTTCTGTACGGGGGACAGAAGGCAATATCTGTGAAGAAGGTTGTAGGGGCCAACAATGAAGCCAGCGATATCTCTGGTGGTTTGATGGCAACGATCTGGATGCTGGGAGGTCTTTTCAGCAATCTCCCAGGATCCCCGCTCATTCCACTGATTTCAGGCTCTTTGGTGCGAATAGACCCCACCTGAGTATTCAATGATGTTCACGATTGTGACCTCTGCATTGCATAGAATGGGGAAATGCGGGTCTGAAATTGGCACTGAGAAAACAGTCACGATCTACATCAGTTTACTCGCCAATTCAGTACTGTTGAGAGAATTGCCCCCTCTGTTGCACAACAATCCAAAATTGCCAACAATTGCTGTAACAGATGCATCATCTGTGTTAGGCACAGTGTTGGAGCTCATAGCTGCCGGTTTTAGGTGGATGATCAGGAAAAAGTTATATGAGTCTTTTTGACCAGTGCCCTCCAGGCTGGGTGTACCTTGGTTGAAATCTTAATTATCACATCCATCTCCAAGTGAGAAGTTACAATCCTGTGTCATGATGTGCTCAATTTTTGGACGTATGGCAGCCTTGGGGTCATGTGGCCTTTGTGTTATGTGATAATAATAGCTGCAGTGCTTTTCGTGAGCAGAATTGAGGTGGTGCCCTGAGTATTAGTCATATCTTCATATGCAGTTATCTGTAACTCTCAGTAATGGATGTGAGGCTGCACTTCAGCTCACCTTTCTGATCACTGTGAAAGCATAGTCTGATATCTGTCAAGCACTCATGGCTATGATTTCATTTGGAGTCTCCCAATTCCTTGTGTTTCCTTGCAATTGTGAATCTGAAAATGCTGACACTCCATCTATACCTTAAGGGCCCAAATTCTTGATAATAAAGAACACACATCAAATATATTAAAGTCTTGTTCTGCTCCTATTTGAGGCCTCCATATTTTCATTCCAACAGTCTGACATATGGACACAGGGCACACAGATGAACATTATTGTAGGTTGCACATTATCATGTCAATTGGCCATTTCAGAGTTGGCAAAGGGTTAATGTGACAAGATGCTAGCCAAACTTTCTGGTCCAGTGCTGCATTCTCTCATGTCCAAGTCAGGCGTCTGGAGCCTCTGAGTGTACCTGCTAGGTTACACAGCTTAACCATCCAGCAGGAATTGAAAGGTTCAATCTCAGTAGGTGAGGCTAATAGCTCTAAATCATGGAGATGAGAAGGTGGGGACTAATCATGGGTGATGATCAGATGTACATTTGGAGGTGATATAACACAATAAGCAGACAGGAGCACATAAGAATCTTGAATGTGTAAAGTTCACTTAGGGCTAACAGAAAGTACATGGAAATCAATGAAAGATGCACTGACTCAATGCTCGTTGCTATTAAATCCTGTTACATTTACATCAGCAGATTACAATGCCAAAGCACTGGAGGACTAAAGCAATGTCAAGTCCTAAACTCATGAAGCCATGTTCCCTGAACTTCTGAAAGACGTCTCAGAGGTGCATTGGCCAACCACAACTCTGTTAGAGGCAGATGCTTCAGTCATGTCGATATTGTGAAGAGAATGGTCAGGCATTGTAATGAGATAGTTCAAGCTACCATAGATCTGAGACAGATGATGAGATGGGGGTGCTGTCATCTGTGACACTTGACTGATAATGGAGTGTATAAGTCTGGCACAGTAGTACAGTGCCAGGGCCACCTTGCCAGGGATAGCCCTGGCACCACTGTCAGGGATCCGGATTTGATTTCTGGCTTAAGCCACTGTCTGTCTGGAATTTGCATTTTCGCTACATATCTGCATGGGTTTCCACCGGGTGCTCAGGTTTCCTCCCACAGCTCAAAGTTGTGTGGGTTAAATGGATTGGCAATGCTAAATTGCTCCTTAGTGTCAGGGGGGCTAGCTAGGGCCTATAGAGATGGGGCCAGGATAGAATTGTTTTCGGTATGGTCTAGCAAATGGCCTCCTTCTGCACTGTAGGATTCTGTGATTCTGTGTTATCATCAGATAGAAGAAGCATACAGTGGAATGAGTCAAAACCTGTTTATATATCATTCATCTTCCATCTTCACTGGATAGTGGTTCTCTTCTGAGGGGTATTGGCATTGGCCACTATATGACCTCCTCCCAGCTTTGATAGTGAGGTTGGTGGACTTCCTTGTGTCATCATGGGGCTAAAGGATGTCCCAATGTATCTCCACAGCCTCCAGAAATGTCCTCAGTGGAGGCAGTTGGCTTTCCTGGGCAGCAAACAGGGTATCTGGATGCAGTTTAAATATGATGCCTGGTAAGGTGGTCTGATGAGATCACAGCACAGGGACAAATCCCAGCCCACCCCTCCACCAGATAATAACATCCTTCACATTTGTGCATATATCATAAACAGAAAAGCAGATGATCTGATGCAGGAACCCACCATACTGATGAAAAGGAATTATGTTGCTTCTCCTGCGGGCCACCGCTTTTCTATCCTGCAGCCTAAAATTAGCTCAGATGATCGTAAGAAAATTAGGAAGTATAAGGAGCAACAAAGTGGTCGTCAAACTCAGAATTTCAATTTCAGGCTCAAAGCATGAGGCTTGAAGATATGGCAGTGAAGGGTGAATGTATTGATAGCTGACCAAGAGAGAGAAGGCATTGTGAAAGAGAGACTGAAATTGAGATGGACAAGGAAAATATCAAGAAAAATAGAAGATCATTGATACAGGGTGGAATGGTGATACAGTGGTTAGCATTGCTGCCTC
Organism: Sphyrna mokarran; assembly: GCA_024679065.1. NCBI lineage: Eukaryota > Metazoa > Chordata > Chondrichthyes > Carcharhiniformes > Carcharhinidae > Sphyrna > Sphyrna mokarran. The sequence continues at coordinate 54,799,900 of JAGIQG010000006.1, read as the reverse complement.
ACAGCTCCGGAGGTCTGGGTTCGATTCCCAATTTGGGTGACTATCTGTGTGGAGTTTGCACATTCCCCCTGTGTCTGTTTCCTCCAGGTGTTCCGGTTTCCTCCCACAGTCCAAAGATGTGCAGGTTAAGTGGATTGGCCATACTAAATTGTTCCTTAGTTTCCAAAGATGAGTGGAAAAGCAAAGTATGTGGAAGATGTGGAAAGGCTGCAGGGAGATCTGAATAGGTTGAGTGAGTAAGCGAGGACCTGGCAGATGGAGGATAATGTTAGTAAATGTGAGGTTATCCACTTTGAAAGAAATAATAGTAAGACGGAATATTATTTCAATGGTGAAAAATTGCAGCATGCTACTATGCAGAGAGACCTAGGGGTCCTTGTGCACGAATCACAAAAACTCAGTCTGCAGGTGCAGCAAATGGTCAAGAAGATGAATGGAATGTTGGCTTTTATTGCGAGGGGGATGGAATATAAAACCAAGGAGGTCTTGCTGCAACTGTACAGGGCACTGGTGAGGCCGCAACTGGAGAACTGTGTCCAGTTTCGGTCCCCTTATTTGCGAAAAGATATATTGGCCTTGGACGGAGTACAGAGAATGTTCACTAGGTTGATATCGGAGATGAGGGGGTTAGCTTATGAGGAGAGAATAATTAGACTGGGCCTGAATTCGTTGGAGTTTAAAAGGCTGAGGGGGGATTTTAAAGAGACTTACAAGATAATGAAGGGCCTAGATAGGGTAGAGGTAGAGAGATTCTTCTCACTTAGAAAGGAAACCAGAACTAGAGGGCACAACCTCAAAATAAGGTGGAGGAGTGTGCAGTTTAGAACAGAGTTGAGGAGGAACTTCTTCTGTCAGAGGGTGGTAAATCTTTGGAATTCTCTGCCCAATGAAGTAGTGGAGGCTACCTCGTTGACTATGTTTAAGCCGTGGGTAGGTAGATTTCTTATAGGTAAGGGAATTAAGGGTTATGGGAAGCAGGCGGGAAAGCAGAACTGATCCACTTCAGATCAGCCATATCTTATTGAATGGTGGGGCAGGCTCGAAGGGCTAGATTACCTATTCCTGCTCCTATTTCTTATGTTCTTATGTTTGATGGATTAGCTATGGTAAATGTATGGAGTTATGGGAATAGGACCTAGTGGAATACTCTTTTGGAGAATTGGTGCAGACTCTTTCTAAACCGTAAGTTTCTACTATTCTATGATATCTTTGGGAATGAAACAAATGGAACCTTGGACATTCTATTTAGATCAGAATGGAGTCAGGGAACCAGAAGCAAATAGAAACTTTACAACCACCCGGATAGAAGACATTGCTGTTGAATATTGAGAGAGTGCAGTTTTCCCTGAACCTCAAAATGAAATCAGGACCAGATCAGGGAGATTGGTTAAGACACACAAAGGCTACCTCAAAAGTCAGATTTTTGAGGTGATATATAAGCTGATATATCTTATTGGGATAACGACTTGGGTATATGTAAAGGTAATGGTTACATCAGAGCTCTAATACCTTTGTAGTTGTGATGCAACGTCACATGATTTAGTAAATGTAACACAGCACTACAACATCATATTGAGTATTGAAATATACATAAATCTGTACAGAAACACCAGTTAATTTTTCTTTATAATTTTCTATGAGGGCATTCTTAGGGTAACTGGTAAACCCTAAAAAAAACACTAAAGAATTCTATTGGATGGCATGGTGGCACTGTGGTTAACACTGCTGCCTCACGGCTCTAGGGACCCGGGTTCAATTCCGGCCTTGGTTGATTGCCTATCTGGAGTTTGTACATTCTTCCTCTGTCTGTTTGTGTTTCCTTTGGCTGGTCCAGTTTCCTCCCACACTCCAAACAGCTTAGGTGGTTTGGCAGTGGTAAATTGCAGCTTAGTGTCCAAAGATGTGTAGGTTAGATGGATTAGCCATGGGAAGCGTGTAAAATTACAGGGATAGGGCGAGCGAGACGGCCTGGGTAAAATATTCTGTCAGAGAGTTGGTGCAAACTTGACAAACCAAATAGCCGCTTCTGGGATTTTATGAATGAGGCAGAGTGACTGAAGAAACGAAAAGGAAGCAAATCTTGCAAACCAGATCCCATTTCCTCATGGGCCATCCTGTCTCCTGTGCCCAAAGATCAAGAATCGGCTTCTTCAGGCACACAAAGGCAGAAACTTAAGCCCTTGAGTAGTTATCATTCTCGAATTGAGAGCCAGGCTCCACCACTGCTGCTGACTATCAGTGTAATCAATAAAAGACTCAGTATGTGCTTTTATTAAAAAAAGCAGCTTAGATATATTGCTTTTCATTTGTTCAGTTATATGTTTTCGATTCACACACTCTGAATATTTCACCTATCAATCAATAAAACAGGTCCGTCTTGGTTCAGTTAACAGCACTCTTGCCTATAAGGCCAGGAAGTTATAGATTCTAGCCTCAGTCCTACACTTCACAGCATAATTGTGGTTGACATTTCAGAGAAGTACTGCATTGCTGCCATGTAGTTGCATTGTTAGATCCAGTTTAGAGATAGATTAAGGAACAAACAGTTTGTTTCGAAGGGAATCAGGAATGCCTTCCCTTCTCTTTGTGAATATTCTTCCCACAGGCAAAAAAAATACTTTTTTTTTACATAAAATCACACAATTTTGAATTAAAAATCAAGCTGACATTAATATTGTTGGGTAAGATCTTCTGATCTGGAGTATTATTTGAGAGATGAGAGTGATTCTTGCTCGGGGCTGGGGACATGTGGCCACACACCATCAGTTCATTAGATATATAGACATGAGGACCACTTTGAAACTTCTGGCAGGCCAGACAGGAAGCCCACTGCTTCCCCCTCAGTTGGGCCATAGCTAGTAGAGGTGCAGGATTGCCTGGAACTAGCATCTGAGATGATCTGTCAACAAATTGCTGTGATTCATCTAGACAGCATATTTTTTTGAAATGGTCCCTTTCATCTTAAGCATTTCAGCCATTGGGCAGTTCTACACCTAAAATCGGTCTAACCCTGGCCTCTCCCCAACCATGGTGAAGCCCACCATGGAGGAATACAGTCAAGTTCTTCTTTCATTTGTACATTTGTGTGCATGGAAAACTGCAGTATTGATCCATTTATTGAAAGACATGTCTGCGTACCCTCCATTATACATCTCTTCACTATCCTTGCAACACCCTTGAGATATCTTTGTCTTGCCATCACAGATATTCTTCACACCCCATCATCAGAAATTTCCATGCATCCTAGTCCTTCCCTGATACCTCCCATTTTCAGCACCACTGAACTGGCACATTGTTGTCACCCCTCCCCATGCCTTGGGAGCTAACCCCTCACTCCACACTATCCCTGCTTTGGTCAACTTGAGTTACCCATCGGCACAGGTTTTACTGCAGCTCTCAGCCTTGCTGGGACCTCAATATAATGAGACTGATGAATCAGGGGCAAACCTGCTGATGTGCGGGCTTCCCCATAGAAAGGGGAATACACCAGGCATGGTCCTCATGCAGTTGAATCATGATTAACAGGGGGTCCCTTTAGTCAGCTCACTTTTAACTCCATCCACCTGAAAAACCTTCCTCCACTTTAAAAATTTACATGAACAGAAAAAGCATGTTGTGAAGGAGAACATTGAGCAAATGTTCATAACGTCTTAGACATGCTTCACCAAATTTCAACCCCACACAAACATTCCTCCCATCACCAAAATAACTATTCCTCTCCCCTCTGTTAACCTTAAACCTCCTGCTGATTACCCATCACCTTGCACACCCTTTCTTCCTTCCTGAACTATCACCCTTTACAATCCTCAAACCCAACTGGACCTTGACACTTCCCATTTTCAGCATCATGTGTTTTATCTGTTTTTGTGAGCATCCCCATGACATCCCAAGCTACCTGGCCATGACACTGGACTCCGAAAGTACAACATCCCACTTCCCCACCTCACTGTGACTGTTCTGTTTGCTGCTGTCCAACCTTCAGTCCAACCCCCAGACTCCACCTTAGTCATCATTGAACCCGCCCTTCACAACCCTCTTTCTCTCCTGCCAATCTTGACAGCCCCCACCAATTAAAAGGACCCCACACCTATGCCAAGCTATTCTCTCCCTCCCACGTCCTTGCACAGTCACCTTCCTTCCCTGGCTCTCTCCCTGCCCCTGTCTCTCCTCCTCCTTTGGCCAGCCTTTCCGCTCCCTTAGATGGCTGCCACCCAATCATCACCTCAATGAATGCCCTTCTGCAAAGAGGGAAAAAACAGTGACTACTCAGTCCAACTCCAGCAAGTTTATTGCCTCACTTGCTGTGTGCCACTCAGGTGCACTGGTAAATCTGAAGGCAGATATTGCTTTCCTGCTGATAAATTAATTCAGAAGAGAACTTAATTGTGGTGAGCTGACCTTTTAATGACCCCACATGACACACAAATGTGTTTCCCGACACTTACCTTCAAACATCCCTGAACATAATTGAAGAAGTTCATCCTGCCATCAGAAAGCTCATTTCTGGCCTCCTGTTCAATTAACCTCTCATCTCCTGCCTTGCTCCATGTCCCTGGGAACTGTACAAGATTCCCCCATTGTAGTATTATAATCCATTCATTCCTAGGTCAACCATGCAGAGATGTGAGAATTCGCAGCTCTGTGAGCCTTACCTTCAAAGATGGATGCCTAGACATTAAAACTTCAGTCCGAGGCATAAGGAAGGTTCAGTGATGACTAAGGTGGAGTCTGGGGGTTGGACTGAAGGTTGGGCAGCAGCAAACAGAACAGTCATATTGAGGAAGGGCAGTGGGATGTTGTACTTTTGCACATCCAGTATCATGGCCAGGTAGCTTGTGATTAGAAGTTAAGTCGGGCTACTCAGGAAGAACTGAGAAGCATGTCTGCCAAGGGGGTAAGGCTGGGAGAAAGGCCTGTCGTGGGGCTCCGGAATGGTGTCTCCAATTTAAAAATAAAGAATAAAACATGAAACATCTTTCCAACATCATCCCTTCACCTCCTCACACACTCCCTGTCCCCATCCATGCCAACTCATTTCCCTACCCAACTCCAAAAACCCTTATACCCTCTATGTCAACATATGCCCCTTCACCACCCCCCTGCTCTTCATAGTCCCTGTGCCAACTTAGTGCCAACTCCTTCATTCCATGTCTCACCCTTTACCTTAAACGTATTATGCAAGCTTACTTAGTATCCACCATGGGCAGAACTCAGGACCATTGAGATAATATTCTGTAAACTAAAGTTCCAAGTGTTTTTTGCAGATTTCATCATTTTGAAAAAAAAAACTCATTCATAAAAACCCACTTACTATGTTTGCAATCTTTCAACTGCGCAAAGTCTTATGGCAATAAACATTTAACTACAGAATCTCTTATAACAACTGCCATTGAAATTCAGGGTCCCTCATCAAAGGGCCTCTGACCATTTGTAGCTGTTAATAAAATTGTGAAATGGTAGCTATCCTACTGTGGTAATGGATGAGTGTGAAATCAGTCAGGCAGCACTAATCCAGTCACGGAATCCTTCAGGTTTATGTCAACAGATAGAGTGAAATAGCAAGCAATCACATTTTTCCCATTCCAGACTTTTTTCAAATATTTGAAGGGTAGGACATTTGAATGCCTCAACAGCTTGGCAGCTTCTTTGACAGATGCTTTGAAAAGTTCTCCTGATAGTTTTGATAGTTGATCTTGACATATCTGTCAACAGTTTGAATGAACTGATGGAGATGAGTTTATGCATTTTTTACATACATTTATGCCTACTTATAATGATTTCAAAGGGCACCTGATCCACCTATTCCCCTCTCCCTAACCCCCATTCCTTCTCTCCCCAAAGCTGCCCAGGATCAGATCCAAAGTTGCACCATACCTCTTCAGAGACATACCCTCGCTAGCCAAATGAATCCATAAAGTTCAGATCTGTTCCTACATGGTTTAATCTGCACACTTTGCTTTCACATTCCTGGCCCACCGACATCCCACTGCAGTGAAGATAGCTGATGATTTAAATGGCCAGTTGCCTCCATAACTTGCATACGTGTAAACCATACACTACCCCAATTCCACCCCTGCAAAAATGGTAATTGCGTGTTTGAGCTGAGACTCAGGACTTTTAGGCATTTCCATTATTCTTAACATGACAACAAATTTCTCTCTCTCTCTCTCTCTCTCTCTCTGTCATAGTGAAAATCTTTGTGTTCTTGCTCCACTTTAAATTGCTTTTCAGATTTTAACCTTATGTACAGTTACATTTCAATGCCTTTGAAACTGACCTGTAACTCAATAAAACTCACACGCTGTTACCCTCACTGTAGGCCAACTAATATTTCTGTTTTTAGAATTCCTTGATCCAATTATGATTAAAATAACTCTCTGAGATAATCTCACAGTGTCATGCAAACTGACAAAGGAAACAATACTTCAATATTTTTTTTTAACTTTCCACTTTCTCTTCCCAGCTCACAAGAATTCACTCTTAAAGCGTGGGCTGAGGAGCAGTCAGGAGGGTAAACCACCAAACCTCCTGCAACAAAGTTGTCATCTGTGAAAAAATATTTCATCAATCACTGAATCTCCAGACAATGATTCTGCCCAATGGAAAGGTTTTACCTGCTCAAGTATTTGAAGCACTTGCAATTCTTTCAGATGTTATTAAAATGCATGTCAGCACAGATTTCAATGGGAAACATATGATTGTTGATAGGAGACATATGAGAAATGACAAGAACTGCATTAGAGCAATACTGCCAGTCAGAGAAGAGCTCTCAATTCCAATATAAAACCTATATATAAATGATACTGCTTCCTATGTGAGAATGATTCACTCTTTTAGACTATACTCCAATATTCGTTAGGCTGCATTTTCTAGACAAAACTCTCTTTATCCTTTCAGCACGTTCTTGCTTTTTTACAAAAACAAATAGGTTATCAACAACAATACCTCACAATTGTCCAGCACCTTTTTACATGAGAAGACATTCTGCCAATGTTCACAAATAAATGCAGGGGAAATGGATGTTGTGGTGAAAGGGAAAGATCAGGAGAATGCCAGGAAACCCAGCTGAAGAAATTATTGCGAAGCTTTAGGGAGACAGTTCCAAAGAGTAGGACTGATACAAGTGAACAATTTCTCAATATTGGTGAAACAAATGTGGAGTAGCTGCGAGGGAGGGAGGGGATGCATGGGGAGAGGAAAGGATCTTTCTGCTCTTCAGGTCTGTTCTGCCATTATCATTGATAATCTGTATCTCTACTCAGTTATCTGCTTTTGATGCAAGTCCCTTGAAATCCTTACTAAACTATAATCTATTAACTCTAGTCTTGAAAGCTGAAATTGAGTCAAGCTCCGCAAGATTTGGCTGCACTGGAAGGGGATGCAGAGGAGATTCACAAGGATGCTGCATGGGATGGAACATTTAAGTTATGAAGAGAGTTTGGATAGGCTTGGGTTGTTTTCATTGGAGCAGAGAAGACTGAGGGGTGACCTGATCAAGGTGCGAGGTATAGAAGATTATGAGCAAGATGAACAGAGTGGATAAGAAGCAGCTATTCTCCTTAATTGCAGGATGAGTCATGAGGGGACACAGGTTCAAGGTGAAAGGAGGGAAGTTTAGGGGGAATGTGAGGGAAAATCATTTTATCCAAGGATGGTGATAGTCTGGAATGCATTCCCTGGGATCGTGATAGAGGCAGGTTGCCTCACATCCTGTAAAAAGTACCTGGATGAGCATTTGGCATGTCATAACGTTCAGGGCTATGAGCCAATTGCTGGAAGATGGAATTAAGTGGCAGTTTTAGGTGATTCTAATGCACCAGTGTGGACTTGATAGGCCAAAGGGCCTCTTATGTGCTCTACGATTCAATGATTCTATGATTCCTTTGGGGCAAAGATCCTTTTCTTATTCATTTGTAAAGCATGGGTGTTGCTGGCTGGCCAGTATTTATTGCCCATCCTTAATTGCCCTTGGAACTGAATGGCTTGCTCAGCCATTTCAGAGGGCAATTGAGTGTCAACCACATGGTGGCTCTGGAGTCATATGTAGACCAGACCAGCTAAGGACAGCAGATTTCTTTCCCAAATGGACATTAGTGAACCAGATAGATTTTTCAATTATTGACAATGGTTTCATGGTCATTAGTAGATTCTTAATTCCAGACTTTTTTTTGTTGAATTCAAATTCCACCATCTGCTGTGGCAGGATTTAAACATATATCTTCAGAGCATTTGATGAGTTTCTAGATTAATAGTTAAGTGATAATACCACTAGGCCATTGCCTCCCATAGTTGCAAATTTCTACTGCTCTTTTAATGAAGAATGACTTCCAGATTTCATCTCTTAATCAGCTGGCTCTTGTTTTACTAATTTTGCTGTTGATATCCATCTGAAAAATAAATGAATTTTCTGCATCTATAGTGATAATACTATGCTACTGATATATTTTATGTTTCTGCAAAGTATTTTACAGGCAGTCAGTATGTTGGGAAAATTGCAGCTCAGATGTTGGACAGCAGGATAATGACTTAGTTTAATGATGTAGTGTTTAGTTAGTAGGAGATTAATGGACTGTTATGTATAAATGGAGATTTCCTCTGGATTTTCTTACTAAAGGGATGGAAAGTTTAGTTTTGTCATATCGACTCATATGAAGTGATTAATGAAAGGAGCTAGGTTTGTAGTAGAAAAAATAGCTTTCTGTTTCAATTTAGTTCAGTTGCTGCAGAAGGTTATTTAAAGATAAAAACTGCTGTTTCTCTCTCGGTCTCTCTGAAAAGTTTCACTGGGATCTTCACGGTTATTGGCACAATTTAAAGCAAGTATGCTTGGGTTTGCTAACTATTTTAAAGTGGAGTTCAGCCTATGGGAGGATTGATCCTTACTTGGAACTGTAATGGTGATAAATTAGAAATTAGAGTCATTTTTCTCCTTGTTTAAAGATTGTTCAACTGTTAAGAGTTACACTGTTTGATTTTGTTTGAACTATGTGTCAGCTGTTACGAATAAAGCTTGTTTTGATAAAGAACCCTAATATGTCAGTAGAATCATACTTAAAGCAAAACATGCTGTCCTCACCTTAATGACAAAAAATTAAAAAATTCTTTGGGTCTAATCTGACTTCAGAATATACCTGGTGCTCAGGTCTGAATTCCAATACTATCCTATTTTGTGGCCATTTTCATCACTGTAAATAGATCCCTCCTCAATCTTCTAGATGCAAAAGAATTAAAAGTATATGCAACCAGCTTATATCTTTAATCCTGGTAAATTTTGGTGAATTTACTTAGCACCTCTTCCATAAAATGTTCTTCCTGAGCTACAGCACCTAGATCACAATAAGATCTGGTTGGGAGCCTAAACATGGCTCTGGACAATTGTCGAATACTATCCTCTCCTTTGCATTCCAGTTCTCTTGAGGTGAAGAACAACATTCCATTAGTTGTTGTAATTGAATTTTGTACAAGTCCATGAATTTTGTATCTGTTTTCAACACAGCTCCTTCTTGGCTGAGTGTGCACGTAAAAGAAGCCTCCAAATATTTAAACCTTGGCTGTCTGAATTTTGCTGCTTGGATCTTTCCTCTTGTATTTTACTTAGAGACATAGAGCCTGATTTTACCATCATGTTGTGCCCTTTTGGTAAAGTCGGGCGTGAGATAAGTAGCACAACTTGTGCCCACTTCTGAAAATGGCTGCGATCAGGACCGCACCTGAAACAGGCGTGATGGCCATTTAAATGCATTTACATTAATGGGCTGCACGCCCAACTTTACCTGCACTTCCCCCTTTCCCAACACTTTCGCCCAGCCAGAACCGGCATAAAACAGACATGTTCCATATAAGTCCAATTTGGGTACTCCATCAGTGAGAGTTACTGAGGAAGTAAGTGCTGAGCATCAGATGGCTCTCTGCTTGAGATTAGCTGGGGGATGAGGGGAAGGCAGGTATGCTGCCACTGTGCCTGTGATTACTGGGGGAAGAAGGGGGGGCATCCGCTGTCACTTTGCCTGTGATCAGTAAGGGGAAAGGAGGTCTGCTGCCACTCTGCCTGAAACCCTGTATGGGGGAGGGGGAGGGGCCTGCGATCGGTCTGGGTGGTGGAGGATGTGAGAGGATAAAGGGGTCAGTAATGTTGTGGGGATGGAGGCAATGTCTATGAGGGGGCCAAGAGATGCATTCTTTGCCCGAGAGGGATATGACAGGGAAGCTGCACTCTATCATTTTTTTTCCTGCAAATGCACAGTTGGAGGTGCTGCAAGGTTTCAACAAGTTACGCCCTGCCCACAGCTTGTATAGCATGATTCAGAATCGTTGATATTTTTGCAGGCAGAGTGTATATGAGGCATGTCAGAATGGGTCTAAAAGTTGGATCTGAAATACTTCCAGTTTCAAGTCTGCCCAGCACCTAAAATCAAAATGGTAGAATTGGGCCCGTAGAGTCATAGAAATTTACAGCATGGAAACAGGCACTATGACCCAATTTGCTCATACTGCCCAGTTTTTACTATTAAGCTCATCCCAATTGCCCACATTTGACCTGTATCCCTTTTTATCCATCTTACCCATGTAATTGTCTAAATGTTTTTTAAAAGACAAAATCGTACCCATCTCTACTACCACATCTGGCAGCTTGTTCCAGATACTCACCACCCTCTGTGTGAAAAAAATTGCCCCTCTGGACTATTTTGTATCTCTCCTCCTCTCACCTTGAATCTATGCCCCGTAGTTTTAGACTCTCCTACCTTTGGGAAAAGATGTCGACTATCTACATTAACTATGCCCTTCATTATTTTGTAGACCTCTGTAAGATCACCTCTAAGCTTCCTAAGTCTCACAATACTAGATTAAAGTCCAACAGATTTATTTTGAATCACAAACTTTCGGAGTGCTACTCCTTCATCAGATGAGTCCTGAGTCAAGCACTGAATTTGTATTTTCCTACTTTGAATAGACTGCACTTACTTGTGCAATTTTTAGGTTTGATGCTAATGTTGCTGCTATAATGGGATAGCTTGGCTACAGGTTGTGTATTTGCGCAGCTCTGCTTATAGCAATGCTGCTTCAGTTATTTACTACGAACCTTGTTGTGGCTCCATTTATAGGTATGCTTGGTTCTACTCCTGGCATTCTCTTTTACATTCTCATTGAACTAAGCTTAGTTATCTGACTTGATAATGTTAATGTAAGGGATATGTAGGGTAATGAAGTTACAGATTGTGGTTGAAAACAATTTTTCTGCTGCTGAAGATCTACAGCTCCTCATGGATGATCAGTTTTGAACTGCTAGGGTCATAGAATCATAGAGGTTCACAAGATGGAAACAGGCCCTTTGGCCAAACATGTACCCTCTGCCCATTTTTTCATGACTAAGTTAGTCCCAATTGCCTCATTTGGCTCATCTCTTACCCATGTAAATGTCTGAATGCTTTTAAAAAACAGAATTGTAGTCACCTCTACTATTACACCTGGCAGCTCGCTCCAGACACTCACCACTCTCTGTGTGAAAAATTTGCTCCTCTGGACACTTTTGTATCTCACTTCTCTCATCTTAAACCTATGCCTTCTAGTTTTAGACTCCCCTACCTTTGGGAAAAAGATATTGACTATCTCGCTAATTTATGCCCCTCGTTATTTTATGGACCTCTATTAGATTACCACTCAGTCTTTTGCACTCCAGAGAAAAAAGTCCCAGTGTATTCAGCCTCTCCTACAACTCAAACAATCAAGTCCTGGTAGCATCCGACTAAATCGTTTCAGCACATTTTAAAATTTAATAATCGCCTTTTTATAATAAGCTGACCAGAACGGTACACAGTGGGCCTGATTTTACCATTGCGTCACACCTGTTTTCAGGTGTGAAAATGTGGTAAAGTCGGATGTGAGGCCATTAACGTGATCTATGTCCATGCCTGTGCAGATGCCCACTTTACTGAGGCCCAGGCATGGCCACAATCCGATTCCCACCAGAAACGGGTGCAACAGTGGTTTAAGTGCATTTGAGCCCATTTAAATTGAATTAATGAAGTGCCCACCCAGCTATATCAGCATTTCACCCTTTACCACCACATTCGCCAAACTGCTGAAGAGATGAGTTCAGAGCTTCCAACTACTCTCTGACTCAGATCGGTGGTGGGAGACAGGGAGGCAGGTTAGATAATTCTCTGGTGGTGGGGGTGGGTGCGGGGAAGATTCAGGCCCGATCATTTTCTCGTTGTGGGGTGGGGGAGGGAGATGGACGAGATCGTTCTCTGGTAAGGGTGTGGGAAGAGGGGAGGACAAGATGAGTCAGATGTACCTCTTGGGGGCAGAGGACAATGGGAGGCTAGATTGTTCTCTGGTTTGGTGGGAGGACGGAGGTGGGTAAGATGTATCTTTGGTTGCGGCGCGGGGGGGGGGAAGTACCTCTGGTGGAGGGATAGGCCTGAGTGCTCACTGGTGGGAGGGGGGAGGGGAGGCCAGATGGATTTTTGATAGGGGAGGATGCGGGGATGTCAGAGAAGGAAGGGGGCAAGAGGTTGCAATTGGTCTGGGTAGCTGAGGAGGGGTGTGGGGGGGTGGGTCAATAAGGGGGACAGTGATGTCTGTGGAAGTCATCACTCCTGGGCCACTTTATCTGCTTTCCATGGCCTGAGAGCAAACTTTTCAAACTTTTTTCTAACTGCACATGTGCAATTTGGGGATTCGATCGTTTCAGGTGCGCTAAGCCCGCCCACAATGCCATTCAGATTCATGGTTTGTTTTCAAGCCAAGTGCTTATAGGGGCACCTGAAAGCAGATTTCCAACTTACATCTGAATTGTGCCCAGATTCAGCACTTAGAATGAAAATAGTAAAATCGGGCCCAGTATTTCAAACTTCAACAAGACATCCCAACTCCTGGGATGTTCTGGCCAAGCATGTTGAATGCCTTCTTCATCACTCTGTCCAGCTGTGACTCCACTCTCAATGAGCTATGTACTCCTAGATTGTTCTGTACTTCTTGCCAACTCCCTATCACTAACTGAGTAAGTCCCGCCCTGGTTCGATCTACCAAAATGCATCAACTTGCATTTATCTAAATTAATCTCCATCTGCCATTCATCAGTCCATTGGCCAAATTGATCAAGATCCCATTGCAATCCTAGATAACCTTCTTCACTGCCCATTATTCCACAAATCTTGATGTTATCTGCAAACTTACTAACCATACCTCCTAAATTCTCATCCAACTCATTAATATAAGTGACAAATAACAGTGGATCCACCACCAATCTCTGGGGCACACTGTGGGGCACAGGCCTCCAGTTTGAAAAACAACTCTCTACAAAATCCAATTTTGATTCATTTGGCTACCTCACTCTGGATCCTGTGAGATTTAACCTCATCAACAACCTACCATGTGGTACCTTGTCAAAGACCTTGTTGAAGACAACATCAGCTGAGCTGCCCTCATCTAAATTCTTGATTATCCCTTCAAAAAATTCAATTAAATTTGTGAAACATAGTTTTCCACTCACAAAGCCACACTGATTGTCCCTAATCAGTCCTTGCTTCTTTAAATGCCTGTAGATCTTATCTCTCAAAATACAACTTACCCACCACATATGTGAGGCTCATTGGCCTGTGCTTCCCAGGTTTTCCTTACAGCCCTTTTCAAACAAAGGCATAACATTTACCATGCTCCAATCTTCAGGCACCTCACCTGTGGCCGTCGATGATTAGAAGCTAGGTCTGATCAAGTCCATTTAGTATGGTGATATTTCCACACAACACAACGAAACATGTCTTCAGTATGAAGACAAGCTTTTATCTCCATAAAGATTATGTGATCACCCCTATCAATAATATCATAGGCAGATAGGACAGTGAGGGTGAAGTTATGTAAAATTCTTCTTCGTATTTATTTTCTTGCACCCTTTAACAAATCCAGTCTTGCAGTTACATGCACTACAATTTGGCTAATCCTGTCTGTACTACAGGTATGTCTATGTTTCTTGGTACTCTCATTATTGCTTCCAAGTGGTATGCACATTGGAGGATCACTGAGAGAACTGAAGGAGCATGATGTTCAGCAGGAAGTTTGACCAAATGCCATGAGACTTCATTGGGTCCAGATGTTGAGGACTTCCGGGGCATGCCTTTCCAACTCTACACCACTTCAGATTGATTCCTTCACCATGTACAAATATTGGAGTTAACATTGATCTCCATGGCTATTAGTCCCTCCCTGCTGATTGGCCTTGTGTTTGGTGGCCCTTGAACCTCTGTGGATACAAAACATTTCTCCTAATTTTCACCTCTTGTTGCAAGTATGCTTGGTGAGTCAGTGGATAAAGGGCAAAACCAGAGACGATAATTGAGGAGTTTGGGATATTGGCTGATAGCCATACTCAGAGAATGATGTCTATGACAGGGTATTACTTATGAATCTGAGAGAAAACTCTTCCAATTTAGCCTTAAATCCCCAGCTGTTTGTGAGAAGAACTTTGCAGTTTGACTGAGCTGGATGTGCCTTTCTGGAGGCTGTCACTGGGTCATTAATCTGGTTTTGTTTCTACAATACCTTGATGTAGCAGTTTGATTCAACTGAATATCCATTCCTGTGGATCTGGAGTCACACAGAGACCAGACTAGGTAAGAATGGTAAGTTTATTTCCCTAAAGATCTTTAATGAATCCATTGGAGTTTAATGACAATATGAAAGCATCATGGTCAACATGACTGATAATATTTTTTAATTTCAGATTTATTTAAGTTCATAATTTATTTAAGTAAATCTCATAAACTGCTGTAGTGGGATTTGATATCACTCTACCAAAGCTTCTGAATTTCACACTGCTTGCTATGAATCGTATAATTGTGCTGTTCAGTGAGAGAAAACAATGTAATCAGAGGTTCTGGAGGTGCAGCAGGAATCCTTGGCAGCAAAGAAAGAAAAATAAATGCCAAGGGTGATGTGCACCCTGGGACATGACTACATCAATCATTTATTGACTTGACTTTTAGTTAATTCTATAAATAAGCTGTCCTGTACCCTTGATCACAATATATTGTCCCTATGAATAACATGCACTGCCTAATTAGCACTGTATTTACTACCAGACATATATATCAACACAGAACCTGCTACATTAATATGTCCTTTCTGAAAATAAATCTCTCCAGTGCATTACCAAAGAGCTGCATCTAATTCTAAAGAGCACCATACACCATTTTGTGCCTATGATTATAGGAAAGACATTAAAGCCAAAGAGAACATACAGCTTTTATTTCCCAGGATGATGGTGGGTGGAAAATTAAAGTTATACGGAGAGACTTGAAGTACTGGGACTGTTTCCATTGAGGCAAAGACATCAAAGAGAAAACATAATAGAGGTTTGATAAATATGGTTTATATAGAATGAATCGAAAAAGATTATTCTTCTGTTTAGGGAGTCAGTGAGGGTCATCAATTTAAGATTGTCAGTGAGGAGAAATGTCTTTACACAGAAGGTTGTTGGAGCATGGAATTGTTCACTACAGGAAATGTTTGAGCCATAGATCATTGCATCTTTTATGAGAAAATTGAATAACCATTTGAAGCAAAGAAATATGCAGGGCTATGTGGGTAGAGAGGGGAAGTGGGATTAGTTTTCAACTGCTCAAGCAAAGAACCAGCATAGATGTGATGTGCATTTAAATATTGTTCCAGTCCTTTGTTGAACCTCTTCCAGTAGAATATCCAAACTAACAGTGTCGGGGACAAGTCTGCCCACGTGACTTCATTGACCTGCTCGAGCCTGTACTTCTACGTTTTCCATGTTAAAATGGAACAGTAACCGATTGAGAGCAGTCATGGAAGTAAAATCAATGAGCTAATCTTATGTTTAAAATACAACTCTCATACTCACATCTCAAGCTTGTTCTCAACTGAACGGGCCATTATGACCTTGATCATAATTCCTCAATGCTGGTACAGACAATGTCCTCACAGCTGTCTTTAGACTGAAATATGGGAATATTAAGGAATGTAAAATAGAGTGAAGTTATTTCCTATCCATTTGTTGAAGAAAAGTACATTTCCATCAGAATTTTAACTATTCACTCTATAGTAGTTGAGAGGATTGGTGATCACTGGTTGGTATAACAAATTCTAAGGATTTATTTATAAGCTGATAAGTATGCAGAGCACTTTCACAATTTCAACACTTCCAGGTCTAGGATTTACTTTGGGTGCAAATGCCATGCTCTACCAAGATCCCCACACCCGTTTCTCATGAACGATCTGGTCACATGACCCTCCCATTGTACAGCCCTTAAAGGGACCAGCTATGAAACATTTTGTTGTTTTTCACATCAGAAACTAATGTCAAATAATGATAGAAAGAGTTATGTGGTGGCTCAGCACATCTGAAACTCAAATACCTGTAGAACATGATTTCAGGTCCAGAAATTTACCTGTGTCATCATGATAAAACAATGCATGGATTGCAGAATATTTACCAAAATAAATCAGATAAAATTATTGAAATTATTGGAATCTATTGGAGGGCAATAATGCAGAAATTAAGAAATTTATGGTCCACAGAGATCTAAAATATGGAGAAGGAAGAAAATAATATTACTCTCCATAAAAACATCAGCTGGAAAAATATTCCTATGCTTGTGAATTATAATCAGCATTCAGTCAATCATCATGTTCTTCACAGTTTAATGTTGTTTAATTTTTAATGAGAGCAACAGCTCTGAACACACAAGAGTAACATATCAACCACTGTGTCTGTTCGCCTGGCAAAAAAGTCTCTCAGGATTATAAAATGATAATTTTGAATCATAAAGCTTTTCTTGTCAATGCATAATATTCAAAATCCTCTTACAAATGTGTGAATTGTTTGGAGAAATGGATGCAATCAACACTATCAATCTCCCATCCTTCCACATTAAACCTTGATTCAGAAGCTCCTTCTTTTAGTCTAAATGACTTCTATTTGTACATCCCTTCCAAAAGGAAGCCTCTTAAAGACTACCTACAGCTCAGAAATGTGCAGAGGTCTCTCAAGTCAGTCGAAGCAGCTTAAGAAACCTTTACACATTTCTGAGCTATAGGAAGCATTTGAAAGCATGAAGCATCTCCAATCACATGAAAATCCTATATGTATGCCTGTCCCCCACAAGCATCATTACAGAAACATCTACTTTGGGGGAATCAGATTGGACCTGTTGGAAGGAAGCACCTGAGTGAAGCAGCGCTAAGAATAATGACAGAAGCCAAGTGGAGATGGCAATATATGAACAGGCTGTAAGAGGAATGGAATAACAAAGAGCATAGAATGATGCTTCTCTAACATTTATGTTGATAGGTGAAAGGAAGGGCTTGATGCAAACTTCACACTCTTAGCACCAAACAAGAGTGTTTCCCCATACAGATCCATAATTATCCACAAAGAGCCGACAGAATCTGAGGGATGCCAAGAGGTAAAATGAATGATGCTCAATGATGCCCATCACCAGGATTGCTCAGGTGAAAGTAGGCTGTGAAGAAGAGTCTTCAGCTAGCTTAGTCAACCAGCAGTTAACAATAGTGGCAGGGACACACAATTAGCGGAACTCAACATAGAGAAAACATTGATTCCTTTAGAGTAACAGCAACATCCACAAGTCTGCACATTTTACTGAGGTTACAGTTAGAAGAACGATGAAGTTCAAAAGTACATGGCATATATTCTACAATTCTACAATATCAGTGAAAAACATGCTTTGATATAAGCTCACATGTGAGAGCAAGGCAATGTTTGCCATTGAATTGTTAATCATAAAGGCTAGCTAACTACCAATTTTGCAGACAAACAAATAGCTGTAATAGTAAAAATTATGGAAGGAAGTCATGGATTAGTGAAGATTATGGAAGGAATCATTCACCGGGATGAATGGTGTAGAGATATTCTGTTAGGTTTGTTTGTGCAACAACTGATAGGATATCAATTAAAAAAGCAACCAGTCAGTCTGATTGTGTATCAGCCTAGGCCTTTTCTCAAATATAGACATGTATAGGCAAAATGTAGGCCAAACCTAATAGAACACCAAAACTGTGCACGTGCAGCAAGAGTGCAGATGTGAGTTTGTGCTGAACTACATAAAAAATAGAGCAAGTAGCAGAAGTGGTATAACGTAGAACGTTCACTTTGGCAACATTTGTTTTAACTTTCCCAACACTGACTGGGACAGCCATAGTATCAGAGGGTTGGGTGGAGAGAAATTTGTTGAGTAAGTTCAGGAGGAATTCTCATTCAGTATGTGGATGGTCCGACTAGAGAGGGGGCAAAACTTGACTTCCTCTTGGGAAATAAGGAAGGGCAGATGTTAGAAGTGTTAGTGAGGGATCATTTTGGGACCAGTGACCATAATTCCATTAGTCTTAAGATAGCTATGGAGAATGATAGGTCTGGCTCAAAAGTTAAAATTCTAAATTGGGGCAAAACCAATTTTGATGGGATTAGACAAGATCTTTCAAAAATTGATTGAGCGAGTCTGTTGGGCAAGCAAAGGAATGTCTGGTAAGTGGGAGGCTTTCAAAAGTGTGTTAACCAGGGTCCAGGGTAAGCTCATTCCTCTTAAAGTGAAGGGCATGGCTGGGTGAAGCAGGGAACCCTGGATGACTGGGGATATTGAGGCCCTGGTCAAAAAGAAGATGGAAGTATATGACATACCTGGGCAGCTGTGCCTATGCATGTCATAAAGGGTAAAAAAGCAACTAGGGAGAGGATAGATCCTCTTAAGGATCAACAACGTCATCTATGTGCGATCCCAAATGAATATTTCTCATCAGTATTTACTGTTGAGAAAAGCATGAATGTTAAGGAACTTGGGAAAATAGTGATGTTTGGAAAAGTGTACATATATATTAAAGAGAAGGAGATGCTGGAAGTCTTAAAGTGCATCAAGTTAGGTGTATGACCTGATGAGGTGTATCCTGGGACATTGTGGGGGGCTAGGGAAGAAATTGCGGGTCCCCTACAGAGATATTTGAATCATCATCAGCCACAGGTAAGATGCCTTTGTTTGAGAAGGGCTGCAGGGAAAAGCTTGAAAGTATAGGCCGATGAGCCTAATGTCTAGTTGTTAGCAGGTACTCTGAGTAACGGGATCTACAGGCATTTAAAGGGGCAAGAACAGATTAGGGACAGTCAGCATGGCTTTGTGAGTGGAAAAATCCTGTCTCATGAATTTGACTGAGTTTTTTGGAGGTATAACCAAGAAGATAGATGAGGATAATGCAGTCGATATTATCTACATGGACTTTAGCAAGGCCTTTGACAATGGTAGGTTAAATCTCACAGGATCCAGGATGAGATAGCCAAATAGATACAAAATTGGCTTGATGGCAGAAGATAGAGATTGTTGTAGAGGGTTGTTTCTCAAATTGGAGACCTATGACCAGTGCTGTGGCTCAGGCATCAGTGCTGGGTCTACTGTCATTTTTCATTTACATTAATGATTTGGCTCAGAATTTAGGAGGCATTGTTAGTAAGTTTGTAGATTACATCAAAGTTGGTGGCATAGTGAACAGTGAACATGGTTATCTCAGATTGCAACAGGATTTTGATCAGTGGGCTGATGAATGGCAAAAGAAGTTTAATTTAGATAAATATGTGGTGATGCATTTTGGTCAATCAAATCAGGGCAGGACTTATTCAGTTAAATGTAGGGCATTGAAGAGATTTATAGAATATTGAGATTTCACTGTGCAAGTTCATATTTCCTTGAAAGTGGAGTCACAGGTGGACAGAATGCTGAAGAAGGCATTTGGCATGCTTGGTTTCATCAGTCAGAACACTGAACACAGGAGTTGAAATGTCTTGTTAAAGTTGTACAAGACATTAGTAAGGTCACATTTGGAATACTGTGTACAGTTCTGGAGATCCTACTTTGGAAAGGGTATTATTAAAGTAGAAAGAGTGCAGAAAAGATTTACTAGGATGCTACTAGTACTTAAGTTATAAAGAGAGTCTGAATAGACTGGAACTTTTTTCTCTGAAGCGTAGGAAGCTTGAGGTGGAGATGCTAGCATTGGACTGGGGGGCACAGTAAGAACTTCTCACAACACTAGGTTAAAGTCCAAATTCCCCTTACTTCTTTCCTGCATGAATATTATCTTTGTCTATTTCCATTTTAGCTTTAATGCTAAAATTAAAATTCTAGCATTTTAGAATTTCTAATTTCTAATTTTAGAATTTCTAAATTTTAGTCACTTCCCCACCTAAATATTTTTGACTAGATTAGTGCCTCTACAAGCTGAATGTCGATTGTTAAGCTTGTGCAAGCACCGTTTAACAAATTTTCCAATTACATCATTATCAGGCCATTTATTATATTTCGCTTTTAGCTCCGAGCAGTTACTGATCACAGGTTTTTAAAATTATTTAAAGGTAAGATAGAAAAGAAACTACAACACTTTTATTCAGTTAACATTGTGTTGAGATTTTTTAAAACATCAAAAAGCTTTGTCTGAAAGTTGAAAAATAGATTATTGGTTGTTGGGAGGTTGGTGGTTACAGAACAGTATCCCTTAAAGATATCTTTATAGTCTTCAATTAGTTAACTGTAAGTCTTTATAAAGGAGTAGAATCATTAACACTTGTACAGTGAAGAATACAGGCAAGGAGTTATCTCCATGCTGAGATCTTTTTCCATCTCTGTTCAACACCACGGTGACCACTAGGTCTGGATCATGTGTCTTGCTACATCACTACGCAAGTGGCACTGTACTCAGCCTCACAGAGAGAATGGCACAACACAATGGTTAGTACTGTTGCCTCACAGTGCCAGGAACCTGTTCTGTTCCCCACTTGGGTCACTGTGTGGAGCTTGCACATTCTCCCATGCTTTCAAAAGCTTCCTACAACTCAGGAATGTGTAGAGGTCTCTCAAGCTGTCTGTCTGGGTTTCCTCTGAGTGCTCTAGTTTCCTCCCACAGTCCCAAAAACCTGTTGGTTAGCATAGCCGATGCACCTATGCTAAATTTTCCCTCAGTGCACCCAAATTAGCTTGGAATGTGGCGACTAGGGGATTTTCACAGTAGCTGCATTACAATGTTAATGTAAGCCTACTTGTGACACTAATAAATAAACTAACTCTATATATACCAGACCCTTATACTAGACGATTATATGATTGCACTCTATTTTATAAACAATTTAGAAGGAAGTGTAGAGAATTAAAAACTTTTCATTGTTGCAACTAAATTTATTTTTCAACAAAAACCACAATGCATTGAAGCTTGAAGCAGTTTCTAATTCAATTCAATCTCAATTATTACCTGTCATGTTGATGGAAAATACCGGCATTAAGATTGTGAACTGTTGTCAGACTTAAACATGGATATGAACAGAGGGCCAACATGCCTAATATTTCTTATGTAAATTTTTGAACAAAAGGAATGAGTTCAATTTTTAAGTTGTAATTATGATCTGTATTTTGTCAATAGTTGGTTATTAGAATATTAACATTCTTTCCAATTGAGTGAGAGAGAGTGAAGGAGAGACAGATATGAGGCCAATCAAAAATACCAAGCTCAATGTTTTGAAAGATCTGTCAGAAAGCTATGAGCCAGTGCAACCATGCATTAGATCTTTTGCAATCCTAACTATTTTTCCAAACATTTCCACTCATTCTTCAAAAATGATCCTGAGTTTCTGGTTCCTTATCATTTTAATTCACCATCTTATGCTCATACTCAAATTTCCATTGAGTATTTTACAGCCTTCAGGACTCAATATTGAGTTCACTAATTTCAGACTATGAACTCTTGTCTCCCCTTTGATTCTTCATCTTGCTGTCTGCCAGTTTTTATCCTGTTTTTGCTTTCAAACAGAGCTGTTCATTATTCCGGCATTTACACAGACAAATGTTTTGTTTCTTTACCGCAATAATTACCACTCCCTATGCCTGTTGTTCCATGACCCTTTTTTTTAAGAAATGGGTGGAATTTTGCCATTTTTTTGGCAAGGTGTGAACTCAGGTGAGAAAAGTGGAGCATAGCCCTTTGGCTGCACTGCTAGTTTTTCCCACCAGTTTCTCAAACACTTTTCCAAAAAACTGCAGATGGAGGGTCACACAATATCACACTGGCCATCAGCAATATCGTCTCTTAAACATTGGGGTACTCTTTACAATGGCACCTGTTGTAAGAACAAACAGAAACAATAAAAACCCCCCATGAAAACCAGACTCTTTTCCCAGCATCATGAATGACCAGCCCCCAAGCACAGAACCACTCCTCCCTCTTATACCACAGGTTCCCCCTCAACCACCACAGCCCCTCTGACACACTACAGAACTCCTGTTGCTTGTACATCACAGAAGTACCTCAGGGCATGTGGGACTGTATGTACCTGTGTGTCCCTGGTGGGTTTTGTTTGCCAGTTCCTTGCTTTAAAAAACCTTTGGTAAAGCCCGGTAAAATAGTGGCATGCAGGTGTGAGGGAATTCCCCACATGGGGGATTATACAACAGGGAGCACCTGCTAAGTATATATAGTCAGTGTTGGGAGTTGCGGGGGGGAGCAGGGACAATTGAACGTGGAAATCCCATCCAGTTTTGGGACTCCCCCTGATTTTTTTGCTCCACCATAATTCCTGCCCACTGAAAATGGGGATGGAAAATTGCCCCCTCTCCTTCCCAGTACTTTCCACTCTCTCCCCTTTCCTGGAATTTTCGTCTTGATCCAGCTTCCCTTTTTAATGACATAAAAGCCATCAAATTTCTACTTCCTTTTCGTTCTGATGAAGAGTCATATTCGAAGCAAAACATTGGTCAGAATTTTACTAGCCCGCCTCCCATGGGACTCGGAGCAGGGAAGGACGGTCCACGAAAAGGTCTGTTAACCTTGGGGGGGATTTTACAGTTTCAAGACGAGCATAAAATCTCACCCATCAACTCTGTTTATCTGTTTGCAGATCCTGCCAGACGTGTTGGATATTTCCAGCATTTTCTGTTTGTATTACTGTCAGGCCTGTATCTTACTCTCTCCTTATCCTGGTTTCATAGTTTTGTCAGATTTCTCCTCCTTGGTGAAGCCAAATCAAATGACCTCCCATAATACCAAACTCTAGAAGATCTAGGGCAGCACTGCAGAAATCCAGGGCTAAACATTAGGACTATTCCTCAACGTTAACAAAGCCCAAGACATCACTGTGCTACCCAAGAGGAATCAAAGCCCATTCCCCTGCATTTTGAATACCAGGCATCTTTATCCAATTGTCTCACAGTCATGCTGTGCATTCTTAAGATTTAAAAGGGTAAATAATGAAAAATTAAATACCGAGGTAAAGGAGGAAATGCATAAAATATTAATGTCACTCATTTGCAGTTTTCCACCAGAGCAGTAGACAGATTTGTGAAATTTAATCCCCAAAGCACCAGTACAAATCACAGAATAAATTTCAATAAAAATGGAATTTGACTTACTTGATACCACAACCGATATGAGAATATAATTAGTGTGACAAGTTTATACTGACAGTTTCTATTAGAAGCATGGTCAGAGGATTTTATTATCAAAAAGGTTGACAAGAAGTGCATACAAAGAAAAGAATTTTGCTATACAAAAATAATTATTGATGGATTACATAAATGTAACATATGTTTTCAATATATTTCATTTCACTATTGCGTTTTCAGGGAATTCATTGGGTTGTCACTTTTCTTAGACACTAACTTGAGAGATTGATTAGTTAAAAATGCCATGAAAGAGAAACCAGTTTTCATAGTACAGCTGCATACATGCCAATTCCCTTGATGGAGATAATGCACTGGTTACTACTGGCATCCTTCATTAATATCACTGATGAATGCTGTGGAGGCCACACAGGTAATGGCCTGCAACGCTGTCTGTCCCTGAGAAATCTGTGTAGTCTGTGTAGTGGTTCTGCTACAAGGAGTGCCACAGTAAAAAGTCTCACAACACCAAGTTAAAGTCCAATAGCTTTCTGTTCTCTATTTCTGTTTCTGAGACTTCTTACTGTGTTTACCCCAGTGCAACGCCGGCATCTCCACACCACAAGGGATGCCACACATAGATTTCTTCCACCACCGTGTACATACAGACAAATGAAATAGGAACATGAGTAGGCCATTGGGCCTCTCAAGCCTACTCCACCATTCAATAAGATCTTGCCTGAATGGATAATCTGATTGTTGTCTCAACTCCATATCCATGCCTACTCTTGTTAACCTTTGACTCCCTTCTTAGTCAACAATCTATTTACTATTGCCTTAGAAAGATTCAATGATTCTGTCTCCCCAGCTCTCTGCAGAAGAAAGTTCCAAAAACTCATGACCATCTGAGAGAAGAACTTCTCTTCAGCACCATTTTAAATGGGATGTTTACAATGTGATTCCAATATGTCTGAGATGTTGTGCATCAGGCATCACCTACAAATTTGCAATAAAACTTCAGCTACCTCAATTATTAGGAATTAAACTTAATAATGTTAAAGATCCGCTATATTGTCCATTACATGATAGATTGCTCCATTTTGCCCAAGACCTCAAGAAACTACAAAAGGTTGTGAATGTAGTCCAATCCATCATGCAAACCAGCCTCCCATCCATTGACTCTGTCAGCACTTCCCACTGCCTCAGCAAAGCAGCCAATATAATTAAGGACAGCACACATCCAGATTTTCTCCCTTCCACCTTCTTCCTTCAGAAAAAAAGATACAAAAGTCTGAGGTTATCTACCAACTGACTCAAGAACAACTTCTTCCTTGCTGCTGTCAGACTTTTGACCTTGCATTAAGTTGATCTTTCTCTAACCCTAGCTTTGATTATAAACTACATTCTGCGCTCTCTTATTTTCTTCTCTATGAATGGTATGTTTTGTCTGTATAGCGCGCAGGCAGCAATATTTTTCACTATATGTTAATATCTGTGACAATAATAAATCAAATCAAAATTCCTAATTGTGCAGACTATCGTCTAGTTTACCATGAACAATGTAATATCTGGTATTAAGAATCTACTGATGACCACGAAACCATTGTCGATTGTCGGGAAAACACATCTGGTTTAGTAATATCCTTTAGGAAAAGAAAGAATACTTACCTGGTCTGGCCTACATGTGACTCTAGAGCCATAGCAATGTGTTTGACTCTCAACTGCCCTCGGGCAACTCAGTGGGGCAATAAATGTTGGTCAGCCAGTGACATTCATACTTTTAAAGTTCTAAGTTTATTTATTAGTCTCACAAGTAGACTTGCATTAACAATGCAATGAAGTTTCTGTGAAATTCCCCTGGTTGCCACTTTCCGGCACCTGTTTTGGTACATCGAGGGAGAATTTAGCAAGGCCAATGCACCTAACCAGCACATCTTTTGGGCTGTGGGAGGAAAATGGAGCGCCTGGAAGAAATCCACATAGACAGAGGGAGAATGTGCAGACTCGGCACAGACAATGACCCAAGGTGGAAATCAAACCCATGGCTATGGTGCTATGAGGCAGCAGTGCTAACCACTGTGTCACCATGTGTCCCATCAATGAATTAAAAAAAGGGACGTGCATGTTCCAAAATAGCAGATCAAGCATCAAGTCAGCATTACAGGTTGGTTGACATCACAATCTGCCTATTCTGCATGCTTTGTGGTAGAGACGAAGATGTGGTATATCCATACTAGCACCACATCAAGGGTGCACCTGATTGGAAATGTCGGACCTGATGGTTCTTGCAGATTAGGTTTTCATTGTGCTGGCACCAGCTGTATTACAGATGACAATTTCACAGTTAGAAAGAGCAATTGTGACTCTGAAATTTGAAGTGAACAGTGAAAAATAAAGAAAAATCAATGTACAATTTTCCTTATTTTCCTCACAGTGTATAGCAACAATGGAAGGGCTGTATGCTTTGGCTTTATTGTGGATATTATCCTGACATCCACGTAGATATACATTCCACTAGGAGTCATCTGATACTAATTAGTATCCGAAATGTGTCTGAGTTTTTGCTTCTCTGGCCCAGAGATTGTCAATACGAATCACAAGGTTGAGAACAGTTAATTCAGCACAGGCCAAGAATTGAAACTAGGACCTCCCTGTTATTTATGCCTCAGTTCCTCACTCTATATACCCTTTGAGCTATCACCAATAGTTTGGTCTCCTCTGGTACAAGATATTCATTTAGATTAAGTACATGTTGATGAGATACTTTTACATGTTGCAAAGATCTCAGTGGATACTAACTAGACCAGAGGCTAATTAGCAGCAGAGGCCTGTCTAAAACCATGTCACATTTAGAAACTCGTGACAAAATAACCCAACAACTTTAATTGAAGCTGCTATATAAAACTTGTTCGGTAGATTATACAGCAAGACAAGCCCTAAAAAAGAATTAAAACTCTGCTTTGAATAGCAGATTGGAACCACAGCTAAGAATTTATGCCTGTAAAGTGACATGCCATTAAAGGTAATTGTTTTAATATTATACGATATAAGTTCGTAGACTGCAAGCCTCTGTTTAAATTTTCAGGAAAGAAACGTTGTTATTTTAGAATGATAATGGTATGAAGTATCAACCTGTCATCTGCATTGAGGAGTTTAACAACATGGAAAGTGCTAATTGCATAAAAGTTCTTGCTTTGCAGACTTGATGTTGAAACTATGGACAGACTTTTACATTCCCTCGCTGGTGGACCTGCAGGCTGGTTGCTGATGAAAGTTTTTTTAAAGTTTATTTATTAGTGTCACAAGTAGGCCCACATTAACATTGCAATAAAGTTATTGTGAAAATCCCCTAGTCTCCACACTCTGGCTCCTATTGAGGTACACCAAAAAAGAAGTTACCATGTCCAATATATCTAACCAGCACGTCTTTCAGACTTTGGGAGGAAATCAGAGCATCCAGAAGAAACTCATGCAGACACAGGGAGAACATGCAGACTCTGCATAGACAGTTACCCAAGCTAGGAATTGAACTTGGGTCCCTGGTGCTGTGAGGCAATAGTGCTAACCACTGTGCCACCCAAGGGGGCCTTCCCACCCTCCCTGATTTCTCCACTATTTTATCATAAGAATCAAAACAACTGGGAGCAGGAGTAGGCAATTAAGCCTCTTAGACCTGCTCTGCAATTTAATGCAAATATGGCTGATCTCATCTTGGCCTCAAACATACTTTCATGTCCATTCATCTTAGCCTCTCAAACCTTAAAAATCTGTCCATCATTTCCTCCAATTTACTCCCAAGTCTCGGAATCCACCACGCTCTGGGATAATGAATTTCACAAACTCATGACCCTTTGAGAGAAATAATTTCTCCTTGTCTGTGTTTTAAAACTGCCACTCCTTATCCTAAAATGATGATCTCTTGTTCCAGATTGACCTGAAAAGGGAACATTCTCTCTGCATCTAATTTGTCAATCCCTTTTATCATCTTATCCACTTCAATTAGAGAGTGGTATTTTTTCAGCCTTTTTTTTTCACTGAAACCCTTTTCCAAAATTTCACTGATGGTGTTGCTCTTGACTTGGTAAAACTCAATATTTAAAGCACTGTTTAAAGAACAAAGAACAAAGAACAAAACAGCATGGGAAACAGGCCCTTCGACCCAACGAGCCCGCACCGCCACCTCGATGTTCCCACTTTTACACGCGATCCTTGTCCATGTTTATAGATCTACGGATTAAGAACCAAATTTGAGACAATTTAGGGAGAATTTGTTTTGCCAATTATCCTAAGAGCACATCTTTGGGATGTGGGAGGAAACTGGAGCTCCCGGAGAAAACCCACGCAAGCACGGGGAGAATGTGCAAACTCCCACAGACACAGGCCCAAATCCATGTATCTGCACAGCACAGCTATAGTCACTGCGCTGTCGTGTTGCCATCAGATGGTCCAGGTCAAGCATACACTAATGATGTAAAGCAGTAGGATACTCTCGAAAAAAGTCCAAGAGAAGTCCTCTCTCGACCCATCGTGTGTATGCCCCTCGTTAAACAAGGTGGACCAAAACACCTGTAGGATAAAAACAAGTACATCAATATCATCATCTATTTACACACTTCCCAAGGACTTCCAAGGCTCATGATCCCTATTTTAAATCAGTTTTCTATACCTCTCCATTCCCATTCTGTTCATGTGCCCATCTAAGTATTTCTTAAATATCTCCAGAGTACCTGCCTCCACCACTTTACTTGGTAGCGCGTTCTATACCCCCACCACCCTCTGTGTGAAAAACTCCCTCTAGCATCCAAATTATACCTTACCCCCCCTCACCCTAAGCCCGTGACCCCTCGTGCTATTTGAGTCCATCCTAGGAAAAAGCTTAGCCCTGTTTACTCTATCTATCCCCTTCAAAATTTTGTACACCTCTATCAGATCTCCTCTAAGTCTACGTCTTTCTAAGAAAAACAGTCCCAATTTGCCTAACCTCTCCTCGTAACTCAGACCTTCCATACCAGGCAGCATCCTGGTAAACCTCCTCTGCACTCTTTCCAGAGTCTCCATGTCCTTCCGGTAGTCTCTATCTATCGCTATCCATCCCAAGGGATGATGATGGTTTCCTTCATTTCGTTTATTTTCTGATAGTTCTGTTTTGGGGGTTTGATGTGTGTGTTCTGCTGTGGCTGTATAAACCAATCCTTGACAGGCACTGCTTTCCGCATACTTGGCAGGCGAGATCTGCTGTGGGTGTTGGAGCGGGAGTTTCACTGTGGTGTTTCCTATGTCGTTCTAGTGCTGCTCGTCTGTTCTTTTTTCCTATATCGTCGACGCTCTTACTTGTGATGGTCCGCCACTGTGCACGGTCTAGGGCCTTTTCTTCCCATGTTGATGGGTCGATGTCAACTTTTTTGAGGCTCCTTTTCAGAGTGTCTTTGTATCGCAGCCGCTGACCTCCTTGTTTGCGGGTGCCACTAGACAGTTGGCCGTACATGATGTCCTTGGGCAGTCTTCCATCCTGCATTCTGACTACGTGTCCTGCCCAGCGCAATTGGGCAGACATCACCAGGGTTGAGACAGCTGGCATTTTAGCTTGGGACTTCAGTATTTGTTTGAATTCCGTGCATAATGTGAGAAGTAGTAGGCCGTTATTGTTGCTATTGCCAGTTCCTTGGCGGCCAATAACGCCAGGCCATATACGTGATTCCCTGCCAACTCGGGCATTAAAGTCGCCTAGTATAAGGAGTTTATCAGAAAAAGCCACATTTTTTATGGTGGATTTTAGCTCACTGTAGAAGGCCTCTTTGATTTCGTTGATGTTTGTCATGGTTGGTGCGTAGGCATTAATTATGGTAAGGTGTCGCTTTCCTCCCAGTGGTATTCGCAGGGTCTGCATTCATTCATTGATAGCAACAGGCAATGTTGGTAGTTTTGCCGCAAGGCTGTTTTTGATGGCTAAGCACACACCGGATTCACTTCATTCTCCTTCGGCCTTAAGGCGACCAGAACTGGACGCAGTATTCCAAATGAGGTCTAACCAGCGTTTTATACAACTGCAACATTAAAGGCCAGCTCTTGTACTCTATACCCCTTCCTATAAAGGCTAGCATACTATATGCTTTCTTCACAACCTTCTCCACTTGCTCTGCCACCTTCAGAGACTTGTTCACCTGCATCCCCAGGTCCCTGGGGGTGCATATTCCAAAGGAATTTGAATACCATGGGCTGGATCTAGCTGGTCAGTCAACCAAGGATGCAATTTCTATCATGACTGCAAAATTTCAGGTGAGGCCAAACATAGAGTTTTCACTGGGGTGGGGGGGTGGTGGGTGGGGAAGTGGGGTGGGTTAATTTCTGATCATAATGTTTCTAAGCTCTCCCCAATGATGCAATCAGGTTAATGCCCAGATTTGGTGAGAACTTGATTGGAATGAATTTGAATGCATTTCAATATTATTAGCAAGTTATACTTGAATCTTCAGACCTTATTTAGTCTTCCCACCCAGTAGCCTGTTTCCCATGCTGTTTTGTTCTTTGTTCTTTGTTCTTTAAACAGTGCTTTAAATATTGAGTTTTACCAAGTCAAGAGCAACACCATCAGTGAAAGCGTACATCAGTTACGCTGATGTAAATCACTCCTGCTCATCCGACTCAACTATCTGCCCTTTTACCATGACTATATTCGTGGCCGGGTGTCCCTGGAGAGGGAGCATGCGGTATTGAAAGTATTGTTAACATTTGCCATGCCTGCTGGATGCTGCAGGAACTGCTGTGCATTGTTGACGCCTTTAATCACATTTTGATTTCATGTTTTAAGTTCCCTATCCACTTTGTCTTTTGTTTCAGATGGTTCCCCTCCTTTTGTGAGCTGTCCATTTTAATTTGTCACCTTGTTAGTTAGATGTAATTTAAATGGTTGGACCAAATTGATTGGCCAGGAAATTTTCAATACCAATCACAAGGCTGAGAACAGCTATGTCAGCACAGGCCAAGGATTGAAACTGGGACCTCACTGTCATTTATGCCTCAGTTCCTCATTCTGTATACTCCTACAACTATTACCAATAGTTTGGTCTCTTCTAGCGCAAAGTATTCATTTATATTAAGCACATCTTGACTGGACACTTGTACATGTTGCAAAGATGTCAGTGGGTAAAATAACTAGGCCTGAGGCTAATTAGCAGCAGAGGTCTGTCTAAAACAATGTCACATTTAGAAACTCGTAACAAAATAACTTAACAATTTTAATTGAAGCTGCTATATAAAACTTAGTAGATTATGCAGCAAGACAAGGCTTGAAAAAGAATTAAAACTTTGCTTTAAATAGCAGATTAAAATCACAGCTAAGAATTTGTACCTATAAAGTGGCATGCCATTCAAGGTAATTGTTTTAATATTATACCGTATAAGTTAATGGATTGCAAGCTTCTGCTTCACAGCATATTATAAAACAACCATATCAATAAGAACAATTATTCTGCATCTACCTTTATTTGGTATTAAGTTCTCAAGCAAGAAACTTTGTTATTTTAGACGGATAATAGTATGTAGTACCAACCTGTCATCTGCATTGAAGAGTTTAACATGGCAGGTGCTAATTACACAAAAGTTCTTGCTTTGCAAACTTGATATTGAAACCATGGGCAGCCTTTTACGTTTCCTCACTGGTGGATCTGTAAGCTGGTTGGTGGGGAGGGAGTGCTTGTATAACTTTTCAGAAGACCTTCTCCCTGATTTCTCCACTATTTTATCATAAGAATCATAAGAACTAAGAGCAGGAGTAGGCAATTAAGCTCTTTGAGCCTGCTCCGCCACTTAATACTAATATGGCTGATCTCATCTTGGCCTCATTCCCCATAGCCTTTCAAACCCTTAATAATTAAAAATCTACCCACCTCTTCCTTAAATCTATTCCAAGTCCTGGAATTCAACACACTCTGGGCTAATGAGTTCAAGAGACTCAAGACCTTTTGAGAGAAATAATTTCTCTTTGTCTCTTTTAAATCTGCTATTCCTTATCTTAAAACTATGACTTCTTGTTCTAGATTGTCCTATAAGAGGAAACTTATAGGACCCCCCTCTTTAGGGGGGTGATTGTTGACCTCCTCCAGCATGGGGGTCGTGGTTGGTGTGTGTTGTCCTGAAGCCTTTAGCTCGTCTGTTTTAAAAAGTGTTCCTAGACCTGAATGATTCTGAAGCCTGTCTGTTTTATTAACTGTGCGTAGCTCTGAATGAGATTTCTGCCAGTGGTTAGGAAGTGAAAATGAGGGTTATTCAGAAGTATGTGGGCAAAGGGCTCATGGAACAAGGGGAAGAGTGTGATGAGACTGAAGAAAGATGTGACAGCAATGAGATCTTGGCTTGACATAGCCCAATTGGAAATGGTGCCTATTAGTGTAGCCTGCCTCAGCTACAGAGAGTAATTGTGTCCTGTAATATTCCTGAGAATCATGCTCATGAAACTAATTGGTGATCTTGAGCTAAGCCTTAACAATGTCAATTGCCTACATTTTCAAAGTTAAGAAGAGGAGTGCAAGCTCATATAATCAGGATAAATGTATATGCATGATAGCCAGAACCAGTGCCAACCATGGAGCATACAATAGCCCTCAATATATACATAGTGTCCAACTGACCCTGCCCATGAGGGGTGGGTGAGCATTGAACCCATCAGAACCAGAACAAAGAACAAGGAACAAAGAAAAGTACTAAACAAGCCTGTGCCAATCATGATGCCCTAACTAAAAAAAACTTCTGCTCCTAATCAATCTGTATCCTTCTATTCCCTCCCTATTCATGTATCCATCCAAATGCTTCTTAAGTTTATTAATGTGCCTGCTTCCACCATCTCTTCTGGCAGCGTATTCCAGGCATTCACCACTCTCTAAATGAAAAACTTCCCCCTGCACTCCTCCCTTAACCTTTCCCCCTCTCACCTTGAACCTATATCCCTGCCTTTTAACCCTCTGTGATGCAGATATTAAGGGGACAACCAGACAGGAGGCCACAGGCCACTCTGAAGGATGAGGGCATTGACTGGGGTCAGACAAGCGATGAAATTGGAAGGGCAACAGTGAATCCTAGATGCTGGATAAGGTGTAGGAATGCCAGCTTCCAGGACCCAGGATGACAGCTGGTGTTGGAGGATCTAAAAGCAACTGGCTGGAAAACCAACCTTACTGTCTCTCTCTCTCTCTCTCTCTCTTTCTCTCTCTCTCTCTCTGTATCTCATCTCTGGCAGAGTTCTGAGAAATCTCAATTTAGATTCTTTTTTAGAGCAACACAGCACAGGAAACAGGCCCTTCGGCCCAACGAGCCCGCGCCGCCGTCATAACTATATAGTAACAATTCCATTATCCTATTCTAATTTTAGGTTATTCCTAATATGGAAGAGTCTCAATGTAGGGACAATTTGTTTCCCAATCAGCCTAAGAGCGAATTTTTTGGGATGTGGGAGGAAACCGGAGCGCCCGGAGAAAACCCACGCAACCACGGGGAGAACGCGCAAACTCCCGCAGACACCGGCCCAATTCCAAGTGTCTGCACAGCTACAGCGATAGTCACTGAGCTGTCATGGTGCCCTTCTAGATGGTCCAGATAAAGCACTCATTTACGACATGAAGCACCAGGCAACCCATGAATCAACATCCAAGAGCTGTCCTCGCACCACCTGCCGAATGCATGCTCCTTGTTGGTCAAGTATGGACTGAATTACCTGTGGAAAAAAAAAGCCATAGTTAAACAGTCCTACTATATCCCTCTATCTGCATACCGCTCATGTGGCTGTCCAAGAGACCCTTAAACAGCCCTAGCGTGCCTGCTCCCACCACCTTACTCAGCAGTGCATTCCACACCCCCACTATCCTTTGTGTGAAAAACTGCCCTCTAATATTCATCTTATACATAGCCCCCCTCACCCTAAGACCATGACCCCTCGTCCTATCCATGTAGTGGATTTGGTGATTCTACAATAACTGCACTAGAGCAACACAGACCCCAGCAGCTATGAGAGGCCATAGCCAGGGAGATCCCAACCCAGGAGGCACAGGTGGCTTAAAGGTCAGCCACAATTCAGGCTCAACAAGGGACTTGAAGGCAAAGACAAAAGGATGTATGTTGCTCTCAGTTCGAGGGGGCATTACTGAGGGTCTGTGAGAAAAGTTACATCCAGATGAGGGTAAGGACCTTCCCCAGTATGAAAAGGATCAAAGAGAGTGAGGCCTTAAGGTTGTGAACCTTAAGAGGTTTTAATTAGATGACGAGAGCAATTGTGACATTTCATTATGATTCCTAACTATCTATGCTTTACTTCACCTGTGTTCACAATGTGCCCCTCCAATTCCTTGCTCTTGCAAATCCTCCCACTATGTTTAGATGTATTCCCAGGAATCTGTGAAAATGGATGATGCAGCTGATCTCTGTGATGCATCATCTCTGCTCTCTTTGGCAATCTCCTCCAAAATGGTGTTGAGGGTCGCAATGGGGGCTCTGCTATTTGATGGGTGAGGTTGATCGGTTGATGTTCCTGCAAGGCAATGGACGTGGTTTTAGTGCAAGATTTGGTGACAGGTTTAGATAACAAATCACTCATTTGAGACTGATTATTTGAATGAATTCCACCACCAAACTTCTCTCTTTCTCTGCAATTGTGGCTAATCTTCTCCTGCAGGGACACAAAAGAGGATAATGTCCCCAGTTGCCTGGTCAATCAGAGGTCATGGACAACTGGCATGTGTGGGCACTGTGCTTAATTAGAGAGGGGTGCTGGCGAGGAATGCAGGGGGTGGTTTGAGGATGATGCTAGAAGGTCGATCAAGTGCTGGAAAACTACGAGATGGCAGCCTGTGGGTTCAAGGTGACATTCTGGGGATGACAGAAGGCTTCAATACTGAGGAGAGCTGGGTGACATTTACTCTTGTTGATAGTCAGAGATCACTCATCTTTTTTCTGCGTCGAACTCTGTCCTCTTGGCCATACTGCATTATCCTGATCCAGGCAGGATTGGTGACATGGCTGGAGGGCCACCTGCCAACACACGGGGAGATTGCGGCCTGCCTCCTCTCCATGGCATCCGGCAATTGAGTGCATGTTTTTTCGAA
Source organism: Sphyrna mokarran (assembly GCA_024679065.1). Classification (NCBI taxonomy): domain Eukaryota; kingdom Metazoa; phylum Chordata; class Chondrichthyes; order Carcharhiniformes; family Carcharhinidae; genus Sphyrna; species Sphyrna mokarran. The sequence continues at coordinate 54,765,417 of JAGIQG010000006.1, read as the reverse complement.
AATCTGGGAGCTGGTTTCGAGCTGCCATCCCCTGGCTTGAATGAGTGAGTGTTGTGGAGCAATTTTAAAGCAATGGACCCTTGAAGTGTTCAGATCATCCTTGTGGTGGGCAAATCAGGCAGTTTGCACCTCAGGTGCAGCATTTTTCATGTGGAGAAATTTTTCTTTCCGAAGTGCCTAAAGATAGCAATCTGGATCACACTGCCAGGGCAAGTAGGAATTGCACCCATTTTCTTGCCAAAAATGACACTGCTATTTTTTGGGAAAATTCCATCATGTGTCTGCTGTCACCATTGCTGGAGGATGTTTTTTTTTAAAGAGTTGTGATTTCATGACAGTTACAAAATGTATAACAAATAACATACAAAAAAGACATGGCTACACTCATTGTTTCAGAATGTAAAACTGGTATGGTCTAAAGACTGACAATATATTGTATTGGCTTTATGGAATCTGCATTGCTTTATGAGCCCCAACTTAAAGATGTTGAAGTTGCTTCAGGACCTGATGTGAATATTAACACGAGGAGTTTGAAGGACTAAACTAAGACTGATTTAAAGTTGAACATACTTGAAATGGGATAGTTCTAAATGTTGACGAGCTAAAATCTATTAATGTAAATAAGTGTTTGAACTGATAAGCTGAACTATAGCATATGTGATTATTTGGCAGCACAATACCATCTCCTGCATGGATAAGCAAGAAAGATTAGTCTCCAGAGAGGAAGAGAAAGTTATTTGTCTGTGACAGATTTACAGAGTATGCCTCTTTGGTTAGCAACACAGAAACATCATTAATTATAATTGTTGACTGTGTAAACATCTCAAGACCATGAGCTTTTCTAAAGGCATTTTTACACCAACTGTCAGTGAATCAATTGCTACTTGCAAATGCGGAGATTTAATAGCAAAGGTTAGAGTGAGATGGAGTGTAAGAATGATTCAGTGTGAGTTGAGAGTGAAGATACCATCAATGGGTATAATGGGAATCTGTTTTATTTTAGGTCTATTCTTTTGCACTTGGAGATGTTTTAAGGATTTGTTCAGTGAGGCTAATAAAATGGTTGAAAAGTAACACCTCACAGAATCCCTACACTGCCAAAAAGTCCATTTGGCCCATTAAGCTTACATGATAATAATCCCACTCGGGCCGCACCCTTGTAATCCCATACATTTAGCCTGTTAGTCCCTCTGACACTATGGGGCAATTTAGCATGGCCTATCCACATAACCTGCACATCTTTGGTAACTGGAGCACCCAGCGGAAACCCACGCAGACACGGGGAGAATTTGGAAACTTCACACAGCCACCCAAGGCCAGAATTGAACATAGGTCCCTGGCATGTGAAGCAGCAATGCTAACCATCATGCCAGCACACCACTCATTATGTGTCAGTAACTCATAGCTATACACTTAAGGACAAAATATAGCCAAGACTATGAGCTAACCCCATCCTTACTTCTACACATATCACTCGATCATGTTTGTTCCATGTCCTAACCTTTCTTCTCTGTGTACAATCTCTTATCATGTGACTCTCTAAATCATGCTGTGGGTTATACTGTTCTCCAGTCCCACATTAACCCTTGTTTTGCCAGAATTCCTCGTTCTATATGGGATTCACAATTTCAGAAGATTTGGGACTAAAATATATTTGACAGAGATTTGGCATTGAAAATATGGACTGAAATGTAAAATGGTGATTATTATTACTTATTTGCAGCCTTGAAAGCAGAAGTTGTAGGTAGTGGCTTTTCACTTTATACAGTTGCATCTCAACCTCCTGTTTTCTGTAAATTATAATTCTTCACTGGTTTGGATGACCTGTTAGGGAGTTACAACCACTAGTCCAAACTTCATGACTCAAAGGAGGCCTTCTGGCCTATTGTGCGTAATGCAAAGATGCTGGGTGAGTCAATTAAAAACAAAAGCTAATAATAAATTATGCTTAACTATCCTGAATGAATCCTTTTGATGACTGTAGTGCAGTTGTATATATGTGTAGCATTCATAGAACATAGAACATAGAACAATACAGCACAGAACAGTCCCTTCGGCCTTCGATGTTGTGCCGACCAAAATAAAAAGCAATGCCCCTCCAAACTAAACCATTCCCTTCTCTTCCATATACTTATCAATTAACCTCTTAAACGCCACCAAACTTGGCGCATCTACAACAGCTGCAGGCAGGGCATTCCACTCCCTAATCACTCTTTGAGTAAAGAACCTACCTCTGATATCCGTCCTATAACTCATACCCCTTAATTTAAAGCTGTGTCCCCTCGTGCTAGCTTTCTCCATCCAGGAAAAAGGCTATCACTGTCCACCCTATCTAAACCTCTAATCATCTTATATGCTTCAATAAGATCCCCTCTTAGCGCCTCCTTTCTAACGAAAACAACCTCAAATCCTTCAACCTCTCTTCATAGGACCTGCCCTCCATACCAGGCAACATCCTAGTAAACTCCTCTGTACCCTCTCCAATGCCTCCACATCTTTCTTATAATGTGGCGACCAGAACTGCACACAATACTCCAAGTGCGGCCGCACTAGAGTTTTGTACAGCTGCAACATGATGCTGCGGCTCCTAAATTCAATCCCCCTACCAATAAAAGCTAAGACTCCAGAAGCCTTCTTAACAACTTTATCCACTTGACTGCCTACTTTCAGGGATCTATTGACACATACACCAAGATCCTTCTGTTCCTCAACACTATTAAGAGCCCTACCATTAGCCCTATACTCTACACATTTATTGTTCTGCAAAGTGCATTACCTCACACTTTTCCACATTAAACTCCATTTGCCACCTCTCGGCCCAGCTCGGCAACTTGTCCAAGTCACTCTGTAACTATAACACCCCTCTTCACTATCTACCACTCCACCGACTTTAGTGTCATCTGCAAATTTACTATCCATCTTCAATACCCTCATCCAGATCATTTATAAAAATTACAAACAGCAGGGGCCCCAAAACAGACCCCTGAGGTACACCACTTGTCACCGAACTCCAGATGAATATCTCCCATCAACCACCACCCTCTGTCTTCTATCTGCTAGCCAATTCTAACCAATTCGCTAAATCACCCTCTATCCATACATCTGCATTTTCTGAGAAGTCTTCCATGGGCCACCTTATCAAACGCCTTACTAAAGTCCATATATACTACATCAACCGCCTTACCCCCATCCACCTCTCTGGTCACTTTCTCAAAAAACTCAATGAGGTTATTAAGGCATGACCTACCCTTCACGAAACCATGCTGACTATCCCCAATCAATTCATTGCTCTCTAAATAACTATAAATCCTATCCCTAATAATTCTCTCCAATACCTTGCCCACCACAGAAGTAAGACTCACTGGCCTATAATTCCAGGAAGGTCTCTCTTCCCCTTCTTAAACAATGGGACCACATTCGCCATCCTCCAGTCCTCCGGAACCACACCCGTAACCAACAATTCAAAAGGCAGTAGCCTCGCTCTCCATCCTAAGGTTATATACATCTCAAGGAACCTCATATGGAGCCTGGAGATGCACCAGCCTCCCATCTCCCTTATTGAAAATAACAGTGGTAGAGAGATTGAGGGAGTGAGGGGGTGGGGATGGGTGGGTGGACTGGTGTCAGGGTGCGGCATTGTAGGAGCATAGATAGGAGATCAATTAGGGAAGTTACAGTGGACTCATGCTCAAGCTAGTTATTAACTAGATTATAGGAATTTGTGTAAGGCAGTAAAATTCTAAACTATTTTGAAAGCTGAATACACAGTATTTCTGTAGTAGCTGATGCCTATACAATGTAATTCCTTTTATCGGTTGCAAATGCGCCTTCACAAATAACCAGAAAAAATAGTCAAAAGGTTTCCCATTTTCAGAAAAAAGAATTATGGCAATACTGCCTTAAACTTTCTGAAAGTTGCCTGAAGCTACAAGATGCAAACAAAAAGAGCCATTCACGCCACAAAATAACTAGGAAATACAAGCATGATAACTGACCAATGCTTACAATGATATGCCTATAACAAATGGATGATCCTTTGGCTACCAGTGGAACCGGCTGCAGCTCCCAGACTATACTGTCCATGATCTGTTAGTGGGTTGAGGAAACAAGGATGACAGTGCTGACTCCCATCAAACTGGCACTAATCACATCACATGTTGAAATAAATGTATTTATGGGGAAGCAGCCTTTTCCTGAAAATAGCAATGCCACCGAAATAGAAACCTGGTAACCTCATGGTTTACCCCACAAATTCAAGTCCATGCCAGTGGCAACATCAACTGCATGGCAATAACTTGGTGATCTTTTCCACTGCCCATTCATACCAAAGAACAGTGTTGGGCAGATGAGGATGGGTGGAACTTGAAGGATTTTTATGATAGTGTATATAAGTGAACTGATAAACATGCTAATGTATTTGAAATTAAATTTTTTGACGTAGTGATTATGTTATAAATCGTGATTGCAGAGTGCATAAGGAAGCAAGATGGGCATAAAAAGGATTCCGAAAGATTTTGAGAGATACTCTGAGATAGTACACATGGTGTTAAGTGTTTCCTGATTAATTCCTCGAAAATATAAACCATTCATCATTTTTTGCTGCATACATATGTTCCCACTTTATACATTTAATTTATTGCCTTGTGGACATATTCCTGATACAAGACTTTTAGAAAGATGAAGCAATTGATGAAATGATAGATAGATCAATAGATTGTAATAAGAATTAACTTGCATTAGTCTCTATAATTATCTCAATACCAGCTTCTTTTAAGAATAACAGATGATTCAATTAAAAAGGGGGAATTGATTTCCATTACATAAGCAATGTGTAAAAAGATTGAAAAAAACATTCCTACGACCTCATCAGCTGTTTATCAACTACAAGGATGATATCAAGTCTTTTTTTTTAGGTAAGCATGTAATAAATCCTCTGTAGAAGCTATCTTATTACTTCCTCACTCTGCTCAACAAAGAATCCTTGCATCATTCTCTAGACATTTGGTTTTCTGGGCAAAATCCTGTTGTCACCTTCCAAACCACTAATAGTTTAAGCATGATTTTCTTTTTGTTGCATTGAACTCTTACAGATGGTCCAAATCTAACATCTGAAATGAACTGTTTGATAAGAAGGGGGCAATGCACCAACATTATAAGGCATGAATAAACAGTTACAGTAGATCTAAGAAAGGCTTAGATACCCAATAAACCTTGAATGCAAATAATAATCATTAAGTGTGTCTTTGCATAAAATAAACTGCAATGTTTAAGTGCTATTATCTATCTATGTAATAATGTCATTTGTGTTTTTACACAGGGTATAGTGAAAGAATTCACCTATCAATTTATGCTTAATTTAGGTTAATTCTGACTTTTACCTAGAACATAGAACAATACAGCACAGTACAGGCTCTTCAACCTGTGCCAAGCTATGTCTGAACCCAAGATCAAGCTATCCCACTCCCTATCATCCTAGTGTGCTCCGTGTGCCTATCCAATAACCGTTTGAAAGCTCCTAAAGTGTTCGATCACAACAGGCAGTGCATTTCATACCCGAACCACTTTCTGAGTAAAGAACATATGTCAGACATCCCTTTTATATCTCCCACCATGAACTTTATAGTTATGCCTTCTAGTAACAGCTACATCCACCTGAGAAAATAATCCCTGAATATCCACTCTATCTATCCCCCTCATCATCTTCAAAACTTCTATTTAGTTGTCTCTCATCCTTTTCTGCTCTAAAGAGAAAAGCCACAACTCCCTCAACCTTTCCTCGTAAGACCTATTCTCGAAACCAGGAAGTATCCTGGTAAATCTCCTCTGCACTCTCTCCAATGCTTCCACATCCTTCTTACAGTGAGGTGACCAGAACTGCATACAATATTCCAAATGTGGTCTTAGCGAAGTCTTGTACAGTTGTAGCATAACCCTCTGTTAATAAGCAATAACACATTATAAGCCTAGTTCAGATTAAAATATTGTGTTAAAATAAATGTTATAGAAAATGAAATCCTGTTTAGTAATTTCTTCATTTGGAGGGGGTCATTTTTTAAATTCTGTTTGTAGGTTTAAAAATCCTCCTGGACGATCATTAAGGATCTCAAAATCTCACTGACTCCTTAACAATGCAAAGAATCCTCAAGCAAGTAGAATCTTCTAGAACCCCTTCACATTATCCAAATATCATGTAGACAACTGACATATAAGACAAAGAGGACTGTTTACCCTGGTAGTTAGTATTATTAGGCCTGTTTTTTTTGCAGGTTTCTCTTGTTCTTTTTTCTGTAATGAGATGGTATGGTGACACAGTGGTTAGCACTGCTGACTCACAGTGCCAAGGATTCGGGTTTGATTCCGATCTTGGGTAATTGTCCATATTGCATGTTCTTCTTTTGTTTGCGTGGGTTTCCTCCAGGTTCTCCAGTTTCTTCCCACATCACCAGGTTGCGCAGGTTTGGTGGATTGGCTATGCTAAATTGCCCCATAGTGTCCAAAGATATGCAGGTTAAGTGGATTAGCCATGGTAATTGCCTGGGGTTATGGGGTTAAGATGGAGCGGAGGGGAGGGATAATCTTTTGGAGAGTCAGTGCAGTCTCAATGGGATGGATGGCCTCTTTCTGCACTGTAGGGATTCTATGATTGTAACTGTCTGGTTATGCATACGATTGCCTGGTTTGGAGGAAAGGTCTTATGAGGAAAGGTTGAGAGAGCTGGGGCTTTTCTCTTTAGAGCGGAGGAGGATGGGAGACAACTTAATAGAAGTTTTTAAGATGATGAAGGGGATAGATAGAGTGGCATTCAGGGATTATTTTCTCAGGTGGATGCAGTTAAGATTGTAACTGCATCTGAAGGATGCAGCTCCCTCGTGGGAGCAAAACAATTTTCCATTCTTTCCTTTAATCTTCAGGAAATACCTCAAGCATGAAGGCAGGGTTTGTGTTTGGCAGACTGAAAAAATTGCAGAAAAAGATATCAAGTTATTGTCTCCCTCTAGATTTCCCAGGGATGAGTTGTTGTTGAGCTTGGGAAAGCCCTTGGATGACGCATTCAACAATTTTGAACACTTACAAAGCCAATAAAGAGACATTATATATGTGAAAAGGCTCTTTCACAAAAATACACAAATTGCATGCCACATTGGCACCACAGCAAGGTAAGGTGAGGTCTGTGCACAGCAGGAAGTAAGTGAAAGCTCAGCTTGCCGTTGTTGTGCTTTGTGGCAGCTATGAAATGTGCATATGCAGTTTACAGTAGTGCTAAATGTATGAGAGTGAAGTGAAACTATGAATAAGAATTTGGAATTGTGATTGATTGAGACTGTTGATAGGTCAGTGATGGGGGGAGTATGGTTAAAGCAGTGGCTGAGGCTAGTGCTGTGGTTAGTGTGATATGTGTTTTGATAATCCATTTGGCTCCCTCGACACTTGAGTGAGATCATTGATTGTGTAACAGCATTTCATTTACATCCTTGTGGCTTGAGTTTATCATAGTTATCTGTTACCAATGCCTACTGAGTATTTGTTTGGAGAGTCTCCTGGCTCCCCACAGATAAATGACATCTTTCCTCCTCTGCATTTCATTGACCAAGGCCTCCAGTGCAGCTCCAGAAAATCTTGAAGGCAACATTGTGGCATTTTTGTGTCTTTCTCAGGTTGAACTTTTTAGAATGTCTTTAGCTCCAGCCATCCACATTAAGTAGAAGGGGAGAGCTTGAACTTATACTAGCATCTCAAGACTTTGCACTACTTTCTTGGGAGTGCAGTCACTCAACAGTTACAGTCATTTACGTCAGAAGGAAAGACAAAAGATGGAATTTTCCCCTACTGGGATTTTCAGCTTCCCGTCGAAGTCAGTGGACTTTTGAATGGCTCACCTCATTTTCCAGCCCCATCCACTGTCTGATAGAATCATAAAATTCAGCCTAGAATTCTCCACCTGTTCACAATGGGGGGATCTTTGAGTCCAGCTGACAGCACACCCCCATCCCAATTTCCCAGCAGTGTGGGATGCAGTTAGTGGGAAATCCCATTGACATGAGGGGACTATAATGCTTCACTGCCAATGAAAGATGCATCACTCCTTACCATGAGAAACATGCAGGAGGAGGCTCAAGAACACCACCTCTTGTCTGCAGGAAGTAATATGAGCTGGTTAATTGCCTATTGCAATCCTCATACCAACTTTCAGGCCTTATCAAACTTTGCAGCAAATGAAATGTGTCCACTGGATAAGAGCAAATTACTGCGGATGCTGGAATCTGAAATCAAAAGAGAAAATGCTGGAAAATCTTAGCAGGTCTGGCAGCATCTGTAAGGAGAGAAAAGAGCTAAAGAGTCCAGTTCTTTGTCAAAGCTAAAAGGCATAAAAGAGGGAGATATTAATACTGCAGGGTGAGGGAATGAAAGATCATAGAAACCCTGCAGTGCAGAAAGAGGTCATTTGGCCCATTGAGTCTGCACTGACCATAATCCCATCCAGACCCTATCTCCATATATTACCAACTAATCCCTCTAACCTATACAACCCAGGATACTAAGAAGCAATTTAGCATGGCCAATTAACCTAACCCACACATCTTTGAACAGTGGGAGGAAACCGGAGTACCGAGAGGAAACCCATGCAGACATGAGGAGAATGTGCAAACTTCACACAGACAGTGATCTAAATCGGGAATCGAACCCAGGTCCCTGGAGCTGTGAAGCAGCACTGCTAACCAGTGTGCTACCGATGTCATAGATGAGTCACAGCCACGGAAATCAGGGGAAAAGTCTGCTAATGGCAGTCCATAGAGAGAATAAAGGGTGTGAATGGCCAAACAGCACAGAAACTGAAATCAGAGGGAGCAAGCATTCAATCTCATCAAAGGAAGTACAAGCTGCTATTTCAGAAATAGAAAAGTTTTAGAAAATGAAGGTAAATGGGAAAAAAACTCAAGAGAGACATAAAATGCATAGCAGCGAGTCAGATACCTGATGCGCAACCCACATAAATTTTCTTGGCGGGTGGATGGTCTATCACTGGCTGTTTTGTACCACCATCAAAGTGGGATTTTGCCTTTTTATTCAGATGTCTGTCGGCCAGACTGAAACTTTTTCAGTTGGCAGAGCACAGTTATAACTATCCTCAGCAATCTAGTGCTTTTGTGGGAGAATTTTATACTTTGATTTTGTTTCCACACTCTGAAATAATGCTGAAATAAAACGGAAAGGAATATGGTTTTCAGACCGGTTGTGGAAGATAGGCTCTTCTGTGATTTTTTGGCAGCTGGCTCATGGAGGATGCCAGCTGGCTACTCGGCAGCACTGACAGGATGTCCATTCCAATTTGAGGGCCAAGTTTCATTAATAGAGGGTCAGTAAGCTGTCAGGAGTAATTGAGCACCCCAAGATAGCCTGCCAACTCTGGACAGACATTGGACAGTCCAGACTGGGCCTGGAAATAATCTCTGGGTTGAATTTAGGGATGAGGCATGGCTAATGGAGTCCAGAGAACAGCCCTGCTTATCCTAGATATACAAAAAATATGAATTGGGACTGTTCACTGTTGAAACTGTGCAGAATGTGAATTGCCCTTCCATAGTGGGATTTGAATCTGGGTTCCCATTACAGAACAAATCAATACAGTTTTACTAAAGGGGAAACTGTTGATAAATTTATTAAAGATTTTTGTAGATGTAATTAATAGAGTAAAATTATATTCTCCAATTCAAGTATATCCTCCCCTAAATATGAAGACTAATATTGTATTCCATGTTCCAGATATTGTCTCACCAAAACCCTGGCCAAATGTAGTAAGGCTTCTTTATCCTTATACATCAATCTCCTGGCAATTAAGGCCAATATGCCATTTGCTTTTCTAATTGCTTGCTGGTCATTTAGGACTGAGATGAGGAGAAATATTTTCACTCAAAAGATTCTGAAACTTTGGAATTCTCTCCCCTGAAGGGTTGTGGCTGTATCATTATCGAACATAAAGAAGATTGAGATAAACAGATTTGTGGGCCTGGATTTTCATCTTTGAATTGAGTTGGAAGGAATTAGGAAAATTCTCAACTTGGCTGAGAGTCTAGACAGCTATTGGAGTAACAGAACACCTGCTCCGCATTAGAAACATTGCTTGATCGATAAGTCAGGCTTTTTGAATCTTGCTATGAATTTTGCTATGTTTATTGATAAAAAAAAGTACACTTAAGTGCTTATGATTTGTGCTTTTTTGAAACTTCAAAGAGCCTGGATGAATAACACATTTATTATCTTTCAGTCAAAACCTTTTACTCACTGGAAAATAATATCAATGGAGTACTTTTTGTTTTATATTTCCCTTTAAACTGTGATGTTCATTGGTCTAGAAAGTGTACAGGGAGTGGGTCAATGGGACAGAGCCTGACTTGTGGGGCATGAGGGGACCAAAAGAATGGTGGGAGGTAGGAGGAAAGGGCTAGGTATAGGGATTATGGGGGAAGGGATGCTTTCTGAACTCAATTTTTAAACAGTCCCCTCCTGAACACTAGGGTTTGAGACTTCATTAAAGTGCTGTGAACCATGAGTCTTTAAAAAACCTGGCCAAACTCCATGAGGATGATGGAAGAGCAGAAGATCTATATGTCCACAATGGAGCTAGTCAGGTTAAAAAAGCCAGATAAAGAAAGCAGCAAACATGCTTTAAAAGCACTCTCAAAACTTGCACAGCAGAGGAATTCAGTTGGGAATCACAGAATCGGGACCTGCCCACCATTTTTTAAAGGACCCCTCAATCAAATCTACTTGTGAAAATCCAAGCCTTTGTCTTTTAGGGAATGAAGGGATGTGGCTAGTGGGTGGTTGAATGGAGTTCAAGTCTACGATAGGCAATGATATACTGAATGGTGGAGCAGGCTCGATGGGCCATATGGTCTATACCAGCTCCTGTTTCTGATGTTCTCATTCCAACCAACACAACTTTCTGTTTCAAAAAGAAAATTATGCAAATTTTGGATGTCTAAACAGAAATAGAAAATATTGGAAACACTTGGCAGCAGTAGGGAGTGTATTCAGTTTTTCTTACTCTTCTCTGATATCTATGTGCCCAATAATCCAATCTGACTTTGCACAAATCTAGGCAAACTCCCCTTTTTGTCATCACCCAGTTTGCAGTCCTCGAGTAGGTTGAGTAGGTTGAGACTGAATCTCATCAGGATGGAGCAGGCTGGGTGCTATTAAAATGTACCTCTGGGATCCACCCATCCCATGGCCCAGAAATGTTGGCCTCTGTGTACTCTGGAATGAGGATTCAGGATTTCTCCTAACTCTGAAAATTTTGCTTTGGTTTCCTAGAACAAAGGAATAAATCTACAACATTTTCTCCACTCACCTCTGGAATTCAGGAACCTATGACACAAGCTCACAGAACGTAATACTACATTGAATTCTCACTGAGGAGAAGGAGGCAGAATTTATGGTTTACTGTTCATGGTCCTGTCCCCTCTCTGTGACTTACCCAGTGAGGGGGTAAAGACAAGTTTCAAATCCTCCAAGGCACTGGAAAAATTCCTGAAAGTACAGAGTTAGCCATCATAAGCAGATGTCTGCTCGTCTGCAGATTATGGCAACAGACCAACAGAAACAGCATAGAATTTCAGGACTAGTATATTTTCCTTTGTTGGTTAATTTCAATCCAAATGTTGACATGACTTATACAGGAAAACCAATTTTATATTTGGACAGACTTTTCTTCAATGCCAATGAACAGAAGGAAATATATTTTGGGTGTTAATTATTTGTACTGAAAACCATCACTAAGGTTTCAGGTTGCTACTGCTAATTGTACTTTAGTGGTGAAGGAATCTGTCACCATCCTGCCATGGCTCACTGCATTGCAGCGAGCAATACAGTTGTGGAATATTACCGGGTGAACCCACAGTAATCAGAGATCTTAGCTTTTCACAGTTTTTTTCCTTGGATGAATGAACAAAATAGTAATGGATTAATGCTGAAAATGGTGCATTGTTTTACATATTGACAAAATCACCTTGGCCAGAATATGCTTGAAAACCAGAAGTTAGGAGCTGACATTATCATCATTGTTTAAAGCATGTGAGCTTTTCTCTTACTCGGTGAATGCTGCAGGGCAGATCGCAATGTGACAAGGTCAACATTTTGATGAGATTCAGCGGCAATGGATTAAGAGATATGCAGCAACGTGACATTATCCAAGTATACCGTGGTGAGGAGCTATTCATTTTGATGAGGCCATTCAAAAATCCTCTTAAGAGCTGAGTTGCAATTTGTCATCCCACAGGCTAATCATCCCAACTGTGTTGATAATACTCAAGTGCGTAGCAGTTTGAGAAAGGAAACTATCCAAGTCACCACTGCTGCAATAGCTCCCAGCTTTCGATGAAAATGCAATCTAATGGCATTGTTTGAGTCTCATTTGAACTTTCTGAAGTACCTGCAGAATCTTAAAGCTGTAAGCATGATTTAAACATTTCAAGGTCATCTATATTTTGGGATACCTATAAAGATAATACTTTTTATTCCTCCATTAACACACATTGATATTTTACCATGATGAAACAACTGCCACCTTCTCTTGTCATTAACACTTCCTCTGACTTGTGATCCACATATCTCTCTCATTAATCACTGACCTTCTGCCCTGCTCCATCTGCTCCATCCCCTCCTACACAGAACATATTTCATTACATTTCTTCTCTTTAGCTCTAAGATGCCATACGAATGGTAAACGTTAATTCCATTTTCTCTCTCCACAGATGCTGCTAGATCTGCTGAGATTTTCCAGCATTTTCTATTTTTGAATAAGGTGCAACACTGATTCTCAAAGGATAATTCATAACTAATTCAATTTCTTTGGGCTGGACTTTAACTTCATGATACAATGGGAGCGAGAAAGGTTGCAAATGGGAAATTCAGTGTAGCTCATTTGCCGATCGATTTTTAACCTGGTGATAGTAATACCATAACATTTCCCAACTAATTAGAGTGAGTGAGTGAGTGAGTGAGTGAAAGAGATAACAAGCTGCATAAAGTGATTTCAAATCTAGTATTTAAAGGAACACTCTAAACATACCATTGAATGACCCTGGAGTTGGGAATGAAGTGGAGAGAATTGGCAGAACGGTTTTCAGATGATCAAAAAACTGCACTTTTTCATGACAAATCTGTAGACATGCTGTTCAGGACTGTAAGGACCCTGTAGGAAGATACCATTCCCTGTGATCGGATGAAGAAACCTGGAGGGAAAGAAAAGAAGGTATAGCTGGAAGTGGCCCATGAGGTCAGCAGGAGGATTGTGGTGTCATTCTCTGGTATTCAGTGATGAAAGTGATTTAATGACACAAGTGGGCAGGAAAGTGGAGTACAGTGGGACATGCACATAGATCTTGATTTGTGTATCATCCCATGCCCGTAACTCTGCTTTCTCAAGCCTACTGCAGCACCATTCTCCTCATGCCAACATGCTATAATCATCCCTCTCTGTCTTTATATATTCTCATGTCCCCATCTATACATCCAGAACTGACCTCACTCTTATCCATATACAATGTTATGCCACTCCATCCTAAACAAGATGCTTTCCATGTAGCCACTTAACATATGCTATAATTCTCATTTCTAGGCCTTTCCCTTCCTTCCTTGCAGGAGAAGACAATTGAGAGTACAAAGGAGAAGCAAAAAACCATAGGTGACCTTCCTGCCACCTCAATACTTGTAGCTGCAGAGGGGGAAGTGCTGAACACCATTGGACCCTTGATCTGCTTGAGCATGGGAGACGAGTTACAACTGACAGAATGAAATATTACACAGCCACATGGCTTACAAAACTCCTTCATGTTGACTTGGGGGTCAGCAGCGACTGAAGTATGATTATGTAGTGACCACTGAAAATGTTCTTATCTTAACAGTTCTTATTCATCTCCCTAATTTTCCACCGGACCATCCCACAGGAAGTAATCCATGAAGATGATGACTTGTTCACTCACACTGAGGGTAAGCCATCACAGTTTTTTCACAGACCATGCACCAGCACAGATTCTTACATATTGGTGAGATCAGTAAGGCAGATAATTGTTTTTCTCACTTTAATGACTCACAAGAGTGGATAATGGAAAGTGGGGACAGCAGTGAAGAGTCTTTATCAGAGGCCCCACAATACGTTTAGTTTTTTTATACCTGGAAACAAAGGTTAAACCTGGAGTCCACTGAAGAACAGGAGTAGTAGCAAAGAATTTCTGCTATACTGACATGTTCCAGCTGCACTGATCACACTGATAGAGAGGTTAGAAAAGTCTACTTAAACATAGGTGAGTGATGCCACAGGCATTGGTGATGATGTCTTCATTCTTGAAATTACTGGGTCTCCTACTTGAAACATCAAACATGACAACCAAATGAGTAAAAGCAAATACTCACCAATGGCTTGAGGACTTTGAATACCACCTTAAATAGGATGACTGACGTATTTACTTTAGACATTCAGTGTCCAATGCATAAAGATCATAGAGGATTATAACAGGGAAACAGGTCCTTCGGCCCAACTTGTCCATGCTACCCAGTTTTTACCACTAAACTAATCCTAATTTCCCGCATTTGGCCCATATCCCTCGATATCCATTGTACTCATGTAACTGTCTAAATGGTTTTTAAAAGACAAAATTGTACCCACCTCTACTACTACCTCTGGCAGCTTGTTCATGACAATCGCCATCTTCCAAGTGAAAGAACTGCCTCTCTGGACCTGTTTGTATCTGTCCGCTCTCACCTTAAAACCAACGCCCTCTAGTTTTAGACTCTCTGATTTTTGGGAAAAGATGTTTACTATGTGGCTGATCTATGCCCCTCATTATTTTGCAATAATAAGATCACCCCTAAACCTGCTACTCTCCAAGGAAAAAAATCCCAGTCTATCCAGCCTCTCCTTATAATTCAAACCATTAAGTCCTGATAATAACTAAGGGCTTTCCAGCTTATTAATAACAGGAAAGTGTAAGTTGACCATGTGAGTGATGAAGGTGAAAAGAGGATATGTAGAGGATGACTCAGCTCAAAACATTCCCTCTTCACACTGATGGCCTTACCCCCATCCTACATTCTGTCTCATGTCCCGTGGTCAGATTTGTCCCTGCACAGGTGAAGATGGAACGCGTTCCTGGAGTCCTCCCAGGCTCAAAAACTAAGAGGAACTTGGCCAAGAATATCTCAGCAGCCAGAGCAGAAATGTGAGCCCCAGACTCTAACTTTACTGAAGCCACAGAACTTGCTCCTTCTATAAGTAGCCAGAAGAAGAGTACAGATTCTTATTTTCACAAGGGTTTGCACATGGTTGTGCCATGGATGTTCAAGTGGCAAGCTTCTACTTTCTCATTGAGGCACATAAATATTACTTCCCATCATGACCCATCTTTGGTTGCTGCCATAGTGATTTCTCACTTGTGAATGGGAAGATATAAACTGAAATGGGCCCTTTGATTCAGGTTCTTGATAGCTGTCCCCCCATCTCTTGCTCTTGTGAGTTATTAAGATGAGAAAAATAATGATCTGCCTTCCCAACCCCAGTGGAATGAAGCAATGAAGATGCTCTGTTGATTGCAGGGTTTCTTTGTGTCAGTGTGATTGAGGGGGATGGGTGGGTAGGTGGTTCCTGGATTTAGTTGTCAGATGGGTGAATTGTTGGAATGAAAGCAATCTTCAGGATAATGAGGACATCCTGGGAATCACAGACAGCAAGAGGGCCACTGTTGGTGCATTGCCCCCGTTATGTTCCCCTGCTTCCCATTTCCCTCCAACGTATCTGAAGAGAATCTGTGCTTTGTATCTCTTGTAATCCAAGCTATGTTGTTTTGTAGGATGCAGCACACCACGATCATTTTAGAGAGCCTGGCTGCAGCAAATTGAAGAAGAATTTCAGATCTGTTCTGACATCTGAAGCATACCTTCAACATGCTGATTCCAACATACATCTGATTGTCACAAATCTTGAGTTACACTGCTCCTGAGCCTCATTAATTGGATTCCTCTTGCAAACCATCAGCCTCATGTTAATCATATCCTTGTTACCTCACTGCCAGCCAATGAAGGTTCTTCCAGGTTTGAAAACATCAGGAAGGATTACCTGCCACCAGACAAAAACACACATGATCTTTAAATGTCTCCAGCAGATCCCTGGAAGTTTCCAGAAGCAAAGAAGATGAAGGGGATGATGACTTTGACAGCCGCCAAATCCATTGGCAACAAGTCTTGTTCCAGCAGTTAGCAAATGTCCAACACCACCAGATGTGAAACCCTGAACCTTCTAAGACACTTTGGACATGTCAAGGAAGCTTATCTTCTGCCTGTAGATCCTGTACTGTGGTATAGCCTCCTGCAAGCTACCCCTCATTGCTTTTGCTCTCTTTCCTGTTGAACAACAGATGTGAGGGCAGTAAGTTATATTAGCTCCTGCTGATGTTTCTGCTGCTAACAGTCATCCTGATTCACCTGAGGTTCAAAGTAACACAACATGAAGACCTGCTATGTTAATCTTCCAGTTCCAGAGGGCAGATAAGGCATACATCATACAGATGGTATCTTCAAAGTTGTAAAAGTAACCTCTTAGCACAAGTACTGTGAACAAAATCTTAAACAGGCGAGAAAGCAGCTGTGATGTGTTAGTACTTATTCACAGATTTCCCCGGCTATTACAGCTTCAACACCCTCAATGGTTGATATGTTCTCATCTTATTATCACTGGCAATATCCAGAAAATCTGGGGAAGCCCATTGAGCCACAGTTGAATTGTCAAAGCCCTATTTTTGCAAATGAACAATTTGCACACTGAAACTGACAGTCAATCTCTCCAAAAGGAATTTGACACACAGAGCCCAATGAGCAAAGTCCCAACCGCCGACAACATCAGAGAATCTGGCCCCTTAAGTTTCATTGCAAAGAACAAGCTGAAACCAGGAGCTGACAGCAAAATGAATGTGTGGCAACCCGAGCACCCCATCCACCTACCCTGAGCATTCCCCCCAACCTGGGCATCCTACCCACCATGTGCCCCACCTGTGACAGAGATTATAGGTCATGCATTGGATTTTTCAGTCACCTCATAACTCACTTTTAGTGAAGAAGCAGATCACCCTCAACTCCAAGTGACTGAACAAGAGCGAGAGAGAAGCCTGATAGTGCCAGGCAAATTAACTGGTGAGATTAGTGACAGAGGTCCAGGTTTGTTGCATCTTAACACACAGAGACAGAAGTCCTTGGGTTTTGGCAACTGATGAATGTACTGGATGCATGGCAGGTAAAAACTAATGCAAATTAAGAAACAGTCCCTATTTGCCAACAAATGGAGGAGGAAAAAAAGAAAAATAGTTGTTCAGAAACATGATGAAGGAATGTAAAGGAAGACCATGGGTGTCTCCTCCCATCATCAGTTGGATTGTGGTGGTGGAGATGGAAGATACAATGGGAAGCAAAGTGTGAATTTCTCGACATCAGGAAGCCAGGTTGGGAGCTTCCCATTCTGATGTTCATTGTGGATTGGGTTTCCTTTTGAAGCTTGGTGAGAAGTTATTTTGCATTGTCATCTTGAGCTTAACTTGCTTTTTCAAAACAGAAAAACTCTTGAAATTCAGGCCTTGCAACACTTTAGGAGTCATAAATTCATTTAAATATAGCTTTTCACAAACAACTGCTTTCCTGTTTCCCAACTGTCTTAAATGTCAATTGATAACAGAAATTCCATCCAACTATTTTGAAAGTGGTTAAATTAAAAATTCACAAACATTAATCCACCCCATACAAAAACCCCAGGAAATATTATTTTAACATTAATCCACCCCATACATGAACCCCAAGAAATATTATATTACGAAACCCATTACATCAGAGAACACATGGATGGGTTCCACGGAAACTATGTTCTATGTTCTATGAAACTTGTGCCACTCTGTTGAGGGTCCCTGACATGTCTGGCTGATCTTCTCTTCTCCTCCCTAATACTTCAACATCTTTTTATAACGGCTTTTAAATGCCCATAACCTCACTTAGACTGAACAGAGGCTTCTCTTCCAGCAGGGCTCCGAGTGCCAGAGACATTGGCTGTCAAAGCCTTCTCCTACTGCGGATACGTATCAGTGCAGTGACCACCAGAGTGTGAGCCACTGAGAGGATTGTCTCTAGACTGGAGGAGGGTGCAGGTGAGTGCTGTGATGGCTGTATAGGTGAGAAGTCATCCTCTTCTTTATCCCAGTTTCCTGTGGGCTGGGACTGGCTTCAGGTGCTGGGGCTGCCCTGACCCTCCTCCTGCGAACATCTAAAATGGAGGGAGCAGAGAATGAGTGACTGCCTGGGCTGCCTCAAACTTGGCACTCATTAATCACCTTGAATTTCTGATATTGTCTGGATTATACTGGATTTTTGTGGGCATTAGCCCAAGCCAGGTCCCAGTCCTCTCCTGACAGCTCAGCAGTCTGTTATTCAAATAGTGTGTGCAGCTTGAGTTCAGACATCCTGTTTTCTTTCTTTCTCCTGTTGTGAGCTGCTTTCGGCTGCATTAAGACAGACAGATAGATTGTGAGCATGTATGATGAAATAGGCTACAGACTGCTGAGTTTATGGCTGCTAACTGACCGCATGACTTCCTAAAGCCTGACAATCATGTGCATGCCATGAGAAGTGAGGAATGAAATGAGATAGTCTCTAGTTTCCTGGATGGGTGCAGCTCCAACAATACTCAAGAAGCTGCATTCCACCCAGGACAAAGCAGCCCATTTGATTGACACCCTATCCAACAACCTCCACATTCAGTCCTTCCACCAGTCATGCACACAGCGCAGTGTATCAATGTATAAGATACACTGCAGAAATTAACTAAACCTCCATGAACAGAACTCTCCAACCCTGCAAGCTCTACGAGCTAGAAAGACAAGGGCAGTAGATGCACCTGAGCAGCAGCAACTGCAAGTTACCCATGGTGGTGTCATCTCTGTGGCTGGGTGAAAATCCTGCAGTTGTCTCACTACCAGCTCAACACATGGACTATAGAGGTTCTTCGAGGCAGCAGCCACCATCCTGTCAATAACATTCAGTAATAAACTAGATAAACACTAACCTTGCCATTATCCATGTCCCATGAGACAAACACAAACATGATGAGCTGGATTGGAAGGATAGAAGGTTCACTTATCTTGGCAGCGCAGATTAAATTGTTGGCCATGTTCCTGCACTGCAGGACTGTCCTCTGCAACGCGACCACCAGTTTCCCCTTCCCAACCATCAAAGGTGCTGATCTCTCTGGCTACCTCTTCCAAGGCTGAAGTGCTCAGCTGGGATAGCCTCCCCAACTCTGGGAAAGAGAATTTTCTTGCAATGCATCCAGGAGATGTCTGAAAGATGTATTGCTGAAATGGGAAGACGCAGCTTGCTGCTTTCTCCTGTTCAACTTTCCTTTTTTCCCATTAGTGAACAGCTGGCCAGTTGCTTTTTAAATATAGCACCTGAACATGAATGTGAGTTGCCTGACTTCCTGCACATCCCACAATACTCAACATGAAATGAGTGCATGACCAATGAGACAGGGAGAGGACAATTGTGTATAAAAACCTACCTTACTCTGTGACAAGAATCACTCCAAATTTCTAGTCTCATCAGGGAATGTATGGCAGGAGACAATAATTCTGGCCCATGCTGTAAACATCAGGGACAAGTGGATGACAATTTAAATAGAAAGATAGCAAAACAATTAGCAGAATTATTATGATTTTAAGCATAATTTAGTTTTTATTAGATCTGCTTCTTCTTCCATCAGGGAAGTTCTGATTTAACTGAGTCCCACATTTGCTTAGTGCACTGCTTCAAATGCTCCTCATTCACATTATGTGATCACTGTACAATGTGGATTAAAGCTATATGATATCATGTATATTGGTTGCCATTACACAAAGATCACAAAGGGAACCCATTATTTTATTCTTACCCTTCCAGAAAAAAACCTACAATCCTCCATCCCAATGTCTAATTGCTGCTGGAATAACTAGGGTTTTTTTTGCCTCCACTACTATTATTTCTTGCAATCAAAGCTTATTAGAGTCAATGTCAAATATGCTAAATATAAATATGTTAACCAAGGGTCAAAACTGACACAAAAAGAAAATCTGAAGCAGT
The DNA here is from genome assembly GCA_024679065.1 of Sphyrna mokarran. NCBI lineage: Eukaryota > Metazoa > Chordata > Chondrichthyes > Carcharhiniformes > Carcharhinidae > Sphyrna > Sphyrna mokarran. Next base: position 54,745,269 of record JAGIQG010000006.1, on the reverse strand, counting down.
CCAAGTTGATTAGTATTATAGAGACATTATATATCGCAACAGTCTATTTCATATTCAAAGCAATGCATAGTGCCTAGAGGTTCTAGATGACTTATTCAATTACCAGGACTTTATCATCACAAGCTTTTAATCCAACATCAGTAGCCCTAAAAATGATTATTTTTAAAGTTTTCTTCACAGTTAATCTTCCTTAAATAAGAAATCCAAATGATGGTCAAAGACACAATGAATTTGCTGAAAAATGACCAATTTATTCCACAACTTAATTTATAATCCAAATCAAGGCACATTTTTCTTAGGTGAATTATTGGAATATTTTATCCAACATTGTTCATGTGCAAGATTCTGCTCATCATTCTTCCCACAATTCAAAAATGCTGCTGTCATAGCATTATTAATTGTTTCTTTCTTCTCCACTTTGAAAATGATTTTGTTTGAAGTGGATATTACCTTTCTTACCCTGAAAACCAAAATATCCTAAGAGCAATTTTGTAACTGTTTTACAGGAGTCATTTTATATTTTAGCATAAACCTGACAAAACTAGATGGTGGATTGGCTGTGAGTTTTAGATGGAAGTTGAGAGTTTAGGTGGGAGATGGGAAGAATTCTCTTACTGCCAACCCAAAGTATTTGTTACAAGATCTTAGTCAGTTTGAAGGTTTGGATCCTTTAGTTTACTATCTATGTGCTACAGAGTACTTTATCAAGATTCAGAATGGCAGAGGTAAAATGCAAGAGAAGATTGATGGTTCAGGCTAGCCTTTCATATACGAGAATCTAAAAGTGATTTTGGGGGTGTGGGATGGGGTGGGGAGGGGTGGGGTGGGGGGCAGTTTTGATGAGGAATGTTAGTGATAAACATGGAGTGGGACAGATAATGGGCAAAAAGATTTAGTGGAGTTTTCAGAATCATGAACAGCAACTAATGGATGGGAGATTTCATTCTTATTTGCAGATAACTCATGTCCAATTGTAACCCTCAGGGCCTCTGGTTTGTCAGCAGAAGTTAAAGGCTGTGAGGATCCAAAAGCAAGTTAATTAAAGAATATATAAAGGGTCCTTGTGGAAGTTGGCCCCATTAACATGTCAGGAGTAGGCTGTTGTAGGCTTCTGCAAGATAATGGGCAAATAGAGTAGATGTGCTAATGAGTGACAATGTGCTAATGTTGACAATGATGTATCAGTGACATTGGCAGTCATGTGCTAGGCTCTTGTAAAAAAGAGGATGGAACAAACATTCTGTACTGAGAAGTGACATAACTACTCTTAATTGTGGTTAATAAACTGTGTTAAAGCAGAGTAAAATGACAATCTATCTATGGAAGACAAGTCACAAATACCAGCAGACAGCAACCATGTCAGGAGTATACACAGTCCGAAGGCAACATAAAGCAGATTCACCTTTTCATGAAATCATGTACTTTCTGACCTTTCCATTGCCAATTCTCATTCCCCCACCCCATAATCTTGCATACTGTTCCACGGACCAACCCTTGGATACCAAACAGTCTGTGCTGCTATCCATTTTGCCCATGGATAGCATTCCTGTAAGCTTTGAGCAGGATTCAAAGTTAGGACATGCAAATAAGATCAGAGAATTAGAACGTTCAGATTTTGCAGAGTTGGCTTCAATCCCTGCATCTTGATCTTTGCCAAGTTAAATTAAACATCACAAGAGTGAATAAAACAGGTCAATGTTGGATAGAATTTAGAAATGAATTGATCTTGATATTGGACTGGTTTAATCGGCACCTATTTGTCAGGCATTGGATATCTCAGAGTTATAATCCAGGTCAGAAACTCTAAGGTGTTTTCTGAAGTCAGCCTTGACCATAAGTTTTGCAGATTGAATTTGACATGGGTGTACTATTGATGGTTCACGCCAGGTACGATTCAAGTGACTGTCTAAAAAGCTTTTATCAAACAAAGTATATTTAACAATACAGTTGAATTTTGATAAGAAAAATCAGCAATAATTTTTACCAATTACAAAAACACAACTATAACATTGCATGAATCTTAACAGCTCAGTATACCAAAGATGCGAGGGTTAGCACAGAAAGCAAGAATGCTGGCGTGATGCTAGATTTTGCAGCTTTCCCACCCTTCCATGGATTATTCCTTTGGATGTTGAATTGAAGTTGCTGAGGCCTTCTCAAGCCTGGAACTTCCAGTTCATCTTCAGACACAAAGAAATACTGCTCGCCTATAGTTTCTAGCTGCACCTCACAGACAGCAGAATATTCATTCCAGAGGGAGACAGAGGGAGACAGAGACCATTGCTTTAATCTGCAGTCCCAACAGCTTCTGCCAAAGTGAAAGTAAAACGTATGGATTTCTCCTGTGTGAAAAAAAACTGACCCAAGGTAACACCTGTCAATCAGTCACAAATCAACAATTCACTCAAGAATGATAAAACTCCAGGACACTGTCTTAGGCCCAGATTAAAAATAAACAAGATGCCCATTATATTGCTTCAGCAACAATAAAAGATGTTGGTACAAACATCATGGCAACAATCCAAATAAAGAAACAGGCCTACTTAAAAAAAATCTGCTGAGGAACAGAATTAAAATATATTTCTTAATGGCACAGTAGCATCACATCAGCCTATTATTTAGAGTCATCTACAAGGACTTGACTCAATGTTTAGGCCCCTGAGAGTTCTATCTTTCCTTGGCTTGATTTGTGCTCAAGCCACTTTAAATTCCAGGTCTTCTTTGCATCCATTTTGATGTCTGGCATCAGGTAGAAGAGATGGGATCACACATCCAAATTCAGGTAAGTTGTGGAGAATCACATGGAGTGGGTCATTAATACTTTACAGGTGGGAAAGGGGGAGTCTTGGGCAATAGGGAACCAGTCTTTTTGTGGGGTTTGGAGGAGGACTCGTGTCCTTGGCTTACCTTGAAGGACATCTATCTATATTTAACTGATAGCATGATTTGATGGTGATGTCATTAGGGCGTTTCATAGGCTCCTGCTTATGTTCATTTTATACTCTGTACAGGCGACAGCTATTTCAACACATTTGATGTTATTAGTTCAAACCAACATGTGCAAAGCAGATCCTTTTTCTCTTTTGCATAAAATTCACAACCCATAACACAGTTACAACATTACGAAAATGTAATTGGCAATGAATAGGGATTTTGTTTCATTGAGAACATACTGGGCAAAATTTTCCCTCAAAAAATGGGAGGTTTTCTTGCCTGTTCTTTCTGTGAGCTGAATTTTGATCATTTATCGCACTCTGTGCAATACAGAGGCCATAGAGAAATTCATGCTAGTATTGGGTAAATGAAGACTAATTCCACCAGGGAGGTCAACAGATGACTGCTCAATGTCCCAGTGCACATGCAACCCAATCTCCCAGTATACCTGGAGATCTTCTGCTTATTGAGTGAGGTATTGAATACAAAAGCAGGGGTGTGATGGTGAAACTACATAAAATGCTGGTTAGACTGCAGCTGGAATTTTGCGTATCATTCTAAAGATGTGTGGGTTAGGTTGATTGGCCATGCTAAAATTGCCCCTTACTGTCCTGAGATGTATAGGTTAAAGGGACTAGTGGGTAAAATATGTAGGGATATGGGGTAGGGCCTCAGTGGGATTGTATTCAATAGGCTGAATGGCCTCTTTCAGTGCTGCAGGGTTTCAATGATTTCTATCATTTCTATGAGTTCTGGTCACCACATTACAGGAAAGACATAATTGCTCAGATGAGATTTACAAAAATTCACATGAAAATTGTAATTCTGAGAAAAGATTGGATAGTTTAGAGTTGTTTTCCTTAGAACAATGGAGGTTGAGGAGTACAAAATTCTGAGTGGCCTAGACAGGTAGACAATAAAGACTTGTTTCCCCTTGCTGCATGGTCAATTACCAGGGGGCATAGATTTAAAGTGATTGGTAGAAGAATTAGAAGGGACATGAGGAAAAACTTCTTCAGCCAAAGGATGGTAAATGTTTGGAATTCACTGCCTGAATTGATGGTTAAGTCATTTAGAAGGTACCTGGATCTGCACCTGATGCGCTGTAACCTGCAAAGCTACGGGCCAGGTGCTGAAAAGTGGGATTAAAATGAGTAAATAGTTTCTTTTCTTCTCAGCTGGTGCAGACACAATGGGCTGAATAGCCACTTTGAACACTGTGACATTTCCATGGTTCTAACATAGTATCAATTTGAAAATCACACATGAGCTTGCAATCGTCGTCCATTTTGAAGGAACACTGATTTGAGTCGTTGATAAACAACTAATCCATTTAAATTAAAAAAGCTTACATTTACATTGAAATGAGGCATGTCAGAATGTTTCAGCTTTCCGGCATCTACATTATTTTGCTTTTATTGTCTGAAGAACATCAAAAGATGGCCATCTAATACCACTATCAATTTCCAAACATTGTCATGCTGAACAGTGTATTATGATAAATATCCCCAAAATGAAGTATGGTCAGTCTCATGAGCAGAGATGATTGACGTGTTTACGATGCCAAGCAAAAAATACTTCAAGTCAAACATCTGTAACACATGTTTTCACTGCATGGAAAACAAAATAACTTAACCAACACAACTACTTAGTGATAGCACAGCAATGTGATAGTTGTGGTGATCTGTATAAATATCCCTCCAGATGTTTTAACATCCTTTCTCTGTGGGAAGAATGGATAAGTGTCATGTTTATTTGCACTCGCACAACCTTGGCAGAAGATAGATTTCAGTAGTGAAGAATAATTCCCAATCACCACTTTAACGTGTGTTAGTACACATCGTAAATTGGAAAAAAAAATGTTCTTTTCATTTAGCACCCCTAAATTGTTTCTCAATATTTTTATGCAAACAGGCATTTTGTTTATACTATAACATTATTGATTTTACAGTACATTTAGTATTGCTTTCACTAATTAGCAGTTTAATACAAACTGTTACTTCCAGTGCAGAGGTTAGCAAAAGAAAAGAATTACTACCTTTGCTACAGAATCAGCATGAATAAGTGTAGAATTAAATGATAACTGTTGTGTAGCACTTTAACTGTAATTTATTTGCTATGAAGGCTTAATTTCAACAGAGAATATCCTTACTGCAATAGGGTATGCAGTGGATAATTCTGCTCTGCGCATACCCACTGCAACTGTGATTTATCAGTTTGGGCTTGCAATAGGTAAAGGGCACCACATTCATTCAAAATACCATTGATTTGTAAAGCCAGGCAGACAATCCTGACTTCACTTTATGTAAAAAAATAGTGCCTGCTCATTCTTCAAGGACAGGAGGTTGTCTGATGCCAAATCCTTGACAATAAATTGAGACTGACTGAGAAAGTCTTAAAATAAATTTAGATGTCAGCGCTCTACTGACCTCAGGCCACTCACTAAGCATCAAGCATCCCGGAGAAAGTTAGTGGATTTCATTAGGCTGTTTGAGCAAGTTATTTATTCAGTATAGGTGCATTGATTCTTCTGAGGACCAAAAACCATCCTGGAGCTTATTTCCCTATATCTGCCAACATAGTCCATCAGTTAATTTCTCTGGATATTGATCTTAAATAATCCCATTTATATCCGAGGTTTATCTTTTCTGTCACTGTTCGCGTGATAACTGATATTAAGCATTGAATTTTGTAAAGCACATTAATGTTTTAATGATTCTTTGCATTTTCAGAAATAGAAATTTATGCCCTTACTACCAATCACTTGTGAGAATACTGGATGTGCCAGGGCAAATTTTCCCCTTCTACTCATCATAGGAATTGTAGCGGGCAAGGAACAGATTATGGAAAGGTCCGTTGACCTCAGGTGGGATTTTCTGGTTTTGAGGTGAGCACGGCCAGAGGAGAATTATAAAGCTTTTTTTTACTGCGACCTTCACAGCAACAAGCAAAAACCAATGATTTGTATTTGTTATCCGCTACATTTTGCAACTGACATTCAGGTTTGATGATGTGTGCATTCCATCAAGATACCTTATTTCTCTAGAGCAACATCATTTGCTAATGAAAAATTAAGTAACAAGTGCTAATTACACACATTATCTATTTGTGCAGCATCCTGACTCCAAGCTTAATAAACCAATTGCATGTAATGCATTTTGAATTGCGTAATAAATAAGCTTGAATTGCTTATGGTTGCCACCAGGAAAAGGTGTTGATTTTCAAATAAAAAAAACATTGAATCAGAGGATTTTAAAACATTTTATGCCTAGTTTAAAGAAAACGATGAAGTTGTATATTTTTAAATTATGCCGTATCTGCGTTGTATAATGCACAGTGGATCCAGTGATTGTTACTCAATGAATACAAAAAGACCTAGGTGACTGAATCAGGAATGTCTGCAGCCTCAAAATGCATTTCCCAGTAACAGCAGATAGTACTGTCTATCCAAAAAGAACATTTTAGAACATATTAATAAATGCCCATAAGCACTGGTGGTGTATTCATACTATAAATAGAATATACAGTGCAGCACCTTTGAAGGCTAAAGATATGCAACCTGTGACCTGATAATCTCATCCTCCATGTGATTTTGTCACTTGTGTGTTATGTGGTCAGGTCATTCCATGAATATTTCCTGCATTTATTATCCCTCAACTGACATCTCTTGCATACAATGGAGGTGACATTTTTGAATATTTGACAAAAATATGTTTCTTGTCCAAGTGTACTTGCTTTGGATATTTGTTAAACCTCAGTACTTTCAGAAAGCATTGGACATTCATTCAATAATTATACAAATGTCTATGGCTCTGGTTGCATGAAAAAATTAACAGTAATCTCAGTCAAAGGAATCTGATTTTTTTTTCAAAAGAACATAGGATCATCTAAATGTGTCTTATGTTATTGGTCTACTTCGTTTTTACATGGCTTTTTATAGATATAGAATATGTGCACCAACGTTATGGATCCAATATTATAATAGTAGCTCTTCATGTAAAGAATGACTTGCAAGCTGTATACTGTAATACACTCTAGTGGAATTCAGTTCATGTAAATCACCAATGCTGTTTTGCAACATCAAATTCCCATTCTGTTTGTGATGTTTATAATGTTAATTACAACATTTAACACTGCATGGAAACATAAATGTAAAACTAAGGTAATAAATTATACATAGTAAATTGGATCATATTAAACGTATAAGTATTTGGCCTCACAAAATGCATAAAACATTACTTACATGTCAAAAAATGTCAAGTTCAGCAGTGCATGACACATGTCATTTTCATTTAGAGTGTTATACAGAAAACATTTCCCAGATGCTTTTATTTACAAAGCAAGTTTCTGTAAGTGGAACCATATAACAAATCATAGCACTTCATTAGCATACAAAATGAAAGTTGGAACACATAGTACTAATATGGGAAATGTTACAAATTAATTTTAAAATTCTAAAATACTGTTTGAACAATGAACTCTAGACATGGTCATTACAGTGAAACATGCTGAAAGACTGAAGGAATGCAAATGGCCAGACAAAAATTATAAAGATAATCTCAGATTAGGAGGTGATGGCATAGTGGTATTGTTGCTGGGCTAGCTATCCAGAGACCCTGAGCAATGCTCTGGAGATGCAGAACCTGGTTCAAATCCCATCATGGTGAATTCCATAAAAATTTGGAATGGCAATCATGAAACCATTGTTGATTGTCATGAAAATCGTTCGGAGAAAGAAATCTTCCAAGTGAACTATACTTGATTCCAGAGCCACAACAACGTGCTTGATTCTTAACTGTTCCATGAAATGACCTAACAAACCATTCGGTTAAAGGACAATTCGGGATGGGCAATAAATGCGGGCTCAGCCGGAAATGCCCACATCCCATGAATGAATTAAAATAAAGAATCTCAGATTCTGTTTGAGTTTTCAACTTTCACAAGTGAGCCTCCTGATGTCTGTAGAAAGCAAAACAGGATTATATTTACATGGTAATGATTGTTAAATGATTAATACCATTTCAGGGATTTATCATACCTAAATATGTTGGTGGTAAATGTAAGTTGTTCAACTCATGGGCTCAAATGTGGCACCATGGCACCAGTTGTTTCAGTGCTCAGGGTACCATTTCAGCACTTTGGCAGGCTCACAAATGTTGTTGATAGCGTTAGCACAGGCTTTAGATACATGGATTGGAAGTATGATTTGCCATTTTAGACCTCACTGCTCCTGTTATCACCTTATCTAATTACACAGAGCGGAAGAAAAGGCCAATGGTCTGGCTAAGCTGGGTAATTGTGGATCCAAAAGCAGCCTAAAGGCAATGTGCAGGACTGTTCTATAGTAAATACTGCATGTGTGAGACTGCATGTGCAAAAACACTTCATACACTGGGAAAAAAAGATGAACAGAAGAACCGATGTTTAAAAGAACACTACTTAAAAGCATTATCGTCAATGAAACGAGGCTAGTAGCCACAGTGCAGCACAATGATGGCACTGCCAATGGCTAATAATATGATCCTGGCCATGAATGTTCAAACATCCAGCACTTTCTTCAGCTGTTATATTATATTTGCCTTTGCAAATGTTCTTATGTACTGGCATCACTTGCATGCTGTAAAGGATAGGCTCCAGGCTACATGTTTTTTTTTCACTGTGCCAACAGGCTTTCTGGCAGACTTGCCAATGCACCAACAATTAGTGATGTTATTTTTTCATGGGATGTGATTCCTTTCAAAGTCAGTGGGGTCTATTCTCCAATCCTGCTATGATGATTGTTTAGTGCAGCAGGCCAGGAGATTCAAGTGTTTGATTCACGCAATCTGCACTGGGCGTCCAGGCCTGAGTACGTCTTCCAGCAACAGTGCCGTCAGCTCTGCGCCAGAAATCTGTGTGGAGCTGCCTAATTAATTTTAATATAATTTAAATGTATTTAGCAGGCCTGGGACTGAAATCTCCAGGCCCGCTCGCATCCCCCCACTGCCAGGAGTGTTTCACTCCAGTGGAGTTTACAGTAGTTCTCCACTTGTGGGGAACTGGTGGCCCAACTCCACTGAAGTGAAGGGGCGGGGGAGCAATTGAAGCCTCCCAGAGAGTCAGATAGTATGAGGCACAGTTTGAGCTCCCTGGCACTTCCCAAGGGGCAAAGTGCCAATGCCCAGCAGGAATCTTGAGCATGGGCAGTACCAAGGAGGTGGGGTCTTGGGGCTGGCTAGTGACTGAGCAATCGGCAGACTGGCAGTGTGGGACCACTACACATGTGCTAGTCTTCGTTATGACAGATTGGCGCAAGTGTAATGGCCCACTCAGTGATATGCTGCTGGACTCTCAAGTGGGAAGAAGCTTGCCTGTAGATTTTTTGAGTGATTTACACTGGTGCAGTCAGCAGTGCATAGAGTGTGGGAGTTTCATTTTTAAACTCCCGCTGAAAAGATTTACTCCAGTATGATTTACTCCAGTTTTCATGCCAATTCGATACTTAGAATTTGTTTGGAAGAATTGCCCCCCAATCTTTCACTTGCCATTTCTAATTTCCACTCATGGTTTTGAATGGTCTTACTGAACTACTGCAATCCATGTGGTGTCGGCACACGTGTGTGACTTCTTAAGCACACCCATGGAGAAGTTCCAGGTTTTTGACCAATGACAGTGAAAGAAAAATGATGTAGTTCTAATCCAGTCTGATCAGTGGCTTGAAGAGGAACTTGAAGGTTGTGCTGTTTCCATGTATGTACTGCTCATTTCTCTTTGAGGCAGTAGAAGTAGTGGGTTTTGAAAGTTCTGTCACAGAAGCCATGATGAGTTGCTACATTGCAACTATGAGGAGAGATTGGACAGGCTAGAGTTGTTTTCCTTAGAACAGAGGAGTATAAAGGGTTGTCTAATTGAGGTGTACAAAATTCTGAGTGAACTGGAGAGGATGGACAGAAAAGACTTGTCTCCCTGGCTGAGGAGTCAATTACTGGGAGTGTAGTTATTAGATGATTGGCAGAAGGATTAGAGGGGACATGAGGAAAAATGTTTTCATCCAGAGAATGATAGACACCTGGAATGCACTGCCTAAGCTTATGGTTGAGGCTGAAATGCTCAACTCATTTAAAAAGTACTGGATCTGCATCTGAAGTGCTGCATTCTGCAAGGATACAGACCAAGTGATAGGAATTTTGAGCAAAATGATAATTTCATTTTTTCTCTATTTTGGCTGGCACTGACACAATGGGCCGAATGGCCTCTTTCTGCACCATAACCTTCCTATGGTTCTATTTTCCTGTTCCAATAATTATAGTTTGGCCAGCTGAAAATGACCCATTAATCTCAACTGTTTCATCCATCTTTGTCAGCCAAACTTCAATTCATGCTTGTTACCCCCAACACCTTGAGCTCCTGAATTGGACAGTGACCTTTTATGTGGCACCTTATCGAACACCTTTTGTAAATCCCAATCTGCAAGGTCCAGAGGTTCTCTTGAATCCACTCGGTTTGCCATCCCTCATTCCCTCTTTTAAACTGCAAGTTGTTGAGAACTGAGCTGGATTCCCTCATTCATTAAATTCCCAAGCTCAGTAGTTTGTCGAGTCTGTGCTCCATCAAGCTGCACTCTTATTGAGACCTAAGGCTGAGTGCCTCTGGCAGAATTCAAAGTAAACGTTAGTGAGCAGGTTGTTGCTGTATAAATGTCATTTGAGAGCATGTCCATCAGCCTTTTTTTGAACACCATCCCATATGACTCTGTTTTTGAGGAACTCCTGCTGGGTTGACTTGGGCTTACATAATTGATCCCCAACATTGACTTAAATTTTGCCAAGACTTCTTGATTGGCACAGGTTCGAACACTGCTTGATGCCATTGACCATCACTCAGAACTCTGGAATTCACACCTTTTATACACGTTTGCAATGAGATCTGAGGCTAAATGTCTCCAGCAGAATTGAAACTAATTTTGATTTTGAGGGCTATCCGATTTAGGGTCCCATCGTATCACAAAATGATCATAGGAATTAGCGATGTTGTGATGGTAATACAGAGCCAATTATATGAGGAGCAGAACTCAGACCAGATACAAGTGAGATGTTACTTAAGATTGATCTGATCTACTAGTAGCGATAGATAATAAAGATCCAGTGAGAATGTGTCATATTCAGACACAGAAAAATGGCAGACAGGAAAACACCAGCTGATCCAACTAACTTGTCCAATACAAACACATTGCTTTATGTATTAGGCCAAGAGATGCTTTATCAACTAAGTGTCATGCAGTCCATTTGAGAGAGACAAACAGTAAAAAATTTCGGGGAAGGGGAAGTGGGTGAGGAGGAGGCAGGAGGGTTGATCTTGAGCCCACACTCGCCATCTGTGCAAATACTGATGGGGGGGCTCAAGCTCTGTACGTTGCAGCTCTCACAGGTAAGATTGTGTCTTAGATCCTGCCTGCCCCTTACTAGTAATGTCTTCAGGTTCATGTATATAACAGACATGAACCTACACCTCAATAAATTTTAATGTCATTAACTCGCCCTACCTTGCCAGATATTAATCCTGGTTTCCAACAGATTCACACAGATGTGAACCTGCCACGGAGGTCTGCCTAAGATGTAAAGATATGTATAGTCGCCGGGGGAGAGGGACATGACCAGGCAGTGGCCTGGCAATTCTCGTGGCACTGCCCCACGGTACATGTTGAAACTGCCAGGTAGGCATCATGCCCAAGAGGCGGGCTCAAGTAGGAGCCTCATGGGGGAGGGACGGATTAATTTGTATGAGGTAATGGCCAGGAATGGATGAAGGAGCAGGCGATGCTGACAACAACCTTTTGGGGTGGGTGCAAGTGGGGAAGAAGCTGATGATCGAATGGGAGGGACTGATGACCAGCGGGTGGGGGAAGGTGCAGATGATTTGGGGGAAGCATGGTGCAGAGAAATGGGGTCTCTGATCCACAGTGGGGATGGAAGTCCCTGAAACCTTCATGGGTGGCCGTGGGAATAGATTTGCACATATTCTGATCAGGACACCCTTTAATGATGGTGCCCCAATCTCAGTACGAGAGATTTTGTTAGTATGTTGAGCAACCCTCCCTCCACCCCTGCTGATGACAGCAGGAAAAACACCCCCATGAATTTTTTAGGCAGAGTGCCATAAGATCTGGAGAGATAACCAATTGATTTGTCTGTAGAAAAACATGTCAATTTTTGCACTAGAATCAACACTCTTCTATCTTCGGTAAGGCTACCTCATATGTCCCCACCCCCACCCTACTGCCAGCCAATAAAATCCAAGCCTAACAACAACTTGCATTCATCCAATGCCTAAAATGTGGTGAAATGCCCCAAAGTGCTTTTACAAGAGTGTTAGCAGACAAAAATGAACACTGTGCCAAAAGGAGTTATTAGGGCACATGACTGAAAACTTGGTCCACAGGATGGGTTTAATCAGTATCTTAAAAGAGGAGCAAGAAGTGGAGATTAGAATGATTTATGGTGGAAATTTCAGTGTTTAGGCCTAGACTGTTGAATGCAAACAATCAATGATGGGGAAATTAGAGTAAGGGTTTCATAAAAGGTCAGAGTTGAATAAATGCCAACAACCTTTCTAGAAGGTTTCAGCACTGGAGGCAGTCACAGAAAAAGGGAGACAAAACCTCATTAAGACTTTTCATTAAGTTCTTATGAGGATAAGAATTTTAAAATCAAAGCATTTGTCGACTGGACCTAATCAAGTAGTGGGTAAACAGCAAGTTGTTGTAAGTTAGAATACGGGAAGTAGATCTTTGGATGACATCATGCCTTTTTCCTTTGTATCTTGGAAGTCTGCAAACTGACTCTTTGTTGTATTTGCATTTGTGCACTATACAATGACAATAAAGTTGAATTGAATTAAGGATGCTTGATGAGAAACCAGCAAGGAGAGTATTGGAACAATTGAGTTTGGATGTGACAATTTCACAGTTTCTGCAGCAAATCAATATGGTGGAGGCTGACAATACTTGAGAGGTAGACGTATTTTGATGGGCAAGTTATGCAGTTAGAAGTTCAGCTCAGGGTCAATTCAGATATCAAGTTTGCGCTAACAGTTGCCAGGGAGAAGGATGCATTCAGTGCTGAGTGGACAGAGATTGTGGCTAGGGTCAGAGAAACTTGTTCCCAAATTTTAGGAGGAAAAATTTAGAAAGTCCCTGTTAGATCCCTCTAGGATTTGAAACTTGCACGATGGATCTTTGTCCAAGTCAGGATTCAGTCCCGCTCTCACTTAGTGGTACTCATTGTGTCAGCATTCACCACAAAAGGCTTTATTATTCTCTGAAGGGCTTGTCCTGCCTAATATATAACTTATTCCTTTGAATAATTTAACAACATCATGAATCCAATCCTCACAACTTATCAAATTGAAATAATTTGTCAGTGTACACACAATCTAGTCCCATTATTATTCTATAGATCACAATCCAATTGGCCCTGAGTCTAGACTTCTCTAAAGTATATAGGTCTTAAATCTATCTGAGTAGCTGTGGTATTTTAAACGAGGAAGCATTCTTGTAGCACGCAACTAAATCTTTTCCAAAGCCTCAATACCACCTAACATGAGAGAGAATCAAATTTGGATACAATATGAAGCCCATTCAAAGTATTTCTCAAGGGCAAACTGTTTTTTTTTTCAGGGATAATCCTGTGAATGTAATCCATGCACTTTCTTCTTTACTTTCATTCTAGCTTATCAGTATTGATTATGAAATGTTGCCAAACATAACTTCCGACTTCTGATACAAATTCAGCAAATTAAAATTCATATCCATTGGATCTAAATTCCAAACTTTGAAGATCTCAAAAGTGAGCAGAAAAATATTTGAATTCACCTTGCGCAAGAATCCATATGCATACTTGATAGGCATATCCAAATAATATTACAAAATCAATAACTTTCACTTCTATAGATCATTGCACATAAATAGTGATATCTCAGCAAAATTAATTTATCATTTGTCCTGATTTCACATAAACATACATTTTTTTAAAATTAACATGATGGCCTCCAGTGTTCTCTGTTTCTGCACCTTTTGGCTTCAGTCATCAAAATATTTTTAACAAGCTTAACTCTTTGATGATGAACTCTTTGTATTCTTACCGTCATATTGGATCCTGAAATGAGCTTTCAATATCCATACAATCAGGTAGACTGCCTACCTCTATTTCTGCGACATTGCCAAACTTCACCCCACTCCTAATTCATTTCTTCAGCTTAAATCATCATCCAATGCATGTTACTTCTAGGCTTAGGAATTCCAAAACAATCCTGGCCAGACTTCCACACTCTATCCCATGTAAAGTTGAGATCATCTGAAGCTCTACTGCTATTGTCTTTACTCACATTAAATCCTTTTCACCCATCACCTCTGTGCTCACTGACCTATAGTCACTTCTGTCCAAGCAATGCTTCAATTTTAAAATTCTTAACCTTGTTTCCAAATCCCTCATGGCCTCACTCCTTCCTATTTGGTGTATTCTGTGAAGTTCTTGGGAAATCCCCTTGTAGGGAATTTTTGTAATCCCCTACAACTTTCCAAGATATTTGAGTTGCTCAAATTCTGGCCTCTTGAAAATACCCTATTTTAATTGCTCCACCATTTGTGGCTGTGCCAGGTCCTAAGTTCTAGAATTCCATCTCTTAACTGCTCCCTTTAAAATGTTCCTTCAAACCAACTCTGACCGAATCTTAGGTTATCTGCCCTAATATCTCCTTATGTGCATTTGAATCAAATGTTTCTTTATAATGCTCCTCAGAACTTTGGGGTGTTTAATTATGTTAAAGGTTCTTTGTAAATAAAATTTATAAATTGTAAATAAAATTTTTGTAAAGAAGAACATAAAAACGAAGATTTGCTTAAAAACTAAACTGTACAGATGTTTCATAAATGTTTGGTATTCTGTCATTTTTCTACTATCCATTAGTCACAAAGAAAGTTATGAAAAAAAATGAAAATAGTAACCTTAAGCTTTTTAAAAATGCCATACAATGTAAATGTCTTCATTTCTCAAAAACTCTACATTTGGGAATGTGAATGAAATATAATCAGATTTTTGACAAGCAGTTAACATCATTCTGTTTCCAGCATAGTTGAACCTTTAAGCAAATATCAAGGATCCACAAATTATGTAATGTATTTTCTCTGTCTGCAGAAAGTATATTCCCTGCACTTAAACAAAAAATGCTGTCAGCGAATAAGATTGAAGTGTCTTTGCAAAAGTATTTATTTCTTTCCTTAAGAAGTTCTCAAAGTATAGAATAAATGCACTTGACAGTAAAATCAAAATGCATGCTCTTTGCTGTTTATTCCAAGGTATTAAATTATCCAGTTTCAAAAGAACTGGACTCTTATTCCAGCTCCATTAAAACAGATAATTGACTGAAATACAGACTGCACTGCCAAAAAACATCAAGCCTTAATGGAAAAGCGAACAAAGTGCATTATTGTATAAATGGTCAATGGCTTACCATAAAATTGGAAAATGGAATTTAAAAAGATTTTCAAAAAAAACTGTCAGAATATCTGAAATAATTACCTTTGTGGTGATTTCAGCACCTAGTTTTTTTTAGACAATTACCAGTTCATGCAGAGAATGCTAATAATGAATAAGCCTTTTGAAGTGGTCTCATGATTAAAGGTAGGTGCAACGCATCTTTTTATAAAAGGGAGCATCTGGAGGAACTTCCATTAACATTTTCTTGGTATGATTATTACAAAATAATCTTTTAAATAATCTCCCTTTGCAATGCACAAATAATGTTTGATGCTGGGATTTGGAATTATCAATAGCTTCTTCTACTTCAAGATGAAATTGAACACACTCAGGTGCAAAAGGCTGAACTGAGGTTGGAAGCAATGGACTGGATTTTATGCTCCCCTGTAGGCAGGTAAAATCCAGCAAGTTGCCTGCGCATCTCCTTTCCTCCTGCTCTACCCCTTTACAATTTTATCCATTTTGCCTGTCCTCTAGTTGACGAAGTGAGGCTCCTATGTGGACAGTTAAGCCCCCTAAAAAGCCTCATTGCGTTACCACAGAAGGATGGTATGGTATGGTGGCACCCTGGTTACAACTGTTGCTTCATATCTCCAGGGACCCAGGCTCATATGCAGTCTTGGATGACTATCTGTGTGGAATTTGCACATTCTCCCCATATTTGCATGGATTTCCTCCAGGTGTTCCAGTTTTCTCCCACAGTCCAAAGATGCACAGGTTAGTTGGATTGGCCATGCTAAATTACCTTTTTCTTCCAAAGATATGTAGGTTAGGTAGATTAGCATTGGTAAATGTGTGGAGTTATGGAAATAAATGGGGAAGAGAGCCTTGCTGAGGTATTCTGTCAGACAGTCGGTGCAGACTCGATGTGCTGAATTGGCCTCGTTTTGCATACTCAGGATATTATGAATCTATGAAAGACTCACAGCAAATGAAAATCCCAGCAGGTATTCTGATGCAGGATGATACAGTGACTCAGCTGGACAGTAGTTAGTTAGCACTGCTGCCTCACGGCACAAGAGACTGGGATTGATTCTGGCTTTGGCTAACAGTGTGTATGGAGTTTGTATAAACTCCCTCTGTCAGTGTGGGTTTCCTCCGGGTGCTCTAGTTTCCTCCCTCAGTCCAAAGATGTGCTGTTTAAGTGAATTGGCCAGGCTCAATTGCCCCTGAATGTCAAAAGTTGTATAAATTAGGTGGGTTAATCATGGTAAATGCACAAGGACGATGCATAGGATGGGGACTGGGTAGGCCTGACTAAGGTGCCCTTTAAGAGAGTAAGTGCGGACCTGATGGGCTGAATGTCTTCTTTCTGCAATGCATGGATTGTGTGGAGGACAGGAGAGTGTTCCTCTTAAATAGATCCTTCAAACCTATCAGAGGTATATCCAAGGTATTATCTCATCAGTTCCCTGTGGCCTCTCAATGGTGCTGCAGTTACTGGATGTTTCATTCTATTTACATAAACAAATCATATGACAAGGATTGGTAAAACATTAATGTGGGTGCTTCAACTGAAAACAAGACTATGTACATATAATATTAACTGGGAAACTGAGAACCACATTTGACCTTGGTCGGTGGTACTGTGTACTGATTTCAGAGTCATGGGACTAATATATTACATATTGTTTGGTTGTATCGACTAACAGCAGCTTAAGGTATGCTCCCTTAAAGGGGGAGGATTGTGGCACCATGACATTCCATAAAATTTAGCCCAATAAGTTGCACATATAGTCTATGAATGTCTATGAAATATCAAACAATGAAGTGGGAAGACATTCATGAATCTTAAGCTCTGTGCTAGGTATCTCCAACCAATACAGAACAATGATAACTAAAGCCAATAAAATGTTCAGTGACATGAACAAAACAGTTTATTATAATCAAAAGGAGTCATGTTTTTGTTATGCAGTTTTCTGATCATCTTGTGTACTGTATCCAGTTTTGAATATTGGGACATAAGGGGGACATTTAACCATTTGAGACAGTGCAGAAGCAAGCCACAGTGGTGTCAGGAATTTGAGACATGGGGAAAGATTGGAAGTAATCAGAATTTGCATCTGAAAAGGAGATGGTCTGAGAGATGATATTGGGATAGTGCACAAAATAGCAAATTGTGTGCAAAAGATTATGTTAGATTAAATTGTGGCAATAGAACACTGGGATGGTTTCAAAGTAGTAATAGGCGATAGAATTGATATCAGGAATGTTTTTTTCATATGTAGTTATCAACATTGGGGAAGTATGTAAGGCTGGTTGCAAAAGTCTCAGATAATTTAAGCAACAATTTGATGCAGTCACTTGTAAGTAGGTTGGTTGCAGGGTTATAATAATCAGACAAATTAACAATAAGTGATCTTTATCCATAGTTATTCTGTGATTTCGAAATTCAAAGTTATTCTTCATAAGGCAGTGAGAGTCAGTTGAATGTTTGCATGTTGGACATGAACGTAACCCTTCACTCACCAATGACCAAACTTGCGATTCTGAGTGATCTTTAAAGACTAATTTTTACTTAGAAATGTTTTCCTACTTTAATATTTCATCTTATGATAGATAATATTTAGGAATGTTTGACATTTTCTTCAATGATGCTATACAATGACTAAATCTAGAGAAATTTAAAAGAATTGTGAATTTTAAAAATATTGTGGTGATTGTTTCTTTAAGGGAAAGAAAGCAGTGTCAGGGTCACATGGCCTGCATGACCTTTTTCAGGTCTTAGGTGAGAAGTCACTTCACTTGATGAAGGAGCAGCTCTCTGAAAGCTAATGATTTCAAATAAACCTGTTGGACTATAATCTGGTGTCATGTGACCCTTGTCTTGTCCACCCAAGTCCAATATCGACATCATGAACAGAATGGGAATGGAGGGATATAGAAAACTGATTTAAAATAGGGATCATAAGCCTTGGAAGTCCCTGGGAAGTGTGTAAATAGATGATGATATTGATGTACTTGTTTTTATCCTACAGGTGCTTTGGTCCACCTTGTTGTCTGACGAGGGGCATACACGCGATGGGTCATGAGAGGGCTGCTCTTGGACTTTTTTGAGAGTATCCCAGTGCTTCATGTCATTAGTGAATGCTTGACCTGGACCATTTGATAGGCAACACGACAGTTCAGTGACTATCGCTGTGCTGTGCAGATATATGGATTTGGGCCTGTGTCTGTGGGAGTTTGCGCATTCTCCCCATGCTTGCGTGGGTTTTCTCCGGGTGCTCTGGTTTCCTTCCACATCTTAAAGATGTGCCCTTAGGCTAATTGGCAAAACAAATTCTCCCTAAATTGTCTCAAATTTGGTTTTTAATCAATAGATCTATCAAAATGGACAGGGATCGCGGGTAGAGGTGGGAACATTGGGGTGGTGGCACGGGCTCGTTGAGCCGAAGGGCCTGTTTCCCGTGATGTTTTGTTCTTTGTTCTTTGTTCTATCTCCACAATCAGGGCTTAGAGGATGAATGACCTCATGGAGACAGAGAGGCTCCTAGGCAGAGACATTTTGGGAGCAATATATAGCCTTGTGGCTGCTATAGAATTCTTATTAATAAGTGCCTTTCAGTTCACTAATGAAATCTGTGAAAGTGCATCTTTACATCTGGCAATGAGGATAAATTATCCTGATTCTGCCTCTGGCCCAACATCTGTGCCTATCCTATATCAATTGAAATCTGAAAAAACGTCAGCAGAATGCCTCTCCTTGGCAAATAGATCCATTTGACTCCTTCACTGAACACAATGTTGAGTCTTTTTAGTAATATTTCCAAACAAATGAAATAGGGAAGGAGGTGAAATGTAAAGCAATTCTCTGAAATGTTTGTGGAACACGAATCTATAACCTTATTTGCAATCTTACAGTCCCAAGCATACCTGACTCCAAAACATTCAGTGAGCTCATGCATTTAGTGAAAGCTGAATTGCAACGTCAACCATTAGAATTACACAATGTTCATCCAGGAATCTGTAAGATGAAGATGCTTGCCAGGAGTTTGATCCGGTAGCCTGCTTTTAAAACTGATATCAAGAAGTTTGTCAAGCACTGCCAAAATTATCAACTACAACAAAGCTTGCCTGCTACATTCTCACTGCACCGTTCACCAGCCCTGAGTACAAATCCATATTGGTTATCTTGGTCCATCCCTGGGCATAATGTTTTTGCTCATGATTGATTCACATTCTGGATGGATATTTTTAGATATGAAGTCACCCACACATTGCATTCTACCATCAAAAGATTTACAAATGCTTTTCAACTCACAGATGCCCTGAAGTCATGGCATCAGACAATGGAACCGTATTCCTATGTGTTGATTTCCAAAACCTCACCATTCTTAATGGTATAAAACACATTAGAACTGCACCTTACTACCTGGATTCAAATGGACTAAACAAGAAAGGCAGCCAAACATTCAAGTCTCACCGAAAGAAATTGTTAGGAGGAACCTTGTAGACCAAAAATCTTTGGATCCCTTCTTAGCTATTGTACAACTCTACATGCAATATTGGGAGTTCCACCAGCAGAACTGCTAATGAGATGCTATGTCAGAACAGGACTGTGCCTCATGTTTCCAAATTTGCTAGGGAGGGTAGAAGCCAACCAAAATAATTAGGAAGTGAATCATGAATCACATAGTACAATGATTTATAATAAATAAAGCCATACGTGTGAAAAACTTCGGTAATGAATCAAGTTGGATCCTAGAATTATTATCTCTAAGACTGGACACTATTCACACCAAGTGGATGTGGAGGGATGAATCATTCTTAAACTCGTGGATCATTTGAGGAGTGAATAGATGTTCCAGAAGTCCCTGTAGCCATCAAGAAATGTTCTCAAACCCGTAATCACCAAAGCACCTGCTTGGCCTGTATAGACATAACTGATGTCTCCATGGAAACAAAGAGTGACGAATCACCTGTGCTAGAAGAGGCACCCATTATTGCAGTGCCTGTTAACATCAACTGAGTAAAAGCATCTCAGACTACAGAGAAACAGAAAAACATTTCAAAGACTTCAAAGTCCAACTCATGTACATAATGTTTAGTTAGTATCTAGAATGGAGTGAATTAATTATTGAAGATTGTAAAAAGGGGCTAAAGGGGTAAGCATGTGGAAATGGCTTCTTTAAGGGCAACACAGCAAAATAAGGGTTACCTGGTCTGAATGGCCAGTGTAATCACCCCAGGAGGAGAAAGGCTGCTTGACAGAAACATGTTGGTGACTTAACTACAGCTATGTGAATGCTGTACAATTCTCTTTAATAAATATCTTTTGTATTTACTAATGAAATCTGTGAAAGTGCATCTTTACAGCAGTATTTTATTGTCCCTCATGCCCGCAGGATCTTTTTTCACATCAATGTCAATGGAGTTTTGAATATTTGAACATTATATAGCCCTGCACACAATATATGTAAGGCAGTCATGTGGTAGATACTGATCTAACAGGCTCCACAAATAATAGGGTACCACAGTAAAAACATGGAACTCAAAGTGCCAATGAAAATGGCACCACCAGCTTAAACATGCATCCAATCTACCTTCAGAATACAATGGCTGCAGTGTATACTATCTATAGAAGAAACTTCAACAAATCATCTAAGCTTCTTTGAGGCAGCATCTTCCAAAGCCTTGATTTCCTCATCTCGAAGGACAAAGGCAGCAGGTACATGTGAACATCATCATCTTCACCTCACCCTCTAAGTCAGACATTTCGTTGATATTGACATGGATCAACACTTCTTCACTGTTGTTGAGTCAAAAATCCTAGCACTTCTGACTTTACAGCTTTCTGGGAGCACCTTCACCATATAAACTGCAATGGTTCAAGAAGAAGGTCCAGCAGGACTACCTTCTCAGGGCAATAACAGATGGATAATTAATGCTGGCCTTGCCAGTAATCTATGTAACCAAGATGAATAATAAAAAAATCTTGATACTTCTTGAGGAAATTGATAGTTGTTTAAATTCTTTAACACACTGAAGAAAAGAAAAATGGCCTCACTTTAGTCCATTAGTCAGTAAATGATTCTCCCCACAAGATATTAATGTTTTCATTCTGTAATAGGGTTAGGCTGCTGTTAAAAGTACAACTGCAATCGTTTGATTCTTGTCTGTGTGTGAAATAATGATGTTTAAGGGAAGCAGGGACTGTGTTACCACCCACCCCCCACACCCCCCAGGGGGGTTGTTAAGAAAGAGAGACTAATTTGAATCTTGCCTGTCTGTGAAATCATAAGATTTAAGCAGAGGCAATATCATAGTCTTAAGTGCCTGTACTCTAACAGAGTGATTAAGGGAACAGTGGTTGCTACAAATCTTGTACATCCTTCATTAGTAGGAAGAAGACTGAAGATTGCTTAAAATCTCAATTCACACAGTTGCTTAATGCCAGTGGGCATCAAGTCATGAAGGACACTTAGGGGCAGGTTTTTGAAGGGTGTAAACATTATGTTAACAAGTGAGAGAAGAATAATGTTTGACTTAACACAGTACATTATGTGTAGGTAGCCTGTGAGGGTCATTCTTTCATAAGCACGCTAATGTAAGTGACATTTGTGTCTGCCTACGGCAAGTGAAAAATCGTGCTTGAATTTCTTTCATTTTTGTAACATATTCTGCATGATTAGAGGTGATTGCATTTTCACTTATTTTCCCCATGCCATTGTGTATCTGAAGGCGATCACATAAACAACAGTGGCAGATAAAGAATCACTGTGGGATTGTGGCTTTTATTGGAGCAGATACATTTAAAATTGTTCTAAATAGCAAGGGGCTTTGATAAGTTAAATAGAGACAAAACTATTTCAATCGCTATTACGTCAGTAATTAGTAATTTAAGGTCATTACCAGCAGAATGAAGGGAGAAGTTCAGAATATCTTTTATACATGTTTGAACTTGGAGATTAGAAATTGTACCATGTAGCATCTATTTTTGAAGTACTATGCAGACACCTGAAGACCCAAAACACCTGGAAGTGTGCCATGCTGAGTAAGAACAAACAAAAGGTTTACCATAGCCATTTTCTAAAGCAAGGTTTAGGTGCTTTGTATATGAAAATTAAGAGTCTGAGGCCTAGCTAAGGTTCCTGCTCCAACATTGGTTTGACTCCACACCAGTGTGCTGCATTCAAGGCTCTAGGGATCATCTATAATAGGTAAAGTGAGAAACTTACTATGAAGTTGAGAGGAACATTCCACCCAACCTTACAAGAAAGAAACTAATCAGTGCCACTCTCACTCCTTGAATTACCTGATCTTTTTCCTTATCTTGAGTTCAAAGCACCAGGATTTCCCAAACTGTTCCTCCCTTTTCTACACTATTTCAACTGGATCCCCACACTTGCTTACCTGAGGATCATTGGTTGCTAGCAAATGCTTAATTTCCTATCAATCTCCATTGACAGGACAATCAAATAGAAGTATTGAGGTCAAGTGTAACTTGGATCTCAGTATTCAGTTGCAGGATATTTGCCATTTACTTCCAGTGTGCTCAAAAATGAACAATTCCAAAGTTTAGGCATCAAATTCTGACTATAAACAGCAGTGGAAGTCGAATCCATAGTAGTTTTCAAAAGAAAATAATACTTAAATAATTAAAAAATTAAATTGCACAGTAATTGAACTAAATGTTCTTTCTGAAAGCTGGCTTTGATGGAATATTCAACATGATCTTTGTCAGCACTGCAAAATTCAGTTGTTCTTTTCAATCAGCTGAAATGTGTTGTAATATGCCTTTAAGTGAAATCAGATCTAAGATCTTATGAGGTTTTTTTGGCATGAAGGGGTAATGGTGAGATGTAACCAAAATAAAATCAGATAGATTCCAGTTTCTCAACCACCATACAGTCTTGTTGCATTGAGGACAAGATCCCAAATGCAACTCGGCATAATATCCAAGAATGACAATTCACAGATCACCATGAGAAATTTCTGAAATCTCCACATAGAGTTACATCACATGAATAAAAGCAAAATATCCCAATCTGAAATAGGAATAAAGAATGCAGGATAAACTCAGCAGGCCTGGAAGGAATAGAAATGTGATGAATTATATACTTGGAGAGTTGGATCGGTTAGAATGGAAAGTTGGTAATAGGTCAGAGTTAAGGAGAGATTAAAATGTCATGGATATGGGACAAAGGCATTGTGAACAATGCCTGATGAGTGACTGATGAGTATTAATAGTGGAAAAGATAGAAGAGCCAAATGTCTTGATAGGAAAACAGAGGTCAGTGCTCAGTTGGAGCAAACTAAACAAGGCACAGTAGGCATTTTCAGTCCTATAGAAGGGTCATATGGACTCAAAATATTAACTGTGTTTCTCTCTCCACAGATGTTGCCAGTGCTACTGAGTTTACTCAACGTTTTGTTTTAATTACCATCACCAGGTCTGGGAATACCAGAAGGCTTCCTTTAGGCTTTAGAGACTTATACATTCATCAACTCTATGCATTTAGGGCAGCACTGTGGCACAGTAGCTAACATTGCTGCTTCACAGAGCCATGGACATGGATTCAATTCCCAGCTTGGATCATTGTCTGTGTGGAGTTTGCATGTTCTCCCCGAGTCTGTGTGGGTTTCCTCTGGGTGCTCCGATTTTCTCCCACATTCTGAAAAACATGCATTGGCGCAAACAGGCCTGGACTGTGGCAACTCAGGGAATTACACAGTAACTTCATTGCAGTGTTAATGTAAGTCTTACTTCTGACTAATAAATAAACTTTAACTTTTAAAAAATTGTATTGTAATTAAACATGAACATGTATTGTAAATAATTATACTTCTTTGGGAGCGAAGTATGTTTAAAAAGAAAAGGGGAAGTGTTGTAATATGCCTTTAAGGGTATCATTATGTCAACATTAGAAGGGAAATATAGCATATAATCCAGTCTTAGTTTCATCTTTTCATTGAGTAGAACATACAGATAGCTCTGATGTTTTCAAACTTTATACCTATGTATAACTATTCTTATGTGCCTAGTCTTAATAAATTCATCCTCATCTTTACCAAATCCCATGAGTGATTAGTATTTTGTGTCTTGTACAGTAAATATGGCTAAAGTATAAAGATGGAGACTCCAGAAAGGACTGCACCTTTACTATATCTCTCCTTGTGTTGTCCTTTCAAAACTAAAGCTGTTTATTGATATCTAATGACAAGCCTTTAGATAATCAATGTCCCTCTTTAATAGCTTCCATTTATGTTAATTTTGCTCACATCATTGGCCCTTAAAATCCATAACTATTCCACAAATACACCATAAGTAGGGATGACATCCACTAGAATAGCTGCAAACTCATCTGGAAACTGAATGCACAGAGTTTTAACCTTCAAGCTGAAGTTTTTGTCATGGGCCGTGGGGACATCCCAATTGCTACTGGCAATCAATGTAAGAGAGTAGGGAGATGTTGGATGGACAATTCTTCTCAAGTACTCACAATCCTGTTACCATTATTTGGGATCTGGTGCCCTTTGATATAGTGACAACAGGCTTCACTGGGCTAATCTAGTCAATACTAATGGAAGTGGATTTGAAGGTTGAGGTTGTCCCTCTGGGATTTGAGAAGAGCAGAAATGCTTGTAAACGATTTCTAAAGGTGATATGGAACTTTTGTATTCTGGAATGAGGGGTGGGTTGATGGGAGCAGTGACAACAATGAGAGAAAGTGTCCTTGCTATTACTGAGAAATCAGCCAAGGCACCCAATCTGTAAATAGCAAGATCTCACCAGCAGCAAATGAGGTATCTCAACAGTTATTCTATTTCATGGTGGCGGTGATTAAAAAGACAAGTGTCATCTTGGGCACCAGGAAACTTCATTGCTCTTCAAATAGTGGCATTTGATTTTTTATGTAAGCATTTGAACAAGCAGTCAGATTGCTTGAGGAAGGAGAAATGTCCTTGGTTATGTTCTGTGCAATATGCTACCAAATATTTTAGCTGTTCAAATGTAAGTTATCATTACATTTGTATTGAAAGTCATAATTTTGAAAATTGAATGCAGTCTGAACAAGAATTGAATTTACAGTATTCAGTTTTGCTGCAGTTAAGCATATACTGAAAACTCAAAATGTGTGAAATTTGACATTAGCAATGACATTTTTCAATTGGGGCTAGAGAATTTTTTGAATTTATTCATCAATGTTACTACTAAATATAACCAATACAAAGTAACCTCACTTTGCAATCAGGGAGTATGTATTGTTGGTGTTACAAGCAGGAAAAGAGGTGGAGTAGCCCCTTCATTTTCCTAATTCTCATTTGACCACAACAGATATTTTTTAAAAAAGATATACTTGCCAATTCAGTGAGTGTTTGACTATTTATGTGCCATGGCTGTAATAGACACAAGCAGACGGATTTCCCTAAGTAACTTCAAAAAAGAAAAGAGGATAGTTAAACTATACATAACTGGCTCAAAGTAAATAATAAAAATGCTCTGGTAATCACAAATACATAAATGCTCAGGTTCACATGTGCAAAGATAGATTACAGAATGGGAAGATAGATTCAGGATAATTTTAAAGTTAAAAGGAGATTGAAGTAATATGGTTTCGAAAGGTTGATGATATAGATGGATCCAGGCTAAACCCTGTGGTCCTTTTGCCTTCAGTATCGAGGTGGTTAAAATATGCAGATAGGCAATTTACCTGGAGACAGCAGCCGCTGGGTTGCTTTATTTAACTATATCTCTTACTGTGACACATGGATCGTCAAAAATAACAATCAGGATTCAAGGATATGAAAACAGGTAGAGGGAAGGGGTGATCTTCTGTGCTATCCATGTCCAGAAGGATTTATTCCTCTCTGGAGTTTGGACTAAATAAGATTGGCAATCTGAAGTCAGTTTCAATCAAGTGACCACCTGACCAGTATTTCCATTGTCTGCATAAATGATTTTAAGTTAGAAGCTATTGCTAAATAGTAGAGAATGGATGGTGGTGATGCCCATCTAATTATGATGAACTGATTTCTCTATAGCTTTCTTTGTTAAGTTTCAAGTAGGAACTCTCACAATACCAGGTTTAAGTCCAACAGGTTTATTTGGTATCACAAGCTTTCTGAGTGTTGCTCCTTCATCTGGTGAGTCCACCTCTGGTGCCTGGTGTCTAAGTCTAATGTGCCCATCTCAGTACAACAGTAGCATTTCGACATCAAAGTTCAAGTGGGTGACAGTGAGTTTTGGAATCTATGGGTTTTGGTAAGTCATGATGTGGAGATGCCGGCGTTGGACTGGGGTAAACACAGTAAGAAGTCTCACAACACCAGGTTAAAGTCCAACAGGTTTATTTGGTAGCACAAGCCACTAGCTTTCAGAGCATAACCCCTTCATCAGGCAAGTGGGAGTTCTGTTCATAAACAAGGCATATAAAGACACAAACTCAATTTATAAAATAATGGTTCGAATGCGAATTTTTACAGGTAATCAAGTCTTAATGGTACAGAAATGTGAGAAATCTTGGGATCATGTCACGCTATCTGTAACTCCCATGACTTGCCTGGGCTTGCAAAATCTCACTATCTGTCCCAGCTGGAGACAATACACATCTCTTTAATCTATACTTAACCCTCTCTCCACTCACATTGTCTGTACCTTTAAGACTTGATTACCTGCAAAAACTCAGATTTCAATCATTATTTTGTAAATTGAGTTTGTGTCTTTATATGCCCTGTTTGCGAACAAAACTTCCACTTACCTGATGGAGGAGCAGCACTTCAAAAGCTAATGACTTGTGCTACCAAATAAACCTGGTGTTGTGAGACTTCTTGCTTTTGGTAAGTCAACAGGCAATGGAAAGTGTGAATTGCACAGGTGGTTTGTCTCAATGTGTACCTTTAATGAAGCACTCCCTACACAGGATAATTTAATTAAGAACTTTCTGGAGACTTGAGAGAATTTTGAGTCTGCAGAAATTGAGTCTGCAGCCACATGACACTCGATGGTCACTTTAACAGTTTGTTGTTTAAATTCTATTTTAAAACTTCATTGTGGAATACCAGCCAGTAGATTCATAGTCATTTTTCGATTCCTTTACCCAGGAGGTAGATGCTACCCAGGCTATGGAGGCAGATGAGGAAACTCTGTCCTTAAAAGGTTCAAAATTGATAAGGAGGAATGTTGAATAGAATATCCGTACTTAAAGATGACAAAGTACTGGGACCAGATGAAACGCTTCCAAGTATATTGAAGGAAGTGAGAATGAAAATTATTTCCAGTTTCCTCTACTCTTAGGCTACTAAAGCACCCTGGGCTTTACTAATAATGGCATAGATTACAAGAGCAAAGAGATTATGCTGAATTTAAATGAGACAGTAATTAGACCTCAGCTGGAGTATTGTGTGCAGTTCTGGGTACTACACTATCGGAAGGGTGTGAACATATTAGAGAGCATGCAGAAGCAATTTACAGAAATGGTTCCAGGGATGAGAAACTTCAATTATGAGGTTAGATTAGAGAAGTTTGCACTGCTCTCCACGGAAAGAAGAAGACTACGAGGAAAATCATGAGAGGGCTGGATAGAGTAGACAGGGAGAAATAGCTCCCGCTCGTGAAAGGATCAAAAATGAGAGAGCTCAGATTGAAAGCGTTTGCAGATGATGCAAACAATAGCGTTTTGAGCCTGGAATGCACGGCTTGGAAGTGTGGTGGAGGCAGATTCATCTGAAACATTCAAGAGAGCATTAGACGATTATTCAAACAGAAACTATGTGCAGGAGTAAGTTGAGAAGGTAGGGAAATGGCACAAAGGCATTATGCTGATTTGGAGAGCCAACACAGACACAATAGCCAAGTGGCCTCATTCTGCACTGTAATAATTTTGTGATTCTCGATAAAGCATGGCTTCACAACAGTGATCTTGTTTTCAGCTATCTAGATGTAAACTCTGATGTTTGTTCTGTAATCTCTTTAGAGCTCTATCTCTCTCTCTCTCTTTCCTTTCCTTCAAACTATTTGTTTGACCATGGATGTGGCCATCCTGATATTGCTTTCTTTGGATTGGCATCATCTTTCTCTTGATAATTAATAAAAAATATAGCTATGAAATAAATGTACAAGCTTCTTTCTTCAGTTAAATGGAGAGTTTGCAAAACAGTAGGCTAACGATCTTTGACTGTGACTTAAGTGGTTAATATTACAATTGCACATTTTATTCATTTTGAAAAACATGAAGCTTTTTTTAATGTTGAAACAAAATCATAGAAAAAAGGAGCAGAGGTAGGTCATTTGAGGCTGCTCCACCATTCATTATGATCATGGCTGATCACTTAACTCCTAAACTGTTCCCTCTTCCCCCACATAACCTTTGATCTCTTTATCCCCAAGAACCATACTTAATGGAAACTGTTAATTGAATTATATCCTCCTGGTCACTGCAGTGGGATTCAAACCAATTTCCCCACAGTATTTCTCTGATCCTTTCCATTTTTAGACTAATGACTTTAGCACCATACCACCATCTCTCACTGTTTAAACAGAATATAGTACGAAGTCTGACAACACCTGTTTTAAATCCAACCGATTTATTTGATAGTAAACTCGTAAGCTTTCAGCTTTATGGCTTTTGTCAGGCGAAAAAGCCGAAGGGGGGAATTTCTCCCATGCTGCACACCACGAGAGTCATAGCAGAGAGGAATGGACAGTTGACCTCAGGCAGTATTCTCCGGTTTTTGGGTGAGTGTGGCTGGAGAATCCCACCAGTTATTTTTGCAAAGAGAACGACAAGTACCCATTTTTAATTGGCAGCGTAGCTTCTTGCTAGTATTGGTTCTGCTTGATTAAATTCTCCCCTTTTAGAGCTTTGTCCTCTCTTAGCAATCTGTGATTTTGATTTTCATTTGGCAATTTCTAAAACATCAGAAGGTCAAACTTTATTCTAAGCTTCCTTTTTAAAAGCAGCATCACTGGTGCATTCTCTGGCTTTGCACGTGTGTCGTTTCAGTAGGATAGCAAGGATTTATTTACTCATCTTAACAAGATCCCTTGGCCCTTTGATGATGAGTGTTTTAGTGACTGTACAAATCATTCCGTCAATCCAATTGTTACTAGATAATACAGAGCCAACTTAATGTGTTGGATACCATTTCCTTTTCAGTAACCTTTGAACTACTTTGAAGTAAATTGTATCCTGCTGTCACTTACAATATTCTTAGGTCTACCAAATCTAGCAAATATTTCATGCAACTTTTCAATAGTCTGTTCTGCCCCTCCTGATCTCATGATTACTACTGGCAATTTAAAATGTGCATCTACTAATACTAGGAACATTTAAGGCAGTACGGTGACACAGTGGTTTCTTTGCTGCCTCACAGTGCCAGGGACCCAGGTTCAATTCCGGCCTCGGTTCACTGTCTGCGTGGAGTTTGCATGTCCTCCCCATGTCTGCATGGGTTTCCTCCAGGTGCTCCAGTTTCCTCCCATAGTCCAAAGACGTGCGGGTTAGATTGATTGGCCATGTTAAATTTACTATACTATCAAGGGGATTAGCAGGGCAAATATGTGGAGTTACAGGAATAGGGCCTGGGTGGGACTGTGGTCAGTGCAGACTCGATCTCCTTCTGCGCTATAGGGGTTCTATGATTCTATGTATCCGTCAATTGGACTGGCATAATATATGTGTACTCTCTGCCATGGCCATTTCAGCCTTTGTAAGCGTTGGTAGCAGTGGGATGCTTCTCAGCTTTGCAAAGACTGACTTTGCCACATTCCCTCTTCGATTTGTACATTTAATCCTGGCCATCAAAAATGCTACATGTCAGTTCCTTCATTCTCACCACACCAGGATGACCCTCATGCAGCAATTCAAGGATTTTTCCACTCAAGCACTCAAGAATGATCACTCCGATTACCAATAATAAAATACCACTCTGGACTCAAGCCTTCTGCTGATATAAACATTTAGATCTGGGTGTTTTTGATGTCCTTCTAACATTGTTCTTTTAAGACTATATCCATTATCTGTTCCACCACTGGATCGCTTCTTGTGTGTCTCTGAATCTGATATGAATTCATAGGTACACTATCCAATTTTGAGAAATATAGGATGTTAATAAAATTTTCTTCAGGTTTGTGCTTGATTTGTATTGACAATCTTGACAAAGCATCAGCTACTGCATTTTGCTCTGATTGGTGATATTTAATATGGTAGATGTGTGTCGATAATATCGAAGGTTATGCGGATGATTCTCCCAGCCTATTGTGCTGTTCTAATAGTGAAGCAGGCCATGAGATATCAGTGGAGGCCATTTTGCGGGCTTTCCTGCTGGGTCCAAGGCTTCCAAGAATCTCCCAGCTCAAGATTTCCAGAGTAATCAGCTCCACACTGCACATCGGTGCAGAGCAGAATACAATATAGAAATCACAATTTCCATTTCATTACTGGGCCCAGGACTGAACAGGTTAGAGGGAATAGAGGCAACTAAGGCTCCTCCAGGATGTCTGGGGTGACAGGGTGCTCCTTAGGCAGTGCCAGCCTGGCAGTGCCAGCCTGGCACCCTGGCACTACCCAAGGACAAACTGGCAAAGCCCAAGAGGCACCTTGGCACAGCCCACTGGGTTGCGCTAAGGGGACAGGGTCTATAGGAGGGGGGCAGGGGAGACAGGCTATCACTCTGCACTTGGATTGCAGGCAGAGGGAGAGATGAAGTGATAGAGGCTGGCCATTCGGGTGTTGGGGAAGGGTCAGGACTGTTGGAGCATCAGGACTGTCAGTAGAGTTGAGGCTGCCAAGTTGGGGGGTGGGGTGATAGGGGAGGTGTCGGGGGGGTGGGGGAAATCATGAGATCAAAGCTGCCAGGGGATGTGTCAGGGCTGGCTGCAGAGTTATGGGGCGCAGCATCGGAGCTTACCCAGGGAGGTTCAAGAGGCCAATAATGGGGGGGAGGTGAAAGTGGTTCCAAAGGCTGGGCAGTGATCCAGCAGCTAGCAATGCGGGGTCACTGCATATGCACCGATCTCCACAGTGACAGATCGCAACACGCATAGTGACCAGCTCAGCGCTATGCTGCCAGCCTGTCCAGCAGGGATAGGGTAGGCCCCGCGTCCTGATTTCCAGAATGAATCTTGCTAGGACAGTTTATGATGCACAGAATGTTGGAGATTCATTCTGGAAATCATGCTGAAAAACCAGCAGGATTTACTACTATTTTCTGGCAGACTGGGGGCTTAGAATTTTTTTGGGAGCATGCCCGTCCATCTCTGTAATCTACTAGCTGTTAAGGAAGGATAATTTCATACATCCAAAGATTGTCATCAAAGGTCTATCAATTGTCAGTCAAAAATGTGAAATGCATGAGCAATGAAACCACTTTAAATACGTAACAAGAGGAGTGCAGGGCATATGACAAACATATATTGTGACCACAATTCGGTTACGTTCACCTTAGTGATGGACAGGGATAGGCATGAAGCTGGGGGCAGTAGTTATAGCTGGGGGAAGGGTAATTATGAGGCCATCAGGAGAGAATTAGGGTGCATAGATTGGACTAGGAAACTACAGGGACTGGGAACATCTGGAATGTGGAGCTTATTCAAGGAGCAGCTGCTGCGAGTCCTTGATAAGTATGTCCCTGTCAGGCAAGGAGGAAATGGTCGAGTAAGAGAGCCTTGGTATACGAAAAAAGTTGATTTGCTGGTTAAGAAGAAAAAGGAGGCTTATGTCAGGATGAGGCTTGAAGGCTCAGTTAGTGCAATGGATAGCTATAGATTAGCCAGGAAGGAGCTAAAAAGTGAATTGAGGAGAGCTAAGAGGGGACACGAGAAGCTGTTGGCTGATAGGATTAAGGAGAATCCTAAAGCTTTCTTTCGATATGTTAAGAATAGAAGATTGGTTAGGGCAAGATTAGGGCCAGTCATAGACAGCAGTGGGAAGTTGTGCGTGGAGCCTGAAGAGATTGGTGAGGCACTGAATAAATATTTCTCTTCGGTATTCACGCAGAGTGCTGGAAATGTAGCTATGGAGAACACTGAGGTACAGGGTTGCAAATTGGGAAGTATTGTAGTAGATAGGGAGGATGTGCTAGAAATTCTCGAGGGTTTGAAGTTGGATAAGTCCCCTGGGCCGGACGGGATTTACCCTAGGATTCTCTGGGAGGCAAGAGAGGAGATTGCAGAGCCTCTGGCTCTGATCTTCAGGTCCTCGTTGGTTACGGGTGTGGTTCCGGAGGACTGGAGGATAGCGAATGTGGTCCCATTGTTTAAGAAGGGGAAGAGAGACCTTCCAGGGAATTATAGGCCAGTGAGTCTTACTTCTGTTGTGGGCAAGGTATTGGAGAGAATTATTAGGGATAGGATTTATAGTTATTTAGAGAGAAATGAATTGATTGGGGATAGTCAGCATGGTTTGTGAAGGGTAGGTCATGCCTTACTAACCTCATTGAGTTTTTTGAGAAAGTGACCAAAGAGGTGGATGGGGGTAAGGCGGTTGATGTAGTATATATGGACTTTAGTAAGGCGTTTGATAAGGTGGCCCATGGAAGACTTCTACAGAAAATGCAGATGTGTGGAATAGAGGGTGATTTAGCTAATTGGATTAGGAATTGGCTGGCAGATAGAAGACAGAGGGTGGTGGTTGATGGAGATATTCATCGTGGAGTTCGGTGACAAGTGGTGTGCCTCAGGGGTCTGTTTTGGGGCCCCTGCTGTTTGTAATTTTTATAAATGATCTGGATGAGGGTATTGAAGGATGG
Organism: Sphyrna mokarran; assembly: GCA_024679065.1. NCBI lineage: Eukaryota > Metazoa > Chordata > Chondrichthyes > Carcharhiniformes > Carcharhinidae > Sphyrna > Sphyrna mokarran. Next base: position 54,712,132 of record JAGIQG010000006.1, on the reverse strand, counting down.
ATTAGTAAATTTGCAGATGACACTAAAGTCGGTGGAGTGGTAGATAGTGAAGAGGGGTGTTATAGTTTGCAGAGAGACTTGGACAAGTTGCAGAGCTGGGCCGAGAGGTGGCAAATGGAGTTTAATGTGGAAAAGTGTGAGGTAATGCACTTTGGCAGGAACAATAAATGTGTAGAGTATAGGGCTAATGGTAGGGCTCTTAATAGTGTTGAGGAACAGAAGGATCTTGGTGTATGTGTCAATAGATCCCTGAAAGTAGGCAGTCAAGTGGATAAAGTTGTTAAGAAGGCATATGGAGTCTTAGCTTTTATTGGTAGGGGGATTGAATTTAGGAGCCGCAGCATCATGTTGCAACTGTACAAAACTCTAGTGCGGCCGCACTTGGAGTATTGTGTGCAGTTCTGGTCCCAACATTATAAGAAAGATGTGGAGGCATTGGAGAGGGTACAGAGGAGGTTTACCAGGATGTTGCCTGGTATGGAGGGCAGGTCCTATGAAGAGAGGTTGAAGGATTTGAGGTTGTTTTCGTTAGAAAGGAGGCGGCTAAGAGGGGATCTTATTGAAGCATATAAGATGATTAGAGGTTTAGATAGGGTGGACAGTGATAGCCTTTTTCCTAGGATGGAGAAAGCTAGCACGAGGGGACACAGCTTTAAATTAAGGGGTATGAGTTATAGGACGGATATCAGAGGTAGGTTCTTTACTCAAAGAGTGATTAGGGAGTGGAATGCCCTGCCTGCAGCTGTTGTAGATGCGCCAAGTTTGGTGGCGTTTAAGAGGTTAATTGATAAGTATATGGAAGAGAAGGGAATGGTTTAGTTAGGAGGGGCATTGCTTTTTATTTTGGTCGGCACAACATCGAAGGCCGAAGGGCCTGTTCTGTGCTGTAATGTTCTATGTTCTATGTTCTATATCAAAAAAAAACCCCACAAAATATTTAATTGTTATATTGTGCTATTTGTCTAACTCTCTTTTGAAATTGAGCTGCTCTGCACATGGTTCATCATATGCTGAACTCCCTTATCCAATCATGGTGTTAACAGGTTTAAGAAGCCTCACTGAACATGCAGCCTGGTTATCTATAAGTAAGAGGCCTGCTCAGCATGATGTGTAGTGCATTTGTGGTTTATATCAGGACCATTTTTGAGTTGTCATCTTTTTTAGCAGGACAAGTTAGTATTTTTGAAGCCATTAGTCAGCTTTTAGTAGTTTGCTAAGCTGCCATTCATGTATCCAGCACAATGATAAGAACGTAGATATTCTGTTACAGATATAGATCATTTGCTTTTGGATAAATTCATTGATCACATACCCATAAGCAAGGAAACACACTCAAACAGTGGGAGATATTCCTAATAAATTGTAGTTTCAGTTCTCTCACACAGGTTTCCTTTAGTTATGGTTGCACAGTGAGAGATCAGATCTACCTTTGCATGCTGACAATAATGCAAACTGTACCTGAATATCACACATATATTTAGTTTTGGAAGTATGTTAGTTGAGGTCAATAATAACTCCCACCTTGAAAAGAATTAAATGGTACGCAAGATATTTAGTATTATGAGAGCAGTAATGAGGCAAAATCATTTTTTAGCTCCTGAGGCAACACTGCGTATTGGATTTCACTTGTATATCACATTAGAACACCTTTTCCTATAAATTAAGTACTGCTACTGATACCAATTGACGCAGGAACCACGGAATTCAATTTGCTTCTATTGATGTTATTTGATATAATCAAAAAGCTTGAATAAACTGGTCAATGTATGCTGAGTATATATAGAAAATAACAATGATATACAATATGGAATCTTATTAGTAATTGACTTAATCGTAAGTATAACAGTAAATAATGGGGACAATGCTTTATCGAGGATATTTTTATGCCCGAGTTAATTCCCAATGTATTTAAATTAGCGCAAATGGATTTCAATTAATGAGACAATCTGATGAATGGGACAATTTAATTTCCATGAGGGCATCCCAATTAACAGGTTTCAACTATATGACTCACCAAAAAGCTATCATTGCAACACAAATAGCTATAGGAATTTAATAAGAGAGAAAAATGTACGTGTTAGTGTAACGGATAAACACCATACGTGATCAATAGTAGTGTCATGCAGAATTAACATTTGCAGGTAGGGTCCCAATAGTAGTCCTACTTAGCATGCAAATGAGGCTATAAATGGTCTGGGGGCAGGAATCCAGAATAGTATTCTCTTTGTATACAAAATGCTCTTTAATATGTTCCTCATAAATGAAAAAAATACCAATGACAAGCAAAGTGTTGGAAAATTACAACCGACCTTAAAAAGCTTTGTGGGCTACATAACTCAAACTACATGGGTGGTTTTGGATGATGGAGAGATTATTTTCTACACATGGGAGAGGGAGGGACAAAAAGAAAATCACTGTGAATGTCAGCTATGTCAAATCCTGGTCTCCCCAGCTAAGTAAACGATTAAAATAACGAGGAGAACAGATGGCATCAAACACAGCTGAGGAATATGATTGGTGTAGAAAGTGTTGATTGACTGAAGCCTGACAGTCACGTTGATTGAATCAGTTTGGAACTGTTGTGGGGGGCATCGAACACTCTCAGTCACTTCAAATATTTAAAATCAAGATATTGCTGTCCCAAAGACAAAATACGAATGAAGTTCAACAGAACTATTGCATGTTGTAGAATATCCCAAATTTAAGTTACACACAAAAACTAAGACTCACAGCTCTATTGATTGAGGGAGAATGCTGCTGTAACTTTAATGGCGGGAGGCATGGGTGATGACTATATTAAGCACAGCAGCAGTTAATTAGAAACCTTTGCACACAGACAAAGAGGAGAGCTAACACCAGACTAAATTAGATAAGTTGTGAAATTATTGGGAATATGTAGCAATGTAAAGTTTTCCCAGATGGAAAATTTCAGAAAATGTGTTGTATTATAATTGACTTCTCTCAGTTTAATCGACTGCGGGAAATCCATTATATCTTCTGAATTTTATTTTGGGTGGCTCAGTTTCCAACAGTGAGTTATTTGTCAGTCAATCTGAAACTCATGGGGGAACAGCATTCCATGCCGTAGAGTAACAAGTAACAGAGAGAAAAGTATCAGTACTTGCTGTTAAAAACGCAGTCTTTAATAAATGAGTCTGTTCTTCAAAATATGGACTTTGCTCATTATTCAGCTGTAATGACATATTGAATTAATGTTTACCATTTCCATTCAGTTTTAAAGTCCATAATAAAAATCACCTGCTGAAGATGATTAATATTATGCTTTGCCACTGGCCTGCAATCTCGTTTATTTTCTTTTAATTTAATTTAATTGTTCCTTTTTAAAGGCACAGGAGGGGATTTTTGACTTCTGACCAAATCGGGTGTAAAGTTGGCAAAGCATCTGCGCCACCTGCTCAAAAATGACTTTGGAAAATCAGGAAAAATGACCAGAATTGCTGCATGCTAAAGCTGATGTTTCCAAATGTTTAAACTGCTATTTCTGAATTCATGTTTTGGGAGTTCATTATTAGGTTTAACTCAAAACGCAGACGATCTACTTATGCTCACCGGCTGCACTCAAGTTATGTTCTATCCAAATTGCTCAGGCATAATTTGAATGCAGCTGGTGAATTGCGAGTGCCAAAAGGGTAATCCACTGCAGCTCATGGTGCAGGAGGCCAGAAAATTGGACAGCTCTGATGATGAGTTAGCCAACAGGTTGTTACCCAGAATCACAAGATGTAACTGAAAGGTTTGCATTGCTAAGCAGCCGGGCTGCAAGCTGTCCCTTTAAGGACCGTTGTTTAGACTGCTCATGGCTTGATACAAATGGGCAAATTGTAAGTAGCCCACACTTCATCTATTCTTTACTTCAAAATTAGCAACAAGATAGAACCCCAATCTACATATTTAAACAGCTTCTCACTCATCAAATATGTGGACCTGCTGTTCATCCATTTACTTGTTCACATGAAAACTACATCAAGCCAGACTTTGATAACAAAGAGATATTTCTCAGCTAGTCATCCTATTTTCAGGTGAGAAGCAAGGTAATCATACTTGAAAATCATTCCGTAAGATTCCCAGAAAAGACAATTGTTTGCATTATAGTTTATTACTACAAACAACTGTTGATTCTTTAACTTGCATATATACTGTAAGGCCTGTGTAGGGTGAGCATCAGCTGCATAATAAATACAGATAATTTCAATTTGCAGGTTCATGAGTCTCAATAGATGCAATGTTATATATTATATATTTGCAGTAACTGTAATTGGCTAAAGAGCCACTGAATGTGAGGAAATAGTTTTCCTTTTCTGCTGCTAATTGCAATGGTTGAGGTGCAGTCTCATATTACAAAGCAAAGGTTAGAAGAGGTGCAAAACTAATGACAATATTCAAAGGTATTTTTACACACATCTGATGACCCAAAGTAAACCATTTGCTTTGAGAGTTGATTTCAATCATAAACTTCTAAAAGATACTCAAAATATTACACAAATTGTTTTCAAAACTTTCTAATGACTTGTCTAGGAAAACTATTTTACATTTTAACTAACAAGAGTTATGTTACTGATTGAAGCTGATTTTGCCCAATTTCTTTGCCGTAACATGGAAAAATAAACAATTTCAAATTGAAAAGATTTATGCATAAACCACTACACTGCAAAAAAAGCAAATTATATTTGATTTGTTATTGCAAAAGGGTCAAGATTATCTTTGTTTTTAGTTCTTTTCTGTTTTTGAAAAGTAAGTGCAAGTGAGGCAATAATAATGACATACATAAGTTGATAGTAGCTTTCAGGACACAAGTTAAATCATTGTCTCTACTGCTGCTAAGGTGAACATAATTTTCATAACAGTACTCTCAAGTGTCAGTTTCTGGAATATATAAGGTATTCCATTAGTCCTGAAATCCATGGGTCAATTGTTTACAACCATACATCCAACTATTGTCAATAATTATACATTACGTTAATTCACAGTAATTTGGCTTTTGGTATAAGGAGTGTTAAGTAATGAATAATCATAAAATGCATAATATTTAGGAATGGTCTTTAATCTCTAATATATAAGGAATTATGGTATCAAAGAATCATTTATTGACCATTAAGATGCAGATATAATTTGCAGTAGTAGTTTCTAAAGCCCATTTTTAAAATAAAGTAGCTTACTTTGCAACCTTCCAAAACACCATTTATGTCTTTTGATTTTGACAGGAAAATAATTTTTTAAAATGCAATATCTTTTTTTTATGATTAGCAGAGCCTTCACATAACTTCCTCATTGCTGTTAATCAGACTAGCAGCTGACATTAATTTCTTTTTATAATTTATTTTAATTGCTGCTTAGAAAATAGAACCAAGATAATGGGAATCAATACAAATTTTTGCTAGACTTTTCTGCTCTTGTAACTCACACCATTAACCATTTGGAAATGCGCCAAAGATTTTTTTAAAAACTGCTCTTTGATTTGTACAGCCTTTGTTTTCACACTATAATTTACCCAGATTCTCTGGACCTCTGAGTACAGACAATGTGTAAATTGCACAGTACCGGTGGGAAGTGCACATAGAAATCATACAGCTTTCAATGAGATCCTCAGTTCCTGATGGCAGGCAAAGCAGCAGAATGATATTGGCAAATACACAAATCATCCTACTGTTTCCCCTGCAGTAGCAGAAAAGGAGGTTAAAAACAAGCAGTTACGAACCCATTAACAATAATTCTCTTGTGAGATACTCACTTCAGCAATTGTTGGATGCTCATAATGCAAAAAGGAAATATTTATTTCAGAGTCTTCACAATGTGGAAATTCAACTATACATCTCCACAATATTTTTGTTTCAAGCAGTATCTGGTTCTTTTTTAAAAAGGGTGTATTTAGCATTAGATTTCAGCCTGAAATTTTTCTCATATTGTGTAGAAATAATTTTTGAAACAGTATACCTAAAAAGAGTTCAGGTATTAGAAGTAATCTTTCCCTAATACAATGAAAGGCATTTCCTATTCATTACTGGACAGCTGAAGGTATGGAAGAAATTCAAATGACATTTTCATGGCTATTGGATAATCTGAGTGCCAGAAATTATAGAAATGTTCGATTATGTTATTGCAGGTTAAATGACAATGCGTATGTCTATGACCTGCATTTAGAAGTTGAAATGCCTCTTGGGGCAAAATGACTCCAAAATGTCTTTATTGTATAAAACTTGTCAGTGTTAGATAAATGACATGCCCTCACTCCAAAGATACATTGAACGTTATTTGAAAGCTAAAGAATACAAATCCCTTAAATACTTCTTGCTCTTGTTTGGGATGCTGACCAAGATACCATTATATGACTTTTACATTCAGTACAGAAGAATTACAGGAAGGATACTGATCATATAATCAGAAACTTAATCATAAGTATGCACAATGAACTTTTTATACAAAGATATGTGCAGCATTCTGTTTCACATGGCTTGTAAAGACTCAATTTTAATATTTTGCCAGTTAATGTTATTGTTCCTACTTATCATGTCAAGCAAGCTAAACTAGGTGCAATAAGAGCAACTAGTGATTAGTTTGTACTTCTGGAACATCTTACCAACTGGCAGTATATATCCAGAACTCATATATGCATCCCTATGGCTTATGTCCACCAAAGTGAAAGTAGGTTTTAATGCTTTTGAATCTATACTACAAACAAAAAAAAAACTCATCAATGCTACCTTGATGACTTGCAATGATCATGTGAAAAAAATCACCAAGTACAAAAGAAAAAATGTTTAGTTCAGGTTTTAAAGGAACCATCAGTTTACTATTCAAATTATTAAAATGCTTTCAATGTGTTTTTGAAATTAATGATAATACCATGCTCTTGACAAACATTCTTGGAATTCATTGCGAGCTTTACCAAATAGGACAACATAGACGAAATCCAAAATTCTCTAGCTTCATTGGCCCTTTCACCGTCGCCAGCAAGAATGGCAAATTTGGCACTCAGCTAAATCTCCATTCACTGCAGCAGGACCAGAGAATCCTAGCCATGGGCAAAGTTAGAGAATTCTGGCCAAAGAAGGGATGTTTTTAACGCTGCCAAACATGCTGCGTATCAACCTGCAAAAACCTTCCAACATGCCAATGGCTGGCGGTAAGTGCGGGAAAAGAGTCCTGGTCAACAGTTCTTAGTGTGAAACTGTGCCCTTCAAGTTAAGCGTCTCTGGCGACAAGCTAATAACCTGTTCCAGTCAAACCGATTTGGATTCCAATGATAGTTTGTCTTGTGCACCACCAGGTGAATTGAAACAACAACAACGTAGATAGGTCATCAATATAAAAATGTAAAGCAAATTGCAAGGATGGCATTGGGACACAGGATAGAAGGTTGTTGGAAATATACCATCAATTTGTATTGCTTGAAGAAGAGAGATTAAAAAAAGGAGAAAATGAATCTAAAAAATGGAGGGAAATATCAATAAATGTACAATCAAGTATGGAATATATCCCTTAACTTTTGAGTATTGAAATGATTGGAATATCTTATTTCATTGATCCAATTTTCAACAACAGGTCCAAATAAGAAAATGTCAGTTGATTTGTTTTTAATTAAAAGAACAAGGTAACTGTTCTGTTGGCAATTGCTTTCCTGCAGGATGGTCACTGCTGAAATAAAAGAAAATGAGAAATGTTTTCCTTGCTGAAGTCAAAATGTAGAATTTCATTTTTAGGTTTTATCATACACCTGCAGAAGAAATCACATTGACATGTCAAATCAGCCAACATGAAAGACCAAAGCAATTCAATTTGAATTCTGGCCCAAAGAGTAGAGAAAATATAAACATATATAATGCAACTGTGTTTTTTGGATGGAGTAGTGATAAATTGGACATTTAATTCTGAAAAGGTTATGTGAAGCTTGATAAAATTTTTGGAAGGTGAACCTAGATGAAAAAAGTGCACTACTGGGCATCTTAAAACCTTCAACAACTTATACTCATGCAAGAAATTGATAACATCAAGGAAAAAATAGTTAAAGAATTACAAAAAACGCAAATATTATAGAATAGTTACAATTAGGTGTTTTCATTATTTGAATATACATTTAGAAAGACAAGACTTCCTAAAATATGTTCAGGAGAACCCTACACAGCAATATGTTTCCTCTCCAATGAGAAATGAAGCACTTATGCTGGATTTGGTTCTTGGGAATGACTTTGACCAGGTAAATCAAGTGTCATTAGCATATTTATGAGACATTGATCACCATTTCATAAGGTTTTGGTTGGCTATGGTGATGGACAAGGAGCCATCCAGAGTAATAATAGTTAACTGGGGGGAAAACAACTTTGGTGGGGTTAAGGATAGAGTTGGTCCAGATAAATTGGAATCCAAGGCTAGCAGGCAAAATTCAAACTAAACAATGCAGTACCTTCAAGAAGCGATGGTTCATGCATAGTCGAGGTATATTTCCTCAAAGGAGAAAGGTAGGACAAACAAATCCAGAGCTCCCTGAATGACAAAGGAGTGGAGATTAAGATGAAAACAGAAAAAGTGTTCTTATGATAGATTTCAGATGGATAATACAATTGAGAACCGGATTAAATATAGAAAATTTAAAGGAAAATAAGAGAATGCTAAGAGGCTGGCAGCTAACTTAAGAGAATATAACAAAAAAGAACATAAGTGTTCCAGAGGCATATAAATGGAAATGTGTTTTAAGAGAAGTGGAGCTAGCTAGGGACCAAAAAGGAAATTTATGCATGGAAGCAGGGGGAATGGCTGAGACACTAAATGAATGTCTGCATTTGTCCTTACCAAAAAAGAAGATGCTGCCCAAGTCATTGTGAAGAAGGACGTAGTTCAGAGTCTTTAAAATTGATGAAGAGAATTTAGTGGATAGGCTATTTATACTTAGGCTATCTGTATTTAATAGTTGATAAGGCAGCAGAACCAGGTAAGGTGCAGCCAAGAAAGTGAGAGTGGAAATTGCAGAGACACTGACCAAAATTTTCCAATTTTCCTTAGGCACAGGGGTGGTGCCAGAGGACTGATAATTGTTCATAAAAGATTGTAAAGCTAAGCCCAACAACAACAGGACAGTCCATTTAACTTTGGTGATAGGGAAACTTCGAGAAACAATAATTCAGGACAAAATTAACATTCACTTGGGTTAATTAACTTTTATTAATTTAACGAAGCCAGCATAGATCTTTTAAAGATGAATCGTGTTTAAGCAACTTTCTTCCAAGATAGAACAAAGAACAAATAAAAAACAAAACAGCACGGGAAATAGGCCCTTCAGCTCAATGAGCCTGCGCCGCAACCTCAATGTTCCCACTTCTACCGGTGATCCCTGTCTATGTTTATAGATCTATGCATTGAAACCAAATTTGAGACAATTTAAGGAGAATTTGTTCTGCCAATCAACCTAAGAGCACATCTTTGGGATGTGAGAGGAAACCGGAACACCAGGAGAAAACCCACACAAGCATGGGGAGAATGCGCAAACTCTCACAGACACAGGCCCAAATCCATGTATCTGCACAGCACAGCGATAGTCACTGAGCTGTCGTGTTGCCCATCAGATGGTCCAGGTCAAGCATACACTAACTACGTGAAGCACTAGGATACTCCGGAAAAAAAAATCCAAGAGCAGCCCTCTCATGACCTATTGTGTGTATGCCCCTTATTAGACAACAAAGTAGACCAAAGCACCTGTAGGATAAAACAAATACATCAATATTATCAACAATTTACATACTTCCCAGGGAACTCCCAAGGCTCATGATGCTTATTTTAAATCAGTTTTCTATATCCCTCCATTCCCATTCTATTCATGTGCCCATCTAAGTATTTCTTCAATAACCCCAGAGTATCTGCCTCCACCACTTTACTTGGCAGCGCATTCCATACCTCCACCACCCTCTGTGTGAAAAAACTCCCTCTAGCGTTCAAATTATACCTTACCCCCCTCACCCTAAGCCCATGACCCCTCCTGCTATTTGAGTCCATCCTAGGAAAAAGCTTAACTCTGTTTACTCTATCTATACCCCTCATAATCTTGTACACCTTTATTAGATTTCCTCTAAGTCTATGTCTTTCTAAGGAAAACAGTCCCAATTTGCCTAACCTCTCCTCATAACTCAGACCTTCCATACCAGGCAGCGTCCTAGTAAACCTCCTCTGCACTCTCTCCAGAGTCTCCATGTCCTTCCAGTAGTAAGGCGATCAGAACTGGATGCAGTATTCCAAATGAGGTCTAACCAACGTTTTATACAACTGCAACATTAAAGGCCAGCTCTTGTACTCTATACCCCTTCTATAAAGGCTAGCATACTATATGCTTTCTTCACAACCTTCTCCACCTGCTCTGCCACCTTCAGAGACTTGTGCACCTGCACCCCCAGGTCCCTCTGCGTTTCTATACTCTTGATAGGTTTACCCTTTATCATATACCTCCCCCTTACATTCTTTCTCCCGAAATGCATCACCTCTCATTTTTCAGGATTGAATTCCATCTGCCATCTATCTGCCCAAGCTACCAGCCTATGTTCTGCTGTATCAATTGATAATGGTCCTCACTATCCGCAAGTCCAGCCATCTTTGTATCGTCTGCAAACTTGAGTGATGGGTGGGTGGTGATTCCTGCCACTCTCAACCCGAAACCAGAAAATCTCACCTGAGCAAAATGGTCATTTCCATGGTCCGCTCCTCACCTGCTACAATTGCTATAGTGGGCAGAATGGGAAGATTTGCCTCATAATCTAATATAATGTGAGGAGATAGTAGAGAACTGGCATTGGCCTGCATCTTCTGAGCCCACGTGGAAGGCAATTCCTGCAAATTGTACTGTTGCCATTGCATCCAGTATCACTGAGAATGCTCAGGATACACATCATCGAACTCTCAGGATGACAGTGTGTTCCTGCCTCATGCCCCTTCTCAAATCCTAAATTTGAGAATGGTCCCAGGTTTGAGGTACGTCAGTTATTTAAATAGATTGGAGAAGTTGGGCTTGTTTCTTTGGAGAAGAGAACTTAGAACATAGAACATTACAGCACAGTGCAGACCCTCTGGCTCTTGATGAAACCAATCTAAAGCCTATCTAACCTACACTATTCCAGTATTACCCATATGTTTATCCAATGATCATTTAAATATCCTTAATGTTGGCGAATCCACTGCTGTTGCAGGCAGAGCATTCCACACCCTTACTACTCTCTGAGTAAAGAACCTAACTCTGACAGGAGGTTAAGAGGAGATTTGTCGGAAATGTTTAAAGCTATGAACAGTCTCAACAAAGTAGGTAGGGAGAAATGTCATTGATCGAGAACAAGAGATCACAGATATAAGTAGAAGCAATCACAGCATGAAGAAAAGCTTTTTCAAGCAGTGAGTGGTTGGGATTTAGAATGCACTGCCTGAGAGTGTGATGAAAGCAGAGTCAATTAATGCATTGAAGGGAGAATTGGTCATTTGAAAAGTAAGAATCTGCAGGACTATGGAGAGAAGGCAGGGTAATGGCACTAGGTGAATAGTTCCTTCAAAAAGTCAACAGACATCCTAGGCTGAATGTCCTCTTTCTGTGTCATAACTGTTTCCTGATTTTGTGATAGCTCACTCTCATCCTGCTACATGGAATGATGAACAAGCTGGGGAAGGTGTGCCCATGCACATCTTGCTTTCTACTTCTTTCTGCTACTTTCACCCTCAGTCTTCCCTTTGCATTCCTGCTTTCAGATATGCTAGAACTGCTGTTTGCCCAGCCAGTGCAACCTCAGCATGAAGGATCCATGCAACAGCAGATATCTGACTTGATCTGACACTTATGGTCAGATATTGGCACAAGGGTAGCATGGTGGCACTGTGGTTAGTACTGCTGCCTCACAGTGCCAGGGATCCGAGTTTGATTCCTGGCTTGGGTCAGTGACTGTGTGATGTCTGCACATTCTCCTTGTGTCTATGTGAATTTCCTCTGGGTGCTCTGGTTTCCTCACACAGTCTGAAAGATGTGTGAGTTTAGGTACATTGACCATACTAAATTCCACCTCGGGATATCTGAACATGCAAAAGCTTTTCTTCAAGCCGTCATGTTGTGCCAGGATGTGACAACTAGGATATTTTCACAGTAACTTTGTTGCGGTGTTAATCTAAGTCTACTTGTAATACTAATAAAAAAAAGTTAAACTTTGAAACTTTAAACTATTAAAGATGGCAAAAGTTCACAATCAATGTGTGGTGAGTCACTAGGCATGAGTTGGCTGTAACCAGAATAGATGGAAAGACTAGCACACCAGTGCGTGAGGACCCAGATGAGATCCTCTATTGACCTACATTTGGCTCTTCATGTCAGCGCTGCCATTAAATCATGGCTGATACAATTCTCATCCCCATTCTCCTGTCTTCTTCCTATAACCTTTGATCCCCTTATTGATCAAGAATCTAACTATCTCTGCCTTAAGAACACTTAATGACCTGGCCTCCACAGCCCTCTGTGGCAATGAGTTCCAGATTCACCACATCCCGGCTAAAGAAATTTCTCTTTATCGCAGTTTTAAAGGATCATCCCTTCATTCTGAAGCTGTGCCGCTGAGTTCCAGCCTCTCTCAAAAGTGGAAACATCATCTCCATGTCCTCTTTATCTAGGCCTCTCAGTATACTTCAAGTTTCAGTAAGATTCCCCTCATCCTCTTAAACTCCATTGAATATAGACCCAGACTCTTCAACTGCTCTTCATATGACAAACCCTTCATTCCTGAAGGGATGGGAATCTTTGCAAGAAGGTGGGATCTGTGAGATGCAAAATGGCATTTTTATGTCAAATCAGTGTTACGTGATATTAACTGCAATGATATACCCACTTGGTATTCTTCCAGCATATGTACAACATATCTATGCTAATACCCTGACAACTATGGTATGCCATGTGGGTTACAGCAAAAGCTGTCCATTCAATATTTGTGAGGTTCTGGGTTTTGCCTGTACCACTACTTCAATCGAAGGATTTTTTTCCTTTATTTCAAGGATTGTGATCAAATATTGAGCAGTTGCTCCATCCATATCGTTTGAGGATTGGCAAAATTAATTGTGTTCTTATTTCAGCTTATTTGTTCATTTTCTTTGATATAAGCAACAGATGAAAACCATCCCTGCTGCCCTGGTCTTGTATCATCTATAAACTTGAGCTAATCCAAAACTCTCTTACTTGCACCATAACTCATTATAAGTCCAATTAATTCATTCTGCCACTGCTCCCTGATCTATACCTGCTCATGTTGGAGTCAGACACTTGGATGTTCACCCTAATGTGGGAAGTGGGAAATAAAATATAATGTCGATATTTTTATCTCACTTACAACATCTAATCTTAATATGCCGTAAAGTTTCATGATATAGCCACCAATTAAAACACTTTTTAAAAGTTGTCATTTGGCAAGCCAATTCTCACATTAAACTAAGTTGTGCCAAATGGGAAAATATCAGATGACTCAACACCAAAAACATAATATTAGAGGATTTAATTATCCTGATTTACATGAACTCAGCTTTGAGCTAGGTCAAACATTACTTTCTGTATTTCAGACATAAGAAATATTCGAATCCTGGCTGCTGAAAGATTTCCTTTTCAGTCTAAAGTGCTCCAAAGTCTTTAAACAGTCACCATGAAAAGAAAATGGGTATCTTTCATTTGATCAGTATGCGTTTCCTGTTATATATAGTCCTCGTTACAAATGGCTCCAGTTGTCATAAAGTCATAGACTGGAGAGACAGGGGGAGAGTGATTGCATCATATATCTTGTCTGAAACAGATACCTCAAAACTGGCATCATTCATAACTCTGCTATATTTTCTCCTTCTCCAATAAACTTTAGGAGATTTGTAATAAGGTTAATGAATCCACATATAATTTCTGCAGAATCATTGCACTAAGATCAGCCTTGGTCAACATTGACTTCTTTTGCACATTACAGAACAACTTGCATTAGCAGATACTTCTGCGCTCAATCGAATTCAGAGCTGGAGAATTGCACTCCCCCATTCCCTTTCACTAATGTTTCCAGCCACTAAAGCACTGAGCTGCAAGAATTTAAAATAACATAACAAGATCATGTTGCATTTAAGGGTCAGTGATTGTCTCTGAATGTCCAAATTGGGAATGTGACTGTCAATAGCAGTTTATTTAGGAGACAAAGGATTGTGCCAAGGGTGTCGGGTGGTGAGGCAATGGTGCTGATGCTGATTTGTAGCTCGGAATGGGAATAGTTCCGATCTTTATTCAGCTTTCTTAATTATTGCTGCTTATACACTTAAGCTTTCAAGAAATGGAACAAAAGGACAATTAACTGGATGCTGAAGAACTTGTAATCACACTTAAAAGTATGTTTTAAAATATGTACCAAATGGTTTTGTGGCTTTTCTCTGACAGTATTGAGGTTTGATTAATTAAATAAACTTTTTGAAGCAAGTTTTCTCTTGCTCCTGTAGTCTCTGTTTTGTTCTTTCTTTAGCCTTTTCTAAAATGAATGACTTCAGTCAGGAGTTTGCTGCTTGTTAATTTTGTCTCTGAAGAAAGATTTGTCAATTAATAGTAGTTTATAAATTATTGTTGCTCCAAATAAGTCATCCGAATAATCAGAAAAAGAAAGATATGCTGCATTTCTAGTCTGGTGACATTGGCTGTAAAATTGGGCTCTACGAAACCTGCAGTTTTGAGCCTATGGGTTTTGTTTTGTTTTATTAAATAGTGCCTGCACTGCACGTGTACATTCCCAACAATCTTGGTGAGGACATCAACGTTAGAAACATAATCAGAGGTATGCAGAGGACATATGTCTGATAGCAGTTGTCATATAACAGTGATTTGACAGCAGTGATAACATCTTCAATCTCCAGCTAACATCTGCTCTTAAACACATAGAACTGAGCATGCATTCAACAGCAAGAAGAACAATCTCTCTACCCCTCACACTGACCATTAATATTGTTTAAAGGGACCATCAATTAGTTTCAGCTTTGTTACTGATTAATCATTGATCTTTGCCTTTGTGGAAGTGCTGGGGAGTCTAGGGGAGTTAATTAACATTGGTGAAGTCTGCAGAATGTGATTCCCCACATGTAGAGAAGATCTTGGATGTTAGTGCAAGGGTCCTGATGAGATCACTTGCTCCCAGTCATAGGGCCATGTTATAATTCCTTTTGGTCTGTAGTGGGAGATGGAGCTGAGGCAGCAAAGAGAAAGATAAGTTCCTCACAAAGAGAAGAGGACATTCAGCAGGGGGCCTTATCCACCTAGCTCTTCCTGGAGCAGGTTGCTAACCTCCATCTAAATCAGGAATAACGTGTGTCAACTGCTCTTCACAAAGGAAGTACTCACTCAATTCCACCACCTCCTGTAGCCAGACCTGAAGCCTTAGAGCAGGGTAAGAACAGCAATGCCACTAACTCTGAAAGCGATTGTGGCTCTGAATTTATTCCATGCCGAAACAGACAACACATCTTATTGCCCACAGCTGCATTAGGGAGATGATAGGGGCTATATATCCCAGGTCTTTTCTCTGAACAGAGAGAGGAAAGTAAAGCATTCATGTGATTTTGCCAGATTGCCAGGCTACCCATGGCGCAGGATATCACAGATATGATTGTGCAGACACTTCATCTCAGATACACTATAGCCATTCTCTGAGTGAGTAGTTGGTTTGCAACCACATTCAGTGCATCATGCAGTTGAATGCTCATTATCCTGGCAGTAGTCATAATGCAATTCATTCTGCCCAGTCTACTGTCAATCTTTCAACAGTCATGACAAACCGGAGGGTCTTTGCTGACTGACAAGATCTATCCACTTTACAACTGCCTCTTGACTCTGATCTACCACAAAACCACATGAGGCATGAGTATAATGAGCACAATGCTGTCACATGGAACATGATACAGCTGACCTCTGGAGGGGCACTGAAGCAATCATTCTGTGACATGGCATGTATTCTGGAGGAATCCAAATAATTACTGGATGTGTTTCAATTGGTGGAGATCTGTTGTTCGATAACCTGCTGACATGTTGGCACAGCCTATGGCAAAAGGGACGGGATGAACAACAGGAAGAGAAAGCAGAAGATGAGGAGGAAAAAGAAGAGGAGGAAGAAGAGGAGGAGTGAGAGGATGAGGAAGTGAAAAGGAAGTCAGTACTGATCAACTCATTCAACTCTGGTTTCCTGAAATACAATCTCAAACCTTCATTCTGCAACAGTCCAAAACCAAACCAGTCCTCTGTCATTGAACAGCATAGTATCCTTGTGTTTATTATGCTGGAAACTAGCTACACAGGACAAACATCCTGTGACATCTTTACCATCTTTATCCAGCAAACCTTCAAGCATCCCATACAAAAGCCAACTCATCGTGCTTGTTCTTCCTTCAGAACCTGTCTCACAAGCGTCTTTGACTGGTCTAGCATTCTTGCACAGTATTATCCCAGAGGTTGCAGCACAAGTGGAAATTGTCATTTGCAAGGCTGCAAATGGCTGTGTTTGAGCAGCACTGACCCTATGAGTGTCAGCTTAGATTGCATCACCTCAGCATATGTGGTGGCAGGTTGGATCGCTGGCTAAGAGACAACAGCATAAACAATGGTGCAGTGACAATGTGGTAGAAGCATAAATACTGTCATATTGAGAGAGGACAGCCGATTTGTATTCCATAGAATTATAGAATCCATAGAAACCCTACAGTGCAAAAGGAGCATTGACCCATTGAATCTGCACCGACTCTCTGAAAGAATATCTTACCCAAGCCCAGCGCCCCCAACCTATTCCTATAACGCTGCACATTAAGCATGTTCAATCCACCTAATTTGCACATCTTTGGATTGTGGGAGAAACACCATGCAGACATGGGAAAAATGTGGAAACTCCACACAGTCAGCCAAGACCAGAATCAAACCGAGCCCTACACTGTGAGGCAGCAGTGTTAACCACTGTGTCACTGTGCCACTGAGTAATACATTGCCACCACCCCAGTGAAGCAGACAGCAATGCTCGCAATCTGCAGGAGCACAAATTGCTGAATTGCTGTGAGGTACTGCAAGTCATTTTAGAAAATGGACATCCATCGCCATGATAAGATTTCACACCTTCAGTCTTATTTTCCATTGCAACATGCAGAGTTTGGGTGGATTCCACTTGCATTGCAATGGAAATTGAGACATTGGCTATAGTTTCCACGAAGTTGGCCGCTATTTCCATGCTGTAAGCTTTATCCAACAGGTAACAGGTTGGAGCTGAATTCCTCTGAACTGCTTGGCAATGACTGCAAGCTCTTTGTGAGGCCTAACAATGAACTAACCAATTCTGTATGCATGTCATCAGCTGTCACAGAGAGAGATTGTATAAGTTAGGACTTTATTCCCTGGAGCGTAGAAGAATGAGGGGAGATTTGATAAATGGGTATAAGATTTTGATAGGTATAGATAGAGTGAAAGCAAGCAAGTTTTTTTCACTGAGGCTAGGGGAGAAAAAAAAACAGAGGGCATGAGTTAAGGGTGAAAGGAGAGACGTTTAAAGGGAATATTATAGGGGGGGAGCTTCTTCATGCAGAGAATGGTGGGAGTGTGGAATGAGCTGCCAGATAAAATGGTAAATGTGGGCTCACTTTTAACATTTAAGAAAAACTTGGATGGGTTCATGGATGAGAGGGGTGTGGAGGAATATGGCTCAAGTGCAGGTCAGTGGGACGAGGCAAAAAATGGTTCAGTACAGACAAGAAGGGCCAAAAGGCCTGTTTCTGAACTGTAATTTTCTATGGTTCTATGGTTCTTTCTTTTTGATGCTCAATTAAACTTTTCATCTGAGTCCTTTGAAGCAGGCCTCACGGTCATCTCACTTCTAGGGAACAGGTACCAGCATTAACCTTTTCCCTTGCCCTGGCTGCAGTCCACTTGTGCACAGTTACTCATCCTATGCTGGTCTCACCGCTACATTATGCTCTAAATTTTAGAGTCTGAAGTTTATATAGTGCCAGCACTGGGAAGGTAGTTGTGAATATGCATTGAGTGATAGGGTTTCTTCATCATCAGTGTTCAGCTTCTCTTGCATCTCAGGCTCTCATAACTGCGCTTGAGCAAGTGACAGTTCTTGGACACCTAGAAGGACAAAGGCACAGGATAGGTTTGGATATGAAGGAAGAAGGCGGATGGGGAGAGTGTCATGGGCTGATGTGGATGTGAGATTTGCAGCAGTATTAAATGTGTGAGATGAGTTGAGGCCATGAATGTTGGATTTGAAGTTTGCTTGATAGAGACTATTGATCGGTGGAGAGGTGTTGAATTGTGAGCAGCGTATGTCGTGTGGTTTATTTATAAGGATTTAAAGGTGTACTCACCCACTGTGATCACTCACGTGAGACCATCCAACTTTTTGCAGCACTGCATCCAGGTTCTTGGAGCTATACTGCTGACACTACCTATCACTGCTATCTGCTTCCATGATCTTTGTAACGTATGAAGGAAGAGAACCCCTCTCTCTCTGTCCACCTCCTGCACCAATGTCTCTCAATTTGCATCACATAACCTAAAGTCACACTCTCTGACCTGTTGCACCTTTTCACAGAATGACAAAATTTTAAGGTGCAGAATGAGATCACTTGGCCCATCATGTCTGTACTGGCTCTCATTTCTACTCTTCATTCTCTTCAGCTTTGATCCAAGTTCAGCGGCTGCTCCAGCTAAACAGCACCTTTCCTTTAAGAGGAACTGGCTGGCTTTAATTAATGCTAGCCTCCCACTAACTTGGGTCCCCTGCTGAGATGTGCAGACATGCAGTCATGTACTTAGTACTGGGTTGCTGCCGCTATCATTTAAATCAGCAGGAACACGAAGTTGGCATGCTGCTTGCATCATTACAAATAGGCATGGGTTAATTGCACATTGCAAACCCTCACCCAGTTACTGGCCTTATCCAATTTTTCCTCCATTAAGGTTAATTACATCACCTCAAATGCTGCCCTAAGTGAGGTTAGATTCCTTAGTACAGACCTGTGATTTTCTAGTAATGCTCCATCGAGTGTATTGTGCATTAACCCACTGAGCAATGATAAAAAAATTAGTTTATTGTAAGAAAAATAATAAAGCTGCATGTAAATAACCTAGCAAATAAAAATGGCAAATCCAGTCACCCTTCAGACTATTATTTTAGTGACTTGACAACATCCCATAAACTACTTAGATTGTTAATTTATCTATCACTATCACCTTTAAATGGCCCATTAACAGACTGTGGGTGACCCAGGTAATTCTGCAGGCAGTGGGGAAAATCAGTAAACGGTCACTCCATGTCCCACCTGCTTTTATGGATTTGAATAGAGCAGTCCCAAGGATACGTTCTGCCCTCTGCAGGCGAAGAAGTTTGACATTACTGATCTAGAGACTGCACTATTGTGCCATAATAAGCAGTACATTATGTTGCTGAGAAGTAATTACTGATCAATCAAGCTCTAGATTGAGTTCCTGCAGCATTAACTCCCAGAAATATAGTAATCTAATAATTAGTGCTGTATTTAATTATTAATTCAATAATTAAACATGAATTATGCCTTCAGCTTGTCGATGCCACCTATCATTGGAACCTTGCACGAGCACTAGAGAAAGGAAAAGCTGAAATAATGGAGAATACATCCCACGTGTTTTGAAGTCATTACATTAATGGATCCATTACATTTATGTTATTGCCATCTGGCACATAGCTGAACTGGACAATATGAAGGTACTATATTCTATATCAAAGCCATTGCCTGCCCTATTCTACTATAATATTATGTATCCAACAGTGTATGTTTTCTTCTTCTCCACTTGTAAATAATCATCTGAAAATCAGACAGACAATCCTAATTTTCTATTGTGCAATATGCATAAACTTTTTGCAAATACAGTTCCCAGTTTTATTTTGAAGTGATACTGTAGGTTTCAATTATCTAGTCACTCTGGTCATCACAGGGATAATTTGAGGATGACATCTAGTCATAGATGCCTACAGTGCAGAGGAGACCATTCAGCCCATCAAGCTCACACCAGCAACAATCCCACCCAGGCCCTATTCCCAAAACCCCACATATTTACCTGCTAATCCTCCTGACACCAAGGGACAATTTAGTGTGGCCAATCCACCTAAACTGCACATCTTTGGACTGGAAACTGAGCACCCAAGGGAAACCCATGCAGGCACGGGAGAAGGTGTAAATTCCAGTCACCCAAGGTTGGAATTGAACCCAGGTCCATATGCTGTGAGGCAGCAGTGCTAACCACTGTGACACTGAGCCACCCAGATTCACAATTTCCTATGAAGGGTCTGCAAATCTCTGAGCACATGGGGCAGGATTTTCCACACAGTATTGGAGTCTCTGCTGTCACTTTGCTTTCATAATTCAGATGTTGTGACTGAAAGTGCAATGTAGTTTCATGGACAAAGTGTCGCTATTTAGTCAACAATTGTCAGCTCTTCCCAGTCATTAATATCAATGCTGCCATTCTTCAAGGAAAGCCGCAATGTGTCTATAAAGTTTTTTCCTTGTCCTCCACATTAGCTATTTGAGAGTTGAAGGAATAGGACCTGATGGGGAAGATACTTTTCAGGCATGATGACCATTCCATTGAAGTTGATTTTGAAGGAGTTTTCTTGAAGGCTTGTGGAATTGGCTTCAAGAAGAACTCAAGCTCTTGTTTCACGGCCACCCATTGAAACAAGAGAATGTGGCAGAGAGATGGTTGACAGAATCTCGTTGGCCCTGTTATATGTACAATATAGTCCAGTCTCATTGCTGTTCATGAGTATGGTGACAAAAGATGCTCTGTGCACTAAAACCTTTCTTGATTCATTGATGTCTTTGTCGCCAAGTACTTCTTGCCACCGTTTCTAAAGGGTCAGCTGGCGCTGATGATCTGGTGTTGAATCTTATCAGCAATGGTGTCCTTTTGAGAGAACTGGCTGCCAGGATATAGGAACTGCTCAACATATTTCAGAGCCTCTCTTTCAACATATGTAGAAGATGAAATATTTGGCTGATTTGGTTTAGATTTATATACAAACTCTGTTTTGGTAGAATTGAAGAGATTGAGAGTGGCTTGTAAATCTGGTGCAGAATGGACAGTGCCACGGCACTCTTTTGCAAACTGTACAGCGTGTATGTTTTTGGTGGTCAGTCTAATTTTGACACAGAATCAACTGAGATTAAAGAGTTTTCCATTTAGTATTTGATGGCCTTTGATGAGGTGAATAAGCACTGTCAGGTAGATTGTCAACAGTATGGGAAGTAATGCACAGCCTAGCCTGACCCCAGTTCAGATTTCAGACCACACATGACAGCTGCAGTGACATGGGGGTGGAGCTTATGGGGCAGGACCAGAAGGAGAGGGGTTAATGGGAATGGAGCCTGAAGGAATAAGGCTTATGAGGCGGGGCCTAAATGGAACAGGGCAAGGCCTTCCTGATTGGGGAGGAGGAGGGCTCATTATCACTCTGCAACTCTGGGAGGGGACTGCTGCACACTCTGCATCTGATCAGTTGGGTGAGGAATGGGGGGGTCCTGCTGCATACTCTGCCTGCGATCAGTGGATGGGAGGCACAATCAATTGAGCTGCAGGGGGGATCACCAGTTACATTTTTGGGCACTGTGGGCCCTACAATTGGTTACGGACTCCACCAATTATAGGGGGGAGGGGGGGAAGTTTCACTGTTCAGGTTTGCTGCAACAGCAGATGCCTGACAGTTCTCTCTCTCTGTCAGATCTCTGCTATTACTATTGCGCATGTGCAGCATCAGAGACTTGCACATTTGCAACAACTCTTTCTGTGGGCTGGCTGGCAAATTAAGTGCTGCCCACTGCCCATAGCACCTCAAAATGACCTAGCTGATCTTTTTATGCACTATGTGCATAAGGTTGGGAGTAAAACTCACCCAAAGAATCGATCTGCAACTCTCCCATTTTCACATTGGCTGGACACTTGCGGCAGAATTTTACTGCCCCACCTATCTTGGGAATCTGAGTGAATGAGGTATAGACAATTGGAAGATCTGTTGATCTTGTGAGGGATTTTACAATTTTGGAATGAGCAAGGCCGCAAAACCCCAACCTTAGAAACATTGTTGTAAAATTCCACCCAACTTGCCCAAATCACAGTGAAGCATCTTCCTCGAGCTTACCTTCCCACCCAGCTTTGTGTCAGCTGCAAACTTGAAGATATTGCATTTAGTTCCCTCATCTAAATTGTTAATATATATTGTGAATGGCTGGGATCACAGCACTGATCCCTGTAATACCCTGCTAGTCACTTTCTGCCATTCAGAAAAGACCCATTTATTCCTACTCTTTGTTTCCTGTCCGCAACCAGTTTTCTATCCACCTCAGTACACTGCTCCCCAATCCCATGTGCTTTAATTTTACACACTAATCCTTTATTTGGGATTTTGTTGAACTTCTGAAAGTTCAAATAAACCGTATCGACAGTCTGCTGCTCATCAATTCTATGAAAGAGTCTTCAAAGAATTTTAGCATATTTGTCAAGCATGGTTTTCCTTTCATAAACCCATGTCAAATCAGTCTGATCATACCACTGCTTTCCAAGTGCTGGTGTGGTTGTCAATCAGAAAATCAGACCTTCTGAATGATCTTCATTGAACAGAAGTAATAATCTATATATTGCATAGATGAGAAATCACTTTACAGCAAGATATGATCACAGAGAAGTCTGTTAAAGTTCCATTGTTGTTTTGTTGTTAACATTAGGCCTTAGGATCTTGTTCAACCTGAGCTGAGGTTCTAACTCCAGTAATATCAGGTGACCCAGATGGCACTGGGGGGAATGCCGCATGTATTTTTAACATGGGATCAGGAGGAGCACTTCCGCATAGCCTGCAATATATTCATATTTCTTCTCTACATAACCGGCCATTGCCACCATATTCTTGAAGAGCAACACTCACTGCCTTTAACCAAATGTGTTCAAAATCATGTTGATATCTGTAACTTACTCCATTGCCTTGCTACACACTACCTCTGCATCCGTGTCTTGCTTTGCCACAATACTGCTGTTCTTTCAGCCACCTGTGTTCCATTCTAAGGAAATCCCTCTCCAACTTTATGTCACAATGGCAGTAAAGTGGGAAAATGGTGCTTCGTATCGCCAGGGACCTGAGTTCAATTCCTAGATTGGGCCACTGTCATAGACATAGACTTAGAAACCCTACAGTGCAGAAGGATGCCATTAGACTTGCATTGATCACAATCCCACCTAGGCCCTACCTCCATATTCCTACATATTTACCTGTTAATCCTTCTAATCTATGCAGGACACTCAGGGGCAATCTTAGCATGGCTAATCAACCTAACCTGCACATCTTTGGACTGTGGGAGGAAACCGGAGTGCCCAGAGGAAACCCATGAAGACACAAGGAAAATGTGCAAACTCCACACAGACAGTGACCTAAGCTGGGAATTGAACCCAGGTCCCTGGAGCTGTAAAGCAGCAGCGCTAACCACTGTGCTCGTGCGCTGCCCTGTGTATGTGTGAAGTTTGCAGCTTCTCCCTGTGTCTCCCTGGGTTTCCTCCGGGTGCTCTGGTTTCCTCCTATATCAGAAAGATATGCTGGTTAGATACATTGGCCATGCTCAGTTCTCCCTCAGTGTACCCAAACTAGACGTCGGAGTGTAGCGAGTAGGGGATTTTCACAGTAACTTCACTACAGTATTAATGGAAGCCTGTTTGTAACACTAATAAATAAACTTAAAATAACACAGTACAATTAGCTTGCTGTTTAGCCATAGCACCCTACCTAAGATAGCAGTAAAAAGAGCACTGGTTTAAATGGAGCAGCAAGTGACCTGACATCAGGTGGCACAGTAACACAGTGGTTAGCACTGTTGCCTCACAGCTCCAGGGACCTGGCTTCAATTCCAGCTTCAGGTCACTGTCTGTGTGGAGTTTGTACATTCTCCCTGTGTCTGTGTGGATTTTCTCCAGGTGCTCCTGTTTCCTCCCACACTCCAAAGATGCGCAAGTTAGGTTGATTGGCCATGCTAAATTGCCCCTTAGCGTCAGGGGATTGGCAGGGTAAATATGTCAGATTGTGGGAATAGGATCTGGGTGGAATTGTGGTTGGTGCAGACTGGATGGGCTGAATGGCCTCCTTCTGTACTGTAGGGACTCTATGATCATTTTCAAGTTGCTTCTATCATATTTATGCAACAAGTTTAATTTGCCCCCAGAAGCCTTCCAATCTCTAATCTTGTCTGTACCTGAGTAATTTTCCGCTTAAATGTGTGACTACTTCTACATTATCCGTATCTCCCATCATCTCAATTACAAAACTATGAAATTAATACATTCCACTATTGCTCATAAATGTTACTGCCAGACCAAATACGCGAGCATATTGTTAATGTTACATTTCTGTGATTTCCAGGTTCATGGTTTTTCCTATTAGTCACACCAGCTTTTGTTCTCATTTTCTAGTCAATATCTTTCTGTATTTCTTTTCTTTTTGATGCAGAAAAGTTTAAAAGAAGACTTTTGCTCAAAATATGCAGAAAAATAATTTGCTGCTGTGCATGAAGATTAGGCTAATCAGCTTTATGTAACTCTGAATTCTGTGCTTCAGAAAGGTAGGATTTACTGCTCTCTAGTGATTGAGTGAAACTATTTTAATTGGCGTAAAGAAATTAAAGTGGATGGCAATGGCAAGTCACCACTGACAAAAACTGCTGGGGAAAAGATTCAGGATGAAACATTAGCAGACAATGAGCCAAGGAGCTGCCTTCATAGACAGGGCATACACATGCCCCCACCTGTGTTTTAGTGGGGGGGAGCACATAAAATGGACTATGTGTCCACCCCCCTACCTTCTTACTCAACCCCGAGCATACAGATTTATTGGCACTGAAATTGGCCATATTTAAATAGCTAATTGAGGCTTCAGTTAAGCTTGCCACCAAACCAGTAGGTCTTCAACTAGGGCATAAATCTTTATTAGCATGTACATTCATAGGCACAATCTCATGCTACACTGATTCTCTGATGTCCGGATAGTTTCTTCTTCAGAACACTGAAAACAGAGGTTATAGACTTCATTACCTTCATTATCTTCCTGTTCCGCTCTTTTATCTTCCTCCTTCTTGGATTTTTGCTTCTGCTCCTGAGGATGCTCCTCCTTATCACTGCTAGTCCCTATCTTCAAGTAACTGACTTCCACGTCCAGTTGTTGCATTGCTTGTAGTCAGCTGAATGCTCACTGGATACAACCTCCCTCTTAATAATCACATGATCCCTAGATGGTTCCCTCCAACTGACCAAGCATGGGCAAACTACTTGCTCTGCCATCTCTACTTACTTGATTGCTTCTCCTTCCCAATGGATGAGTTCTCTTTCAGCTGTGCACCCTTATTTGGGATAATCTAATTGAAAGGCATGGCCATGACTGACTTACCATTATATTACCACCTCTTTCTACTTGGACCATTCCAGAACCATCATCTATCCCATTTTCACAAAATTTGTCTGTAACCAGACCTCCAGTGAGGTGAAATATTACCTATCATCTCCTCTTGACCTGGCTGCTGCCCACTCATGCCTGTTGACCTACCACATGCTATGCTCTAATGTATGTGTAGTGCCAATGCCTGAGCTGGTATCTGCAGCAGTCAGATCAAGTGATGGTGCTTTTTTTTTCAGAGTTTTTTCACTCTTTATGGTGAAGTTGTACTGGTTGCTCCAGTGACATTTCTTGTGTGTCTGAAACCAAAAGTGCAAAAGGGGAGTGTTACAGTGGGGAAAGCTGGGTGGAGGGGTTGCAGATGTTGGATAGAAAGCAAGAGGTTCATTGTTATATCACCTGCAGCTGTACTTTAAACAGAAATGAGGTTGAGGGTAAAGTGGGACTTGAGAAAGTGCAGAAATCAGGAATACACCGTCATCTAGAGACACTGGAGGCAACATTCCCATTGTCAGTCTCAGGATGTGAACTGTTTTGTCTTTCAGAGAGTTCGGAAGATGTAGGTGAGCCTGCCCCTGGATTCTCTGTAGTTATATATTCCTGCAGTTATATATCACCTTGTCCTGCCATAGCTAGGAAAAAAAATCAGTGAATACAATGTGTTTGGGTGATGTGCCTGCCATAGTTGAATACAGGAAGCCTGTGAAAACTACACAAAGTGAGTTTGAAGTAAGTGTATGAGGATGAGATGGAGTAAAATCTGCAAATTTATATACATACAAATTCAGAGCAGGTCATTCAGCTCCTTGAGACTGCTCCCTGTTAATGAAATCATACTGATCTGATTGTAACCTCAACTCCATATACCCATTTACCCTCTGTGACCTTTCACCCTCTTACTTATCAAAAGTCTATCAATCTTTGTTTAAAAATATTCAAATACTCTTTTTGCAGCAAGTTCCAAAAACTCACAACTTCACAAAATTTCTCCTCATCTTTGTCTTAAATGGGTGATGTCTTATTTTTAAATAGAGACCAAAAGTTCTAGATTTTTCCACAGTAGGAAACATCCTTATCAGACCCATTCTGTCCAGACCCCTCAGGATCTTACATGTTCAATCAAGTCACTTCTTATTCTAAACTTCAGT
This sequence comes from Sphyrna mokarran, assembly GCA_024679065.1. NCBI lineage: Eukaryota > Metazoa > Chordata > Chondrichthyes > Carcharhiniformes > Carcharhinidae > Sphyrna > Sphyrna mokarran. The sequence goes on along the minus strand of JAGIQG010000006.1, from coordinate 54,685,521 downwards.
GAATATAAACCTAGGATGTCTAACCTTTCCTCATGAGACAATGTGCCCATTCTTAGTATTAATCTAGTGACCCTTGTCTGAAGTTCTTGTGGCAAAGTGAGTAGTGTTCCTGCCTTTTGGCCAGAAGCTTTGGGATTGAGTCTCACCCCAGGATCTGATGACCAAAAAAGGTGTTTTCATAATATGGTCAAACAGGTTGAATGTCAACTTGCAAATCCTTCCAAATATGTCAATGGCTAGCAGTAAGATTGGGAGAAACTCCTGGTAAACCAAGCTTGATATGGAGTGGTGCCCCTCAAGATATAAGTCCCCGGCGGCAATCTAGCAACCTGTTCCAGGAATTATTTAAGGAGCCATTAGGTACCTGAAGGGAATTGGAATGGAATGAAACCCTCCTCTGAACTTACATAGAACATAGAAGACTACAGCACAAACAGGCCCTTTGGCCCACAAGTTGCGCTGATAATATCCCTACTTACCAGGCCTATCTATAGCCCTCAATCCCATTAAATCAAGCAGAAGTCTCTTAAAAGACCCCAACAAGTTTGTCTCCACCGCACTGACAGCAGCTGATTCCACTCACCCACCACCCTCTGATTGAAAAAATTACCACTGACATCTTCCAATACATTTTGCATCTTTCCTTAAATATACCAATATTGTACACAAAACTTCAGATGTGGTTTCTCCAATGCCCTATATAACTAAAGCATAATCTCCCTACTTTTGCATTCAATTCCCTTCACAATAAACAATTAAACACTATTAACTTTCTTAATTATTTGCAAATTAACCTTTTGTGATTCATGCACTATAACACCTAGATTCCTCTGCATCTCTGAACTCTACAACATCTTACTATTTAAATAAAATGTTAAGAACAATAGTTAAGAAAGCCCATCAATGCCTTTACTTTCTCAGAAGACTAAGGAAATTTGATATATCCACGATGACTCTTACCAACTTCTATAGAGCACCATAGAAAGCATTCTTTCTGGTTATATCACAGCTTGGTGTGGCTCCTGCTCTATCCAAAACCTCATGAAACTACAAAGGGTCATGAACGAAGCCCAATCCATCTCTCCTGACTGTTGGCTCTGTCTACACTTCCCACTGCCTCAGGAAAACAGTCAGCATAATTAAGGTCTCCACGTACGCTGGGCATTCTCTCCTCTACCTTCCTCTGTTGGGTAAAAGGTACAAAACTCTGAAGACACATACCAACCAACTCAATAGCAGCTTCTTCCCTGTTGCCATCAGACTTTTGAATGGACCTACCTTGCACTATGTTGATCTTTCTCTATACCCTAACTATGATTGTAATACTTCATTCTGCATTCTCTCCTTCTCTGTGCTTTGACTATAATTGTGTGCAAGAAACAATACTTGTCACTGTATATTAATATGTGATAATAAGTCAAATCAAATGCTTCTTTTTTACTTTAACAAAATGGACATTTCACATTTTTCCACATTATACGCAATTTGCCAGATCTTTGCCCACTCACTCAGCTGATCCATATTCCTTTGTAACCTCTTGATGTCTTCTTCTCAATTTACTTTCCTTTTTATCTTTGTGTCATTAGCAAATTTAGCAAACCATATCTTTGGTCCCTTCCTCCAAGCTATTTACGGAAGGGGGATTTCACAGTAACTTCATTGCAATGTGAATGTAAGCCTACTTGTGACTAATAAATAAACTTTACTTTTTACTTTACTTTTAAATTGAAGAAAGTTGAGCCCCTAACACTGATTTCTGTGACACACTGCTCATTACATCCTGCAAACCAAGAAAAGAGACTTTTATGCTGACACTCTGTTTTCTATTACCTAGCCATTCTTTTGTCCATGCCAATATTTTACCCCCAACACCATGAAGTTATTTTTTGCAATGACATTTGCTATGGCACCTTATCAAATGCCTTCTGGAAATCTAAGTCCTGTACATCCACTTGTTCTCCTTTATCCTTAGCACATGTTACTTCTTCAAAGAACTCTACTAAACTAGTTAAATATGATTTCCTTTTCAAATAACCATGTTGACTCAGCTTGATTCCTTTGAAATTTTTCAATATCTTGTTCTAATACCTTTAATAATAGCTTCTAAGCTAACTGATCTGCAGTTTTCTGCTTCCTGTCTTCACATCTTTTGAATGAAGGAATTGGGGTCTCTATTTTCCAACCTAATGGAACCTTTCCCCAAATCTAGGGAATTTTGGAAATTAAAATTGATGCATTAAATATTTCCCTACACTTCTTTTAAGACTCCAGGATGAAGTCCATCACAGGAGGTTTTGTGGCAGAATGTGTGGTGTCCCTGTCTCTGAATCAAAAGCTCCAGTTCAACTCCCATCCCAGGACTTAATGGCCAAATAAGGTGCATTCATGACCTGACCAACCGGTTGAGTATCAACCTGCAATATCCTTTCAACATGCCAATTGCAGGTGGTAAGAGAGGGAGAGACTCCTAGTCAGCCATGCTTGATGTGGAATATCTTTCAAGTTATAATCCTCTGATGATGGGCTAGCAAACTATTCTATGAAAGAATCCTCATGATGGGAACAGATGAATTCTGCTTTCTGTACCATAGGTGTGGGAAGTGCAACAACAGCAGAAATGAACTACATCAGGCAGTGGCAGAATTACACTTTTGGGGGCTCCATATTTTGCTTTCATGCCAAAGCCCCCATGATATTATGTCCCATTTCCTTAGTGATATGGTGCTCCACCTTGGGCAACAACAAAATTCAACCCCAATGATGTCAAACACCACCTCAAATGACATTGTCTTCCTGACCACACCCATCCTTAATTCACACGATGCAAGTTACAAAAATACTGAAAAGTAGACAAATCACTACTTCTGTGCTTTTTAACTTAACAAAACAAGTCTGTAATTGATGAATTCAAATCCATAATTCAAGCCAGAAGAACCCAAAAAAGTAAAAGTACACAAATCACTGTTCACTGATTCAATGCTTTTTAACTGATGAAAACAAATCTGTAATTCATCAATTGAAATTCAAGTTGACCTGTTGTCATAATGACAGTAGAAATAGTCAATATCGTGATCTAGGTGGCTTGAAATGAGCAAACGTAGAACTGAATAATGAGCATCAATTCTTCCAAATGATTTATGTACTTAAATGAACATACCCATAGCCCTAAAAGGAATTTTGGAAGTTCTATGATCATCACGATCTTTTCCAACATTTCTCCAGTTAGAGAACCCATTGATGAATGCTCCTTTGCTAGGTCAGGGAATAATTTGCAAACATAACAGCTGACTGCCTTAGAGTTTTCCGGAAAAAAAATCAACCAATTTCTCCTTTCTGTCATTCCATTAATTTTTACTCTCAGTAAAAGAGATTTCTACACTTCTCTAACATCAAACTCTTTTCTCAGATTTTCCATATTCTCTATGTTTGCTGGTCTAGTTATTACAAAATATTCACTTATATCCAATGAAACAGATTTTGACCATGAGGCGATTCTTCAAGGTAGGTTTCTTCCTTCACTTCAGCTTCAGAAGAATAAGTTTGAGCAGTATCTTATAATTGCATTCCAGAGTCCATTTCATCTTGTTCTTGAACTTCTTACTCAATTTTTTCAGGCGCTGTGGTATTTCCAGAAATCAGAAAGTGACAAACTATCTTCTTGCCTTGCCTTCAGTTTTTTGCATTTTTAACTGCCAGATTGATAATATCACTTCATATTTACTAATGTTTGTCGATTTCAATGAATTAGTTTTTCTAAAACAGGCTGTTTTTGCCCACTTCAGCCCTGGAGTTCAAGTCGCCTTGTTCATTCAATAACCTTGCTGTTCTTCAGGTTCGCTAACTACCTGCCTGGCTATCTGGCTTCCTCACCCGACTCTCAGTCTTTGCTCAGTGCTCCTTAGCTCTGCTGGCCTTGTCAGGTCACCCCACTGCTTCCTTTGAGGACTGCCGACACTTGCTTGGCCTGAGCACTTCACTTTTGCTCGGCAATGACTTCGGGAAATGTTCTCACTCACTCACTGGCTGCCTCGACTGCTGCCTGATCTCCTCACCTTGCCTTCCCCTTCGGTTCATTGCCTCAGTCCCTGCTGCAAGCTTGGTCAGATCACCCCACTGCTCCCCTTGACATCCATTGATACCTCCTCAGTCCTCACATCTCACCTCTGTTCAGTCTTATTGGCCTGGTCGAGAGGCCCCACTGTTCCACTTGACAACTGCTGGCACCTCCGCAGTGCTCACACCTCACCTCTGTTTGATAATGTTTTCAGGAAATCTGTTGGCTCACCTGGTGCCTGGCCTCACTTTGTCTTGCTTGGTTCATTGCTTACCAGCCCTGCTGGCCTGGTCAGGTCACTCCACTACTCTCTTCAACGATGACTAGTACTTCCTTCTTGGCCCTTGCACTCAAGATAAGTTCACTGTTGGTTCAGCTTACTCTGGCTTCCTTAGACCTTCAGGGGTCCCCACCAAACAAAGTCTGATGTTGCTTTGAATCGGTTGCCAATAAGATATTTTGCCTATCAGCAAATTCAGAGCTCTCAGGCTCTAATTGGTGCCACTGGCCAGCATGGAATCTCTCAGCATTGGTCAGGGCCTAGTCCTAGGTATGATAGGTGGAATTTTACAAGATTTTTTCTCAGTCCCCAGCAAGTCTGAAAATGGGAGAGCTCAAAATCATTTTTTTTGGGCAAGTTTTCACACCTATTCTTTGCACTCTGTCTTTAAATGGATGGGCAATACAGTTTACAGATAGAGAGGCTGTCAATAGGGCTTAACTCATCAGACAGCCTATAGAGCGAGGTATTGCATACATGCAGATCTCTGGTGCTGCACATGAGCATTATCATAGCAGGAATCTGATAGACAGAGAGTGTGCTGCCAGGCCTCTGCTACTGCAGGCAGCCTCAACTAGGTCCTCTCCTGCAGTTGCAAGGGACGGGGCCCAAGATAAAGCGCCGCTACTGCCCTTCCACTGCCTAGACCAATCGTGGTCCCCGTTTCACCCTCCACTGATCACATGCAGAGTGGCAGCAGGCTCTCATTGGTCCTGCCACTGGCACTGCCCCACAGGCCCCACTCCCCAGCAATGTCCAATGGGCATTGCCCAGTTGCCAGTCTGGCACTGCCAGCCTGGCATTGCCCAAGGAACACCCTGCCTTACACCCAGCCTTCTCGTGGGATCCTCAGTGCTCCGGTTCCATTGGCAAGGCTAACATGACTGTTTTCCATTCATGGGGAGCAGACATTTTCTTCACTGGACAGAACCTCTCCCGGCGAGGCCATAAGGGCAAATGAGCCTGGATGATTGAGCACCGGGCTTGCTAAACACATTGAAATGCACAATGTAATAAATTTAAATAAATTAATCAGCCTCTCACCCATTTCCAGTGAGAAGTTGACTGCACTGGAAATCCAGGTGTCGTAAAGTCGCAACAGGCATGAAAACGAACACCTTTCTCGGTAGCTCTTGATACCCAATTTTCCCGCTACAAAGCAGGCATAAAGTGGTCATAACATTCTGCTCGATGTGTTTCATTATAAATCTGTCACTGTCATCAGGACCTGGCTGAATGTTAGATGTGAATCTTGGTTGCTGGTGATTGAGGCAGGACTGAATGTCTGGAGACATTCAAATAAATTTCTGGAGGTCACATTACAAAGTGGCACAATCCCATCTAACTTCAATGTCAGAGAAAAATCCTGATGGAATGCTCTTGTTCTCATTCAACTATTATAAAAATGTAAAGGTCTAACATATTTGAATTTTGAAATGTAAATAAAATGTCAATTTTAACAATTTGTTCAAATACAATTGCAGTCTTCACCACCTTGTTAAATGGTATTGTCACTTTGGAGTAATTCTTATTTTTTTCTTGCAAGATCAGATGGAATGATGTTTCCCTAAATCTTCAGCATGGTTCATTATACCAATTAACGTCTTTTTTAAATACCATTTCTCCTTGGTTAGTTCTAGCCTGTGTATGTAGCAGGATTTAGGAGCATTTATTAATCAAAGGTTTGGCATTGCATTTATTGTTCAATAACTTATCACTTTGTGGCTTGTGTACTATGCAGTGTACATTCATTTCAATTTGCTTGCCTTGATTGTAATATCATCTGAATTTTCATCATCAATAAAGCTGAACATCTTAAGTGAATCACACAATAAATGAAACTGATTGTGAAGGTCTTGTAACGAAGCCAAAAAGCAAATTTCTTACAAAATAATTTTTGTAGAATTGATGCCATGTGAACAAAATGTCATATCTTATTGAAGTATCGTAGAGCAACTGGTATTTTTTAACAAATGGTCCAATCAGGATCATTGTACAAACCCATAAATTTGCAGAAAAAAACATCTTCGTTTTCCCCCAGTTTGTAGTACTGCGTAGGTGGTCATTACTCTGAGAACAGTTCAAGGTTGCAAAGAACTATTCTGTTGCTCTTTCTTTATTTTACAGAATTAATGAAACCCACATCCAGGGCACTGAATGCATACTTGAGGCACAATAAGAAGCATGTAATGGCCTTCAGCTTCTTTTAGCAGCCAGTGAATGGCTGAGAATCAAAGTACACTCGAGAGACATGTGCTGCTCTGCTGTCTTTGTGCGAGCAGGAAATGAGTGCTGTGAGTTCTTCTAAGTTCCTTTTCTCCATCTGCTCCTATTCTTGCAACAATTGTTAACCTCTTCTTCATTTCATTTACAGTTACAAGCAGAACCCACGCAAGCTGGAATAATGCTTAACAGATTTACAGAAAGTTATTTTGTCCCGATTTGGTCTTGGCCCAATTCATTTTAATTCACGTGCACATTTAAAATTCTGTGGAGAAGCATGGGGAGATTGTGCATTTTAAACCACTTGGCTTGGGCTAACAAAGTCAATCCATATTTGGGTTTTGTCCTCTGTGCATAGATATTACTGAAGTTGATGTGGCTCACACTGGATATATTTAGAAATGGTATTACAGAGAAGGTAACAGAACCCACTAAGAACTCTAAGCTGCTTTTAAAAAGGAAAAATGTGGATGTGACAGGCTTAATGCATCATTTAAAAATATGACACAAAAGAACCTAAGGAGTAAAATATGGAAATAGTTTTCTTCCATAGCCATTGACATCCAGGTCAGAAACATGAGTAAAAACTTTGTTTAAGATGTTTTAAATAGTGAACAGATGAAATCATGCCCGCCTCTTGCCCTTTGTCCCCTCATCCCACCTCTACCTTACACCAGCCCCCATAATTTGGTTTGGTAACAAAACCTTCTTGTGACCTATCAATCATCTGAGAAAAGAAAGTAAAAATTTTACAATGTTTCATATGTTTATAAGCTTTCTTGGAATATAACAATTTTAGGTTGAAATTCATATTTAATGAAGAGTCTCATATTTTCAACTGCTAATGCTAACTAACTGGGATAAACTAATCATATTTGAAAAGAATTAAGCTATGTTCCTATTCATTAATTCTGTAGAAAGGGAAATTTAAATCATATTTTGTTCACTGGAAGTCCTAACAGGCAATAGGTTTATTAAATAAATGTCAATTTATTCGCAATAAGGGCACAATATATCACATATAGTTGCTGGATGATGTAAAGTGAATTATCATTTAGTAATTAAAGGGTTAAAGATTGACTCTGCTGCTTTTTAAGGAATGCCTAAATTTTCAGAACCTTTTGAATTCCTGCTTTGAACAAACAGCAAACATCTTTTATTTTGCATGCAGACAAACACTTCTGTTAATCTGTGCTAATTACTCAGTTTGGACCCTCTCATTTGTATGGGTTAATTAAGGCACTTTTCCAATGAATACTGAGAAGCCCTACCCATCGCTGCCTTGAAAATAAAGCACACACTGGGCCGTTCTCTCATTTGAAAACATGGCTGAGCTAATCTGGGATTGCTAAGGGAAAAGTAGATGGCTTTGCATGCATAGCCTTTTGTCTAGGCACTGTGACCGTTGATGTGGGAAAACATTCATGGGAAGGCTATTAGTTGGTATAATCAGACTGAAGTACTTATCAGAAAGCAAAGCAAAGTGCAATTAGGCTAGAATTACAATTGGACTAATTACAATTCAGAAGCTTTAGCTTCTTGGTAAATGCATGATGTTAACCCCATTTTTGGCAACTTTTAATATTTTATGAGACATGATGTTCCATAATAACAAGCTAGGGACAGATGTGTAATGCAGATAGAAAATTAAATGAAGGGTTTTTTTTTCAGAAAGAAACGAAGAGCCAATTCATGGTGAATCAAACAATATGTCATCACTTTCCTTTCATCAAAGCCAAGTTTAGAGGAGAAGCCGCCAGGAGTGGAAGAAGGTGGTTAAGGCGTATTATCAGGGCAATGTAAAAACAGACAAATGTACTATTAATGGGTGAGAAGCAAGAAAAGATTTAATTGCCAAGAACTGTTCATCTCTTAGTTTGAAAAGTTAACAAATGTAAACATTTTTAATTCTAGAACATCTGGTCCTTACCCTTAGCCAAATAAATTAAGTTCCATTCCATGCTTCGGAAGTATCACTCACATTATCAACATCCTTTTGTCTACATAAGATGATGGACCTGCAGCAAATCAAATCCATCAGAAATGGGGTAGCTTCATTATGTAGTTAGCTGCCTCACAGTTCCAGGGACCTGGATTCAATTCCAGTCTTGTATGACAGCGTGTGTGGATTTTGCACATTCTCCCATTTCTGTGTGGGTTCCTTCTGATTTCCTCCCACAGTCCAAAGATACGCAGGTTAGGTGGATTGCCCATGCTAAATTAAGGCCTTACTTTGCTTCTAAGTGCTGGACAGATTGAAATTGGGAGTGTTTCAGATTTGTCTTGTAGCCCCATTCTCAGGTGCCCCCATATGCACTCTGCCTGAAAACATATCAGCGATTCTGAATTGCACTGCACAAACCTGTGGCAGGGCTCAACCTGCCCAAAATTGTGCAGCTCCAATTGGCATCTCCAACTGCACATACGCAGAAGAAAAAAAATGATAGAATGCTGCTCTGTCCCGGGCCAGATAATGCCTTACACTAGCTCCCACAGACATTGTCCCACCCCCACAACATTACTGACCTTGTTATCCTCTCAACCTCCACTACCTAGACTGTTCTCAGGCCCTTCACCCCCTATATCCCTACCGATCTCAGGCAGAGTGATCTCCCCTCCCCCTTCCCCCTCCACCCACTGATTTCAGACAGAGTGGCAGTGGATCCCCTTCTCCCCTCATAATGTCAAGCAGAGAGTTGTCAGACCCACTTTCTCTCCCTGCCTCCCACCCCATCAATCTCAAGCAGAAAGCCATCAGATGCACTCCCCCCCCACCCCCACCCCTCCCCAACCCTGCCACCGATATCAAGTAGAGCACCATCAGACTTGTATGGAGCATGTCTGTTTCATGCTGATTCTGGATGGACGAAATGCATTTAAATGGCTGTCGTGCCCACTTCGGGCATGGTCCCAATCACAGCCATTTTTCGGCCTTGGTAAAGGGAGAACCGATGCGGAGGTGGGCACAGATCCCACCACTCACCTCATCCTGTCTTTACCAAGTTTTCACACCCAAAAACAGTTGCAGTGCGATGGTAAATTTAACTCTTAGGTTAGGTGGATTAGTCATGGAAAATGTATAGGTTTACAGGGATAGGGAGGAGGGAAGAACGCCTGGGTAAATTACTCTGACAGAAAGCCAATACAGACTTGATGGGCCAAATGGCCCTTTCTGCATTGTAGGGAATACAATGATATGATGATGGCTGAAGAAACTTACTCATGAGAGGTAGGTTCTGCCACAAATAGAAAGGTTATCAGGAGTCACTGCGGGGTATTGTAATTGGCGTTGGCACTTAGTACCAAACTGCTAGTCATTGTTCATCATGGTGACACACACCAGCCCACAGCTGATGATGCCACTTGGCATTGGCTAGTATCTCCCTATGTCATTGGCTAGTGTCTTTCACATATGAAAACTGATGTTTAGAAACTTCATATCATATTTGCAAGCATCCTTAAAACAGAGTTTTTGGCATCCTATGCATCTTATGTCACTGGCTAGCTCGATATACAGAAAATCTATGGTATACGTCCATCTCCCATCCTGATAATGTACCCAAGCCAGCAAATTTACCTAGCTTGATGTATACAAACAGACCTTCCAATGGGAGCATGGTTGCATTTCAGATTTTGGCCTTACACTGTATGTTTAGAACATACCAGATTTAATGAATATTAAAGTTGTTCAGTTTGCTTTTCTAATGAGTGCAATTCATCCCTGTTTCTCTGCTGTACAACAAGGTGCTGAGGAAGCAGGCTTCATAAACCTGCACCTTCATCCTAAAAGTCATGATATAATTCCATGTACATGTTGTGAGTCAGCCAAAGATGGTAATTGCTTTCGTTACACATGTAACAAATACTGCATTAAGAAACAGATTGTCACCATGGAAAAAGGTGGCAGAACTTAACCACTTCCAGAGGAGTACTGATTACAGTAATCAAGGGTGGAGATGTGACCCCTTGTCCTGTAACCATGGTTTTCTTGATGCTTGTGGGGGGAACAAGATACAAGCATGGGACAGACATTCCAAAGATGGCAGAGTTTCCCTCTGGGCAAGCATTCTCAGTTCAGATGAATATTCTCTGACCAAAACATGCTGTATTTTTGTCTTCAGTTTCAGTCTACACAGACTATAGAATTTGTTGCAAACTTACATTTCTGCAAGGAAAGCAAAGGTCAGGAGCTTGGAGAAGAAAACATCAAACAAAGTCAGTCCAAAAATGTGCAGGTTAGGTGAATTGGCAAACTAAATTCTCCCTCAGTACCCAAATAGGCACAGGAGAGTAGGAACTAAGGGATTTTCACAGTAACTTCCATTGAAGTGTGACTAATAAATAAACTTTAGAATATATAAAATCTTATACATCCATTAGTTATATGTCCTGTTGTGAGAATATGTACTGTACACTGATAGTTTCAGGATAAAGAATAGAGTGAAACAGACGTGTCTTAAAATTATAAAATCATAGAATTGCCACAGTGCAGAAGGAGGCCATTTGTCTCATCAAGTCTGCACTGAATGCAGAAGAAACTGGAGCACCCAGAGGAAACTCATATAGATACAGGGAGAATATACAAGTTCCACACAGACATTGACTCAAACTGGGAATTGAATCCAGGTCCCTGATGCTGTGAGGCAGCAGCACTAATCACAGTGCCATTGCGCTGTCCTTATAATATATATATGAAACAAAATCATGATTCTCACTCCAGTTCTCTCCCTTGTCAGATTCTCGCTGTGTTGAAGGTTGTGTTGCCTTTACATTGACACTTTGGTCTAGATTCTGTAAGGTTAGTTTCTGTAAAATATTCTGTGCTATTTACACAGCTAAACCTGCATCTCTAATCCACAAAAATCCTAGATTTAGTAGTTTAAATGACCGATGTCAACAGATGGACACCAGTTCTGAGGCATCCAGACCAAAAACAGTGTAGGGTAGCCACAGACAGACATCAGGAATACTGGGCACCACTTCCATTAATGAAGGCAATGAACAAAATAAAATGATCACACATAATAACTGATTGTCTTAGAGTGATCCAAAAGAGAAGTTTTTACGTGTTCAATTATAATGAATCTTAGAGGATCTAAAGTAGGTTAAAAAAAATAATGTTTTTAAAATTTTTTTTAACCAGGCTGCTGTTCTGTCTGTCATACTGTCTCCTCAAGTACATGACAAGTCAGTTAAGAGCAGTGTGCTGGTGTATCAATGTGCCTTATAAGACAGATTGAGCGCATTGGAAAAGAGGGATATATGGATAGCTTAGCCTGATCATAGTTAGAGTTCTCCTCCCCTGAAATATCAGCTGGCTTTGGCTTGCAGTCAGGTCTTCCCAAAGACTTCCCTAGGTAGGCCTGAAGATCTTTGCAGGGCAGGTATATTGACTTATACCGATAACTTCCACTCTAGATGCTGCACCTATAGATGCTTCAAAGTACCAGACAGTAAGGTGGGCAGTTCAAATTAGATGCCAGACAAGGACATTCCATCGGTAAACCTGATCAGTAAAGAAGTAGATGAATGGTGACCTTAAAAAACAAGGGCAGGATAAAAATACCTATGCTATTTTATACTCTAAATCTTTCTTTTCCAGCACTACAAACTATGAAAATATTTTTCTTCTCCTAGTTTAGTGTTGCATGATCATAATTTCTTGATGAATCAGCCCAAAGAATAGGGCGGGTTTGATTCAGGCACCCAGCTTACACTCCCCTTGCCTCATTATAACTAGCAGAGAATGGCAGTGTGTCTGTTGTGAGCAGTATTTGACCTGAGAGTTCAACATTACAGGATGAAAGTGGACATTGCTATATTTGCTAGCATTGTAGTTGCCACGTTGATAAACACACATACATTACCATAAATGAAACAATCAGATCAACCAGACCTTGTTGCTGCACAGAAACTGAACAATAATAACAAGCCTAATTCTGCAGGGAAGTGGCTGTTACACTTCATGCCAAAATTGTTTCAAGTACAGCAAAATGAACAATAGACATGGTGTTAATAAAATCCGCATTAAAAAAAAATACACACTGCTGAGCCAGAATCAATTTTTACTTTTATGAATTTTAATGCTCAGATGGCGTTCTGTACCTCAGCCATAAGTAATGATTTTGTTCCTGTCAACTCCTAACTAAAAAAATCTTCATTATACATTACATCTCAGTGTAATGCAACACTATTACAATCATGGAATGTCATTTTGATTCTTAGTGTATTATGGTACATATAATCCAATAGTTCCTGTTAAACAAAATTCTGAAGGCAAGCTGTGTGGGATGATAATCTTCATTGGAGCTTCAAAATGCATTATTTTAGGAGAATTTCAAGTTGCAGTGTGAACTCATGTTAATTACCCAGTGAAGTAGGAAACAAAATTCACAGAAGATTTTTATTTAATATTAATATTCAATCACTGAGATGAAGTGTTAGGCTAATTATTTTCAAATATTGTCAGGCTGCCTTATTGAACTTACATGAGAATTGACAGAATATGAATGTCTTTGATTGTCATTAACAAGATTGGACATCAAAATTTGTGGATGTTGCACATATTTTAACATTGATGGTCGTCCCAAGATTGTACCTTATTATTTTCCACAAATAAATGAGCTACATTTGAAACTGTTCTGAACCAAATGCACTTATGTCTGGTGCACCAAGAAACATTAGGTCGTTTAAGAGATTACTTTCTGTCCCTTAGTCTTTGCCGAAGACTTTGCAACTTTTAGCCAATCGAACCATCCCCGTGGGAAAAGGAAATGGTGGATTCTGTCAAATGGTTCACTGAGCACTCTCAATGTCATTTGGCAGAATGCATCATCACTAGAGTTTTCAAACAAGCACCAAATATAACTTGGCTACTGGTGAGAAAGATCCCTCCCATCAGATCCTTCCTACAGGCTTAGGGTCTCACCCTGTCCACACATAGTTGTGGAAGAGAGATCATTATCTATCACCTTGTGGAATTACCTTTGCAAAGAAGAACTGAAGAGAGATAAGGTGATTTTTGTTGCAGTTCATCCCAAGCAGCCCCGTGACACAAGACTTTGTGCTTTATGTGTTGTTCCCAGGAGCGCATCCAAAAAAAACATCAAGTTTTAAAAAACATTAAGTTGTTAGAGGATCAACTTAGTGAAATAAGTTTTGTCTTCCTAAAATATGTTGGTCTTCCAATGGAAAGAGCTGTTCACAACGGAGTGCTGCAGGCTGACACATTCCAAAGCAAGGACCACTTGCTGAGGGACAACAGAGGTGTAATGTTGCTGTCTACGACCTTCCAGCCATAACGCACAAGGGGCTGGAAATTATGTAGAATCCTTTGAGCTGCATGACATGCATTGAATGTATATGGTGAATATTACATATATCACAATCACATTGAAGCATCGCAGAGAGCAACATGATCTATGTAGACAAATACAATTGCACTTTCTGTAAAGATCATTATGAAATATCTGTAATGTTTCTTTGATTGTATTAAAGCAATTTAAAGAGCAACCTGACCTACAGAGAAAACTTGAAAATTATTGTACCTTCTGATGACCATTTTGGTGCATTTGTGATGTTCTTAAGATATTTTATGAATAAAAGATATTTTCACAAAGAAAATGTAAAAGACGTAAAGGAGAAGCAAAGGGAATTCTTCTGATATCCCGACCAACACTTCTCCCCCAATAAACCTCATTAAAATATATTGGTCATTATTCTCTTTCTACCATTAGGACCTTTAACTGACTACAGCAGCAGCCACGTTTTAAAAACATGCTTTGTTATATCCCAATGTTGTACAAGTTTCAATATTAAAGCAAGTTATTTCTTTCTTTCCTGGTTATATGTTTGGAGGTGGTGTCAGGCCCTAGTAGGATAAAGCCTGAGCAGGAAAAGGTTATTCATAAAAGATATAGGAGTGTGAAAGATCGGAGCAAAACCAGGTTCGTTCTCAAGATCATTCTTCCATTTTGTGTTAAACATAAATATAAAGTTGCAGCTGATGTAAACAATTTGAATACATTATGATTCTATGATTATAAAATCTATTCCATCTAAGTTCTTTCCTATCTGCTGTTCTCCTCCTAGTATGTATTTAACCTTATTACTGTACTTGCTTGTAATATATTGTTGGAAAAGTGAAGGACATGCAAGAATGAGAAATAGAAAAGGACCACTACTGATTGTTAGGAAAACCAACCAAGTTTTAAGGGATTTATTTTTGTATTGGTAAACACTAGAAATAAGATATGGTTTTAAGTATGTTTAATTTAATGTTTCTGTGCTTGGAACTGTAAAATCTATAGTTAGATTCATACTGGACAAAGATATTTATATGCTTGCAAGTTGGCTGAATTCCAACAGTGTTTGTATTGTGCTTAAAGGAGGCTAAGGCATGAAGAGTAAATAAATCAGCAGTCATTGCATTTCTTAGCAATTGGAGGCTCTTGTTCGATAAAACAAAACTTTTAAGCTTTAGTTTTAGCTGGATGTTGCAACTGGAGACAGGATATTGAGGGTTCTGATAGAAGAAAGACTGGACAGGGGCTGCAAAGACGTAGCTTCCTTGAGTATCAGCTACTGTCCAGAAAACCAGGGAACTAGGACAGAAAGAGTTTCTTAAGACGATGGAAGCTACAAGAACAGAGACCAAGGTATTGTTCAGAAGAATTCCAGGAAGAGTAAACAAAGAGTTCTGAGTTAAAGAGACAATTGCAGTAACCAGACTTAAATTGGAACAGCGGACTTCAGAGGTAATTTAAACATCTGATTCCATTTTGAGAAGTGTGAGAATTAAGAGTTCAAAGAATTGTGAACAGTTTGTACAACAGTCAAGGCAAATAAATCCTAGTGGGAGTGGGGTGTAACATCCTGGGCTGGCTTCAGTTTTTGTCTATTTATTAGTGTCACAAGTAGGCTTAATTAACACTGAATGAAATTACTATGTAAGTCCCCTAGTTGGCACACTTTGGTGCTTGTCCAGGCAAACTGAGAGAGAATTTAGCTTGAATAATGCACCTAACCAGACATCTTTCAGACTGTGGGAGGAAACCGGAACACCTTCAGACATGGAGAGAACATGCAGCTCCAAGCAGACAGTAACCCAAAGCAGGAATTGTGCCTAGTTCCCTGGCAATGTGAGGCAGCCGTGCTAACTACTGTGTCACTGTGCCCTACTAAAAGTGGAGCAAGATTTTTTCAAGGACTCAAAAACATAAAGGATACACTTATATAACCTGATGTCATTAGGTGTACCTACCAAAATAAGGACAGAAAATAAATCTGCCACATTCTTCACTAACTCCTGAAGGTGATCACTAATAAGTTTATAAGTTTGTTTATTAATTAATGATACAAGTAGGCTACATTGGCTCTGAATGAAGTTAGTGTGAAAATCCCCCAGTCGCCACACTCTGACATCTGTTTGAGTACACTGTGGGAGAATTTATTAAATTCCGAGATGTAATACTGACAACAGATTAATTTACCCAATATTCCAGCTATTACTTGTAAGCACTATGTAATGATTTTATGTTTTTTGACAACCTTGCCCTTTCAAGATCATATGAATATATGAGGATTAAAATTGGGAGACATCAACTTCTCGGATCTGCTCTGCTGCACAATAAGATCAGGACTGACCTGATTGATTCCTCAAATCCACATTCCCACCTCTCCCCATTAAGCTTTCACCCCCTTGCTTTTCAAGAATCTATCCACCACTGCCTTTCAAATATTCAAAGATTTTCCTTCCACTGCCTATTTAGATGGAGAATTCTGAAGATTCACAACTCCATGAGAAAAATAAATTTTCCTCATCCCTGTTTGAAATTAGCTATATTTTATTTTTAAACTTTGAAACCTCCCCGATTCTAGATTCTCCCAAAAGAGGAAACATTCTTTCCATATCCACCCTGCCAAGATTCTTTAGACTTTTATGATTCAGATAGCCAGCAGAGTACTTTATTTTTGATTTTAAGTTTACCTAATAAAAAGTTAAAGTTAATACTTTGCCTTATTTTGATTCTTTTTATATATGTGATTCAAGAAGATGTGTAATAGAGAAAAAAGGGATAATTTTAGAAAAGTGCAACATTAATTTTCCTCTGAGGCAATGAGACATGACGCGTAACACTTGTAAAATAAATTTCTCAAGGACAACAGCTTTTCAACAGTAATCACTAAAGTCTTTGAGTGCAATTGTACTGCTCATTCACACCATGCTCCCGCTGCAGCAAAGTCGGAGAATTTGGCAGTCAGCCAAATCTATGTTCACTGCAGTGGGATGGGAAAATGCTGCCGGAGTGAATGGTGGTAAGATTCTGACCATCATTATAAACACACTTTCTCTTGATTACAATAGATTTTTGGCCATTTTAAATGGAGAACTAATGATCAGTCCCCCAAGTTTGCACATGGTCATGATTTCAGAAACAAGTCTATTAAAAGTGCATACTATAGAGGAGCAAGGTATCTTGGCAAAATTGTGGGTTTTCCATTTTTAACTTTGCACCTGTGGACAGCATAAACTTCAGTGAGAATCATCCTGTAACAGTGTTGCCATTGTCAGCCTCACCATTATTATTAATTCAATAAAGGACAAATCAATGACAAGAAACCTTTTACATTCATCCAAAGAAAGAATTCAGCTTCAGATTATCAGCAACAACACAGGCCAAATTTTCATCCTTGAGGAAAGCAGGAGATTTCCCTCTTCCTACCTGGCAGTGTCTGACAATGCCATTTCCATTGAGGGAAGGCAGGATAGTCTAGTAGTCAGGCCTGCTACCTCCAGCAACAGAAATAGAGGCAGGTTGATGTCTGAGTGGTCAGGTTAAACAATAAGTCTCTATTTACTGAGATATTCTGGAGATGAATGTGAGACTCCTTGTAAATATCATCTTCTACTCTCCCAACCCCCATATCTCTTCATGTCCTTTGCCCCTTACCTTCTCCTGACTTGAACAGACATTTAACAAAAATCCTCTTTAAAAAGTTCATAACTCGGTCAAATAAAACAATCTCACATAGCTGTGTCAATAACCACTGCTGAGAAGCATCCGTTAATAGGTTGGAAGGCAGCCATATGTTCCAAATGACATTCCACTGAATAACTGTGGAAACAATCCCTATTGAGCAGAATCTATTAAAGCTTTTAAACACAGTCAGGAGCTCAGTTATCCATCACAGCCTTGAAACAGACAAACAAATGAGCTGAATTTTTAGGAACTAATAAAGACAGCATTTCACATCATCTGCATTGCACTGTTATACAATGGAAAATAGCACTTTATCCAATGATAACGTATTCTAATACATCTGAAGATTTTCCATTTTCACATTGCTGTACTTTCCCTTGACAGCTTGTCAGATGTTAGAAGTAACAGCATGGCAACTACATTATATAATGGTCACATATTCTTTCCAAAAAACATTATAGCAGAATGTTAAGTGGTAGTAATGGGTGTTTGCTTGAACTGGAAGAACATGAACTATCACATCATGCACATATCCCAATGTCATTGTGTATTTGCAAGATATTATCACCAGTAGGTGCAAGAGGGAGTCAGAAACTTTAGTCAGTCATTAATCAACCAATTATGACAGTTAAAAGGCCAATTGAAGGTAATTTTATGTTGCCTGTATGTTTTTACATTCTCCAAATAGGTAACACAGGCAACCGCCCTTTTTTTTCACTTCCCTTATCCAGTTGTAAAATTAAAGGAGATTGGAGCATTTTCTGTGTGAGATTTTAGGTCAGCTGAGTTTGCTGCTGCTTTATTGCTGAAATTTCAGAACCTTTTCTGTGGTTTCTTTTGAAGATTTTGTTTTGTTAGCTTTGTTCTGAGGATCTTCTTGTTACATCATTTCTCTTGGAGCATTTCTATTGACTGTAGCCTTCAGTGCATGGGGTCATGTCGACAGTATTTCTGCCTATCCGGATTGTGGACCCCATTGGGGGAACTCCCCTGAGGAGGATGAGAAAAGCAGACAGGACAGTAAACCAGGTGTCTGCAGACCATGTCATAGGGAGAGACTTATGGAAGGAGAGGTTAAGGCACGAGGGTACAGAGCCAGCCGGGAGAGCACACTGCCACAGAAAATGCCATTATCCTACTGCAAATTTGTATTGCAGCAATCCAGCTAACTAAACATGTCTGAGGTCCAGAATCGCAGGAGTCTCTGCCTCTCTAGGGATACTGAGACATCATTATGCTATCGGTTCAGAGATAGCCTCCAATTGCATGGGTGGACACTTTTATATTTTTAAAAGGGTTGCAAGGTGACTTAAAGCGCTGATTGCATGATTTGATGATGATGTCATTAGGATGTATGTTTAGGCTGCTGTTTTACTTTCAGTTTTGTCCTCTGATTCAGAGCAAAGAAGAGCTCTTCAATAAAAATCTGTTGCATGTTTGTCTGAATCAACATGCCCAGACCAAGTCTTCTATTTTTTGGTTAAAACCTACAATGCCCAACATATGGTTAGGACATTACAGAAGGAAAGCTGGTGGCAAGTCAGGATTCTGTTTCATCATGAGTATTGAGGGAAGATCCTCAGAGAAAAAAATTGTGGTTCCTCATATTTTCAAGTTAGAAACTGGGGGAAAAGCAACAACAGGATTAAAGATTAAGATGTCAGTGCCAGGAAAACTCAAATAAGGAAACAAGCTCTCTGTTTTATTTTAAGAGGGGGGATTTGTCCAATCTGAGAAGGGTGAGATTCCAGGCTGCATCTGGCACATATGGAGAAGAGTGGATATTTTCTGCCTTACAACGGAGTCATAAAAAGAAAAGAATACTACAAGTTAACAGTCTCTAGATTAAAAAAATGGAAGTACTGAGAAGGCAGTAAAAAGAAATATATATTGAACAGTCTCGAGTCAGTAGTGCCTGCAAGAGAAATGATGGGCCAATTAGTAGCAATGAAGGAAATGAATCATGGATTTCCTATGCCAAGCGTTTTCAGTACTTTATATAAGAAAATAAAATTGCAGATAAGTTGCCAGTACAGATTTTATCAGTTCAATTGGATGTAAAATCTTTAATTTGTTCTGGAACTTGTTTCATCCAGGAAAGCCAGGAAATAAAACATACGACGACTTAACAAAGATCCTTGAAGAGCATCACTCCCTAAAGTTATTGATCGTGGTGGAACTGTTCAGGTTCCACCAAAGTAATCAAGTGGAAAGAGAAAGCATTGTGCAGTTTCTGGCACAGTTTAGAAAAGGCTGATACAGCATTGTGAGCTTGGCGAGTCATTAGAAAATACCCTTTGTGATAGCTGAGGTTGTGGTCACCAAAATAAGACTTTCCAAAGAAGGTTGCTTACTAAACACGCTTTGACTTTAAAGACAGTAGTAGAAACCGTAGTGTCAATAGAACTGGCTGCTAAAGAGGTCTCAATATTTGATGGAGGAATAAATATCCTCAAGTTGGGAACTGTCCCATGACAGGTTAAAATGAGTGTGCAAAAATAGGCCAGAGAAAAGATACTTAATGCAAGAATTATGGCAAAATGGTCACATTGTGAAAGCTTGTTGGTGTAGACCAGCTTCCCCTGAAAAGAATATTCAGAAGAAGAATCTGGGTAATTTTGAGAAGAAGAGCAAGTTATGTCTTACAAAAAGAATTTACAACACAGAAGAAAAGAATT
Source organism: Sphyrna mokarran (assembly GCA_024679065.1). Classification (NCBI taxonomy): domain Eukaryota; kingdom Metazoa; phylum Chordata; class Chondrichthyes; order Carcharhiniformes; family Carcharhinidae; genus Sphyrna; species Sphyrna mokarran. Next base: position 54,665,304 of record JAGIQG010000006.1, on the reverse strand, counting down.
ACAACAGTGAAGAAGAGAATGTCAAGAGATATGATGAAGAGTTCCAACTGAACGCTTTACCTGTACAGAGTGAATCATATAGATTCTGGATGATTTGAAATTAAGTGCACAACATATTAGGATGCAGTTTGATATTGGTGCTGCTGGATCTTTAATTCCTGAGATTATATTCCAGCAAAAGCTAAAACATCTTCCTTTAAAACCAGGGCATCAACAGAACAGATTGTGCCGTTAAAAAGCTACATTAGGAGCAACATAGAGATGAGTGCACAAACAGTAAGGTTGCCTCTCCATGTGGTCTGTGGTAATTTTCCAGCTCTATCTGGGAGATCCTGGTTGGAGAAGATAAAAGACTTTTTGTATTTGCCTTCCACCCAACCGGCCCTTATTCCATACTCATGAAAGTCGCCTCTACTAAGATGGGGAACTCTGTATTCAGATCCCACCTACCAGTTTTTTGAAGCCTGTCGATGCACTTCGAATCCACTCAAGGGACAGGGAAATCCAACTTTTCATTTTTCATTATCACATGTTAGGTTATGTGTTTTGCCAATATCAGTTTCTGAAGAAGGGATTGAACCCAGGACTATAACATTCAGAGGCAAGAGTGCTACTACTGAGCCAAGGCTGATAGAAATGTTTACTATCTATTTAGTGTAGGTAGGGAGCATGCAACTACCAAGACCAAAATAGTTACTCCTCTGCACTATGTAGAATATCCTCTGGGATAATTATTCTGCATCTTCCAGTTAATATATACTTACACAATCAATCAAACAAATAGTAAAACAGTAGGACAGCACTTATCCCTCAGCTTCTGAAGCAAATGGAAAATAAAACAAAATTTAATTGGGAATCTAGATCAATCCTCATAGGCTACTATTATAGGACCATAGGAAGCAGCCAAAAGCAGCCACAAATGTATTATGCCCCATTTTCTTCCCTTAGTGCTTAGGTAACTCTGCTACCAGCACTGCTGCCAGGCCCCATTTCGCACTCCAGCAATCCTGGAATCTTGCACAGTGCCTATCCCAACCATAAGTCGATCAGTCTTTGGGAAAACAGAAATTCTGTGTTGTTTTATATATTCTTCCAATATCCATTAAGGGAGTTTTCAGCTTGTTGGTTTTCAGCTCATGATTACAAGAGAGACTGCTAACTCCACTAAACTAATCCATCCTCATATACTAACTAAATGGTGATGATGCAAATGAGAAGATAAATCCAAAACTAAAGAGATTTTACCCTGAGGCTGATTCATACAGCACATTCAAGCTATAGTTTCAGATAGGTGTAAATTCCTTTTGTATTCTCTTGATGCAGAAGGATGAAGTTTAAAATTGAGTTGCCCCAGGAAACACTGGTAAAACTCAGATTCTTAATTTGAAGAGAATCAAATTATAAAGCAACAAGCTGAATAATTGTCCAATTCCAGCTAAATGAAACTGGTAACTGCCAGCGTTTGTACTTTCCAATCACAAAATGAAATAGATTAGTCTTAGAAATTGTCGCTGAATTATGTGGTTTTAGGGGTTATGCAGATATTATTACAAAAATCTGTAGACATTAATTACAGTGAATGAGTTTGAAGACAGCAGTCTGGATTGCAGAGAATCCTCTGAGAGTCTATCATGTTCTATATCTGGGCTGGCCAGGGGTAAGATGTGGAACTGCAGGTCTGTAAAAACTACACTTCTTCTTGAGGAGATCAGTAAACACATTGTTGGTCATATGACCTCAATTCTTAATCAAAGGCTGAGCGAGCACTAGGCTGTTGTTTGGCGTTGGCTGTGACTGAAGAGGGCTGGGTCAATTGCAAGGACAAAGGTTGAGACTCTGACTGGGAGAAGCGTTCAGGTACTGATTGGAAAGTGCCAGAGAGAGCAATTGCGTGAGGGGATGTAGGGAGTGATTGGGTGGGAGAGTTGAGAAAATGATTGATGATCAGACCATAAGGCATAGGAATAGAAGGAGATCATTTGACCCATCAAGTCTGCTCCACCATTCAGTTAGGTCCTGACCATAGAATGATTACAGTGCAAAAGGAGGTCCTTTGGCCCATCAGATCTATGCCTACTCTCCATTCTAGTCAGGCAGGTTGCTCTGGTGCATCCAAAGGGAGGAGATACAGCAGCTGGCCATCTCTGGACCATCTATCCAGGAGATGCTAAGAGTGTCCAGCTGCTCCCAATTCTCTCTACCTGCAAACTCATCAGCTCAGGACCACAGGCCAAGGACCTGCCCCACAGCATGAGACATAAAGCAGGCCAGGCTGTTCCAGATAGTGATCCTCCAAAAGCTATTTGCCAAGGTTATCATAGGCAACCTGAAGGAGTCATCAGACTATTGTGATGTCAGAGATGTAGGATAAGAAAAAATTTGAAATATCAAGAGCACAATAGTGTTCAATTATTATATATTTAATTATTGGATGGGATGTGGATATCACTGTCTAAGTCAGTATATATTGTCCATCCTGAACTGCTATTGAACTAAGTGACTTGCTAAACCATTTCAGACAGTTATTAAAAATTCAATCACCTTGCTCTGGATCAGCAGCCACATGTAGGCCAGACCAAGTTTTTATGACAAGAGTTTAATGGATACTATTATTGAGACTAGATTCTGGATTTTAAGAATTTAAGTTCCACAAGCTACCCTGAGCATTAGCATGGATATCTGGATTGCTGGTCCAGTGGCATCTCCATCTGCCCTAAAATCTATCAAGCAATTTTATAAATACATGTTAAATCATTATAATGGTCTTACCATGTGAATGAATATCTCTTGTATTCAAATCAATATGCCCTCTTAATGAAAGGATAACCCAAGCTCCCACTCTGGGATTGCCCCCTTTTGTGAACCTCAGATTCATATTCATTCGCACAATGAATTTTACTATCCTTCCTACGGGAATTGGAGTGGATGAGGGGTAGACAATGGAAAGGTCCATTGATCTTGTGTGAGATTTTACAGCTCTAGGACGAATGAGGCTGTAAAAGCCTGCCCCATGTGTCATGAAAGGAAATGTGTCAAGTTATATCCTGTAGATGACTGCACAATGACATTTCATGCTTTACGCATTGCAACATGGAATGCATTTATGTGTGTCCATGTGTGTTGTAGAGGGTTGAATGTGGAAACAAATGCCCTGGAGCCATTAGGATCTTTACAATTATGTACAAATCTCTGGTTGCTGGAAGTATCTCCTTCAGATGGCAGCAACTGCACAATGTGCAGATTTTTAAAACATTTAAGAGAAGTGGGCATCTCTGGCTAGGGTAGCATTCATTATCCATTGCTAATTACCTGTGAGAAGGTGGTGTTGATCTGCCTTCTTGACCCACTGCATTCCATGTTGTGTGGGTACACCTAAGACATTATTAGACAGGGAGTTCTGGGATCTTGGAAGGAACAAGTGTTATATTTCTAAGTCATAATGGTGAATGACTTGAAGGGGCATGTCCAGAGGATGATGTTCCCAGGTATCTGCTTCTGTTGTCCTTCTAGATGGCAGCAGTTGTGGATTTGGATTACTAAAGAGCCTTGGCAAGTTCCTTCAGTGCTTTTTGTAGATTGGACACACTACTGCCATTGTGCGTTGGTGGTGTAGCATTTGAAAGTTGTGAATGGGGTCCCAATTAAGTGGGCTGCTTTGTCCTGGATGATGTCAAGTTTCTTTGATGTTGTTGGAGCTGCACTCATCCAGGCAAGTGGAGAGTATTCCATCACACTTCTAAATTGTGCTTTGTAAACCGTGGGCATGTTGGGGAGTTAGGACGTGAATTATAGATCATAGGATTCCTAGCCTTTGACCTGCTCCGATAACCATAGTAAATATATGGCTTGTTCAATTCAGTTTCTGGTCAATCGTAACCTCCAGGATGTTGATATTGGAGGATTTAAAGATGGCAACGCCATTGAATTTCAAGGGATGCTGGTTCAAATCCCTCTTTTGGAAACAATCATTGCCTGGCACTTGTGAGCGTGTGTGTTACTTGCCACTTTCAGCCCAAGCCAAGGTATTGTCCACATATTGCTGCATATCGACATGGACAGTTTCAGTATCTGAGGAATTATTTGCAGTGCTGAACATTATGCAATCATCGTCAAACATCCCCACTTCTGCCTTATGATGGAGGATGGATCATTGATGAAGCAGTAAAGATGATTGGGCCTAGGACATCCCCGAAGGAACTCTTGCAATGAAGTCCTGAAACTGAGATGATTGACATCCAATTAATGTAACCATCTTCCTTTGTGCCAGATATAACAGAGGGTTTTTGCTACGGTGCTGCCTTTCACCTCGCACACCATTTATATACAACTTCAGACGCTGACCCTTCAGGTCATGCTCCTCCCTGAACTGAGATGTTGATTGTGTGCCTTGCATAGTCCTGGAGTATGGCTCACAGAGTCCAGAACTGCCTTAAACTTCTAATGTGGTCCACAGAGCCACAGGACTAACTTTAATCTCTCATCCCAACAGTGTCAGTCCCAGGGCTATCACTGTTTCATTCCCCCTTGTCCTTCAGAATTCAACCCCCTGACCTGAAACATGATCTGTACCTTTTCTTCTTGTGCAACATCAAACACTCCAAGAACTGAGTCTGCGTGCAATCCTTGCTTTCTCATGGTGGGTGAGTCCAAAGCAAGGACACAACCTGAGGATAGTGGGTGAAAGACTTAGGACTGAGATGAGGAGAAATTTCTTCATTCAGAGCAGTAAGCCTGCAGATGTCCCAGCTACAGGAAGCTGCTGAGAATAAAACTGTAAACAACCTTGCCCATGTCACACAGCACCCAGAGTGAATGAATGGTCCTGTGACTGACAGTACCCAGTGTGAGGAGCCACATATCTGACGAAGGGGCAAACCCCAAAAGCTACAATTTTACTATCAAATAAATTGGTTGGACTTAAACCTGGTGTTGTCAGACTTCTTATTGTGTCACACAACACCCAGTGTGAACAGCTCTGTCTGCGTCACACAGCATCCAGTGTGAACAGCCCTGTCACCCACAGCATCCAGTGTGAACAGCCCTGTCACCCACAGCATCCAGTGTGAACAGCCCTGTGACCCACAGCATCCAGTGTGAACAGCCCTGTTCTGTATCATGCAGCACCCAATATGAACAGCCCTGTAACCCACAGCAGCCAATGTGAACAAGTCCTGTCTGTGCCCCACAGCACCCAGTGTGAACAGTCTTGTCTATGACCAACAGCACCCAGTATCAACAGCCCTGCTTGTGTCCCACAGCACCCAGTGTGAATGGTGCTGTTTCACACAGCACCCAGCGTGAACAGCCCTGTCTGTGTCACACAGTACTCAGTGTGAACAGCCCTGAGACCCACAGCACCCAGTGTGAAAAGCCCTATCTGTGTCACACAGCACCCAGTATGAACAGTCCTATCTGTCATACAGCACCCAGTGTGAACAGCCCTGTGACCCACAGCACCCCATGTGAATAGTTCTGCTTGTGCACCTCATCAGTCTTGCCTGAGAGAGAGGCATTGGCTGTGTTTTCGAGTTGGAGCAGTGCTGCTGTACGTGAGCTTTCAATGTTGTACACAAAGTCATGAGTAAAGTGAAGGAGAGCAGGAACACACCATTTATATTCATCAGGATTCAGACCAGATTAATTTCCCGCTGGTATTGCACATAATTAGAAGGAAGAACGTGAGTCCAACAAGTTGCATTTTTAATGAGCATTCATGATATGTTGATGCACGCAAATTAGCTTCCCGACATGGATCAGTTGAATAACTGTCCTGTCATCCAGCTACCCTGAAAGTGTTGCCTTGAATTTATGCTCCCCCCAGGTGCCACAATTCCACCATTGGTTTGAATTTCCTACCTATAGTCACTTTTATCGATATTACGCTGATATTTCTCCACTTACATGTATTCAAATTTGTAGACTGCTGCAGAGAAATTTAAACTCACATTCTCTGAGTTATGAGTCCATGCCTTGGATTGCTAGTTCAGTAATATAACCACTGCATCATTGCTCCCTCTTAATGTCACTCTGTCTCTTAATTTCAAGCAAAAAAACAGCAGTGACTTTTTCAAAATGTCAATAATGCATAAGTAGCATAGTTAGTTGGCTGCAAAATTCAATGTTTTCTGAAAATTCATCTCCTATTTCTCTGAAGAATCTTTTTGATTGTCATCCTATCCCTCTTCTTCAGGCTAATACACTTCCTGACATTTATAGAACACCAAACAGAAGACACAACAGCTGTGTAACCAGAACACTTTTTTTCTCCTCGCTCTTATGCACATACTTGGCTTTTTCTTGAAAAAAAATTAATCCAAATTAAATTTGCCTCCAACCTTTAGAAATGTGCACCATTGCTTTTCAAAGTTACCTTTCAAAAACTCCTGAGTGGAAAGGCCTTGAAACTAAATAAAAATGTTGCATTACTGCAGCCTCATGTGTTGTGGGGAATTGTACATACACTGCTCTATCCAAATTCACCTGACCATAGATTTGCAACTCTGAGCAAAATACATAGCTATAATATATGTCTATAATATATACATATATGTATGTATATATAAGGCTAAGTCTAAGTTTTGGAAAGAACCGTAATCTTCTTGTAAAATGTTGAAGGCATTACAATGCACAACAGATTAGCCTTTTTATATACTGTGAAAAAGGGAGGTGGAAAATAATTTTCAGAAAGCATTTTGAGCAGTTTGAGATAATTTGGTGGTTACTAGATGATAGTTTGTGGTAACTGGGTGGTCAGACCATTTAATTGTCAAGTCATATGCTCTCATCAGAACATTACACCTATTGTATAAGAGGCGGGCAGTGACTGAGAAATCTGACACCATTTAATATTGAAAATACCAATTGCATCAATACCTACTGGACAAACAGTACATCATTATTACAAATGAGTTTCCAATGAGTTAATGCAATCAGTAACTCCAATTCAGAGCAAGACCTTCTCTCGGATTTTCAGTTTTTTACATCTGCCGAACTTAGCAGCCAGAATTTTATGGCCTCCTGCGGACAGTTTTGCAGGCTGGGTGACTTTAAAGTTCCCTAGGTTGCTTTTCCTCCACCCTCCCATCTACCCTCGACTGTTACATTACTTGCTTTTACACTTTGTGACTGACGTAGGAGTTACAGGAATATAGACAATAAGAGGTGAAATGTAACTTTTTTATTGAAACTGGAACATATATCCACATGATAAGTACAGGAGCATATTTTTCTACCTCTTACTTATTTGGCCAGTCTATATCCACAATTCTTAGGTCAGGTTGGAGTTTCCACGTACTCCTTGTGTCTGTGTGAGTTTCCTCTGGGTGCTCTGGTTTTCTCCCACAAAGACACAAAGACACAGAGCGTCAAAAGCTCGCAAATTTATTATCAAATAAATCGGTTGGATTTAAAATTGGTGTTGCTAAATTCTTACTGAGTTCTTACTACCCCAGTCCAATGCCGGCATCTCTACATCATTTCTCCCACAATCCAAAGATGTACGGGTTAGGTTGATTGGCCATGTTAAAATTGCCCTTTGGTGTCCTGGCATGTGTTTGTCAGAGAGATTAGGGGGTAAATGTGTAGGGATTTGGGGGTAAGGGCTGGGTGGGATTGTGGTCGGTGCAGACTTGATGGCCTGAAGGGCCTGTTTCTGCACTGTAGGGTTCTATGTTCTATGTGAGATGCAGTATCGCTTCCTTCAATGACCCTTCACTTATCGTCTCTTAAAACAATCCTGTAATGTCAACCGCTCAACAATTTTATGAGGAAGGGGGTGGGTGAGGCCCGAGGTGACCTGCCCATCCTTATCTCAATTAAGGTCCTTAAGTGATAAATTATTAGGATGGGTGGGGGGGGGAAGTGAGTGAGGGAGAAGAAACACAGCATATCACCTTGTTTGGGCACTTAGGTATGAGGATCCCCTTTTCACATCAGACATCCTCCAATTACCTGATCACAATAGCTGGTGTTTCCTCCTGTACTAGTCTTTCTATCAAGACCTCTTGACTTTCCTCAGACCTCACTGCCCCTGGCAGTTATTGAACCTTTGCATTTCCCTGCTTCTAAATGCCAGGGCTTGGTATTTGGGGACTGTGGCCTCAGTCCTGAGCAGTGCTGCCATTGCTGCTACTGGGACCACAATACTGATTGCCAATCAAATTTGCCATCAGTTCTCTGAGGTAGGATTTGTGCCTGAGTGAAAGGCAGATATCCTGTCTCCAGCCATTAACACTCCTTGGAACTTTAAGTGACTGTGGAGATATGGGACATCTTCAGTGACTCTTCAGGTGGAGGACAGAGTACCACTATCCAAAAAACCCAGTAATTGCGAGTTGGATTTGAAGTATAACAAAATGAGGTATATATGATTAATTAAAATAAATGACTAAAGAATGCAGCATTATACTTTCGTCATGCAAATTTCTGATCTAACTTCCAAAGTTGAAGATGTATTGGGGAATGGAAATGCTACAGTTGATCATTTTCAATACTAAAAGTATAGATATCCATGTAGCTTGTGTCACACAATGGAGATACTTTGAGTGATACTGTAAAATAAGCCTTAGTGAATTGGCAGCCTTTTACATGTCAGGACATCAGGAGGGATGTAAATTAGGCTGCCTATTGTATAAAGTCAAAACAATCCCCAGTAGGTACTGTTTTATACAAGTTTATCATTCTCTGATACAAGCTGAGTTCTCACAAATTGCTCAAAATGCATCCTGACAATTTTCTACCATTTTTCACATCCATCCGTGGATCCTACACAATAGTCTGAAGGAACCAGTCAAACACAAATGAAGACAAAACTCTGTGACATTTCAACCTGCCACTCCCATCCAGATATTTGAATAAAAACAGGATATCAATCAGACCTGGTGATGCTTATTATTTGTCATTGATCTCTTCTACTCATTAGAAGGACCCGTTTATAGCATTATTATCGTTGGAAGCATTACATTCCATGGAAAATATAATCACCATTTCTACCATCATTTATATTTTATGACCTCCTGCATCATTCATCAAAATATATTTTCTTCCAGTTTTTTTTTAATGGAGTTCTGCAGTATATCATTAGCGGCTTTTTATGTGAGTTTATTCTATGACTCAATGAAGATTCAAGATCTTGATTAACAAGATTATTTTTTGCCAGTTCTCTCCACTTCTTTCCCTTGTCTCGAGTTATGCTGGGGTAAGACTCTATGAGCAACAGGCAACTTGCAATCATTTTCTTCCAAAATCCCCAGATTTTCACCCCCAATCCACCTTCTCTGCCACTCTGTAGAAACTCAGTAAGAATTTAGCAACACCAATTTATAATCCAACCGATTTATTTGATAGTAAAAAAGCGAGCTTTCGACTCTTGTGTCTTCGTCAGGCAAATGCAGTGTTCTGGTCTGCAATAGCACACATCAGCACAGACAGTCAGAGATTGCTGATTAGAATGCGAATCCTTACATCTAACCTGCTATTCAAGTGTTAAAGTGGCGAACAATGTGTGTGAAGGGAATCCTGAGCATTGTTGGAGAATTGTGTATTTTCTCCAGACAGCACAGTAAGTGAGGTTTTTTGCTAACCTAGGCAAGTTACGGGGGTTACAGATAGTGTGTCATGAAGCCAAGATCCCTGTTAAGACCGTCCTCATGTGTGCGGAGCTTGGCTATCAGTCTCTGCTCAGCGACTCTGCGCTGTCGTGTATCACGAAAGCCCCCTTGAAGAACATTTACCCGCAGGTCGGAGGCCGAATGCCCATGACTGCTGAAGTGTTCGCCCACAGGAAGGGAACTGTTTTGCCTGGTGATTGCTGAGCGATGCTCATTCATCCGCTGTCGTAGTGTCTGCATGGTCTCCCCAATATACCATGCTTCGGGACATCCTTTCTTGCAACGTATTAGGTAGACAACGTTGGCCGAGTTGCAAGTGTATGTACCGTGTACCTGGTGAATGGTATCCTCACGTTTGATGATGTCGTCCATGTCTATGATCCGGCATGTCTTGCAGAGGTTACTGTGGCAGGGTTGTGTGGTATTGTGGTCACTGTTCTCCTGAAGGTTGGGTAGTTTGCTGCGAACAATGATCTGTTTGAGGTTGTGCGGTTGTCTGAAAGCAAGAAGTGGGGGGGTGGGGATGGCCCTAGCGAGATGTTCATCGTCATCAATGATATGTTGAAGACTCCGGAGAAGATGTCGTAGCTTCTCCGCTCCGGGGAAGTACTGGACAACAAAGGGTACTCTGTCCACCGTGTCCCGTGTTCGTCTTCTGAGGAGGTCAGTGCGGTTTATCGTTGTGGCACGTCGGAACTGTCGATCGATGAGTCGAGCGCCATATCCTGTTCTCACAAGGGCATCCTTCAGCGTCTGGAGGTGTCTGTCACGATCCTCCTCATCTGAGCAAATTCTGTGTATACGGAGGGCTTGTCCATAGGGAATGGCTTCTTTAACGTGTCTAGGGTGGAAGCTGGAGAAGTGGAGCATTGTGAGGTTGTCTGTCGGTTTGCGGTACAGTGAGGTGCTGAGGTGACCGTCCTTGATGGAGATGCGTGTGTCCAAGAATGCAACTGATTCTGGAGAATAGTCCATGGTGAGTCTGATGGTGGGATGGAACTTGTTGATATCATCATACAGTTGTTTCAATGATTGTTCACCATGAGTCCAAAGGAAAAAGATGTCATCAATGTATCTAGTATATAACCTTGGTTGGAGATCTTGTGTGGTGAAGAAGTCTTGTTCGAACCTGTGCATGAAGATGTTGGCATACTGAGGTGCGAATTTGGTCCCCATGGCTGTTCCGTGTGTCTGGATGAAAAGCTGATTGTTGAAGGTGAAGACATTGTGGTCCAAGATGAAGCGGATGAGTTGTAAAATTGCATCCGGAAACTGGCAGTTGTTGGCATTGAGTACTGAGGCAGTTGCAGCAATACCATCGTCGTGGGGGATGTTGGTGTAGAGCGCCGAGACATCCATTGTGACAAGGAGTGTCCCTGGTTCTACTGCTCCATGTGTGCTGAGTTTCTGTAGGAAGTCCGTAGTGTCAAGACAAAAGCTGGGGGTTCTTTGTACGATGGGTTTCAGGATGCCCTCGATATAGCCGGAGAGGTTCTCACACAGGGTCCCATTGCCCGATACGATGGGACGGCCGGGTATGTTTGCCTTGTGTATCTTTGGGAGGCAGTAGAGATCTCCAATGCAGGGAGTACGTGGAATGAGAGCCCGGAGGGTGTTCTGAAGGTCCGGATCAAAGGTTTTGATCGGGACCTTCATCCAGACACACGGACTAGCCAGGGGGACCAAATTCGCACCTCAGTATGCCAACATCTTCATGCACAGGTTCGAACAAGACTTCTTCACCACACGAGATCTCCAACCAAGGTTATATACTAGATACATTGATGACATCTTTTTCCTTTGGACTCATGGTGAACAATCATTGAAACAACTGTATGATGATATCAACAAGTTCCATCCCACCATCAGACTCACCATGGACTATTCTCCAGAATCAGTTGCATTCTTGGACACACGCATCTCCATCAAGGACGGTCACCTCAGCACCTCACTGTACCGCAAACCGACAAACAACCTCACAATGCTCCACTTCTCCAGCTTCCACCCTAGACACGTTAAAGAAGCCATTCCCTATGGACAAGCCCTCCGTATACACAGAATTTGCTCAGATGAGGAGGATCGTAACAGACACCTCCAGACGCTGAAGGATGCCCTCGTGAGAACAGGATATGGCGCTCGACTCATCGATCGACAGTTCCAACGTGCCACAACGATAAACCGCACTGACCTCCTCAGAAGACGAACACGGGACACGGTGGACAGAGTACCCTTTGTTGTCCAGTACTTCCCCGGAGCGGAGAAGCTACGACATCTTCTCCGGAGTCTTTAACATATCATTGATGACGATGAACATCTCGCTAGGGCCATCCCCACCCCCCCACTTCTTGCTTTCAGACAACCGCACAACCTCAAACAGATCATTGTTCGCAGCAAACTAACCAACCTTCAGGAGAACAGTGACCACAATACCACACAACCCTGCCACAGCAACCTCTGCAAGACATGCCGGATCATAGACATGGACGACATCATCAAACGTGAGGATACCATTCACCAGGTGCACGGTACATACTCTTGCAACTCGGCCAACGTTGTCTACCTAATACGTTGCAAGAAAGGATGTCCCGAAGCATGGTATATTGGGGAGACCATGCAGACACTACGACAGCGGATGAATGAGCATCGCTCAACAATCACCAGGCAAAACAGTTCCCTTCCTGTGGGCAAACACTTCAGCAGTCATGGGCATTCGGCCTCCGACCTGCGGGTAAATGTTCTTCAAGGGGGCTTTCGTGTACACAACAGCGCAGAGTCGCTGAGCAGAGACTGATAGCCAAGCTCCGCACACATGAGGACGGTCTTAACAGGGATCTTGGCTTCATGACACACTATCTGTAACCCCCGTAACTTGCCTGGGTTAGCAAAAAACCTCACTTACTGTGCTGTCTGGAGAAAATACACAATTCTCCAACAATGCTCAGGATTCCCTTCACACACATTGTTCGCCACTTTAACACTTGAATAGCAGGTTAGATGTAAGGATTCGCATTCTAATCAGCAATCTCTGACTGCCTGTGCTGATGTGTGCTATTGCAGACCAGAACACTGCATTTGCCTGAGGAAGACACAAGAGTTGAAAGCTCGCTTTTTTACTATCAAATAAATCGGTTGGATTATAAATTGGTGTTGCTAAATTCTTACTGAGTTCTTACCACCCCAATCCAACGCCGGCATCTGTACATCATGACTCTGTAGAAAAGCATACAGTATGGAAGTTAAAATCAAAGCAGTGCACTTTTTGCTTGACTTCTGTTGATTATTGTGAAAACAGGCAGTTGAGGAATCTTCAGATGCTGTCCTCAAGCTATTCTGTTTTTAAAATATAAATAAGAGGTCAAAGCCATGTTCATAGGGTGGGCCATTGTCTATTGACACTTTGGTATTTAAGCTGTTGGATGGAGGATGCCTTCAGCTCCATGCCTAATCCCCCCTCCCCGCCCCCAAATTTATGTACATCTGATTTTTATAAAGTCAGGAAATGCAGCAGGACTGTTGTCACCTTTGTGCCCCCACCACATTTTCAACATTCTTGAAAGCCACCCAAGTCATAACCTATTGATTTAAACTGGCTGCCCCAATGTAGCACAGGTCTAGGCCCAACCTCAACAAGCTGCCCTGGATGGCCATTTGGGGTGGGCACATCCATTTACATGAGACCCAGCTGCCAAACACAGGCTGAATCACCCACTGCACCTTCTGGGTTTTCAGTCTGTCTATCTGACCAGCAATAAGTTAAAATTCCACTTTATTCCTTATATCAGATTCTAGGCAATCAGTAAGAATGGGTAATTAACCATACAGCACATCACAGCTTACACCCTATCGTCACTAGACATTGTGTGGAATTTTCCACTCTGGACACTAAGTGTGATGGTGGACAGGATTAGCGGTGAGTTTCCTGCTGATCAACAGGTCAGGAAAACATGCCAGATTTTATGTCTGGCAGCTCATTAGTTATTCATCAAAGAGTGGCTCTTACAGTCACATGGTGTGTCAGTCAAACCACCCCACTATTACCCAGTGGGATCAAAGGTCCTGGCATATTTATAATCATACACATTACACTGTGCAGCCCAATTGTGTGGATAACTACGGCTGAGATGGTTCCAAGGAAAAAGAAGGTCACACCAAAGGTTCAGCAATGACACTCTTGAGGTTCTTATGCATGCTGATTGCCAATCCCCAAATGTCTCCTACCCAAGGAATATCCACCAACCTGACTTTGCCAGCCAGGGAAGTGGCTGTGAGGGAGCTCAGCTCCGTGGGCTCCCACCCAAGAAATGCCATCTAGTGCATGAAGAGGATAAACGATCTCATCCATGCCTTTAGAATGCCTTTAGTCATCATTCAGCTCACTCCAATTTCTCACAATTGCCGTAGCATTATGCAGTCAGAGCATCACTCAGTTCTGGATCTCGCACATTATTAGTGGGAAGATATTATCACTGGAAGCCTATTTACCAACATCTCTTCTACCATGCTGCACAAACACCATCTTATTCTTTACTGGGGAGGAATCAGCACACACAGTCAGCATGCAAGCTTCCCAACCTCTGCTCCATCCTTTCTTATTATATTACATCGATTTGTCTTCATTCAGGACAAGCTTGTCCCCAACAAGGAGAGGAGGTCTCAAGTTGGAAGAGGGAGGGCGACACTCAGGCAATCTCCAAATTTGAGGAGGATGTCACCATGTTGTCGGGTGAGGACAAAAATTGCTCCTGTGGGAAGGTGATATCAGCCTTTCTCTCAAACCAGTTCAGATGAGTCCTCCATGACATGATCACATTTTGACATTCACAGTGAGTGACTTGCAATGTTACGTTCTGCCTGCTCATGAACAAAACTTATCTTCTCTATTTTATAAGCAGCACCAAGTCCAGGTGGATCACACAGCCAACATAAGCCTCAGCCTCCTGGCCACCTCAGAGGATGATATTAAGGATACATTTGAAGAAGACCCATCAGTGCCTTCATCTGCACCCTCCACCAGCTCAGAGACACACATTTCGGTGGGTCATAGTTCTAAATTAGGCTTGGGATTACATTCAACTTACTGATGCATATCCACAGCAGGCAGAGACAGTGACAGCCCGGATCCCTGGCACATGAAAGATTGCTATAGGACAGGCTGAATCCGAAGTTGATGGTGAGCCTCTGGAAGTAGCCAACACTCTGGAGATGAAGACTGGCAGTGGAACATCTGTTGTGAGAGGCTGTCAACAGACTGGAGCAAAAGATGGATGAATCTATCAGTGTTCTGTCTGAGGCTGCAGCTCCAACATGTGAGCATCTTAAAGTCTCTATGGGAAAGGTAGCAGCTGCCTTGGAGACCTCGTTCCAGCAGACTCTGCCTGCTCTATGCTTGAATCTTCATTCCATTTTTAGCTTTCATTGGTAGGGGGACTGAATTTCGGAACCGCAACATCATGTTGCAACTGTACAAAACTCTAGTGCGGCCGCACTTGGAGTATTGTGTGCAGTTCTGGTCCCCACATTATAAGAAAGATGTGGAGGCATTGGAGTGGGTACAGAGGAGGTTTACCAGGATGTTGCCTGGTATGGAGGGCAGGTCTTATGAAGAGAGGCTGAGGGATTTGAAGTTGTTTTCGTTAGAGAGGAGGCGGCTAAGAGGAGACCTTATCGAAACACATAAGATGATTAGAGGTTTAGATAGGGTGGACAGTGATAGCCTTTTTCCTAGGATGGAGAAAGCTAGCACGAGGGACACAGCTTTAAATTAAGGGGTGATAGTTATAGGACGGATATCAGAGGTAGGTTCTTTACCCAGAGGGTGGTTAGGGAGTGGAATGCCCTGCCTGCGGCAGTTGGAGATGTGCCAAGTTTGGTGGCGTTTAAGAGGTTAGTTGATAAGTTTGTGGAAGAGAAGGGAGTGGTTTAGTTTGGAGGGTCATTGCTTTTTATAATGGTCGGCGCAACATCGAAGGCCGAAGGGCCTGTTCTGCGCTGTAATGTTCTATGTTCTATGTTCTATTGATATAGGCTTGGTGAGGTTCGTCAGTGCCTGGGTAAGCGGATGACTGGAAACCTTGACGTCCGCCCAAGTGATTCTTTCTCAAAGGGTCAGATAGCTACTCATGGGTACCTACCATCATTCAGCTCACTCCGATCTCTCACAATCACTGCAGCGTTATGCAGTCAGACCATCACTCAATTCTGGATCTCACACATTGTCAGTGGGAAGATATTATCATTGGGAGCCCATTCACCAGCATCTCTTCTACCATGCTGCACAAACACCATTTTCATTCTTTACTGAGGAGGAATCAGCACACACAGTCAGCATGCAAGCTTCCCAACCTCTGCTCCATCCTTTCTCATTATATTACATCGATTTGTCTTCATTCAGGACAAGCTTGTCCCCAACAAGGAGAGGAGGTCTCAAGTTGGAAGAGGGAGGGCGACACTCAGGCAATCTCCAAATTTGAGGAGGATGTCACCATGTTGTCGGGTGAGGACAAAAATTGCTCCTGTGGGAAGGTGATATCAGCCTTTCTTGGCAAACCAGTTCAGATGAGTCCTCCATGACATGATCACATTTTGACATCCACAGTGAGTGATTTGCAATGTTACATTCTGCCTGCTCATGAACAAAATTTATCTTCTTTATTTTACAAGCAGCAGCAAGTCCAGGTGGATCACACAGCCAACATAAGCCTCAGCCTCCAGGCCACCTCAGAGGATGATATTAAGAACCCATTTGAAGAAGACCCATCACTGCCTTCACTTGCACCCTCCACCAGCTCAGAGACACATAGTTCTAAATTAGGCTTGTAGGGATCACATTCAGCTTACTGAGGCATATCCACAGCAGGCAGAAGGAGAACCAGCAGCTGGACATCCTGACACTCCACTGTCTTGGTGAGTATCCAGCTGATCCCAACCTCCTCTGCCTGTGACATTATCACCTCCAGCTACTCAGGCCCAGGAGGATGTGGCAACGTCAACAGCAGTAAACCTAAAATAAGCATGGGTCCTCCAGGCATCAAGAGTCTGGAGGATAACTGCCAAAGCCACCAAAGACAGCAGGGCAAAGCAGTCAACAGGCTGCTTCCACTTCTGTACGGATTTCTGGGATGCTCCAGAATATAACAGTAGAAAGATTAAGAATCCTTGATACCACTTATGGGTCATGGGTATTCACTCACTAAATATAAGGCACCTTTGTTATTACAGTTGCTGTTCATGGTCTCGTTATTTGACCCTGTCATATATATGCATCTATGTGACCCGAGCTCCCACTCCACAATCACCTCCCTTGCATTCATGTGATAGTTAGCTGATTCATGTTAGTTTCTTGCCCATTGTCTAATGTCTTGGAGTTGTGTAATTTCTTCATTGAAAATGACTGTAAAATGCATTAGGAAATGATATTCATTAAAGATACCAGGGCTATCACTCATGTTGTTTTATCATCAAATAGCTATCTTCATTGTGAGTGGCAAAGCAAAGGACCAGAGGAATGTTGAGCTCTGCCTATGGTGTGCACATGCCTATGGTGGCAGGAAGTGTCTCATTCAGGAGGCCATGACTGCAAGTCCAGATGATGCAGGCTTCCTCTTGGCATGCTGTTTTTCACTCTCCCAAACAACCATGTACAGATTTGGCTGCTGATCTTTCTAATGGTGAATTATGAGGGTTGGATGTCCAAAATGCAACACTGACTTTGCTCTCAACATAAATGTATTTGAAAGCCTTTTAGATCACTGACATGACGCTAAGGAACAAGAGAACTATGATTGAGTACCTTCACCTGCTCTTTACTCCTCTGGAATCTTATGTGTCATGGGTTCATCTTCTGCATCTTGCGCTTTCGACCACATCTTCATGTGGAAGCTCCCCATCATTACCTTCTTCATGTTCCTCCCCTTCCAGAACTTCATACAAGCATACAAATTTGAAGCAGGAGTAAGCTTCCATCCCTCAAGTCTGCTCTGCCATTGAATAAGATGATGGCTGTTCTGATTGCAACTTCAACTCTCTATTCCTGCCCACCCCCTAATAACCTTTCACATCCTTGTTAATTAAGAACCTATCTAGCTCTATCTTAAAAATATTCAAAGACTTTGCTTCCACTGCTTTTTGAGGAAGAGATGTTCCATTTACTCACTATTCTTTGAGAGAAAAAAATGCCTACTCAACTCTTTTTTAAATGAATGACTTAAAAATATTCAAAGACTTTGCTTCCACTGCTTTTTGAGGAAGAGATGTTCCACTTACTCACTATTCTTTGAGAGAAAAAAATGCCTCCTCAACTCTTTTTTAAATGAATGACTTCTTATTTTTAAACAGTGACCCCCAATTCTAGATTCTCCAACAAGATCTTTTCCATATCCACCTGTCAGTATCTCTCAGGATCTTAAGGATTTCTATCAAGATGCCTCTTATAAACTCTAGTAGATACAAACATAACCTTTCCAACATTTTCTCATAAGACTATCCACCCATTTTTATCATCCAAGAAGTTCTCAGCCTCCTCCAAGTCTTTCTCTGCTCTGTGATCTTCTACAGGGCACAGCAGACTACGATGCTACGGCACAACCTGGACAGTAGGACTGAACCTAGCTGAGCCATCCAAGCATCTGGAGGGTATCTTCAGAATACCGATAGTCTGTTCCATGAAGGATCTTGTCGCACAGTGTGCACTGTTGTATCTCTCCTCTGAGAACAATGTGCAGGGTGTCATGAACCACTATTTCAATAGGCACCCTTTCTTCCCAAGCAGCCAGCCATATAAGGATGGAGGCCTTTAAATGTCTACAGCATCAGGGCATATCTCAGAATGCATGAATCATGGGAACCTCCAGGACACCTAGAACAGACATGCATAACTTCTAATGGTCATACACCAGTTGAAGATTTAAGGACTGGAACACTTTCCTGTCAATGTCAATCAGGGGCTGCTTGCATAGGGTTCTCAAAACTTCATGAAGTCAATCAATCACTCCAGGGAAGCCTGAGAATGCTGCAAACCCCAAAACAACCAGCAGCGTGGTTAGTTTCATCCAATGTGAAGTTTACTTTATCATCAGCCTCTTTATAGAGGGCATATGTCACCCCATTAATACATTTATGAGCTGAGGACTGAGAGATAACCCAAAGAATCCCCAGTGGAAACTTTCCATTAGATCATTAGTCCATTATTTATTCCCTATGTTTGCATACATTATAATCCATCTTCATCTGTTTAATGATTTCAGGCTCCATAGCCTACTCAGCTTGATGCTATCAGTATATTTTGTATTACTAACATGTCCCTCTTATTGCTTTTGTCTAATGTAAAGGATTCTATGAGTAGCAGGCCAAATTAGAGAAACTGAAAGGCCTAATGATTTGGGATGGATAGGAAAAAACTGAATTAATCCAGAAGATGAGACAATCCATTCCTTTACTTAACAATCATCTGTAAATATTCAAACAGGAAGAATGTCTTGTTAGTCTGGAAGATGGCCCCAATATTGGTAAAAATTACATTAAATTTGTGGTGTACAGAGATTATTTTTACTGAACCAGAGGCAAAATTGACCTCTCATTGACAATAACTCTTCACAACTGCAATAAAACTTGTCAATACGTTTCATGGTATGAGATCTTGTGGTGTAATAGTAGTTGCCTTATTTCTGGGCTCAAGTCCCACACCAGGGGCTTATTAGCCATTGAAGGAACATTCATGACAGCATTTAACGGCCTGATAATCAGCTCAGGGATTCTTCCACCACCTCCTCACTATTCCCCCTGATGAAAAGTGTGTGTGCCAAGATACATAAAAAAAAAGTTTTGCTCTCAGTAATAAATACTAATTCTCATTGGTGCTGCACTGTGCTCCTGGTGACATGACCACTAAACATTAGTGTGAGAAACTTCACAAATCATTTCACAATTCCTACTTTCTGCTACCATTTAGAGAAATTTAGAGACATTTTGTCCTTATTATTGATTTGTATATCAAGTAATCGGGAAAGGAGTAGGCACTAAGTCAAGAAGCTATTGACTTAGCATCCAATACTACAAAAACTGATATTGATGATGTCACTGTGGTTTGAAGGCATAATAATCTTTGAAGGTCAGATCACTGGGGAAGAGTTCAAAGCTTCAGCGAGAGTATGGGTGAACCTGATTTTGTGCCTGAGTTCCTGCTTTCATCAGCTTTTTCTGAATCATCAGGATCTTCACAAGCACTTATCAGTCTAGCTCCTCTGATCCGTAGATGTGATAGTGTGCAGTCAACCATGGTAATTTGACTTAGTACCAGCTATTATGGGGTAGAAAACATGTTGCAAAGCTACATCATGGCATAGACATTGAATGCTCAAAGTGCTTCCATTTGTGTATGTATACATTCTACTGGCTCACAAAATGACATGGAAATACTAACCTTGAAATGTTTTCTAACTAATAGGAAGATATATCTTTTAGTGATCAAATGCTGCATGCTGAATAATGTTAATTTGAAAAGGGTTATTTGTGAAGTCAATAATCTAGGATAATGAAACAATTTCTCTAAAATTACATAGAATAAAATGAACTATAATTTACATTTAACCCTATTACAATCTTGTTGGGTTGCTTAATAAACAATTTCCATTAACCAACAGAACTACATCATAATATTTCATATTCTTCAACAAAAACAAATTTAATTGTAAATCAAAAAGAATTAAACAGAGTGAATACAATTAATTTAATTCTATTGTTTACAAGTACATAAATCATTAACTCAGTTTTACTCCTCTATTTATCTTCACCCTACAATAATTCCCTTATCTTACAATCCCTTAAAAGTTTATTCACTTTTCCTATGAATAACACAAAAGATATGCCACAGCCCACCAGAATTCACTTCATTCTCCGAAGTATTCCACTTATTCCTTAAGATGCAAATTCCATGGGGCTCCTTCCAACTGTTATTTAGCTATACGATTCTGTATCTTTTCTTCATGGGCATCATGTTTGTGGATGCCACAGCTCTTTGCTTGAGTTGCTAACAGTATCCAACTGCCTTCTCACAGCTTCCTAAACGAACTCTACTAACTGTTTTCTACCACAGAATTTTTGAGAATCCCGGTGCAGAATTGTTCAACTAATCGCACAAGACAGCAAGGCTGCGATTCTCCAGTCCTGCTATGCTAAATTTTTAGCACACTGTGCGGGAAATCCTGGGAGCGTTCACCTGCACTTGCGTCTCACAGGCCCAGACTTCCAGCGGCATCTGTATAGCAACGGAAATTGGGTAGGAGGCATGGTTAGCATTTAAATAACATTTAGAATATTATTTATATGTTATGAGTGGATGTGGGACTGAATTCTCTGGGTCCGCGAGCCTCTTAGATCTTGCCAAAGTGTTTCACTCCAGCAGGGATTACAGTAGCTCCCCACTTAAGGGAAGCTAGCGAGCTGACCATGCTGGAGTGAAGGGGGGAAGGAATTGGGGCCTCCATGGTGCACCCTAGCACTGCCAAGGGGCAAGGTGCCCATGGCTAGGCATAGGACAGTGCCAAGGGGGAGGGATCTATGAGAGTATGGCATAGGGGGCAGGGCCTACTGGGAGGCAACTGGTGATGTTGGGTACCCTACTGCCACTTGCCATTGGGATCAATGTGCGCAGGAGAGAGGCCAGTGATTGGGACTGGCTAGGGAGGTTGCTCAACTGGGGTGGGGTGGGGGTGTCGGAGCTGACCAGAGAATGGGTGGGAGTCTACGATGGGGCTGCAATCAGACCATGGAGAGTTTGTGTGGGCTGATAGTTTGGGGCTTTTTCACATACGCCTAGCTGAGGCCTATGGACCTTTGCATGGAATGTCCATAGGCTTAGCTAGACACATGCACAAAGACCCCAAACTGTCAGTCTCCTGTTTGCTGGCCAACTTAATCACTGATCAACCTGCGACAACGGTGTTACCCCCTGAGAAACCCATGCAGACACAGGGAGAAAGTGCAAACTTCACACAGTGACCCGAGACCGGAATTGAACCTGGATCCCTGGCGCTGTGAGGCAACAGTGCTAACTACTGTGCCACCTCTCAGCTAATTTCCAAACCATATCAATAATTTATCTTCAATTCTATGGACTTCAACGTTAGCTAACAATCTCTGATGAGAACTTTAGCAGATGCAAGGAAGTCGATGTAGATGTATTTATTATTCATACACACTCCCTGTTCCGTAATTCGGTCATCTCTTCAAAACGTTTAATCAGGTCCATCAGGCATGAAGTCTTTTTATAAATCCATGCGTTTTCTCTGTGATCAACTGAGAAAATTCAAAGTGGTCAGACACCCGAGGTCCCAGTACTTTCTCAACAACAAAGTTTAAACTAACCTTGTGTAAGTAATTAGTTTTCCTCTATCATGTTTCTTAAATAATGAAGTGACATATACAATTTTCTAATCCAAAGGAGAAATCCCAGAATCAAGTGAATTTCAGAAGACTACAGTTTGTGCATCTCACCTATTTAGTTTACAAACCTGAACTTAGAATCATCTGGGGATTTGTGACTCTTTTGGCCATTATTTTCTTCATTTTGCTTCTGTTAATTTGGGTGAGTCATTGACTCTGATTCAGTATTAGTTTTCTTGGAATGTTAGTTACGCTATTTTTTTCCTATTGAAGTAAAATAATTATTCAGGAGCTTTGAATGGAAACATGCGCCAAATACAAATGCTGAATTCCTGACATTGATACAGTATGTAGTCTCACGACATCAGATTAAAGTCCAACAGGTTTATTTGGTAGTAACTTTCAAACCGGTGTTGTGAGACTTTAGCTTTTTAATCCGTGTTGTGCGAACTACTTACTGTACCTACACCAGTCAAAAGCAGCAAAACTCCACATCTGGATACTGATAGCAGAGAAAAAAAACATCCCCCAAATGTAAGTAAGGAAATATCACAAGGGCTAACTTGTGGAATAATTAACAAATCTGCATTTTGCACGTCTTACTCCAAGCGCAGGTGTAAGCTGTGAGTAAGTATTACTCACAGATATGTTCTGAGGAACAGAAGGATCTTGGGGTGTAGGTGTCAGAGGAAAGAAGGATCTTGGTGTATGTGTCAATAAGATCCCTGAAAGCGCCGAGACATCCATTACGACAAGGAGTGTCCCTGGTTCAACTGCTCCATGTGTGCTGAGTTTCTGTAGGAAGTCCGTAGTGTCAAGACAAAAACGGGGGGTTGTTTGTACGATGGGTTTCAGGATGCCCTCGATATAGCCGGAGAGGTTCTCACACAGGGTCCCATTGCCCGATACGATGGGAACAATGCTCAGGATTCCCTTCACACACATTGTTCGCCACTTTAACACTTGAATAGCAGGTTAGATGTAAGGATTCGCATTCTAATCAGCAATCTCTGACTGCCTGTGCTGATGTGTGCTATTGCAGACCAGAACACTGCATTTGCCTGAGGAAGACACAGGAGTCGAAAGCTCGCGTTTTTACTATCAAATAAATCGGTTGGATTATAAATTGGTGTTGCTAAATTCTTACTGAGTTCTTAAATATATTCAGCAAGGTAGCCTCTACCACTTCAATGGACAGAGAATTCCAGAGATTCACCACCCTTTGAGTGAAGATGTTCCTCCTCAATTCTGATCTAAACTGATCCCCCCCCCTTATTTTGAGGCGGTGTCCTCTAGTTCTGCTATCCTTTCTAAGCAGGAAGAATCTCTTTACCTCTACCCTATTTAACCCTTCATTATCTTGTAAGTCTCAATAAGATCCCCCCTCAGCCTTCTGAACTCTAACCAGTTCAAACCCAGTCTATTCAATCTCTTCTCATAGGCTAACCCCCTCATCTCCGGTATCAGCCTGGTGAACCTTCTCTGTACTCCCTCCAAGACCAATATATCCCTCCGCAAATGCGGTGACCAAAACTGCACACAGTACTCCAGCTGCGGCCTCACCAGTGCCCTGTACACTTGCAGCAAGATCTCCCTGCTTTTATATTCTATCCCCCTCACTATAAAGGCCAACATTCCATTCACCTTCTTGATCACCTGCTGCACCTGTAGACTGGGTTTTTGCGATTCCTGCACAAGGACCCTCAGGTCCCTCTGCACTGTTGCATGCTGTAGCTTTTCGCCCTCTAAATAATAATCCCTCCTACTATTATTTCTATCAAAATGAATAACCTCACATTTGCTAACATTAAACTCCATCTGCCAGGTCCTCGCTCACTCACTCAGCCTGTCCAGATCTCTCTGCAGACTTTCCATGCCTTCCACGCAATCATGAATTGCAGCATGACAAATTACAGCAGTGCATCTTGTAAATGGTACACAGTGCTGCCACTGTGCATCTGTGGTGGAGGGAATGATTGTTGAAAATTGCAAATGAGGTGTCAATCAAGCTGGCTGTTGGTCTGAATATTGTTGAGTTTCTTGAGTGTTGTCAGAGCTGGACTCGTTGAGGCAAGTGAAGGATATTCCATCTCACTCCTGACTTGTGCCTTGTAGATGGCGAGCAGACTTTGAGTTATCAGGAGGTGAGTTACTTGCCACAGAATTCCTAGCCTCTGACCTGTTCTTTTAGCCACAGTATGTATATGAGCTAATCCAATTCGATTTCTGGTAACTCCCAGGATGTTGATACGGGGAGAATCAATATTGATAATGCCTTTGAGTGTCAAGGGGGAGGTGGTTAGATTCTCTCTTGCTTGAGATGGTCATTGCCTGTTCTAAGCACCACATTTTAATCAGGATGTCAAGGCTTGGAGAGGGTACAGAGGAGATTTACCAGGATGTTACCAGGAATTATGGAGAAACTAGAAAAGGTAGAATTGTACTTCTTGGTGCAAAGAAAATTAAGGAGAGATTTAACAGAGGTGTTTAAATTATAAGGGATTTTGATAGAGTAGATAGGGAGAAATTGGTGACAAAAGAAATGAATTAAAGATCAATTGCAAAAGAACAGGTGGAGCTGAACAGCATTTTCCACTCAGTGCTGTGATCTGGAACATACTCCTTGAACAGACGGTAAGTAGTACATTCAATAATAATTTCCAAACTGGAATTGGGTGTATATGCAATAGTAGTAACAATGTCACTGGAGTGCAAATCCAGAGGTCCAGGCTGATGCCCAGGCATAAGCATATGTGAAACATGGCAGCTAATGAAATTTGAATTCAGTGAAATAAATCTGGAATATAAAGCTAAACACAATATTAGTGGCCATTGTCCATTGTTGTAAAAACCCACCCGGTTTATTAATGTTCTTTAGGAGAGGTCCTTACCTATTCTGACCCATATGTGATTCCAGCCCACAGTAATATACATAGAACATAGAACATTACAGCGCAGAACAGGCCCTTTGGCCTTCGATGTTGCGTCGACCAATTATGAAAAAAGCAATGACCCTCCAAACTAAACCATTCCCTTCTCTTCCATAAACTTATCAACTAACCTCTTAAACGCCACCAAACTTGGCGCATCTACAACTGCTGCAGGCAGGGCATTCCACTCCCGAACCACCCTTTGGGTAAAGAACCTGCCTCTGATATCCGTCCTATAACTATCACCCCTTAATTTAAAGCTGTGTCCCCTCGTGCTAGCTTTTTCCATCCTAGGAAAAAGGCTATCACTGTCCACCCTATCTAAACCTCTAATCATCTTATATGTTTCGATCAGGTCCCCTCTTAGCCTCCTCCTTTCTAACGAAAACAACCTCAAATCCCTCAGCCTCTCCTCATAAGACCTGCCCTCCATACCAGGCAACATCCTGGTAAACCTCCTCTGTACCCTCTCAATGCCTCCACATCTTTCTTATAATGTGGGGACCAGAACTGCACACAATACTCCAAGTGCGGCCGCACTAGAGTTTTGTACAGTTGCAACATGACGTTGCTGCTCCGAAATTCAATCCCCCTACCAATAAAAGCTAAGACTCCGTATGCCTTCTTCACAACCTTATCGACTTGACTGCCTACTTTCGGGGATCTATGCACAAATACACCAAGATCCCTCTGTTCATCAACACTATTAAGAATCCTACCATTAGCCCTATAGTCTACACATTTATTATTCCTGCCAAAGTGCATTACCTCACACTTTTCCACATTAAACTCCATTTGCCTCACACTTTTCCACATTAAACTCCATTTGCCAGATAGTTAACTCTTAACTGATGTCTGAAATGGCTGAGCAAGCTACTCAGTTGCAGGACAAATAGGATGGGCAACAAACATTGACCTTGCCAGTGATGCCTACATCCTGAATAACAAAAAAATAGCTTGTGAAGGAAAATTTGGAAGGCAACAGGAGATTGAAAAGAACTTGATGGCTCTCTCAAAGAATAAGAACAATAGGTTAAATGGCTTTTCCTTTGCTGTATTCTTCTATAATCCTATGCATGGCAACTTAGTTAAAACCACTTTTATTAACTTCAAGAAATATGTGTATAGATGTACAATTCCAGCACTTAGATGCCACCCTTCTCCCTCACCTTCCCATCTGCCATCTCACCCATCTGTCAAAGTACCTTCTCATTTAGGCTTTGCCCTCTCTCCCCACCCAATTACCTACCACATTTTTCTCCTCAAACTCACTTCCACTTTACTTCTACACTTGCTTATCACTGTACCCTCTCATCTATTTACCTGACATTCCACTGTCTCACCCACACACCTGCCTGAATCTACTCTCTCATGTTACACACTTACTGTTTCTCCAGAGTTTCTCACTGTGGCTTTGGGACATTTAAACTCTACCATCCGAATACAGCAGTAAGTGCTGTAAACATGGTGCCTGGCTCCTCTGATGATCCTCTATAGGAACATGGGCACAGAATATTGTTGGAAGCTAAGCTGGTAACTTTTTAGTGGTTCTGGACCAGAATGTTTTGAATTACTTTGAACAGATTTTACAATGACATAGTTCAGGGAATCAGTTCCCTAAATATGACCTTCAGATCAGTAACAGAACCAAATCCAACAATAAACACAATGTAGGACTAATGTCCAATGCACCACCTCAGAATGGGGGCAGGCTACAAGTAGATAACAACCTATCCTCTCTACTCATCTGGTGGATTTGCTTTATGTTTCCAATCTATTAATATGTGATTACACTTCAAAAATAATTCATTGATACATTTTGGAGATGTGACAATGCATTGCAGAAATGTAAATTCTTTTTTAAATCTCTCTGAACAATTTCATATTCCGCCATGAATCTCCATATATGCTGCTTGTTATATAAGGGGAAATATGGTAATTGCTGATTCAATTAAAGGTCACGACTTAACAAATTACTGTTCATTTTAATTATTGTACTGCTGTCAAAAAGATTAATTTTGCTCATAAAGGAATGCAGAACTTAAACAATTAGTTTAATAGATACCTGAGCATGTATCTATCTCATTGAATTCCTTAAAGCCACAGAAGGATGCTGTTCCTGGTCTTGTTTCACTTTGCCGCATTGTCAAACTATTAATATTTTGTGAATTCAACGTTAACAGCAGTGACTGTGCACACTGACAAAGTTTCAAGCAGATTTATTTCCTCACACTAACAAGGTAAGACCACTTTAAGAAGTTGTTTCTGAAATGCCTGTGCCAGCCCCTTTTACACTTCAACCAGCAGAACCACGCAAATGATTTGGGGCCATGTTGAGTTCACTGGTTTAGTTTGAGGCAGGGAAGGAGCACCACAATTATTTTCATTATCTTTTAGTAAGGAAAGGGAGAATTGGCCTTGCCAAATGAGATAGGATGAACTGGCTTCCCACTATTCAACCTTATCAGATGGTCACAACAAAGGTTTAAGTTTCTTTTTTCCATGAGGAATGCCTTTCCCAAATCCAAATATATTTAACTATTTAAGCTTGGAGCAATAAGGAACCGATCAAAGTTTCCTTGAGTTAAAGAGCAAACATATTAATCACTAAACCCGAGAAAAAATTATAAAAAACTCACACGTGGGTATCAGGATCTCAGAGAAGCCAAAGTCCAATAGAAAGAAGTCGAAAGAATACACAGTTAAGAGTGCTTTGATTGTTCTTGAGGCATAGATACTTAAAATTGTAGTTGATTGGATTAAGTGGTTTTGTGGATGTAGTTAGAAGTAGAAGATGTTGCAATTATTACAAGATCTTGGTTCATTGCTCCATTTCCAGCAGTGCTGTCTTCTGAACAGCACACTTCTTCCCAAAGAAAGAGAAAGAGAGAGAAAGAAAGAAAGAGAGTGAGGACAGAGAGAGAGAGAGAGAGAGAGGAGACAGAAAAAGAAAGAGAGGAAGAGCGGAAGAGAAGGAGAGACAGAGAGAGAAAGAAAGCAGAGAAAGAAAAAAGGAGAGAAAGAATAGAGAAATGGAGAGAGAGAAAGAAAGGGAAAGAGAAGAGAGAGAAAAAAGCGATAAAGCCTAGTGGGCAGTTCAAAAGTGCCTCTTGGATTGTGCCAGTTTGTCCCTTGGGCAATGCCAGGGTGCCAGGCTGGCAATGCCATGTTAGCACTACCCTTAGCACTGACCTCCTGAGGGGCTTCAATGTCCTCTCTTTCCTGCAGTGGAGTCAGACCACCTGCCCCCCATTACTAGGGAGTGGGAATAAATCCCATTGGAGTGAACCACTCCCGATGGGATGAGGAAAATGCTAGTAGGCCCAGAGACTTCAGTTTCATTAATGAAATGCAAATGGGAATTTCCATACTGAAATCAGCTCCATGTCGATTTCTGGCACAGAACTGATTATGCTGGAAATCGTAGTCTCATAGTCACGGAGATTTGCAGAGGCTGTGATATTCTATGGGAAGCAGTGAAATGTTTCATGGATACTTGAGCAGCAAAGCAAGCTGGGAGAATCACCCCTAGGAGCAGGGGGAGGTAATTCAGCTCCTCAAGTCTGCTCCATCATTCAATACCACCATAGTCGATCACGTATTGGCCTCAACTCCACTTTCCTCCTCGTTCTCTATAACTCTTCAATACATTACTCATTAAAATCTGTCTTCCTCCTTCTTAATTTTACTCAAAGCCCTGGCATCTCCCGCACTCTGGGGTAGTGAATTCCATAGATTCATTATCCTTTGAGAGAAGTTGTTTCTCCTCATCTCAATTTTAAATCTGCAACCCCTTATCCTAAAACTATGACCTCTTGTTCTAGATCACCCACAAGAGAAAACATCCTCTTGACATCTATCTTGTCAATTCTCTTTCATCATTTTATATACCTCAATTAGATTTCATCTCGTTCTTCTAAACTGCTCAATCTCTCTTCATAAAACAAATCTTCATCTCTGGAATCATTGCAATTCAATAACATCATAACTTCATAGATTGTATATTCTTCTGGTCACAAACCTGGCAAAGTGCCAAGCAAAATCTTTCCCAAGCAGCAGTTTATTTGTGAAACAGGATCAGATCTGAATTTCATTTCATGCAGAAGGTTCTTGTTAGTGTAACTGGAGGTACCTCTACGATGCATGGGGAACACCTCCATAGGTTCCCAGGTAAGGATTGCAACAGCAATTGCTTGAGAAATGCACACTTCTCTTTGAAAGTGCTCTGCACAGGGAACCTTCTGAAAATGCAATTTAAATCGCAAAATTAGTATGGCTCCAACTGCCATTCAGCAATGGTTATCCAGAAAAAATTATTAAAACCACTTCTGACTTCTGTGTAAATATAATACAGGTCCACACTGACTTCCCTTTGGGACTTGTCCTCACACCTGCAAAGAGCCCCTTTCCCAAATCCTGATCTAACTCCTCTTCTGAGGCCTGAATCCCCCCTCCCACCCTCCACAAGGCCTGACTCTCCCCAACATCCCCTACTCAAATCTAAGCAAACTCCCGCTCGAGCCACCATCACGACCGCCTCCCCTCCTGCTCCCTCTAAGATTGTCCCAAGTTGCAACCCCAGCTGATTCACCCCATCTAAAGCTCCACCATCACACCCCTCATCTCCCCCACTTACCTTGCACACTTTCTTCTTGGTCTGTTAAGGACCTTTGAAATTGTCTATACCATTAACTTTTAATCATCTATAATTTCAAATATCCAACAACTGCAACATTTTGCTTTTATTGGTCCCTTAATTTAACAAGCATAGGATAACTTGTGCCATAAAAAGAGGATATGATGTCCTTACAACCAATTGGGATGCTTCTGAGCCTTGGCCCTGGGAATGCGCTGCATGGCGTGAATCTCACCTGGCTTGAGTTGGGAAGGTCAGGTAAGATGGGGTAAAAAATCTTTAAGATAAAGAAGTAAGAGCAGAGTGGCACTCTGGCTCTAATTCCCATTCTGTATGAGCTCAGGCCCTAAAATATAAATATTCCCAATGGATTTGTTAAAATTGGATTTCCAATGATAAAAATAAATGGCATGAATGCTGGAATTCTGAAATAATATTGTTGAATATTTGCACAGGAAGCATTAACTAATCTTCACTTTCAGAGGCCAACTATTTTAATCTGTTTCTTCAGCATTTCTGAATTTATTGCAGTATTTGAAAAATCATGTATATATTTTCATACAGACGCAAGAAGGATAATATTACTCTTTTCTTTTTCCCTATTTAAATGCAGAAGCAACAGAGAAGTTGACTGAATGGCACACTGAAACTGACGGTTAACTTTTCTTCTCTGGAATTCTCACGCATTACTTTATTTCTTGCCTTATCACCAGTGATCCAGATGTGTCTATGTAAAAGTGTCTGCAAATATCATGCATTCTCCACTGTACCGGAATGCAAAACAGATGTTAGGAGTTCCTGGGGAGTACAATGCAAACAGCAGCATTTACAACTTACTTGGTAAACATGAAAACACCTCAACAGATGATTAAAACACTGTTGTGAGAAATATGTTCAAGAATATATTAATAATATTTGCATATTTGAATTTCTCCTTTTGTCAATTTCTTGGCCAGTTATTGTGATGTTTGGTCATTTTTAATCATGACCAGTTCTAGGGGTGGGGGGGTGAGTTAGAGGACTAAGCTAGGTTAATTCTGACATTATATAGATATTTCAAATAATCTATGCTGATGAGAATTGATACGCAACCTATTTATGACCTGAATTAATTTATTTATGAATGATAAATTACCAGATGACAGCGTAAGCTCCATGATAGTGTGCTAAATGTAATAACCTCTTGAACTTTTTGTTCCATTCTTGTCTGAAAATAAAACAGTAACACATTAAGCTGGAGTCTTTAGAAAATTGCACAGAGCGGGACTGAGATTATTTCAATTAATGAAAGTCAAAATCATTAGCAACCATGCTGTGAACCAGTGGCAGAAACTTCCAGGGGATTGAATATCAAACGAGTGAAAGAATGAAATTATGGTAATCATTCTCAGAGCACACCTTCTCATCAATTTGTACTTGTCACCATAAATAACAGTCTGTTGGTATAAGTGCTTCTGTTTCCGCTTTCTTTCATCAGGAAATAAGAATGTGTCACTTTTTCATCTGCTGCATTGAATCGGGATTCAGCGCCCACTTAATCTACGGGAACTCACATTGATCTTGCTAGCAAATAGTTAATTGGCCACATCAGTATCAGTTAGTAGTTTCGTTTTTCATTTGGGAACGTGTGTGTTATTTCTAAATGTATTTTTTATAAAAAAGCTTTTAATGTGTCATCAATGTACAAAGCTAAAGAACTAATAAACTACATTTAATCACAGATTTTATTGTCTGTAGAGTGTCAGAGTGGTCCAGTGAGGTCAACCATAGTCTTTCACTTCTGGATTGAGATTTATTGCAGAATGTCTGAACAAAAGTCTTTGCAATTACTGGCTCGAGGAAACCAGTGTGAAATGAGTTTAGTTCCAATCTAGATCCTAGCACAAGAGAGATGGTGAGGAATAAACTTTCTCCTCATTACACGAGATCCAGATAACTCAGTCAATTTAATGTGGAGACATTGAATGAAACTGTCTTGGTAAATAACCTTTTATTCTGTTAGAGATAGAGGCATCATTGGCAAGGCCAGTACTTATTGTCCGTTATTAACATTGGCCATGGGAAGATGTTTATGGGCCCACTTCATGAACCACTGAAAATACACATGGCAAAAATGTTTCAAAAATGCAGTTGAAAAGTCACTGGATGTTAGCCCAGTGACTAAGAAGACAGGGTAATGTCTTGAATGGTGATCTTGTTCCTATAATATGCTGTCTTGTTCTGGATGGTGGCGGTCAGAAGTTTGGGAGGTGCCATCAAAGAACTCTTGGTATTGCAGTGTCTCTCCAGATACTACACAGCACAGCCACTGACATATCACTAAAGAAGTAAGTAAATGCATAACCTGGTAGATTAGGTGCTGATCAATCAGGATGCTCCATCTCAGATGGTATTGAATCTCTTGAGCTCTTGAAAGTTGAGCAGGTCAGACTGCAGAGTTGTAAAACACCATTTAGGTGCCTGAAATACCAATAGTTCCATCGCAAATGCTAACAATTTTGAACACCAAAAATATAAAATTACATATAAATGTGGTCATTTCTAACTTAAATCCTCTAAAAGAGCAATTCTACAGTGTTGTGAATGATAATCCAAGGGGCTAGTGTTTCAAAAGACTGACTAAATATTTGTGAAGGAAATCATCTTATCAAGAAAGATCTGATATATTTGAGGATGTATATTTGAGGGCGGCACGGTGACAAAATGGTTAACACTGCTGCCTCACAGCGCTGGGGACTTGGGTTCAATTCCAGCTCTGATGACTGTGCAGAGTTTGCACATTCTCCTGCCTAAGTTTCCTACAGGGGGTGCTCCAATTTTCTCCCCTAGTTCAAAGATGTGAAGGTTAGGTGGATTGGCCTTTCTAAATTGGCCCTCTATCTAATGGCATGCAGGCTAGGTGGATTAGGCATGGCAAATGTGCAGGGTTTGGGGATAGGGTGGGGGCTAATACTGGGTTAGATGTTCTTTCAGATGATCAGTGCAAACTCGATGGGCCAAATGGCTTCCTTTTGTACTCTATCATTCAATGGCAGCACTTCCAGGCTGTAAGAAATAAAAGGTGAAACCAGTATATCTGGTTTGCTCAAATAATACTGTAAATGAGGAATCAAACCACCTATCCAAAATATTTTATTGTACTAGAAAATGATCTTTTTCATCTGGTAAAAGACACTCACCTCCCTGACACTGATAAGCCTGATATCAGCATATTCTAATTAGAAATGCTTTAATCAGAAATAACATGTTGTCCTAAAGACAGAGCTTTATCCTAGTAAAATAAATTATCTTTCCACTGACCTCCCCAGTAGTTCCTGCTTTCAGACTGTTTATTAGTTGTTTTCTTTTTATGTCCTGGGGTAAAAACAAGTGAGTCACCACTGGACTCCTGACATTTAACTAATATGAGAATAAGTTTATGGCATTAATTAACATAAACATGTCTTTAATGGAATTGCATATCAGCAATTTTTTGTAAGTTGAAAGCAGCAACAAAATGTAGCTCTTTAAGTGTTAGATGGCATCCTTTGGAGTGATGTTAGCCAAATTATAGCTCTTTTTCTATTCATGATTACAATGATGCTTCACTAAGGACACCACACTTGTGTCAGATGATGAGAAAGCTGAGTTTTAGTAAGATGGAGCAATTTTATATTTGACTTGCAATTGGCTGTAACTGGCTTGCATTTGGACAAAATGTTGACAAAAGTACAAACTTAAAGATAAAATAACACAAATTCTGGAATTAACATAGAAATATAGAAACTAGAAGCAGGAGTAGGCCATTTGGACCTTTGGGTCTGCTTTGCCATTCATTTTGATCATGGCTAATCATCTAATTCAATATCCTGATACCTCCTTCCCCCATATCCCTTGATCTCTTTAGCCCCTAGAGCTATAACTATTTTCTTCTTGAAATTGGACAACATTTTCATCTTAACTACTTTCTGCGATAGTGAATTCCATAGATTCACCACCCTCTGGGTGAAGAAATTTCTCCTCACCTCAAGATTCACCCCTTATTCTCAAACTATGCTCCCTAGTTCTGGACTCCCCCACCATTGGGAACATTCTCTGAATCTTTCTTGTGCAGCAGTCTCCCATAGCTTGTCAGTCTAACTTAAATGAGGCCCGAGGCCTAAAATACAACTTGGGTCAACCCATTCTTGCACAGAAACTGTTTCCTGCAGCTAGTTCATGCTGGAAGGCTGGTTCTATCCAATTCACCCCTGTTGTTTTTCCAGTATTTTCTGATTTTATTTCAACATTTAATTTACTCTTTCAGGGAGGGAAGTTCGATGTTTATACTGCACTAATATTACTCCACCATGGTCTGTGGGAGCAGAAAGCTACATGATGTTTATATTTTGCCAATATCCCAGCTTTAAATTACTTTTTGTTAACAGTGGCAGCTATTCAAAATGTGTGTTGTTTTACGTCCTGTATCACCAGTGAAAATATCACAATTTAAAGCATGATTTTTAAGCTGACAGAGTGGCTGATTCACATTGCAGCCACTATAATAATAAGTCTTTTCACTTGCACGCATGTAAAATAAACTATTAATGTCAACCCTTGGCAATATGCTTTGCAGACTACAATGGTGTGTTTAGCCTGCAATGAAATGAGAAGGTAGTTTCCATTAACCTCAAGGTCTTAGGCAGGAGGTGGTGGACAGGCTCCAATTAACAAAACAGAAATACCCTGATTCAATGTATGCAGATGTGGTCAACTGTATTTCGGTTGGGAAGCTGAATTAAACACAAGATCAATTTATTTAGTTAAGTGTTCACATTGTTCAGTGAAGAATGGCAAAATAAGTATAACAATTAATATTATCTTCCCAAGGTTTGTGTTTCTTAAATCCCGATGGTGGTTCATCAGCAAGTCTTGTCTGTCACTGCTCTTGCCTTAGTTATTCAACTGCTTAAACTCTTCCCTGTACTTTAGCAATCTCTGGACTAAACTTGCCAATCTCCCATCTTTCAGTATCCATAAAATGGATCTCACTCAAGACTCTGTTGCTAGTATTTTAACCACTCACTGAGTCCTTCTCACTCATTATTGATGTGCTTGCTTACCTACATTAGCTTTCATAGTATTTCTACAGTACAGAAAGAGGCCATTCAGTCCAACAAATCTGCACTGACTGTCCTAAAGAACATCCCATGCCCTCTTCTCTATTCTATTCCTGTAACCCCACATATTAATTCATCTGCAGTACACAAATTTGGACGCCAAAGGCCAATCCATCTAACTTAGACATCTTTGGACAGTGAGATGAAACCCCCACAGACACAGGAATAAAGTTGAACATTTCTGCTGCCCTATTTTTGCGTGGCCTTTTCCATGTCTCACTGTTCTGCTGGAATAACATGCCAGGCCTTCATTTGGATGGAGATTGAAAAAAGGTTTTTCAGACCCTGGGAATCTGATCTGATTTATGATAATAAACCCTTATCCACAAATGTTGATTAGGGATGCTTCTTTGTGAATGGGTGGATTTAGACTGAACTTTGCTACGATTGTATCAGCAGAGCTCAACCATGAGAACTGTGGCTTTTTTGACATTTTTAAATTCCTGAACTGTCCTTTCTTACGGACGGACCTTAATTGCCATCTTTGTTGAATTTGAAGGCTTAAAGCTGTATGAAGATTATTTCAAACTGAATGCACTTCAAAGCCTGAAAAAGCTTGAGAGAAAGAGAGGGATTGAACTTCCATTTGAAAAAAATCTAAAGCTCATCTATTTGTTGTATTTGAAGATGAGTTCCTGAGGCAAGGTGACAGTGTCCTAAACCATAGTACACTACCCAATCTTCACAAAGTCTTTTTCAATAAAGCAACAGATATAACAGTGAATGTATTGAAATCTTACAAGCTGTCTACACACCTGCAGTAAATGTAGAAGTTTGACCAGATATTCTGTTCTGAAGACAGCATTTTAGTTACCAACCATTAATTGACGAATAGATCTTCTGGAATCATAAGGTCCTTAAGTCACAGAGAGAGAGTGCCGATCATTTAATGCCGCTAAGATGTTGCATTGTATTTCTTACAAATTGGCTAAAATTCATTTCTTCAGATGTCCTTTAATCAAGGAACCCAAACCCTTCAAGATATGGTCAATCGGCACAATTCTTAATGCAATAGGTGGCATTTTCCAGCCTCCCAGCAAAGACAAGTTTCCTGCTCGCAAAAGAAGGCGCATTGTTTGCTGGCGGTGGACTCTTTAGTTGCACTATTGTTAATGGGAATTCCCATTGATGTCCCGACACACTGACAGGAAACCCATGGGCCAGGATGCACTGGCAGCAGGATCAGAGAATCCCGCTGGCATGAACGACCAGAGAATTCCGGCTAATATCTTCATATTGTATTCAATGAATCTCTTGTGAAGAGGGAAATGTTCTCACCATTTTCTTTATCAGCACCTCCTCTGCCTCTGTGTTGCCAGATTGTATGTCTGATAGCCAGCAAATTTGCTCTCGTTATACATGGCAGAGAACAAAGCCGTTACTTCCTGTTCCTGCCACAAACACTGCATCCTTGATGGTGATTCTACTCTTCTCCCCATCACTGTTTCAGGTTGAAGTAGACTCATTGCAACCTCGCAATATTCTTTGAACCCAAGCTGAAATTTCAACTCCATATCCTCTGCAACCTTTGGAGAGCATGTTTCCACCAGTAGGAAAAACTAGAACCAGAGGGCATAGCCTCAGACTAAGGGGATGATCCTTCAAAACAAAGATGAGGAGGAATTTCTTCAGCCAGAGAGTGGTGAATCTATGGAACTCTTTACCACAGAAGGCTGTGGAGGCCAGGTTATTGAATGTCTTTAAGATAGAGATAGATAGGAATTTGAACAATAAGGGGATCAAGGGTTATGGGAAAAAGGCAGGAGAATGGGGATGAGATAAACATCAACCATGAGTGAATGGCAGAGCAGACTCAATGGGCCAAGTGGCCTAATTCTGTTCCTATGTTTTATGGTCTTTTCATAAAACCTGACGACTTCCAACTTCATGACATCACCTTCTGCTCCTTGTCTTTGATGCAGTCTATCTGTTACTGAAATCCTCAATGATTTTTGTACCTCCAGACTCCACCCTCTATGAATTTCCAAAACAACACTTTTCTCATGGTGTCCTGCAGCTTCCTACTTACTCATAGCTGTTGTCTTTGCTGACCTACATTGCGACATGGTTCCACAATGCTTCAAACATAGGGTCGGATTCTCTGACCTCGTCCGCAGTGGGATTCTCCTGCTGCAGTGAACGGACGTTTTGTTGAGTGATGGTAAGACATAAATGGCTGGAGAATTCTGGCCATGATCTTGCGTTATTTAAATTCCTGAGCAACATTGCCCCTCCCTCAGTGTGTGAAACCCTGCAATCCTGACATCCCACCCACCCTCAGAACCTCCTATTTTCCTGACTTAGACCTCATGTTTATGCCATGACACTTTTCCACATTGAGGGCAGCTGGACCTTCAATTGTCCAGGCTCCAAGCTCTGGAATTCCTAAATCTTTCTACATATCTAACTTGTTCTTCTTTAAATTCTTCCTCAAATAACTATTTGGCCAAGTTTGTGTCCAATACACGCAATTTTTTTTTGCCTCAACATCGATATTTGTTTGGTTACGTCTCTGTGAAGATCTTTGAGAAGCTGTTTGCATTGCAGGTGTTGGAGATATACTTCCATTTCACGCAAAGGCAGCTTTTATCAATTATATCTATTTATATTGGCCTCAGTTAGAGAGAATGCTTCTTACAAAATGACATAAGGGACTTAGATTTTAATGTACGATCCAATTTAACCTGGTAATGATCCCAAGTCTCTTGGAGAAGTATTCTGTTAATCTGGCTACATCCACGTTAAACCAAACCTTACTAAGGCTCATTCTGTTCCAAAGCTTTTGATTACATCCCTCTTTTTGGCAATTGAGATGAAAACAAACTGTTCACATCCTTGGTGTCATATTTGGCCTTGAGATCAGCTTCCAACCACATATCCAGGCCATGGCTAAGACCATTTATTTCCACTTCCATAATGTCATCTGACTCCACTCCTGATTCAAGGTCTGGAATTCCACCCCCCGAGCAAACCCCAAACCTCTACTTCTCCTTCCTCTGTTAAGACCTTCCTCAGAACCTAACTAATTGACAAAGTTTTTGGCTATCTGCCTTAATATCTTCTATTACTGGAACTCTTGATCATGCACATTTTTATGACCTCCAAATGTGACTATTCAAATGTATTCCTGGCTGGTCTCCAGCACTCTAAGCTCCACAAATTGCGAAGTTATCCAAAATTCTGTTGGCACGTGTCCTAACTCACAACAAGCCCCATTCGCTCATTATCATTGTGTTTGCTGACCTACATTAGTTCTCAGTTAGGCAACACTTCAATTTTAAAATTCTTGCCCTTGTTTTCAAATTCCTCCATGGTCTCACCATGATCTCACGGGTGACATGGTGGCACAGTGGCTAATACTGATGCCTCACAGTGCCAGGGACCCAGGTTTAATTCCCAGCTTGGGTCACTGTCTGTGCAGAGACTGCATGTTCTCCCTGTGTGCAAGGGTTTCCTCCAGGTGCTCCAGTCCAAAAGCCCACTGTCCAAAAGAGGGGTGCATAGGTGTATTGGCCATGCTGAATTCTTCCTCAGTATGCTTGAACAAGCGCACGAGTGTGGCGACAAGGGGATTTTCAAATAACTCCATTGCAGTATTAATATAACCCTACTTGTGAGACTAATAAATAAGTAAACTTAAAGCTTTAAACCCCTCGCTATCTCTGTAATTTCCTCTAGCCCCATAACTCCCAAGATACCTGAAGCTCTTCATTTGGCCTATTAAGTAAGCCTAATTGCTTTGTCATCTATTGGATAGTCTTCTTCAGCCAAGGCCGTAAGGACTGAAATTTCCTCTCTAAACCTCTTCAGCTCTCTAACTTCTTTCCTTCTTTAAGACTTTTCTCGACACTTTTGTTTTGACTAAGTTTTTGATTACCTGCCCTTATATCTTCTAATATGGTTCAGTGTCAAATTTTGCTTTATAACCAACCTGCTATTGAAGCAGCTTGCATTGTTTCATTGTATTAAAATCCTTGATAGATACAAATGCTATCATTGTTGACTGATCTTCCACATCTTCTACATTCAATTCCATTTTCTTGTCTTTTCCCCATCCCTTGATTCCCAAAGTGTCCAAAAGTCTATCAATCTCAATCTTAACTATATTAAATAACTGAACACCCATCACCCTCTGGAGTTGCAAATTTTTGATGCAATCCTTCAAGTGAAAAAAGTTGGTACCATGATTGTTGATGGTGCTTGTTTTTGCAGTTGGTAACAACTATATCACACAAACTGGGCATCATCCAAGGAAACCGCATTGTTGCTTGGCTGCGGGGCATGGCTGTTTACGACTGCCAGTTTGTCATGACCAGACATGGTCTGGATCATGACTTTTTGACCAAGTGCTAAAGGGCAGATTTGCAAGCATTTTGATCATAATAGCTCTTTCACTTAAGTTGGCGCTCTATGAAGGCACCACTCATGTTGGTTTTGACATTCAGCTGCAAGAGGTCTTGACAATGGAGATTGTGGTCCTGGTGCATCTGTGGACAATTGTTGTGCTGACACAGGCAGACAGTATCTTGGCACATTTCACAGGCTGTGGACTATGGCATAGTAATCTGTGTGGTCTCAGGCACATTTCTCAAGTAGGTGCCTGGCTGAGCTTAACGCCCATTCTGGCAGGCCATTGGACTATGGATACAGGAAGCTACTTGTGATACACTCCAAATGTCAGGTGTATGCTAAGTTGCTAAACTCACAGGAGATGAATTGGTGAACATTGACCGTCATTATTCTCTGAGAGATGCCATGTGTGGCAAAGTGACTATTAAGTTTGCCTGTGACTATGTTTTCTTTCATGTTTGACAGTTGGTTGACTTCAAACCACCCGAAATACACATCGATTCGGACCAAGTGCTGTTTACCATTCCACTTGAAGATGTCAGCAGCTGTGAGTGATCGTGGGAGGTCTGGGATCTTGTGTAGATGCAATAGTTCTTTGGCTTGATGCTGCTTGAACACATGATTTGGTGCACACCTAGATACTTCTCTCTCTTTAGTCTATGGATTTAGATTTTATGGATTCTATTCTATGGATACTTCCCTCTCCATGTCCATATACATCATGATGTGAATGAGCATCACTCAATAATCACCAGGCAAAACAGTTCCCTTCCTGTGGGCGAACACTTCAGCAGTCATGGGCATTCGGCCTCTGACCTGCGGGTAAATGTTCTTCAAGGTGGCCTTTGTGACACACGACAGTGCAGAGTCACTGAGCAGAGACTGAAAGCCAAGTTCCGCACACGAGGACGGTTTTAATAGGGATCTTGGCTTCATGACACACTATCTGTAACCCCCGTAACTTATCTGGGTTAGCAAAAAACCTCACTTACTGTGCTGTCTGGAGAAAATACACAATTCTCTAACCAATGCTTAGGATTCCCTTCACACACATTGTTAGCCACTTTAACGCTTGAATAGCAGGTTAGATGTAAGGATTTGCATTCTAATCAGCAATCTGTGACTGTCTGTGCTGATGTGTGCTATTGCAGACCAGAACACTGCATTTGCCTGACGAAGACACAGAGTGTTGAAAGCTCGCAATTTTACTATCAAAATAAATTGGTTGGATTTAAAATTGGTGTTGCTAAATTCTTACTGAGTTCCATCTACATCATGGCCAGTATAGGGATTCCTTTGCACTGTATTTAGTTGCTTCAAATCTCTGGTGCTCTTGGGAGTGTTGCTGTGTATATAGTACCTCTGCAGAGAGATTGGGGTGATAAATCACTGGTCATGCAGTATCAGTCCGTCTTATACATTTTATCTCTGATGGAGAAGAATGTGCAGAGCCCATGGAGAAGCTTCTTTGAGGACTCAGACCAGCCATTTATGTTGACATTGTGAAATTATTTGCATGTGAGAGCCACCTGTAAGGCACCTCTGAGTTCCTTGATTTGACAAGAGAACAGCATCTGTATAGTCACCTTATTGATGTCCTCTTCATAATCTGCTTGCTTAGTGGTGGATAGGAATGTTCTGAAAAAACCGTCAGTCAGAAACAGCTTCTTACTCCATTTGTAGATTACGCTGAGGCTGTAATGTTGCAGCTTTAGCATCCTGAACTGCAGCAGTGCAGACACAGTGTGAAGAGGATTTCTAAATAATGGTTACAAGTGACTGATGATCAGTTTCAACACTTACAGGACAATCACATATGAAGTCATGAATCTTTTAACAAGCGAAAACTAGGCTTAAATGTTCCTTCTCGATCTGGGGGACATAATGAGTCTCAATATCAGTGAGGGTACTTGATGCAAAAGCTATTGGTCTGCCATTCTGTTCACAGACTGTGCCATGTCTGTGCAGGGAGCTATCTGCTGATAGGTGTCTTGGTGTTCGGTCATTGAAGCATTGCAGTGGTGGGGGGGCCAAGAGTGCCAGCTTGAGCTGGTTAAATGAAACAGTATGGTGCTCCAACACTATTCAACATCTTGGTGAAGAAGCAACTGAAGGGGTTCAGTGACTGTTGAAATTAAAAAGATAATTTATCTTACCAAGGGACATTACAAAGCATGCTTCCTCTCGCAAATGGATATCTGTTGTGTAGTTGTTGTCTTGTCTAGGTCTGGCTTCACACCATCGGCTGTGAGTAAATGGCTCACATAGGAAACCTTGTTGACCCCGAATCTGCATTTAGCAGTGTTTGACTGTATGGTCCTGATTCTATCAAGGACTAAACGCAGACTAACATTATGTACTCTCAGAGTACAACCACAAATCAAGATGATATTGCAGAGTATTTGGAAATACATGTATTGCTGATACTGTTTAAGGCTCTGATCAGATCCCATTTAGAATATTGTGAGCAGTTTTGGGCTCCCTATCAAAGGAAGGATGGGCAGGTCCTGGAGGCAGTCCAGAGGAGGTTCACAAGAATGGTCCCCGAAATGAAGAACTTGATATATGAGGAGTAAATGAGAAGTTTGAGTCTATATTCGATGGAGTTTAGAAGAATGAGGGAAGATCTAATTGAAACTTACAGAATGCTGAGAGGCCTAGATAGAATGGACGTGGAGAGGATATTTCCACTTTTGAGAGAGACTAGAACTTGAGGATACAACCTCAGAATGAAGGGACACTCCTTTAAAACTGAGATAAGGAGGAATTTCTTCAGCCAGAGGGTGGTGAACCTATGGAATTCATTGCAACAAAGAGCTATGGAGGTCAGGTCATTGAGTGTCTTTAAGATAGAGATAGATAAGTTCTTGATCAATAACGGGATCAAAGGTTATGGGGAGAAGGCGGAAGAATAGGGATGAGAATCATATCAGCCATGATTAAATGGTGGAATAGACTCAATGGGCCAAATGGCCTAATTCTGCTCTTATGGTCTTATGTTCTTATGATCATGGACTATATTCTTGCAGGGTCTGCTATGGTTTACCAGGGTTGCTCCAAACACTGCTGGAAGACATCATTTCTTGTGGAGATTCTACTGGGCAAGTGGGAAAATTGATATCTGCCTACCGGAGACATGAATGTAGTGAGTTCCGAGAATTCTTCATCGAACAGAATTTGTCAAAACAAGCACTCCACATCCAAGATGCAGCAAACCTTGGCATTGGGCATATAACCTGTTCAACTGTCTTTGCAGCGTGACAAGGTCTGAGCAATTCCTTGTTTAGGTAAACTGGATCTATGGAGATACTATCATGCCATCTTTCTTTATTACAGCCACCATTATTGAAGCCCACTCTGTGACTCATAAAAGGGGGCTATGATATCCAGTGTTATCATCTAGTCCATCTGATTGAGTACTTTCTGCTTTATCATTAGGAGTATTCTTCTTGGACCACAGACTGTTTGTGGTCCAGAGTTATTTAGCCTCATGTATCACAGGTAGCTTCCTAATGACATCATGGTTCAATAGATCTTTACATTCTATCATTCCTGGAACCTGTTGTTGCAGTGTGTGTCCATCAGGAGCAAAGTAGATTAACTCCAGTACAATGCTGTCCCAAAGACCCAACAGTAGCTCTATGTTTTGGTCAATGATAAAATTGGAAGCTGCCCTTTGTGCAGTGGAGAGTGGCCACAACTTCTGTGTGGATCGCTTGTCCAACATACACCACAAGGTCCACCTGGGAGTTAGGATCTGGTGCAGAATATGTATCTATTTCCTGCAGCAACTGCCTGGGCAGTACGTGCACGAATGTCCATCTTTAGTTTTTGATTTGCATTGCTGCAAACAATGTTTACATGGTGAAAATGTCACCCTTCTCCCTGATGGTGTCGACACTCTCAGTGGAATTGTTGGATGTTCAATTTTGGTTGGTAGCATTAAACATCTCCCTATCTAACATGATCTTCTTTACTGGCATGGATGTGTGCTCAAACATTTTTTTAACAATGTCTCGGGGTCCCCCTTCTTTTCCTCCATTTGAAACAAACATTAAAATTTTTCAACCACCTCAGGGTCCATGAAGTTTAATAAAGTGTATACCTGTGCCTTCTTACATGACCAGAACTGCAGTAGATATGCCACTCTTTCACACATTTTGTCCAATTGTCCACATGTTTTGTCGAACATAAGTAGGTTAAAGTGGCATAATCCCTCTGCCATTTTGCCAAGTCCTGACACCATGTAGATGCATTGGCTTGCCATAATTGGGGATCAAGGAATTTGGGCAATAGAGGTTTTAATTCAATTTCGATATGTGACCATTCATGTATCCATATAATGCCAGCGTCCATATCTACAGATGAATTATTTTATGGGGAAAGTGTAGAGAGGTTAGGTTTGTATATACTAGAGTTCAGAAGAATCAGAGATGGCTTGATTGAAACCTTTAAGATCCTGCAGAGTATTAATGGGGTGGATGTGGAATGGATATTTCCTCTTGTCAGAGAATCTAGAACTAGAAGTCTAGAACTGTTTAAAAATAAGGGGTTGCTCATTTAAGATGGAGGTAAGAAGATTTTTTTCTCTCAGAGGATGGCAAGTC
Organism: Sphyrna mokarran; assembly: GCA_024679065.1. Lineage (NCBI taxonomy): Eukaryota > Metazoa > Chordata > Chondrichthyes > Carcharhiniformes > Carcharhinidae > Sphyrna > Sphyrna mokarran. The sequence continues at coordinate 54,621,657 of JAGIQG010000006.1, read as the reverse complement.
TCTGAATCTCTCTTTCTCAAAAGACAGGGGAAGCTGAGTCTTTGAGTATTTTTAAGTTAAGTTAGATAGATTCTTGATTAACAAGGGGATAGGCAGGAATGTGGGGTTGGAGTTACAAGCCATAATCTTATTGAATATTGCAGCAGTCTCATGGGGCTAAGTGGCCTGCTCCAGCTCCTAAATCATAAGTTCGTATGCATGTTCACATGTTTTATCTGGCATAGAGTACAACATTATCTAAAACTTTATAAAAAGTGGAGAATCGTGGCCAGTTTTTAGCACCACATCCCATCAAGGGTGTCATGGTATTGTGGAGATTTACTGGAGCGCTACCAAGGATAAAAACTTTCAGTTACGTGGGGATCCTGAAGAAACTGGGATTGATCTTTTTGGAGCAAAGAAGTTTCAGTGGCTATTTGGTATAATTGTTTGAAAAAAAGGATCGACTGTTTCCACCAGCAGAAAGTTGGTAGCCAGAGGCTATGGATTTATGTAATTGGCACATGAATCAGACAGAAGATGAGAAGAAAAGAACATTGAGTTGTTAACATCTGGAATGGTAGAAACAGATTTGATCAGAACTTTCAAAGGGCAGTTGAATAATACTTGAAATGGAAAAGTTTGCAGAGTCAAGGGAAAAGAGAAAGGGCTAGAGTAATTTGATAAATGTTTCAGGGTGTTGGCAAGGCATACTGGATTAAATGGTTTTGCTTTGTGCAATAGCGATTCCATCTCGAAGCATCAAACTGGAAATCCTAACATTAGTCTGGAAAGAAGTTAATGCATAATGATCAAAGGTCAAAATGACTTTGATAGTTGACAATGCCCCACTGTTGTTACGTTGATGGTAGTTTTCTTGAAGCTCTGTTCACAGCCTTCCTGCTGTTGTTACCAAATAGTTGCATCTCATGGAGAAGACCCATAGTTCAGCAGAATGGATGAGCTTGATAGTACCATTTTATCTGTCCTCCATTACCAAACCCAGTGCTAAACTTATCCTAGTGCAATTCACTGGTGGCTATGCATTGAGAAAACAAGGAAGTTTATCTTCAGATGAAAGTCCTAGCTTTCTCTCCATTACCTTGGGTGGAATTTTCCCCTACCACTCATCACAGGAATCATAGCGGGCAGGGCACAGACCGTGCAAAGGTCCATTAGCCTCAAATGGGATTTTCTGGTCTTGGGGTGGGATTTTCCGGTTGCACTCAAGTTATACTGCTTCAATAAAGAAATTCCAAATTCAGGTTTGAACAGTTTCACAATACTGACAGTGATTTCTAGGTTAGAAATAAAAGTTGTAAAGTTGCAATTATACAGTAAGACAATATGAAAGCAGGATCCTGTTTTCTGCTCTTGGAAATTGGGTTCTGTATTCCAGAATATCTCCTGAACTCCAAACATGTGACCCCTTATGTAACCACACCCATCCCAGCATCCACGTGACCACCCAATCTACAGGTGGGTTTGAAACCTCTAAGGAAAGGTCAGAGAGATTAGGTTTGTATACATTAGAGTTTAGCGTAAGAGGCATCTTGACCAAAACTTTAAGGTACCTAGACGTATTGAAGATGTGAATTTGGTGAGGACATTTCCTCTTATTCAAGAATCTAAAACTAAGGCTGAAATTTTACCAACACACCCATCCCGATTCCAGAGCCAAGCAAGGCTTGGAAAACAGCATTTCCAATTGGTCTCGGGAGGGATTGTACGAACCTCGGGTGCACATGCTGGTGAAATCTCGCCCTAGGGATCTAGAACTGTTTAAAAAAAATAAGGGGTCACTTAATTAAGATGAATATAAGGAGAAATGTTTTTCTCTGAGAGTCGTGACTCCCACATGTGAGATTCTGAATATGTGATACATAAGAGTAATTGAGGTGGTTTCTCAATAACCTTGTTAAAGTTTGATTTTTGGAGTTCCTTATACTAGACAGGTTGCAACTGAGGTTAAAGGGCCACTTTGCTCTTAAGATAAATAATGCGTATAGGCGACGGTGCTAATATTTATCAGATTCTAGTACCCCTACTGGCTGTTAACTCAGTTTTCAGTAGACACTGGTGACACTATTCCAGTCCCCATTGGTTGGAGTCCCATACTTAAGTCTTCTTCTGGTCTGGGGCAGGCCAGTGATGAATCTATCCAGGTACTTCCAACCAAATAATTAGAAACCATATTTTAGTGTTTACTCATCAGGAATGTCTGGAGTGTAACTTGAACCCTTCAACTTCAGATTCAGAAGTGGAAATTATGCTATTAAGCCAAAGGCACAATCAATGAAGGCTTCATGAAAAGAGGTGAGGAAGGGCTGATCCAACTGAGAAATGAAAACAGGAAACAAAATCCAAGATATTTTGAGCCATGGAAGCAATTAATGAGATGGATGTGGAGATGCTGTTAAACCACAAAGAGAAATACACATCATATTTATGTTAACTAGCAGAAACTAAAACGCCTTTCACTTTTTGAAGTAGACCACCACCTAGTGTTGAAATGTGAACAGGGTGTTCAAAAAAGAAATGGAGAGATTCTTCATTCAATATAGAGTAAAGGAATATGCATTGTCAAGAGAAATACTTCCAATTTACTGCTCTGGCAACTGGAAATGAATGACTTGCCCTGTGCAAATGAGCATGGCTATAGCTCCCCTGGTGACCAGAAACAGCAAATGTGTGTAATTTACTTTGATTTTCAAGGGGAATTTGACAAAAGTTCTTTGTAAAAGGTTTGAATAAATTAAGTGGCATAGAATTACTAAGAATTTTGCTAACTTTCCTTAGAGCCAAATTTACAATAGGAAGAAGGCAATGGTCAAAAAAAGGAGGCAATAAAAACAAAAGTTCTGCCACAGACTGCTTTAGCTCCGTTATTCATCACATTATAACAAGATGGAGAATAGTACTTCCAGCGATTATTATAAAACGTGCTGAAGACAAAAAAAGCTATGTGATCAGGTGGCTGGGAGTAAGGGAGATTGATAGCATTCAGGAAGATCTGGACAAATTAAGCAGAAGGGCTAAGGAGGAACAGATGGATTTTAATGTGGATAAATATATGGTAATGCACACTGGAACAGGAAACATGAAACATATGTACATACTGAATAGATGTCCATTAGTAAGGGTAGAAACGGAAAAAGAATTAGGTATGAGTATCGGCCATTCACTGAAAATATCCAGTCGGTGTGAAGCTGGATCAACAAAGGTAATAAAATACCCAGATGTATCTCAAGGGCATTTGAAATAATGCAGGTTGGTCGTTTCTGATTACAACATTTTAACTATGGCTCATTGCCTATTGTACTCATTTACATTACTCAGGAGGGAGTAAGTTCAATTTTATGTATAGTATTTCTAGGTCATTTTGTTATAAAATAACCGTGTGCACATTCTAGTGAGTAATCAGACTAGGAGACAAAAAAAAATGCACAATGACCTGGAATTTTTCAAAATTTTGACAGTGAAATGTCAGCATTTAGTAGCATTACCCCTCCAAACCTGACCGCAACTTCAGAATTAAGCACATTCACGGATTAAGATGGAAATCATGACATTGTGGTCTGTCATTCATTGCTCTGCCACAGGCTGTAACATGAATCCATCTCTTCTGAATCCACCCCGAAGCCAAAATCAATTGATTCAGTAAGAACTTGCCACCACCTTTCAGTTTTCTGCTGTAATACCGCTGTTAGAAACCTTAAAAAAGCTAAACTTTGTTCATAAGAGGTCTAACTGACTCTTAACAGTCATATGAATAATAACTAAATATGAACAATAGATCTGATCCTGAAAAACTAAGTTTAAGTTTGTTTATTAGTGCCACAAGTCAGCTTACAGTAACACTGTAATGAAGTTACTGTGAAAATCCCCTAGTCGCCACATTCCAGTGCCTGTTCAATTAGACTGAGGGAGAATTTAGCATGGCCAATACATCTAACGTATGATGTGGTTAAATTTCTTCATAAAGCTTTGTTCAGCTTTTACATTAACGTCATGTTCATGCCCCAATCTTCACTTTGTGCAAGCATGTTAAAAAGTTTCATCGCAGAAATCACTTTATCTCATGATTTGAAGTCAGTAGCAATGCTTTGCCATTAACCACACTGGCCAAAATACTTGCTACAAATTTCAGGATTACTGCTGACAGCCATTTCTGTTGCAACACTCTCCAATTGTAAATTATTTGAATTATGACAATTCATTTTTTTAGGCAATAACCCCAACCTTTATTGTATTATTTACATTTTGTAATTAGCTCTTACTGGGCAATTGAATTGTTAAGCACTAAAAGCATCTTTGAATCATCAGGGTAATTCCCTGATTAATCACACTGCGATCCAGAACAATTTTCATCCAGGGCATATAGGCACAATCTTTAAGAACAATTGTGTGTGGAATCCAGCAGCTTGTGTGCTTGTTGACCCATCACTAAACTCACCCCTCATTTTCCATTCTCTACATTTATATATCAGGCATGATGTTGGTGCCTGGAACAGCATAAGAGGAACTCCTGCTATCCAAATGTGGAACACCATTTTGCAACTTTGAAACTGCAAACTAGAGGTCCTATTGACTGAAGATGAAGAGGTGAATGGTAAATAATTTATTAGCCTGTGTAGCAATAGTAGCTGATCCATCTGGGATCAATTGCCATTTTCGATCTGACTTTTAACTTGCAATGTATTGTTCCACCAGCCTACAACAGATATGATTGCAATGTAGATCTGATAAAATTCTTGTGGTAACCCACAATCATCCCCAAAAGCAAATCAATTCTATTATGAAATTCCACAAGGGTTGCCAGGCCCCTTGGATCAGAATTTTTAGAAAACATACATGGGGCAAAAATTCAGTAAATCTGATTGTTAACCAAATTTTTCCTGCCTTATATTGCCAGAACTCCTCCAGAAATTTTCTTCTTTATATCCAGGATAGCATTTGTATGTTGCTATTTCTGTGTCCTTATCTCCTGCATTTCTTTTGTTATTTCCCTCACATCTATTGACATCCTAGTGTTATAGCAAGTAAATACTCAGCATAGTGTTCCAGTCAGGCGTATTGCATTGATTTTTTTTTCTGTTGTGCACTGTGTGAGAAAGTCAGCAACTTGGTATGAGTATGACGCTTGGTTTAAACACGTGACACTTAATCTATCTTTTCTTTTAAACAGATTTCTTTGTGGAAGGAACAAGCACACTGATTGCTTCTAGGGATACTTTGACAACCTGTAAGATGCCTTGAAACTTACAATGTACATTTTGAAGGTATTTTATGTGAGGCAGCCATAGCCAGTACTGTGATTTCTGACTGTTGCTATTGGTTTTCTGCTCTGTGTCCAATGTAGCGGCGAGCAATCTGTCAGTTACACAAAGTTGTGACATCTTTCCTTGCGGGTAGACATTCTGTTTTTGGCCAGTAACTCTGTCTTCCTTCATTTGACTCTATAAGGTCCAATTCTACAGCCAGTTTGCTTAGTAGACAGCTGTGTTTATCTTCCATTTAGTAGTTTAGCTGTTTAAGTGCTTCCTAATTAGGTTACAGCTAATTAACAAGAATAATGCTTTTTCTCTTCTCATTGACTTCCTTCTTGTGTGGCAGATATATGCCACATTTTAGATAACTCAAACTCAAAAACAGTGAAATTATGTATCAACTAGCAGGTCTTGCCACTCCTTTCATTAAGTTTTAGTAACCCACACTTGATCTCTGATCAGCAATTGCTAGGTTATAACCTTGTTAGAACTGATTTCTGTACTTCATCCTACAACGTGATGGAGGAGCAGTGTCCTCTGAGAGCAATATTGAAGTCACTCTGTAGCTCTGAACTATTACACCTCAACACCATGATGCATGTCATAACAATGTCATCATTCAGCAACCAGAGAGATTCTTGTCTTATCCTATCAAAGAAAATCTAAATTGGGAAGACCTTCATGTGGTCTTCATTTTTTTTTGAAAAATTCCTTTCCGGTGGAACTTTTTGTTAACATCAGTCAGTACAACGAAATACTGGGAAATTAAGAGTTAAATTAGATAGCCCTTGAGAAAGTGCACAGGGATCATGATCTATGATCAACCCATGTTTATCGGCAGAAATGCTGGTAACATTTCATGTTGTCTTCTCATGAAGATGATTTATGCATGCAACTAGTTTTAACAGTGCTAGTCATTGGCTTCACACAACACCAGAGAATCCAAAGCTGTAACTTCACATTTTCAAGCTAACAGCAATACTTGAAGTTTATCTATACCTCTTAAAAGAGAGATGCATCATATTTGGAGCAAGTGCCAGCAGCCATGCAGAAAGTGACTATGACCTGCGAAACAGTGAACAACGGGACAACATGGCAGAAAATGAGATCCAAGATTTTCAGATGCTGTACTGGATTTGTTGGTAGACGCAAGTGGAAAAGAGGTACTGCGTCCTGTATACAAAGAGGATAGGGACAATCTCCAGATACATGCCCAAATGGCAGTGGGAACAACTCACTGTGGAAGTGGAGTCTAACTCTAAGGACCTAGATGCAGTAAGCAAGAAGTTCAATGATTTCACACGGTCAATGTGAGCAAGTTCATCTAGTATTGTTTCCTGCCAATTGCACTACTAGCCCCAGTGCTCTTCAACTCACTATACCCTCATCCTCAACAATCCAACAATCAGGGCTCATACCCGACATTTATAAGCTGCACTATTCTTACACACATAGCACTGATGCAAGTCTCATTTCTTCATCTCACAACTTGCACATGTTTTCAACTATTCATCCATAACAAACACACCACACAAACAGATTCCACCACATTCATCATTATTATTCTTTCTATTTTGCAGAGCAAAGTGGTACATAGCCAGAGACAGTAGGAATTCACTGACGGAAGGTAGACATAAATGCACATACTAATCCTGTGAAGGAGATGGTGCTGGCCATTATCAGAACAACCATAGCTGGGGCTGGAGCCAGTCATGGAACCAAACTCACTGAAAATGGCAATACCCTCTTACCTAATTTTCCTTCTCAAATCTCACATACTCTTCCACCTTACAAGGTGCATATATATAAGCATGCATCTCTCACCAAGGAAAACGATGGAGTATTGTGGATGACTGAGGAATGAGCAGGGTGTTACAAAAGAAATAATCCCTTTGGATTGCTGAAAGGGGCATAGAAGGAATGTGTGCCATGAGTGGTAGGAAATGATTCTTTGAATATGGAGACTGGTAGGGTGGAAAGTGAGTACAAGGGTACACTGTTGTGGTTCTAGAAGGGATAGAAAGTGGTGAGAGAAGTGTGGGATATGTGATGGACACAGTTGAGTGCCCTGTCAACAATGTTGGGGTAAATCTCACTTGAGGAAAAAGATCATGGAGCCCATCCCCTCCAGCAAGAAAATTGTGGTCAATTCCATGAGTATGTTCGTCAACATAACTATTGATGCAGCATCTCAACATCAATGGGTCAATTTTTCAATTGCAGCAACAGCTGCTTTCACCCAAAGCTTTAGAAGCTCAGACTGAAGTCAAGGAAACTCAGCTTGTTGCCATGGAAATCTGATCACTACCTTTAAAGCTGTGAATTATGTTGTGCAAAAGAGTTTTGCATGATGTCACAGCAAACCAGTGACCAGTCCTCCACAGATTATTGTGATTGTTAAGGCGCAGACCCCAGGCAAATGACACTGATTTCATGTAACATGAACCTGCTGTCTCTCACAACATGACAGCAAGTAGCCTCCCACCAGTGTCCTTGCTTTTGCCTCTCAGCCAGCCAGCCCAGGCTACTAAGAACAAAGAACATAGAACATTACAGCGCAGAACAGGCCCTTCGGCCCTCAGTGTTGCGCCGACCAATTATGAAAAAGCAATGACCCTCTAACCTAAACCATTTCCTTTTCATCCATAAACTTATCTACTGACCTCTTAAACGCCCCCAAATTTGGCGCTTCTACAACTGCAACAGGCAGGGCATTCCATACCCTTACCACCTTCTGGGTAAAGAACCTACCTCTGACATCTGTCCTATAACTACCACCCCTTAATTTAAAGCTATGTCCCCTCGTGCTAGTTTTCTCCATCCTAGGAAAAAGGCTATCACTGTCCACCCTATCTAAACCTCTAATCATCTTATATGTTTCAATAAGGTCTCCTCTTAGCCGCCTTCTTTCTAACGAAAACAACCTCAAATCCCTCAGCCTCTCTTCATAAGACCTGCCCTCCATACCAGGCAACATCCTGGTAAACCTCCTCTGTACCTCTCCAATGCCTCCACATCTTTCTTATAATGTGGGGACCAGAACTGTACACAATACTCCAAGTGCGGCCGCACTAGAGTTTTGTACAGTTGCAACATGATGTTGCGGCTCCGAAATTCAATCACCCTACCAATAAAAGCCAAGAGTCCGTATGCCTTCTTAACAACCTTATAGACTTGATTGCCAACTTTCAGGGATCTATGCACATATACACCAAGATCCCTCTGTTCATCAACACTATTAAGAGTCCTACCATTAGCCCTATACTCTACACATTTGTTATTCCTGCCAAAGTGAATTACCTCACACTTTTCCGCATTGAACTCCATTTGCCACCTCTCGGCCCAGCTCTGCAACTTGTCCAAGTCTCTCTGCAAACTAGAACACCCCTCTTCACTATCTACCACTCCTCCGACTTTGGTGCCATCCGCAAATTTACTAATCCATCCTTCAATACCCTCATCCAGATCATTTATAAAAATTACAAACAGCAGGGGCCCCAAAACAGATCCCTGAGGTACACCACTTGTAACCGAACTCCACGATGAATATCTCCCATCAACCACCACCCTCTGTCTTCTATCAGCTAGCCAATTCCTAATCCAATTAGCTAAATCACCCTCAATCCCATACATCTGTATTTTCTGCAGAAGCCTTCCATGGGCCACCTTATCGAACGCCTTACTAAAGTCCATATATACCACATCAACCGCCTTACCCCCATCCACCTCTTTGGTCACTTTTTCAAAAAACTCAATAAGGTTAGTAAGGCACGACCTACCCTTCACAAAACCATGCTGACTATCCCCAATCAATTCATTTCTCTCTAAATAACTATAAATCCTATCCCTAATAATTCTTTCCAATACTTTGCCCACAACAGAAGTAAGACTCACCGGTCTATAATTCCCAGGAAAGTCTCTATTCCCCTCCTTGAACAATGGGACCACATTCGCTATCCTCCAGTCTTCCGGCACTATACCTGTAACCAATGACGACCTGAAGATCAGAGCCAGAGGCTCTGCAATCGCCTCTCTCGCCTCCCAGAGAATCCTAGGGTAAATCCCGTCCGGCCCAGGGGACTTATCTATTTTCAAACCCTCAAGAATATCTAGTACCTCCTTCTTATCTACTTCAATACTTTCCAGTTTACAACCCTGTATCCCAGTGTTCTCCACAACTACATTTACATCTCCCTGCGTGAATACCGAAGAGAAATATTTGTTCAGTGCCTCTCCAATCTCTTCAGGCTCCACACACAACTTCCCACTACTGTCTCTGACTGGCCCTAATCAATCTTCTATTCTTAACATATCTAAAGAAAGCTTTAGGATTCTCCTTGATCCTATCAGCCAAAGTCTTCTTGTGTCCTACTGTCACCCATGCTGAGATGGTGCGGGCCTCAGCTGGGCTTTCTAGATTAGACCTACTGGAGGGCACCCTCCAAAGCATCCACTGAAAGTTGGTAGCTTTTCACAGTCATGCTGCAGCCAAGAAGAGTGCATAGCTACACTTTGTAGTTGTGCAGAGGCAAATACATACAGAAAATAGGTACTAAGGAAATGCAATGAATAATTAGTTGGCTTTTGATGCAATATGGCATAATTTCATTTATGAATTTGACATGGAATGTTTATTTTTGCATTGTGGGTCAAGTGATGGTCAGTAGCAGAGGGAAGGTGAGATAGTGAATGAAGGATTAGAATTGGATTCAGTTCTATTGGATTCAATTCAATTGAAGGAAGCTTTTTGGCCCATCGATTATGTACTGATCCCATCCCACCTGGGCCCTATTTCCTTAACCCCACAAATTTAACCTGCTAATCCCCCTTACATTAATGGTTAATTTAGCGTGGCCCATCAACTTAACCTGCACATCTTTGGATTGTGGGAGGAAACTGGAGCACCCGGAGGAAATCTACAGACATGGAAAGAATGTGTAAACTCCACACAGACAGAGACCTGAGGTCAGAATTGAATCTGGGTCCCTGGAACTATGAGGCAGCTGTGCTAACCACTGTCACCTTGATATTGTTCCTGATAAGCTCTTCACAGACAGACCAGGAAGAAGGTGTTGTTTAGATTGCTTCCTCCATTACTGTTCCTCTTCCTTCTTTTCTTCCTCATCCTCCTCCTCTTGTTCCTCCAAGCTCACTCAAGAACTGTTGGCAAGGGTTATCCTCTTGTAATGGTAAGATTGTGTACCATGCTGCACATCATCATGAATTTTGAATCCTGCTGAGTACAGCAGGATTTCTCTGAAACAATCCAGGCAGTGGAAATGGAAATGTTGTTTCAATATGTCAGTGGCCTGCTCTGTCACATTTCCTGTTATAACATGATTTTGTATGCGGGCAAAACTTGCACATTAGAATTATCAGCCTTTTGGTCAGCAGACAGCCCTTTTCTGCCAGCAACCACCGTTTGATTTGTTGTGGTGGCATAAATGGAGCTAACACACTAGGCTGCTGCAAAATGAAAGCATCATGTCTGCTGTCAGGTTGCCAGGCTATGACCTGCATGATGCACTATGTATGGTGAATATTGATGGAATCCCTTTTGCCACCAGTGTAGGGTAGTGGCATTCAGAAACCAATGTGTGAGCTATTAATGTTATCCTGTACTGCAGGAAAGCTTGTAATCCTTGCAAAGTCACATGCTCACTCTTCCTCCTTCTCCCAAGCAAGAAAGAAGTAATTAGTTCTCCATTAATTGAGAGTTCCCTAAACAACAGCAGACTGCAAACTGAGCTATGTTACAAATAACTTCAGCTCCAACCTGGGAGAAATCACCTTCACAGGCAAAGGCATTGCAGTCCATGCCTTTCACTGAGGGTGCAGTTATTGCTGAAGCAGCTGGCAGATATCTATGAGGATATCCCCACAGAAATTTCACACACAGGGCTGGACTCTTACCAGCTTAGTTTGATTTAGAAGATCTTTAAAAATGGCAAGTGGGTCCTGATTCTGCAATTCCCAATTGTGTGATTTCTTATTCTATTTCCGTACTATGCAATTTTTGGGAGTGTCTTTAAAAGTCACTGGCTTTTTCCTGTCAGAAGCCCAAATTTGATATTCCTGACCTGGCCAGCTCCATAATGGAGAATGACATCTTCTACTTCCCCACAATTTTTATGGAATCGGACCAGGTTTTAAAGAATCATCATTCACTGCTCCTTGAAGAAGTTTTGAACCTTAGTCTGCATGTTGGGCCATTTTAAAGGTAAGTTCAAAGGCCCCCTCATTGTTCCTGTGACAAATTATATCCCCATCCACTTGTTATGTTGCTTCATGCCACTTAGCCAAGTTCTGTCTTTCCACCCACACTCAATGTCCCCTTATGCTCCCATGTCAATCTCTGCTCTTCCACCCACTCCCTGTGTCCTTTATACCTATGTTTGGCTGAACGTGCAGGTATACAATTGAGTGAAAGACTCCAGAGGAAACATTGCTTGAATGACAACTCGGATTTTCTGCTGCCAATTCCACAATTTTTGTTAACATAAGTAAGTGGTTTCAAGTATGAGATATGATTGACAGTGGACAATGAGAGGAGATAGGAATGGATGGTGGTTGAGGTGGCATGGATGGGGTTTGGAGAATGTTTGGAGGGCTTAAGGGGATAAGGGCTAGAGGGCCTTTGATGTTACGTACACTGGAACAACTTCCCACAATACCAAAATGGGCCTTTTAAAAAACCTGCCTGGGCAGCTGGCAGCCCTCTGGCCACCTCTGCACTTCTTTCTGGGTTAATGGCTCAGCTCCACTTATAATTGATCCCCAGCTACAAAGATCTCATTTGGTGGGCACTTTCTCCCAAGGTGGGCTAACAGAGCCAAGAATTTTCTTAATTCCCCGTAACCACTTCAAGGATTAAAATCAAGCCCATTGATCCTTGCCGGAGCTTTGAAGTTCAAAATAGTAACACTTGCTTCAAAGCAGAGTTTCACTGTAATTAACTTGCTGATCTGCATTCTTTCGGTGGCCTTTATTGTGCACATTACTGCTATCATTAAATGGCATCCAGTGTGATTTGCACCACAAGTGTGTGCATTCATCACAGATTCAGTTTTTGAGCCACAAGGGCATGTGTTGCACCCAAAACACATATGCCCTGCCTCTCACCCATAGAATTTTAATTAGCCTTGTATATAAAGCAAGACTGAATATTTTATTGACTAGTAGGATTATCTCTGTTGTTAATCTGGTGGAGCCATTTTGAGTTATTCCCTCTTGATATCACATCAGAATATAAAGATCCATTACTTACTTCTTTATTTCACAGGCTGCATTCTCAAGAGTCACATTCATCTCTGGGAGGACAGAAACATTGCCTTGAATTATGGAGCAGCTATCTTCACACTTATTGAAACAGTTCTCAAGTTTCCTGAAGCCTCCACTGACCAGTTGAATTGAGAGCTCCAAGCAGGAAGATTCTGTGGGGTATGCTGAGGCTGTCATTCTTTTACTACCCAGGTCATCGCATAAATTGATCTTGAATTTCTCTGGTGAGTTTTATTTAGAACACAATCATAACTTCACATATGTTGCTGGCTACAGTGATTTTGGGATTGAACATGTCTGGAGATAATCCTAATCGTTTGCTGTAACTTTGTTGGAAGATTTGCAAAAACCCTCGAGAAACAATGCAAATGTCATTTATATTATTACCCCAAAGTTTCTGCTGAATTTCCACCACTGTTATGACAGATGATTGAAAGATTGCAAAAATTTATGCTGTCTGCTTTGAAGATTTTTTTTCTTGATTTATCTTGATGCAGAATAGAAGACAAAAACTATCAGCACCATCAATTTGTTCCCACAGTCAGCAACTTCAACTGCTGAAAGAGTTGTATAATTCATGATCTCTGGTACAACGGTCATTTAATGTAAAGGAGCAGATGTTGCAGATTATCCAACTTAACGCACTAACTCAATGCAAGAATATAATCGGGACTGAATGTGTTTTGCTGTTCACGGCCACTCCCATCATCATTCCAGCAGATCAGCCACAATCTCGCCAGAGCTCAAATATATACCAGGACTGGGCTTTAAAATAGTCCAGTTGAGTATTGTAGTTACTATCTTAGATACAAGCTAAGTTTACATTTCCCTGACTTCACGTCTGGGGGCTGGTACACTGAGATGACTGAGATGGCCCAGGATACAAGTTATAGAATCATAGTTTTACAGCACAAAGAGGCCCTTCGGCCCATCGTGTATGCATTGGCCACGAAGCACCTATGTATTCTAATCTCATTTTCCTGCACTTGGTCTACAGCTTTGTATGTTGTAGCATTTCAATGACATCTAAATGCTTCTTAAATGTTCTGAGAATGCCTACCTCTACCACCCTTTTAGGCAGTGAGTTCTAGATTCCCACCACCCTCTGGTTGAAAATTGGGTGCTCATGGGTTGGAGGTGGGCACAGGAAATAGATTGAACCCTCCACTAATTTCACCCCCCCTTCACAAGGATTATGTTTTCCTGCATCAGCCCTGTTTCTAAGAGAACTCAATGTTGTGCATACGTTGTTTCCAGCTGCCACCCTCTGCACTTTGGCCCTGCAGCCATGATTGTCCTCTAAGCATGGACAAGTTCTTCCTTAGCATTTAGAAGTTCCGCCCACTGTTAGAAGAGGAGAAGCCTAGTCTCCATCTTTCAGAGGGCAGTTCCAATATCAATTTAATGTTTTAATCCAAAAAGGTGCCAACTCTGACAGTACAGCATTCCCTCATCACTGCATTGAAGTGTCAGCCTATATGTTGTGCTGAAGTCTCTGAAATGAGACTTGAACCTGAAAGCTTCTCGCTGAGGAGTAAGAGTACTCCAAACTCAGCCATGATTGATAGTGCCTTATGACACTTGAAATATGAAATTATGACATTTTGGGTTTTTAATCCCTGGTACTACTATTACTTGTCATGGCTCCATTTTCTTTGAAATCTGACTCACTAGAAGAAAATCCTGGGGAGATCTGCTTATATGTATACAGATATACTAAGCCATTCCTATGGCATCATACAAGGCCGATGCATTGTTAATACAGATATTTGCTCAATATTTTTATAGCAAAACACATTTTACATAAGAAATAAAATAACAGGTAAAATGTCCATAATAGTCACTTAAAAATAAAGTCAGGTTAAAGAATTATTCAAAAATGTAAGGAATTATTTTGAGATTAACATGATATTCTAAACCAATTTTCATGAGATAATAAGCATTTATTTCAAAAGAGATTGTTTTAAAGTTTGTGATCTGAATGCATGACAAACTGTGATATTAATATTTTCACTGAGCTTGCAATCAATTAATATTTGATTAGTTAGTGAAGGGGGCAGTCATACATTGAAAATTTTAGGTTATGGTTTGTCTTTGATGTTTTACAGTGTCAGGAAGATCAGATGAGCTATGTGATTAAAATTTGTCTGTTACGTTAAAGGTTCTGTGAAAATCTAAGCCCCTAAGGTCACAACCTACTTCCTAGAAGCAGAATAAACACCTACTTTTGCATATGTCAAGCACACTGCAATGTCCTCGGAGATTACCTTTCTCTCTGTTAAGTTAGTGGCACAAACAAAAAGAATGTAAAATAGCTAAATTGAGTGACTTCAAAATCCTATACTTTCAGTTATGTTACATGACTCTTGCTTTGCCATGGTTTAAATGCTCAGCAACAACTGAAAGTTTGGGAATGAAGTGCTGCATTCTTCTTCATTCACCTTCTGATAACATTCTAAACTAGAGGAACTAACCTTCCAAAGGTTTATGAGCAAAGCAGCAATTTGAATCAGAATTGTCATGTGAAGAAATAAAATATTATAGAAATTCATCAATTTCAGAATCACAGAAATGTTACAGCACAGAATGAGGCCATTCAGCCTGTCGTATCTGAAGTGTCTCAAATGAACAAATCACCCAGTGCCCTTCTCCTGCCTTCTCTCTGTAACCCTGTAGATTGTTTCTTCTTAAATAATCATCTAATTCCCTCTTCAATGCCCCAGTTGAATCTGCCTCCACCACACTCAGGCAGTGCATTCCAGACCTTAACCATTCATTGTGTGAAGGATGCTTTCCTTTAGCTTCTTTTGCCAATTACTTTAAATCTGCATTCGCTCATTCTCAATCCTTTCACACGTGTGAACAGTTTCTCCTTATCTACTCTGCCCAGACCACTCATGATTTGAATACCTTTATCAAATCTCCTTTCTGCCTTCTTTTCTCCAAAGCAAAGAGACCTAACTTCAAACTTATTTCAGAAATAGACCTCTCATAAAACCTCTTCTTAACTTTGTCCAATGGTTTCATATCCTGCCTGAAGTATGGTGCCCAGAACTGTACACAAGGCTCCAGCTGAGATCTAACTAGTGTCATATAGAAGTTTAACGTAACCTCTTTGCTCTTGTATTCTATATCTCTATTAATAAAACCTAAAATACTGTATATTTTGTTAACTCTCCTGCCACCTTTAATGACTAATGCACATATACACCCAGATCCCCCTGTTTCTACAAATCTATTACTGTAGTATCCTTAGTTTAAAACTATCTTTCTATATTCTTCCCACCATTCCTCTGCATTGAATTTCACCTTGTACCTATCCATCCATTCCACTAATTTGTTGATGTTGTTCCTAAAACAGGCAAAGAATTAGCAGTGTGGCTATTTTGCCCAACTATTGCTACTTTCTGAATTCTACATCATTTTCAGGCTCTGATCTATTAGTACTGTCTTTCAGGTGGCTGTGGGCACAGACTAGGCACCTCACTGTCACTTCCCAGTTCTGGGACTGTGAGGAAATTGATCAGCTCTTAACCAGGCCTCAAGCAGTCCTTTGAAGATCAGCAGTTAGACAACTTGACATCTGATTTAAATTGGTCAACTGAACGTTTGTAACTGAAAACTGCAGTCACTGTGGAACACTGTTTCGAACTTTTAAACATCCTCTTTCAGGGGAACTGAGTTGCTCATCCGTTTAAAGACCCACCAAAATAATTACACCAGGCATGCCTCAGGCATTAATAAAATGGCAGAGGTTCTCTCCACCCCCATTCCAAACTTCAAATTGCTGGCTGCTTGTCCTTCAGGCAAGAAAGGAGCTGCTGTCAGTTTGAAAATCATCTCCCTTGGTTTCAAACAAAACATGTCAACTTCTATCTATGGCAGCATGGGAGTGAGGGTTTGCTCTAATCTTTTCAATGGCACCATTGGTGGTGGGTTTAATTAGTGTGAAATTTGAATGGAAGTTGATATTTGAAGACCACACTATTTGAATTCTTCAAACATACAGCTGTTGAAAAGAATATAACCCCAAAGCAGAGCAAATAAACACTCAGCATCTGTGCAGCCATACAATATGTGTGAGTTGAAAACGAGGAACTTAAAAAACACTGCGCTTTCGTTCGCAGCACAAATGGCTAAATACACCTGCATCATCATTGCCTGCAAGGAGGAGGGCAAAATGGAGCTAGGAATTGTATTGGTATCCTGGGAGCTATTATTGACCAGAAACTGAACTAGATTAACTATACAAATACCGTGACAGGTCAGAAAGTAGGAATCCTGCATTGAGTAACTCGCTTCTAGACTAATCTAAAACCTGTCCACTAACAAGGCAAATGTCAGGACTGTGATTAAACAAAAGGGGTGGCATGATAATCACTGCTGCCTCACAACACTAGGGATCTGGATTCAATTTTAATCTTGGGTAAATGATGGTGTGAAGTTTGCATATTCACCCAGTGTCTTTGTTTCCTCTGGTTTCTTCCTGCAGTCCAAACATGTGCAGGTTAGGTGGATTAGCCAAATTAACTTTGCCATTGAGACCATTTATGTTATTCATGTGACATAATTGGAGTATGAAAAGAATAACCTGGTTACTCCCAACAAACCTGGTACAATTTACATTGTTGCTGGTTCTGTCAAGTTTATTTTATTTTTCAACGGATGCATATTAATTACCACCAGTAAACAATGTCATTCCCCCAGTGATTCATGGATTTATTCGGTAAATTGACGAATTATACAGATTAGGATGATGTCAGGGTAAATCATACCCTGAATTACTTAGGGTTACTTAATCTCAGTTTGATAAGCAGTTTGAGTGATACAAATGATGTGAAGAAATAGGAGTCAGTAAAGATGTTAGGTTATAGGTTATTGTGGGTAAACTCACGTAAAACATTTTAACAGGACTTACAAAAACTTCCTTAACTCTCTTTGCAACAATGAGAGTAAACCGATAAGAAATACATACCCTAAACAATGGTCTTTTATGATTCTTACCATTACATTAGCACACACAAATATAATGCACACCCATGATAATTAAAACCACAATAAGATAAAATGCTGCTCGGCCTCAGTCTTATTAGTTGCTTAGCAACATTGACAAATATGATTATCTCTTAACATCCGGTTTTCAGGAATGAATTCAAAATAACATTTTCTGGAAATGACTATCTTTTTACCAAATACAGGATACTAATTCTGGGTGGTCTATTATTGATCAAATTAACATCTTCGACATAACCATACAATCTTAACATTCATCATAAATATCTTAATCTAACTCCAATCACAATTTTATTAGATTTTTAAAGATTGACTTCAGACCTGTTCTGATCCCAATGAATCTCACATACTTGGGGATAAGATAATATTACTTTAATATTTGATGAATGTCCTTACTTTCTTTGAAATGCTATCGCTGTAACAAGAAGAATCTAAATGTAGGATTCTCTTATTAAAATAAGAATTGGCTATTTTGTTTTTCAGGATTTGCCCAACTTGAGATTTGTATCTTTTGTGTAATAATTGCATGCTTTCTTATTAGAATAAATATGTGCATGTTTAAAACTTTAATCAGCACATTTAGACTTCTTCGAGAAAAACCTCCAAATCCTGACTCCAATTCTGTAATGAGAAGACATTTACTGAGGAATCATAGAAACCCTACAGTGCAAGAACAGGCCATTTGGCCCATCGAATCTGCATTGACCACAATTCCACCCAGGCCTTACTCTCTTATCCCTACCTATTTACCCTCCTAATCCCTCTAAACTACACAACTCAGGACACTACAGGGCAATTTTAGCATGGCCAATTAATCTTTGGACTATGGGAGGAAACTGGAGCACCCAGAGGCAACCCGTACAGACATGAGGAGAACATGCACACTCCACACAGACAGTGACCTAAGTCAGAAATTGAACCCAGGACCCTAGAGCTGTGAAGCAGCAGTGTTAACCACTATGCTACCAAGTTGCCCAGTTTCACTTGGGCCTTTCTTATATACAGGAAATTATGATTTATTTAAGAGATAGTTGTAAAAGGTCTATCAAAGAGATGATAATAACTTTGGTTGATTTCAATCCTTCATTCAGAGCTTCAGCAAGGCTTAGAACCCAATTATTTGTCATTGGTCTACCTACCTCTGACTGAAGTTGAGAGGAAGTATATTGGATCTTGAATAAACTTAAAATATCAATAAAGATTATAATACTCTATAATGTGACAGAGATCCCTCAGATAATAGAAGGGAAAAATCAGCTGGGGTCCTGCTAACTGATTTGCTTAATGGTAGAAGAGAGTTGAGCAGCTCAGTGGTCTACTCCTGTTACCAGCATCATAAGGTTACAACATTATGTAGTGAGACTTTGCTGTTCAAGAAAATTATATTCATCCAATAGCCTCTTTCTTAAAATGTGTGAATCTTTATGTGAATGCCAGAATCAGATCAGGCATGGATATGTTCTTCATTTATCAGCTCAACACTATATAAACAGCTAATTAAGTGAATTGAAAGGAGACAATTGGCAAAAGAAAATGCATTTATTTACCATATTTATTCCTCTGGAAAAATTCTAATGAATTCTGTCTTCAAAAGATAAGCTTCAAATACGTTGCAATATTATAGTCTCACGACATAATGCTATATTCTAATGATGCTAGAAACTTAGGAATATGTGTGGACTGTTGGACCCCTCGACCATCTTCTAATAAGATCCTGTCTGCTTTGTGACCATCTCAACATATGCATCTTTCACAACATCCTTAATAATATCTACGGCTAACAAAAATCTATCAATCACCGATTTAAATTTATAATTGACATAGCATCAACATTCTTGGAAGGAAGTTCCAAACTTCTACAATGTTTTGCAATGAAAAGCATTTCCCAAGTACTTTGTTCAAAAGCCAGGCTGGAATTTTAAGTTATGTATCCTGGTCTTAAACTTCCTAACCAGTCAAAAATACCCATACAGGCAAACACCTTTGCCTGACATGAATCTAATTTAGATTTTTTTATCCTTCCTTATGCAGAAAAGTTAAATTATAAAAAAAACTATTTTTTTTCTAATATCCAACAATACAAACATATTTCACTTTAAACTACCTCTGCTTCTTGACAAATGTCATTTAAGCACAGGAAAGAAGTAAAAGCTGTGCTAAATGAAGACGCACACAATTGCAAGATGATTTGAAAATAAATCAAACAGATGTTTGATGGTGATTGTGAAACAAATGTGAATGAAACATACTTCTAGCAAGATACCATGGGGAAAAAAAAGACTTCATTCTAGAAATGAACAGAGGGCATATTGCCTTTGCAAGAAAAGAATAAGCCCATATGTCCGGAAAAAAAAGAGAAAAATTGTTAATAAAGAGAAACATAACTCAATGTGGAAGGAAAAGGTGAATGAAATGGAAATAACCAATTATAGAAACATAGAATACCCCAACCATTCCTCCAAACATGACAGATCAAGAAGCAGAAAAACAGCCAAATCTCAAGACTGGGGCAGTGAGGGAGAAGGGATAGCAAGAATAGATTGCATTACAAAAGAAGTACTTCATTGGATTGGAGAAATCTTATCTATTGGAAAGAAAAGGGATGTTGTATTATGTGCCTGCATGCCATTGTAATGTAAAAGAGGCTTGGAAGACCAAGGTTAAACATGTGCTGCAAAATCTCAGCAGGTCTGACAGCATCTGTGGATAGAGAATAGAGCTAATAGAGTCTGGATCCAGACTTGAAACATTCACCGGAATTTTAGTACCTGCTTGCCTCAGGAATCAGAGCAAGCGAGGGGTGGACAATGGAAAGGTCCCTTGACTTTAGGTGAGATTTTACAGTTTCAGGACAAGAGAGACTGTAAAATCCCACCTGCAAACTCTAGTCTCTCTTCACGGATCCAAACTCGAAACACTGACTCTATTCTCTCTCCACAGATGCTGTTAGGTCTGCTGAATTTTCCAGCATGTTCTGTCTTTTAGATTCCAGCATCCGCAGTAATTTGACATTATACAAGGTTAAACATGTGACTGGAGAATATCATCACTCATAGTATGACGTGTAGAATCACATGATAATAAATTTAGCTTGCATGAAGAAGCTGTGGCATGCTTGGCATTAACTGGATCTGTAAATAGTACAAGCCTCATGATCTCATCACTGAGACATCATTTTAAGCCATAATTCATCATAGTGCTCAGTGATGATACCGTGATACAACTGAAATCATCTGGGGCTGGGGACTTGCTACTGTTTAGTATCATGATTTTCTTCATTTCTGTTATTTCACTTACACTAATTTTGATGAGTCCCCATCTCTGATTCAGTAATCGTTTCCTAGGGATACTCAGCATGCTATATATCCTCTTTTACTGTAAATACTGATACGTTCAAAATTATTTTGTATCTGCCATTTCTTCACTTTAATTAACAATATAATTGTTACAAATTTTGAAGGGATATACATTACTTCTGACCATCTCTTTTCCCTGATATAATTGCAAAATCTTTTGGTGTAGATTTTGCTATCCATTTCAAATTCAAAGCGGCGCAGTGACACAGTGATTAGTAGGTTAATACTGCTGCCTCACGCGCCAGAGACCCAGGTTCAATTCTGGCTTTGGGTAACTGTCCAAATGGAGTTTTCATGTTCTCCCACAATCCAAAGATATGCAGCTTAGGTGGGTTAGCCATGCTAACTTTTCCCTTAGTATCCCAAGATCTGTAGACTAGGAGGATTAGCAGGGTAATTGCTTGCGATTACAGAAAAGAATCTGGATGGGATGGTCTGCCAGAGAGTTGTGCAGACTCAATGGGCCACATGGCCTCCTTCTGCACTGTATGAAATTTATTTTCATTTTCTCTTTTTGGCTTTTACAATCTGTTTTATAACAAATTTTTGTTCTGTGTCTCACTCCAATCTTTGCAGTTAATGGTTTATATCTAATAGTTCTTTATATCTCCATGATGCTATAATGTGTACTATCTTTTGCACTGTTGCTTCTAGGATGAAACCTTGAAGTTTTTTCATTCAAATCAGAAATGCTATCCTTGTATCAACATCAACCATACTGCCCACCCAGATAAAAATCAACAGTGCCATGAACAAGTATTAGCCGCTATTCCCACATAGAGTGCAGAAACAATATAGAATATACTTTGAGAAACCATCTACAACTGAAATCTGAACACGTGGAAAGCAAGAGCAGGAAAAAACTGACAGGTTCAAGGTTAACATCACCGTGATAAAGCCCACTATTGAAGCCAAGCCGTCTGCTCTCATTAATTACAAGAGCGATCCAAGCAAGAAGACTCTGAATGCATTAAGAGCCACTCCAAGTAAAATCCAACAGATTGTAAGGTGGTGTGCCAATGGCTACTGGTTACAACTATGCCAGAATATCAGTATGTCCTTCAACAACAGAAATACCAGGGGTATGTATGAAGGGATCAAAAAGGCAACAGGTTCACCATAAAAGAAAATGGTTTAATAGAAACAAAAATAGGGGAAATCATTACTGACTACAATAACCAGATCGGGAGATGGGAGGAACATTATCTTAAGTTGTATTCTTTGGAAAACACTGTTACCAAGAAAGTCTTCCCCTAAGGCAGAGCTAGATATTGAACCCAAGTGAAGGAATTAAGCAAAGAGATTGATAAGTTTGCCATATACACAAAGCTTTAGGTATTGATGCTATCTTGTCTGAACTTATCAAGCATAGGGAACCAATACTCCTCCAACATCTGTACGAACATCTCCGTCTCTGCTCTGGGAGTATTTATTCACATTGTTCTTGTCAGAATGCAGATCCTCGCTGAAAGCATCTATACCAAATCCCAGTGTAGTTTCAGAACTAGAAGATTTATAATTGACATGATATTCCCACTCCAGCAGCTGAAAGAGAAATGTTACGAACAGAAGAAACCACTAGATATTGTCTTCATTGATTTTACCAAGTCAGCAGAGGCTGCTTTAAACTGCCAGAGAAAACTGCTGCCCAGTACAATCTCTCCTCATTATGACAACATGATGAATAAGGTCAGCTGTGGCAAAACAATACTGGAACCCTTTGAGATCCGCAGTGAAGTGAAATAGGGCTCTGTTCTGGTACAAACAACTTTTGGCATATTCTTCTCTTTGCTGCTGTTACAATTTCTTTCAGGTGACCTACAGGTAGTGTCTACTTACATATTAAAAATGATGGAAAGCTGTTCAGACTTGTTTGTCTGAGATCCAAGTCCTCATAGAGACTTGTCCTACGTTGACAATGGCACACTAATGTTCCATTCTGAGGAACACATTCAGTGAGAAATGGACAAACCCTCTCACACTGTAAAGAGTTTGGTTTGACCATCACAGATGGAAGATAAATGCCATTGCTAAGGATCTTACCATACTTGCATCTAACAGCATTGATATTGTGATGCTGAATTTTGTTGATGGCTTCCTATAACTAAACTCCCCAGTCACCAGCAGTCTGACATTTGATGCTGAAATTAACACAGGTATCATAAAAGCTGCAAATGTTATATCCAAGCTGAGTGACAGCTGGAACAACAGCAACCTGACTGAGAGCATCGAAGTGTAGTCTCCCAAACCTGTGTCCTCAGCACACACCTCTGAAGTGGTGAGACCTGGACAACATATGGTAAGCAGGTCAAAAGACTGAACAGTTTTCACCTTCAGAGGTATCCTCTTTGCAGCATAAGGCTTCCAACTCTGAGAGGATAAGGTGTGTTAATCCATCAGCATTGCTAAGCTAATGATATCTGCTTTGCCTCAGTCACATGCGACAGATAGATGATGGCCATATACCTATTGAAACTTTTATACAATGAATGGGCGACAGGGTTCTGACTTTCTGGCCACCCTTACCTCTACTAAGGGATATCTGCAAACCAGATATGAAGATAGTGGATATTGATATTGACAACTGAGAGACTGACAGCTATGATCTTTGGAGGCTGACTGTTCAGAAGAGCACTGAAAGAGAGAAGTGGAAATGAAAACTCTCCGACTGAAAAGAGGGCCTGGAGAAGGCACAGGCTAGAGAATCGACCATTTTCTCAGCCACAATCTTTCTTTGAAGCAAATAAGGCAGAGACTGCCATGCCTGAAAGTTGCTCCTGAGCCACATTAGGTGAAGCTAATTGACTACCACAGCACAAATCTTACGAGAAACAAAGCTGCCACCATGGTTCGAGGATATATTACTATTGGTTGGAGTTTTTAATGGAGGTGACTTTGGGGATTGTGAGGGGCATGGAAACTTGGAAAGCTGCACATAGGAGCAATTCAGGGAGCTGGTCCAGTCTCCATGGTCTTTCCCTTAAGATGAGCTCCAGCAGCAGCCTACCAGGAGTGCCTGGAACCTAAAACAATTTAAAGTGTACAAAAGTCCAGTCATTTTGGCTGAAAACTATCCTAAATGCACTCAATTCATGAATCTTTTTTGACACAATCTATTGCCTATATGAATGTTGGAGTCCCATATTAAACCCACTATGATTGTCTAATCTTTACATTTAAATCTTCTGCCATTCCACAAGTGCTATCAAGGGACCTACACATAACTCCACTAGATTCTTAAATCCTTTTCAGTTTCTTAATTCCAACTGGTTCCCTTTATGAGACCTTTTCTTATCTTTTGAAGCAATTCTATCCTTAATCACCAAGACCATTCCTCCTGTTATCAGTTTCCTGATAACTGAGCTCTTCAATTCCCAATTCTCTTGATACCATTCCTGAGTTTTATAAAAAAAATCATTCTTGGAATGTGGGCATCACTGTCTAGGCCAGCATTTATTCCCCATCATAATTGCCCGAGAGAAGGTGGCGGTAATGATCACCATTCCTTAGAAAGCAACACAGCTGATTTTAGTATAACTCAAAGTCAAACATAGTTTATATTGTCACATTTTCGGAGTGTAATGTCCAATGCAAGCAACAAAAGTGAAAAGGATGAAAACTCTTATGACTCATTTTTAGGCCTGAAATGGGTGTTGTACATATGTGGAGTGCTGGGAGGTCTGAGGCCAGTCCAAATTTGGCCTCTGGACTACAAATATACAACGCCAAACTGCTGGCTTTATTGCATCTACAGACAGCTCACCCATTTGAAAAGAGTTGTCTCACTAATTACAATCTGAAGGTAAACCCTAAGGTCAGTAACGTTGCAGTGAATGGTGGGGTGATGGGTGGGGAGAGGAGCGGAGGAGTATGATGAAATAGGGGGAACATTCATACACTTTCTGGCTTCAAAGGAACATTCCTTGAATTTCAAATAAATTGATCTTATCTTCTGTTGATGTCCCCCTGAAGAATCTTCTGCAGAGAAGACTCATGCTACTGTTGCATTTATCAACATTCAGTTTGCACAAAGGGGTCTCAAAATAGCCTTAGGCCCCTCATTTACATTTGAAACATGGCCTGATTTAATGTCAAGTAGATTGCCTTTAAATGTACTTTTGCTTCAGGATGTATGTCCCCCAAATGTCCTCCAGGCTTGTTTTAAGCCTGGAAAATAGATGCAAGGAGGTTCAATTGAGTGCACAATCTGAACACGGAGTTCTAAATGAATCACCAATAGTGAGACTGGCAGCCTCATAAATTCCCATCTTATTAGAATGACTGATGAAGCCCAGTGGATTTCAATTACTTGGAAATCCAGGAAGTTGCTCAGTAATGACAAATTGGACTCCTCGCCTTATCTTTCCCCGCTCACTTTACCACATTCAGATACAATGCCAAAGGATTTAACTTCTTTATATTCAATTTTCACATTAACTGATTTCTTTTATAAGGTTCACATTTTCTACAACTAAAAAGCTCTTCTATTATCAGAACACTAAAAAGGAGCTTATGGCTTATCAATTCAGCTGTGTAGTGCTTGAAATTCAGGTGCTAATTGGTCTAATAAGTCCCCAATTTGCAAGGCAGGAAGCACATTTCTGTTTCTGGCTGGAAGTGCACCATCTGCCATACTGGTGATGGGAAGAAATCTACGTCTGGAGTTCATGCTTGAAACAGTTATTAGGCTGTTTGCATATGCAAATAAGGGCCTAATGAATATTTCATACCTCTCACTGTCAACCGAGTTCAATAAAACCAGACTTCCGAAAAAAACAGCAGAAAAGCTGTTTTTCAAATTTACGACCCAGAGGAGTGGGAATGCTCATCCTGAGCTCACATTTAAAGATCATTCCTGAATCAATTCATGCCCCAGTTGCTGCTATCCGAACACTGTCCTCCCCCATGAGAAACAGCCCAAACCTGCCCTCCTGTTCCTGCCCCACTTGCATTGTGGGTATGAAGCTTATGTCAGGGCGCCTCAGGCATCATCATTCAGGTGCAAGGAGCAGACGTCTCGTAACAATGTTCCACAGTCACTATGGTGACAGAAAATGTATTCATTAACCCAACCCTTGCTCATTTGTTTGGATTCTTCCTCTGAGCCTGAAGGCTGTGTATTCATGCACCACTTTGAGCAGATAATCTCAGCTGAAATCTCAGTGCAGTATTGTGGGAGTACAGCATTGATTTGGATGAGATGTTAAATGGAGACCTGGCTGCTTGCTTGCTCCTGGGCTTTTAGCTAAAAGTTAAATCCCAGGAGCGGAATTTTCCTGAAAATGAGCGAAGCGGTGCACGGGTGGGAAAAATGTTGAGGAAGATGTCAGCCCCCATAGTGGCTTTCTCCGCTCTATCATTCACCCCATAGGAGGTTCCCACAAGGTCCCGCTGGTGGGGCGGACGCCGGTTCAACCTGCCACACCAGAAACTTCGGTTTTAAAAGATCGGGGAATCATTTTTAAAGAGCGCCCCAATACAAAAAATTAAACATAGAATCAATCCCTCTCCAAACACAACCACCTCTCAAACACTCCCAGACATTATGTGCTCAATACCTCCCCAGTAACCCTCACCCCACGGAAATGGAATATCCCCTCATACAACACTGACTCCTAATAGAAAACTCCCACAGAACATGCCTCTCCAGTAACATTACCCCCGCACCCCGCCTCCCCGAAGTAACACTGCCCTTGGCACTGCCTTTGAAACATTTCATGGGGGGAGTTTTCTCATTTTGCCGCTGACCCTGCCACTCCTCCACCCCAAAAACAGGAGCAGAAAATCAGCCCCCATGAAATTATTCAAACATTCACATGCTGCAAAATCTTACCAAAGCATGGTAGGGTGATGTTCTAGCACAAAAGACAGGATGATATCAGCGTGATTTCAGACAGCATGTTATGTCTCATTCATCAAAATCTTTATTCTTTCTGATTTGTCCACACCACAACTTAACCACTGGGAAGCTCCATGTAAGCAATTCCCCAGCACTTGTTCTGCAATGACTGCAGGTGATGGCAGCCAAGAATTCCACACTTTGTCTTCCAGAAGGAGACCTCACTAGGATGCTAGATGGAATGGAGTAGAGATGATAGACACTCTATCCCCAGGAGATGGTCATCCAGCAGAGTCACCATTCCTGTCTGGGATGTAATGGCACTATAGTCAGTGCAAGCACACTCCAGAAGAAGATGGGGCAGCAGTGTCAGAAGAAGGTGGCATAGTGGTTAACACTGCTGCTCATAGTGCCAGGAACTGGGGTTCAATTCTGGCCTGTGTGGAATTTGCACATTCTCACCATTTCCTCCAGGTGCTCTGGTTTCCTCCCACAGTCCAAATATATGTGAATTAGGTTGGTTGGCCATAGTAAATTAACTGTAGTGTCAGGGGATTGGCAAGGTAGATATGTGGGGTTACAGGAATAGGGCCTGCGTGGGGTTGTGGTTGGTGCAGACTTGATGGGCTGAATGGCCTCCTTCTGCACTGTAAGAATTCTATCTTCTTCACTCAGCCAGGGTAAACGAACCAACCCCAATGAACCCTCCAAAGTCTTCTCCCTAAAATGGCAATTTAGGGACTCCACCCCTGAATTTATCCGTGCACTTCACATCTTTTCTGGTGCTCCCTGAGGGTGTTGGCTGCCTGAGTGCTGAGCCCAGAAATCCCACTTGGAGGTGAATGTGCCAGGTTCACACTTATGTAGAGCTGTTGTAAATGGCACTGGCATGGTGCCCACTGAATATCCAGTGAGGGAGAGAGCAGTCCTGGACAGTGTGCTTGCTAATGACATAGTAATGTATTAAAATGAGCTTCCTGGGATCCTGCAGTGTGCTTCACCCTACTGCATCAGTGATATGGTTGAAGAATCAAAACTCAGAAACTTGCCAGCACAAATCGCATTTTCCAAGTCTCTCCGGATTTTGAGTCTGCAGTTCCCATCCTCAGGAATGACATACACTGTCATTCCCAAGGATGGAGAGTGCAGGCTCAAAATTATGGAGTTTTCCTATCCTAAATCAGATGAAGTGATTATTCATCACACTTTTACTTCATTTGCTAAAAATGTCTGCCATCTTTGACTACACCTACTGCACTTCAAAAACACATTGTATGCAAAGTAACTGAAACTGAAGATTGGTAACTGATTTTAAATTCATGACAGGCTTATGAATGAAAATAAATAACCATATATATAATGCAGCTAAAAATGTCCTTGCCTGAATTTAAATATCAAAATAGCCATGAATAGACTGCAATGTATAGCCCCCCACCACCAGCATCTATCCCTTCCACCCCACTATTTTCCCTTTCATCTCTGAACATGAATGATCTCTGAGGCTCTGTTCAGAGCTCCATCCAGTGTGAAAGGAGATGAAACTATGTGCTGTTGTCTTTCCTGTGCAGCACAGAGGCAAAACAAAAGAATATGTTGGGAAGCATTTCTAACTCCATTTCCACAGACTAAGTGAAAGACTCACGGTATTTGGAGCTTTTTATTTCCATTCCTCAAACTGAGTTTTGTTGAATTAATGTAAAATGTGCCATCTTTCACTTCACAATTCAAGTTGTAAACATATAATCCAGATGGGTGGTCAAAGTACTTTGGAATGTTCATTACTAAACAACAGAGATCATTGTCTATGAGCTCAAGTATTCCAATCATTATTTTAGAATGGTTCTTCGGTGGCAGCTAAAGAATTGGCATCACTACTGCCTATTTGTATGTTTCTGTAGCTTTGAGTTAATTGGAAAACTCCAGGAAAGGGGGAGGATGAGATTGTTAGTAGACTTGACCAGTCTTTGACAAGCTCCTAAACTACTACAAAGATGGCTTCATTCATTATGATTAGCTAGTTATTTGTGGTTTAATTGAACAATGTTAGAATGAGAGAGAATTGCATCGAATGTATAGAGCAGAAGGAAGCCATTTAGCTGATTGAGTGTATGTTTATGTTCCAGCCCCTTCTCGCCTTTCTTCATTTGATCTAACCAGCATAATTTTCTATTCCATTCTCCTCACATATTGATCTAGCCCAACCTAAATACATTCATGTTATTCACCTCACAACTGTCTTGTTGGGGTAAGGGCAGATTTTCATTACATCGCTTTGGCTAAGCATGCAGAGGAAAATTCAAGGTGGGAGTAAAGTATGCAGGTAACACTGTCAAATGTTGATTTCATTTAAATTAATTGAAAGAAAATCAAGAAGGCTCTGTGACAGTCATAGGATCACCTTGTCCAATTTTACTCTCAGCATTCTATCTTGGTAATATTTAATCCCAGAAAGTAAATTGGCATTATTATTTACCCACGGTTCCAAGCGTGGATGCAATGTGGAGCCCTTAGAGACTGACAGCTCATTAGTCAGATCCCTCTCCCCACACAAATTTGAACAGATTCTCTCTTTTTCAGTAACATCAACTTCACTATCACCTGACTTAGCAAATTGATATCTAAATTGTCTTAATGACACAAAAAAGACAAAAATTTATATTTTAAAGATCAGCTGATACGTAAAGCAAGACTAAGCTTAGTGGTTGAAAGAAATAAAATGATCAGCACGTTATATTTCCAGTGTTGCTCACAGGGAGACACAAAACCAGGTCACGTATCTTCCATATCAGGGACTAATGTTCCTGCAGTTATGACCTGAACAGTTCCACGATGAGCATGACCCTGTTTCTTTGACTGCGTTAGGTAATTGAGGGAAGAATAAAAATACTGCTTGTAGGCAATGTCCATATTGCTTGGTATCTTTGGGTCATCAGTATTTTGAAACTGGGTTATACTTTAATATAAATATCAAATAAAGTACCTTGTAAGTTCTGTCATAAATTACAGATAGCTTTCTTACATTTAAAGTAAGATGTGATTTTTGTCAATTTGTGTCATTAATAATCTGTGATGCATTGAATTCCCAATTCTCCTGCTGTCAATAGTTTGATGTTGAAAAACAAACCATCAAAAAGCATAACATACAATTACACTCAACAATTTTATTTTTTGTACAGTTCTGTCAAAGAATATTTTAACCTCGTGCAAATATGATGTTGATCTGAAGGCACTGTTTCTTGCACAACTAAAGAGGAACCAAATTATTAGCTGCAAAATACATTAATCATCGAAGTATTTAATAAAATGCATGCACATTGTGTTATGTCTTTGGCAGAATTCCTCACAAGTACAGTGAGAAGTGTTCTTTACTTGAGATTTTATTTGTTGGTCCATTTTTAGCAAAGAGGATTATATTTTAATGGTTTCTTATGTGCTGCAAATGATACATATTTATGGAATATAATGTAGTAGTGTACAATAGTTTGTACTTCTAAAACAAATGATCAGAGGGCAAGGTACAATGTTGAGAATACTGTGATGCGAGTTGGAATTGCTGTTTAATGCACTGAGCACAGAAGTGGATGTTAATTATCATCCATTTGACAGTCAAATATTTTGATCAAATCATGAAAGTTTGCTAGATTATATAGCAGCACAGATAATCATCAGGTTATGAATGATGGTCTGTGTTTCATTACCTGGTGCTTGCATGATTTCAGGTAAATACTACTTCACTTAGACTGCCTGCCAATCAACAGCTGTAAATCAAAGGATCTTATTAGGGAGGAAGAAAAATGATGATGCTCATTTTTGTCTTCTAGCAAGCATATGAAATGTGAAACTGCCAGAAGGTAGTAAAATCAAGTTCCGCTGTTCCTGCCTATTTCATCTTCCTCAATGTGCACACCTACTTTCTGTGCTAGCCACAAGGTCAGCCTTTTGATAAGAGTCTTAATACATGCACAGAGACTCCTGGTCCAATAGGATTCGGGCAGTATTCAGAGTTGCTTAAATTGCTAAAGTTGAAATTAAGCAGTGTGGCACAATTGTGATGTAGCTGTTTTTGAGATATCACTGAGATTCACGGCTGATCATTGGAAAGAGCCAGAAGTGAATAAGTTTAAGGCCATAGTGGATTTGATAGCTAATGGCTGGATTTGGCAAGCCATGCTGTGAGATGTGAAGTCCTCGAGGACAAGGACCTGGATCTCTGTGACCCTCTGTTTGCAGAATGAAGTCCCCTGTATCACTGTTTCTTTGTCATTTCCAGATTTCTGTCTTCAGCAGTAGATCCTGCATTGAGAGTTTGGTCTCCATTGCCTTCCTAACCCTCTTTCCAATCCTCCTGATACTACACGCTTAAATGCTGAGTGCCCACTCTTCTGCCACCAATGCAAGTCCAAAATCACACCTTTACCAAATACTGGGCCCCCCCTTTGCCTTACTGACTTTCATATGAACTTGGGTGATAGCTTGAGACAGCATTACTTTCCTCCACCTCCTTTTTTGCTAATCTGCTTTTGAAGGTGTTTACTTGTGGTGCTCTTTCAGAAATTTCAAGTTTAAATCGTCACAAATTCTGGATCAACTTCTAAACAGCTATAATTGCCTCAATTGGGAGGAGAGCAAGATTCGTGTACGGCCCATCCTACCATGTCGTGGTGATTATTTCTGGCATCAATCCTCCCCTCCCCACTCCACCGATACCCCAACCTCGGTCCCTAGCTTCGGGTCAGTTTGTTCTTCAACTTGTAAAAGAGTTGGAGACCACAAGTACCAGCAGGTAGTTTTTGAACAGTTGAAATTAAATCATCGTGCTACTGTTGGCTCCGATAATCTGAATGTCAACATGATATTGCAAATGTAATGTTGTTAACTTTGGCCTGTGTAGTTTGCAAAAGTAGGCAAGATGAAATCAAAGTTTAGATGATTTCTATAGATGAACATATCAATAATGAATGGAGTGAATTTGTTATGGATACCAGAGGGTACACCACAAAATATGAGAACACAATACACAACACTCCCAGATCAGCTAAAGATACATGCTTTCTGACAGAATTCATTGTTATACCCGAGTGTGCCACAAGATCTTGCTATATGTGGTGCAAACAGGACAGAAAAGAAATTGCTGCTAAATTGAAAAGCAACCCCAGCCCATGACCCCATATATCACCTCTCAAGGATATAAACATAAAGGCTCTCAGTTTTATATTTTGTTATTTTTTGGGGGGTGGGGGCAGGAATAGGGGCTGATGTGAAAGCCCTGTGGAATCAGAAGATATCTTCTCAGAATTACGATTCACTTTATGATGAGAAACATCAATAAAATGCAATGTTTTCTCTCAGTCTCTCTGTGACTGAGCCTATTTCCTGTGTCTTGCAGGCAGTATTTTGAGAGGAAGTGCAGCTGATCAGAAAGATTTCTCCTGCTAGTTCACTGATCTCATCTCAGCAGTTGTTTCAAAACTCAGACAGATTGAACACAGCGGTTTGCCTGTCAGCTCAAAGAAAGTGCTGACATTTTTCAGGTGGCCTTCAGAACATCTCAAAGTGCTTCAGAGTTTAAAAAACACTGCCACATTATAGACAAATGATGCGGCCAATTTGTACACAGCAAAGCCCTATAATCAGTAATCATCTAATACACTGATGTTGGGATTAAGGGATAAAAGTTTCCATGAGACCTTTATTGTCCACCCAGCCAGGTAGATAGGGACAGATACCTCATCTGAAAGATACAAATTCAGGAGAGAATTCAGCACTGAAGTATCAGCTTAGATTGTATATCCAAACCACTGGAGGGATTATTTAACTCAATCTTCTAATATGACAGCAGAGTTACCCACCAACAAGTCTGGACTAATACAGTGCTTTTGTTTAAAATTATGATGACCCACGTGCTTTGAGGAAATATCTATGTTTGATTTTTGTATGATGTCCTCTTTAATTCCAAAGTGAAACTGGAAAGTGTTTTGAAAAGGAAGCAGATGGACTTCCTAGTTCCAAGAAATGCCTGGGTGACCTGAGGATGGTGAACCAAAGAACGGAGGGTAAACAGAAAGCTAATTGCAGTGGTGTTGGGTTCCAGCCTGTCTAGTGGCAGATAGTTCCAAACTCAGAATTTTTGTGAGAGCAAGCAAGCAGAGAGCTCTATGAATTTAGTAGTTTTCTGTTTGGCGGAGAGAAGCAAATACATCTCCAGATGCTCTTAGTGAGGCAAGATGTATGTTAGTATGAGAGAACTGAACTGTGAAGTGGGTATGCTGATTGATGGTTAAAAAAGAACTCTGGATAGCTACACCCTCAGGGCTGTTATGACAGAAATGAGAGAGCATTTGTAGCTGTGTACCTTGTCAGTGTAAAGCATATCTGGGAATGTAGAACATAGGATTGCTGTTGAAAGTGGCTGGAGGTCAAATCCATTGAGTGGGAAGTGAGAGATCCTATATGTTGGAGACCAAGTTGGAACGGTTTGAGATTGTTCTGTCTTTTATTACTGTTCTTTTTTCCCCTTTCTTTTTGTCACCCTACTTAGGTTCCCATCCCCCTGCCATTCTACTTTAAACCTTCCCAATTACACAAGCAAATATTCACCCAAGAACCCAAGTGCCTGTCCTGCCTGAATGTAGTCCATTCAGTTTGTACTGGTCCCAGCTTCCCCAGAATCAGGCTCAATATCCGAGCAATCTGAAACCTTCCTTCTTGCACCATCTTTGCAACCATATATTCATGTGACGAATCCTCCTACTGAAACTAGAACTAGGGAGCATGGCCTCAAAATAAGGGGGAGCAGATTTAGGACTGTGTTAAGGAGGAACTTTGTCACACAAGGGATTGTGAATCTATGGAATTCCCTGTCCAGTGAAGCAGTTGAGGCTACATCATTGAATGTTTTTAAGGCAAGGATGGATACATTTTTGAACAGTAACAGAATTAAGGGTTGTGGGAGTGGAGGTGGCGTGGGGGGCGTGGGCAGCTGTAAGTGGAGCTGAGTCCATGAAAAGAGCAGTCATGATCTTATTGAATGATGGAGCAGGATCAAGAGGCCAGATGATTTATTCCTGCTCCTAGTTCTTATGTTGATTTCTACTCTGACTAGCACATAACACTGGTAGATCATTACCTTTGAGGCCCTACATTTTGAATTACTTC
Organism: Sphyrna mokarran; assembly: GCA_024679065.1. Taxonomy (NCBI): domain Eukaryota; kingdom Metazoa; phylum Chordata; class Chondrichthyes; order Carcharhiniformes; family Carcharhinidae; genus Sphyrna; species Sphyrna mokarran. The sequence continues at coordinate 54,587,764 of JAGIQG010000006.1, read as the reverse complement.
CAAACTCCCTTTATTCTGCTTTTACGACTTAATCTTTTTTTTAAAACTTATGTCATCTGTACTAACGCGTACCACAACCACTGACTTTTCACCTTCTCCCTCCAGAATGTCTGTGGTCACTCTGACACATCTTTGAGCTTATCACCAGGGAGGCAACATACCAACCTGGAGTTTTATTTCCTAGAATCATTGAATCCCTCCAGAGCAGAAGGAGGCCATTCAACCCATCAAGCCTGCACTAACAGTGATCCTGCCCAGGTCTTCTCCCAGTAACATCATGTATCTACCCTGCTAGTTCTCCTGACACTAAGGGACAATTTAGCATGGCCAATCAACCTAACCTATATATCTTTGGAGTGTGCAAAGAAACCAGAGCACCTGAAGGAAACCCATCTGCAGCCACACAAAACCCATTCTGTGACCACAGAAATGATGTAGAGATGCCGCAAACCCAAGAGGCCAATAGCGGACTCAATGAAATAGCTAATGAACCAGAACAGCCGACAGAGGGATCCGCAGTGCAGCAACTGAAGAGGAATGAATCCAATTGGACTCCTCCGGAAGGCCACTGCCCCCGACTGGACACGTATGCCCAAGCCATCAGGACAACATGTCATTGATGATGATGAACATCTCGCTAGGGCCATCCTCACCCCCCCCACTTCTTGCTTTCAGACAACCGCACAACCTCAAAAAGATCATTGTTCGCAGCAAAATACCCAACCTTCAGGAGAACAGTGACCACAATACCACACAACCCTGCCACAGGAACCTCTGCAAGACATGCCAGATCATAGACATGGACGACATCATCAAGCGTGAGGATACCATTCACCAGGTACACGGTACATACTCTTGCAACTCGGCCAACGTTGTCTACCTAATACGTTGCAGGAAAGGATGTCCCGAAGCATGGTGCATTGGGGAGACCGTGCAGACACTACGACAGCGGATGAATGAGCATCACTCAGCAATCACCAGGCAAAACAGTTCCCTTCCTGTGGGCGAACACTTCAGCAGTCATGGGCATTCGGCCTCCGACCTGCGGGTAAGTGTTCTTCAGGGGGGCCTTCGTGACGCATGGCGGTGCGGAGTTGCTGAGCAGAGACTGATAGCCAGGTTCCGCACACATGAGGACGGTCTTCATAGGGGTCTTGGCTTCATGACACACTGTCTGTGGCCCCCGTAACTTGCCTGGGTTAGCAAAAAGCCTCGTTTGCTGTGCTGTCTGGAGAAAATACACAATTCTCTAACCAATGCTCAGGATTCCCTTCACACACATTGTTAGCCACTTTAACACTTGAATAGCAGGTTAGATGTAAGGATTTGAATTCTAATCAGCAATCTGTAACTGTCTGTGTGGATATGAGTGCTATTGCAGACCAGAACACTGCATTTGCCTGACGAAGGCTATAAAGTCAAAAGCTCGCGAATTTACTATCAAATAAATTGGTTGGATTTAAAATTGGTGTTGTAAAACCTTACTGAGTTTACCACAGAAATGCTCATCGATCCCCCTTAAGAATGATCACTGTAACTACTGAACTTAATTCCCACAATTTCTCTTCTTCTCCTGTGCAGTAGGGCCAACCATACTGCTAGGAATTGGACTGTTAATGCTTTTCCGAGAGGCAGTCCCTTCAACAGTATTTAAAATGGTATATCTGTTTTGCAGGGGAATGGCAACAGGAGGTTTTTGCACAGTTTACCTAATCCACTTACTCTGCTAAGTGATCATCCATTCTCTTTCTTAGCCTGCAATGTGACCACCTCTCGGTACGTGCCAACAATGACACTTTCAGCTTTCTGGATGCTCCACGGTGTTCCCAACAGCTGCTCCAACTCTGAAACCCAGGCTTCAAGGACCTGCAACTGGAGACACTTCCTGCACACGTGCTGGCCCCAAGCACTGAAAGTGTGCCTCGCTTCCCACATTGAGCAGAAGGAGAAAATCACAGCTTTGAGCTCTCTTGGTACGACTGATCTCTTTGGATTAAACCTATAAAGAACTTTTAAAATCAAATAATATCAATAACCTTAGAGTTCTTCTTTCCCTGATTACATTAATACAGAATACAGCACTTAGAAGCTGAAAACCACAAAATAAAGTATTAAAGACTATAAGTGATCATAGTAGTATCAATACTCACTGTCTGTACTCATCTAATCAGTTCCTGCTCGTCAGATTCACACCCTCACTAACTTCTGTTTGTCTGAACTCATCTCTTTTTGCCATTACACTTCAAATTTCCAAAGACCTTACTCTTATTTTGAAGAGCAGAAGTACTCACCAATCAGAGAAAAGAAGGAACTGATCACCTTCTTCTTCTTTCACCTAATTCCCTGTTTATCAAACTGCAGGTGCAGTCTCATACAAGGCATCACTGAAGGAGCTCTTTTATGGCACCTAATTCATGGCTTTGAAACAGATTAAACCAATTGTTTAATTAACTAGCTTCAGCTGATTAACACTGGCACGGTGGCCCAGTGGTTAGCACCGCTGCCTCATAGCGCTATCCCAGCTTTTAGGTGACTGTGTGGAGTTTGCACATTCTCGCCATGTCTTTGTGGGTTTCCTCTGAGTGCTCCAGTTTTCTCCCACCGTTCAAAAATCTGTAGGTTAGATGGATTGGCCACTCTAAATTGTCCCTTCATGTGTAGGTTTAGGAAATTAATAGAGTTCATACGTGGGGTTACGGGGATAGGGGCTAGATAGATGTTCTGTTGGAGAGCTTAGATTCAGTGGATCAAATGACCTTTCTGCACTGTAGGGATTCTATGAATCAAGCTGAGAACATGTAAACTCCTGTTTTAAAGATGTAATTAAAATCCACCCAACCAAAAGAGTAACTTTTAGTTAATTACTAAATTAAACAAACTACACTTCAGATTGAAATTTAAATTGAAATTAGCCCTTAAACCTTAAAATTATATTTAAATATTCCTTATCTCCTGAGACTCCCTGTTTCACCAAACTCCAGCTGCACTCTAATGCAACAAGGTAGCATTCCAGTTTCGGAACTGTGCTCCAGAAAGCCTCTCAATGTGTTTCAGAGGTGTCCTTCACAGCCTCAGCAGCATTAACCATGAACTGGCAAGTAACCCTTTAAGTGGCGAGTGTCCCTTTAAGTAGTGCTTGAAATTGGTATCATGGTTGTGTCAATTCCAAACAGCTAGGATCACCAAAGCACTGTGCAGTCTCTTTAATGAGATGTAACAGGGATTTCAATGGTAACAAATTATTTAACAGCTTCTCGTCAACCATTTATGATGCTGGCTTCAACCTCTTTAGCAAGGTGGCATCTTGCATTAGACATGAGCGATATTGGTGTTTCAGCACAAGAGCATACTTTGATGAATCCACTCTGCTGTTTAAAAGTCTTCCATGGAATTCATAACCATACTGTTGAAGTTGATTAAATAAACTGTGCATAAGAGACAAAGAGATATGAAATGTATCAAGCTGTGATATGATGAAGAAATTAATGTAAAATAAATTGAAGAGTATGGTGCATGATTGAATGTAAGGTAGTGATACAACATGCTACCTGTCAGGATGAGCATGATATTCCAAGAAAGAGTCTGCCAGTGTACCTGAAAACTGCCAGTCAATCTTGCTGATCACTAGCTGTTTGGATTGTTGTGACAGGAAAATTAGATACCTTTGAGACCTGCAGAGTAAAAAACTGCCTGCACTTTTCTCTTAAGAGGACTGCACAGACAAGGTTATGGTTTTATGTGACATTTTGGAACATGGTGAGGCTCAGGAACAATCCAGTGCAATTGCTTTCATTGATTTTAGAAAGACTGTCAATTTTGTGCCTCATGTGGCCCATTTGAAGAAGGTGAAGTATCAGAGGGAGTGCACGTGATTTTTCTAGTCTGGATTGAATGTGTGTGAGGGACCACTAGTGGTACATGAGCTTGCACATTTTATCTCACTTAGTCCACTTGGAGTTTAACTCATAACAAGCTAATGCTGCACTGCACAAATAACATAACCGCTTCTTTTCTCAGGTTTTATGTGGCCATTGTGTTTTGGTTTCCACAAAAAACAGTCTGATTGCAAAATATCATTCCAAATCTGTGGTAATAATATCTCTTTCTGCTGGAAATTGTTGCTATGCTACCATGTAATATTATCAGTATTTTACTTATTCATGTTTTGCTTATATCATGTAATATTTACAACACAAAATCTACTTTGAGTAGTACTTACTCCTATTTTTAATTCTATGTTTGTATTTAAAGAATGTTAACACAACTGGTAAAAATATAAGACTTTATTACACAGTTATGTTTTGAATGGTCTCTTTCAATTTAAAGCAAAACAAGATGTCCAGGAAACAGTGATCATTTTTATTGTTTCATGGAGACAGGCCCATATAATCTGTAGCCGAAACCATGTGATAATCAAGTGACAGTTTCACGCCTGAAACACACTGACATGGAGCAAGAAACAGCTACTGTTGTAAAGAGCTCCAAACAGACTTTTTTTTGTGCCAGCAACCAAGCTGGATGCTGATGAGATCTGGTTTTCGCAACTTCGCCAACGTTGTCTATCTAATACATTGCAAGGAAGGATGTCCCGAAGCATGATACATTGGGGAGACCATGCAGACGCTACGACAACGGATGAATGAACATCGCTCAACAATCACCAGGCAAGTCTGCTTCCTTCCTGTTGGCGAACGCTTCAGTGGTCATAGGCATTCGGCCTCCGACCTTCGGGTAAATGTTCTTCAAGGCGGCCTTCACGACACACGACAGCGCAGAGCTGCTGAGCAGAGACTGATAGCCAAGTTCAGCACACATGAGAACGGTTTCAACCGGGATCTTGGGTTCACGTTGCACTATCTGTAACCCTCATGACATGCCTAGGTTTGCTAAACCTCAGTTATTGTACTGTCTGGAGACAATACACATCTCTTTAACCTGAACTTAATGCTCTTTCCACTCACATTGTTGGCCTCTTTAAGACTTGAAGAGCAGGTTAGGTGTAAAGATTCACATTCTAATCAGTAATCTGTAAATTGCTCTGTCTGAGGCCAGAACTCTCCATTCACCTATTGAAGGGCAAACCCCAAAAGCTTGCGAGTTTACTATTAAATAAATCGGTTGGACTTAAACGTGGTGTTGTCAGACTTCTTACTGTTTTCTGTTTGAACAGCCAGAACTTGAAGGAACAAAGAGTCACTGAATTAGATAACAGCAAATTACTGCAGATGCTAGAATCTGAAACAAAAACAAAAAAGTGCTGGAAGATCTCAGCAAGGATAACAGCATCTGTGGAGTGAGAACAGAGCCAACATTTCAAGTCTGGATGAATCTTCAGCAGAGTTATGTTAACTCTGTTCTGTCTCCATAGATACTGTTGCTCTTGCTGAGATTTTCCTGCATTTTTTATTTTTGTTTGCATCACCAAAAAGGACCTTGCTGCTAGAAGTTGGGGCAGGCATTTTTAATATTCATGCAAGGCCTGTAGGTTTCACCAGCCAGACCAGTGTTTACTGCATACTGCTAATTGTCTTTGGGAAGATGATTGTGATAAGCCTTTTTAAACCACTGCAGTCCACATGCTGTGTGTACATTCAGAGTTTTGTTAGGTAGGGAGATCCAGGATTTTGACCCAGTAACAATAAAGGAATGGTGATTATAGTTCTTCACCAGAACGGGAAGTAACTTGGAAGGGACCTTACAGGAGATATTCGAAAGACTGAGATAAATGATTTTCAAAAAGTAATGGGTGATTTGACCTAGTATGACAGAGAAGTGAGCGTGCTGAAAGTGTCTGAAGCTATTCATTTTGCACTCATCAAGACAAACACAAGAGTTTCAAGTTTTAAATGATCACAATAGTTTATACTCTCAGAGGAAAGGCTGCTAATGGTTGGTAAGTTGAGTCTGATTGGCCAAGGCATTACCATGGAGCTATGTTTTTTCCAAAGTTTATAATAAGCAGAATATAGACTGTTATCAGCTCACAAAACTCTGTGACTCTGTGATTGGGCTGCACTTACTCAACAATTCTGAATGTGCTCTTACTCATAACCATTTACGATACTCAATCAAACTCGTAGTGTGGCTCATTTTTGCTTTCTAGAAGTGACACATATTCAAATTCAGTGATCAGTTATTTGCAAACAATTAGAATATGTTTAAAACTTGCACTTCCTTTGAATTACTCTGGTGTGTAGGAAGCCTTTCTCCATTGCTTTCTCCAGGGCAATATCTCAGCCAGTCAGAGTTGTTCTTGAGGCTAAGCTCCTGGCATTGATTTCCTTTCTGACCATTTCCCATTCTCCTTTTGTCCATTTCCTGCAGCAGGGCCTGCCTCTCAGATGTTGCTGCAGCCATTTCTCTCTTTATAAATTTACTCTGTTGTCTGCAACCTGTGTACAACTTCCCTTTAGGAAGTGCTGGTTGCGTGAAAGCAGTGTCTGCCTGATGGCTATCCGTCTGTCCAAGCAGGTATTGTATTATGTGAATAGTGCAACTAGCTCTTTCTGAATATCAGCCACGCAAATGTGCCTGAACAACACCAACAGATACGTGCAAAGCACCCCCAGCCACTTTCTTGCTCCTTTTCAATTGCAAATACATTTCTTACCTGTGCTTTTTCTTTCACATTTACTTGAATCTTTGCTTTACAATTCAAATAATGAACAGAAAATGTTAAGGAAAGAGATGGGCAAGGCGGGTAAGAAAATACCATTTCTTTTCGTTTAATGTTCAATGCACTTACTGACCCCACTTATACCTTTGTTTCCTAGCAACAATGCTCACTCATTCAATTGTAAAATCATACAATTTTTGAAACATCTGGTTGGATAATAGTTAATAAATAAAATGTGACAAAAGAGGATTAAATTGTTTGATTCATCCAATAGCAATCAATGGTGCTAAATGACAGTGTGTAATAACTGATTCTCAATTCACATTGGCTCTCAAAGGAGGACATTGAGGTATATTAAACTGAATGCGTCCACACATGTGACTAAACTGAATCATTATCCTCATTTATGGTATGAAGCTCCATACAGAAACCTTTTCGAGGAGCAACATTAATTGCAGAAAGTCTTCTGCGAGATGTGAGGTGGAACTGCAGGGTTGTCTCCATGGCTACAAGAGAGGACTGGAGCTGTAATAAGTTGCTGGATGGTTACAAGCTGCTCTCAGCAGGTGCCAGTAGTTAGAGAATTGTTTTTCACTCGGCTGACATAGCTATAGAAACATTTAGAAAATTCTTAAAATGGTAACAATATTAGCCAATCCAGCCGCTGTTAAATTCCTTTTAACTGTAGTACAATTTCTGCCACTGCCCCCAACCTCCACATATAAGAAAATTACATGATAAATTGCAGCTCACTTCCCTAGAAAGCAAATGTTTGGGACTTTATGGCTGAACTGTTCATACAAATCTGAATATTGTTAAATTGTAGGTTGGATAGATCTTATTACAATATTTAAATGTTCCGAGGGGATGAAAATTAAGGAAGATACCCCGTTCCAAACAGAATAAGTGAAACCAAAAAAGAAAATGTTGGAAAATCTCAGCAAGTCTGACAGCATCTGTGAGGAGAGAAAAGAGCTGATGTTTTGAGTCCAGATGATCCTTTGTCAATGATGACCCTTTGTCGAGTCATCTGGACTCAAAACATCAGTTCTTTTCTCTCCTCACAGATGCTGTCAGACTTGCTGAGATTTTCCTGCATTTTCTCTTTTGATTTCAGATCCCAGCATTCACAGTAATCCAGTGAAAAAGTAAAAGTCAATCTCCATTTCTCCCAGGAATTAAACGTTTGCTGAGTGGTGGCTTTCTTATAATGGATTCAAAATTATGTTTCTGAAAAGATTAAAATGTGTCGTGGTCCAACATGATAATATTCCCCTCTGCTCCTTGATAACTCCGAAAACCTTTATGTAAAACTATTCCACGTCGTGAAAATCAGATGCAACTTAAACAAATGGAAATGTATTACTTCTCTCCTCCTGCCTACCTCCTGCATCACAGAGCCTTGACATGCGCTCTATGTTCTGTTCTGCCATTTTCACTCTTCATCCTGCTCAAAGTCTCTTCCCCAGATAGCCCCAGCACTTGCTGCAGCAGAATGCATCTTCCATCAAAAGGTTTCAGGTTCACTTTAAATAGGGTTTGAATTTGGGTACTTTGCTGAGGAGCATGGCCATTCAACAGTGTTCAACTGCACACTACTATCATTTAAATTAGCATGAAATTTAACTGCTGCCTGCATTGTAATGAATGGATATAGGTTAATTCTGCAAAGCAGATCCTAATCCCATTTTCAATATACCACCATGATGAACATAAAGGAGATCTAAATGTCTGCAAAAAGCAAGTGAAGTCGCTATCAGTGAAACTAAAGAACAGACGAGGACATAAAACGATAGTCGGAGTATTTTATGGACCTCTTTACTGTGAAGATTTTACAGCAAAATGAATAAAAATGCAAATCAAGATCTGTAAGAAGAAAATGTAATAACGGAAGATGTTAATTTTCATATATACTGGGAGAGAAATCTCACCAGGAGTGGCAGATGGAATAGACTTAGAGAATGAATTTAAGATAGTCTGTAAATGCTATTTTACAGATGAGAAATTGGATGGAATTTTACCACTTCAATTCCTGCTGGAATTGCAGGACTATTTTTTGGTCTGGAAACCAACTCTCTGAACAGTGTGCCATTCAGTACACCTCTGAATAGTGTAATACGAATTACACTAACAATCAATTGAAGAATATCAGTTAAGCTAGGAATGCTGTTCACTTATGCTTGCTAGAAGCTATTAATAATTCATTTGCAAGAACCTGTCCTTGGCTGGAAAAAGGAACATGTTCAGGCAGTGTGTTTCTTTTGACTTAAACAAAAATGTGGGGATGCTAGTTCTCTTGTGCATTCTCCAATGGCAATGCCTTGACCAATCGGAATTGATTTGCTAATCAAGCAGTTCCTATTTTTTCATTCATTATAAATTGTTGCATTTTTTGAAGTTTGGTATTCATGGATCTGTCCTGATAAGTACAAGATGAAAAACCAGCATGGGTGGAATTTTACAAGAAAAATTCCATATGTTCATCTAGCCTGAAGATGGAAGAGTAACAGATTAATTTTGTTTTGGGTTGGTTTTACTCCCAATCTTATGCACATAGGGCTTGAAACAATGGAGTAGACTATTTCTAGCTACTCGAGTCAGTGGGCAGGGGTTTAATTCACCAGCCTGGCTGATCAGGCAGCAAAGGGAGCGATTGTGCATTTGCAGATCTCTGCGGCTGCACATGCGTAATTCTAATAACAAGCTGACCGAGAGGGAGAGAGACAGAAAGAGCTGTCAGGCCTCTGCAGTAGCAACTAGCCTCAACCCAGACCCAAACCTCCAGAAGTCATGGGGAGGGCCTGTGACTGATTGCGAGTCCTACACTGTCCGAAAATAAACCCCCGCTACCGCCCTCTGCCACTCAGACTGATCGCACCATACCACCTCCAATGATAGTATGCAAAGCGGCAGTAGTCCCCCAGTCTCTGTTCTTACCACTCGCATGCAGAGCAGCAGCAGGTCCTCTTCCCTCCCCTACAAAGCATAGCTGCACAGTGCGTAACAGGTATCCCTTCTCTCACCATTGATCGTGATGCAGAGAGCTCAGCCAGGCCCCCTACCAGATTGGGCTGCTCTATCTGTCTTTGCCCCTCCAAGCCGTGCCCCCACAGTCTCCACCCCTCACAGGCCCCCCCCCTTCAGCCCACATCCCGCCACTGCCCAGTGGGCATTACAAAGGTGCCACGCTGGCAATGCCAGTGTTGGGCTGGCACTTCCCAAAGTGGGGGCCTTCAACTGTACTGGCAAGGGCAACATGGCTATTCCCCATTCGTGGGGAGCAGGTGTTTTCCTTGCCAGAGGGAACCTCTCCCAGTGAGGCCATAAAGACAAGTGATCCCAAATGATTGAGCGCCAGGCTCACTAAACACATGCAAAACACAATTTAAATACATAATTTATCCAGCCTCCCACTGGAAGTAGGTGAGAGGCTAACTGCACCAGAAATCCATATGCCAGCAAAATTGCAAAAGCCAAGAAATCGGACGCAATCCTGATTTCTTTGATGTTGTGCAATTTTACCAACTCATTCCATCCATTGACAGGCGGGACAGTACATAAAATCGTGGCCCGTGATTTTTTCACCAATACTTAACTCTGTCTCTGTTGTAAGGGACAATATAAGAACATAAGGAAAAGAAGCAGAAGTAGGTCATTTGGCCACTTGAGCTTTGACTGACACTCAATAAAACCATGGCTGATCTGATTGTGGCATTAACTCCAATTTCTGCCTCTATAAACCTTGAGTTCCCTGCAATCAGAAATCTTTCTATCTCAGCTTTGAATATATTATGTTTCATTCTTTCACAGGATATGGGCATTAGTAGCAAGATCAGCATTTATTTTCCAATTCTAATTGCCCTTGAGGTGGTTGTAGTCACTCATTTCTTGAACCGCCGTAATCCATGTAGATACTTAGTGCTATTACAAAGGAAGTTCCAGGATTTTGAATGGTTACAGTGAAGGGGCAGTGATATAATTCCAAGTCAGGTGATATGTGGCTTGGAGAAAAACTTAAATGTAGTGGTTCTCCTATGCATCTGCTGTCCTTGTCCTTCTAGATGGTAGAGACTGCAGGTTTGGGAAATGCTATCGATGGAGCCTTGGTGAGTTGCTGCATTGCATCTTGTAGACTGTACGGATGCTGTTGTTGTGCATCGGTGGTGGAAGTAATGAATGTTAAAGGTGATGGACAGAATACCAATCAAATGATTTGCTTTGCCCTGGATGATGTCAAGCTTCATAAATATTGTTGCTTTCATCCAGGCAAATGGAGAGTATATATTCAATGGTCCAACCCATTTTACTCTTTGGGGAAGAGAATTCCAAACATTAACTACCTCTAAAAGAGGAAATTCCTCCTCATCTTCATCTTAAATGGGAAACCCCTTATTTTGAAACCTTGTCTCCTAGTTCTAGATTCCCCACAAGGGGAAACATCCTCTTAGCATCTAACTAGTAAAGCCCCCCAGAATCTTATTGTACCTTTCAATAAGATCACCTCCCATTTTTCCAAACTCATAACCTACGTAACTTCCCCACTAAGAAAAAAAACCTCATCTCAGGAATCAGCATAGATTTTTTTTCTGAATTGCAAGTATGTTGCTCCTTCAACAAAATGAGTATAACCGTACATAATCCTCTAGTGTAATTTCATTAATGCCTGTACAACTGTAGCAAGACTTCTTTCCTTTATACTCAATTGTCCTTTTAATAAAGGTCAACTTTCCATCTGCTTTCCTAATTACTGCATCCTGACTTTTTGTGATATGTTTACAAGAACATCCAAATCCCTATGCACTGCAATCTCTCTCCATTTAAATAATATTTTACTCTTCTTTATTCTTTCCTATTCTTTCAGTCAAACTGTCCGACCTCACATTTGTCCATGTTATAATCCATCTGCCCAATCTTTGCCCATTCACTTACCATTTAGCACTTAACAGAACATAGACTGCAGTGATTCAAGAAGGCAGCTCATCACCACCTTTTCAAGGGCAATTAGAGATGGGCAATAAATGCTGGCCAGCCAGTGACGCTCATGTACCATAAATGAACATTACAAAACATATCTATATCTTTTCGCAGACTCTTTGCATCCAGCGCAAAACTTGCTTTCCTAGCTATCTTCATTTCTTTAGCAAATTTGGTTATGATCCTTCACCCAAGCCATCAATTTGGATCTAATAGTACTGGTCACTGTGGTATTCCATTATATTTTTATATTAATTTATGAGATGTGGGCAATAAAATTGATTTATTACTTATTCCTATTTGCCCTTAAGAAGGTGGTAGTGACCTGTCTTCCTACATTGCTGCAGTCCCTGCAGTGGAGGAAGCCTCACAGTACTGATGGGAGGGAATTCCAAGATTTTGACCAAGTGGCAGTGAAGGAACAGGGATAAATTTTCAATTCAGCATGGTGAGTGAGTAGGCCAGGAACTTCCAGGTGGTGGTATTCCCATGTGTCTGCTGCTCCAGTCTTTCAAGATGGTGCAGAAGGAACCTTTGTGAGTTTCTGCAGTGCATCTTGTTGATGGTAATGCAGTTTCTGGTCAATGGTAACCTCCAGGATATTGATAGGGGGGAAATCAATAATGATAATGCCATTGAGGTCATTGGGCAATTGTTAGATTCTGTCTTGTTGGCGATGGTCATTGACTGGCATTTGCGTGGCATGAATGTTACTTTCTACTTATCAGTTCAAACTGACAAGTTTGCCATCCTGAAAATGACCCAATAATCCCAAATTTCTGTTTCTTATTCGCTAGCCAGTCCTCTTTTGATGCTAATACATCACAGTCAATACCATAAGCTCTTATCAATTATGTGATACTCTGTCAATTGCACCTAGGAAATCTAGATAGACTACATCCACTGATTCTGTTTTATCTACTTTATTTGTTACAGCCTCCAAGAACTTTAACGTATTTGCCAAACACAATTTCCCTTTCATAAAACTGTGTTGACTCTGGTTGATTATATTTGATTTTTTAAAACTTCCTGCCACTAAGTCTTTAGTAATGGATTCTGTATTTTCCCAATGACAGATGTTTGGCCTACAGTTTTCTGTTTTCTGTCATCCTTCTTTCTTGAACAGATGCGTTACAGTTTCAGTTTTCCAAAACAGTAAGGTGTATCCAGAATTTGGAAATTTTGGAAGATTACAACCATTCAATCCATTATCTCTGCAGTCACTTTTTCTGAGAATGGAGGCCATCAGATGCAGTGACCTCTCAGCCTCAAATCCTATTAGTATTTTCATTACTTTTTCTCAAGTGATCACAATTGATTGAATTTTCTCCTTGCGTCTTGATATTCTACTATTCTTGAGATTCTTACTGTGAAGAGAAATATAAAATACTTGTTCAAAGTCTCTGCCCTTTCTTTGTCTCCCATTATTAATTTTCCCATTTCATCCTCTGAACGTACATTGTTCACTTCAGCTACTTTTCCCTATCATATAGCTGTAGAAGCTTTTTTCTGTCTTCTGTCATATTTCTTGCCGAGCTTTTACTTTCTTTGTTAGCTACAGATCCCGCTAGTAGCTACAGATCTTTCCAGTAGCTAAAGATCCTTCTAGTTTTTTTCCTCAATGGACTATCTATTGAGAGTTGTGAGAAGACCCCTTACATGTCTCATACTTCTCTATCCCTTAACTTTTAATCTATTTTTCCAATCCACTCTTGCCAGTTCTGAACTCATATCCTCGTAAGTATTTTTATTTAAGTTTAATACATTTATAATGAATCTATATTTTTGATTCTCAAACTGAATGTGAAATTGAACACAATACAATCACTCTTGTCCAGTGAATCTTTTATTATTTGGTCTTTAATGAATCCTATAGTATAAGTAAAGGTAATATAGTAAAGGGAATGTAAATGAGCATGCAGAAGGCTGAGAAGGGCTTGAAAGTAGCCACTAAGTGATCAGAATATGTGAGCGGCAAAACAAAGGTACAGCTTGATAAAGAGCTGCCTGAACAATGTGGCAGCTGGCCTGAAGTGGGAGAGGGAGTTGGAAAGAAAGAGAATGATAACATAGAGAATGAGATTGTGGTATTCCCAATTGTCTGCTGCTCCTGTCTTTCTAGATGGCACTTAAGGAACCTTTATGAGTGCATCCTGTTGATGGTGATACAGTTTCTGGTCATTGATAACCCCCAGGCCATTGGGGTTCACAAAGTGGAGAAACAGCACCTCATCTTCCCATTAAGCAATTTGCAGCCTTCTGGACTGAACATTCAGTCCAACCACTTCAGAGCATGAACTGTCCCCTTCACTCCACTTCCATTTTATTTCATTTCGTTTCATTTTCCATTTTATTGCTGAACTTCGATCCACCCTCCCCACCAGCCAGTCCCCCTGCTTCAGGCCAACTGCCACATTCTTCAGACTGTCCTTAACAAACTGTACCTCGGTTCTGTCATTCATACATTCTGATCAGTTTCAACACCTCCTCAGCCTTCTGCATGCTCTTTTACATTCACTTTTCTGATCCCACCACTCCTCCCTACCGTCATGGTATCAAACTCTGCTCTCAGCTCTGATGAAAGGTTATCCAGACTCGAAATGTTGGCTCTACCCTCTCTCCACAGATGCTGTCAGATCTGCTGAGATTTTCCAGCATTTTTCTTTAATTAATGCTATCTCATTGCCAGTTCCAAAATGAAGCTTAGGCCGGAACTTTCTGACTGTTCATGTTGGTGGCCTTGTCGATGGCATACCCAGCCACAGGGCATCTGAGGACGAGGAGCGCATTCAACAGGAAATTCAGTTGACAATGATGGGGGCTACATAAAACATGCAGTGAATTGCATGAAAAATCTCACTATATACTTAGGGGTTTTAGAATGCATTGCCCTAAGAAACTGTCCTGAATATAAGCTATAAACATATTGTCCACATTGCCTTTGCCAATTTGAATGTCTAATTGATACGAAGAATAAGGTCATCCACTTAGCTATCAAAATTCACAGCAAACCTTGTTCTTCTGGACAGGCTACAAAGATACATACTTGAAAACAGTGGGATCCTTCTTTATGTATATAGACCAGGGTTGGAAATGGCATCAGGAACCAACTACAATTGTAACTGTGGCTTCTGTGGGAACACTATTTTGCATTTCTCATTATGTGAAGACAGCAGGATCAGCTGGACCAGAAGAAGCCCAAAAAGGGAGTTTTTCAATTCAACCTCCCTTTGGGGCCAGAAGGAAAATAAACATTTAGCCCTCTAATCTCCTGCCTTCCTCAACACCCTTCCAAAACTTTCTCCTCCTTGTCTCATTGTCAGTGAGGCTTCCTTTAATGCTGGCCATCCAGTCCTTCCTGCCTCCCAAATTGCAGTCACACCCATCACCCAGCAATTGCTTCCTGCTTAATTAATATGGGCACAATCAGAATTTATTTCATCTCTACAAATAATATAACTTGATACATTTCAGGGAGGCAGTCAGTCAGCTCGATCAGCTCGATGGCTAGTGCGTTGTTCAGAATAATGGCAACAGTGTGGGGTTCAGTCCTATGACTTGGTACCAGCCCTTTGCCCTGCCCTATAGCAAAATTGTGGCATTTGCTGTGGTTCAGCAATGTTTGAATAACTGAGGATGCCACATGGAGAAGAAGAATACATTTGGGTGTATTTTTAAAAAGTGTACAATCGTACTAAGAACCAGCATGTCGATAAGGCCTGGGAGTTAAAACCAGCCAGGCTTCACATTGAGGAGATTGGGGGCAGCGGGTTGCCCTCCCAATTCCACATTCCTGGCTAGAATTGGGACCGTATTGACAGAAATAAGATACTGACATGTTAAAGCATAATGTGAGTACTGGTTTTATTTGTTATGAAGCATGAGAAAATAAAAGGACAAGTAAATTCTTAATGCATTAAATTAGCAACAAAGTGTCACATCAATATGTATTGAATTCTGTGCATCCTGTTAAAATGTGACAATACATGACAATCTTTCTGCATTTTAAGAGGCATTTTAATTCAAACACGGTGCTCAAAATACATTTTAAAAATGGGTGAAATGTAGCACATTCAAACTTGATAGAGGACAATCAGGCTGATCAGGCAGCAGCTCTGACATATGTGCCAACTAATCGTTCAGTCACCGATGATGGAGTTTTATCTGCTACCGTTTGAAACAGGGCAATGATTTGTGGAAGCTGCATGGGAAAAAAAAACCAAAAGAACAGAACAGTGACTCAGAGAGGTGGAAAAATTGTGATTGAACAGTGATAATGGGATTTTGCCTGCATGCCGCATGAATTGAGGATTGCAGGGAGACTGATGGAATCAACCTGTGGTCCTGTCCTTTACACTGACCTGCCTATTCTCAATCCTCTCATACTGTACAGTGAGCCATTCAATATTACTTAATTATAGCTTCAAACGACAAATTATTGTTGGTATTTTGAAGACTCGTAGCAGGGGCTAGTGAGTAATTTCACAATGGTTTTCTGACCAGATTTGTGAGGATGAATTCTAAATAATATTTTGTGCAGGGAAATAGATGCCTCCTATCTTCACAAGCATTGACAGTTTGAACCGAACGTTGCAATGCTCTGAGAATCAAAAACAGAAAACATACTTGACAACACATCTGTCAGCTTGGCTCAGTTAGAGTACTGAGATATAATCGGTTATTAAGTCCCACCCTGAATCTTCAGTATATTATCTGAGCTGATGCTATACTATCAAGGGAGGTGACATTTGTTGATTGCAATGTTAAGCCAATGTCCCCTCTTCCTCGTCAGCTGGGTGTAAAAGATTTGAGGATACTTTCTGAAAAAGGGCAGAGTCTCCCCAGTATCCTGACAAGCAGTTATCCCTCAATCAATGCTATTCAAAACTGATCAGCTGCTTATTATCCCCTTTAGTCCAAAGATGTACAGGTTGGGTGGATTGGCCATGTTAAATTCCCTCTTAGCTTCAGGAAATCAGCAGGCTAAATATGTCAGTTCCAGGGATAGGGCCTGGGTTGAATTATGGTCAGTGCAGACTCGATGGGCCAAATGGCCTTCTTCTGCATTGTAGGGATTCTATAACTTTATGAGAAGATACTCTGTACATGCATCCTACTGCATTCACCTTTATACAATACTTCATTGGTTGTGAAGCACTTTGGGGCATCCTAAGTTTCTTTTTTTTAATGTACCTTTGGAAAAAAATTGCTTTTTTGCATTGCTGTCCTATTGCAACCTTGTTCTGTCAAGACTCCCAGTCATTCTAAGACTTCTTGTGCACAAAAATATAACACTTAAAATTGTATGGCAAAATTCTATAGGGAGTGATTTTTATGTTGCTTCTGCTCAGGTAGTTCCTAAAGATGGGACAGTAGCATGATCAAAATGGAACAAGGCCGAGACAACTTTCAGTTTCAGTTGATAAGTGGCAAATAACATTTGCATTACACATATAATGGGCAATGGCCTTCTCCAACAAGAGAGAACCCTAATCATCTCCCTAATCATCTAATCATCTAAGATATCTAGAATATCTTAGATATTCTAAGGCTGAATATCTCAGCTGTTACTATTAACTGGAAACTTAACTGGGACCAGCCAAGTAAATACTATGGCTACAAGAGCAGGTCAAAGTCTGTGTATCTCTAGGAAGTATTCTGCAAAATCCGTCCATTATCTTCAAAGTGCAAGTCATGCGTGTGATACAATACTTCTTATTTTCCTGGATTGGTGCGACTTCAGCAACACTCAACATTGTCGAGGGCAAAGGAGCCCGGTTGATAGTTATTCCAACCACTGCCTTAAATATTCACTCTCTACCACCAAAGCACAGTGGCAGCAATGCACATTGCAGCAGTTCATCCATACTTTGCCCAACCTTCCAAACCCAGAATCCCAATCACTTAGAAAAACAAGGGCAGTAAAAGCAGGGGAACTTCAACTGCAAGTTCCCTTCCAAGTTGCACACCATCCTGACTTAAAACTAATTGCCATTCCTTCACCATCATTGGAATCCTGGAACACCCTTTCTAATAACACAGTTCGATATACCACCACATAAACTGCAGAGAATCTAGGTGGCTCATCACCATCATCTCCGTGACAATTTAAGATGGACATTAAATGTTGGTCTTGCCAATAAGATCCACATCATGTGAATACATTTTAAAATCGTGGGAAAAGGAAATTCCAACTTACCATTGGCTGCCCGCCAATGCCAAATTTTATGCCAGAGCTCTTGCCATAAGTAGATTGAACCTGATACACAAATGTAAATTGGAGGGAGCTAATAGAGACATTATCCAAATTCAATTTTCATCTATAATTTCCATTTCAAACCTCAAACTACAAGTAGTGCAAGTTGGAAGGTGGCTAATTAATGACCTTGATATTAACACAGAGAGTTGGAAGGTTATTGGGCCTCATGTTATTGATCAGGAAGTCAGTGTTTCTTTGCACACTTGACTCCCAGTTGATTGAAGAGAATTCCAAAGTATGTCCCAGTTGTAGCTAAGAAAACTATGGCTGGTGTTGGAAGCATGGGATGGGAGAGATTGCAGCTACTGAGAGGAAGCATTCCTGTTCCTGCTGGCCTACAATGAGTGCGAACAGCATATACCTCTTTTCTCTTAAGCTATCTCTCCCTCCATTGAGCTCTTTTGACCAGCCACTGTGAAACCTGAAAAGCAGATAAAATCTGAGACTGCCAGTCTCATTAAAACATTAAAGCTGCCTCACTGTGAAAGTGAGTACATTCCTTATCCTGTTTTTATTAAACTTGGAAGTGAGCGAGTTGGTGGCAGCTTATGTTTGGATTTGACATTTAAAAAATTTTGGCCCAAATCCACTACTGCTCAGGATCCTCTGTGCAGCCGCCTGACTCGGAATTAGACCGGAGGCTTCAGTTTGTTCGAATTGAGACTTCAGCCTGTTAAAATTTACTCACCTAAATAATTTACCAAGGAAACGTTAGACTGAAAAATCCAAATCTAACTTTTGCATAACTGGCCACCCAATAACTCACATTGACCCCCACAGCCTCCCCCCCTCCCTGATTCCCTCTTTAACTCCCAACTACCTGACTACCCCTTCCAAACACATTAAACTCCAAACACCCAACTACCCCATAGTATTGTATTACCTTCTATCATCTGACTGCCCCCCACAACCCAAATTGACTGCCGCAACTCACCTACACACTCAACCATCTATCCACATCACACACCTAACCCACCTAATCATTTCAACCACCTGGTACCTTGCCTACCTGCCACCTTACCCACTTGTTTCACAATTATGAGGACAGGCTGGATAGACTGGGACTCTTTACCCTGGAGCTTAGAAGACTTAGGGGTGATCTTATAGAGGTCTATAAAATAATGAGAGGCATAGATCAAGTAGATAATCAACATCTTTTCCCAAAGGTAGGGAAGTCTAAAACTAGAGGGCATAGGTTTAAGATGAAAGGAGAGAGATACAAAAAGGTCCAAAGGGGCATTTTTTTTCATGCAGAGGGTGGTGAGTGTCTGGAACAAGCTGCTAGAGCTAGTAGTAGAGGCAGGTACAATGTTGACTTTTAAAAAGCATTTAGACAATTACATGAGTAGAATGGATACAGAGGGATAATGGACAGCTGGGGCTAGCTTAGTGGCTATAAAAAACAGGTGGCATGGATAAGTTGGACCAAAGGACCTGTTTCCATGCTGTGAACGTCTATGACTCTATCCTGCCCATTTATCCATTCACTAAAATTCACACTGCCTTTTATAATTATCTTACAGCAGCTAGTGTTATGAAAAGAGACCACAGCTTGTCTTCCTCTCTCCCATACACCGATACTGTGTTCAATTTTTTCTGTGAATGTACGCTGCACATTTGTGAAGATGCCTACAGAGGAGATGTCATGAGTAAGTTTTTCACTCAGAGGCTGCCGTCAGTGGTGGTGGCGGTGAACTCGTTGGGGTTTTTTCAGAGACTTCTGGGTGAGTACAGGGGATTTAATGGGATTGAAGGTTATAGTTAGGCCTGGTGGGAATGGATATGATCGGTGCAACTTGTGGGCCGAAGGGCCTGTTTGTGCTGTAGTGTTCTATGTTCTACGCCAGGCTCGGAAGGCCCAGCTAGACTGCAAAGTGGAATTGAGGCACAGAAAGGTACAAGCAGACCAGAAATCCAAAATGACTGCTGTTTTGTTGAAAATCCAGTGCATTACTTCACCTGACCTTGACTCGCTCATTATTGAGAGAGTTAAAATTCAGCTTGATAAGTTTTGTAACTTAAATGGTTTCCAGGTGTTTACAGTTGCTACAGTCTGCAAGAGCTTCTGGCAACTTTCTGTATTTATTCACGATGTAAACAGAAAATGCTGGAACATCTCAGCAAGTCTGACAGCATTTGTGGGGAGAGAACAGAGCCAACATTTCAAGTCGAGATGATCTTTCGTCAGAGTCAAATGCTGACAGATGTGCTGAAGTTTTCCAGCATTTTCTGTTTTTGTTTCAGATTCCAGCATCTGCAGTTTTCTGCTTTGATTTTTCTGGCAATTCTTCTCTGCCAAGAGGAAAGGTTTACTTACTATTAGTGTCACAAGTAGGCTTACATTAATATTGCAATGAAGTTACTGTGAAAATCGCACAATCGCTGCACTCTGGTGCCTGTTCAGCTACACTGAGGGAGAATTTGGCATGGTCAACGCATCTAACCAGCACGTTGTTTGGACTGTGGGAGGAAAGCAGAGCATCAGGAGGAAACCCCAGCAGTCATGGGGAGAATGTGCACACGGACAGTGACCCAAGCCAGGAATCGAACCTGGGTCCCTGGCGCTGATCTAACCACTGTACTACCATACTGGAGGAACAGCCATGGGAGAAGAGATGCGAGAGTAAATGCATTTGGAGTTGCAAGGTGCTGTAAGTAGCAGCACCTTCTGCTTATATTCGAGCTTGGGTGCTTACTATTGTGATCTACCTCCCCTCTACCCTCAAGCATCAACAAAATAATTTCAATGGCATTCCTTCTAAAGTAAAATTTACAGAAATCTCATTTGTGCAGCTTCAATTAAAAAAAGAACAAGAGTGATCATCACTAGTGTGCTGCCCTGCTTATTGCTAAAATTGACTATATTTCTTTCATCCACCTTAAAAAGAAGAGTTTAATTCTGAACATCAATGTAAGTTTGCATTGGTGGGGGGATGCAGATATTATGATGTTCAAGGGAAAGAGATCCCATTTCACCCCCACTTCCCCCATCTGCTAATATCTGGCAGCAATTTGTTTTCCTGAGCAGTTAACCAGCAGATTCACAGCTAGTTAAAGGTGGTGGGCAGGTGACAAGGTTGTCTGCCTGTTGGATTTGAAGCGAATAGAAGCTGCATTCTTAGTTGCGAAATGTTATTGGATCAGGGAAGAGGAGCTGACTGGTTGCACTGAGCCTGATCAGTGATTGTTCAGGGAGGTCGGGATATGCCTTTCAGTAGGAGGAGGTGGGATTGCAATGTCCTGAACTAAGCAGGGTCGTGGGGACCGAGGAAAGGAGGTGGAAGATAAAGGGAAAGTTAATCTCTGCTGAAGCAGCTCAAATACGATAGAAGGAAGTCAAGATTGGTCAAGGGTAAGTAAATGGTCAGGCTGGGGAATTAAGGGTAGACTAAGGGCGATAGAGGAAGAGTTGAGAATACTTACAAACATATACACAAACAAATCATGAGTAGAAATAGGCCATTCAGCCCCTCAAGCCTGCTGTCCCAGCTGATCTGATTCTGCCCTCTACTTTCCAATATACTTCTATTCCTTTTGATTAATATCAATCAAAAATTTATATAATTCAGCCTTAAAGCAATTCTTGTCTGAACTGCTCTCTGAGGAATAGAATTCCACAACCAATGACTGGAAATAGATTCTCCCAGGATGGGGTTTTCTGGTTGCACTTGCTGTAAGGCTGGAAAATCCCGCTTGAGGTCAATGGACCTTTGTATGGTCTGTGTCCTGCTCAATATGATTCCTGTGGCAGGCGGGATGATAAAATTCAACCCATAACTTCTGTCTTAAGTGGGAGACATAGAACATAGAACATTACAGCGCAGAACAGGCCCTTCGGCCTTCGATGTTGCGCCGACCAATTCGGAAAAAGCAATGACCCTCTAACCTAAACCATTCCCTTTTCGTCCATAAACTTATCTACTAACCTCTTAAACGCCACCAAGCTTGGCACATCTACAACTGACGCAGGCACGGCATTCCATATCCTTACCACCCTCTGGGTAAAGAACCTACCTCTGACATCCATCCTATAACCACCACCCCTTAATTTAAAGCTGTGTCCCCTCGTGCTAGCTTTCTCCATCCTAGGAAAAAGGCTATCACTGTCCACCCTATCTAAACCTTTAATCATCTTATATGTTTCAATAAGGTCTCCTCTTAGCCGCCTTCTTTCTAACGAAAACAATCTCAAGTCCCTCAGCCTCTCCTCATAAGGCCTGCCCTCCATACCAGGCAACATCCTGGTAAACCTCCTCTGTACCCTCTCCAATGTTTCCACATCTTCCTTATAATGCGGGGACCAGAACTGCACACAATACTCCAAATGCGGCCGCACTAGAGTTTTGTACAGTTGCAACATGATGTTGCGGCTCCGAAATTCAATCACTCTACCAATAAAAGCTAAGACTCCATATGCCTTCTTAACAACCTTATCAACTTGATTGCCAACTTTCAGGGATCTATTAACATATGCACCAAGATCCCTCTGTTCATCAACACGATTGAGAGTCCTACCATTAGCCCTATACTCAACACATTTGTTATTCCTGCCAAAGTGAATTACCTCACACTTTTCCACATTAAACTCTATTTGCCACCTCACGGCCCAGCTCTGCAACTTTTCCAAGTCTCTCTGCAAACTATAACACCCCTCTTCACTATCTACCACTCCTCTGACTTTGGTGTCATCTGCAAATTTACTAATCCGTCCCTCAATACCCTCATCCAAATCATTTATAAAAATTACAAACAGCAGGTGCCCCAAAACAGATCCCTGAGGTACTCCACTTGTAACCGAACTCCACGATGAATATCTTCCATCAACCACTACCCTCTGTCTTCTATCTGCTAGCCAATTCCTAATCTAATTAGCTAAATCACCCTCAATCCCGTACATCTGCATTTTCTGCAGGAGCCTTCCATGGGCCACCTTATCGAACGCCTTACTAAAGTCCATATATACCACATCAACTGCCTTACCCCCATCCACCTCTTTGGTCACTTTTTCAAAAAATTCAATAAGGTTAGTAAGGCACAACCTACCCTTCACAAAACCATGCTGACTATCCCCAATCAATTCATTTCTCTCTAAATAACTATAAATCCTATCCCTAATAATTCTCTCCAATACTTTGCCCACAACAGAAGTAAGACTCATCGGCCTATAATTCCCAGGAAAGTCTCTCTTCCCCTTCTTGAACAATGGGATCACATTCGCTATCCTCCAGTCTTCCAGCACTATACCCGTAACCAACGACGACCTGAAGATCAGAGCCAGAGGCTCTGCAATCGCGTCTTTCGCCTCCCAGAGAATCCTAGGGTAAATCCCATCTGGCCCAGGGGACTTATCTAACTTCAAACCCTCATGAATATCTAGCACATCCTCCTTATCTACTTCAATACTTTCCAGTTTGCAACCCTGTATCCCAGTGTTCTCCACAACTATATTTACATCTCCCTGTGTGAATACCGAAGAGAAATATTTGTTCAGTGCCTCTCCAATCTCTTCAGGCTCCACGCACAACTTCCCACTGCTGTCTATGATTGGCCCTAATCTTGCCCTAACCAATCATCTATTCTTAATTCCTTACTTTAAAATTGTGTCCCCTGGTTATACATTTTCCCACATTGGGAATCGTTGTGAGGGGGCCAAGACATGATATTGTATATTTTTAGAAATAAATAAATAGATAGGCTCATGGCTATTCCTAAACCTTTAAAACAGGACAAACACCTTTTAAAATCGTTGAATCCATGTCTATCTGTGACTCTCGAATAAAAAGGCATACCCACAGTATTAAAGAAACACGGGTCTTGTTATCTGTGAAGAGATACTAATGAACCCCATGAGTAGCAGAGACCAAATTCAAAGAGAGATGTATAACTCAGGTCAGCTATTCATCTGCTAGCACAACAACTCCACAACCTTCCTTTTAATTCCTAGTGGGTGAGAAATATAATCATCTCAAAGATCTAGACAACGTATCCACATTGCTGGTCGAAGATAATGTAAGGAGGTGGGAGTCATGTGGCATGGACCTCTAGATTATGAAACAGTATTATTGCCTTATGGAAGTGCAAACTCAGTCTGCTGTTTACTATCCCACAAGCAGTCTCACCAAAAAGAAACTCTGCCCAGGTTTGAAAACCTTGCCCCATCAGCACTTTGTCTATGGGAACTTCTGATTCATTTTCCCATGCCTACCTCATCACGTGAAACAGCACCATTTGAAACACGAATTAATTAGCATCAGCTTTCAGTCCACTGAACTTGGTGAAGAAATGCTTCATTGCACTATGATTTCAAATGCTGGAACCTACGTGAAACAATCATCCTTTTCTCGATGGTATTTGCCCTGTAAATCTTTGTTTTCCCTATCCCTCTTTTACAGTCTGATTGTAAGATGGGAGCATTGCATGTTGGAATATGTGCAAATAAACTTTGAGTTCGTTCAATCTCGAGTTTGATGTGAGGTTATTAATAGAAATTAGTTCACATCGCAATGGAGAGGTTGGGAATTACACCACTGTTTGTAAAGAGGGAAGCAAATCCAAACACCTTTCTGTTTACTGACAGGTAGTGAGAGGACAAATTAAGACAGTTTAAATTACCCATCCTACCCACTACACCCCCTCCCCGCCCCATCCATAACAGCACCGTCTCAGCATTCATCTTATCAATTTCTCTCAGCATCTTACATATTTCAATAAGATCACCTCGCAATCTTCTAATATCCAATAGATACAAATCCAAACTGTCTTCATGAGATAATCCTTTCATTCTAGGGATCAGCTGAGCGAATCTTCTCTGAATTACTTTTAATATTACATCCTTTCTCAACTAAGGAGAACAAAATATGTACTCCAGATGTGGTCTCACCAATGCACTATGTATTTGATAGGTCAAGGATGAGGGGGGTGGGGGGAGGGGCAAATACAGGGCACTGGAAAGCAGCTTGATCGTAATGGGTGGCAACTTTAGTTTGATGGACTGTTGATCAAAAAAAGTAGGATGGCTCAAAAGCCACAAAAGATAGGACTAGGGTAATGCAAACAGGATTGAGGGTGACTTTACTTTGGGAGGATGCAAGGTGATGGATTGCAACCCTATGCATCCAAGTATGATTAGCACGGTGTAGGTGACAATATTCAAGATCAAAAGCCTCCTCTCAGATGGACAGAATAATGCTGTTTGTTGCCTAAGGCGAATGCCTCTTCAGATGCCTTTGACATATGCTCCTAGGCCTTTGATCACCATATAGTAATGGCAGGTTTGGTGATTCCCTGTGTGTCCCTGCTGCACAATTGGCTGTGTCCCTTAATTGTGCATACTTCATTAACTGTTGGCAAGTGATTACTAATGGTCCACTATCCCCATTCCAACAGAAGTTCTGTTCGTTGTCCGAGCAAACTGTTCCGACTTCAATGTCAGAACGCTCACCACATGAACAAGATTCCACTCAGAGTAAGATTTTCCAATCCCGCCCAGTATGGAACTGGAAATTCCTGCCTAGAGTCAACAGACCTTTTGCTTGTCCATTGAATTGTCTGTCCCTCCCATGATGATTTCTGCAGTGGGTTGGGCTGGAAGATTTAACTAATAGGTTCCAAACAACATAGAGTCATAGAGGTTTACAGCATGAAAACAGATCCTTTGGCCCAACTTGTCCATGCTGCCTTTTTCTTTAAAATCCAAAAGCTAATCTCAATTGCCTGCATTTGGCCCATATCCCTCTATACCATTGTACCTATGTAACTGTCTACGTGATTTTTAAAAGACAAAATTGTACTCGCCTCTACTACTATCTCTAACAGTTTGTTACAGACACTCATCAATCTGGGCGGAAAAATTGTCCCTCCAGACACTTTTGTGTCCTCTCATTTTAAAACTATGCCCTTTAGTTTTAGGCTCCCCTATCTTTGGGAAAAGATATTGGCTAACTAGCTGATCTGTGCCCCTCTTTTTTTTATAGACCTCTATAAAATCACCCCTCAGCTTCCTACGCTCCAAAGAAAAATGTCCCAGTCTATCCAGCCTCTCCTTTTAACTCAATCAAGTCCCGGTAGCATCCTAGTAAATTGTTCTGCACTCTTTCTAGTTTAACAACGAGTGAACATGTCATGTTGAAACACAAGATCAAAATGTCACTAACAAGTAGACTTCTAGAGAGCGTCGACACTATAGTTAAGAAAATCTATCAACTCCTCTACTTTCTCAGACAACTCAGGAAATTTGGCATGTCAGCTACAATTCTCAGATGCACCATAAAAAGCATTCTTTCTGGTTGTATCATAGCTTGGTATGTCTCCAGCTCTGCCCAAGACTGCAAAGAACTATAAAAGATCGTGAATGTAGCTCAATCCATCATGCAGTTGACTCTGTCTACACTTCCACTTGGCCTTGGCAAAGCACTCAGCATAACTAAGACCTCACATATCCCGGACACTGTCTCTTCTACCTTCCTCACAAAAAAGATACAAAAGTTTGAGATCATGTATCAACCTATTCAAGAACAGCTTCTTCCCTACTGTTGTCAGACTTTTTAATGGATCCTGCATGAAGTTGATCTTTCTCTACACCTTATCTATGACTGTAACTCTCTATTCAGCACTCTCATTTCCTTCTCTATGAATGGTATGTTTTGTCTGTATAGCACGCAAGAAACAATAGTTTTCACTGTATGTGACAATAATAAATCAAACCATACAAAGTCAAAGTTATTTTAAGCCAAGAATAAAAATAGATGTGAAGTGGGTGGAGTGATAGTAAGAGTAGCCATCTGAACGTCCAGCATTAGCAAACAATTTTGGGTCTAATTACGTATTACCATAATTTGAATTTGCCTGAAATACTTAGACTAGCAGAGTTCCATTTCAACATACAAATTAGGAGCAGGAGAAGGCTACTGGGCCCCTTGGGTCTGCTCCGCCATTCAATAAGATCATGGCTGATCTGATTGTGGCCTCAATGTCACAAAATTCTCCCACTCCAAGAACTTTTATCTCCATTGTTTGACAAGAATTTATCTCCTCTTGTCTAAAAATATTTGCCAATCGTACCTCTACTGCTTTGTGGGGAAGAGAATTTCAAAGGTGCACAATCCTCTAAGAGAAAAACATTCTTCTCATCTCCATCTTAAATGGGAGACTCCATTTTATCCCCTGTTCTAATCTCTCCCACATCCATCCTGTTAAATTTCCTCAGGGTCTTACACTTTACAATAAGATGAGCATTCACAACCACACCCACTGAAGGTATGGAGGGGCCTGGCTAGCTCAAAGCAGTAGATTGCAGGATGGTTAAGCAAGAGTTTTCAGCTGTAGTCTTAGGGGAGATTCAGAGGGAGGAGAAGGTCCTGCAGCTACAGTGGGAGGACATCACTCAGCTGTCCTTTCCCTCCTGTCACTCTCTCACTCTCCTGCGACATCTAATGCCATTTTGCCTAATTTTGTCCTCCTCCAATTCTTCTGGAAAGATGTCCCTGTAAATGAGTTCTAGAAAGTCTCTCAAGAAATCCTCTTGAGAAACTTAAGAAGCAATAACCATGAAATGGTGACTAATTCTTTAAGTGGTAAGGCTCCCTTTAAGCAGTGCTTGAAATCAATCTCAGATCTGTTTCTATCCCAGCCAGTTGCTGATAGCAGAGAAAACTAGTTGAAATGAATGACACTTAAATGCAGTGCAGTTTCTTCCATGAATCTTAGTGGGCATTTTTATTAGCAATCAATTGTTGATAATCTTTCATGCAACTGTTCTTAGTGCTGACTTCTTGTGGCATCTTGTGCTAAACACTGGTCATACTGGTGTTTCATCTCTATAGGTGGCTTTCTCTGACCTCCCAGTCACGTGCTTCTTGGTGGTGGGAGAGAGAATGCCATTTGCTAGTAGTGGGATTCTCTTGTCCCACTTTCAATGGGGATTTCCCATTGAAGCTACCCCACGACATTGGGAAATCTACAGGTGGAAGAGCACTGTCGACAAGACTGGAGAATCCTGTCAGCATGAACCACCGGAGAATTCAGGCCTATATCTTCAGCACATAAGCATTTGGCAAAAAAAAAAATCACTCCCTTCAATAGCAAATAGGTGCTCATTCCAAAGTGAATGACCTGTAACTATTTTTATGTATTTTGTTTATGGACCTTCATAATACCTTTTTCAATTGTTACACAAAAAGGCATAAAATACATAATAAGATTTTCTTAATTATTCTGTTTTACAAATCCTCTCGAAGCTTCTGTAAAACTAGCAATAATCTTGCAAAATGTCCAGTCAATTATGTTTCAGCTCTACCTTTGTCATTTATATATTTTTTTTTGTTTTAGTGAGTTCATAATAGGTGTGACAATAAGTTATAACTGCTAGTGAATGAATGTTATTTAATGTGGAGTCCAGGTGACAGCCAGAGCTAACAAACACTGCAGCTTATAGGGCCATCTAAACCCCTGGAGCAAGTTGGAGTGATAACATACGCTACTTCCCATTTATAACTTAAGATGTCAAAGACAAGGCAAAGTAGCTCTGACAAAGGGTCATCCAGACTCGAAACGTTGGCTCTAATCTTTCTCCACAAATGTTGTCAGACCTGCTGAGATTTTCCAGTATTTCCTGTTTTTTCTTCTGATTCCAGCAATAATTTGCTTTTATCTTCTGGCAAAATATAGATTTTTTTGTATTATGGAATATAAGAATCCTTAGAACATGGAGACTCCAGTGGCTCATTGTATTTATATACAATTGGGCATTGTATACAGTGTGGCTGAAGCTGTAGCTTGTATTCTGAACAAAGGTATTAATTTATAGATTGTCAGTCACAACTCACAGCAATGGAGCGGCTGCAAAACCCAATCAGTTAGCAGTTTTTATACAATATCCCGATTCTTTAGAGCTTCCTAAGCTGAAATGCTGTTTATCAAATACATGACTATGCCAATAAGTCACCTGCCATTATAATTAAAATCATTCTCTGCATGAAAGATGCATTTTCTTTTGTTCTATATTTGTCACTTCATATTTGACTCTAACGTACCTCTTTGACCAAGCTTTTGATCATCTGTCCTATTATCTGCTCATATGGTTCAATGTAAATTTTGTTTAATAATGCTCCTATGAAAGGCCTTGCGATGTTTGATACATGAGTTGTACGGTGGCACAGTAGTTAGCGCTTCTGCCTCACAGCATCAGGGCCCTGACTCGATTCTGGCCTTAGATGATTGTCTGGAGTTTGCCCATTCCCTCCGTGTCTGCGTGGGTTTCCTCCCAGTGGCTGGTTTCCTTCAAAATCCAAGATATGCATGTTAGGCAGATTTGCCATGGCAAATCGCCTGTTAGTATCCAAAGATGTGCAGGTTCGGTGGATTAGTCATGCTAAGTTGCCCCTTAGTATCCAAAGGTGAGCAGCTTAAGTTGATTGACCATATTAAGCTGCCCCTTAGTATCAAAAGATATGCAGGTTAGGTGGATTGACCATGTTAAATTGCCCTCTAGTGTCCAAAGCTTTGTAGATTAGGTGGATTATGGGGAAAAGGCAGTGGGGTGGGCTTGGGTAACATACTCCTTTGACGAGTCTGTACAGGCACAATGGGCCAAATGGACTCTTTCTGCACTATAGGGGTTCTATGTTGAAGGTGGTTAACACATGGAAATTATTGGCTGGAATTTTACCAACCTGCCTGCCATACGAATTGGAGCAGGCAAGGGGGAGACCATAGAAAAGTACGTTAACTTCAGGTGAGATATTTGGAATAAGCAAGGCCATAAAATCCTACCCCGCATTGTTACTGATGTTTTATAATTCACTTAAAATTGCCAGCTCTGGTACATGATGAATGATTATGTAACCCATGAGAATGTAGCCATGAGATGATCATGTTGGTAAGGTCAAATGTGATTTGACCTTACATCACATTTAAGGTTTCAGTGTTTCAGCCTCCATTGATCTGTAACTGCAACAGAGTGCAAGTTACAGATTACTGTAACTTGGGTCACGGCTTCCCTCCGTAATTCAAAAAAAACAACTCTGCCTTTTTCTTTCCTTCTTGAAACAGATTCCTTTCACCAAAATCTAGTGCTTGTGGCAGTCTCTGCCTCCCCACCCAGGTGGGAACATCAATAACAATGAATGGGATTTTACGGCCTCACTCATCCCAAAACCATAAAATCCCACTCAAGGTCAACGGATCTTCCCATGGTCCACTCCTCACCTGCTCCAATTCCCAAGGCAAGCAGGATGATAAAATTCCAATTAATAACTTCCATTTGCTTACCACCTTTAACGTAGATTACAGTGAGAACTGGCAAGCAAAATTGGCCAAGACGTTTGTCTTTGATACAATACTGAACCCTGTTGCCGAACAGCCTTGACTGCAACAAGTTTTCTTATATATAAAAATGTAAAGTGAATGATGTTGGATCAGCTGCCTCTTCTCGAATGTATTTTCAAATGATAATCAACCCAAGTCAAAGCAGTCCTTGTTTAAAGCAACCTGTCAGAATTTGAAAATCAGCACTAAATAGACTGACCTCTCCACCTCCTCTCTGAAAATATTTCTTTGAATAAACCGAGATAATCACCAGCCTCTAAAGTACTATGGGGGGGTTACACATTACTATCCAAGAAAGCAGCCTTACCTCATCATTGTGCTCAATTATTTAATCCCTGGTTAGATTACTTGTAAAGTTTATTGCCAGCTGATGTAGTTCAGCAGTGGAATTTGGTGCTATTCATTCTCAGTGATTCTGAATCCCAGTGGTGACTCCATATGTGATCATCTGAGAAATCAAGCATTATATTCTACCTTTAAATATCTTTTAAAATTAAAGATGATACGTTGGTTCTGCATTGTAAGATAACCTCAGACATTTAGTAATGACATTTTAAATAGTTTGTGCATGTTTATCGTCTGCTCTAAGTGGCTGGAATTTCCACAATAGCTAGTAGTTTTACAGATCTGTGATTAAATGACTTAAATATTTGTGTGGCAGACAGACACTGCATAATCCTGATAATCCCCTTCTTCAGAGCTGGTACCCATTGAAAGGGGCTTAATAGTACATAATAGAGCCATAGGTTTCTAAACCAGATTTATCGTTCCAGAAATATGAGGGTCTTCATGTCCTTAAATTAATTCTGACCTCTTTAATCCACCAAGTCTTTGCCCTTTCTAACAGTTCAGGAAGAATCAAGAGCCACACCTGCCTGCACTGAGACAGAGTGACAAGCACTCTATCGGTGTTAAATTAGATTTCTCTCTATTACTGTGAAACGCGGTCCCTCGGTTGCACAGTCTGTTGATATGATTGGACCACAGGGACTCTAACACTCGGGTCATGAGCACAGTGTGATCATGACATCATGCCTCAGAGGACAATATCAGACAGAATAATCATCAGAGCTCAACTGAACCTCTGCACAGTGCCGGTTATTGTTATATGAATGCGGATCTTCAAGTTTTCCAGCAAGAGCTTGATATATATTAACTCTCCTAACAGTTTTGCAGGCTATAATTAGTTTTACTGTTGTAGTGTGTTCCTCAGCCTCTTGTATCTGGAGGGACATTTTTCAAGAAATTACAGGGGGTGAAATTGGCCTTTAATGGGAAGAATGGCAGTGGCTGCTCTGTCTTCCTACCTGACCTTCTTTTCCAAAATGGAAAAGTAAATCAGGGAAAGCATGAAACACTCATTCGTTTCGGCTCACTATAGAGAACAATCCCATTCTTATTTTACAATGCTTGATTATCCAAAAGAATTACACATTTCACGTTATGTTACTTATTCATTAATGTTGAGTTGTATATAAGGAAAGATAAGTTCTCCCATACAGATAATATAGAACATAAAGAGTTGATTTTCAACTGTTGCCTGTCTGTTTCTCACCTTAAAATTAAAGCAGGTCCAGGATAAGGAAATTCTATGATCAGTTCCAAAAAACCACATATGATTGAACCACAGGGACTCCAACATTTGGGGTCACGAGCACAGTGTGGTCATGTCATCATGCCTCAGAGGATAATATTAGACAGAACAATCACCACACTTCAACTGAATCTCTGAACAGTGGACCGGTTATTGTTACATAAAACTAGATCTTCAAATGTTCCAGCAAGAACTTGATACATAACAAATCTCTTATCAGTTTTGTAAGCTTAAATAGCCAAAACAAATTCTGAGAAAGCAAGGGCTTCCAGAATATGTCACTCCTCCCACTTTATCATTATTTTGCTTCAAGTAAAGTTCACTTCAGTCCTCATTGCTCGTTCATCTAAGTAACAGAGCAGTCTCCTGAAGGCAGTACTGGAAAAAGATCAATCTCAAGAAGAAAAAGTGAAAATGTTAAAAATTACAGACTTCTGATTGGAATCAAAGACCACAGAAACAGAGACACTGGCGGGAAAATTTAACTGCCTATCGATATAACATAATAATTTATAGGTTGGAGGGTATTTTAATGAATCTTTACCAAACTCTTATCAAATGCACCATGAACGTTGATTTTTTTTATTCATCTGTGGGACATGGGCATCATAGGCTGTCCAACATTTATTGCCCATCCCTAGTTGCCCTTGAGAAGGTTGTTGTAAGCTGTCTTCTTGAATTGCTACAATCCATGTTCTGTGGGTTGACCTACAATGCCGTTAAGGAGTGAATTCCAGGATTCTGATACAGCGACTATGAAGGAACGGTGATATATTTCCATGTGAGGGTGGTGAGTGGCTTGGCTGGGAACTTGCAGGTACTGGTGTTCCTATTTATCTGCTGCCTTTGTCCTTATAGATGGAAGTGGATTTGGAAGATGCTGTCTAAGGATTATTGGTAAATTGCTGCAGTGTATCTTGTAAGTAGTACTCACTATATGCAGCTTTCACTATTAAAATATAAGGGAAATATCAGGAGATAATGCCTGAGATTGATCCTTAGAGCCAGATGATTTCTTTATGTTGAAAGATTGAGAGAACTTGGATCTTTTGGTCTGATAGAAAGTGACAAGCACGGACCTCACAGAATGATGTGAGATAATCAGCTGTATTGAAAAAGTAAATTCAGAAATACATGTCAAGTTCAATCAGACAACAGGTAAAATGAATATTGAAGCAAGAAGTTCTTTTTCACATAACTATTGGAATGGATTCCCAGCAAAATGTATAAACAAAGAACAAAGCAGCATGGGAAACAGGCCCTTTGGCCCAATGAGCCCGTGCCACCACCTCGATATTCCCACTTCTACCCATGATCCCTGTCAATGTTTATAGATGTATGCATTGGAACCAAATTTGAGACAATTTAGGGAGAATTTGTTCTGCCAATCAGCCTAAGAGCATTTCTTTGGGATGTCGGAGGAAACCGGGGCACCCGGAGAAAACCCACACAAGCACGGGGAGAATGCGCAAATTCTCACAGACACAGGCCCAAATGCATGTATCTGCACAGCACAGTGATAGTCACTGAGCTGTCGTGTTGCCCATCAAATGGTCCAGTTCAAACGTACACTAACAACATGAAGCACTAGGCTACTCTCGAAAAATCCAAGAGCGGCCCTCTCACGACCCATCGCGTGTATGCCACTTGTTAGACAACAAAGCGGACCGAAGTACCTGTAGGATAAAACAAATACATCAATATCATTGATAATTTACACACTTCCCAGGGAATTCCCAAGGCTCATGATCCCCATTTTAAATCAGTTTTCTATACCCCTCCATTCCCATTCTGTTCATGTGCCCATCTAAGTATCTCTTAACTAACTCCAGAGTGCCTACCTCCACCACTTTACTTGGCAGCACTTTCCATACCCACCACTACCCTCTGTGAAAAAACTCCCTCTCGCACCTAAATTACACCTTACCCCCCCTCACCCTAAGCCCATGACCCCTCGTGCTATTCGAGTCCATCCTAGGAAAAAGCTTAACCCTGTTTACTCTATCTATACCCCTCATAATCTTGTACACCTCAATTAGATCTCCTCTAAGTCTATGTCTTTCTAAAGAAAACAGTCCCAATTTGCCTAACCTTTGCAAACAGGAGTTTGCGCGTTCTCCCCGTGGTTGCGTGGGTTTTCTCCGGGTGCTCCGGTTTCCTCCCACATCCCAAAAATGTGCTCTTAGGCTGATTGGGTAACAAATTGTCCCTATATTGGTCTCTATATGTCATTAAGACGTTAGGACGGCGGCGCGGGCTCGTTGGGCCGAAGGGCCTGTTTCCCGTGCTGTGTTGTTCTTTGTTCTTTGTTCTCTCCTCCTAACTCAGACCTTCCATACCAGGCAGCATCGTCGTAAACCTCCTTTGCACTCATTCCAGAGTCCCCATCTACCCTTTATCATATACCTCCCCCTTACATTCTTTTTCCCAAAATGCATCACCTTGCATTTATCAGGATTGAATTCCATCTGCCCAAGCTACCAGCCTATGTCCTACTGCATCGCCTGACAATGCTCCTCACTATATGCAAGTCCAGTCTTTGTATCATCTGCAAACTTGCTGATCACTCCACTTACTCCCTCTTCCAAGTCATTTATATATATTACAGATAGAAGAGGTCCCAGTACCGAGCCCTGCGGCACACCACTAGTGATCGACCTCCAGCTAGAAAAACATCCTCCCACTATTACTCTCTGTCTCCTATTACCAAGCCAGTTAGTTATCCATCTAGCTACCTGTCCTCGTATCCCATTTGCCTTGACCTTTTCAACTCACCTCCCATGAGGGACTTTGTCAAACACCTTGCAACCATTTAAGAAATAGGTGCTCTGATGCAGGAGCGACTGGTTTGTTTTGGATGTTATGAAGCTAGGAGAGACCATAGCTTTGCTCAGGATGGTTGAGCAAAGATAATCTCAATAATTTTGTATCACTGTTGCTACTCAAATTAAAATAGTGCTATTCACTTTTTCCTACCCTTTTAATTGTCTTAAATATGTAATTTAGGTCCTTTCTTGATCATTTACTTTGAAAGCCTAATATCCAAATGTTTGCACTTTACTCCTCACATAGCTCACTCTTTGAATGTTAAAGATTAATCATTTAAATCTACTTTATATCTCCAGTCCAGGCATCTTTATGGCTGCATAGTGCAACAGCGGTTAGCACTGCTACCTCACAGTGTCATGGACCTGAGTTTGATTCCCGGGTTGGGTGACTGTGGAGTTTGCACATTTTCCTTTGTCTGTTTCCTCCTGCTGCTACAATTTCTTCCCCCAGTCAGAAAGGCGTGCTGGTTAGGTGCATTAACTATGCTAAGTTTTCCCTCAGGGTACCTGAATGGGTGCAGGCGCGTGGCAACTAGGAAACTTTCACTGCAGTGTTAACGTAAGCCTACTTGTGACACTAGCAAATAGACTTTAAACTTAAGTAAGTGATTCTGGTATAGGCACTGTAGATGCTGGTGTTCTGCAATTTCTTAGTCATTTTTCTGATAATGCTAAGTTTCCAAACTGTCATCAAGCATAAGTTTCTGTGGTGATTATTGCTGTAAACAATCTGTGCATTTTTGGCATCACGTATTGCCTTGAATGCATAGATACGTATCATTTATTTATAATCCAAAGTTCCTTTACTTTCTTAAGAATTTTTTAAATGCTGGTGACACATCTAACAAATTCAGAACATGTTCTTCTTTGGCAGCATTGCATTATTGCGCTAAGTCATTTTCTTCAGGGACTGCAGTCATTAACAGCTCTGAGATTTTCACATCTGTCTTGAATGAATGATCGCCTCAGGGTCACCAATAAACACAAAGGCCAAAGAAAAAGATTTTATCACTGTTTATTGTCAATCTACAATTTCCAATGACATGATAGTGAGGTGTCCCATCAATCTCACTATGCTGTTCTGAAGTTTCTGGATATTGCTGTTTTTGAACGTTTTGCTTGAGCATTTTGACTTTGATAGCATTGGGTCACTGGGGTTTGTATACAATTGGGCTGCTGTCTATTTGTCTCTATTTGGTTGAACTTTGAGCTTCTCAATCTGTGATTAGCCCTGGCTGCCATTAACTCAGTTACTGGGTCTTGGAATGAAAGACAAAATACCACAGATGCTGGAAATCCAAAATATAGATGAAATATGGTGCAGCCAGTCAGGCAGCATCTCTAGAGACAGAAATGTATAGTTAACATTTGAAACTTTTCAATTGTCATCAGACTTGAAAGATATTGCAGTTAAGTAGCATATTAGCAGTTACAGAACCAGAAAAATGGAGGTAGGTAAAGAAAAGGAGGGGTTTGTGACTCAGTAAAGGTGAAATGATTAAATGTGATGATCATGAAGGTCGTAGTGAGAGAAATTGGTGAAACAAAAGATGTGACTGGAAGATGTGCCTACAATTATAGAAGAAAGGGAGAGGAAGAGAGAGCATCAAAAATCTGGCAAATTAGACACCCATGGTTCTGGAAAATGGAAGACAAATTGTTAAGGGTATCAATGTCAAGCATGACAAGTGGCACCTTCCCTACACGTAGGGTGGGATTTTTCAGCTGTGCTCACCCTGGAACTGGAAAATCCTGCCCAAGGTTAACAGACCTTTCCATCCATGCCTGTTCTGATTCCTGTGGCGTGCAGAATGAGAAAATAGCCCTCCCTTGTCTGAGATACAGCCACCTTAGACTACTTGGAACTCGATGTTGAAGCATTGGTTAGAATTATGAGTTGGCCAAATTGTTTGATAATTCTAATTGACTGGAGGTTGCCTAGAAGATCAGGAGCTGGAGTATAGCTTCATTTTCCTGGATTCAGTGCAAGAAACATTTTAATGCCAAATATCATGAATATAGTTGTATATTCATCTACATTCTTACTCTACCCCATAATTCACTCTACCCCACTGAGTCAACCTCATCAAATAGTACCATGGAGGTAGCTTCATGACATGGACTACAGTGGTCAAGAAGCCAATTCATCACCACCTCCTAAAAGACAATTAGTCATATATAATAAATGTGGGCCTTGGTAACAATTCTCAAATTATAGCAAGAATTAATTAAAACAAAATCACTCCTCACTCTCGGTCTTCTTGCAAGCACACTCTTTGCCATGCACTGCCTCACATCCAATTGATTCATCCATGATGGCAACTGACACTCATCCTTATGCAATATCATGCCTTCCTGATGTGTACTATGCCTTAAGGAATATCAGCATGGCATTACTAGAAGGGAAATGTATCGTGTGATCCCGTCTGAGTTTAGCTTTTGCTTTGAGCACAGCACATGCACACAGCTTTGATGCCTACAACTTTATATCTTTGTATAACTCTTCTCATGTTCCTAATCTAAATGAATCCACAACGTGTTTGGCAAATTCCTTATGAGCAATTGGTGCCCTGTGTCTTATACTACAAATAAACTCAGGTATTATACCATTATAAGAATAAAATGTGATGATTGCAGTCATGAGCTAGGTGGTAGCATGATTGGTGTAAGAAGATTTCAAGATTTTATAGCACCGGAGCATGTTAAAAATGCAAAATACTGACTGTGAAGAATGGCTTTGAAGACACAGTGCTGATCAAGTGCTCAAGTGAAGAGGTGGTAAGCAGAAGGATCCCTTGTGGTGATACTGCAACATCTCGGGTGGGATTTTACAGCTTCACTCACCCCGAAACTGTATAATCCCAAATGAGATCACTTTCCACAATTTCCGTGGTGGGTAGAGCAGTAAAATCCCAGCCATAGTTTGTCATCTCCACGAGTGCATCCAGAGAACCAACACTAAGTTAGTTCAGTCAAGAAAGCTAAGTGAGCAGGGTGCAGTCCAGATCAATAACAAGCACACAAAAGTCAAACAAAAGAAAACAACCATCATAAAAATTGAGGCAGAGATGGCAATAATGGGCGGCTTGGGAATTGCTGAAATAAGATGAATAAAAAGTAAAGACACTATCACTCTATGCTGCAGTCCCACCATAAATCAACTTCCCAGGTAGAGCTTTGGAAAAGTGTGCAAAAGCAGCTACAACATCATTTAACCTAGGTGCCACAGGAGAAAGAAGGGGAAATGGATATTTTCAGAATGTCCACAAATTTCCTCAATTGGGATACAGCTGACCCACCATCCAAATACAATGTTTAAACAATATGCAGGGCTGTGGTTTTTTGATTCAGTTGAGTCCGAAGCAGACAAGCAAGCCATAAAAGTTTGCCTAGCAATTGGGAA
Source organism: Sphyrna mokarran (assembly GCA_024679065.1). NCBI lineage: Eukaryota > Metazoa > Chordata > Chondrichthyes > Carcharhiniformes > Carcharhinidae > Sphyrna > Sphyrna mokarran. Next base: position 54,549,766 of record JAGIQG010000006.1, on the reverse strand, counting down.
TGATCAATCAAGATTAACTGAAGAAGAGCTAAAGATTCCACAAAATAAATGGACTACATTGGAACCAGTTCAGAACTGGTTCAGGGTCACATCAAATGTCTGTATTCATTGATTAGCGCACATATCATTTCAGCAACAGCCTATAGAATATATAGACCATGTCAGCAGAGACAGAAAAAAGGGTACATGCTGTATTTTCCAAATGCAGAACTGGCAGACAGAATTGTTGAGTCAGTTAATACATCCACTCCCATGGAATCTTTCCAGAAAGATTTGCCAGGCAAGTCCAACATTGAAGAATTAGTCAAGGATGGACATAAGTACAAAGTAATTCTCACAGATTGGCAAAGCTGACAGGTCTTAAGTACAAGCCCTATCATTTACTCAAATACTCAAAACTAGCAAGACAGGTGGAAGGTGTGGCTTTCGACATGTACCAAGGAAATGTGCAGTTTTTAATCAATTCTGCAAAGCATATAGCAGAAAGGACCATTGGCAGCAGCAATGCATTAGAACAGAAGCTGATGCAGATACTAAGAGCCATGAACTGTTCCAATTGGGTCAAAAAGTTTGCAACAAGATTCCACGGATAATACATGCCAATCAGCTGAGGTGACAAGAAGAATTTGTTCAGAACTTGGGTCCAATGAAATCATTACACAAAAGCGCAACTGTGAGGCTTAACTGAGGACAAATCAAATCTATTCTCAACCATTGTGCATCAAAGACAACAAGTAAATACAACAACCTACAATATCGAAGAAAGACAATCTCACAGATCACTGTAAGTAATTTCAGAAACTGCCAGACAGGATGTTGGTGACTTCAAGCTTTATACCATATATAACTATTCTCATCTGCCTAGTTTTATTGGAAAGCTGTTTACAAGCTGTTAGGAAAGTCTACCTATTTGTCCACACAAATGGCCAATGACATCATCAATACATCAAAACATGAGACTCGTAAACTGACCTTGTTCCAACTAAGAACAATCACACAACACTTCCTCCCCTTTACATCAGAATTTCCTGCAATTAAATACAAAAAAATGTTAACTATCAAAATTCCTATTATGAATAATTAATAAACAAAACAGTCAATAATTTGGACGTTTCGGGAGATGTCAATTTCTTGTTGCTTGTTGGTAACCACAGATGCCTGCTTTCTCATACTGACTGCAACCTCTGGTGTTTTTAGTTGAGTTTGGATGTCATCTATAATTGTCTCAATTGAGTCGACACAGGATTTGGAGATTTATTCGGTGTTGAGCTGGTCTTAGCTGAGGTAGTCTTCCACAGTTGTTTCTGGTATTGTCAGGTTCTCAGGAATGTCTAGGTCTTTACTTGGCTCACTTCAGTTGACTTTGTCTAAGGCAAACTAGTTGTAATTGATCAATGTCTTGTCCATATTTCATCCTAGTTTGAATAGTGTGGGAGACAGCTATTGACTGTGCTAAAAATAATGGCAGATATCTGACACAGAAGCACAGTGGTTGGCATTGCTGCCTCACAGAGCCAAGGGTTTAGGTCAATTCTGGCCTTGGGTGACCATCTGTGTGGAGTTTGTATGTTCTCCCTGTGTCTATATCAATTTCCTCCACTTGTTCTGGTTACCTTCCACAGGCCAACAGTGTACATGATAGGTGGATTGGCCATGCGAAATTGTCCTTTTGTGTCTAAAGATGGACATCTGGTGAACTGGTGCAGCTCTCTCAATGTCAACAAAATGAAGGAGATAGTCGTCAGCTTCAGGAAGCATAGTAGAGGACATGTCCCTATCTGCATCAATGGGGATGAAGAGAAAATGGTCAAGAGCTTCAAGTTTTCAGGTATCTAGGTCACCAACAACCTGTCCTTGCTCCCCCCCTGGCTTGACACTATAGTTAAGAAAACTCACCAACATCTCTACTTCCTCAGTAGAATAAGGAAATTTGGCATATCCGCTACAGTTCTCATTAGTGCGTTTCTACCACGTGAAAATATTTGTCCTTTGAATGGTCCAGTGTAATCTATATGAACTTTTTGCCATGGTCCTTCTGGCTATTACCATGGATGTAATGATAGTGGTGGCAGGATTTCAAATTTGCTGCATGTCTTCTCCTCATTGACTTCAGTTTTGCTAGGGTTCCTTGGCGCCACACACAGTCAAATGCTGCCTTGGTGTCAAGGGCAGTTACTCTCACCCTGACCCACACCCAATCCATTTGCTCCTCCAGATTAAAATTATCCCCCATGGTCTGAAACTTGATGAGGGAGGTGCATGGATGGGGTTGGAGTTTCTGTCAGGAAACCTCAATGTACCAGTGTCCCACATGCTGTGGTATATTGTGAGCATCGTTTCTCTTTGACAATTTCTCAGCCCGTAAGTTAATCTGATTGACAAGCTTGGCTTCCAGATAGATGAGGAGGGATATAGAGGAAGATGCATCTGCAATTAGATTGATTGCTGCTGCTGCTGGAGCAGCAATGGGGGCAGTGGGGTGGTGCTGGTGCTTGGGGAAGGGGTGGGGGTTGTCAGATGTTCCATTCCCTCACCTCAGAGTGCTTCTTTGGGTGGGGTCTGATGGAAAGAAAACATGGGGAGACAACACAAAACATTGCCCTGTGACTGGCCCATCAGCTGCTCAGTGTTAACCTCATTTAACCAATGACTGTGGTACCCGTTTGAATATCTCAGTGAGCATCTTATCTCCTGGGAGTGGGTTGGTTGCTTGTTCTCTGTCCCATTTAAGCTAAAGTCTAAAAGTGAGCAGGTTTGAGTTTTAACATTTTAAGTGGTCACAATCCATTTGTTTTAGAGAGTTGAAATCAAAGTTCCATCTAATGTTTTTGGTGTTCATGGCATGTTCATTTAAGCACGCAGGCTCATTAACTACTTCTGTGCCACTGTATATCTACAGCTATTCAGAAATGCCAACTTGTGCTCAATCTATACGTGAACTCCCAGGATTGTGCAGCAGCACAGCCTGCAGGGAATGTTGATTAAAATTCAGTCTAATCTGTTCTGCAATTTTACAACATCTAAGGACAAAACCATTGATCAAAGATTTATCAAATTTTGGAGCTCTTCAAATGGAGGTTAACAGAATTAAACATAATTAATAATTGTCAGGCACAATGTCATTTTGGATCAGTTGGCTTCTAATTGTGTGATTCATTTCAGTTTTACATTTGAAAGTTTTAGCCCCAAAGATCAGTATTTAATTTCACCCTGACTTGGCAAAATTAGATTAACGAGAATTAGGGATGATGTATATGAATATAATTTTATCATTTAATTTGTCTCCTATCTTGCTCAAACTTAACCCCATTTTACAGAAATGCATTTGTTCTGTCAGAAAGGTAGGATTATCCAGACAGAGGCCGTCCCCATAGATCTATTAATATAACTCCCCAGTGGAATTATTTGAACCACACTTGAGTGATGAAACAATTTGTTCCTCCCCTCCACAAATGACCTTTCTGAAAATGGCAAAACCTGGGGAAGCCTAACTATGAATCAGATGAGGCTCAGAGATGTGTTCTTAGTTCCTTATCCAATGATGTAATTTTGCGATTATCATTACATAAAAAAATTGTGCACCTATAATTGATTTGTGAATTCTGTATTATTATTATTGTTCCTTTGTTTAAGAATGGTAGCAAAAATAATCCAGATAATTACAGGCCAGCAAGCCTTATGTCAGTGGTAGGGAAATTATTGGAGAGGGCTCTTCAAGGCAGGATTTATTCCCACTTGGAAATAAGTGGACATATTAGTGAGAGGCAACATAGTTTTGTGAATAGGTGGTCGTGTCTCATTAACTTGATCAAGTTTTTTGAGGAAGTGATGAAGATGATTGATGAGAGTAGGGCAGTGAATGTTGTTTACATAGACTTCAGTAAGGCCTTTGACCTCATAAGGTCCCTCCTGAAAGAATTGTGCAGAAGGTGAAGTTGCATGTCAGAGGTGAGCTGGCAAGGTGGATACAAAACTGCCTCGGTAAAAGAGGTAAGAAGTCTCACAACACCAGGTTAAAGTCTAACAGACTTATTTGAAAATAAATATCTAGCTTTTGGGCTTCATCTCTTCTGTAAACTGTGTGTGCCTTTATATACTCTGTTTGTGATCAGAACTCCCACTCATCTGACAAAGGGACAAACCCTGAAAGCTAGTGGTGGTTACAACCAAATAAACATGTTGAACTTTAACCAGGTGTTGTGAGACTTCTTACTGTGTTTACCCCAGTCCAATGCCAGCATGACTACCATCAGTAAAAGAAGACAGAGTGTAGCAGTGGAAGGGTACTTTTCTGAGTGGAGGGCTCTGACAGTGGCATTCCTCAGGGACCAGTGCTGGGACTTTGTTGTTTATTATATATAAATGATTTAGAGGAAAATGTAACTGGTTTGATTCGTAAGTTTGCAGATGACACAAAGATAGGTGGATTTGCGAATAGTGATGAGGACCATCAGAGGATACAGCAGGATATAGATCGGTTGGAGACTTGGGTGGAAAGATGGCAGATGGAGTTCAATCTGGACAATTATGAAGTAATGCATTTTGGAAGGTCTAATACAGTTAAAAAATATACAGTAAATGGCAGAACTCTTAAGAGTATTGATAGGCAAAGGGATCTAAGTTAGAGGTATATAGGTCACTGCAAGTGACAATGCAGATGAAAGAAGTAGTCAGGAAGGCATATGGCATGTTTCCCTTCATCGGCTGGGGCATTGAGTTTAAAAATTGGCAAGTCGTGTTGCAGCTTTATAGAATGTTAATTAGGCTGCACTTGGAATATAGTATTTAATTCTGATCACCATACTATCAGAAGGATGTGGAGACTTTGGAGAAGATACAGGAAAGATTTACCAGGATGTTGCCTGGTATGGAGGGCATTAGCTATGAGGTAGGAGAAACTTGGTTTGTTCTCACTGAAACAATAGAGGTTGAGGGGAGAGCTGATAGAAGTTTACAAGATTATGAGAGGCATGGACAAAATGGATAGTCAGAAACTTTTTCCAGGGTGGAAGAGTCAATTACTAATGGGCACAGGTTTCAGGTGCGAGGGGCAAGATTTAAAGAAGATGCACAAGTTAGATATTTTACACAGAGGGTGGTGGGTGCCTGTAACTTGTTACCAGTAGAGGTAGAGAAAGCGGATACGATAGTGACTTTTAAGGGGCAAATACACAAATAGGATCGGAATACAGGGATAGGTTCTCGAAAGGGTAGGGGATTTTTGTTCAGTCAGAAGTATGGTCAGTGCAAGCTTGGAGGGCCAAAGGACCTGTTCCTGTGCTGTAATTTTCTTTGATCTTTGTTATTTTCCACAATTTATTTAACTATGAATTTGTAGAAATCATACAAAACGTTTTGATTCAAAGAAAGAGAACAAGTGCATGAGAGGTAAAATATGTTTGTTGCATTTTTTATATTAAATATACACAGACAAACAAATTGACTATAATTAGTTTAAAATGAATAATTATTAGTAAGAAACTGGTTACTGATTAGTGCCATTTGAAAGTTCATCCAGATTTGCAACTCAAATTCTTTTCATGCTGAATTTCAGTTCTTTTCCTTTTTAGCAGGTGCAAAGTTGCTGTCATCAGCTGTTCCTCAGAGTCATGAGTTTCTTCCATGGACCTTCACATGACTAAATCAGCTGATTTTGCACCCACAGCTATTTAGGCATATGAGGCACAATTTTTGACAAGATAGAGCAACGCAGAACACAGGGATCTGTTACTGATCTCTGCTTTTCTTCCACAACTCTGCCTCATTATTAAGAGGCTCTGAATCTAAGGGTTATGCTGCCTGGTGGACAAATTATCATCATGTTGAATGATTTGTGCAAACTCCACCCAGGAGAGGCGATGGCCCACGCTAGACTACTAATCCAGAAACTCAGCTAATGTTCTGGAAACCTGGGTTTGAATCCCATCACGACTGATAAAGGAACATGAACTCAATAAAAAACATCTGGACGTAGAATCTACTGATGACCATAAAACCATTGCTGATTGTCAGAAAACCCATTTGGTTCATAAATGTCCTTTAGGAAAGGAAATCTGCCGTCCTTACCTGATCCATGTGTGGATCCTATAGGTGTATTGGGCCACTTCAGATTCTTGTTCGCATTAATGAGTTGAAACCTGAAACCAAGCAGACAGAGCGAAAATGAGGATATAATCAAATACTTCAAAAAAGATTTGATTGATAGAAAATGAAATGCAATTCCGACAAATGTACAGAATTATACATTGGGTGAATTAAAGTTTGGCATGCACACAAAATGACATAGAACTACTAGGGAAAATTTTGAAAAGAGACCTGAAAATAATTGTGCCTTTGTTACTCCTCTGTGTGTGGTGTGTAGCGGTGGGGTGGTTGGTGGGGGCACTGTGACCCTCCCAGACCATACTGCTGGACCCAATCAGATTCTAGCCTGTAATGGTTGGGAACCTGATGCATATACCAAACCACCAATTTGAATATAATTAGTGGTCTTGTGGCCCGAGTCAAATAGCCCTTGTTGTTCAACCACCTCCACTGTGGATTCTGCAGTGGACTGGTGGGCCCATGAAAGATCACCATTGAAGGGGGCCACACTACCAGCCTGAGGTTATCAGTCACAGAGTTTAAGCATAAATGTCTGAATCTGGTATCCAAGCATATGTGTCATTGTAAGTGTGAATTGGAAATAGTGGTAACAAAGCACTAAATACAATTGCAAGCATAATCTCAGAAGAGATTTATCTTTTAGTTCACCAAGGATATTGTCTTGCTGTCAATCATATATTAAAATTCTGTACATATCATCTCATAACTTTTGATACTTACCTGTGTGTTGTAACACTAATAGAACTTGCATACAACAATGCTTTAAAGTAGTCACATATTGTCCATTAGAACCATTCTTCATTGAATACACAATGGTAATTGCAACACTGTGTAACAGAGGCCAAATATAACATGAAACAAAGGTGAGATACTTTATAAAATTAACTACACAAAATCTTAATTAAAAGCACATTTTGTTAACAGAAGAACTGTTAACATCTACATGAAATGTGCTAAAATAATTTTCTGTAATGTAGAATTATCCAAGTTTTAAATGAGCAATTTTGCTTTGCTATTAGTTGCTGCTGTAAGGAAGTCAGATTTTGCATTCACACTAGCTTCAGTAACAATGGCATCAGGGAGGAGTTTAGCTCAATGCTTTGACTTGCACTTATTGTGCAAGCCAATGCGTTAGTGAAGGTTTAACCTCCAGTGAAATTTTGACTTTTTTCCTGAAATAAATTCTCTAAGGATTTGATCACATGAAGATATAAATAAATTTCTATCATTTGAACTTCTGAAAAATATTTGATTTGATTTATTATTATCATATGAAAAGCACTGTTTCTTGCACACTATACAGACAAAGCATACCATACATAGGGAAGGAAAAGACAGTGTGAAGAATGTAGTGTTATAGCCATGCCAGGGTGTAGAGAAAGATCATTGTTAGAGAGTTGAATAGAGTTAGAATAAAGTTTTAGAAGCTTAGAACAAGGATGAAAGATAGAATTAGCAGGTTTGCTAGGCGCAGCTTGCAAGATATCACATCGAGATAAAACAGGGGTCACGTACTCAATATGAACCTAACTGATTTTATTGTGCAAATGGGGAAGCACTTTGTAGTGATTATATCACCGGACTAGTAATCCAGAGACTAAGCCCCGTACGCCTCCAACATTCCTCCCCTATTTCCCAAAACCAACTTGCCAATGGCTGCCAACATGGCTATTCAACAAGACAGAGTCACCTCTATTTGGTGGCAAGCATTGCAGGCAGCTTGCCTGGTTTACAAAATAGAGCCTTTACGCCAACTTAACATGGCCTCCAGGCTGAACGCTTCAGAGGCACGATGGAAACACATCACTGGTTACGTGTTCAAATATGAGTTATAATGATTTTAATCCCTCAATGTCCACAGCTCTGATTGGTTTATTGTTAAATATGCATTAAATTAGTCATTTATCTGTGGACAGTGGGAAATCATTAGTTCTTTTTACATGGGATTTGTTATGCATATTTATTTTAATTTATGTGCAAGAAAAATTGGACAATTTAAAAAATACATGTTCATGGTTTTGTTTTCTTTTATTTCTCAGGATAATTACCCATGCAGCTCTTCCAATTAGCACAAATGACCTAATCACCACCAGCACAAAATGCCACTGTTTCAGAATATTTTGACAGATCTTCAATGTTATAATTCACTAGTTACTATTGCAGCTGTGACCATTAACCATGATTATAAAGGCAAAGAGTAAGATTTGACTATAATTGCTGTTTTGCAAATACAGTATAATAAACGGTGCCTGTCTTTTCTTGTAAAAACTCCCTGAAAAGTCCAATTTTTGAAAGCGAATTCTGCTTTATGTCAAACAGCAATTATTCTTCCTTTGTTTGAATACCAACAAACAGTAACATTTCCTTGTGAAAATTACAATATATTTTAAATGTCCATAAGTAGCAGTAGAGGTTTAGGGTGGTGATTGAGTTTGAAATGCATCAAAGTAAATTTTAGCAGCAGTCAATACTTATGTCTGTTTTCATAGCTGAAAGCATTTAATGGTTATTAGAACACAAGTTTGTCGGATAAATTTTCTTTTAATTCAAGACTACAGCCATTTCAATAACTGTGCAACCACAAGAAATCTATAAAATCAGAAGCTCAGCTTGAAGAATCTGTCTGAAACAATATATGCAGAGTAAATGCTCAAGTCCTTTATACGATTTAAAATGGATTATAATTCCCATTTTACCAATTGAGAAACTTCAATATGTGGCATTTCATATTTTTTCTATGCCTGCGTATGTCGGCCCAAGCTACAAAATCACCAACTGAAGCTAGTATAAGTAGGTTCAAGACAACTCTGAAACATAAGATTACAAAGAGATAAGAGTAGGTCATTTAGCCCCTCCACCACTGAAATAAATCATGGCTAATTTGTACTTCAACTCCATCTACCCATCTCTGATCCAAATCCCTTGATAACCTTGCCCAAAGATTTGATTTGATTGGATTTCTTTTTGTCAGATGTATTAGCATACATTGAAAAGTATTGTATCTTGTGCACTATACAAAGCATAATGTATACAGAGAAGGAAAGGAAAAGTGCAGGATGTAATGTTACAATCATATCTAGGGTGTAGAGAAAGATCAACTTAATACAAGGTAGGTCTACTCAAAAGTCTGACAGTAGCAGTGAAGAAGCTGTTTTTGAGTTAGTTGGTATATGTCCTCAGACTTTTGTATCTTTTTCCCGATGGAAGAAGATGGAAGAGAGTATATCTAGGTTGTATGGGGTTCTTGATTATGCTTTCTGCTTTCCCAAGGCAGTGGGAAGTGAGACAGAGTCATTATTTGGGAGACTGGTTTGCATGATGGACTGAGCTTCGTTCACAACCCTTTGCATTTTCTTGTTGTTTTCGACAGAGCAGAGCCACGCCAAGCTGTGATAGTTTTTTTATGGTGCATCTGTAAAAGTTGGTTAAAAAATAATCTGTCTTCATCCTGAAAGTGTCATCTGTTTCCACCTTGTTTCTCTGCCAAATCCATTGAAATAACATGATTTCAAGAGTAAATGCCGAAGAATATCTTCTTGTAATATCTTGAACCAACGTATTTATGTTCTATGCTGTGAAATTGAACATTTTGGGAAATAATTTAACTTCATTGTATATAATCCACCTGTTTTGGGCAATCCCTAACATACATTTTTTTTGTAGCATCGGTTGCTTTATCCATTTGTTTTTCAGATAGAAATATAGAGAGAACTAAATGCTCCTGATTATGAAAATGCTGAGAAAAGCTGTCTATTTTTATATTTGTAGCTTGGAAAGAGGTTTGAATGTCCTGACATTGTGAAATGTCTTCTATAAGTGCAAGTATTTCTATTCTGATTGAGTGTGACTGTACACTCATTGCTATCAACTAATCTTTGAGGCTTGATGCCAGGACAGTGATAGGTTGTGTACAGCTGAACTGTCATGAATTCAGAACAGAGCAGTTGGATTAGGAATGCAGCCATAAGCAGTTTTATTCATTACTAAGTATTGTTAACAACACCCGTGAAGAACAACATTGCAACAGTAATGATCTTCATGGTATTTCTGCCAATGTTTATTCATTACCAGAATCAAGAGAGAAACCAACAACATAGCAACTTATTACATGCGGTTAACACTTTTAAGACAGATTATAAGTAGGAGAAAGGTTAATAGACTGAAAATCGAGTATGCTCCAACACTGATGTGTGATTTTTTTTCCAACCAATCTTCTTTTGTATGCTATTTCCTGTACCATCTAATATACCCAAGCAACTATGAAGTAAAATCCATAAATAAATAAATGTTTAACCATTTGTGTCTACAATATTCATCATAATTATATTATGTTGCTGTTATAATTTCAGTTTGATAGAATTATTACTTTGAAACTGGAATAATTATGAAATTGAGTGAATTAATTTCCCACACAGATATCAGTTGCATCTGAAGTGGACTTTTAATTTTAAATAATGAAGTTACGTCCAGAAAGTGTCAATTTGACAACAATATGAGTTTAAGTTTATTTATTAGTGTCACAAGTAGGCTTACATTAATGCTGTATTGAAGTTACTGCAAAATCCAGCATGTCTTTTGGATTGTGGCAGGAAACCGGAGCAGCCAGAGGAAACCCACGCAGACACTGGAGAACATGCAGACTATGCACAGACAGTGACTCAATGCCAGAATGGAATCCGGGTCCCTAGCGCTGTGACACAGCAATGCTAACCACAATGCCACTGTGAACAAGTGATAGTGAGATTGTGCAGTACAATATACCTACTAATCATTACTTTGATATCAGCAGGCTTGTGGCAGTGCTCAAAAGGTGCAGCTGCATTTTTCATTCAAGAAACTGACCTGTTCACTCTTGTGGTAAATCTATTCAACTGTTTGTGAATAAAATTCTCTGGTCTTGTCACTCGATCTGGGGACTGATGCATGTGAACATTATGCTTGCTCAAAATAGAAATGGCTACAACTGAATATACAGAACAACCTCCTAAGCTCAATTGTACCTGACTTAGTAAAGCTGAAGGAGACAAGGGAATATTCAGTACACCTACAGTTCCGCACTTTAAAAAAGTTACAGGTATCTAAATATAAAAGCCTTCCAAAGGTCGGATGAGTTTGTTCATTTTCCGTTGCCTATTCAAAAATTGTTTTAGCCAAGTAGCTAACAGAAGTCAGTGCAAGTCAGAAAAATGTGATGGCAGGAAAGAGTTTATGAGTATGTGATGGGGTAACACGGCATCCAGTCCTCTGTTTGGTTAATAGTAAACTGGAATTGTTCCTACATGAGATGGTTTTGCTAATGAAGACATCTCCATGACAGGATAATAGCGAATTTGCTACCACAGAACGTGGTTGGGGCAAAAACATTGAATATTTTCAAGCAGCAATTAGATATAGCATTCAAGATGAAAGGAATCAAAGGATTTTGGGGGTGGGGTTGGGAGGCTGGATCAGGTTATTGAGTTGGATGATCAGCCATGATCATACTGAAATGGTGGAGTAGGCTTGAAGGGTTGAATGGCCTCCTGCTCCCATTTTCTATGTTTCCATGTAACATATTTGGCAAGAATTAGGACAGCTAAAGGTAATGGTATGTATAATTCCTATATATTCTGGGAACAGATGCAAAATTTGGCACAGCTTATGAAAACTGAATAGATACAGTTACAAATTTGAATCATATACCAGGTAAAGGCTAACGTATGTCTACTGCAAAGCGATATCTATTAACTTACTGTATATTTACTACAGGCTCATCTCAATATCTCTGTCACCTTCCCTGCTTTTTCATTGCTTGGCATGCCAACATGCCCTCACAGTGCACATTCAACCCACTGCTTAAAACTAAAAATCTTCAGAAAGATGGCATTTTACTAGGGTTTTACACAGCAAATCATTGTGCTACTACTGAGTGGCATGGTGCATGGTCAGCTCCTAACATACAAATTAGCAACACACATGCCCCTCAACATGAACCTTTAACATGTTTTAATCACTTCTCAGTTTAAAAGTGGAACATAACACAAGGGAAAAAACATAACTGGAAGAGTGCCCAGAAAATAACCTTGACTCCCATTGAGGAAGCCTCTAGACATTCTTGCCTGTAAGGATATTGAGTATGTAAGGGAAAGGTTCAAAATGCTCGAAGAAATGCTGGACACCAGGTATGGCTGAGTGTGGGAGATCAATACACAGAGTGTCCCCTAGCCATAAGCATTTTCAGCTTTGAAACTTTGCACCAACTAAAGTTTTAGAAATTAAGTTTAAGTTTATTTATTAGTGTCACAAGTAAGGTTACATTAACACTGCATTGAAGTTGCAGTGAAAATCCCTTAGTTGCCATACTCCACACCTGCTCAGGTACACTGAGGGATAATTTAGAATAGCCAATCCACCAAACCAACACATCTTTCAGACTGTGGAAAGAAACTTGAGCACCTGGGGGAAACCCACGCAGACATAAGGAGAGTGTAGACTCCACACAGGTAGTGACCCAAGGCAGGAATCAAATCCAGATCTTTGGCGCTGTGAGGCTACTCACAACTGTGTGTTTGGCTCATTAAAGTTCATAGTTTCAATTTAGATAGGGCAACCACAACCACATAACACAAGGCAGCAACTCTCTGAGCACTCAACATTCATTAAAAATGGATATTTCAGAAGGAGGATTGATAAAGCCCTGCATTTTTGTAAGATTTCCAGCACCGTGATTTCCAATAATTAATCAGTGAATCAAATTTCATTTTATCAAAAGTATATATTTTTAAAAAACAGGCATCTTTTTAAGTGAAACCACTAGCCATTTCAAAGCTGCTACCATTCAGTAAGTTGTCCTATTGCCTCAGTGTTCTCCCAATATATCAGAGGGTGATTTTCAGCCTCTGTTTCTTATGGACACAATTCCCATTATGGCTGCTAACTCTCACAGAAGGTCATAACGGGATTTGTGCCAAGGTGATCTCAAAATGAGATCTTTCTTGCCCTTGCTGGCGCTGTCACTGGGCCCACACCTAATGAGGATGTGAACCTGATTTCCATGAATTTGAATAAATGTAAACATGCCTAAATGGCATAATGATGATGCCTTTTCTTCCAGGTTTGCCATACGTTTCTCCTCCCAGAGGTTGGCAGGAACAACTTCCAGTTTCCAAACATGGAAATCAATCATGATGACCATGCCAGGAGATTGATTGGAGGGGATGCTGTCCCCTGGGTGGTGAGGGATTTGCACAGAGAGCTTCCCATTATGTTGAGGGACAGTAATAATGGGCAATGGGTTTGCACATGCATTATCATGGTGAGCGTGGGGAGGGAGAACCTATTTTTGGAAGAGGGGCGCATAGAGAGAGAGAGAGAGAGAGAGAGGAGGGGAGGTCTGATGTCCCAATGCCAGCGATGATGGGGTGGTCTTTAACTTTAATTTGGGCTCCCTTTATAAAAGATGCCCTGATCTCTGTGGAGGCTGGCTAGTTGGCATTGTTTGGCCCCATTCCTCAGGAATGGTGACACAAAACACATCCCCCTTTGTTTTTGGACAAACCATCAAAAGATTTGGAGAGAAAACTTGTCTCTTTCTCTGGGGAGAAACACAGAAACTCACCAGTTTTCAGTCAGAACCTGACACATTTTTGGAATTATCCTTTGGAAGCACCAGCTAAATTTTAACATGTGCTTACTTCATATTGTAAGCTCAGATCAGCTTACAATATGCTGATCTTCAAAAGCACAGTGATGTTAGGGCTATATTATAGGTACCACTGCATCAATACTGTATCAGGAGTGGAAGTAGAGAGGAACTTTAGTTACTTCAGAAATGGAAACCATACTCAGCAGTACAAAATACCATGAAGAAGTCTCAGTTCAACCGATAGAATTAGAAGAGTCTTAAAAGTTACAGCTGACAAACCTGGCATGACTGGAGGAGAAAGGAAACGAAATCTGTCACCTGACAGATGGAAGTTCTGAAGACCTGAAATCAGCATTTATGAATGAAGCAGCAGACAAGCTGTGGAAACTTGAAGCATGAAACAGCTGAGCACTTTTTGCAAATATGTAATGATAAAATTGGAAGAGACTAGCCAATCTGTCAATTCCGGAAGAGTTTGTGCTGAATTTGTGCAAAACGGAGCCACATGGTAAAATCACTGATTGTGCACTCGCACAAGCTCCGGTAAGGTTAGTGGAAGAGACTCTGTGTTGGGTGCTTATGGAAGTTACATTGGGATTCAACCCAAATGTACCCAACACATCCAACCCACAACTCTCCCTCCCCATTTTTAAGGCATATGAATTTAGGAATTTAAAATTCAAAATTCATGGGATGTGAGTGTCACTGGTGAGGCCAGCATTTGTTGCCCATACTTAATTTCCCATGAGAAGGTGGTGTTGCACTGCCTTCTTGAACAACTGCAGTCCACGTGGTGTAGGTACCCCCACAGTGCTGATAGGGAGAGAATTCCAGGTTTTTGATCCAGCAACAGTGAAGAAACAGAGATGCATCTCCAAGTCAGGATGTTTAGTGGCTTGGAGGGGAACTTCCAAGCATGGGTGCTTCCATGTGACTGCTGGTCTTGTCCTTTTTGAGTTTAGAAGGTACTGTCTAAGAAGCCTTGGTGAGTTCCTGCAATGAGTTTTGTAGATGACACTGGTGTTACTGAGTCCTGGTGGTGGAGGGAATAAATGTTCATGAATGCCAGTCAAGTGGACAGCTTTAAGCTGGAATTTGTCAAGCTACCTTTGTCAAGTTGTTGGAGCTACACTCATCCAGGCAAGTGGAAAATATTTTATCACACTCATGACCTGTACCTTGGAGGTGGTGAACAGGCTTTGGGGAGTCAGGAGGTGAGTTATTCACTCCATGATTCTCTGCTTTTATATGGCTAGTCCAGTTCAGTTTCTGCCCAATAGTAACACCCAGGATGTTGACCTTGGGGATTAGTTGATAACAATGCCATTGAATGTCAAAGGGTGATGGTCAGATTCTCTCTTGTCTGGCACTTGTGTGGTGCAAATGTTACCTGCTATTTGTCAGGCCAGGCCTGGATATTGTCATGTTTTTACTGCATTTGGGCATGGACTGTTTCAGTATTTGAGAGGCCATGAATGATGCTGAACATTATGAAATCATCAGCAAAACATCCCCATTTCTCACTTATGATGGAAAGAAGGTCATTGATGAAGCAGCTGAAGACAGCTGGGTGGGTCACTACCCTGAGGAATTCCTATAGTGATGTCCTGAAACTGAGATGGTTGCCTTCCAATCAACACAACCATCTTCCTTTGTACAAGGTATGGCTCAACCCATGGCAGGCTCTTCCCTGATTCCTACTGACTTCAGTTTTTCTCAGGTTTTTTGATACCATACTTGGTCAAATGTTGCTTTGATGTCAAGGGCAATCACTCTTATCTCATGCATGGAGTTGGTTTGAACCAAGGTGTGTGAGATGAAGAGCTGAGTGACCCTGGTGAAACACATACTGAACATCAGTGAGCAAGTGAGGCTTTATAGCACAGTTGATGACCCATTCTATCACTTTACTATCGATTGATCGAGATGGGGGTTAAGTGGCCGGGTTGAATTTGTCCTGCTTTTTGTGTATCGGACATAGCTGGGCAATTTTCTACATTGTCATGTAGATGCCAACGCGGTAACTATACTGGAAGAGCTTGGCTAGGGGATCAGCAATAGTTTCATAGTCATTGCAAAAGTTTCATGACCATTGTTAGCCTTTTAGTTCCACTATTTGCTTTGGCGCAATTCAAACCTGGTCCCGAAGCGTTATCCTAGGTCTTCTAGATATCCTAGATATCCTAGGACGGATATCAGAGGTAGGTTCTTTACTCAAAGAGTGATTAGGGAGTGGAATGCCCTGCCTGCAGCTGTTGTAGATGCGCCAAGTTTGGTGGCGTTTAAGAGGTTAGTTGATAAGTATATGGATGAGAAGGGAATGGTTTAGTTAGGAGGGGCATTGCTTTTTATTTTGGTCGGCACAACATCGAAGGCCGAAGGGCCTGTTCTGTGCTGTATTGTTCTATGTTCTATGTTCTATGTTCTCTAGATTACTAATCCAGTGACAATATCACTAATCCATCACATTAAACTGTTATTATTTGGGGGTTTCAAGTCAAAATGAATGTGATGCTGAGGGTAAAACAATTTTCAAAATATACATTTAAAATGTTTAGGACATATTATCTTATGTATTTTTCAGCAGTTACATTCTTACCACATAGGTGTCTGCTACCTGCAACCAAAGAGATTCTAAACACCTCCCCAAGATATTCAATGGTATTATCGTCATTGAATCTTTCCAATCGACATCTTATGGTTGCCATTAAACAAAATTGGACCAGACAAGCCAGGTGAATGCAGTGGCTACCAGAGCAGGTCAGAATAGGGAACTCTGTGGCAAGGAACTTACTTCCTGAATCATCAAAACCTGTCCACCACTTTTAAGGTACAACTCAAGAGTGTGATGGAATACTTCCCACTAGCTGAGATAAGTACAGCTCCGACAATACTGAAAAAGATCAAAACTAACAAGGACAAAGCAGACACAAATCCCTGACCTCAAACATTGATTCTGTCCACTGACGCACAGTAGCAGCAGTGTGAACCAACTACAAAATATACTGCAGCAGCTCACCAAGGTACCCTTGACAGCACATTTCAAACCTATGACTTCTGCAGCAGTTCATGAAGACACCTCACCACCACCTTCTCCAGAATAGTCAGGGTTGGACAAAAAAATGTTGATCAAGCCAGCAATGCTTACAGCCCATGAAAGAATAATAATAAAAAAATTACAAAGTGAAAAACAAATCCAATGAGCTACCATGAAAAATATCTAAAAGGACAAGGATAATTTTGAATCATTTGTATAAATAGAAAGGTTTAAGGTTTCATTGTAACAGGGAGGATGAGATTTGTTGAAAAGAACAGTCAAGAATTATTTTCATCTTTCCTCCAAGCAAACCACAACCAGACCTCTACAATGTATTGGCACATAAAAGCTGCACTGCCTACTTAATACAATAATATTTTGTTTCCATAACAACATCTTTTCCAAAGTGCATTTGAATTATTTACAGGAATATTATAATGTTATAGTTAAACTATTTTTAAAACATCAAGTATTGGCTGCACTGAGATTTTACAATTCATGCATCCTTCTTCACCCAAAGGATTGTGAATCTGTGGAATTCTCTGCCCAGTAAAGAAGTTGAGGCTACCTTACTGAATGTTTTTAACACAAGGATAGATTTCTGAACAGTAAAGGAATTCAAGGTTATGGTGAGTGGGCTGAGTCCATGAAAAATCAGCCATGATCTTATTGAATGGCAGGACAGGCTTGAGGGGCCAGATGGCCTACTTCTGCTCCAGTTCTTATGTTTTTATATTCATCTAACTCGCTCTCCTTTTTGAATGTGATCTCTTAGCTGATTTTTCATTTACCTGCTAAACTTAATCTTTAACATCAGATTCTTATTCTTGCAAATTTGCTTCAATTCCACCTGAGGGTGGGAGAAATATTGGCTACAAAAATTAAGGTCCTTACCATCTAGCTTTTTGTTGTTATGGATCTCAAAATACTTTCTGGTGTTGGATATAGATACTGGACACCATTTTGATGAGCACATTAGCATACACAAGGAATGTCTGATTGAATTATGGAGAGTCCCAGGAGGCAGAAGTCCCTTTACCATCAAACTTTTATTCATAAGTCTGATAACAGCATACAGAGTGTTTTTAGTTTGCAGTCTGCACAAGGAGTCCCAGAAGAATTGGCACTCCTGGTTAAGTACAAAGCAAAAGGCTCACTGATTGGCCCATCAATTTGGCCCTTAATCAGGGACATCTTTTAGTGACCTTTAATCAGGGGAATAGTCTGATTAAAGTCATTGCAGGTAAATCTGCCATTTTGGAGCTCAATGTTTCAGGTAATGCCGTCTCTTAAACATACATGGCTGAACATGTTTACAACAGCAGGAAGAACTCCCCACCAATATCATTTAAAGGAACCACCAACTACTGACAAGTTACTTAATGATTGAATTCTACTGGCTGTTGCTGCAATTCTAGAAATGTTTGGTGGTTTCTCGAATTTTTAAAAGTGGGTAAAGTCTACAGGAAGTGATGTACCGCCTGTTCAAGTATCTTGTCCTGTCTTCAAGGGATTCTGCACAAACCACACACTGCCAGACATGAATGCAATAGTTTGCACAGGAAGATCACAGGGAACAAAGGCAACACACAGCAGGACAGTCCAGTTGGAAAAGGAAGCAGGAAGTTATACCCACCCAGGATTCCCCCTGCTGAATTTCAGTGAAGATTGCATGTTGGGTGTCTGAGTTTCTCTAAGGAGGCCCTTACTGAAATAGCTACCTGCTGCAGACACAAGTATAATCACAGAGCAGGATGAAGAAGGCATTACCAATGGCTGCAAAGATGACCCAGGCCATAAACCTTTATATTTCAAGCTCCTTTCAGGCAGAGGCTGGTGATATTTGTTTATTTATTTCTCTCCTTTAAAGGGAGAGAAGAGCTGATGTTTCATGTCCAGTTGACACATTGTCAAAGCTTCAAAGTTCCAGTGATACACTGCAGGGTTTGGTGCTGGACCCCTTGCTATTTGTAGTGTATGTTAATGATCTAGATGCAAATATGGAAGGGATATGATCAGTAAGTTTGCAGATGACATGATAATTGGTGCTATATTAAATAACGAGGAGGAAAGCCTTAAACTACTGGATGATTTAGATGGGCTGATCAGATGGGCAGAAAATAGCAAGTAAAATTTAACCCTGAAAAGTGCATTTTGGAAGAACAAAGCAAGGGAATACACAATAAATGGTAAGATACAAGAAAGTACAGAGGATCTGAGGGATCTTAGGGTGTAGGGCCAAAAATCCCTGAGGGCACCAGTACAGTTAAATAAAGTGATTAAGAAAGCAATACTTGCCTTTATTAGCTGAGCCGTAGAATATAAGAGTAGAGAGGTTATAATGGAGTTGTAAAGAACACCTATTAGGATGCAACTGGAGTGCTGCCTGCAATTCTGGTCACCACACTAGAGGAAAAATGTGAATGCATCAGAAGGGGTTGAGAAGAGATTCAGCAGGAAAGCACTGGATACTGCAATGGCTATGAGCCCTGACAATGTTCCAGCAACACTACTGAAGACGTGCTTCAGAGCTTGCCACGCAAGCTGTTCCAGTACAGCTGTAACATAGGCATCTATCCAGTAATGTGGAAAATAGTCCAGGTACGTCCTGTAAATAAAAAACTCTACAAAACAAGTCTGGGCAATTACCTTCCTATTATTGTCATTTCAAACATCAGCAAAGTGATGGAATGTGTTATCAATAGTGTTGTTAAGCAGCGGTTACACAGCAAAACCTGCTCACTGATGCTCATCTTGAGTTCAGCTATAGTCTAGACTCCAGACCTTATTACAGTCTTGATTCAAAACACAGATAAAAGAGCTGAACTCAAGAGGTGAATGAGGTGAGGTGACTGCTCTTGACATCAAGATAAGTGAGTATGGTATCAAGCATTCCTGGGAATAGAATTATATACTAGTTGGAGTTAAAACAAAGGATAATTGGTGTGGTTGTTGGAGGTCAATCTTAGTCTCAGAAGATCGCTACAAGAGTTCATCAGGGTAGTGACTTGGACTTCAACTTTTTCAGTCCTTCTTCCATGTCAGACATGGAAGTATATGGGATCCAATGGGATTGGGGGTTATAGATAGGTCTATGGCTGGGTAGGTTTTGATGTGTTCGGCACAACTTGTGGGCCGAAGGGCCTGTTTGTGCTGTAGTGTTCTATGTTCTATGGATATTTGCTGATGATTGTACAATATTGAGAACCATTCACGACTGTTCAGATGCTTAAACAGTCCATGTACATATATTTCAAGACCAGGAAAATACTTCAATCTGGGCTGATAAGTGGCAAGAGATATTCATGCCACAAAAGTGCCAGGCAATGACCAACAGAAGGCAATCTAACCATATCTCTTGACATTCAATGTCAATACCAAGACTGAAACTCCACTATCAATATCCTGGGGGTTACCATTGACCAGCCATTGAAATGAACCAACCATATAAATACTGTGAATAGAAAAGAAGTACAGAGTCTTGGAATTCTGCAACGAGTAACTCACCTCCTCACTCCCCTAGGCACAAATCCAAAGTGCGATGGAATACTCCCCATTTGCTTGAATGAGTGCAGTTCCAACAACAATCAAGAAGTTAATGACCATCCAATTCTATGGGGACATCCTGGTAAAGAAAACCATTAGATCCATGAAAAAATAAACTAAAACAAAATAAGTTTCTCTTACATCAGATTTTTTTTATTGTTACAGTCCCCCAGTCAAATATGAAATGCTATATGTAACATTGGGTAATCCAACAGCCAATTTGTTCCATAAACTGTAATGAAATAAATGTCCTGTTGATCCAATTTTAAGAGTGTTTGTTGAACTCCCCTATATTATATAGGTAATTTGGAGTTGGGGACAAAGTGTAGTGTGTCAAAATTCGCAGATGACATTAAGATGGGTGGAAGAACAAAGAGTACAGAAGACGCTGAAAGTCTGCAAAAGAATATAGATAGTCTAAGTAAGTGGCTGAGGGTCTCGCAGATGAAGTACAATGTTGATAAATATGAGGTCATCCATTTTGGTAAGAACAAAAGCAAAATGGACTATTATTTAAATGGTAAAAAATTGCAGCATGCTGCTGTGCAGAGGGATCTGGGTGTCCTTGTATAGGAATCTCAAGGAGTTGGTTTGCAAGTGCAGCAGGTAATTAAGAACTCAAATGGAATTTTGCCCTTCATTGCTAGAGGGATGGAGTTTGAAAACAGCAAAGTTATGTTGCAGCTGCATAAGGTGATTGTGAGGCCACACTTGAAGTACTGTGTACAGTTTTGGTCTCCTTACTTGAGGAAGAATATATTGGCGCTAGAGGGGGTGCAGAGGAGATTCATTAGGTAGATTTTGGAGTTGAAAGAGTTGGCTTATGAGGAGAAACTGAGTAGACTGGGGCTGTAATTATTGGATTACAGAAGAATGAGGGGCAATCTTATAGAAACATACAAAATTATGAAACGAATAGGTAAGATAGAAGCAGGGAAGTTATTCTACTGGCAGATGAAACTAGAACTAGAGAGCATGGCCTCAAAATAAAGGAAAGCAGATTTAGGACTGAATTGAGGAGGAACTTCTCCACATGAAGGGTTGTGAATCTGTGGAATTCCCTACCTAGTGAAGCAGTTGAGGCTACCTCATTAAATATTTTTAAGGTAAGGATAGATACATTTTTGAACAGTAAAAGTGAGCATAAATAGAGCTAAGTCCTTGAAAAGATCAGGCACAATCTCATTGAATGGTGGAACAGACTCGAGGGGCCTATTCCTGCTCCTCGTTCTTATGTTCTTCAAACTGTGCCTTGAGATATTATAAATACACCTGAGTTAACTGATGAAGTCCGAGTTTAACATTTCATCTGACAGAAGGCACATCTGACATTGCAGCCCCTGCTCAGTTCTATGCTGGAATTCAACCTGGATTGTGTGCACTTGTGGTTTGACCAGTTTACTGTTCAGATGGTGAAGATGAAAATTACCCTTGGAAAGATTTCCAGTATAGTCAGTTTCTCTCTGATATTGGAAATTATTCAATTGTCTCTCCTAATAAATAAACCTTTCCCCATGCTGTGATTCAGAAAACACCTGAAAAATATTGCAAGCATAAATGGAAAATTAAAACAAGACATAAAACAAAACAGACATATAAAGCTCCGGGGCCTGATGGCATTTACCCCAGGCTGCTAAGGGAGTTGAGGGAAGACTTGGCTGGGCCTCTGACGCAAATCTTTGTCTCTTCCTTGGACACAGGAGAGGTCCCAGAGGACTGGAGGATAGCAAACGTAGTACCGTTGTTTAAAAAAGGTCAGAGGGATCACCCAGGGAACTATAGGCCAGTGAGCTTGACTTCAGTTATAGGTAAGCTAATGGAGAGGATCCTTAGGGACAGGATGTATGAGCATCTGGAGCGCTGCGATCTGATCAGGGATACGCAGCATGGCTTCGTCAAGGGGAAGTCTTGTCTTACAAATCTAGTGGAATTTTTTGAAGAAGTGACAAAAACAGTTGATGAAGGACAGGCTGTTGATGTCGTCTACATGGATTTCAGTAAGGCGTTTGACAAGGTTCCTCATGGTAGACTGATAGAGAAGGTGAAGGCGCATGGGATACAGGGTCGGGTATGTAGATGGGTCGAGAACTGGCTCGGGAGGAGGAGACAGAGGGTAGTAGTGGAAGGCTCTTTTTCCGGCTGGAAGCCTGTCACTAGTGGAGTGCCACAAGGCTCAGTACTAGGTCCTCTTCTATTTGTGGTCTACATAAACGACTTGGAAGTTGGGGTAGGTGGTGAGATCAGCAAATTTGCTGATGACACCAAGATGCTTGGATTGGCGGGTACAGAGGAGCAGTGTCAGGCAATACAACAGGACATAGACAGGTTGGTAGACTGGGCAGATAGATGGCAAATGGAATTTAATCCGGATAAATGCGAGGTGATGCATTTTGGCCGGAAAAATGTAGAAGAGAGTTATAGGATAAAAGGTAAAACTATACGGAGCATAGAGACGCAGAGAGACTTGGGGGTGCAGGTTCACAAGTCTCTGAAGGTGTCCTCACAGGTGGAGAAGGTGATAAAGAAGGCGTATAGTATGTTAGCTTTCATAGAAAAGGGTATAGAATACAGGAGTAGGAGTTTGATGTTGCAGTTGTATAGAACTTTGGTTAGGCCTCACTTGGAATACTGCGTCCAGTTCTGGTCGCCGTACTATCGGAAGGATGTGGAGTCCTTGGAGAGAGTGCAGAGGAGGTTTACCAGGATGCTGCCTGGTATGGAAGGACTGTCTTATGAGGAACGATTAGATAGACTGGGGTTGTTTTCCCTTGAAAGACGTCGGCTTAGAGGGGATCTCATAGAGGTGTATAAGATTATAAGGGGTATAGATAGAGTAAATGGAGGTAAACTTTTTCCACCTTTAGAAATGGATAGGACGAGGGATCATGGCCATAGGGTGAGGGGGGCTGTGTATAGGACGAATATTAGAGGGCAGTTTTTCACACAAAGGGTAGTGGGGGTGTGGAATGCACTGCCGAGTAAGGTGGTGGGAGCAGGCACGCTGGGGCTGTTTAAGGGTCTCTTGGACAGCCACATGAGCGGTATGCAGATAGAGGGATATATTAGGACTGTTTAACTACGGCTTTTTTCCACAGGTAATTCGGTCCATACTTGACCAACATTGAGCATGCATTCGGCAGGTGGTGCGGGTATAGCTCTTGGATGTTGATTCATGGGTTGCCTGGTACCTCATGTCGTAAATGAGTGCTTTATGTGGACCATCTGAAGGGCACCATGACAGCTCAGAGACTATCGATGTGGCTGTGCAGACACTTGGAATTGGGCCGGTGTCTGCGGGAGTTTGCGCGTTCTCCCCGTGGTTGCGTGGGTTTTCTCCGGGCACTCCGGTTTCCTCCCACAACCCAAAAATTTGCTCTTAGGCTGATTGGGAAACAAATTGTCCCTATAGTGAGAGTTTTCCATATTAGGAATAATATATATTATTATATAGGAATAATATAATAGGATAATGGATTTGCTACTATATAGTTATGACGGCAGCGCGGGCTCGTTGGGCCGAAGGGCCTGTTTCCCGTGCTGTGTTGCTCTTAAAAAAAAAAGAATTGCATAATTGCTTAACTTGGAACTTTCCCAGCTTTTTGTTTATGTCTGACATGGAAATCTCATTAATGGTAGCAATGGTACAGAGGCAACTTTTAACAAAGCATTGGTTTCTGTTGCAGCAGAGAAAGCAACTTAATACATACAAACCAAAAAATCTGCTAAAATATGCAGAATTAATCTTTTATCGGGTTCATTAAAATTTGTTTCAATGTACTTCTCATCATACAACATTACAGTGCAGAAGGAGGTCATTCAGCTCATCAAGCCTACACTGACAACAATGGTCCAATCCCCATAACCCCACATACATACTCTCCTAATCCCCCTGACACTAAAGGTCAATTTAGCATGCCCAATTCACCTAACCTGCACATCATTGGACTGTGAAAGGGAACCAGAGCACCCAGAGAAAACCCATGCAGACAGAGGAAGAATGTACAAACTCCACCCAGACAGTACTCAAAGTTGGAATTGAACCCGAGTCCCTGGCACTCTGAAGCAGCAATGCTGACCACTGTGCTACCATGCCACCTATAATGTCTGTTAGGATGGATGCCCTTTGAAATTGGAAAAGATGCCAAAAGAAGACACAGGAGGTACAAGAAAGGTGAACATTTTAGATCCCATACAGGAAAGAGTTATATGACAAGTCACCAGCTTATCCATAGGAGAAAGCAAAAAGGCTCACAGCCCATTTAAATAGCCACCAGCTGAGTCCTTGATCAAAACGTGCAGGAATTTGGTGGGAATCAACAGAAAGTTTAGCACACTGTGCCATCCCAACTTGCTAAGAAATGCAGACAGTCAGCATTTTGTGAAGGTTGCTCAACAGCCCAGGCAGGGGAGGTCTATGTTTCTGCTGTTGGGCCCAGGCATATTTCTGTTCCTTCAGACTCCAGAAATCAAAGTTTATCTATCAACAAAGATTGCCAAACCAGGTGAGGACTGCCATTGTGAGTGCTCTGCTTATTTCCAGGCAGGGATTCCACTGAATTACAAACAGGAGGGCGATTCACTGAAATAGCATTAATTTCTCTTTTCACAACCCATAAACAGAAAAGTGTTTATGATTTTCTTACTCCTTTAAAAGCAGTGACTTATTTCTCAGCCCCTCAGTCTTACTGTGACCCTATTTTGTATTGATAACCCCACAGCAAACTCCAGATAGGATTAACTCAAAGGGTTACATAATTTGTATACACTCAAAATGCAGGAGTGGGGTTGCCATGTCGCCCCATCAAAGATCACAGAGAAAACATTATTGTTCCCCATGAGTCCAGAATCCAGAATCAAAATCCAATAAGGTATTCTTTCACAGAGTTCAGTAGGTTAAAAACTGATGCTAGATAATCCATTTTCTCAGTTGAGTTGTTTTCCACAATGAAGGCATGCACAGATGAATTAGTCTTGCAAACCATAGTACAGAAGTTCCGGGAGAAACAGTATAGATGGGGCCAGGTATTTAGCTTGGGCAGAATTCCTGAGTATGCTGCTGTTTAGGAATGGCACAAAATGGCAGACTGATGTTTTTCTCAGTATAGCAAGAAAATATTACTGGTTATTAAAATTAAAACTAAATGATTCCATGTCACATGACTCCCACTTCTTTACATATATTTGATAAAGGTTGTGTATCTCTATCTGGATTTGGTATATGGTTAGATGTTTCAACCATTAAAACTTGAAAATATGTGGTCCTTTATCCTTGTAGACAAATTGGCTCTAATTGCCCAAGTCTGTTTTATGAAATGCAGATAGCCTTTGTATAGTTCGAATTTGGTCTCTACAACTCCCAGAGGTCATCAGTGTCTCTTCAGAGAGAATGGAGTAAGTTCCCCTGACACTGCCAGAAATGTTCTCTTCATTTGGGAGTCATTTAGCCATTATAAAAGGAGTCCAGTTTTAAAAGTTTAGAAATTAGCCATGAGAATATCCATATAAATGTCATAAAAATATAAAGTGTGAGATTTTAGTCCCTTAACAATACATAATGGGATTCTGCCTCACATAAATGAATAAGGATTCCATTAGGTTTGCATAAATGTCTCACACTTTAAAAAAATCAGACATTTTAAAATCGTCACCAAACACAAATAGAATGTGTTTCTCACATTTCACATAAATTGCTCACCATCCTGCTCACTTTCCACAGGATAAACTGAAAGTCATATCAATGTTATTTCTGCATTGCAAACACTCTGCTGGAAATTGCATCATGTATAAAAAAGGATGGAGGCCTCATGTTATCAGCCTGCATTCCTTCCTTTGTGCGATTACATTGGATGAACTAGTACATGCAGATTGTCAGCAATATTCTCATTTATTTCAAGATTGTCTTCAAACACATCTCGCATAATAGATGTTTTTTCTTCGTCCTCTGACACTGTCTCCTTTGAAAACTGTTGTGATGATTTATATCAACAATATGAGTTTTAGTAATTTTCTTAATTTGTATCTCTTTCCCTCCTAAGGTGCAGCTAGGCCTTTCTTTCTCATTCACCTTTTTTCCAAGTTACATGGGTTTAGTGAGTGGTTTTATGGAAGGTTGTCTTCCTGCCACTAATCCTCACCCTATCTCTAAGTGGGAACTGGCACTGATACACACTCACTTCCCTGTTCTGGTATCTGGGTTCTTTCTTGGTGGATAGATCTGGGGATGAGATTGAATGTGGGCCTCTCTGTCCCAAACACAAAAGGGCTACTCCAGGTCCCAAAGGTGCAGTTATACATACATAGAAAGATAGACAGAAAATAGAAACAGGAGTAGGCCATTCAGACAATTAAGTCTGATCCACTGTTCAAATATGATCACAGGTGATCATCAAATTCAATACCCTGATCGCACTTTCTCCTCATATCCCTTAATTCCTTTAGTTCCAAGAGCTATACCTAATTCTTCTTGAAATTACAGTGTTTTGGCCTCATCTACTTTCTGTGGTGGTTAACTCCATAGATCCACCACTCTCTTGGTGAACAAATTTCTCCTCACTTCAGTCCTAAAAGCTTTACTCCTCATCTTCATACTATGACCCCTAGTTCTGGATTCTTCCATCATCAAGAACATTCTTTCTGAATTCTCCCCATCTAATCCTGTTGGAATTTTATAAGTTTATTTAAGATTACCTCTCACTTTTCTAAACTCCAATGAATGTAACCAACTTAATCACTTCCCATCCCAGGAATCAGCCTGGTAAACCTTCACTGTACTCCCTCTATAGCAAGGACATCCTTCTTCAGATAAGGACACCAAAACTGCACACAATACTCCTGGTCTGGACTCATCAATACCCTATGCAATTGCAGCAAAACATCACTATTCCTATACCCAAATCTTCTTGTTATGTAGATCAACTTACCATTTGCCTTCTTTACTATCTGCTGTACCTGTGCACTTACTTTCAGATACTGATGCATAAGGACACCAAAGTCTCATTCAGTATTCATCTCTCTCAATTTACTCTAATGCAAATAATAATCTTCCTTCTTATTTTTGCCATTGAAATAGATAACCTCATCTTTCTATGATTTGACAGCATTTATAGAAATCCACAGAAAACATATGGGGAAGATTCACCAGAGTAATAACTGGGAATGTTAAACTTTTAGGAAAGTTTGAACTACTTATGGCTCTTTTTGCTTGAAAGGGGACCATTCTAAGGAAACAAAGAGCGTTGCTTAAAACCATGAAGGGGTTCAATAGGATGGACATGAAGATTCTGTTTCCACTTGTAGCTGAGTCCAGAACAGGGAGCTATAAATTTAAGATAGCAACTACCAGGTCAAATAAAAAGTTTACAAGGAATATCTTTACACACACAGGTGAGAATACAGAACTTACCACTAATAGAATGAAATAAAAAGATAGTATAGACACATTTAAGGGGGATGGTTGGTGCACTTACAAGCGAGATGGTAATAGGTGAATGAGGCCAAGGTGAGTAAGAAGTAATTAGAGTGAGAAAAGACACATGTGAAGTAAAAACACCATGTTGGACTGGTTGGGCCAAATGGCCTCTTTTTGTGCTCTAAATTCAAATTCTTTATAAGGAGAGGCCAGTGACTTCTCCCACAAAGAATGGTAAGAGGAGATTTAATATGTCCTTTTTTAAAAATGAAGCAAGTGAAAGGCAAAGATGATAAAAAAAGTATTCATTTCGAATGGAGATTTAAGAAAGAAACATTGATTGAAAATTTTCACCGAGGGAGTAAAAAAGAGGGTTGGATAATGTTCTTTGCACAGTGGAGCATGGAAGATTTTACTAAAGGGAATGGTTGAGACAGAAGCCTGTTTTAAAGGGAGAGGGATAAATATTTAAAATTAGAGAAGGCTAAACGGCAATGGCAAAAGCGTAAGGCAGTGGGATTGATATGGTTTGTTCCAGCAAAGAGCCAGACTCGATGGGTTGAACAATCTTCTTCCATGCTGCAAACTCCAATGATGCTAATGACTTAGCAAAGTTAAATTTGTATTGAAATAAGGAAAAGGCTGAAGATAAAAAATGCAAATTGATTTGCCAGATTTCATAACTTATATTCTAAATAGTATATTAATTACAGAGTGACTGTTATTATTTAATTACCAGTCAATTAAAAAAAAGTAATTGGCATTTCTATTTCTTATTACCTCTCCTTCCATTTACTACCATTTTTGATACAATTCCCTGTTGTTCCAAACCACACTTGTAATTACCTGTGAGGTGATGGTCATGCATAGTGATAGTGCTGTAATTATACAGGTACATGATAAAGATGGTGTAATTTGGCATGATTAATTGATGAAAAGCTAGCTGGAAATAAAAGTTAATAGTGTTAAAACAGGTCATTAATAATACAAACATTATTTGATTTAAAAGATGACATCTCTTCCAATCAGTAATAATCAGTGAATACAGAAATCATTTGTGCCCACTGCCAGCTCAGTCTGTAATGTGACACGTGCCTGCATCAAACCATGAATAGTTCAGTGATTTACTTCCCTAGTAACTGTTCATGCCCCTCATGCTTATTTTGTAGAAGTATGCTGACTGATTATCTTGTTCATGTCCAAAAAGTTGAGGAAAAAAAGCCATGAGTAAATATTCCACTTAGACAAGCATAACATCCCAAATACGTGGGCCAAAATTTTACAGACCCTCCACATGTTGGAATGTTATAATCCTGCTGAAGTAAATGACAATTTAAATAAACTGCCACTGTGTCTGCTAAGGAGGATGAGGGGAAAGGGGTGCATGAAATCCCAGTCTTAGATTTACGCTATGTTAAGTAAATAGGTGAAATCCTACAGTTAACAAGAGGTCAATGCGATGATTGAGTTTTCTAGAGGCCACAAAATGTTTTCATAAAATATATGTAAAGAGATATCTCAGCATGTTGGTGTTTGGAAGGGAAATCAAATTTTCATGAGAGCTATGGCAATAAAGCCATCTGTTTTCTTTCTTAACATCCGTTTCACAGGGTTGATGAAGAATGAGACGTCTGATTGTTCTCTTGTATCCTTGTGTGAATATTCTTTTACAAATCATCTTTTAACCTTGCATACAGAATTGTCCCATACATAAGAAAGTATCCTCTCTTTAAACAACCTTACTAATTGAGGAAATCCACAATAATAAAAAAAATAAGTTTGCTAAACAGCCTTATTCAGTCTTCAGACTGAATTCTTGGCTCTAATTTAAAACAAATATTTAAAGGCTAAAATGCTGATTTCCTAAAATAATGCTTAGAAAGCTTCCATGGGTTGCAGAATGCTAACATAAAAAAGACATTCATTGAAGACAAGAGCAAAAAGAATTAATGGAAAGTTATAATAAATTTCTTTGTACACAGGACAAGTGGAATATGGAAATTCACTGCAACAAATCACTGAGAAGCCGAGTCCATACATTTAATTAAAATAAATTTAGATAATTTTTGAGAAAAATGAAGTAAATGTAGACTTACAGCAATTATCTTATTGCAGTCCTTGAAGTTCAAAAACAGGTTGAGTAGAAGCACAACAGCGCCATGGATGGACAAAATATGTATTGCAGGCATGACTCGTGACTGTGTCACCTAATCCATTAAAGTTAATATTGGAGTATCACACAGGAGTGACTGAATTAAGAAAAATTCATGATTAAAGCTCAGTGGTTGAATATTATCAATACATAGAAACAAGCAAGGAAATAATATATGTCATACGTTGAACGATAGAGTAGAATCCCTACAGAACAGAGAGCGCCATTCGGCCTATCAAGTCAGCACCAACTCTCTGAAACAGCATCATACCCATGCCCTCCCTCCGCCTATCCCTGTAACCCTTTACTTTTACCATGACTAATCCACCTAACCTACACATCTTGGGACACTAAGGGGCAATTTATATTGGCCAATCCACCTAATCTGTGCACGTTTGTAATATGAGAGGAAGCCAGAGCACCTGAAGGAAATCCATACTGAAATGGGGAGAATATGCACACTCCACACAGACAATCACCCAAGCCCCAATCAACCCAGGGTCCTTGACACAGTCAGGCAGCAACACAAGCTGCTGTACTGCTGTGCCTCCCTCATGTAAAGAAAAATCCCATTGCACATCTGATGGGTCAAATGGTCTGATTTTTTTTGGCATGGAATTCTTTACTTCTATGAAAATGTTAACCTCTGGGCAGGAACCAGCTTCTTCCTCAATGATCTAGGCATTAAACTCTTTATAATCCCT
This sequence comes from Sphyrna mokarran, assembly GCA_024679065.1. Taxonomy (NCBI): domain Eukaryota; kingdom Metazoa; phylum Chordata; class Chondrichthyes; order Carcharhiniformes; family Carcharhinidae; genus Sphyrna; species Sphyrna mokarran. The sequence goes on along the minus strand of JAGIQG010000006.1, from coordinate 54,519,190 downwards.
GTTTCCATGACATAATGTTAGTGCATTTATTTTTATTTATTTTTTTCATGGGTCATGGTGTTACAGGAAAGACCTGCAATTGTTGCCTATGCCCTATTGCCCTTGAACTGAGAAGGTTGCTCAGCCATTTCAAAGTTAATCCCATCGCTGTGGATCTGGAGTTTGACAATGAGACCAGTAAGGATGGCAGATTTCCTCCCCTAAAGGCTATGAATAAAGCAGATGGGGTTTTTGATTGTTTCATAATCACCATCGCTGAAACTAGCTTTCAATTCCAGATTTTATTAACAGAATTTAAATACTGTCTTGGTGGAACATGAACCCTTGTCTGCCAGGTTATTAGGTCCTTGCCTTTGGACTATGTGGAACTAACTCAGCTAACTAAAGAAGGAAAGCATGGCTTCAAATTAAAAGAAAAGATGTCAAAGATTAGTAGATGCCCAAGAAATTAGGATAAAATTAGAAACCAGCAAAGAATAACTTAAGCAATAATAGGGGGATAAGATTTTCTGGCCCTTTTCACCAGTGGGATCTTCCTGGTGGACGTGAACAACGCTAAATGCATTAACATTGGCGGGACCAGAAGGTATCACCAGCAGCCAATGACTAGTTAGTTCTGCCACTAGGAAATATACTGTGATGTTTTGGAGTGGGGGGTGGCGCAGGACCGGAAAATCAGTGTCATGAGGATGAGAAGTTGTGATTGAATGATATCCACCTTTATCATCTCACCTAAAATGTACTAAGCAGTTTAAAGAGGAGCTTTTTTTTTAAGATAAGAGAAGGTACTGATGAAAGATGGCTACCACAAGTCACCTGATAACTGGAACTGGAACTTAGATCTTTCTGGGAAGTCATGATATGGATTGCACTGCATAAATGCCCTGGCAACTTCTTATGGTAGTTTGCAACTGAAGATGTCAAGGTCCACTTCTAAAAAGACTATTAAAGGAAATGACGTAATTTGTGACTAGCCGAGGTGGTTGTATAGAGGGGAACCAGTTCATTACTCCTCATCTGCTCATAACAGGAGGGAGAATTTAAATATAGCAGAAAACTAATGAAAATTATAAAACATGATGGTAAAACCTTTTATAATACTATAGAAAGGAAAAGAGTACATTGTATTGGCTCCTTGATGGGTAAACTCGGGAAATTAAGAACAGAAATTTAGGAAATGGGAGAGACATAAAAAAAACCCAAGAATTATAGAAAAGCAAAGGGCAAAAAGAAGGCAGGAACTTAAAACAAATATGATCACTAAAGAAAAAGTAACAGGAAAGCTAATGCAATTAAAGGCTGACAAGTTTCCCCCATGCTGTGGCCTGCATCCTAAGGCTTTAAAGAAAGTGGCTGCAAAGTTGGTGGATGCATCTTCCATAATTCCCTAGATTCTGGAGAGGTCCCAGAGGATTGGTAAATTACAAATGTAAGACTTCTAATCAAGAAAGGAGGGAGACAGAAAGAAGAAAACTATAGGCCAGTTAGCCTAACATCTATTATTAGGAAAATGCTAGAATCCATTATCAAGGAGGAAGAAGTAAGTCATTTAAAAAATCATAACACAATCAGACAGAGCCACTATGGTGTTGTGAAAAGGGAATTGTGTTTGACAAAATATAGAATTCTTTGAGGATGTGATAAACAGGATGGATAAAGGGGAACCAGCAGACGTAAGCCACAATTTTCTCCAATAATGACTAAGTTTCATGATGACAAGAGAAATGGAGCAATCTATGTGAAATGTCCGGCACCGACTGGACTGTAATTGTCCCCCAGTTAATCATTTTTTGGGAGGGTAGTGAATTTTTTTTTTGGGAGAGTGGTGAATTTTTTTGGGGGGGAGAATGGTGATTTTTTTTTGGGGAGAGTGGTGATTTGCATGCCAGATCTGGGAGGGCTGGGGCTGAAACATAGTGAGCCCGGCTGCAAAGTGATTAGACACCATTTTGAAAGGGAGACCCGAGTTCATAGCGTAATGGGAGCCAACCTCCGTCCAGCCATGAACATTGACTCACTCCCCCTTTTCAGCAGTATGTTCCTCTACCCTCTCCCCAACGTGGATCGCTGGCATTGGGGCCCTTCCATTGGTTCTAATTTCATGATACCCAACACGCCCACCTTTGTGTCCTCATCATAACCCACTATTCATGACCCCCTCCATCATAGTCCTCAGATGGACACTGCTAGGGTGCTATGTGGGCACTGCCAGATAAGCACTATTAAATAGGCATTGCTTAGCCATGTCCCTGACCAGTATTCTCCATGCCCCCCCTGACATGGCCATTACACCCAGACTCCGCTTATGAAGACCGGTAGTGATTCTCGCTAGGTATGTGCTGTGTCCATGGATTGGAAGATGCCGGGAACTGGGATAATCTGGCATCAAGCCGGTTAAGCATATTTAACTATTACTTTAAATGTGCAATCAGCCTTGCACCCTTTCTGAGTGTGACCTGATTGGGGCCAACGGAAAGGGACTGGGACACTGGGAAAACATGGGCGCAAAACTCATTTTTAGACTTGAATGAAATTTTCTGGAAATAGTGCGATCTGCACAAGGCATGGTGTATTTGAATTTCCAAAAAGCATTTGGTGATGTGCTACAGAAAAGCTGCTGCACAATCTAAGAGGCTGTTGGGTGTTGTATTCGCATGAATAGAGCATTGTCTGACTAACAAGAAACAGAGAGAATGGATAAATGTGTCATCTTCAGATTAGCAAGCTGTAACTAATGGAGTGCCACTGCAATGCCAGAGCCCTCAACATTTGCCATCTATATTAATAACTTGGGCAAAGAATGAACTGTATCGTAGCAATATTTTCAGATGATACAAAGATAAGTAGGAAAAATAGTCATAACGAGAACACAAAGATTCTGCAAAAGGATATAGATAGGTTAAGTGAGTGGGCAAAAAATTGGCAAATGGGGTATAATGTAGAAAATGTAGAGAGGTTGTCCACTTTGATAGAAAGTAGAAAAACAAATGATCATTTAAAATAGAAAGAGACAACAGAATACTGCAACACAGAGAGAGCTGAGTATCCTGTACATATATTACAATAAGTTAGTATGCAGATAGAGCAAGTAATTCAGAAGACAAATGGAGTGTGAACATTAATTGTAAGTAGCTAGAGCATAAAAGAAGGGAAGTCTTGCTATAGTTAGACAGGACATTGGTGAGACCACCCCTGGAGCACTGTGTACAGTTTTAATCTCCTTATTTAATGAGGGATACACTTGCATTAGAAGCAGTTCACTATGTTAGTTCCAAGGAGTTGTCTTACGAGGAAGGGTGGAACAGATTGGGCCTATACTCGTTAGAATTTAGAAGAACAAGAGATGTAGAAAGATAGAAGTTTCTAAGGGAGCTCAACAGGATGGCGGCTGAAAGGAGTTTTCCACTCCTGCGGGATTCAAGGCAAGGGGGCATTTTTTTTAAATGAAGGTCTCCCATTTTTAAAGCAATGAGGAGAAATTTCTTCTCTCGCAGGGTCTTTGGAATTTTCTTCTGCGGAGGGCAGTGGAGATCTGTGTCAATGTTTTCCTTGACAAAGCATCGAGGGTTATGGGGAGGTAGAAACAAGGCCACAATCAGATTAGCGTTCATCAATGAACCTACTCCTGCTCCTATTTCTTAGGATCTTTTGATCTTATTCAGAAATAATGTAATAATAAATTTGATTTCTGAAAGATATGGCTAGTTTTAAAACAATCAACAGAATAAAATGTTCTTATGCCTCTTAGCCCTCCACAATTTTGTTTGGGAAATTTGACAGAATATAAGATAATGTGAGCCATATGAGTCATAGAGGTAAAGATTTATCAGGGGCTTATCATTTTAGCAATAAGAATGAAAAATGATGTGACACTAAAGAAAGAAAGTAAAGACATTTTTTTAGCACCTTTATGATCTCAAGGTGTGCCAAAATGTTTTATAGCCAATGACATACTTTCGAAGTGCATTAACAGTTGCTACGGTCTAAACTAATTGAGAAAACATTAGCTGCAAGGTAGTTTGCATGCCTGTTCTACATATCAGGAAATTGCAGGCAGCTGCACATAATTTACCATCCACTGACAGAAAATTGTAGCAATATGCCTTTGACTCTCTGGCACATCACAACAGTGTGGAGCAACCTTGCTGCTGAGATCCACTCAGAAACTGCATCTCTTTGAAACAAAACGAAAGGGTAAGCAATCTCTGAGGAATACAAGATTAGATAATGTTCAGGAAATTCTCACACAATATTAGTTTAAATACATCTTTATGAATGCAAAATGCATCAGAGCAAACCATTGGAATTAAATGCATCTATCAAAACAGAAACTTGGCTCCAAGCTGAACTGGTGAAGAATTGACATCAAGAAAATATATAATACTTTGGAAGGATAATAGACTGAGTAGAAATATAGCTGTATAGTTACATGTGGCAAAATAAAACATTTCTATTTGTGAAGAATTATTTATTGATATTATTCTTGCTGATTGCAGCACACGCAGGGTTAAAATGGGTTGCTGTTAGTTATTTTTGTAAGCAACACAGTAGACCCATGCCAATCTTACATGTCATCAGCATCAATGTGGGTGAGACACCCTACAATGTGAAGATTATTTCCCTGGAATTAAAGGATGATTTAACATATGAATGACTGAAGAACTATTAGCGTCATTCCGTGTCATTCTGTCTAGGCAACTACATTCATTCTACACAATCACAAGTTAATCAAAATCGTTCTAATGGATCAGTGGATTTTCTTTTCATTCCATTCAATTATAAGCATCATGGGATGTGAGCCTTGCTGGCAAAGCCGAGTTTATTGCCCATCCCTAATTGCCCTTGAGAGGTTGATGGCGAGCTGTCTTCTTGAATACAGTTTGACCATTTTATTGGCATTACTTTGGGTCTAGGAGCACCTGCAGACCAGATCAGTTAAGGATGACAGACTTCATTTCTTGGACAGCATTAATGAATGAGATGGCCTTTTAAGACAATGTGATAGTTTCATGGCCATTGTTACAGATGCTGGCTTTTGACTTAACTAATTGAATTTAAATGCTCCAATTGCCACAGTGGGATTTCCACTCATACCTCTTGATTATTAATCCAAGCCTGTGGATTACTATTCCTCTGTAATGATGATGGGATTTTTCTTACAGTACAAGTTTATTTGGCAGAATTATTTGGGTGGGAAAACAATGTTTTGTGTACTGCGAATGTTTGATCCCTTAAACGATGGAATTAGAAATATCGGGCGAGACCTTCCCTTATTGAACTAAATAAGGGAACAGCAAAGAAAAATTATGTTTTATTAACCAGCCGCAATAGTGGATTTTCACACCATATTGTCTGATTTCTGCCGTATTAATTCTGCACACATGAGAAACATGCTGAATTGGTGGCAAGTAGCCTCTGGTTCACCCATACCCCTGCCATTGGTTCATCACTTTCTCTCTGCAGGTGCCATATTTATTCAACACCCCTGCTTAGCTTGGACAACCTCTGCATCCCAGTTACAGGTGAGAGATGGGCCCAAAAGCCAAGAAGCCAGCTGCTCCAAATTAAGTAACACCTCGTCTTTGTACCTGTCGGGTGCAGCTAAGACCCACTGTGACATTATCGATCCCCACTCTTTCCACAGGAAATCCAGCAAGGTCACCAGTCAGAATTGAGAGGTGATGGCAGCAGTGGTCAGTGTCAGGCCATGCAGTCAATATCAGACACCCAGTGCAGTACGAGGATAAATAATCTCACCATGTGCCAGGGTACAACAACCACTTAATCTCACATACTCACCGGATATCCCATCTCACTCACTGCACCATTCCCTCTCATACGCATCCTAGAGTCTCTGATTCTCCTCATTCCCTCTTGAGCATGCATCCTTATTCCAAAAACCCACCCACCCTTATTATCTGCCTGGCATGTATCTTGCCCTCACACTCGATCTATCTTCATGCAGGACAAGCTCACACACAATAAAATGGAGAGGTTCCAGACCAGGTGTGGAGTCATCAAACTCAAGATTGTTAGAGAGTTTGTAAATCAAGCTGGAGAGCTGGCTGGAGAGGACAATACTAATATTGAGGTGGGTGGCAGGCATCTAAGTGAGGATCCTGCACCAGCTTTTCCCTCAGACAACTATACTCTGAGTGCTTTGTCCTGTTTAAGAATCACCTACTTCACACTATTACTATCTCCTTTCCTTTATAGAACACCTCTGGAAAGTTCCCAAGAGCATCCATATGCCAGGCTCACATCTCCAAGTTTGAGGATGCCTTAGATAAGGAACCAGAGGTCACAAGGCAGAAGATCTATCATAGTGCAATCCACATCTTACACTAGTGCAGAGACATAAAAGCACGTGGGACCTAGACCTAGAGCAAGCTTAGGGTAATGATCTAGTGAGTATGGCACACAACCTGGTCCACAGCAGGCAGTGGTAGCGACATTCAAAGCTGTCTGCAGTCTGGCAGCTGCCAGAGGTCACAATTCTGCTGAGTCTGGATCAGATGACTCGATCTGAAATCAGTTGGTGGAGCTGCAGTGACAATCACGGGAGAGATGTCAGTTCATTGAAAACACACTATAGGGTTGCAGAAAATCCTGCCTAATAAAGCTGATGTATTTTAAAATACTTAGCTAATGGTTAAAGTTATCTTTGTAGAATTAATTCGATAAACTGTGCTACATTAATTTAACATGAATTACTGGTGTTATGTTTACGATTTGCATTTCAAAATAGCAACCATATCGATAGTTCACACTTTATATTTAGCATATATCAGCTCCCTTTATGGAAGGATTTTTGGAGACTTAAAAGGTCAATTTAGAAACTACAATCTATGGTACTTGCTGTACTTCAGGCTAATGCTTTGTGTTTCATGAAAGAGGACACCCAGTTCCCTCTAGTGGGATTAAATTCTTCTTTCCTTTTCCCTCTTGACTTCCTACTATTTGGGATTTTCTGGCAACTGAACTGATTAAAGTACAGCAACAGGTGTATCCTCCAGCTCTAGCATCCTCAAGTTCCACCATCATCCAGCCCCACAATCCTCCAAGATCTTTGCATCATCTAAATCTGATGCTTGGTGCATCTCTGATGGATATAAAATCACAAACAGTGGGTGGAGGCGATTCTTCCACCCTCTGCACTGCCGGGAGACAGAAATGAGGATATGTAGCTGGCTTCACGTGGGACGCTGTTGTCTCAATGCATCTCTGGCTGCTGGATTTCCGGATCGTCAGCTGGCACAGAGCTGATTAAAATATTTAAGCCCTAATTTAAATCTTATTAGTGGGCCCGCTAGTTTCTCACCACCATCCACTGCCACTCTGCACTCAGTAAGTATATAGGGGTTGCACTGCTACACTGCACTCAGTGAGAGTATAGGGGGTTCCATGGCCACTCTGCACTCAGTGAGGGTGTAGGGGATTCCACTGCCACTCTGCATTCAGGGAGGTTTGGGGGGGGGGGGGGGGGGGGGTTCCACTGCCACTCTGCACTCAGTGACAGAGAGTGGGAAGGGCTGACTAGGACTGACCATTGGGTTGGTCTGCCAGTGGGTTGGGGCTGCAGGAAGGGGTTCGGACTGCAATGGGGGGAGAACAGATCAAGGATCAAAGCAGGCCAATCGAGAACGCAGTAAGGATTAGCCCAGATACATCCTGGAGGCTAGGATTCTGAGAGTGGGGGGATCAGAGGGGCAGCAATGGGACTCACAGGATTGGGCAGCAATTGAGTGGCCAGCAATCAGGAGGCTGGCATTGTGGGTTACAGGGCGTGTGCCGATCTCCACTATGGCAGATCAGCTCTATGCTGCTGACCTCTCCAGCAGGAAAAGACCCCGTCCACAGATTTTTATTGAGATTCACACTATAGCACTTCGTGATGTAAAGAGTGTGGGAAACTCATTTTGAAAATCCCACTGAAAAAGCAGCAGAATTTATTCAAGTTTTTATGTGAATTCGGCACTTAGAACGTTTTAGGGAGAATTTTCAACTGCCTTGTCCCTAAACTCTGCAATTCCCTCTCTAAATTTTTCAGCTTCTTTAATTCACCCTCTTCTTTTGAGATGCATCCTTCAAATCTATTTTTTTATTAAGATTTTAGTTCTTGGTTCTAAAATCTTGTCACAAACATGTGCTTTATATCAATCATGATTTTGAATCCACCAGTTGAAACCTAAATTGTGCAAAAACAGACTTTTTAAAAACAGAGATGAAAGTAATTTGAATTCGCAGACTAAGATGACTAACCTCAATTTGCATCACTATGTATTTTATGGGCAGGTGTTTCCAAGCAAACTGCTACATTTTTTGTGATGGCAGAGGGGCAGCATGCCACTGGTTGGCAGCAAGATTTACTAGTCCTGCCGTCATCAATGGGGTTTCCCGTTGAATGCGCCAGAACATCAGGAAATCTTTGGCAGGAGTGTGCTTTGTTAGTGGGCCGAACAGCTGGAAAATTCCAGCCTATATTCCAAATCATTGGAGTCAGTCTGTCTGCAAAACAAATTAAAGACAATGACTAATCATTTCAAAATGTGATCCTGGCTAATTTAGCTTCTAGTCAAAAGCTAATCAAGTCACTATTGAAATACACGGCCAATGTATTTTTTTAAAATTCCCCTGGATGTTCAGGAAGGCAGGTGACATGACAAACCAACCTTTGGTATATTCTAAGCACCTTCTACCTCAGCAGAACAGAACACCAGCAGCTTTGGGAGAAAATTGAAAGTGGTTCCGTTTGCCTACTCTTTTCCCCAATCCAACTAGTAAGCTTCCAACTCAATTCACTGACTGTGATCAAACAGGGAAACCAGAGAGAGATTCCTCAAAAGAATCCAATTCAGCTCTACCATCTCCTGAAGACCAACCAACTCAGTCAACAACATCTTTAAGCTGGAAATAGAATCCGAGGTTTATAGCATAGAGACAGGCCCTTCGACCCAACTTGTCCATGCTGTCCTTTCTTTTTTAAAATCCCTAAGCTAATCCCAATTGCCCACATTTCACCCCTATCCCTCTATACCCATTGTAACCATGTATCTAAATGTTTTTTAAAAGACAAACTTGCAACTTGCCTCAACTACTACCTCTGCCAGCTTGTTCCAGACACACACCACCTTTTGAGAAAAAAATTGCCCGTCTGGACACTTTTGTATCTCCCGTCTCACCTTAAACCTACGCCTTCTAGTTTTATATTCCCCTACCTTTGGGAAGAGACTAGTTCACATTTCACAAAATTTCAAAAGGCACAAGGTTACATGGCATGAAAAAATTTAATAGCTTTTGTCTAATCAGTTCTTCTTGCAGTCTTCCACAAGGTTCCTTTCTCTCTAGCTGCCCACCCTTCCTGGCCTACAGAAGTTCCTTGTTAAAATCTTCAGATGCAAATTCTTTTACAGCCTCACTTCATCAAATTCAGCTGAATGTGTGTGTGTGTGTGTGTCTGTCTGTCTGTTATCTGTCTGTGAGTGTGTGAGTGTGTGTGTGTCTGTCTGTCCATGTGTGTGCATGTGTGTATCTGTCTTTGTGTGTGTGCATGTGTCTCTGTGTGTGTCTGTGTATCTGTGGACGTGTTTGTGTTTATGTGTGCGAGTGTGTGTGCATGTGTGTGTGTGTGCATGTGCACATTTTTGTGTATCTATGTGTGTCTATGTGTGTGTGTGTCTGTATATGTATCTATATGTGTTTGTATGTGTGTCTACATGTGGGTTTGTGTCTGTATCTGTGACTGTGCATGTGTGTTTGTGTGTGTGTGCATGTGTGTGTCTGTGCATATGTGAGCATATGTGTGCGTGTCTATGTGTGTGTGTCTGTATGTATGTGTCTATGTGCATGTGTGACTATATGTGTATGTGTGCATGCGTGTCTGCATCTGTATGTGTGTGTGCGCGTGTGTATGTGTGCGCGTGTGCATACGTATGTATTTCAGCTATGTCCATTTCAAAGGAGAACAGGACAGGTATTGCACCTTCATCGATCAGAGCAATCTCTTTATGTGGTTTGCTGTTAGTTTTCTTTTGATGATGCTCTTGTGTTATGCCTTAGAATGTTATTCTAGATAAAGCATTATACAAATACAAGTTGTTGGCATTGTTGTTGTAAGAGACCACAAGAAAGAAGAACTGTGATGACTGTGCCCAAACTCCTGAAAGAGCCATTGAATCTAGGTCTATTGGGCATGATTTGTCCTGTCATTTCAGAAGTGAAGATAATCGATAGCAAGCATCTCAATGCCAAAGTAAACTGGAGAGGGGTCTGCACTCCGCATTCCTGTTTTTTAATGGCTATTGAACATTTTGTGGCACTCATTCTGCCATCCTGGGAGTGAGGGAGGTGGTACTGAGTGTCACTATCCGTTCCCTTCACACGGCTATCATTACTGGATTCCATCGCCCAACAGTTGTCCCCATCGATCCTCATCTGTTTTATAAAGATTGTATAGTCTGTGTCAAAAATGTCACGCGCTCTGCTCTTCCTTGTACTCCTTGTTGCCAGGACACAGGTTAGGGCAGCTGGCACTTGTTCTGTTGAGAAGCTGCCATGAACCTACTGGGCATCTGGGAAATCTGCTGCTCTTTCTGACAAACTATTTTCAGAAACCGAAACCCTGAGGTAAATGTTCACAGGAATTTAACAAGCTGATGAATGCTGGATAAGGAAAAAAACCTCACTTCCCACTGTCCCTCCAGGAAGATGCTGCTAAATTCCTGCCGCCTTTTCAAAATCACTACAAGTGGTTTCCAGCCCGGTTCTTGCCAGTGCCACAGAATGAACTTGTACTGCAGGTTAGTTTTCCCTGGCTGCCTCGGGGCTGAATGACCTTCTCCTGTTCCGTTGCTCCTAAATTAAGATGATAACAAAGCAGAAAAGTTTACACATTTTCTCAGGCTGAATTTTGTGATCAATGGTGGGGGAACAGTGCTCACCATTCATTGTGCTTATATCTGCCCTCCGGTCTTCCGCCTTTTGAACAGCAGCTTGCTCTCAGTGGGACTCTGGCGCCGCACAGTGCACTCTCCAAGAGTTTTGTGCCATTTGTAATGAAGAGAAAGCAACATCTGGCACGACTCTTCAAGCAATCAGATTTACAAATCCTCACTGAGACACACAGGGGCAAATTTTAACCTTCAAAAACATGTGTGCTGGGATCAAATGAGATATTAAAATTTCTTAAATCTCAAACCTGAGCCCAAACTCACCTCCAAATTGCCTCTGTCCGTACTTCGTCAGGGCAGATTGGCAGCTAAAATATTTTACACAGATTTAATCTGCTTCACAAGGTTAATTCCAGCTAATCAGGTTTCCAAGACTCAAGGGAGATTAAGAGAGCTTCTATAAGAAGGTAAGGATGTTTACAGCATTGCTTGCAGGCCAGGAGGAGCAACAATGCTTCTATTCCTTCTATGAGATCGGACACTTTCTCAATCTCTATCAAAAAGCCCACTAATATAGATTCCTCCTCAAACTGCAGCCACCCCCTTCCCCACCACTCCCCCCACCCCCACCCAGATGAAGGGTCATCCATACTCAAAGCGTTGGCTCTATTTCTGTCTCCAAGCGTTCTGTCAAACCTGCTGAGATTTTCCAGCATTTTATGTTTTTGTTTTGGATTCCAGCATCTGCAGTATTTTGCTTTACCAGAACTTTTAGCTCTGGGATCAATGACTGAACCCCTCCCAACAACGTACACTTTCTTAGCACCAAGATGGCAGTTACAATATCCTCCCATGCCCCTGCAGCCTGCTCTGGAGTATTCCCCATCAGTATGCAAAACAAGTTTGTCAATCAAACTGTCAAAACACCACAACATCCCATTCAAAAGTGAAGTCCACCCAATACAACCTACTCCTCATCAGTCAAAAGTATATTACATTTCTTTTGAAGAAAGAATAACTTAGAATATTTAAATCATTATAAAATCATGTATTTAAATTGAAAAAACTGTGAGGAAAGAAAGATAGGATTAAGAGGCAGAAATAAAGAAATGTTAGTATGATGGTTATGTTACTGATAAAAGATGTCTTAGACAATACTAACACACAGTACTTACTCACCAAAGCGTGCCCTCTTCTATTTTATTCTATTCTATTCTAGTTTGACTTCTCTCAAATCCTTTCATCTTCAGAATCCATTTGCAGCGTTGTTTAAAACATGGAAAAAAGAGCTGAATTCCAGAAATGAAGTGAGAGTAAGTGTTCTTGTTATCAAGGCAGGTTTTCAATGTAGCATCACAGGTTGTAGTAAAACTGACATCAGTGGGAATCTGGGGAAAACTTTCCACTGATTGGAGCCATACCTAACACAAAAATGTGGTGGTTGGACATCAAATGTCTCAACATTAGGACATCACTGCAGGTATTCTTCAGAATAGTGCCCTGGGCCTAACCATCTTCATCTGCTTCATCAATGATCATCCCTCCATTGTATAAGGTGAGAAGCACTGACGTTCACTGATAGTTGCACAATGTTTAGTATCATTCACAATTCTTCAGATACTGAAGCAGTTTGTGCTCATGTTCAACAATGGCTGCACAACACTCAGCATGGTCTGAAAAAAAGCAACAAGTCGCCGCACATATGCCAGGCAGTAACAACCTGCAATAAAGGAGAGTCTAACTGCTATCCCTTGACATTCTATGAAATCCGCCACCATCGACATTATGGAGGTGCACTGTTGACCTTAAAATTAATGAGACTAGCCATAAAAATATTATGACTAAAGAGCAGATCAGAGGTTGGGTATCTTACAGTGAATAGTTCACCTCCTGACTTCCCAAAGCCTTTCCACCATTTATAAGGCACAAGTTAAGAGTTGGATGGAATAATTGTCATTGGTCTGAGTGAGTGCTACTCCAACAACACTTCAGAAGTTTAACATAAGCAATACAAAGCAATCCACTTGCTTGATATGCTTTCCAGAAGTTTAAATGTTTGAACTCTACCACCACCACACAGTATCATCAGTGTGTACCATTACAAGATACACAGTAACAATTCACCAAGACTTTTCCAAACTTACAGCTTCTATCGCCCAGAACAACAAAGGCAGTAGAAGTCTTTTAAGAGACTTTTGGATGAGTACATGGGATTTAATGGGATTGAGAGTTATAGATAGGCCTGGTAGATATGGATATGATTGGTGCAATTTGTGAACTGAAGTGCCTGTTTGTGCTATAGTGTTCTGTGTTCTGCGTGTTCTGTGTTCATGAGAATATCATCACTTACAAATTTTCCTCTTAATCATACTCCATCCTGAATTGGAAATACATTGGTGTAACTGGGTTAAATTTCTGGAATTCCTGTTGTACAGTACAGTAGGTGTACCTATACCACATGGACTGAAAGGGTTCAAGAAGTTGGTTCACCAACAACTTCTCAATTAAGAATGGACAATAAATGTTGGCCTCACCAGCGATGCCCAGCAATATTCAGGGTGGTATGGTGGCACTGTGGTTAGCACTTTTGTCTCACGATACCAGGGATCTGGGTTCGATTTTCAGTTTAGGTCACTGTCTGTGTGGAATTTGCATATTCTCCCCTTGTTTGTGTGGGTTGTCTCCTGGTTTCCTCCGATTTCCTTCCACAGTCCAAATATGTGAGTGTTAGGTTTATTGACCATGCTAAATTGCCCCCTAGTGTTAAGAGGACTAGCTAGGATAAATGTATGGGGTTATGGGTATAAGGTCTGGGTGGGACTATGGTCGGTGCAGACTTAATGGGCCGAATGGCCTCCTTCTGTACTGTAGAATTCAATGATTCTACATGCACAAATAAGAAAAATACTCAAAAGAAAATGTTTTTTTTTGCAAATCTCCAATTACAGTTAAATTCTGAAGGAATAAGACTCTATGCAATCAGATCATACTTATGAAATCAGATCTTCCAGACCAGAAAAGTTGTTTAGGAGTAATTTAGATTTATCACCCATAAAAAAATCATTACATTTGAATGCACCTGTGGTAACATTTTCTGGTATTTTTAGTGAGTATCTGGTGGGTATGTAGAGCAAATTCACATCATTACATAGATTTCAATGCTGAGTCTATCAACTAGGTACTGTCAGAGCAAAGCTTGGGGAGAAGCAAGGGAATCAGACAGCAATTTTTGTTAGCCTCTATTATTCTTAACACAAAATCCAGGTCATCGTATAAATTGGCTCAAGTTGTATAGCATTGTTACATGAGTAAGCATATCTTGGGAAGTGTTAATAGCTGAAGTGTTGACTGATGTAGGCTCTTTCAGCTTTAATAAAATACTGACTCTGATATTTCTTCACACAAATCACACCCTCAGTTACTGCAGCTGTTGGTGCCCTAAAACAGAAGGAGAGTCATTAAAAAGATCCAAAAAATCAATGGGAAAAGATAGGTGCTGTGGTTGATTAATTAAAGCACCATTCCTGAATATAATTCGGACAACACAATTCATGAAACTCTTAAATAATCACCAATACTAAATATCACCGACTTAATTTGTATTTTTTTCTCATCAAACTGAAGGATGTCAGAGATGAAGATTCCATTTTTCCATTTCACTATTAATTCCTGCTATCAAGTTCCAACTATATGCCACCATGTTAACATCATTGGAAAAAAGTTCTCACATAAACAGCATTACTTTTCTATTTCCTATATCATACTTTGTCCTCTTTGACTAAGATTGATGATCTTATGCCAATATGGACTAAATTGTGTAGTCAACTCAGGCCCACAAGCAACTGGCTTGAGATCACCTGAGTGCTTTTCAGTTAGAACTTTTACAATTGGTTGTGACATTAGACATAGTCATCAATCAGTTTGACCTGGTTTTAAACTTAGATCCCAGAGGTGAAAGGACAATCTATTAACAACCCCTCATTAGACTGATCTTCAGTAGTTTTATTTTGCACACTGTGCTGAAATGAATGAAGCCTTACAGCTTGAGCAGTTTGCACATTTCTGAAATAACTAGCGCTGTTGCGTCTGACCTATGTAACTGACATAACACTAATGTGTTCTGGTTCAGTCAGATCTTATTTTTGGATCACTTGTGTTGGAGTAAATGGTTGTCATGGAAATTGTATGGCTCCAGGCTCTACAAAAAAGCTAATCAACAAGAAGATAGATATTCCAAGTAAACAGGTCATTTCCTTTGGCTTCAGTTTCTTACCAGAAGTATCCTACTGCTTTCTTGAAAGTAACCTTTTTAATATTTATATTAGTCTTAAATTTCTTGTAGTCAATATTAAAGTTTTTATTATTAATAAACTGTGTCAAAATGTATGTGCTGTATTAATTATGCTTCAATGTTAGCTAAAGTTTATCCTTTCCCCAACATAAAAGTGCAATCAGTCAAATGTTAAACCCAAGCCCAAAATCCTTAATCTAGGGGTCCTTAATCCTTCCATGAAAGTATATCCAAATCTCAATTTTATGGGCTGCATTGGCATTTACTATCCATAAGTTAGGAATCTCAATTCTTCAGGGAAGACAAGGCAATTTTGTTTCTATGGACTGCACCTATGCATCTCACAGAGCCTCAGAGCCATCTATTAAGTGAATTGCTAGTAATCTGCATATCTCTCAGGTTGCAGAATTCTGATACCAAAGAGAAAACTATCACTCAGTAGTTACAGACTTGAATATTGTTGAAGTGACAGATGTGTCACCAAAGCTTTTCATCTTGCACTCATCAGGACAAACACAAGAATGTCAAATTTCAATCACAACAATTTATACTAGAAGAGAACAGGAATGCTGATTGGTAGATGAATTGACTCTATTCACAAATTGTTACGTAGCAAAAGGAGATAATTTGGCCCATCTTTTCTGCTTTGGCTTTCCATTTGAACATCATAACTTAGCGCCATTCCCCTGTCTTTTCCTCATTGCCCCACCCATTGTTTCTATTAAAGTATTAATCTAATGTGCTCTTTAAAGTCTCGATTGAACCTGCCTCCACCTCACTTCCAGGCTGTGCATCCAAACCCAAACCACTAGTTTTAAAAAGTGTTTTCTCACATCACATTTGCTTCTTTTGAAAATCAATTTAAATTTGTGTCCTGTCATTCTTGATCCTTTCTCGCTATCTACTCTATTTAGCTCCTTCATGATTTTGAACATCTCTATCAAATCTCCTCTCAGCCTTCTTCTCTCCAAGGAGCACAGTGCCAACCTCTCCAATTTATCCACATAACTGAAATTTCTCATCCCAGGGACTATTCTTGTTAACCTCTTCTGCACTTTCACCAATGCATTCACATCCACAATACTGCAGCTTTGGATACGAATTGTCTTGGAGAAAGCAATAAACAACTACAAAAGATCTCCAAGCTTCAGAATAATTCAAAGCTTGAACAATTTCCTATTATTTACAAAGGAAATGCACAGGTTGTTCCTTAAGTGACAAGGAGAGCATATCACCTGAATCCTTCGATTTAGGTATTATTCTTGGAGAAAAGAGTAGATTTTACTGATTGGTGCGTGTAATTAATTATTTCAGAGATTCAGCTGGAGATGTCACTGAATCTATAATATTTTTTGTGCAAGCATGGAGGATTCCACTTCAGGAGTATGGAATTGTAAAGTACAGTATTCACATTTGTGTACAGCTCACAGATAAATGTCCTGTGTGCCTATGTTGTATAAGGGGGGCTCATTTGCTGGCTCTTCAGTTGCATCACTTGAAAATCATTGCAGTGCTAGGACTGTATCATTGGGCTCCAGTGAAGGGATGGTGAATGACCATTATACATCAAGATCTTTCCTGAGCAGGTGGACACCAAACAAGAAGCAGGAACAAAAGAGAAATGGTGGTAGGAAATATGGTGGGCATGGGATGTATCTGTGCCAGAGCCAACAAGGCATAGTGTAATTTATTTTTTGATTTTCCCTTCAGCTCCTTGTTAGACTCTTGTGCTATGCTGCTGCAATTCTGTACTGGTGCAACAAAGATGCATAGAGTATTTTAGGGTAACTTAAATGGAGTGAAGGGAACTTTTCTAATCAGTGTGTTTATTAACATCTAAGTGTGTGAACAATTTGAATAACCAGCAACAAGTTTTTCATGGATTTAAATAAAGAAAATTATTTATTTTTATGTTAACACCAAAAATCTAACAGTAATTCACTTACGCACCCATTCACCTTCTCTCTCACAAACACACACACACACGCACACGCACACGCACACGCACACACGAAAAATGCAGTTAAAGAGAATAGTGCATTTTTACAAGTTATAAACAAAAGAATAGTTTATAATTCATGTGATTGGCTCACCTTAGAAAATAAACAGTGCAGGCCTGGTGAAAAAGAGATTTTTCACTCCTGACATATAGCTAGGTGAATTTAATATTTGGAACTGAATATCAGAGATCTCTCAAACAGATGGACTTTCTGCAGTTCACAAAGTTAGTTATATGTAATCTTGTTACCAGGGGATTGGTTTTCTGCATTGGTAGACTTGAAAAGGAACAAAGTCATGGGGACCTTGTTATGTTGCAATCTCCAGATCTTAAGGCATAGATGTTGTAACCCTCTCTGGCATAGTTGTTTCTATAGTTGTTGTTGCTGTGTCTTGCAGACGGCATTTAAAGATTAAAAAGAGCACTAACATGGCTACATTGTCATGTGATTTCTACAGTCCCCTTTTCTAAAATGATGTTGTGTTTCAGTGAATTAGCACAACCTGGACTATTGTTTGCATGATAAGGCAATGCTGGCATTGGAACGTGGGATAAGCACAGTAAGATGTCTCACAACACCAAGTTAAAGTCCAATAGGTTTATTTGTAGCACAAGTCACAAGCTTTCAGAGCATTGCCCCTTCATCAACTGACTGAAGCTGTTTCATGCCATTTTTTTACAACATTTTAATGTCCATAATTAAAAGAACAGTCTAGGAGATTTCACATTGATTATAATACAGGTTTTAAAAGGTTATGGATAGGACATACCTTCACTCATCATGACACCATGTGGATGAATTCCATGGGATCTACACACACCAGGCTTACCTGATGTACAAGGAAGGCTTTGGGAAGGAAGGTGAGGGGAAACAAAATAGAAGAGATCACACATAAGCAATGCCACTAGAGATCAACTCGTTTTCGATAAATATTGCATATTGCCAAAAGATGCATTGCATAGCGCCCAGAAATCACTCTGTGCTAACATTGTGTTGAAAATCTGGTTCCCAATTGGAAACAATCACACTTATAATGCAGGAGCCCATTCCAGGCTTTCAAAAGGTTGTCAAACTGATCATTTTATGTTAATATTTTAATGAAGCTCCTCAGTAATATTGTGACAGCAATGTTATTGCCCTCAGTTGGAAGTATTATTTGTTGTGACTGTTCATTTAGGCATATATAATCATAATGCTGTAAAGTCATTTATTGTGTACATCATGTGGCAGATGTGTAATCAACAGTCATCTCATAAACTATTAATCCATCTAAGTTTTGTTTGATTACAGACAGCATCGCCTTCAAAGATATTAAAAATCAAAGTAATATATTCTCAATTTCCTTGTGCTTTTTGCAGCTTACCCAGAAATGTTTATGAAATTTATGAAGGGGATTATTTTTTTAATGGGATATGGATGGACTTGAATACTGTTAACAGCAGTTTTTGAAGAATAACAGAGAGGATGTATCCCATGAACTTTAAGATGTCTGCACAATGTAGTCAAGCTGAATTATTATAAATGTCCCAATAGAGGCAGACACAGTCTGTACAACATCTACCAAACAGTGTTGTCCTTCATGTTTCATTGTTTGTTCAATCCAACATTCCAGAAATAAGATATATCAGATCAAGTTCAAACTGCATATATAATAAACCCTGTTTGTCATCACATTAATCTAGAAAACTGCCACATGTTACAGTAAATTCAATCCTATGAGCAAACCCAATTCCCATTTACATAAGATATGAAGCACTTGATGCATTGTATTTATAAAGTTTATGCTGCTTTTGTTTTTCCAGTTTGCCATCAGCTCTTTTCATTATTAATGGAGATCAGTAAGATAGAAATGATTTACCACAGGAAATCATTTCAGGAAATGTAAAATAAAACAAATGCTGGCCTTTTGTTGATTCATCAAATGCTGATTCAAGTTTGCTAATGCCAATATAGACCTTCCAAGTCTGGTAACTGTTCTCATTAAACTCTGACTGTCTGTGCTGATGTGTGCTATTGCAGACCAGAACACTGCATTTGCCTGAAGAAGACACAGAGTGTTGAAAGCTCGCGTTTTTACTATCAAATAAATCGGTTGGATTATAAATTGGTGTTGCTAAATTCTTACTGAGTTCTCATTAAATAATAGCAGGAGGATTGTATCTAGTTCCCTTTTCACAAATGCAACATCAACTCTTTTGCCACATCTGTGTTTATAGAATCAACAATGCAACATGTCTAAGAGAGTTTCAGAATGAGTTATATGCCCTGTAATTTATTATGATGCCCTACTTTATGAATAGACTTGGAGAATTTACTCCATAGCAGTAGTACATTCACGGAAAATTTCAGTCATGCTGCCAGAGTGGAAATATTTTTGAACTGCAATCACATTTTGTGATTTAGTAACAAACATGTCCTCCTGTAATTCAACTTGCACAAAATTAAGACAGTTGGAAGTAGCAGTGTTTAGTTCACAAATTACATGGAATTTACAGCACAGAATCTGATTGTTTATGCAAACACTCCTTGCCAGTGTACAAATTTTAGATACATCTCCCATCTTACTTTATTTCACCAGTTTGTTTCACAAGACCAGTTGTCTCTTGGAGACAAAAGTTACCAGTTTCTCACACTAGTTGCAATGTTGAAAACAATTTGTGAAATTGTCACAAAACATCAATTAAGCTTATTAACAACAGGCAGGGGCCAATTAATTAAGTAAAAACTACTTTACTGTTTACTAGATGTCATTTCTAAGTACTCTTAGCAATGCTATTAACTAGATGAAATCATCATTAAGCTCAGCAAGAGGTTGACAACATGGATTTTGCTCTAGTACAGTTTCCAACATCAACATTGAAGAGATGTACAAGAAGTGAGATACAATTTAATTTCCTGATGAGCCTTTTGTACATCACGTCATTCTGTAACTATGCACCTAGACAACTGGGGACATTGAATCCTATGTGAGCTATGGTATTAGTCAAGGCATTTTGGAGGGATTCTTTTATTTTCATTCCTTCTCAGATACCCAAGTTTTCTATTGGCACAAATTCAATGGAAGCTGAAAAGATTTTGGGGGTGGAATTTATTTGCATAGCTCCACTTCTACCTCGATTCCTCAGGGGCAGACAAGGGCATGACTTGTACCAGCACAACTCAAGCAATCCAGTGTCATAAGTTCATAAGCTATAGAAGTAGAATTAGGCCTTTCTGCCCATCGTGTCCACTCTATCATTTGTTCATGGCTGATATACTTCTCGTCCCCATTTTCCTGCCTTCCCCCCATAACCTTTCAACCATTACCAAATAAAAATCTGTCTAATTCCTCCTTAAATTTACTCACTGTCCCAACAGCTACTGCAGTGTGGAGTAGCGAATTCCACAGATTCACAACCCTGTGAGAGAAGTAGTTTCTCCTCAACTCTGTTTTAAATTTGCTACCCCTTATCCTAAGACCAAGACCTCTCATTTTAGAATGCCCCATAAGAGGAAGCATCTGCTCCACATCTAATTTATCCATACTTTTTATCATCTTGACTACCTCAATTTGACCTGTCTTCATTCTTCTAAATTCCAGGCCTAAACTAGGCCTAAACTATTCAATCTCTCTTCATATGACAAATCCTCATCTCTGGAATCAATTTTGTGAACCTCCTCTGGACTGCCTCCAGTGTCACAACATCTTTCCTCAAATACTGAGACCAAAACTGTGCACAATACTCCAGGTATGGCCTTATCAATGCCTTGAATATTTGCAACAACACTTTCTTACCTTTATATTCTATTCCTTTGGCTATAAATGCCAACATGCCATTCACTTTCTTTATTATCCACTGTACATGCATGCTAGTTTTCTGTGACTCATGAACGAAGACAATCAGGTTCCTCTGCACCACAGCACCCTGAAGTCTCTCCCCATTTAGATAATAAGTCACCTTCTCATATTTGTGACCAAAATGCATGACCACACATTATCCACGTTAAACTCCATCTGCCACATTTTGGCCCACTCTCTTAATCTATCTATATGCATTTGTAAGGTTCTTATTTCTTCATTGCAACTTACTGTCTCATCTATTTTTGCATTCACCTGTAAATTTGGCTATGGAACCTTCTATCCCTGTATCCAAGTCATCAACATGGATTGTAAATAGCTGGGCCCCCACGACAAAACCCTGCAGCGCATCCAGAAAAAAAAATCTATCCCAACTCTCTGTCTTCTGTCCATCAGCCATCGCCTACACAAACTAATAAATTATCCCTAAACCCAGGTGATCTAATCTTATAAACAGTTCAAGGAAAGGTAGATTCAGGATCCAATTGGAAGAATGGAGCTCAGTAATGAAATAATTATATATTCACAATGTTCAGATTGGCAGAATCATAGAATCAGAGAATCCTTATAATGAGAAGGGGGCTATTTGGCCCATCGAATCTGCACTGACAAACCCACCCAGTCCTTATTCTCGTAATCCCTCATATTTACCCCACTAATTTCCCTGACACTAGGGTCAATTTAGCATGGCCAATCCACCTAACCCACTCATCTTTGGAGTATGGGAGGAATCCGCAGCAGCCCGAGAAAACCGACGCAGACAGGGGTAGAATGTGCAAATTCCCACACAGACAGTGACCCGAGGTCTGAATAGAATCTGGATCTCTAGCGCTGTGAAGCGAGAGTTAGCCACTGTGCCACCTTGTGAGTTAACTTTGCCAAATGCTTTCTGAAAGTCCAAATATACCACATCTACTGGTTCTCCCATGTCAACTCTACTAGTTACATCTCCAAAGAATTCCAAAAGATTTCTCAAGGATGATTTCCCCTTCATAAATCCATGCTGTCTCTATCTGATCCTGCCACTGCTTTCTAAATGCTCTGCTATAAAGTTGTTGATAACGGATGCGAGGATCCTTGTTTAGCCGTACATGTTTATTACCCACCACCCCCCCCCCCCCCCCACCCCGCCCCTCTCAACATCCTTCTTCCTCACTGGGATATATTTTAGTTGTAAGGACTTAAGTATCTCCTTGAAAAACTGCCACTGCTTATCCGCTGTCCTACCTTTTAGCCTTCCTGCCCACTCCAGTCAGGCCAAATCTGTCCTCATGTCTATGTAATTTCCTTTGTTTAAACTCCAGAATGTTAGAACTAGAACAAACAGCATGTTTGCTTTTATTTGCATCTGTTCTCATGCTAGCAATATGGGAGAGCAGTTACAAACTGAGTGGTCATGTGGACACTGGGATGACATGGATGCATAAGGGCCATGTGTTGGGAGTTTGGGAAGACGCTCCCCAAAGAATGGGCAGACGCGCAGTAACTCAGGTTATCAATAAACCTTTGCTTTTGTATGTCCTTGGTTGTCAATCATGCAATCCAGTACTCTGACAGTAGTGATTATGTCATGATGTAGAGATGCAGGCATTGGACTGGGGTAAACTCAGTAAGAATCTGGCAACACCAATTTTAAATCCAACCGATTTATTTGATAGTAAATCTGCGAGGCAAAAGGCGATTATGTAACAGAGGCTGAGATTAATAACTAGGAAATGTGAGTTGATACTAGGCAACCTGAGAATTTGAATTCAGCCAAAGAATGAATTGATAAAAGTGACCATCAAAACTGTTGGATTATTATAAAAACCCATGGGCTCACTACATAATATACTTTAGGGAAGGAAGGTTGCTGTACCTATGTTGTCTAGCCTATATGTGAATCTAGTTCCACACCAACTCTTAGCTGTCTGCTCAATTATCAAATTGTTTTCTGGACCAATTTTTGTAAAATAAATAACTTTGAATTGCAGTTACTGTTGTTACTGAAGCAAACATAATGAACGGAATTCTCCAGCCGCGCTGATCTAAAAGCTGGAAATTCCTGCCCAAGCATCAATGGTGTTGCATATTCTCCATAACCTGCCCGCTAAAATTCCAGTTGGCAGGCATGATGGGAGAATTCTGGCCAATGGCGATTCATATACAGCAAGGAATTACAAAAAGCATTGAGTTAAAGGACCCATTAACCTATTTTTTAATTATGGTGGTTGACAGAAGAATATTGGTCTGGACAATTTCCTATCAATCAAAAAATGTCACAGAGGTTCTTAATATTTTGTGGCTTTGTAGCATCATCACAACCACCTTTGTAACATTTGATTTAGTCATTGACTCAGTTCATTTACTATTCATCCGCAGAATTTATATTACTAGATTTGACTATTCTATGCTCTCCCCACTCCATCTTCTTTTACCTTATATTAATTTAAATTCATCCAAAACTGTTGCCCATATCTGAACTCACATCAAGTCCCATTCTCCCACAATCCCTGTGCTTTCTAATCTATATTGGCTCCTTGCACTACCAAAGAGGAATAATCCAAACTATGACATTATTCTTGCCATAAGACATTAAGTGGGATTTTTCACGTCATCCATGGCATATTTTGTGGCAACAGCAGTCTGACGTTGACCAGTGTTGGGATCATCTGGTCCTGCCAGTCCCGCCATTGTCAATGGGATTTGAAGATCCCACTAACAGCGGGATCAGGCCAAGCTCAATCAGGCCAAGGTCAAAAGCATTCTACAAGTTACCACCAGCATGTCTTCTCTTCCACCAGAGGACCAAACATCCTAGACCACTGCTGCACAAATATCAAATATTCCTACCACTCTATCACCTGCCCACAGTTTGGCAAATCAGATCACAAGGCTGTACTCTTGCTCCTGGTTTACAAGTAAAAACTGAAGCAGGAGAATCCAACAAAGAAAGTTGTGCAACGTTGTTCTGAAGAATTGGATAATCTCCTATGGGCTGCTTGGAGTCGATGGATTGTCGGTAGTATCGCCGATTCCAACACATCCCTCCCTCATGAGAACAACACATTCTACGCTCATTTTGAGCAAAAGATCAGTGAAAACATGCTCTCCAACTTGCAAGCCCTGGATGAACCTGTATCTGGAGTCAGCATTGCAGATCTCAGAGCACCGTTCTTGAAAGTCAACCCACAGAAAGTGACTGGCCCAGATGGATACCCAGACCAGCACTCAGATCCTGACGGATCAGCTGGCGGGAATATTCACATACATCTTCAATCTTTCTTTACAACAATCTGTAATTCTTATTTGTTCAAGAAATGACCATCATCCTGGTACTTAAGAAAAACCAAGCAGTGTACCTTAATCGTTCAGTGACTCTGACATCTATCATTATGAAGTGTTTTGAAAGGCTAGTCATGGCATGAATCAATTCTACCCTCCCAGATTACCTGGATCCACTACAGTTTGCCTACAGCCACATCAGGTCCCTTCCAGATGCCATCTCCCTGGCCCTGCACTCAACCCTGGAATACATAGACAACAAGGACACTTATGTCAGACTTCTATTTATTGACTACAGCTCAGCCCTCAATACCATTATTCCCATGAAATTCATCTCCAAACGCCATGACCTGGGCCTCGGCACCTCGCTCTGTGACTGGATCCCGAACTTCCTAACTCACAGACCACAATCAGTAAGGATAGACAACAAAACCTCCTCCACGATCATCCTCAACACTGATGCCCTACAAGGCTATGTTCTCAGCCTTCTATTCTACTTCTTACATACCTATAATTGTGTGGTCAAATTCGTTACCAACTCGATTTTCAAATTTGCTGATGATATCATTGTAATGGGTCAGATCTCAAACAATGTTGATACAGAGTACAGGAATGAGTTAGAGAATCTACTGAATTGGTGCAGCAATAATATTCTCTCCCTCAATGTCAGCAAAACGAAGAAGGTTGTCATTGACTTCAGTAAGTATAGAGGAGAACATGCCCCTGTCTAATATTAATGGGGATGAAACAGAAATAATTGAGAGCTTCAGGTTTTTAGGTGACTAGATCACCAATAACCTGTCCTGATCCTCCCATGCCGACACTGTAGTTAAGTAAATCCACCAACGTCTCTACTTTCTCAGAAGACTAAGGAAATTTGGCATGTCAGCTTTTACAGATGCAATATAGAAAGCATTCTTTCTGGTTATATTATATCATGACATGGCTCCTGCTCTGCCCAAGACTGCTAGGAACTATAAAAGGTTAGGAATGTAGCACAATCCATCACAAAGCCAAGCTCCCATCCATTGACTCTGTCTACACTTCCCGCTGCCTTGGCAAAGAAGCCAGCGTAATTAAGGACCCCACGCATTCTTTCTTCCAACTTCTTCTGTCAGGAAAAATATATACAAAAGTCTGAGGTCACGTACCAAACGACTCAAGAACAGCTTCTTCCCGGTCGCCATCAGACTTTTGAATGGAGTTACCTTGCATTAGGTTACTCTTTCTTTAAAACCCTAGCTATGATTGTAACATTACATTCTACACTCTCTCATTTCTTTTTCTGAAAACATGCTCTGTCTACATACCACACAAGAAACAACACTCTTCATTGTATGTTAATACATGTGGCAACAACAAATCAAATCAGGAATGGTCAAAAAAACCCGCCCATTGTCTGAAAACAAAATTCAAGAGGAAACTGGATGGAATAAGTAGAAGTTTATTTTAAAAAAGTTCAAATTAAATTTGAGTGAAAGAATGTTATTTTCTAAAATCAGGAATACTTTGAACAATATATGCTCTTATTCTTTGATAAGAACAATTTTCAAAAAAGCACAAAAGTGGTGATGGTCAGAGTGCTGGGTCAATAGACACGGAAATGAAGAAGATTGTCCAGTATTTTACTTTAACCAATCATTTGCTGTTACAAGATGATCATGCTGCTACAGAAAGTGTCAAATCTCTTTTGGCATCAATAACAATTATTGTTTTGAGTTTAAAATGTACTATTGGTTTGTGCATTGCACTGTTCACACTTCTATTCTCAGAGTTCCCAATTCACATCCTGTTTCTTTTCTCAAACATTTCTCCGCATGGGCTTGATGACACTGGCAGTATACAGTTTCAGTGGCAATCGTATGGGCAACACTAATCTTCAACTTGCACACATCTGAAGAAGTCACCTTAGGTAATGATATAGCACCAATGATTCCCACATTCTATGGTGATTGCAGATAAGGAAAGTTAATCTATCTTTCAGGGATTCAGGGACTAGCAAGCCTCATGATATAAACAATATGAAAAGAAAGCAACTAAGTAGGCTAAGCTTCTTCCTGTTGGTGTTTCTTCCTGAGTCTGCATGACATTCCTTGATCATCCTGGCAAGGACTGGGAAAGGTATTGAACCAAAAACTCATTAACGCTGTGGCGTTTCAACTGCTTCTTGATGTTGATTTATTTAGAACTGTGTTAATATTCATAGAACTCTCTCTAAGAGACGAAGGATTAGCTACAATTAATGCCAAGATAGACAAAATATTTCATAAACAAAACAAAATAATGTAAGGAAATGTTTGATCTGTAGTAATATTTAATCATACGCTTCTTACATTCTTAACCTTCATGCCATGAAGAACATATGAATCTGAGTGCTTTCTGTTCAATTCTCTGAATGTTATCCAATTAGATCCTTGATATATCACATTAGTGTCTGGTTGATAATTATGTCAATAATCCATGATTCTAGGGTCAGAAAGAGGTTAAGGTTCAGTTAAGTCCTATTTTTGTTTCTCAGAGAAGTTTACTCTACTTTAACATTGCTAATGGTTTCTGATGATAAAGTGTAATTCTTTCCAAGGTGGAGATTCACATTAGATAACAGTATAGAAAGATTGCCACAGAGATTCCCCACAAAATAACAGATTTGCTTACTGATGTACAAGAAACATCCAGAGTGAAATTGGTGATGGTCAATAGTACAAATTGAGTGATTGTGAATTGGAAGCCTACTTAACATCTCATCTGATTTCAGAATCTAATTTGCCAATTTGTTTTTACCCATTTTGTGCTGTTAGGCAAAGTCAATTTCGCCCCCAAGATGCACTGGTAATTTAATAAGATACATACCCTAAGCACTCTAGAAAGATGATCAAACAGATGTTTTTCTGTTTCTTCTCCTGACATTCAATTTTGATGGCGTTAGATGTTATGAGATCTAAATTCAAAATGAGATCTAAATTTTTCTCATAACCATTTTAGCTGGGTGAAAGCCCACAACTGAAATGAATTGGATGTTCAACCTCTCTGAATTGCTTGGAATTTTTTTTCTTAGGTGACCCTTGAAATGAGTTAAAGCCTCAACTGAATATTGAAATAAGATTGTTCAAAACATTTCAAATTTTGGTTCCTAAATTTCTTTAGATTGGCTGGAATTTGCAATCTGATACCAGCTGTTGATCAGGCGTTGCCCATTTATCAACAAGCATCATAAGTATGTTTAACACTTGGCACTTATCAATACTTCAATTGATCCCACTCCTTCTATACTGTGTTTTTAACTCAATAAATGACTAACCCCATGTATAAGCATATGTAGCTGAATTAATTGCTTTACCTGAAATTCAGAATATATACTTGACTACACATCTGAGTCCGGAAGTTGGAAAGGGCAGATGTACAACCAGCATAACTGAGCTACCATAACTACAGGAGGTTCAATAACATTTCCTTAGGATTTGCAGCTCATGCCAATAGCCAGTATCAACAGCAACATAAATCTACAGTACATTTGGGGTATTAAAGCAATTTACAATGTTGTGCTTGGCTGGAATGTCCAGAGATCGTCGCCTGTAAATATTGTGAATTGACCAATATTATGTTTGAGCATGCTCTTTATTCTTAGATATGGAAAATAAACCAATTTTATTTTGCGAAACTATAACTTGTTCCTAAAATTTCTGACAGAACATTGTAAATGTTTCAAAATAGCCATCACAGAAAGTGCAACAATATTTACATTTGCACTCTGAGGTGCTTCAATACAAACAAAGGAACATTACAGACATTTTGGAATGATCATTACAAATGCTGCAAAGGTATTTAAGTTGTCTACATAGATCATGTTGCCCTTTGAAGTGCTTCAATACAATTGTGATATATATAATATTCACCACATACATTCAACATGAATCAGAAACCCAAGGGGTTCTGTATAATTTCCAGCCCTTCAATACACTATGGTTGATAAGAACCTTTCCTCATTACACCTCTGTGGCAGTTGCCCCAAGCTTTACATCCCCCAGCACATAGTCCTAGGCTTTGTAACGCTTGTAATATAAAATCTACAACATCAGGGACAACGCTATACTGGAAGATGAACAAGTTTTGGAAAGACTAAAGAGCTTCTTTCAACAAATTTATGATCCTCCAACAACAGCTAGTATTTATTTCAACATATGTCCTGGAAATAACTGGAGAGCACAGACTACTGCATCAGGGAGCTGTTTGGGAGGAAACTTGATAAGTGCTACATCAACTCCCTCCTGACCTTCATATTCAACAAAGGAAGTGGACAACAGTCTCTTCCCCACCAATCTTCTTGAGGGAAATGTGCAGATAGGATGAAGTTCTGAGCATGTAGCATAGAATCCCTATAGTGCAGTAGGAGGACAGTCATCCCATCAAGCCTGCACCGATAACTGTCCCACCCAGACCCTATCCCTGTAACTCGGTGTAATTATCCCACTAATCCCCCTGTTACTAAGGGAAAATTTATAATGGCCAACCAATCTAACATGCACATCTTTAGATTATGAGAGGAAATTGAAGCACCCAAAGGAAACCCATACAGACACCGTGGGAATATGCAAATTCTCATCTGAAGCTATAATTGAACCCGGGTCCCTGACACTGTGAGGCAGCAGTACTAGCTACTGTATCACTGAATTGCCCAATGAAATTGAGTAAATAATAAAACAAAAGATGTGTCTTTATGAGGTGTGAATGGCTGTTAGCAGTCAGGAAAGGCACACATGTGGTTAGCACTGCTGCCTCACAGCGCCACGGACCAGGGTTCAATTTCATTCTCGGTTCACTGTCTGTGTGGAGTTTACATATTCTCGCTATATCTGTGTGGGTTTCAACTGAATGCTCTGGTTTCCTCCCATAATCCAAAGATATGCAGGTTAGGTTGATTGGCCAAGCTGAAGGGAGATTATCTGGGTAAATATATGGTGTTATGGGAATTGGCCTGGGTAGGATTGTGGTGAGTGCAGACTCAATGGGTTGAATGGCCTCCTTCTGCACTGTAGAGATTCTATGATTCAGTCATCCAAAAACAAAATAAAAGGATTAAGAAAGAAGAGAAACATTGACCTTGCAAAGAAACCTGCGTGAAACAAGTAAGTCACTATTTTACTTTTTCATTCGATCTCCTGAAACTGGCATTCTTGAGTTTCAATGGGAGTGATAAACAACAGTTGCACAGGATTGGAAATCATTTAATGGGAGTGACATGTGTTGCCCTATCTTACGATGACAGTACATCTGTTCTCTCACTGCCTCCTCAATCAATACTCATTATGGTATCAGGCAGTTAACTGGGCCAGAAAGCTGGGATTTTCCAGCTGTTCACACCAGTGGGATTCTCCGGTCCTGCTGGGCCAGAAAGCCAGGGCAGCAGCTGAGATGCATCTATCTGGAGTTATAAGACCATAAGAGAGTAAGACATAGGAGCAGAATTAGGCCACTTGGCCCATTGAATCTACCCTGCCATTCAATCATGGCTGATATTTCTCTCGTCCCCATTCTCTTACCTTTTCCCCACAATCCCCTTAATCAAGAACCTGTAAATCTCTGTCTTAAAGACACTCAATGACCTCGTCTCCACAGCCATCTGTGACAAATATTTCCACAGATGCACCACATTCTGGCTGAAGAAATTCCTCCTCATTTCTGTTTTAAAGGATGATCCCTTTAGCCTGATATTGTGCCCTCTGGTACTAGTTTTTCCAACTAGTGGAAACATCCTCTCCACGTCCACTCTACCTAGATCTCGCAGTATCAATGAGATTCCCCCCGCATCCTTCTAAACTGCAATGGGTACAAACCCAGAATCTTCAACCATTCTATATACCACAAGTTCTTCATTCAGGGATCATTCTTGTGAACATCCTCTGGATGCTTTCCAAAACCAGCATATCCTTCCTTAGATATGGGGTCCAAAACTGTTCATAATACTCCAAATGGGATCTGACCAGAGCCCTATACAGCCTCAGAAGTACATCCCTGGTCTTGCTTTCTAGCCCTCTCAACATGAATGCTAACATTGCTATAATTTCCCTTCTGCTGCCTCCTTCCTTTCTTAAACAATAGTGTTGTATTAGCTACCTTCCAATCCTCTAGGACTCTCTCTATCTCCGGTGATGCCTCCACAATTTCCTCAGCTTTCTCTTTTAGAACCCTGGGTGTAGTCCAACTGGTCCAGATGATTTATCTGCCTTCAAACTTTTCAGTTTCCCAGGACCTTTTCTTTATTGATGGCCCTCATTTGTGCCCCCTGATTTTCCTGGAGCTCTGACATCCCACTGGTTTCTTCCACCATGAAGATTGGCGTAAAGTAACTATAATGTGGAGATGCCAGCATTGGACTCATAACACCAGGTTAAAGTCCAACAGGATTATTTGGTAGCAACAGCCACTAGCTTTCAGAGTGCTCCTCCTTCGTCAGGTAAGTGGGAGTTCTGTTCACAAACAAGGCATGTAAAGACTCAAGCTCAATTTACAAAATAATGATTGGAATGTGAGTCTTTACAGGTAATCTTGGCTTTTATTGGTAGAGGAATTGAATTTCGGAGCCACAACGTCATGTTGCAACTGTACAAAACTCTAGTGCGGCCGCACTTGGAGTATTGTGTACAGTTCTGGTCCCCACATTATAAGAAAGATGTGGAGGCATTGGAGAGGGTACAGAGGAGGTTTACCAGGATGTTGCCTGGTATGGAGGGCAGGTCTTATGAGGAGAGGCTGAGGGATTTGAGTTGTTTTCGTTAGAAAGGAGGCGGCTAAGAGGAGACCTGATCGAAACATATAAGATGATTAGAGGTTTAGATAGGGTGGACAGTGATAGCCTTTTTCCTAGGATGGAAAAAGCTAGCACGAGGGGACACAGCTTTAAATTAAGGGGTGATAGTTATAGGACGGATATCAGAGGTAGGTTCTTTACCCAAAGGTGGTTCGGGAGTGGAATGCCCTGCCTGCAGCAGTTGTAGATGCGCCAAGTTTGGTGGCGTTTAAGAGGTTAGTTGATAAGTATATGGAAGAGAAGGGAATGGTTTAGTTTGGAGGGGCATTGCTTTTTATATTGGTTGGCGCAACATCGAAGGCCGAAGGGCCTGTTCTGTGCTGTAATGTTCTACGTTCTATGTTCTAATCAAATCTTAAAGATACGGACAATTTGAGTGGAGAGAGGGTTGAGCACAGGTTAAAGAGATGTGAATTGACTCCAGCTGGGACACTTAGTGAAATTTTGCAAGCCCAGTCAAATCGTGGGGGTTACTGATAGTGTGACATAAACCCAAGATCCTGATTGAGGCTCTCCTCATAAGTGCAGAACTTGGCTATTAGTCTCTGCTCAACGACTCTGCATCGTCATGTGTTGTGAAGTCCGCCTTGGAATACACTTACCCAAAGATCAGAGGCCAAATCATGGTGGACAATCACTGAAACAACTATATGATGACATCAAAAGGTTCCATCAGACTCACCATGGTCTACTCTCCAGGATCAGTTGCATTCTTGGGCACATGCCTTTTCATCAAGGATGATCACCTCAGCACTTCACCGTACCGCAAGCGCACAGATAATCTCACGATGTTCTACTTCTCCAGCTTCCGCTCTCAACACGTTAAAGAAATCATCCCCTTTGGATAAGCCCTCCCTATACACAGGATCTGCTCAGATGAGGAGGATCGCAACAGACATCTTCAGATGCTGAAAGATGCCCTGATAAGAACAGGATACAGCACTTGACTCATCGATCAACAGGTCCGACGCCCACAGTGAAAAACCGCACTGACCTCCTAGAACATAAACATGAGACACAGCAGACAGAGTATCCTTCATTGTCCAGTACTTCCCCAGAGCAGAAAAGCTACAACATCTTCTCCAGAGCCTTCAACATGTCATTGATAAAGACGAACATCTCGCAAAGGCCATCCCCACACCCCCATTTCTTGCCTTCAAACAGCCGCACAACCTTAAACAGACCATAGTCCACAGAATGCTACCCAGCCTTCAGGAGAACAGTGATCATGACACCACACAACCCTGCCACAACAACCTCTGCAAGACATGCCGGATCATTGGCATGGATGCCATCATGTTACGTGAGAGCACTGTCCATTAGGTACATGTTACATACTCTTGCAACTCGGCCAACATAGTATATCTGATGCGCTGCAAGAAAGGATGTCCCGAGGCATGGTACACTGGGGAGACCATGCAGACGCTACAACAACGGATGAATGAACACTGCTCAACAATCACCAGGCAACAGTATTCTCTTCCAGTTGGGGAACACTTCAGTGGTCACGGGCATTCAGCCGCTGATCTATGTGTAAGTGTTCTCCAAGACAGCTTTCATGACATACAACAATGCAGAGTCGCTGAGCAGAGATTGATAGCCAAGTTCTGCATATATGAGGACGGCCTCAACCGGAATCTTGGGTTCATGTCACACTAATCTGTAATCCTCATGACTTGCCTGGACTTGCAAAATTCACTAACTGTCCCAGCTGGAGACAATAAACATCTCTTTAATCTGTTCTTAACCCTCCCTCCACTCACATTGTCTTTAAGACTTGGTTACCTATAAAGATTTGCATTCCAACCATTATTCTGTAAATTGAGTTTGTGTCTTTATGTAGTCTGTTTATGAACACAACTCCTACTTCACTGACAAAGGAGCAGAGTTCTAAAAGCTAGTGGCTTTTGCTACCAAATAAACCTGTTGTATTTTAATCTAGTGTTGTGAGACTTCTTACTGTAAAGTAACTACTCAGTTCCTCTGCCATTTCTTTGTTTCCTATTATTACTTCTCCAGCCTCATTTTCCAGTGATCCAATGTCTATTTTGCCTCTCTCTTATCTTCCTATCTTCTTTTATATTACTAACTTGCTTACACTCATATTTCATCCTCTCTTCCCACCCCTTATTGATTTTTTTAATTGTCTTGTGCTTACTTTTAAAGGCTTCCCAATCCTTTGGCTTCCTACTCATCCTTGCTATTTTGTATGTTTTCTTTTGCTTTTATGCTGTCCTTGACTTTTCTCATCAGTCATGGATGCCTCGTCCTCCCCTAAACATGTTTCCTTCTCCTTGGGTGAATTTCTGTTGTGCCTCCTAAATGCCTCGCAAAAACTCCTGCCATTGCTGTTTCAGTCTTTCCTGCTAGACTCCCTTTGCAATCAACTCTGGCCAGCTTTTCCCTCATATCATTGTAGTTACCTTTATTTAATTGTAATACCATTACATCTGATTCCAGCCTTCACCTGTCAAATTGCAAGGTAAATTCTATCATATTGTGGTCACTGGTCCCTAAGAGTTCCTTCTCCTCAAGTTGCCTAATCAAGTCTGCCTCATTACACATCACCAAATCCAGCTAGCATCTGATCACTAAATACTGATCTCCCAAAGATCACCAGCCATGAGCATCATATGCTAATCTTCCATTGCCTATACAGAAAGAAGTCTCAACACCAGGGTTAAAGTACAACAGGTTTATTTGGAACCAAGAGCTTTTGGAGCACTGCTCCTTCATCAGGTGAATTGACATCAATGATCTGGATGATAATATGGTGAATTGGATCAGCAAATTTGCTGATGATACAAAGATTATATCATCATGTGAGTTGACATCAATGATCTGGATGATAATGTGGTAAATTGGATCAGCAAATTTGCTGATGATACAAAGATTGGAAGTGTAGTGGACAGTGAGGAAGGTTTTCAAAGTTTGTAGAGGGATTTGGAACAGCTGGAAAAATGGGCTGAAAAATGGCAAATGGAGTTTAATACAGACAAGTGTGAGGTATTGAACTTTGGAAGGACAAACCAAGGTAGGACATACAAGATAAATGGGAGGACATTGAAGAGTGTAGTAGAACAGAGGGATCTGAGAATATATAATTCCTTAAAGCTGGTGTCTCAGGTGGATAGGGTTGTAAAGAGTGCTTTTGGAATATTGGCCTTTATAAATCAGAGTATTGAGTATGAGTTGGAATGTTATGGTGACGTTTTATAAGACATTTGTGAGGCCAAAATTAGAGTATTGTGTACAGTTTTGGTCACCTAATTACAGGAAGGATATTAATAAGATTGAAAGAGTGCAGAGAAGATTTACAAGGATGTTGCTGGGACTTGAGAAACTGAGTTGCAGAGAAAGGTTGAATCGGTTAGGACTTTATTCCCTGGAGCATAGAAGAATGAGGGGAGATTTGATAGAGGTGTATAAAATTATGATGGTCATAGTTAGAGTGAATGCAAGCAGACTTTTTCCACTGAGGCTAGGGGAGAAAAAAGCTAGAAAACATGGGTTAAGGATGAAGAAGGAAAAGTTTAAAGGGAATATTGTAGGGGCTTGGGGAGGTTCTTCACACAGAGGGTGCTGGGAGTGTGGAATGAGCTGCCAGATGAAGTGGTAAATGCGGGCTCAATTTTAACATTTAAGAAAAACTTGGACAGGTACCTGGATGAGAGGGGTGCAGGTCAGTGGGACTAGGCAGAAAAATGGTTCCGCACAGCTAAGAAGGGCCAAAAGGCCTGTTTCTGTGCTGTAGTGTTCTATGGTTCTAAGGGCACTCAAAGAATAATAAAATTATTTGATACAAACAGGGGTGAAAGTAGTACAGGACCGGACCTGCAACTGTTCATACCCCACCACTGCTGCCAGCGAGTATGGAGAATTTGGGGCTCTACCAAATCTTCATTCACTGCAGCGGGATCAGAGAATCCCATTGGCATGAATGGCCAAAGAATCTCACCCATTAATTCTATCTCTCTCTGAACAGGTGCTGTCAAAGCTGCCTGAGTACTTCCAGAATTTTCTGTTAGTTATTACAAGTTGACACATGGCTGATGCTAAAACTATTAAATTTACTTTTTTCTGTCTGGCAATTATGGCTATACACAAATGATTCTAGCACAAAGCCACATGCAAGGCCTGATCAAGACAGCAAAGCACTCTGTGACTTACATCTTGAGCAACATTAGAAACTAGTATAGCCACAGCTGTAGACTTGTGCCCAATGGTGAGACCACACAGTATGTTAGTTCCCATGAGAAAGCAGCTAACAAAAAGCTAGTAAAGAGCTATCAAAATGTAAAAGAATGCCATACACATCTCTGCTGAAACCCTTTTTGTCCAGGTGCGAGGGGGAGTCTATAGACAATAACTTTTAAGTAGTCTAGTTTTTCTTTTGAAGTGTTGGAATTTTCCTCCTAATGTCTATTCTGAAAAGAAAACATTTGGTAAATATTATGTAGCCGTTTAGTTAGAAATTGAAACCTAGCCCAAAAAAAACATATTTTAAATGGCTTGCAGTTTAAATTACAAATTTAGCACCTCATTCAACATACCCAGTGAATTGACTGAGAAAACAGAGAACTTGCTACTAAAAAACAACAGTTTTTTTTTCTAACATGTGTTGTCCAAAGAAAACCTCTCATAACCATATGGCCTTTCTGTAGGAAAACTGGAGGATTCAGTCAAATTTCTCACTGTATGCATGAGTTAATAGAACATTTAAAATTGAGACAGTCATTTAAAATTTCACGATTTAAAAATTCCACAGCATCTGATGTATTGAGTTTTAAATTGATTACTGCTCCTAATTGCCAATTTGCAAAAAATATATTTATAAAATTGAAGAATACAAGAGGGGTTAAATTGGTTAGCCCCAAGAATGGGTGTGGGGATCACAATGCATGATTAAACCATGCTCGTTCAGTGGAACACATGCAGAAACCAACTTTGTGCCAACTTCTTATTGGGCAGGATTTTACACATAGAGGGATTTCCTGCTGTGAATGCATCCCTGCTGATCACAGCTATCCCACTGTCATTTAATGTTATTAGTTGGTGACAGAACTTCCAAGCCTCACTTGGGCAAAAGTTCACCTCAGGATGCTCCCACTTAATCTGCCTGGCCAGCAGCTCTATAGCCCTGGCACACCAGTGGCAGCAGTGGCCAGGACTAGGAGTATTAGCAGTTCCAGATTGTAAGTCTCAGAATCCAGGATCCAGTGAGAGCAGGATGAACTCATAGGGAGAAAATATGAGGCCTAAAAGGGGGCTGAGGAGAAGGGCTGGTATTGAGAGGAGGGGCAAGGGAGCACCAGTAAGGGGCAGATCTTAGGGAGAGTGTACAATGTGGAAAAGGGATCGTTGAGGGAGCTGCACTCGACTTCTTGCCTGAGGCCTGAGTAGGGAGATCTGCTCAGCTCCTCCTGATCCTGAACTCCTGCTGCCAGCCTCAGTAATTGACCACACAAGGGCCTCAATTTGGGTGAGGATGGGTAGGACATCCTAGACCTTGCTCACCAATGTAAAAGTGTGGATAGATCAGGAGTGGGCAAGATGGTGATGTGACGACCACTTGGGATCTTTACAGGCCCACTCATCTGCAAATCCATGCTGAGAGAACATAAAGTTCTGCTTGTTGTAACTATTTCTGTTTGCACTGGTTGGCTGCATGTGTCTGCATGGGCTCAAGTTACTTCTTCTCACAGGCTCAAAGATAACCTGCATTACCTGAAGGAGCATGCATTATGGCACAGGAGACAGCGAGATCATTGAGGGAGTGCTATCGAACAATCAACAGTAACTGACAATGGAAGATAGCAAGCACCAAGGTTTTCAGACACTACACTGGAAATCCTGGTGGAAGAAGT
The DNA here is from genome assembly GCA_024679065.1 of Sphyrna mokarran. Classification (NCBI taxonomy): domain Eukaryota; kingdom Metazoa; phylum Chordata; class Chondrichthyes; order Carcharhiniformes; family Carcharhinidae; genus Sphyrna; species Sphyrna mokarran. Next base: position 54,482,236 of record JAGIQG010000006.1, on the reverse strand, counting down.
GAAACAGAGCATGATGTCCTATACTCTCAGAGTCTGGAGGACTTTCAAACACATGCTTAGATGGGGGTAGCAAATGATAGCAACAGAGGTCAATGCAAGGAATTTACTTCCAAGAACAGTAGTGTGGGAGCAAGTTTATTATTCTCACAGAAGTTCATGAATGCACATCTTATCAACTGCAGTACCAGCCTCACAATTTGTCAATTTCACTCGATCCTCACATACTTCACCTTACCAGTATTCCAAATATCTTTTCCAGCATGTTTGCTCCTGAAAAGCTTTCTGCGCTATGGCTTCCTACTGAGCCTCTTTCTCTCCTTCTTCTGCTTCCTCTACTAGCAGATTGTCCTGCTCTGGATGGCCTCTATTTACTCTCCCAGCTATGCTCAATTTCAAGAGAATGGTCTACTGGTCTGGGCAGAAGGGGAAAAAAAGCTGTATTAACTTGTTATTAGTGGATTATGTTTTTAGGTTGTGCTCTTGAGTAAAATTGGATGGGTCCTTTAATGTGCAAGGAAGCATAGAAAGGGGCTGTGGGATTGGAGGTGGGGGGTGCTGAGAGGGGGAGAGGGAGGGGTTCAAGATGACAATGTTGGCATCAAAACAGCATTGCATACTACTTAGCATCATGAACTAACTGCTCTCCATACTTGCAGCAGATGTTAGGTACACGCACACTAAACTCTTCGTCCAGATGGCGTTTGATGCATTTTGCGTAAGTAGCGGATGCCGCAGATGCCATTTTTGAATTGAAAGAGGCCTCTTCAAAATCAATTTATGGGTGCTACTCAGGACAATCTTTGAGGACTAAATTTGATGAAAATGACCAGCTGAGATAAGTAACATTCTGAAGCAGCAGGAATCATTTCCAGTTCTGTCAGTTGGGCGGTTATTGATCGCCTGTTGCCACAAAACCAGTCGTGTTTTTTCCACTGAAATCTATGGAATGGAAATTGAGTGAGTTCTCTAAATACTGGGTGCTTTACCTGACTGATTTATCGTTAACTTTTCAATTACTGAAGGAATTGCACACATTTTCATTTATTTCAAATAGAAATGTACTCTGGCTACCTCATGAGCTTCAGCTGGTAGTTACTAGTACAGAAACTAGTGTTACTGCTGGCCTCAAATTACAGTTAAAATAAAAAACCTGCTGGAGCCCCTTGACACTCTCCCCTCCGCCTCCAACCCTTCTGCAAGTGTTTACATCAGAAGTATATGAAACTTCTCAGCTGTTGCCCTAGAAACCTCAGCTAGCAGAATTGTCCCTGTATAGTTCTCTTCAGATCTTTGAAGATATTCACCTGAACATTGTACACCACCTCTATAATCTATTAGACTTTATGTATTAAGTGCAATATAATGATGGGGGGAGGGGGGGAGATTTGCAAAGGTTTGTGGCTTGCGCACAACACTTTTTAAGCTATATTTTTGGCAACTAATTGGTACACTTGCAATTGTGGATTGAGCATTTCTTTTGGTATTTGCATTTCTTGGGTTTTGTTAGCTTTTCCTATTCTTTAATCTCCAAAGGGAAACACGGTTATTATTAGCAAGGCTTAAAGACATGCAGAAAGAATAGAGCTTCTAACTCAGGAAATGGTGATGGGGTTATAAAATCATGGTTTTACACTTATTGATTTTTTTGATGAACAGATTGGCAAGGAGATGATGGGGGTGGAAGGGACACTACAGAGATCCTTCAGCTTTCAATAACTATCATTAAAATCTAGACAATTTATAGACAATTTTCAGGCATAAAGAGCAAAAGGCATTAAATCATTCTTGCTCTTCCATTATTTAAGATGCAGTTACAGGAAGTAGGAACAAGTACTGTATAGCACTGCAGCAGCCCGCGAACAACTTTGTCATTTGATTTGGTAATGTTGAATTTAAGGCATCAGTTTGCATCACAGTATGTAGTTCTTTATTTTTCTTTGAAAATAAATGCCAGAAAGAGAATGACTGCAAGAGGGGTGATTGCTTTTACAGCATTATTCACTGTCAGAGCTGCTGATGGAGCAGTTGTGTGCCTCCAGTACTGTGATTTGATGCGGGCAGTCGACACTATTGAATTCCGGGGGAATTGAGACCTGACAGTAAAGGCAAGATAAGAAAACATAGCAAATGAGCTTCTGTTAAATCGATTTACTGGATTAGAATTGTTGTTTCTGTTTGTAATAAACTGACTTTGTGACACTTCATACAACTAATTTTGGAGATTTGTTTAAGATCATTATTTTAACATTGTCATGGAACAGTAACATAGGCTTCCAAAGACACAGTTCATTGTCTTCAAACATAATAAAGAACAACCTTCACATTGGTGTGCAGGATTGTTCAATGTTCAATGCTCAATGAAATAAGGCTTCTCTGGTTGTGTCTGACATTTCTTCGTTGACATGATTGAGTCAAGTGTGTTACTTTAGTGGCTAGTGAATCATGGTCAGCCTGGGTGTCACCTCTTGCTTTCAGTTCTCACTGCTGGCTAGCAGTACAACTACTGCAAAAAGAGAGCTGAACATGTCTACAGAGCCTCATCATCAGCAAGCTGTATGCAGTGCCTTCCCTGGCAATATAAGAAAATTGGGTACCTCACAGGCCCAAGTTACACTGCAGGGGACCTGGAGGAGACCCCCCCGCTGCAATCCACAGGCCCACTGGTATTTGACTATGCTCTCGTGCTCACGAATCAGACTCCCAAATATGGGAAAATAGGACCACTGCGTGTGAAGGGACAGAGGCAGAATAAGGGAGTAAACCATAACAGGAAATACAGATGAGTTTCTTAAATGGGAATCTGTAATTTATCAGGCAGCTCTGCAGAAACCCCTGCAGCAGAACTGGTGTAAAACAGAATTGGATTCATTCTTCCTTTGGATAATACTGGGCAATGCCAAGAGACTGGAGGCTTTCCAAGTTGGAAACATCTTTCGAACATAAATGATTCCTGGCTCAGGAACAGGATTATGTCATGGTTTTGAACCCTGCTGACCTGATGTGAAACCTGTGCCTTTTGAAGCTTTCCAAAATGGTCATTGTCTGGATTGCTGAGTGTAGAATTGCAAACCACACTCTTATCCCGTGCTTTTGAAAATAGCAGTAGATGGAAATGAGGTCAGGATCTCTCCAACTTCTTTTTGCCCTGCATCAGGCTAACAAAGTCTGGCTACTACACTCAGTATTCACATGTATGTTAGTTACACACCTTTATTGTTTCCTGAATTGCCTCGACATTGCCAAATGCTTGCTCAATATTTCACTCTCACTTAAGGTGTTTATTACCTTCTCATGGTCAATGTTGTAATTATGAATGCCAATATATTTGGCTCCAGTTATAAACAAACTGAACTCTGAGCTCATTCATTTATTTGTTCATCACTCTCATGGACTAAATTAAACTATTCACAACCTGATTTGATTTATTATTGTCACATGTATTAACATACAGTGAAAAGTATTGTTTCTTGCGCGCTTTACAGACAAAGCATACTGCATATAGATAAGGAAACGAGAAAGTGCAGGATGTAGTGTTCCAGCCACAGCTAAGTTGAAACAAAAGATCAACTTAATATAAGGTAGGTCCATACAAAAGTCCAATGGCAGCAGAGAAGAAGCTGTTCTTGAATCAGTTGGTACGTGATTTCAGACTTTCGTACCATTTTCCCAACCAAAGAAAGTGGAAGAGAGTATGTCAGGAATGCATGGGGTCCCTAATTATGTTGGCTGCTTTTCCAAGGCAGCAGGAAGTGTACACACTGTCAGTCAGTGGGAAGCTGGTTTGAATGATGAACTGGACTTTATTCATGACTTTTTGTAGTATATTATGGCCTTGGGTAGAGCAGGAGCCATACCAAGCTGTGGCATGACCAGAAAGAATGCTTTCTATGGTTCATCAATAAAAGTTGGTGAGAGTTGTAGCAGATATGCCAAATTTCCTCAGTCTTCTGAGAAAGTAGAGGTGTTGGTGGGCTTTCTTAACTATAGTGTCAGCATGGCAGAAGCAAGGCAGGTTGTTGGTGATCTGGATACCTAAAAACTTGAAACTCTCTACAATTACTATTTCATCTTCATTGAATCAGACAGAAATATGTCCTCCACTAAGCCTCTTGAAGTCGATGACTATCTCATTCATTTTGTTGACATTGAGGCAGAGATTATTGTTGCTGCACCAGTTCACCAGATTCTCTATTTCTTTTCTGTAGTCTGTCTCTTCATTGTTTGAAGTCCGACCACTACGGTGGTGTCATCAGCAAACTTAAAATTGGAGGGGAATTTGGCCACACAATTATAGATGTGTAAGGAGTATATTAGGGGGCTGAGGACACAGCCTTGTGGGCATCTATGTTGAGGATGGTGGTGGAGGAGGTGTTGCCTATCCTTTCTGATTGTGGTCTGTAAGTTAGGAAGTTCAAGATCCAGTCGCAGAGGGAGGTCAGGAGGCCATGGAGTTTAGAGATGTGTTTTGTAGGAATAATGGTATTGAGGGCTGAGCTGTAGTCAATAAATAGGAGTCTGTCATAGATGTCTTTGTTATCTAGGTGTACCTTGGTGTTATGTTTGAAATGGAACTGAGTTTTAGAATCCATAACATTTCAATCACAAAGATTTCTTTCTCCTCATTGTCCACCCCCTATATACCTTAGTCCCTCTAAGATGAAACATTTAATCTTGCTGAAATCACTTCCAGGCTTAATTACCTCAATACTCTCCTTTCTCATCCTCTCATCCTCCAATGTCCACAGGATTTAACCATGTTGCCTGTATCCTACCCCAGGTTAAATCCTACTCAGCCTCAGCTGGCCTGTCTGTTCCCTATCTCCCAATGCTATAAATTTAAAATCCATTTATTTTACTGCCCAAAAACATGCTGTATCCCTGAGTTTGACTACTTGCGTATTTCTGTCTCCTTCACCTCGCCATTGTTGGCAGAGTGTTCAGCGACCTACTTGTAAGCTCTGGAATTCTTTTCCTAAAACCCTCCCCTTCCTTTCCACTCTCCCTACCCTCAAAAATCTTGTCAGAAATTTTGTTTGACCAAGCATTTGGTTGCCCTCCTAGCGTCTCAATTCTTATTTTGTAGTTTGTTTTCCAAAAGCCTTCAATGAAACACCTTTGGATATTAAATAAGTAAAAGGATCTAAATAATAGAGTTGTTGCAGATTGGATGTGAGATTTCAAATTAATTTCTGGCTCAAAAAGGATGCTAAGTTTTTATGCAGTTTAAAGAAGTGTCTGGGGAAGGGAGCTGAATCAGTGCAGACATCTAAAATAGCTGTTATAGTGGCTTTGCTCTTCATAATGCTCATTTGAGCAGCACAATGCCTTAAATATCTGAAATTAATTTTTTTTGCCCTGTATTATTGCATTCTGTTTTTGAATATATTCACAGTGATTTTCAGTATTAATTATTCAAAGATTTGCAATATTACTGTATTTTTCATACCAGATGTTAGAGTAATTCTAAAGTCCCTGCAGTATAGAAGGAGGCCATTTGGACCATCAAGTCTGTACCAACCACAATCCCACCCAGACCCTATTCTCGTTATCCTCATTTACCCTGCAAATCCCCCTGATACTAGGGTCAATTTAGCATGGCCAATCAACCTAACTGGCACATCTTGGACTGTGAGAGAAAGCCCAAGTAGACATGGGGAGAATATGCAAATGCCACACAGGCAGTGACCTGAGGCTGTAATTGAACCTGGGTCCCTGCCGCTGTGAGGGAGCAGTGCTAACCACTGCACCACTACTCTGCCTCAACCTTAAACAGTTAAACGAAAGAAGCATGATATGAAGAAATGCATGTCCAGAATTCAGGGCATTTCTCTGCCAAGTTACAGACTGAATCATTATCATTAGAAAACTTATTTACTTTCATGTATTATAATTAGTGCCATCAATGGTCAAGCTTATCAGCAATTCTATTAATCTTATGTAAGTGAATTTCATCTTCCAGGCGTCTCCTGGCTATCTGTCACTGGTCTATATCAACAATTTTGCACTGTGTCCAAAAAACATAATTTTCCATTTTATTCAGCAGATGCTGCCATGGGAGAAGTTGCTGTGTCTCGCCTGTTTTGTAATCGGTCAAAACCTTCTTTATAACGCTCTGATGTATGACTTTAAAAGACTTGTCAAAGGGAGTAAAGGATGAAAGAATGTGCAAAATGTGTAATCCAATGAAGAAATCTAGTGTCACAATCTGCCCCCTTACCACCACCACCTGGGAACAGCCGTGTCTTGATGGCCACTTCTGGCTGTCAGCCAGAAGTCACACAGAGTGTCTGCCTGCTGGGAAGCACAGAAGCTCTTCAGTTCCAGAGTAGTCTTTTCAGATCCAGTTCAGACCTGAATTGCTGCCCTTTCCTTTAGGATTCTGTCATCAGGCTTTCAGATCTAACTCTGCGCTTTACTTCTACAGCCCTTTTGTAAATGTTGAAACAAAAGATGTTAATTAAGGAAATTAAAACCTTTTCTCTAGTTTATCATTTCTGTAAAAGCAGGCAGAAGATCTTTTTAACATCCTTCAATAAATCTACAGGAGCTACGGTTTGCAATTAATTGATAGACAGCTTATACCACAGTCACAGTGATGGACTGGGAGCGCTTACTTTCTACCTAAAGGGGATTTCCTCCATGCCACATGACCTCAGGTCACCAGGAATGACAGTTGTGAGACTGCCTTTTCCTCCTCTCACATACAAGTGCAAAATAAATGCAAAACTAGGCACAAACGTCCTGTTCTCGTTATAGTTGAAAACAAACTGGCTGTGTTTCTGAAGTATATTTTGGATCTCCAATGTTCATATTTTTACTTTTTATAAATAATTACAAAGAGCCACGATTTGTAGCAAAGTATAAAAACATTTTAAAAATTTTCTCTTCATGTGCTGCAAAAGAACAAATCTATGTTTAAACAAAAGCAAAGGACTATCTATGTTGCAAAAACAGAAAATGCTGAAAGATCAGAGTGGGTGAGGGGTGGAGCATGGGAAGGTCTGTCGACCTTAGGTGGAATTTTACAGTTCCTGGGCAGCAAGTCGGTAAAATCTCACCCAATGTTCTGATTCCAATATTTTATGGGTCTGAAAAGAGGTAAATGTGAGATTTTTTTTATTGTGGAAAAGTGGATTAGGAATAGATTAGAGGAGGATGAAGGGAGAGGAGCAGGGGGTTGATGGGGAAAGGTGCAATCAATGATAAATATGCCATGAAACACAAGGCAAAGGCAGTGGTAATGGGGCTGAATGTGTAAGCTTTGCTTTGTGGAATATTTTAATGTTTGATTAGGTCATTGATCCAATGATGTTTGGCACCTGTGAACTGTGGTTGGTTCATCAGATTCTGTAACATTAATTGTGACATTGAAGTGCTGAGGGCAATAATATTTGATACAAGACACTCAGTATTAGGATGCTGGCACTATTGAAAATAGGATGTATCTGAGAAAATGTGAGACCATAAGGCTTGGAGAAATGCTGAGAGGGAAGGACCAGGTCACTACCACAGGTCTCTTTTCTGGGCTTTGTTATATAAGCACAGCCACCTGCATATTTTGGCTGGTACTCAGACCTAGTCCTCTCTAATTTCTTTGTATTTTGATCTCACTTGTGTCCTTTTCTTTTACCTTCCTCCCTCTACTGTCACCCAGTTACGCTATATTTCACTTCTGTCCTCTCAGATACTTGGTGCCTCTAATCCCTACCCGTATCCTCATAGGTCTAGTTGGATCTACATCTGCACAGATCCTGTTCTAGACATTGTGGGACCTGCTAAGAAAGAAACAATGGCCTGATACAATTTGATTATTGTTGTCCTACCAGGGTAGAAGGAGCAGTTCTTCACTGGTGGAGGAACAAAATTTACAAGATTTTTGGCCCTGCTGGCCACATAACATCACAATTGGAATAACAAAATTCCATTTCAAAGCTTTCTATCTGAGTAGGATCGATATAATCGATGTGCTGGTACAGGTACAGAAATATGTCTCTATCATGCAAATTATAGGGTAGCTTGGTGGCAGCATTGCAGCACTCATGTCTCACAGCATCAGGGACTTGGGTTCAATTCTGGTATTGGGTTACAGCGTGCTCAGAGTTTGCACGATCTTCCACTGTCTGCGTAGTTTCCTCTGGGTACTCCAGTTTTCTCCCACAATCCAAAGGTGTGCAAGTTAGGTGAATTAGCCATGGGAAAAATGTGGGGTTATGGGAATAGGGCAGGGGAGAAACTCTGGGTAAAATACTCTGTCAGAGAGTTGGTGTAGGCTTGATGGATTGAATGGGCATTCTTGTGCACTATCAGGACTCTATTCTATGATTCGATACCATATGAGATTTGGGATGTGTTGCTGTCAGTGGCTACTTGAATGGAGTTGTTCAAAAGAGGTATTTCACTGCACCACAGAATCTTTCAATGTCTGCATATTTTTAATGGAATAGTTTTGTTTTTACCCTTCCATGATCTGTCCATGTCAACATTGGTTAGAAATTTAGTTTTGCTTATTTTAGGGCCCTTTATATATTTTGGTTGGTTGCTGTAAGATGAATTGAAAGAGGGATTCAAATTCTAATTCAGGGTAGGATATAAAATGATTATTAAAATATGATGTTCGAAAGGCTTCACCATACCACTGCTCTATGTGAGAAAGGGGCATATTTTGTGTAGCACTTTATCACTTCTCTTGGGAACACTAGGACTACACCAGCACAGAATTACTTTGCAGTGATTATTGTTACACGGCCAATATTCACAAAGGACAATATGGTATAGAGCTGTTTTGATGGTTGAGCAAAAAAAAATTAATCTTAACATTGAGGGAGCCCTCAGTTCCCTGATTGATGCCCTGGGAACTAATCCACTTAACAGGCATTGCTAGTTTGTGCCAGTGTAGCCAGAATCCATGTTAAATGATTCATTTGGTACAAGTACTTTCTTAGGTCCAATCTCATCTTTATTTGGTCTGGATTGCAATCAGATGTGTTTAACTGCAGGGAAAAGTTTCAAAGAAAAAAACAGCTTCCATCTGGAATATTTTAGAATATCCAGATCTCTTGATCAATATCTGTGATTTCAAAATGAAATATGTTCTGCTTTGAAACAGTTACAACTGTCTGAGAAATTTGGATAAATGACTTTCCAGCTTAGACAAATACTTTGAACTATTAAGATTTTGTCAACAATTCAACTCTCTCATAAAGTTTTCACATCAATTGCAACTACTGCAGTATATCCCCTATTAGGAATGCAAGTAAAAGCCCTAACATGTGCTTAAGGTCAAACTAGTGGTTCCAGCTAATTAAGTAGCATTTTTGAACTAGCTGCCAGTGTTTAGTTGGCTCTGTGGGACATTTCAGTTCTAGCTGACCATGAATGTAAGCAAATTAAAACCTTGGAGTAGAGTTAGATGGCAATGTCTTGTATAATTGTAATATGTATTTTTTACAGTGAAAGCCAGTAGCCCTCTTGGTTACAACATATATATTATGAATCAATGTAAGTTTGTATGTAACATTTTAAATTATTTTTTATTCAGTTATGGGAAGTGTGCATCGATGGCTAAGGCAACATTTATTGCTCATCCTTAATCACCTTTGGAAAGGTAGTGGTGAGCTTCCTTCTTGAACCGCTGCAGTCTCTGAGGTGTAGGTACACCCACAGTGCTGCTCCAGGATTTTGACCAGCAACATTGAAAGATTTACCTACAAGGTACTTTGCACAATTATTTTCATTCTATTCCTACATTTCCTAGTCATTCTTTAATATCAGCTTTTCCCATCATAATTTCCCTGTGGAATTTTACTGGTACACTGGGAGTCCTGCCACCTGGATTAAGTATAGTTTCTCAGTTAACATGGGTGGACCACAGTGAGGATTTGACCTAATCAGAGGGCCAGCAGCTTGGTAGCCTTGGCAACAAAACCAATAGGGATGGTAGCTGTTGAGATTAAGGGGGAAGAAGAGCAGGTGAGAAAGCTTTTATTGTATCTGCTGTTTTCCCCATGCAGGGAGGAGGGGGGTAAAATGTCAGCAAGGGGTATAATACGCATATAAATAAGCTACCTTCGGCATATTCCCTGCCTCACACCTCCAGACAACTTGTAAGATCCCATTCCACATTTATCATTTAACTTACCCACATAATTCAGCTTGAAAATGAAAGAGGAACAAGTCACCTGGGAGGACAATGCTGGGAATCTGGAATCATGCAACAGAAGTTCAGGAAAAAAACAATGATTTCACGTAGACTTTAAAAGTGAGAGTGTGCATCCTCACATTACAAATCATACCTCCAGTTGTTTAATTATGGCAGACCCATCACTCAAGCACTTTGCACCTCAATCACTCACACTCTGCCCTTTGTCTTGCAGGAGACATTTTCTTGCAAAATCAGACAGATCCAGGAGACTGGAGGAGGAATGGGATGAGGGTAGGGAGCTCTCCACAAATCCATCTCTGTGGGTTAGGCAGATTGGCCATGCTAAATTGCTTCTTAGTGTCAGGGTGACTAGCTGGGGTAAATGCATGGGGTTATTGGAATAGGGCCTGGATGGGGTTGTGGTCAATGCACACTCTATGGGCCGAATGGTCTCCTTCTGCACTGTAGGATTCTGTGATTCTATGATGATAAATGACAGATCTTAGATCTTTTCAACTCCCACCTCATCTTCATTCTGTGACATATCAAGTGGAAGCTGAAGATGATGCTGTCATGGCACTCTCAGTTCTCTTCATATCCTATTTTCCTGAACTCAACCTTGTCCTTTTGCTTCTATGCTTTCATAGAACTGTAGAATCCTTACAGTGCAGACAGAAGCTATTCAGCTCATCAAGCCTGCACTGACAACAATCCTACATAACCCTATCCTCATAACTTCATGTCTTTACCCTGCTAATTCACCTGATAGTAAGGGGCAATTTAACATGGCCAATCCACTTAACCTGCACATCTTTCAGATGACACCAGCTCAGAAACTGGCACTGTGAGGAGCTGGAAAAATAATATGAAGTGACGCATGGGTAAAAGTTGCCTGCATCAGGCTGTGGGGGCGGAAGGGGAGGTTGTAGTTTGTGTTCCAGCTTCCCAGGAGGCAAGGTTACAGTTGAGTTCCATTGCAGGGGTTTCAGATAAGAACCTGACTAGGACAGCATACAAAAGGGTACTGCTGATGATGCATACAAAGATGTTTGAAGCACTGAGAATGTATGAAAGTTAAGAAAGATGCATAGAAAGATTGAGCACAGGAATCAGACTTTTTAATTAGTGGCTAGAACTTTCTGGTTGATCATGCTCGTGGGATATTCCGTCCCGCTGACAGTGCACTGCCACCCCGATTTTCCTGGTGGTGACGGGTACAACAGGAAACTCCATTGACCACAGCAAAACCAGTAGCTTCCATCATTGACCAATGGCAGTGCACCTCAAAATACCCAGATTACACAGAAAATAGTGCCCATTGTGTCTGTGTTGGCCAAAAAGAGCTATTCAACTTCAGAGGGGAGACAGTGGTGCAATGATGATGTCACAGGATTGGTCATCCAGACTAATACCCCAGGTATATGGGTTCCAATCTCAACATGACAGTGGTGGAATGTCCTTTAGAGATGGAAATCTGCTGTTCTTATTCCATCTTAAATTTGACTGCAGATGTGGTTGACTCTTAACTGCCTGCCAAAATGGCCTAGCAACACAATAGATTCATCCTTGACTTCTGGAAGGACAAGGACTATAGATGGATGGCAACATCACCAACTGAAAGTTCCCCTTCAAGCTACACGTCATCCTGACTTGGAACTATATCATCGTACCTTCACTGTCGCTGGGTCAAAAACTCCCTCCTTAATAGTACTGTGGGCATATTTACACCGTATCAACTGCGACAGTTCAAGAAGGCACCTCATCCACTATCCTCTCAAGGGCAATAATGAATGGGCAATTAAAATGCTGGCCTAACTAATAGAACCCATCCTGTGAAAGATTTTTTTTTAAAAATTAGGGCAGTCACCAAATACTGGCCTTGGCAGTGATGTCCAAATTCTATGAAAATGAATAGAAAAGAATATAGTCCATAGCCTTGTGGGTAACATCACTTCGAATACATAGCCAAGTGTTTTTTTCTAACACTGTGAGGATTTCAGCCTCTACTGCCTTTTCAGGTAGAGTTCTAGACCCCAATACCCTCTGGGCGAAAAAGAAAATTAATGTAGCATAAAGGTTTGGCACAAATAGGGCACATATAGGGTGGTAGTGTACGTAGAGTACAGTACCACCACATGGTGATATAAGAAGGCACACGACCCAGACTGAAGGGTCAGTGTGGTATTCAGACAGAAACATGGAAAGACCTAAGCACAGTGATAACTTCTCTGTTGAGTCCTTTATTATACCTGTGTAAATAGTTCTACTTGCTAATAAAGACTTACAGTTAACCTGAAGATGATGAGGACCATTTTGTAACCAATACCTTCACAACAATTAATTCTCCTCTAATCGCCCAACCAATTACTTTAGACCTGTGCTTTCTGGTTGACCTTTCTGATAAGGGAAATCAATTTGTTTGTTCGATTTATCTCAGCCCCTCATAATTTTATACAAGTCATTGAAAAATCTCCCCTCGTCCTCCTGTTTCAAAGAAAACAACTCCAGCATATCCAATCTTTCCTCAAAGGTAAAATTCTCTATTCCTGCCAACATTCTCATAAATCTCTTCTGCATCATCTCTAGTGCAAATAATCCCCTTCTATATTGTGGTGACCAGACCGTACGCACTCCTTTAGCTGTGGTATAACAAGTCAATTATGGAGATTTAGCACAGTTTTTATACTCTTCTAGGCCTCAACCAATAAAGAAAGCTTTCTTAGCTACTTTATTCACCTGTCCTACTATATTGGGGATCTGTGGATATGCACTGCAAGATATTTTTATTCTTATAAACTCTCTGCATCTTACCATTTATTGTATTCCCTTTCCCTGTTTGTCCTCCCCAAATGCATTACCGCACACTTCTCTGGATTGAATTCCATTTTTCACTTCACTCCCCTATGCAGTTGATATTTGCATCATCTGCAAACTTCTTCACATCAGTTCCTATCTTTGCACCTAAGTCATTGATAATATAATGAACAGCAACGAATCTAATACAAAGCTTACTGAAAAAGCCTTCCAAGTACAAAAAGGCCTATTAACCATAACGGTTTGCTCCCTGTCACTGAACCAATTTTGAAACCAATTTGCCACATGCCCTTGGATCCCACAACTCTTTAATTTCTGACTAATTTGCCACATGGGAACTTGTCAATAATGTTGCTAAAATTCACGTGGATGACAAGTAGATGGACAGCCCTTTCTGCTATTCACTCATAGAAACTTCATCAAGTTAGTTAGACAGGAGCACATGCATGCTGACTGCTCTTGATTCCCCTACATGCCTTTTCAAATCACATTTTTTCCAATGATTTACCCAACACTAATTTATTGATGTGCAATTATTCATTCTGTCCTTTTTTCCCTTTTTAAATAGCATTGCAATGTTTAGTGGTCTTCCAATTGTCTGGCCAAAGTCACTATTCAGGGCCAAAATGGAGCCTTGTTCCAAAGACCCTGGTTCCACCTTTTCCATGGGCAACTCCACAACAGTGCTGCCAAATCAACCCATGATGGAGTGTCAGATATCTCCACTTCCAATACAGTACAGGCAAAATCCTCCTGAAATCTCACTGCTTCAGTGAAAGCTCCTCCAGAGGTCATGGATCCAATGCTGCTGCCATGTAGATTTAAGCTGTTGCCATGTGACTGCAGAGGGGCATTCAGGTTTTGACTACAATAAGACAATCTTTACTCGAGCAAATTACAGGATTGTTGAAGTTCCAACCTGGGGGTGTTCCACTGGTTCTGTTCCACAGGTTCTGTTCATTCTCAGGACGATTTGTGCCATTGTGGATCACACTCAGCTGCCACCCCTATTGAGATGGTGCAGATAGTAGTCATGATGTAGAGATGCCGGCGTTGGACTGGGGTAAACTCAGTAAGAGGTCTGGCAACACCAATTTTAAATCCAACCGATTTATTTGATAGTAAATCTGCTAACTTTTGGCGTTTGTGCCTTCAACAGGCAAATGGCCATTTGCCTGACGAAGGCACAAATGCCGAAAGCTAGCAGATTTACTATCAAATAAATTGGTTGGATTTAAAATTGGTGTTGCCAGACCTCTTACTGAGATGGTGCAGTCCAAAGCTTGCCATCTCCTCCCACTGGAAGTTAATAGCTTTCCACCAACCATGCTGCAACAACTGAATAACACGGTGCAGGTGCTCTAGAACAGGGAAACACATCTGCCGGAAAGGTACAAAGACATTGCACAACAGTGTATAATCGATAGTTGCAAGTCTTAATGGATTTGTTGTTGGATAAAGATGTTTTCTTGCAAATAGACTTACATTCATACAGATATGAAGTTACTGTGAAAATTCCCTAGCAATATGAATGTAAGATGACTTGTGATTAATAAATAAACTTCACTGTTTTTCTTAATGTTCCTACTATTGGCTTCTATTGTTGGACATTGGGCAAGACAATATTGTAATGGGGAGTATGAAATGAATGTGAGCTTGGTGATTGGTGGGTTCAGGTTGGAATGAAGAAGAGATTTGAAACAGATTTCCACTGTCTAACGCTAAAATAACAACAAAATACTGTGGATGTTGAAAATCTGAAATAAAAGCAGAAAATGCTGGAAATGCTGGGGGCAATTCTCCCATCCTGACCCCCAACTTTTCTGGCGGGTTGGGGTAGGAGATGTGTGTCGCCAGTCTTGTTCTGGGATTTGCACGTGCGCCAGGAACACTTACACATCTCCCAGAGCCGGAGAACAGTTGGAGGCCAGGCCATGCTGGAAATCGACAGGAAGACAAGTAAGTGAATTGAATCTCTTCTTAATATGTTTTAAATGTATTTTAAGTGTAATTATTGGGAACTTACCTGCCAAAAGTTCTTCATTCCAGAGGGATTCAGACTAACTCCCCGTGTTCAGGGAATGATTGGTAGACCCCTCCAGAATGAAGGGGGGCGGTAATCGGGGCTTCCCCAATGGACTGGGCAGCAAGGTGCTCCCTGGGTACAGACACCATAGTAGAGCCAGCCTGCGCTCCCTGGCATTGCCCAAAAGGCAAAGTGCCCGTGACCAGGGGCACCTTGGCACTGCCCACTGAGCATCGGACAGTGCCAAAGGGGCAGGGCCTATTGTGGCCAGGGCTAGGGGTGATCGGTAAGGTGTGGGGTCCCGCTGCCATTTTGCATGGCGATCAGTCTGGGAAGGAGGGAGGGCAGCAATGGGGGCAGACCAATGGGAGTGTGGTCTGCTGGGGGGGAGAGGGGTGAGGTCTACCTCCCGGGTGGGAAGGGGGGGCTCTGACCCCAGAGGGGTCAGCGGTGGGGGGAATCTGTTGGGATGAGAGTGGGAGGGGGAATAGCCATTGCTAGGAGGAATGGACTAGTCATCAGGACGCTCCAGGACGATTAGGATGTTAGGGCTTGTCTGGGAATTGTTGTGGAGGCTGTGATCAGGCCATGGAGGAGGCCTTGGAGGGGCAGCACTGCAGGAGTCCCAGGCTGGCCAGCAAATGAGGATTCTGATAGACGGCATGCACAGGATTCCAGAAATGTCAGACTCCAGTGTGAATAGGCTATCATTTATCATGGGTTTTAAATGATATTCATGATTGGGACTCCTTCAATGCACAGGGTGGGAAGAAAAGGAAGTGACAAAACAGTCGTAATCTAGAATAGTTTTCCTGCCAATTCAGCACTTTTGGGAGAATCGGCACCATCGTTCTAAACAAAGTCATATTTGATTTGAAACATTATCTCTACTTTTCTCTCCCCACAGTTGTTGCCAATACTTTCTGTTTTAACATTGCAATCCCCTGCCTGACTTCACTCCAACTATGTGGAGTCCAGAAAACTTCTCCCTGCTATTACTTATTCCTCCTCTCCTCCTCCTCACTTCCTTCCTCCCTCCTTGCAGAGTTTGCCATGTCTGCCTTTCCTTTTCCTGATCTTGTTATCAATCAGGAGGCAATGAAAGAGCGGCCCCCACCTCTCAGTCAAAAGTCACTCAGTAACTCCTAACAGGTATTCTTAATATAACAGAAAATACCTCCCAGAACCAGCACTGCAGTCTGACTAAGGAGAAGCCACTGAAAATGATTTCATCTTCAATGTTATGAGAATGGCTCAAGGGATCAGTAATCCCAGTTCCATGTGCAATTTGGTGAAGATGGGTTATTTGTTCTCTTTGAAAAGTGAAGGTTGATAGGAGATTTTGATAAATTTGCTCAAAACCATCTGGGCATTGACAGACAGATAAGGGTAATCCCCATTGGCAGAAGGGTCGAGAAATCGAGGACAAGGTGATTGGCAAAAGGTGACATGAGGAAAAGGTTTTTTATACCAAGAGTGGTTAAGACCTGAAATGCATCACTTGGACTGATTTGAATGGCCACAGTGGTAGCCCCATCTGGTAGCTGGAAAACTAGGGCCAAGCCCAAACTAGCCATTTCCCAAAGCCTAGGTGCAATTGGATGTCCATGATGTAATTAGCTGCTGAGCATCGGGATTTATGTCTCTCTATGGGCAAAACAATACCATGTAGAGCTGCCAGCTAATCAGAGCAATGACCACTGCTGGGATTGCAACTGGATCGGAGCAGCATTATAGAGGGAGGACATGGAATGGATGCACGTGGAGCGCTTGATGGCAATATCACTTTCAGTGTCAGTAAAAAAAGTGATTATTGAAGAGGGTAGGAGGATGCTTGGCAAGATGGCAGTTCTTGCTCTCAGAAGGGGCCTTTTATGAGTCACAGTGAACATCTCACCCTTAGCCACATGAAGATTGTCAACATTTACTGGGCAGCCTCTGTACATGGTTTCTGGTGAAACAAACAACAGCCACAGCAGTAGGTGACACTTGAATGGCCATTAATTGGCCAATAATGAGCAATTGAACATCTTATCAGCTCCAGCCTTCATCCTCAAACTACCCACCTCTAAGTGAATTACAAGGAGTTGGAAAGGAAGATCCATTCTGCCTTCTTTTGCAATTCCACAGCTATCCCCAATACATCCACAATACCCTCAAGCCCATTCCTAAGATCTTGAGAGTATTGTGGAGGCAGATTAAATTGTGTTTTTCAGATAATTCTGTATTAAATTACTGAGAAAAGACAAGGGACTAGGACTATCTGAATAGCTCATACAGAGAGCTGGCATTAACAGAGCACACTAAATGGCATCTTTTGGGCTCTAATCATTCTATGAATCAGTTGCTCGGATGCCCACTCAAAGATTAGACAGGACACACAAGGTCCACCTGTCTAATATAGTTGCATTTTGCCACTTTGGGACGGTCTGGTCCCGTGGGAAGAATGTCAGGATGGCCTCCCAGCATTTATAGGCGACTTAGTGAGGATCTCCACGGCACCTGGATGAGCCTCTGAAAACAAAGGGAGAAACATGGACAGAGTGGATAAGGAGTAGCTATTCCTCTTAGTTGAAGGGTCAGTCACGAGAGGACATCAAGGTGAGGGGCAGGAAGTTTAGGGGGTTGTGAAGAAAAACTTTTTTACCCTGAGAGTGGTGATGGTCTGGAATATGCTGCCTGGGAGGGTAGTCAAGTGGATTAACTCATATCCTTTAAAAAGTATCTGAATGAGTACTTGGCACATCACAACATTCAAGGCTGTGGCCCAAGTGTTCGCAGATGGGATTCAGCAGGCATTTGGGTCTTTCTGATGTGTCGGTGTGAACTCCATTGGCTGAAGGCCCTCTTCTGCACTGTATGATTCTATGAATTGTTTGCTTTATTGTTTGTAAGCTATGGGCTGGACTTTCATCAATACAATTTTCAACCCTAACATTGTCTCCGCTTCAGATATCTCTTGAGCTGTTCCATATTCAACAGTGTGTTGGAGTGCTACAATTCTATTTCCTGACATATTGCAGATATAGATCACACACTAAAGTGTCCAATGACTGCAATGATCTTTTATGTTCAGCAAGCATCCATTTTGAATTCAGCGCTCTTTGAGGTTTGAATCTGTCATCCAATTCGCACCCTCACTTACCCACAAATACATTTCGTTGTAAATTTCTGGACATTATGATTTAAGCTAAATATTTGTTTCACTCATATTGCAAAACAAAATAATACAGCACGCTATTATATCTGGAGATACGTAAAATGATAACTAAATTGCCTGAATGTATATTCGGATTTTCCATCTGCAGTTTCTCCACATAGTATAAAATACTCTGAAGAGAACAGTTATAAAACTGACATAATTACTTGCAGATGGCCTGCCTTCAACTCCTCTGGAATTTATCCTCTAAAAGCTTTTTCTTTCTTTCAATGCATTTAATGTCATTAAACATATGTGCCTTGCTGTTGGTATTCCATGTAATCCCTTTTAGATTTGGGATTTAGGGATTATTTATTGCTTTCAAACAGTGCCATCTTTCTGGCAATTGTCTGCTCAGTTAATAGTACTCCCTTTCGGTATGTCTTCATTTAATCCAATATTTATACATTTCAAAACACTTTTCTGGCAAGGTTTGCAGACAGAATTTATGAATGCCTGCAAAGAGAATTATTTCCTTCGAATTGTGATCCTCAGCCATTATTAATTGTGTGTACATTCTGTTATACATTTCCTTTCTTATTGATGGAAACATTTATGATATCAATCATGTTATTAAGTCACTTTGTGATCATCAGTTCAAAAGAAAAACCCAGAGATTTTGTTTTCTCAAAGGCAGTCAGAAATCCACCTGAATGGTCTGTCCATCCTGGAGAATATTATTATTAGCAACCTTAACAATATTCCAGTGATGCAGTGTTCCTCATTAAGTGCCCCATAGCTAAATCAAGATTAAAATGTACATGATCTGTGAAAGAGATCAGAATCATGTAGAGGGGGGGTGGAAGGTGGTTAACTTGGATAGCCCCCCCAAAACAAAATTCATGATGCATATTGTCCTGTACCCATTCCATGTAATAACGATAGCATACTGACTACTTTTTTTTTTAAGCAACACAGCACGGGAAACAGGCCCTTCGGCCCAAAGAGCCCGCGCCGCCGTCATACTATATAGTAGCAAATACATTATCCTATTTTAATATTCCTATATAATAATATATATATTATTCCTAATATGGAAAATTTTCACCATAGGGACAATTTGTTTCCCAATCAGCCTAAGAGCGAATTTTTGGGTTGTGGGAGGAAACCGGAGTGCCCGGAGAAAACCCACGCAACCACGGGGAGAACGCGCAAACTCCCGCAGACACCGGCCCAATTCCAAGTGTCTGCACAGCCACATCGATAGTCTCTGAGCTGTCATGGTGCCCTTCAGATGGTCCACATAAAGCACTCATTTACGACATGAGGTACCAGGCAACCCATGAATCAACATCCAAGAGCTGTACCCGCACCACCTGCCGAATGCATGCTCAAATTATGGACCGAATTACCTGTGGAAAAAAGCCGTAGTTAAACAGTCCTACTATATCCCTCTATCTGCATACCGCTCATGTGGCTGTCCAAGAGACCCTTAAACAGCCCCAGCGTGCCTGCTCCCACCACCTTACTCGGCAGTGCATTCCACACCCCCCCTACCCTTTGTGTGAAAAACTGCCCTCTAATATTCGTCTTATACATAGCCCCCCTCACCCTATGGCCATGACCCCTCGTCCTATCCATTTCTAAAGGTGGAAAAAGTTTACCTCCATTTACTCTATCTATACCCCTTATAATCTTATACACCTCTATGAGATCCCCTCTAAGCCGACGTCTTTCAAGGGAAAACAACCCCAGTCTATCTAATCGTTCCTCATAAGACAGTCCTTCCATACCAGGCAGCATCCTGGTAAACCTCCTCTGCACTCTCTCCAAGGACTCCACATCCTTCCGATAGTACGGAGACCAGAACTGGGCGCAGTATTCCAAGTGACTTATTACCATGATAGCTGTTTGCAGCCAGTAGTAACTGCATTCTTCATTAGTTGCACACATTACCGCAGACAGCCCAATATTGTTACTTTCTGGTACTACTTAAAGTTAGCCTGCACTACTTAAAGGGATTATGGCTGCTGAAGTCAGCATCATTCAGCATTGTGCAGTGTAACAAACAACAAGGACTGACCATTGAAGAGAATGACCACCAAGGCTTTCAAACAGTAGGCAGGAGGAAATCTAAGTGGGGTAAGTCAGGTGGGGGGGGTGCAATTACAAGATGTTTGAGCATGTATTTCTTACTTTCCCTTCCTCCCCACATCCCAATCTTATTCTTGTACCTTTTCTCTTTTTGATGCTGTCTGTCAGTAAATCTTACAGTTAAAGCCACAAGCTCAGATATTGATATCATACATATCTTAGAGGTTAGGTTAGAGGCAAATTGCATCGAGTGAAACACCTGACAAAAGTATGCTGCAGTCAGAGCAAGAATAGAACAAGGGCCAACTTGCCCAAGGTCAGAGTGGGAGGCCTGCCAGAAAACCTGTTCTCAATGACAAGGAGCAGTCTGGCATGAATTTGGTGAAAGGTTTGTCCAAAGCTTGGGAAGCCTATCCTTTCCAGCATGAATAACATAAGTGGGCCCAAACTGATATTCAGTGTATCAGTTTCCATTGCAATATCAGCTGCTTCTACCAGAAATCTGAGTGCTGCAGCAGAAGATCAATCTTCTGTGTGACAAGCTTAACTTGATGCCATGCAAGCTCAGACTGGCACCAGGCAAGATCAGGTCAATGCAATGCAAGCTCAGATTGATGCCATCATAGTTGTGAATGTAGTATTCTAAAGGGTTTTTTTTAATGTAATTTTATGGGATGTGGGCTTCACTGGCTAGGGCAGCATTTATTGTCCACCCCTAATTGTCCTTCAGAAGTTGATGGTGGGTAGCCTTCTTGAACCATTGCAGTCCCTAAAGTGTAGATGTCAAACCAGTATGACAATCTACCCTACAACAGATTACTCCGACTGCTGAGGTTTTGTCTCATACAGGTGGCAGTGGTTTCATGGAGGATAAGCAAGACCTTGCAGGGAACCTGGACAGTAGCTTAGGTGCACCCCAATCAATGACACAAATCTCTGAAGACCGCCCCTGACAGAATTCAGCAGAGAGCTCTGAGAGCTCCATTTAGTCACTGCAGAACCAATTGCCTGGCTTGGTGAATCAAGAATCTAAGGAGCAATCAGTGAAAATATAAGCAAGATTCTGAAAGGAACTGAATGCCCAAGTGAAGCTGTTAATCTTATTTAAGAATTCTGTAGATAAGTTTGAAACAATGACAATTGAACTCACCAGAGTAGTTGTTGAGCTGAATAGAAAGATTGATAAGCTTGAAAAAGAATTTCAAAATATGACAATAAATAAATAGTTGGGTGAAATTGTTAAAGAAATGGAAGGCTCCATTTTTGAAATGTCAATTTCCTGGAAGAGCATGGCAGACCACATGGAAAAAGAAAACTAGGGTGCATTCGATAAATGGAATCGATAATCGATAAATGGATGAACAAAGCAGATGGATTGTTGATAAATAGAAACATAACTTCAAGGAGCATAGAAAATGAATCAGACTGAGTCATCCAGCTGTAAGAAACACCAAATACTGCATTTCCAACTCCCAACCAACAAATACTGCTCAAAGCAACTGAGACAATCACTCCTCTGAAAGTGACAAGAATGATATCTGGCTGATTCATTAATCCTCCAGCATGTCTGAATTTGTAAAGTAAGAGGGAGAAGCTTTGGGAGCTTGGAAATAAAGACTGTATTGTAAATATGTTTGAGTGAAGACTTGAGAGTTTGTTATAAGGGTATTTGGGTCGTAAGAATTAATGAGGATCTGTAGAAACAGCACTATCCATATTATGGATATATAGAGCCACGTCATGGTAGACTATGTGTAGAGAGAGCCTGAGAAAAGTTAGCACCTAATCAGGACTGTATCTTGGAGGTGTGTATATAGTAGTCTGTTAACAATAAATGATTTATGTTCAACTACACAAGCCTCCAGATCTCTTAGTGAGACACAGAACAACCATTTAGGTGAGCACTTGAAACACCATAACTGATAAGGCTATGACCAACTACAGTAAAATGGGATTGGAATAGATAGGTACTTGATGACCAGTGGAGATATGATGGGCTTTTTATGCTATAAAGCTCTACGCCTCTATGACTTACATTATTTTTTAAACAGACAAAGGCTTTATACTCACTGAAGCCATGATTGGCTACAACATGCAGAAAAGGAATTCTTAGCCTTCAGACAAACACAGCAACCTTGTGACATCTAAAGAACTGCTGATGCCACCTGTGACTGCAGACCTCTAATGTAAAGGAAAGACACAAAGGCCTTTCACATTTCTAAGGCAGGCTCTGGTAATTGTGATGATCTGTGTCTGCAAGGACAAAGAACATGAAGGCTGGAATTTTACCACTCAACTTGCCATGGGAACCACAGCAGGCAAGGGGCAGGCAACAGAAATGTCTGATAACCTCAAGCAGGATTTTACGGTTTTATGACAAGCGAGATTGTAAATTCCCACCCGAAATCTCTGATAAACCTATTAATGAATGAAACATTTAGTATCTCAAAAATCTAGACCAGGAATATAAAAATTTTGCCTAAACCAAGTGGAAGAAATGGGAATTGTCAAATGAACATCTCCTCCCCTTATCCATACTTGCCACCTCATGCTCCCCCGCCCCAAACAAACCACTGAAACCTGTAATATTGAATATTGTCTTGCGAGGCTAAAGGAGGCAGTTTGCCATTTTCCATCAACAAAATAACTTTGTCCTGCTTTATATCGCTCAATCCTCATTGACCCTCATTTCTACGAGAACATCTGAACCTCTGTTCCAGTGCCTTCTCCATGTTTAATTAATCGCAAAGTACTTCTCCCAATGTGGAAATGAGTGCTGCTGCAAAAGTGGATTACCCCACATCAGCTTCAGCCTGCTAACCTTTCAGAAAAATAAGGCGTTGAATTTTTGATTCTGGATTCCGGACTTATGTCTGTGTTGGTGGTCATTGTCCCATACCTCTTATTTTCTTATCCCTATTTTATTGTGTGAACATACCTGGGGTTTCACAGTGATACTCCCTTCCCATGTCTGAGTGTATTTAAAATAAAACTAATGCTCTGGTTTGACCCTATCTTAAGTTTCCTGTGGGGTCATTAATAGGGGATTGGATCACTCCAAAACAGAAGGGTTGGGGAAAATATGTCACTGTTTATAAGGGGAGTAATCAAAAACAGTATAGAGATCAGGGCTATTTTAAATGTCCTGCTGTCCTTCACAAATGACTACATTTCAAAAGTGTTTCATTGACTGTGAAGTATTTTTGGAACATCTGGTAGTCATGAAAAGTGCAATGGAAATGCAACGTTTTCATTCCTTTTCGTTGCGAGAGATTAAGAGCAGGACTTAACCTGAGTACCTCTGAACTGAATCACTGAATGATTACAGTCCAAAAAGAAACCATTCAGCCCACTATCTCCGTGAAGGCCTTCAATGGGGACAATTCACCAAGTTTCACTCCCCTGTCTTTTCCCCGCAGACCTGTACATGTTTCCTTGTTTGGCACTATCCAATTCGCTTTATTAGGAAATTGATATAGTTCTAAGTCATTTAAAATTTTGATTTTAATTATCTTGTTGCCAAGACATCTCAGAAAGGATGACTTAACTGACTGAGAGCAATGCACTATGTGGAATTGTTGGTATCTAACAGCAGCATAGGCCAATCAATTAATGATGGTTCAGTCACCTTTAGGAGCCAGCTACACAAAGGGAGCCTCGATTGTCAGTCAGTGTCTTTGAAAATTGAGGGTCAATTAAGACAGAGTGCCTGCTGGCTTGCACAACTTCTACATCCCAACTCAAATAAAGAAATGCATCATTTTGCTCTAATCAATGAAAATGAATTTAATAGCAAGCTGGACTCGACCTTCATTTATCTATTAAATAAAAAATAGCACTAAAAACTTCATTAGAGTTACAGTGATTGCAGTTACATTAGAACCAAAATTAATGCCCATGAGGCTCAAGCTAATTTAGTTAACGGATATTAAATAAATTAATAATGTTATTTTAAAAGCAAGAAACAAAATCAAATTGACTAAAGTTCTCACGTGTCTTCTTTATAGCCAACAACATTCAGTGCAATATTGATTTTTTAAATGCACCATCCAGACATGGAAGAACAGCAAATGGGAGTCAGACTAATTCGCTCGATGCATTTATTACATTGGAGAACGCTAAAGCATTTTAATCAGGCAACGTGCTGAGCAAATTGCTTCAGAGACAACATTTTTGTTGCTTTTTGACTTTCAAACATTATCAGCATAAAATCTATTTGGGTAGCCAGTCTCATTATCAATTAATTAAACATTAACTAATGTTTGCAGTTAAACAGAAAGTTGACACTCTAATCCAGATTTCCTACCAGTGAATAATAATGGGCTACTTCTGACAGTGAATTCATCTATTTACTGATAGACGCTCTTGTTCTTGTATTGAAAATTAGTAGTTTGCTGGTATCCAGGTGGTGCAGGGTGATGATCAAAAAGGACAAAAGTTCATTGAGTTGTGAGAGGTGAGTTTGTTTCAACACTGAAAATATCATTGTGTTTTTTTTAAATGCTATCAGAATATGTAGCTGAGGTTTTCAGGAAAAATAAACATTAACTGCAAGTTTACCATTCACACATTTTAACACTGCTAGAGTATTGGATGTCATCATACAAATTAAACAGCTCAACAATCTTAAAAATAACAATCCTCACTTTTTCACAATTTTGACTGGATTTTGTACTGAACCAAAGTAATATGCCATTAAGAAAGACCTAGGTTACATTTTATGGAGGATGAGTTGTAAATTTAACTCACATGCAAATTCAGGGCTTGAAAATCAATTGATGACACCACAGGGCAAGCATTAATATGTGAAGTAAAAAGAATTAGACCCTAAATTTCCTCAGATTTTCCATTACTCCCAAGTAAGTTGCATCAGCACATCTGCGGAGAGTCAAAGAAAGTTCAGACTAATGTTCTGATCCATTTTTATCTTGCATTACAAAATTGCTACTATGATGGGCTTTCTGGAATTACTTTTAAGGTTTAACTGAAAATTAAACATATAAAACAATTGATTAGAAACTTGGGTCTCCAAGGAGGGAATACAATACTTAATTAAACCAAACGAAATGGAAAGAAGTCTTTAAAGAGAAGAACATGGCGATAAAAAAGGAAAGCTTTAGAGACACTTTGCTTTTGTATTGTGTAGCAATGCAATATGGAGTGGCACGGTAGCATAGCGGTTAGCACTGCTGCCTCACAGCACCAGGGACTTGAGTTCAATTCCAAGCTTGGGTCACTGTCTGTGTGGAGTATGCACGTTCTTCACAAGTGTGCGTGTGTTTCCCTCAGGTGTTTTGATTCCCTGTGCTGGTTGGGTAATCTGTGCTGATTAGGTGCATTGGCCATGTTAGATCCTCCCCCAGTGTACCTTAACAGGCACTGAAGTGTGGTGACTAGAAGATTTTCACACTAATTTCACTACAGTATTGAGGTAAGCCTACTTGTAACACTAATAAATAAGCTTAAACTTAACAATTGACCTCAGAAATTAATTGAGGATTGGAGAGCATACTAACATAAATAACAAAGCAAGTTAGGGAAAGAGAAAAATAAGTTTAATAAAATTCTGAAATATCGAGGCATGGAGTAGATGGAAATGACAGATTTTAGATAGGTAGTTGAATAAAAGGGATATTGTATAAAAAGACACAGACATAGGGAAAGCACATTGAATTAATTATCTCTCATGAGTAATAAACAGTAACATGATTAAACTAAATCATCTGTTTTTTTGTTGAGACCTCAAGCAGCCTTAAAACCATGGAATGATCCTGGCATCTTGCGCATATCTTTTCATCCATCCTATTCCACCATTGGTAGCTTTGCCTTCAGGTTCTGAGGCACCACAATCCAGAATTCCTTTTGTAAGTCCCTGTACTGCTCTACCTTTTAGACCTTTCTTAAAATCATCTCTTTGATGAAGCTTCTAGCAATTCCTTCTCATATCCCTTTCCTCAGATTGATGTCTTTCTTTTAACATTATCTCTCTTTGAAGGGCCTTGAGGTGTATCTCTATGTTAAGTGTAACTTGTAATTGCCCTGTATTATATAATCAAAGAAATCCAAGAGATATGAACAGGAAAAATGAGCAGAATATAATGGAAAATATAATAGCTCTAAAAGTATTGTGATACAACAGTGGAAAGAATGGATTTCAAAAGGACATTTAACACTATTACATAGAACAAACTCAACTCAAATGTATATGTCCAAGCAATAGATGGTAAAGGATTTGACTTGATTAGTCTATGCTGAAAGATGGACAGAAAAGTTCAGCGGTGCATCAAGAAGAATTAGAGTGAAAACTCGTTGGCAAGGGAGATCAACGAGGGCTGATGATTGTGTCAAATTGTTAATAAGCTTTAGAAATTACTTGGAGGATGAAATAATATCTAAGTTTGCAAATTGGATACAGTGGCCAACATGCGTTCAGCAAGCAGTGATAATACCAGTGAATCCAAACATACTAGATTAATGGATGAACAGATTTCAAATAGAATTCACCACAGACAATGCAAAGTCTTGAAATTAAATAGAATGGTTGAGAAAGCTGGGTATATATGAAACAATAACTTGCAGCAAGAAATAAATTTGAGAGTTTTGATGGATGGATCATTACAAATTGTTTAGTGTGTACAGGTGGTCAAAAAATAAGTAAATTATTAATACATATAGCAAGATAAAGGAAAAATGTTTGTAAAGGTTGCATTTGAACTTGCTCAGATCGAGTACTCAATTCAATTTTTGATTCTGTATCATAAATTGCCTCCTGTGCTGTTTGATCGGTTGCCCAAACCCCAAAGGTATTACAATTGGTTCGCTTTTTTCAATATCATAAGAGGTCTGGATGAAATAAATAGGGAGAAACTGTTTCCACTCATGAAAGGATTGAGGACAAGATGGCATAAGTTTAAAGTAATTGGCAAAGGAAGCAAAAGCAATGTGAGAACAAAATTTTTCACAGTGGTTGAGGTCATGAATACACTGCCTAAGAGTATTGTGGAGGCAGGTTCAATCAAAGTATTGAAGACTGAAAAGAAGCATTGAAAAGAAAAAAATGTACAGGTTTATGGGGAGAATTCATGAGATTGGCACTAAGTAAATTGCTTATTCAGAGTGGCAGTGCAGATATGATGAGCTGAATGGCCTCCTTCACAAACTAAAGGGACAATCCTTTAAAACAGAGATAAGGAGGAATTTCTTCAGCCTGAAAGTAGTGAATCTGAGGAACTTGTTGTCACAGAAGGCTGTGGAGGCC
Source organism: Sphyrna mokarran (assembly GCA_024679065.1). Taxonomy (NCBI): domain Eukaryota; kingdom Metazoa; phylum Chordata; class Chondrichthyes; order Carcharhiniformes; family Carcharhinidae; genus Sphyrna; species Sphyrna mokarran. Next base: position 54,454,764 of record JAGIQG010000006.1, on the reverse strand, counting down.
AGGTCATTGAGTGTTCTTGATTAACAAGGGGATCAAGTGTTATGGGGAAAAAGCAAGAGAAAGGGGATGAGAAATATATCAACCATAATTGAATGACAGAACAGACTTGATGGATCGAATGGTCTAATACTGCTCCTATGTCTTATGATCTTATGGTCTTCTGTGATATAAAAATTCTGTGCTTGCATAAAAAAACAAGGTTCCTGTGAACCTTGCAAAACTTATGTTGGTAGAGACATGTTGATCTCTGGATAATTGTTTCTTAGGACAGACAGACTGTTGGGATTTTGCAAGAAAACTACTAGACAAATTTCTTAACTGCAAGATGTGAAATATAGATGCCCACACTGGGATTTTACTCAGAAAGGGATAGAGATAGTTAAAATTTCCAGAAATTTTGAGGAATTAGAACTAAGATCTGTTTTTTATTTGCATTATGAATTTAAGGAAGTAAAAAAAATAGAAAATTGGCAACATTTTCACACGATGGCGAGGGAATTGTGGAAAAGATTATTCACCAAACTTAAACTTCAAATCGTGGTTGATTGCTTGGAAGAATGCAACATCATCCTGTGTGCAGAAGATAAGGAGAATAACTGGAGGGGAAAAAACAGATGGACAACCTGCAAAAAGGAACATGGTGCAGAAGAACATAACTTTGCTGAGATCAAAATCAGAAGCCTGCAGAAAATATAGATAGTTGTTTAAGTGTTCAAGGATCTGCAAAGTGGACTGGACATTTCACCATAATTTTTTTTTCTCATAATGAACAATATCTTGAATTCTGATCAGTCATATGTGGGAAACATGCTTGTGACAGATATAGCTAAGCTGCCTTTAATGCAGTGAGGCTTAATGAAGGAGATAGGTATTAAAGACTTGGCTGATTACTCAGTCATCATTTCCACTTTTATCTTGGAGCTGAGATTTGAAATGATACCTGCTGCCAATCTTTTGGCTGATGTTTATCTCTTACACCACAAATACCATAATCAGCAACATTTCTTCAACAACTGCCAGCAGAATTATTCAATGCTTTGCTTTTCCAAACTGTTTTGTTTCTGTAAGCTAAGTTTGTGGCACATCTACTTTTGTCCCCTCACCTCAACTGACGTGTACTGTTGTGTGCTGATTCACGACAAACAAAATTTGAGGCAAAGTCTGGAAGCAGACTCTACACCTCTCATTTTCATACGCAAATTGTCTATTGCCTGTTCCAGACGTTAACAAAGAAGGCAGATAGCTCCGGGATATCCTGGTCTACTCCTCCATCACCCCCCCTTCCCAACACACCTTCCCATGCAATCATTGAAGGTGCAACCCTGGCCTTTTGCATCCTCCCTGTTCACCATCCCAGGCCCTAAATACTCTTTGCAAGTGAAGAAGCGCTTCATGTGCCTGTCCTTTAATCTGGTCTGTTGCATTCACTGTTCCCAATGCAGTCTACTCTGCACTAGAGAGACTAAATGCAGACTAGGTGGCTGCTTCGCAGAACACCTTCAGTCCATCCGCAAACGTGACACAGACTTTCCTCCCATTTGTCATTTTAACACACCATCTTGCTCTCATGTCTCCATGTCTATCCTTGGCCTACTACAATATTCCAGTGAAGCCCAATGCAAACTGGAGGATCATCTTCCAATTAGACACATGACAGCCTTCCAGGCTTAATGTTGAGTTCAACAACTTCACACTGCGTACTTTCTCTTCTCCTTTACTCCATTTTTTATTTCTATCCATTTACTTTCATTTTTTCCATTGATTCATTTTACCATTTCCTATTTTACTCTGCTTCACTTTTCTTTCCTCTTACCACTGTCTTACTTCCCCCCACCCCAACCATCTAGGACCATCTGTTATCTGTTCCAGGTTATTCTTTGTCACAGTGCTTACCTTTGTTCTGCAATTAACACATTCTGATCTCTTAATTTGCCACTATCAGCAACCTTCTTAGCTACAATTACCACCATTTACATTCCCTTTGTCTTTCTGTCCATGGCATCTTTGTCAATCTCTCCTTAGCCTTCTTCTTTCACTGGCCCTCTATCCAGTCTCTACTTCTCCAACCCCCAACCCTACCCCACTACATATAAATCTCATAATATTTCCAGTTTTCTTCAGCTCTGATAGAATCATCCAGACACAAAATGTTAGCTCTGTTCTGTCTCCACAGATGCTGTCAGAACTGCTGAGATTTTTCAGCTGTTTTTGTTCGGATTCCAGCATCTGCAGTAATTAGCTTTTACAATAAAGAAGGCCTTTGCCTTGACCCACTATATCAGAAGCGATCGTTCCTGCCTGCCATTTTTGGTCCCAGTGAGGCGGTGTATTGCTAGGAAACTGAGCCTTACATGTCAATCCTAGTCTAACAAAGCTAATATCCCCAAGGTGGTGCCAAAACTGTTGGTGTTATTGCTTATTAACATTGGATTCAACTTTAAATCAAGTTTATCAAGAACAGAGGCTGAGTCTTTTCTCTGTGTTATGCCGACCCTGCCAAAGAGATCTTCGCTGGGAATGCCCAGTTTATGTGTGTAAACCTGGATTCTACCACACTTCTGGAAAAATTAAAGCAGTGGAACAAGTGCAGCTTTGAAGAGATTCCAGCCATATGTCTATGTTGTGAGAAGAACAGGAGTTAACTCAGGATGCTGGAAGCTATTCGCAATGACCCTACTTTTCTTATATTTCTTGCTCTGATTGACTGGGGATTTAAAGTTTCAGTTTATATCATTGCTTCACATTTATAATAATTACTGAAAATCTGAATCAGAAAAATCACAATGTGTAAATGATTTACTCCATTCATGGTTCACAATAAATATTCTTATATTTTGAGCTTGGAGGTGAAATGAGTGGGAACAGGGGAGTCACATGAACCTGTCCAATGTGAACCAGTTGCCCTTTTTTGCTGGAATTTTATGATTTCTTTTCAGTGTTGCCTCATTGGGAAAAGCAAAAGGCAGCCAGTTAACTCCCTTGACAGGTTTTCCGCCAACATTTCCAAACATTTTGAAATAAAATGAAAGATGCTGTAAGTACAACATAGGCCCCTGGCAGATCGGGCCACTATTTTTAAAGGGCACTCTAATCTAAAAGCAATAAAAATATGAATAGAAATACCCCATGGAAGCCTACCCAAGGAAACTGATCATGCAGAGTACACTACCCTGTGCCCCACTGACAGGGAAGCCCCCTGCACCCTGTAAGATCCCTGATGGAGGTCCCCAGGTAGTGCTCCCAGCACTTACCCATTGGCAGTGATTCAGCAGTATCTCCAGCAGTAATGGGGCCAATGCCATGGTGCAGACCAGATATGTCCCTTTCCGCCCCCGGGGGGCTGGACTGACCTGTGATTTGCTGGCAGATTATATTAATCAAGTCTCTCCATTTGTCAAAAGCTGCTGTAAGTAGGCAGTCAGGTCGAGAAGGTTGTTAAGAAGGCATATGGAGTCTTGGCTTTTATTGGTAGAGGGATTGAATTTCGGAGCCGCAACGTCATGTTGCAACTGTACAAAACTCTAGTGCGGCCGCACTTGGAGTATTGTGTGCAGTTCTGGTCCCCACATTATAAGAAAGATGTGGAGGCATTGGAGAGGGTACAGAGGAGGTTTACCAGGATGTTGCCTGGTATGGAGGGCAGGTCTTATGAGGAGAGGCTGAGGGATTTGAGGTTGTTTTCGTTAGAAAGGAGGAGGCTAAGAGGGGACCTGATCGAAACATATAAGATGATTAGAGGTTTAGATAGGGTGGACAGTGATAGCCTTTTTCCTAGGATGGAAAAAGCTAGCACGAGGGGACACAGCTTTAAATTAAGGGGTGATAGTTATAGGACGGATATCAGAGGCAGGTTCTTTACCCAAAGGGTGGTTCGGGAGTGGAATGCCCTGCCTGCAGCGGTTGTAGATGCGCCAAGTTTGGTGGCGTTTAAGAGGTTAGTTGATAAGTATATGGAAGAGAAGGAAATGGTTTAGTTTGGAGGGGCATTGCTTTTTATATTGGTCGGCGCAACATCGAGGGCCGAAGGGCCTGTTCTGTGCTGTAATGTTCTATGTTCTATGTTCTATGTTCTTTGTAAGTCCTACTGACAGGGCATGTCATCAGCAGGGGAGGGAGATGTTCCTTACGTGGGAGTTGATAGAGAGGAAAGACGTGCTATTGTTGTTTAAATGTATGGTAATGGGGTTCTCAGTCATTGATGGTTGGGAATTCTATTATATCATTGCCAGAGGCTGGGAAGTATCTCAGTAGGAAATCCTACCAGTGTAAATGTTGATATGGGAATTTGGTTAGATTCTCCGCCCTACTCTGGTTTTCCCACCTGCTGAAAACAGGTATGGGAAATCCCACTCTATAAACTTTACTTGCATCTTGCAGTAACATAATTGTGTCTGGTGTGTGAGCTAAATCTATGTGGTTATGAGTATAAACCCTGGGAAATTGCATTCAGACTGACCCTCCTAATTGGTCTCACAGGTCCAACAGGTTTATTTAGTAGCAAACGCCACTAGCTTTTGGAGCACTGCTCCTTCATCAGGTGAGCGGGGAATTCTGATCGCAACAGGGCATAGAAAGGCACAAGCACCGGATACTGATTAGAATGCGAGTCTTTCCAGCTAATCAAGTCTTAAAGGTGCAGACAATGCAAGTGGAAATAACATTAAGCATAGGTTAAAGGGATGTGTATTGTCCCAATATGGCATAAGAAGTGAGATATTGCAAGTAAAGGCAAGTTATATGGGTTACAAAAAGTGTGACATGAACCCAAGATCCTGGTTGAGGCCGTCCTCATGTTATAGAACTTGGCTATCAGTTTCAATGACATGTTGAAGATTTCATTGGTGAAGACGAATATCTTGCCAAGGCCATCCCCATACCTCTACTTCTTGCCTTCAAACAACCACACAACCTCAAACAGTCCATTGTCTGCAGCAAACTACCCAGCCTTCAGGAGAACAGTTACCACGTCACCACACAACCCTACCTCAGCAACTTCTGCAAGACATGCCGGATCATCGAAATGGATGTCATCATCTCACGTGAGAACACCATCCACCAAGTACATGGTACATATTCTTGCAACTCGGCCAATGTTGTCTACCTGATATGCTGCAGGAAAGGATATTCCAAGGCATTGTACATTGGAGACACCGTGCAAACGCTATGACAATGGATGAATGAACACTGCTCGACAATCACCAAACAGGACTGTTCTCTTCCTGTTGGTGAACACTTCAGTGGTCACGGGTATTCAGCCTCTGATCTTCAGGCAAACGTTCTGCAATGCAGCCTTCACAACACATGACAGCACAGAGTCGCTGAGCAGAAACTGATAGCCAAGTTCCGAAAACATGAGGATGGACTCAATCGAGATCTTGGCACACTATTTTTAACCCTCATGACTTGCCTAGGCTTGCAATCTCTCACTTACTGTACTGTCTGGGGACAATATGCATCTCTTTAACCTAAGCTTAATGCTATCTCCACTCACATTGTCTGCACCTTCAAGACTTGATTAGCTGTAAAGACTCACATTCTAATTAATATTCTGTAAACTGAGGGAATGCCTTTATGTGGTCTGTTTGTGATCAGAACTCCCCACTCACCTGACGAAGGAGCAGTGCTCCAAAAGCTAATGGTGTTTGCTACCAAATAAACCTGTTGGACTTTAACCTGGTGTTGAGAGACTTCTTACTGTGTTTACCCCAGTCCAATGCCGGCATCTCCACATCCTCCTAATTGGCACAGAAGGTGAGTCCTGTAGGAGATGGACAATCAGTGAAGGTTTGTTGATTCAGTTGTGATAAATGGTATACTCAAGAAAGAATCTGCCTTCCTACTCACACTAAATTAGGGTTGGCAAATAGTAAACAAGTTTGAATTTAATTTTATAGACTTTAGGAAGCAAATTCTTATTTGTAAATTCATTGCCCTTTATAATCTTCTGACTAGAAGTGCTGCTTAATAGTTGCATGTAATTTTTTTTCAGGATTTTTATCAGTTGTGAATTTTTTTCATTACTTCATATAACAGTGATTGATTATCACACCTAGAAATGAAACACCCACAGATACCATCATTCACTGCTTTCGTTTTCATGGTCTGCCCTGAGGCTGATAGTCAGTCAGAATTGACCAGGATAAATTGTAACGTTGCGGTGAGAATCTGGAGTTTCATTAGTTAAAAGGGTAAAGAGCTATATAACATAACTCTCCACCATGATCAGATCTTCCCTCGGTATTAAGAAGGAAGATGGAAAGTAGAAGATGTTTTCTTCTCAGGCACAGCCTAGGGAGCTCCTTTTAATTCTGGAACACATGGTGCCTTCTGAAATAATTTGATTCTGAGATTAAAGACAGCTCTTTGGACAGTTCAGTTTCTACCTGGAGGCCAAACCACAAATCAAGGCACTGAGGAAAGGCCCAATGAAGAGTGTTTTTTTCCTTTTCCTTGCTCACACTTGAAATTAACTGGGTTGAATGTCGGTAAGTGTTGTAACACTAGAGTGAAAAGTCAAGTCTGTAATTAGAAGAGTACTGGGGACTTGTCCTGCTTTCTAATAAGGCACACTTTGCAAAAGCTGAAGTTTGCCAAAAATCACCAGAATAACATTTTACCCAACATTTTTAAATATTACCTTGATGAGTTTTCTCTGTTTCCTTTGTTCAGGTGTTCTCACCTTTGTTCTGGGTAGTGTTCCAGATAAAATGGCCACCTCACTCAAGTGACCAACAGAGCTCATTTTTGATGTCTACAAAATCCTGTGAACACCAGTGCCTCAGGAGTACTAGAAAAGAAATAAGCATGCACAAAATTGGGTCTCATCTTGATCGTACAAGATGCAGATTACTTGGGAAAAGAATCCAGTCTGAAAAATTCTAAATGAAATTCAAATCACACAAGAGTGATATTGTGATTTATTTCTTGCTGTTTTTCATCTGTTTGATTGCCTGCTGGAGCACTATCATTGATGATAGATCAAGGGTGGATTTTATAACAGGCCTCGTATCAGCTGCCACTGTAGATTCATGGATGAGGAGTTGCTCAGAATGTTCTTTCCATTTGGGCCAGATGGCATTGTCATTCTTAAGAAGAGAAATACCACCCTGTGGGCAAAGGGGATTTAGTCTATTTGACTTTGGTTGGCTTCATGATGATCAGTATATTGTCGGATCTCTCATGCTTTACTTTCCACCACATGTCCTTTATCTTCCAGGTTTGCCTTTGGCTATCAGCACTGAGCTGTTGGAGTGCTTTTTTGCCTTGAGATCTAGGCTTGCTCTACTAAACAATGAAAGCCACTTAATTTTGTTGCCGGAGATCATATACTTTAGCATTGGTGGAAGAGAGTGTTGGTTACAATGTGGCCGTGTTAAACATATTTGTCAATTAGAGTACACTATTTGCATTGGCTTTTCCCTCCCCATTGTTTCCAATGGTTCCATTCGAGATATCAGAGTCATAACTGCCTAGGGATGAAAGTCCCAAGAAGGATAATACTTTCTTCTTTGGGATAGCGGTGAAGACTTTACCATGATCAGAACAGAACTTGTTTTTAACACACCAAGGATCATGGCGTAAGTCCTAATAATAGTGGCATATTAGTTACAGCTGAATTGTGCGTTATGTGTCATGCATGTTTCATTTATACAATTAAGGAATTTCAACGGGAATCCAAATTCCTATTCCATTGGCAAAACCAACTCCATTGCCATAAAAAAACAGAAAATGCTGGAAAATCTCAGCAGGTCTGACAGCAACTGTGGGGAGAGACATGAAACATTGGCTCTATTCTCTCCCCACAGACACTGTCAGACCTGAGATTTTCCAGCATTTTCTGGTTTTGATTACTCCAACATCTGCAGCATTTTGCTTTTATCTATAGTCGTAAAGATTGTTTTCAATCATTTTTTTTCTGGTCGAATATGTATCCCATGCTTTTTCCTTCAGCTGTCCCTCCCCAGGAAGATGGGTCCCACTGCGGGTAGCAACATCATGTAAATCTTGACAACTCAAGTAATTCCATTGTAGATTTTCCTTCTGAATGGTCAGTTCTGAGAATATCCATGAATCTTTTAATATTCCAAGTTGCAAAATTTTAAATTTTCTTTCTTGGACACAAAGAAGATGATCCTGCAGGGTATGGTTTCCCAGGCAGAAGAAAGTGGCACGGGTATTTTTCCTAGTCAATCCCCATTTGGGATGAGCAGAGTGCAATCCTGAAGGGAATTGCTCAATCCAGAGATCTGCTGCCCAAAATTACCTTTGTCCAAGAATGCATCTGATACCTGTGTACAGATTCTGGACTAAGGTTTCCAAGGTTCTCACAAATGTTGAATGCCACTTGAAAGGCTGTCCTTGTGCTGGTGTGAGTCTCCAAGTTGGGTGATAGGATGTGACACACTTCAGTGACAATCTCCTATTGCCTCAAGCACTGCTCTTGCAGATGAAATTAAGGGAAGTGGTCACAAAATTCTCCTAATAGATAGGGTTTTCTGTGGGGAGCTGTCCTCTTCCTCCCATCTCACAGAGGTTCATTGATCTGCAACCATTTCATGCTCATGCAGATCAAGATGTACTCAGAGCTTGCACCTCAGAAACTAAGGGTGGGATTTCCTGATTCCGCCAAAATTCCCATCCCAAATCAATGAATCACAGAACATTGAATCCTACAGTGCATCAAGTCTGCACTGATGCATGAAAGGCCCTGACCTGCCCATCTAATCCCATTTGCCAGTAATTAGCCCATAGCCCTGAATGTTATGGTCTATGAAGTACTATTTTTAAAGCTTATGAGGCATTCCACCTCTACCACCCTCCTGGGCAGTGCATTCCAGGCTGTCATCACTCTCTGGATAAAAACGTATTTTCTTTGGCTGATTCGTCAAATTCATCATGATGTTTCCTGCCGTAGGTGGGTTTAGAAAATCCTGCTAAGATCCTAAGTCCTCTTCAATTTTAATTCTCCAAAGCCCCTTCAAAAATATGATACTGAATGCCCACAAACTCAGCCTAATAAAAGTCATAGTAAGAAGTCATCTGATGAAGGAGCAGCGCTCTGAAAGCTTGTGATACCAAATAAACCTGTTGGACCTTAACTTGGTATTGTGAGACTTCTTACCGTGCCCACTCCAGTCCAACATCGGCATCTCCATAACATAACATAGCAGTCAAGAACACCTCTCCTACAGGTTGGTGTCTGACCTTTGAAATGGGAGACTCTTGTGCTACTTAATACCTGATCAGCCAGGAATGATCAGCACAGGTGTCATTTGGACATGTGCAACAAAACTCCTGAATCTAACAACAGATCAGCTGGAACGGCTATTTAACATCATGATAACATCACGCCAGGCATTTACAATAAAAACATGACATATTTACTTGTGCCCTTTTTAGCATAGAGTGCCAGGGCAATAGCTGAGATCCATCTGTCCACAGCTATAAGACCATAAGACATAGGAGCAGAATTAGGCCACTCAGCTCATCAAGTTTGCTCCGCCATTCAATCAAAGCTGACATTTTCCTCATCCCCATTCTCCTGCCTTTTCCCCATAACCCTAAACCCCTTAATAATCGAGAATCTATCTATTTCTATTTTAAAGACACTCAGTGACCTGGCCTCCACAGCCTTCTATGGCAAAGAGTTCCACAGTTTCACTACTCTCTGGCTGAAAAATTCCTCCTCATCTCCATTTTAAAGGATCATCCCTTTAGCCTGACGCTGTGCCCTCTGGTTTTAATTTTTCCCACGAGTGGAAATAGCCACTGCATGTCCATTCTATCCAGGCCTCGCAGTATCCTGTAATTTTCAATAAGATCCCCCCATATCCTCCTAAACTCCAGAATCATAAGCCATTCCTCATATTCAAGCTTTCATTCCAGAGATCATTCTTGTGAACCTCCTCTGGACCCTTTCCAAAGCCAGCATATCCTTCCTTAGATACGAGGCCCAAAACTGGTTACAATACTCCAAATGGGGTCTGACCAGAGCCTTCTATAACCTCAGAGCTTCTTAAAAGTCCATTAACCTTAAGTGGCAATTTCTGGTCTTGAGGGGACCTCGACTGGAAAATCCCATCCCAAATTTCCCTTCTGGGATTTGGAATACCCTGGTATTTAATATTAGCTGTGTTCTTAATGAGCTCTTAACACCTCATTCGCCTGACAAAGGCACCAAAGGCCGAAAGCTAGCAAGTTTACTATCAAATAAATCGGTTGGATTTAAAATTGGTGTTGTCAGACCCCTTACTGAGTTTACCCGAGTCCAACGCCGGCATCTCTACATCCTTCTTAATGAGACCCAGATGAACTCAAACTAAAAAAGGAAAAGCGCTATGCTGTCTTTGTGTAATGAAATAATTAATTTCTCAGCACAATTCTTTACTGCATTAAACACACAAGGTCTACTAGAAAATGTTCTATACTAGGATTACCAGTCCACTCCACCCTTAAAATGACATTATTGGAAGAGCCAGCCACGCTTAGAAATACTTCTACTGCCTAACCTTGGTCATCTTTTTGACAGAGATGTAAATAATCAGCTAGATAAGCTACATACTGTAATTTCTTCACGCAATTAATTAATGAAGTAAAGCACATTGAAAAGGATAACCCCAAAAGCCATTTACACACATTACCTTGACATAGCTTAATCATTATCCTTCTGAGCTTATCACTAATTCTGTTATCTCATTCTTGCCGCAGTAAGGCCACACCAGACAGGTTACCTTTCAACCTTCTGCTGTTTGCTCGAGTTTTTGAAGCACAAGCTGTCACCCACTGTTTGCATCTTCATATTTATATCTTTGTACCTTTGTCCCTTTCACATAAATTCTAATTCATATGGACATGCTTAATATTTACGTTCTCAGCTTTCCCTCCTCTCATTATTAATGTTTCCTCCAGATTCAAAGGGACAGATAAGCTGAGAGACGAAAACTGGCTCTCACGAGTTCTCATTTGCTTCTTGAACTTCGACATTTTCATTTATCACCATATGGTTTTACTTTGACATCATCTGCCTCTAATGATGATAAACCAATTATCCAACCTCGTCAGCCGCGCCTGGGAGACATGTGGACCATTGGTCAATGCTTCCTGCATCACTAATGGAAACAATAACTCAGAAAATCTTCAGATCATTCCCTTTTCCTTAATTATTCATTTGTATAACCTACATATCTTCTGAATTGTCAATCCACAATAACTGCATATTAGGAGCAATGTCATTCAACAAAACTACTTATGTTTTAGATGAACCTCATATTATCAACTATTCAGAAAATATGTAAACAACCATTTTGAAATGCATCTTGATAAAGTATATTATTTTGATGTATATACATCACTTCACTAAAATACATGAAAATTAAATGCACATTTGTGGCTGCATTATTTTCCACTGCTTGCTCATAATCCTTTTCACCTCACTGTTACAATTCCTTTAGTAGCTTTTTTTATTGCTAACTAGGAGACTACAGCCATATCATTTAGCAAAATGAATCCTCACTGACTCGCTTGCTTAACGCTATTTGCAGTGGAAAAGGTAATAAGGTAGCACTTAAATCAACCTGGTGTTTCACCATCAAAATCCACTATGGATTTTGTCTGCAGGTTTAGGGATGATAAAGTTAGCATCAAAACTAAAATTTTATTCTTTCACTGAAAATTTCCAGTATAAATAGGCTTACAGAGCTAATCTGCAGTGTCATCGACAATGTACTATCAGAGATGCTCAGTGCAAAATGACCAAGGCATGGTGCCATAATGGGTCAATGTCTTCAAACGTTTGATTCATTGCTTCAATAATTATTAATGTATTCAACTGCAAAATTGAAAGGTTGGCAATAAATGACCTTCCTTCGAATATTATGGTGTGCACAGCGTTTTCTCATAATTAGAACATTCAATATATATCTGATTTATTTCAAATTTTGCACTTCTGCTCTTCAGTATTTCTAAGCTAATCAATGCTTTTACTTTTTAACAAAATGGTTCATGTTCCGCTATCAGAATGTACCATTCTATTCCCTTACACTTGTGTAGTTTAAATGAAAAATTTAAACAGTATTCTTTACAGCAGGTGTCATCACATAAACCTTGCTCAGTTAAATTCCAATAAAATATATGATTTCTATCAAAGAAAAGCATCCGGAAACATATTTACATAATCAGGAAAAGGAATGGGTTTAGAATTGCGGCCATAGCCAATACACATTGGACTGATGAATCTTAGAAAAATAAACAATGGATGCCCTGAGTTTGCCAATTTTTATGGTTTAAGGGATAGCATATTTCTAATAGAGAAATGTATATTAGACTTGAGTGGCAATCAATCATGATCCATTTCATTTCTACTGCTTGTAGTAAAAAGCCTGAAGTGTTTGAATCCATAACTCAACTGTCATAATCTCTCAGCAGAACCATTGACCTTCCTTTGAAATCTTTGTCAAGCAACAAAGAATGGCACTTGAACCTTAGTAAATCACAGCACACTGAAATACACAATCATTATTAACATTCATCAGTCACACCTTTAACCACAGCAAGGCAATTTCCCCGATTTAAAATATGCACTTAACAACATATTGTGTTCTTTATATCCTGATTACATTACTTGCCAAATGCCCACAACATTGTTTAATGAGAGGCTGACATTGTTTAATGAGGGATGAAAAGTTGGACCTGGCAACTGCATCTGCTGCCATTATATATACGTATATTATATACATTATATATGTATTACGTTAAACAAAAGGAAGTGAGCAAATGGTAATGTAGGTTTAAAAGGTGCTGCTCCAGCATTGAGCTTGTTTTTGAAGAACAAATTAAATTAAACTCTCAGTCAGCTGGAATTAAAAAGAAAATCTGCACAAAGTCAAGGAAATATTAACTCATGAGAAGAAAGTTTACTCATTCTTTCATAGCCTTTAAAATGTTTAACTAAGTTCACTTAAGGAGAAAATAAGTCTTATGGAAAAATGAGGGCCTTGGTACTGTGGCCAATTCTGTGAGAAACCACCTTTATAATAAAGCACTGCATATTTCAATTCACTTTATTGTTTGAGTATATAAATTTAAATTATCCCACATAATCAGATTTTCACATAGTCATTGCAGTTGTTAAATACATGAATAGGATGGGAATAGAGGGATATGGTCCCCGGAAGAGTAGGGGGTTTTAGTTCAGTCGGTGAAGGCTTGGAGAGCCAAAAGGACTGCTCCTGTGCTGTAATTTTCTTCATTGTTTGTTCTTTGTTCATTGCATACAGCTAGCAGACGATGGATACTATATTCTCCACTTGCGATGGATCTAGAAATTATATCAGCTTTCAGACCTAGAATCTTAGCCTTTGGGGGTGACTTCCAATCTCACCACACCTAAAAATTGGTTCTGAGCGCAGCACCAAACAGTTTGCAATCATCCAGCTCCTTTCTACTAGAATAAATTGGATCATGCCCAGAAAGGGCTCAAGGCAGATTATCTTGAAATTGACTGGATTTCAATCTCATCAGTGAGTTCGGCATGCGATTGTCCCCCCATTCCGGAATGTTCCCCACTCTGCAGCAGGAGCTGACACCAATGTGAACCACTACTGGTCTCTACTAGCAGAAACCAGGAATGATGGCCAGGCCAGGGCAAATCAGAGGTCATTGAAGCCTTCAGGTGTCAGGGGCATGGCTGTCGAGTGCCCGTTGGATACTGCCTACCTGGCACTGCCCACCTGGCACACTGGCAGTGCCCACGAGACACCCTGCCACTGTCAACAGGACACTTTGACTATTCTAATTGGGGGCTGTTAGTGTGCCAAGATCAATGCCAAAGGGATGAGGCCTGAGTGGGGGTGGCGCCTGATTGGGAATGGGCCCTGAGTGGGGACTTTGCCAGTGGACTATGATGATGGGATCTGTGTTGGGAGGGCTATGATGGTGATGCCTATGTGAGAACTATGATGGGAGAGACTGAAGGTGGTTGTGCCAGGGGTCCTGAGTGGAGGCAATGCTAAGGAGGGCCATAACGAAAAAACTATAACAAAGAAGCCTGAGTGGAGACTATGATGGGGGGTGTGCTATGAAGTAGAGGCTATGCAGGGGCAGTGTGGAGGAGTGAATCATCAATGGGGGCATTTCGGAAATTATGATAGAGGGATCAGGTCAATGATCAGGCAAAGGGACACATTGCGAGGGCTCTAATGCACCAACACCGATGACCCATGTTGGGGTAGGGTGAGGGAACATGCCAGTAATGGGGCAGAGGGGGTCCAGATGTTGGTGGGGGAAAAATGTAATCTCCCAATGCACTGTGAAATTGGAGTGCCCTTGCGAAACAACACATGAGCTCTTTGCAGTTGGACTCACAAGCATATTTAAGTTCTGTCCCCTCAGTACTGGGGCACAACTCACATCTTTTGAAAAATTTAACCTGTAATTTTTTGCTCCAATTGTTTTCATTGCATAAGAACTTCCTGATGCATTCTGCTCCTCTGCATTGTGAGTCTATTATTTTTACAGTATGCCAGACCCATTAAAGAATCATTTGCGATATGGGGAAAATAAAGCAATTTTTAAATGAATTTTAAGTGCTGAGACATTAGTTAGAATTGTCTTTGCAGCTGCAATCTGCTAATTTCCCAAATTTAAACAGTCAGCCTATCCATGAACATATCAAAATTCCTTTATTTGGACACTGTCCACACTAAGGTGTTGTTGTAATGAACAAAAGTATATTAAAGAAATAAATTTGTATTAAAGATACTCTAAAAAAGCTGTTAGTTTCTGACGGGAGATATTGGGGATGATTCTCCCAATAAAATTCTAGTGTCAAATTCACATAAAAACAAGTAAATCCCACTGTTCTTTTCAGCGGGATCTTCAAAATGAATCTCCCACACATTATGCACTGCAGAGTATACTAGCATGATTCACTTCAGAAACTAGTTGGCATGGCCTATTCCTGCTGGAAAGGCCGGCAGCATAGCACTGAGCAGGCAACTGCGCATGTGTTGATCTGTCAGTGCTGAGATTAGCACATGCGCCCACGGCCTGGTCGCTGGCCCCCCCAGATGTGTCTGGGCCAACTTCAACTGCGCCCCCACACCATACAGCCCAGACCCTCAACCCCACAGTCCCGATCTCCCCACTGCAGCCCCAGCCCCCCAAGCTGACAATCTCCTCACCTGATGGCCAGTTCCAATCGTTGGCCTCTCTCCCTCTATCACTCACTCCAAACAAAGGGTGGCACGGGACTCTCCATTCCACAGATCGACCCTGCAGGCCTTGCCCCATCAGGTTCTTTCCCTCAGAAGGCCCTGTCCTCATGGCACTGCCCAATGCCCAATGGACAGTACCATGTGGCCCCTGGGTTTTGGCATGTTTCCCTTGGACAGTACTGGGGGCCCAGGCTGGCACTGCCAAAGTGGCAATGCCCAGGGGGGAACCCACTCCCCCCAGCCCAATGTTCTGGGGAACCCTGATTGCCCCCCCGCCTCTAATCCAGGCAGATTTGGCTCCCCACAATGGGGTGGTCTACTAAACCCCAGTGAAGTGAAATACTCCTGGTGGTGAGGGAGAGGCTAGCAGGCCCAGAGACTTCAATCCTGTGTCCGCATTTAAATAAGATTCATATTAGGGTCTGCATATATCATATAGAAGCAGTGTAAGGGGTTGGAGAATCCCCCCCCCTCCCTCATTATATGAAGAGATTTTCTGCCTAGCATCATCAAAGTCAGTCCACTTCAGAGGGGTCATGTTCCTTTGAACTGTAAGAAATGCTCTAATGAGAGATTTTAAAAGTAGAGTTACTGAGTTGAATTCCATGGGTCGTGCAGGAGCACGCATGATGGAAGAAGAAGCCGGGGGAATTGGACAAGAGTAAACAAGCCTGATTCCCAGCATCAGGAGAACTGTCTCCATCTGGGGGATGGGAAGGATGATAATCCGACCTGCTTGTGATGGGATGCCAATTAAGCTCATTAGTACACTATTTAAAGCCACTCATCCATGAACTATTGGAACTTTGTGTTTATAAGTGGGACCGGCATGGATCTCCCATTACTCCTGAAAATTGTTCAGCAATTCATTACCTGCTTTTTTCCTGTGGACTTGTTGAGGGTGGGAGGGGGGGTTGTGCGGGGCAATGTTTTATTGATTGAAACTCAGTACCCAAACAAGAACCCCAGCAATGGGAAGTAAAGGCTACTGAAAACCACTCCCCACATCCTTCCATCCATCCTCTTGGTCCAGCATTCTCCTCTGACCAGTTTCCATACCACCACACTCACATGTCTCCAGGGATTCAGTGTCAATTTTCTAGGTTGGACTTGAAGCATTACCACTGACAAAGAGACCTGTTACCTTCTGATAGGAAAACAGCTTTCAGACTCTGGCTTTCTGCCCTTGGGGACCTAAATCACATGAGAGGCCTGTTGCTGGCCAGTTATGTGCCTGAGTGCATTTAATCTGCACCCGGCTTTGCACAGAGTAAAGATACAAGGCTTACACTGGTTTTCCAAGCAATGGGAGAACCTGTGTCACTGGAACTAAATTTCACCCATTACTTATAACACAACACAACATAGAATAGTATGAGACATTGAAAATATTTGTTCCCATAGTTACCTTCTTCAAGTAAAGTAATTTATTAAGTTTCACTGACAGCACCATTGCACAGTTGAACGTTAGTAAAAAGAGGCCACAGCAGTAAGTGGCCTTTCATCTCAGCCTGAATTTACACAGGGCTGACAGGTCCACTATAGCAATCTATTGCTATTGATACAGCGCTATTAAGGAATTACTCTGTGGCACGGAAACTGAACTTTAAACACAAACATAGTTTATTATTTTGTAATACTAGAATAAATCGCATGTCATACCATTGTGTTTGTGTGGCTTCGCTAAGCTGCAGCTTTGCTTTTTGACCATATGACTCCCTTTTATTGAATGTTCTTCATATGTTACAATATATATCAGTGAACATATAATGTATACTTTCTAGAAATCCATTAAACACCAGGGAGAGGGTGACCCAACAACACATCATGCTTGTAAGTGAGAATGAAAAATGTCTTATGATTTCCATATTTTTTTCTCTATTATGTTATGCTTAAAAAATTACCCACATGTAACAAATATATATGAAACAATACAGTGTGAGTGTATAGCGGTAAGATGATACTTCAATGGTGTAAGCAAGACTATGGCAGGAACTTTCAGGACGGCGAGCGCATAGTGCCCGCTATTTTGAGAATCGGAGGGAAATGCACTCCAGCTAAGTCTGATAGGCCTGATCATTTAGCTTGAGCATGTTGGGCTGCTTGCAAGACCCCCTAATGAGAGGAGGATTATGTATTAACGTATGCTGATCGAACAACTGGAGCAATATTTCAATCCAGTTTTTAACAGAGCATTGTATCCATAGATTTCCCAGACTTCCTGAAGTGCACCAATGAGATTAAGGTGAGAACCCTATGGCAATCACTGGAATTGTTAATATTCATGGAAGTATTGCAATCAATATGCAGTTTTCTTGGTTGCTTTTATACTTAAAAATGGGAATGAATGAGCTCACGGCACCTGGGCAATGAGTGTACATTTTACATTTTAGAGGCTTCCGGAATCACAGCAGGATGGGTGGTACTTTAACTGCATTAGTTTGGATTTTACACTCAAGTGCGCATTGATTGGCAGCAGACCAGACTTCAATCTACTCTTGGAGCTGTTAGCTCTCCAGCTCCTCCAAACATACTGTTGCAATGGTCAGAAGAGGTAATGCAGCACAACGCCTGAGACGAAATCCTGGGATCACACTTCAGGTAAGTACCAAGGACCTGGGGGCAATCTGTGTGTATGAAGTATACAGCACAGAAAAAAGCCCTTCGGCCCACCACATCTCTTCAAAGGAAAAAGACACCCAACCACTCCAATCCCATTTTCCAGCAATTCGCCCATCTCGTATGCCTTGGTATCGCAAGTGCTCATCTAAATATTCTTAAATGTTGTCCAATATTTTGATATCTGTGTTTTATGAGCATATATAAATTAAATTGACCTTAAATTATGAGGTTTTACAAGATAACTCTAACATTCAGGAATATGGTGAAACTTTGGACTAGCTAGCGGATGATAAAATCTAAGAGCTCTCTAAAAATCTTTTTTGGCTCAACTCTGAAAAATCAGCATTAAGGTTTTGTGGGGGGAGAGACAGAGCTCCCAGGTCCCTGAGGGGAGGGCGCCAACATCTGAAGGAGTGACATTCCATCCATTTAATTTTGCACTCTCTCTGCACAGTTGAGAAATGGAAACTTTACAGTCATGAAGTTCTACCCTATCTATCAATCCATCTCCCTGTGATGCTGTTACTCTTTCTTGCATGCATTTTAATTCTAATTTTTAATTTTGAATTTTAACTTAAGAGTATCACTTGAATTTGAACGGAAGTTGGGAATTAAAGACATTAATAATGAGGGCATCAGGAAGCAGGCTCCAAGCCACCAACTTTAGCATTTAGCTTGAGCATGTTGGGCTGCTTGCAAGACCCCCTAATGAGAGGAGGATTATGTATTAACGTACGCTGATCGAACAACTGGAGCAATATTTCAATCCAGTTTTTAACAGAACGTTGTATCCATAGATTTCCCAGGCTTCCTGAAGTGCACCAATGAGGTTAAGATGAGAACCCTGTGGCAATCACTGGAATTGTTAATATTCATGGAAGTATTGCAATCAATATGCAGTTTTCTTGGTTGCTTTTATACTTAAAAATGGGAATGAATGAGCTCACGGCACCTGGGCAATGAGTGTACATTTTACATTTTAGAGGCTTCTGGAATCACAGCAGGATGGGTGGTACTTTAACTGCATTAGTTTGGATCTCAGAGGAAAAGCAATATGGCCACTGAGCAGTTGCTGTAGCCTATTGTTGAGACACCTGCAACTGAACATCCAGGAGGGAAGCAGCAGAGGATGCAGTTCACAAGAGACATTACTCATAGTGCAGGGTGTACAGGCCAAAGATGGGTTTCAGGAAGTTCGGGTTGTTATGTCAGGTGATGGCAAACATCTACAGCCTACTACAAGACCTGGTCTCTGCCACACCTTATGTGTGATGATATACAGATGCCGGCGTTGGATTGGGGTGGTAAGAACTCAGTAAGAATTTAGCAACACCAATTTATAATCCAACCGATTTATTTGATAGTAAAACCGCGAGCTTTCGACTCCTGTGTCTTCCTCAGGCAAATGCAGTGTTCTGGTCTGCAATAGCACACATCAGCACAGACAGTCAGAGATTGCTGATTAGAATGCGAATCCTTACATCTAACCTGCTATTGAAGTGTTAAAGTGGAGAACAATGTGTGTGAAGGGAATCCTGAGCATTGTTGGAGAATTGTGTGTTTTCTCCAGACAGCACAGTAAGTGAGGTTTTTTGCTAACCCAGGAAAGTTACGGGGGTTACAGATAGTGTGTCATGAAGCCAAGATCCCTGTTAAGACCATCCTCGTGTGCGGAGCTTGGCTATCAGTCTCTGCTCAGCGACTCTGCGCTGTCATGTATCACGAAAGCCCCCTTGAAGAACATTTACCCGCAGGTTGGAGGCCGAATGCCTGTGACTGCTGAAGTGTTCACCCACAGGAAGGGAACTGTTTTGCCTGGTGATTGCTGAGCGATGCTCATTCATCCGCTGTCGTAGTGTCTGCATGGCCTCCCCAATATACCATGCTTCGGGACATCCTTTCTTGCAACGTATTAGGTAGACAACGTTGGCCGAGTTGCAAGTGTATGTACCTTGTACCTGGTGAATGGTATCCTCACGTTTGATGATGTCGTCCATGTCTATGATCCGGCATGTCTTGCAGAGGTTGCTGTGGCAGGGGTGTGTGGTATTGTGGTCACTGTTCTCCTGAAGGTTGGGTAGTTTGCTGCGAACAATGATCTGTTTGAGGGTGTGCGGTTGTCTGAAAGCAAGAAGTGGGGGGGTGGGGATGGCCCTAGCGAGATGTTCATCGTCATCAATGATATGTTGAAGATTCCGGAGAAGATGTCGTAGCTTCTCCGCTCCGGGGAAGTACTGGACAACAAAGGGTACTTTGTCCACCGTGTCCGTCTTTTGAGGAGGTCAGTGCGGTTTATCGTTGTGGCACGTCGGAACTGTCGATCGATGAGTCAAGCCCCATATCCTGTTCTCACGAGGGCATCCTTCAGCGTCTGGAGGTGTCTGTCACGATCCTCCTCATCTGAGCAAATTCTGTGTATACAGAAGGCTTGTCCATAGGGAATAGCTTCTTTAACGTGTCTAGGGTGGAAGCTGGAGAAGTGGAGCATTGTGAGGTTGTCTGTCGGTTTGTGGTACAGTGAGGTGCTGAGGTGACCGTCCATGATGGAGATGCGTGTGTCCAAGAATGCAACTGATTCTGGAGAATAGTCCATGGTGAGTCTGATGGTGGGATGGAACTTGTTGATATCATCATACAGTTGTTTCAAAGATTGTTCACCATGAGTCCAAAGGAAAAAGATGTCATCAATGTATCTAGTATATAACCTTGGTTGGAGATCTTGTGTGGTGAAGAAGTCTTGTTCGAACCTGTGCATGAAGATGTTGGCATATTGAGGTGCAAATTTGGTCCCCATGGCTGTTCCGTGTGTCTGGATGAAAAGCTGATTGTTGAAGGTGAAGACATTGTGGTCCAAGATGAAGCGGATGAGTTGTAAAATTGCATCCGGAAACTGGCAGTTGTTGGCATTGAGTACTGAGGCAGTTGCAGCAATACCATCGTCGTGGGGGATGTTGGTGTAACACCTTATGTGTTCCAAGTGAGTGTCAAAGGAGACATCTCCCTCAAACATTTTGCCTGTAGATTTCTCCAGGACTTTGCTGGAGAAATATCCAGCATTTCGTAGTTGGTGGCCTACAATTGCATGAAAGAATGATTGGTTGTTGGTCAGTATTGGCAATTAATTGAACTTGCCAATGTGCCAGTCAAAATTAATGGATGCTCGTGTTTGACTCTTTGTTGGCTTCCCAGAGGTGTGGGGTGCCATCCATTGCATGAGTCTGGCAACCTGAGCTCTCCCCCACATCAAGCTGGACCCCATGGGTGGCACAGTGGTTAATACTGCAGTCTCACAGTGCCAAAGACCTGTGTTCAATTCCTGTTGTGGCTCATTGTCTGTGTGGAGTTTGTACGTTTTTCATGAGTCTGCACGACTTTCCTCCAGTGCTCCAGTTTCCTCCCACAGTCCAAAAATGTGCTGATTAGGTGCATTAGCTAAGCAAAATTCTCTTTCAGTGTACTCAAACAGGCGCCGGAGTATGGCAGCTGGGGGATTTTCACAGTAACTTCATTGCAGTGTTAATGTAACCCTACTTGTGACACTAATAAGTAAACTTTTAAAAAAACTTTTACTTTAAAGTATTCATGAAATCCAAATATTTCAAATCTATTAATATGCAGCTAGTTTACAATCATGGGAAGATATTTCTGCAGGTGTTTGCAAGATTCCCAGGGAGCTGCCATGATACATTAGCTCTGCAGCAGTTTTAAACACCTTGATGTGTTCTGATGTGAAAGCAGAGTTAAGGAGTGTTACATGCCCTGGACTTTGGAGCTTCTGAAATCAAGACCCAATACACAAACCACTCACGGCAAACCAAGGAAAGGTGGTCAAGGAAAGTTTGGCCTTGCACTCAGTTAGAACCCCTCTAATATAAGGGTCTTATTTAGTTGTGGTCTCCTTGAAACTCAAAACAGATAGAATCATGTGCACCTGGATGCTAGCTTAACTCCTGGGTCTTCATAATGTATCTCTATTTATGCTATCAGTACCTCATAATCTATTCCTGTACCGCTGTCTAGCACTCTGTTTACGTATGTCTCTTTCTCTTATTCATGTCCTACGTCAATCTCTCCTCCACAGAAACACATACATACACAATATGCACATAAACACAAACATAAATATGCACGTAAATGCACACACATTTAAAAAAAAGGTGGCACAGTAATTAGCACTGCCACCTCACAGTGCCAGGGACCTGGATTGGTGCTAGTTACGTGTAGTGGCTACGCTAAATTCTCCCCCAATATATCCAAACAGACATTGGAGTGTGACGACTAAGGGATTTTCACAGTAACTTCACTGCAGTATTAATGTAAGTCTACTTGTGACCCTAATAAATAAATTAAAACTTAAACTTATATATTCACATAAACACACACTTGCACACATGATATTCAAATACAAAAATTCACACGTATATACACATAAGCTCACAGATGCACACACACTCACACACACACACACACACACACGTTTTTAATGTTGGGTAGCTGATTAGTGAATTGTGCAATTTTGGCAACAATTCCAATAGTGTAAAGGATACTGATGGAAGGTCGTGAGGATGGCACCATTTTAGATGAAGGTCAGAAGGTGCACGTGTTACGCCAATGCTTCTTTGTCACCTGGTGACCTCACTATAATAAAGTAATCAGATCCTGATGCCATGAATCCTGGATGCTGAGGGAGCTCAGAGAGGATATAACAGCAGTGCCAGCCACAAATGTCCTTGAGTGTGCCCTATACTGGAGAGTTCAATGTGGCACCTCTATGCACAAGGGAAAAAGGCAGGTAATCCTAAAGCAACTAGCCTAACACCAACTTCTAATGATAATAATAAAAGATAAAATTCACTTAGAAAGACAGAGGTTAGTAAAGGACAGCCTTAAGGGATTTTAAAAGTCAAGTTGTGCATGGCAAATTTAATAGAGCTCTGCAAAGCAATAACGGCACATATTTGCAAATAGAATGTAATGCAGGTTGTGCACATAAATGTTCAAAAGGTATTTGTTAAGGAGACTTGCTGGTACCTGGCACTAAAAGCAATGTGGCAATGAGGATAAGAAGTTAGTTAAACAAGAGATGGAGTGTTAATGGGTATTTTTATGATTGAAAGGATGTAAATAATAATGTTGCCAAGGTCAATATTGGGATGATTGGTCTCCATACCATGAAGATGAATAGGAAAAGGGAGACACAATTTCAAAAGAATAATACAAGCTCAGTCGTTAGTTACAGGAGGCTAGTGGAAGAAACTCGAAAAGTATGGAATTTTTCTCAACATGAAACGATTTCTCTTAGCAGCAGGCGGTGCAATGACGCAGAGGTTAGTACTGTTGCCTTACAGTACCAGGGACCCAGGTTCAATTCCAGCCTCGGGTGGCTGTCTTTGTGAAGTTTGCATATCTTCCCATGTCTGCCTGGTTTCCTCCCACACTCCAAAAGATATACAGGTTAGGTTGATTGGCCATGCTAATATGTCCCTTATTGTCTGGGGGATTAGCAGGGTAAAAATGTGGGGTTATGGGAATAGGGCTAGATGGGATTTTTGTCAGTGCAGACTCAATGGGTCAAATGGCCTCCTCCTGCACTGTAGAAATCCTATGATGAGCAAAAAGAACAGAAGTATTGTCATTTTCATTGCAATATTTTGTGCTAAAATGTAAGTGAACTTAATTCATTTTACCTAGATGGCACTAAAAACCATTTAAAGTTTTTTTTGATGATTTGGTCTAAATCAGTAATCTATACAAAAGAAGGTATTCATTACTGTTCTCTGGTTGTATTTTCACTTGTAGCAGTTGGATTTTAAAGTAAAACAGATATAAGATTGCACAGAATACAAGGAGCCATGTGAGTGAAATGTGAGTGGTCAAAAGATGATGAGATTATCCCTAGTGGGTGATCTCGACAATGTAGTTTGACAAAAATTTATTTTTCCCCAAAAAATGGAGAATAAATAAACAAGCTAGTTTCTTGTGTGTGTTTGTAACTGGTGTCAGATCAGACTAATACTTATCTACATTTTTGAAATTTAAAAGTGGGAAATAAAAGGTCAGGGAATCAGCATAATGTCCATGGAGTGCCATACGTGAACTATCATAGATCCTCGGTTTATACACGGGCCAGATATTTGCACCAAGTATCAGAGTTTTGAGTTTTTGTGCTCAAGCAACAAGTGGCAACAGAGGATGAGACATTTCCAAGTCATACAATGCTGAACATAGTCACTGAAGATACAGTGCTACACAGTTCAGGACACAGAGATAGCGTAGAAAAAAAGAAGGGAGTGAACATTCATAGGCATACCAGAAGGAGACAGTTACAGTGGATCCCTGAGCTCTACAATGGGTATGCAGGGCCTGATTTTACCATTTTCATTCTAGGTGCTGAATCTGGGCGTAATGCAGATTCGACTTAGAAATCTACTTTCAGGCGCTCCCATACGCACTCAGCCTGGAAAACATATTGCCTGTCCCACTCGTGCTGTGGATAGGGCTTAGTGTGGTAGAAATGATTGGAACTCTGAACTGCGCAGGTGCAGTTGGAAAAAAATTTGATAAAGCACGCCCGTGTCGGATCACTCCCAGGCCACAGAAAGCAGAGAAAGCGGCCCATGAGCAACAAGCAGGAGCGATGGTTCCCACAACATCACTCTTCCCCTCACCCACCCCCACTACAAACACATATCACTGTCCTCCTTACCACCCCTGTACTACCCACACATATCATTGTCCGCCTTATCCATCCATCCCTCCCTACGTCCCAAACCAGTCACCACCCCTACCTCCTTCCCCCTCCATGATTACCCACAGAGTGGCATTGGATCTCCCTGACCCCCCCACACACCCGCCAGAGATCCATCTGACCATCCCCACTAGAGATTCATCTACCACCTCCCCTTCACGGGCCTTCCCCTATCTTCCCCCCACCAGAAATACATCCTACCCACGTCTCTCCTCCTTTTCCCCCCCTCCCGGACAATGATCTGGCCTCACTCAACATCCTTCTACCTTCAGTCAACAATGTGGCCTCACTAAACCCCACCCCCCCATCTCCAGACAACGATCTGGCCTCACTCATTCCCCTTCCCCCAGACCAGAGAATGCTGTGGCCTTAATCAACCCACCACCTCTTCCCCTGCCGCTAGAGGAGCATCTGACCCTCCCTCATCCTCCTCCCCACCTCATTCAGACAACGATCTGGCCTCACTCTTTTCCCCCCACTCTCCAATTAAAGAATGATCTGCCCACCTCCCTCCTCCCCCGCCACCACTGGTCTGAGTCAGAAAGTCATTGGAAGCTCTGAACGAGCTCTCCAGCAGCTGAAGTGCCCGTTTCAGACTTTTATTCAGTAGGTCTATTTTGGCACGATTCCAGATTGGCAAATGCAGTGGTAAAGGGGGGGAATGCTGATAAAGTTGGGTGGGTAGTTCATTAATTCAATTTAAATACATGCAAATGCATTTAAATTGCCTGAGTGCCTGTTTTGGGCGCAAAGCAGATTGCCACCATTCCTGGATTTCGGTAAAGTGGAAATCTGCACAGATGTGAGTGCAGATTGTGTTAATGGCCTCATACCTGATTTTACCACGTTCAGGCGTGATGCAGTGGTAAAATCAGGCACCTAGTATCGGACAATTATTAAGTAGTCCATGGTGAACCATGGACCAAGTCATTATCTTTTGGGATAAATGACAAATAGGTCACAAGAAGAGGAGAATGAAAACAGTGAGGAAATCCTTCAATCAGAAGTATTATTAGCTTTCTTTGCAGTCTTGAGCAGGAGTCCCACAATGGTAGAAAATCAAATTACTATGGAAACTGGAATTATGTTTGTTAACAATATCACGCAAGCCTTATCTGTAACTCCAACACCCATGACTACCATCCACAACAACTGCTGGCAATGCCAATAACAGGATGAGCACTTTAAGAAGTCTCACAACACCAGGTGCCCACCTCAGTTCAATGCTGGCATCTCAACATCAATCACAGGATGGGCTAAGGACAAGAAGATTATGAAAGACAAGCTGTGTTCGATGTTATGGAGTGCTTTCTGGAACAAGCGAAGACAATTTGCTGGTGGGAATAGGTCAAATTATATGCCATCTCTTGTGGTGGTGTTATGTAACGATGTGATGACAGTTCGGTGCTCACCGAAGGAATTGCTTTCACAAAACTTGTATAAGCAGTTCCATTGTAAATACTGAGATAAAACATGTTAATCAAGATAGGTTTTACATGTACAGAATTCTAAAAATATATATGCATATAAAATGGGCTTTAAAAGCTTTTGTTAAACTGTTTTTCGCTCACAATGAACCATGGAACGTCAAAGTAATTAAAGAAAATAAAGGGGATTATCTAATGTAAATGATTGCATATACATGAATAAATCGTGGATGCTCCATGGAAACTGAAATTACTCATTTATGAAAACCTGCCCTTTCACATTGGGCTCTGAGTATACTGGTTATGAGAACCTTCAGTACTTTGCTCTCTCTTCCTCTCCCATTTGACAGCTGCCTATAAATCTCCAAAAAGAAAAACAGAAAATGTTGGAAACACTCAGAAGGTCAGACGGCAGTTTGTGGAAAGAACAAACAAGATAATATTTCAGGCTTGCACTCTTCATCAGATATCACAGATAAATTTAAAAGGAACAGATCAAGGGGAAAGGCAATGGGAAAACTCTGTGCAAAAAAATAAAAATATACCTGTAAGATACTTAAATGAAAATTTAAAGATGTTTAAATGATACAGTGATATAAATATGAGACAAAAGTCAAGGTCATCCGATTGGGGTCAAAAACTCTAAAGGTGATTTTCTAATCTTGTCGCACCTGGAGCAGATCACACCAATCCTGGAAAATAGCGGGCAGCCCTAAAGATCAGTTTGCACCCAGAACCAAATGGTTTGCAATTGCCCAAGTCCTTTCTACTGGCACAAACCAGATTGTACGCTGAAAGGGCACAAGGCCAATTAGTATAACATTGACTTGATTGAAGAGGAAAATGTTTTAGCCAATGTTCATCCTTCAACAAAATCATTGAGGGGATAAGTTAAATTGCTCAATTCATCTCAACTTCATTTGTTGGATCTTGCTGTTTGGAGCTGGCTGCTGCATTAATCTGCATAGTAAGGATAAGCAACAACACTTCCTCCACGATCATCGTCAACACTGGTGCCCCACAAGGCTGTGTTCTCAGCCCCTAACTGTATTCCTTATACACCTATGACTGTATGGTCAAATTCCCCTTCAATTCAATTTTCAAGTTTGCTGATGACAGGTCTATAGTGGGGCAGATTTCAAACGATGAGACAAAGTACAGGAATGAAATAGAGAATAATCTCTCCCTCAATGTTAACAAAATGAAGGAAAACATGCCCCTGTCTACATCAACAGGAATAAAGTAGAAAGGATCGAGAGCTTCAAGTTTTTAGGTGTGCAGATCACCAACAACCTGTCCTAGCCCCCGATGGTGATACTATAGTTAAGAAAGCCCACCAATGTCTCTACTTTCTCAGAAGGCTAAGGCAATTAGGCACGTTAACTACGACTCTCACCAACCTTTGCAGATGCACAATAGAAAGCATTCTTCCTGGTTGTATCACACTTTGGGATGGTTCCTGCTCTGCTCATAACTGCAAGGAACTGCAAAACGTCATGAATGTCACCCAATCCATCATAAAAACCATGCTCCCATCCATTGACTCTGTCTACACTTCCCACTGCCTCGGCAAAGCAGCCAGCATAATTAAGGATCCAAGCATTGCAAACGTTCTCTCTTCCACTTTCTTCCGTCAGGAAAAAGATATAAAAGTCAGAGGTCACATACAGCTAACTCAAGAACAGCTTCTTCCCTTCTGCTGTCAGATTTTTGAATGGACTTTCTTTGCATTAAGTTGATCTTTCTCCACACCCTCGCTATGACTGTAATACTATATTCTATACTGTCTCATTTCCTTCTCTATGAATGGTATGCTTTGTCTGTATAGTGCATAAGAAACAAAACTTTTCACTGTATGTTAATACATGTGACAAGAATAAATTAAATATTCAAATATACTGATAGCAATTCAAAAATGATTCATTTAGTTATAATTTGCTTCAAATTATTCTGAAGGTGTGGTGAAGCATCACATAAAGCAAATTCACTTTTCCTTCAGCATATTTTATCTTTCTGACCAGAGTTGGAATCCACTGTAAATTGGTGGGAAAAAAATATTTATGCCAACAAAAAAATTGAGACTTTGAATGATCAGCCCAAATGAGATTTAAAGCTGAAATGAAAGACACATCACCCAATCATTCAATTCTTTATTTTACAAGTGCATACAAACTTAACAATCAAAACATATTGATATACAAAAAATGCATAATAATGATCCAAATATGAATATATCTTTAATGAATTTATGAAGAGTTGAAAGAAACACATTGAGCAGGTATCGTTAAAGCGCTAGGAAACAGAACACAGCAGCTGATAAATAATCTACTTAGGTATCAAGAGACAGAAGGAAGAAGGAAAGCTTAGTAAGGGCCAGTGACATTGTAGTTGTTGATTGTACTTTGTTGCTTGTAATTGTGTCCACTGACAAGTACAACTGGTCTACAAATTTTTCTGCTTAATCTAATGTCTGAACTGTTTCTCAGCTAGATGAAATGTCCGCCTGCTTTTGTATCTGACTCCATTACAAGGCACAATGTGGGATAACTGCATCCAGAATCTCAAAAAATTAAGCAGTTAATGGGCAATTTGACTGATTTCACTAAATGGAAATCAGTGCAGATAGACAGGCAGCATTAAAGCATGGGACAATATATGAGTAGTAATCAATTATTGGGTATCTTAATGGCTTCCCTAATTTTATATAAATACCTTTCATATTCCATCATCTCTCATTTGTTTCATCTTTAATGTTTCCTTCACTTGCAATTCTGATCTGTAATAATGATGCCTCACCTATAATGTCAACTTGTCATTAAAAACTTATTTAGCAATAATTGCACACTTGTGCACTTGACTATTTACCATATGAGCACCTTTCATCGTTCAATGTATTGAATTGGACTTCCACCAAATACTTGGACAATTAATTATTTATTTACTCTGATTCTTCAAAGTAGCCATGTGTGTAGAGAGTCATCCATGCATTCAGATGCAATAAATATGTAGATATATTATTAGTAACAAATATACCAATGTTAATCACAATGCTGCATGAAATCACTGAGGGCAACTCTTCAACAACAGCCTGTGTGAATCAGTCAATCACACATTCAGACATGATGGCTGTTACCTCATTTTTAATAGGTTGAATAAACATGCATAATTAATCAGGAAATAAAGAGATACAAAGAAATCATAATTAGTCATTATCCTTCTCCAAATAATCTTTATTCAGCGAGATCCAGATATTTACATCTTAAAACAGTAAATTCTGCACGACACTGATTGCCGAAGCACAAATGACATGACAATATCATGTTTCTAAAATACAAGGGCACATTTCAGGCTGTGTATTCAGCTGGATGCTATATCTTTTGCTATTCTTTCACTCTGAGTTGAGGAAAATTAATGATCCTCTTTTCTTGCGACATCCTATCCAGTGACTGCTGAAAATGGAATAAAGTCAGTTAATGGGTTTAGCTGAACGGATTTCTCTTTCTTCTCTGGAAGGTTATTGCATTTCTTCTTTTCTTGCATTAGGTTATTTGCAAGTGTTCATCAAGCAGATCTTTGAATATGTAATCTGTTGTCCTGAAACCTAACCTTGTACTCTAAAATTGATCCTGAATAACTTAGTCACTTACTAAGCACAGGCTGGCTGCTAAGAGCCTGCACACGCACCATCTGAACCGTACAGTTTGCACACATTTCTTAATAAAACAATTTCACTGTTCCCCAGAGCAGCAACTTTAACACAGATCATTTCACCGATCAATAAAAAGTTTATAAAAAATGTATTGGATTGACATTTGAACGTATTTGCATAATTGCTAT
Organism: Sphyrna mokarran; assembly: GCA_024679065.1. Classification (NCBI taxonomy): domain Eukaryota; kingdom Metazoa; phylum Chordata; class Chondrichthyes; order Carcharhiniformes; family Carcharhinidae; genus Sphyrna; species Sphyrna mokarran. Next base: position 54,424,918 of record JAGIQG010000006.1, on the reverse strand, counting down.
TGTGTCAACGGAGCTAAATAAATATGCTTTCAGTGTCAAAGGGCACTCTGTGCTGCTGTTATGTGGGCAGCATAACAATTCTAAACATACTCTGTGCATCCTATTGGTGATGATGCTGCTGATATCCATACCCTGTGCAACTTGGAACAATGACTCTCCAGCTTGCCCAACTGTACAATATCACAAATTCTCGAGAGAATGAATAATAGGTAGCTGTACAAAGAACAAAGAACAAAGAACAAAGAACAAAAAACAACACAGCACAGGAAACAGGCCCTTCGGCCCAACGAGCCCGCGCCGCCGTCCTAACATCTTAATGACATATAGAGACCAATATAGGGACAATTTGTTACCCAATCAGCCTAAGAGCACATTTTTGGGATGTGGGATGTCCTTCATCAACCGTTTTTGTCACCTCTACAAAAAATTCCACTAGATTTGTAAGGCACGACCTCCCCTTAACGAAGCCATGCTGCGTATCCCTGATCTGATCGCAGCGCTCCAGATGCTCATACATCCTGTCCCTGAGGATCCTCTCCATTAGCTTACCTATAACTGAAGTGAAGCTCACTGGCCTATAGTTCCCTGAATTATCCCTCTGACCCTTTTTAAACAACGGTACTACATTTGCAATCCTCCAGTCCTCTGGGACCTCACCTGTGTCCAAAGAAGAGACAAAGATTTGCGTCAGAGGCCCAGCAATGTCATCTCTCACCTTCCTTAGCAGCCTGGGATAAATACCATCAGGCTCCGGGGCTTTATAAGTCTTTATGCTACCTAAAAGCCCCAACACTTCGTCCCTCGTAATGATTATTTCCTTTAACGGGTCCTCAAAATCCTCAAAGCCGGCATCAGACATCAGGCCCCTCTCCTGCGTGAATACCGACGCAAAGTATTCATTCAGGATCTCCCCCATTCCCTCAGGCTCTAAGCATAGTTCCCCTCCTCTGTCCCTGAGAGGTCCAATCTTCCCTCTAACCATCCTTTTGCTCCTTACATAGGAGTAAAATGCCTTAGGATTTTCCTTAATCCTACCTGCCAAAGCCATTTCGTGGCCCCTTTTTGCCTTTCTGACACCCCTTTTAAGATCCCGTCTACACTCTCTATATTTTTCAAGCGCTGCCTCTGTCCCCAATTGCCTGGATCTAACGTACGCCTCCCGCTTTTTCCTGACCAAGTCCTCAACATCCCTAGTAACCCACGGTTCTCTAATCCTACCCTTCCCATCCTTCCTCCTTACTGGCACGTGTCTTTCCTGCAAAAATTTTAGTTTTCTCTTGAAAGACTCCCACATGTGCAGCGTCGACCTGCCCTTGAACCCAGTCGGTATCCCTAAGATCCTGACTAATCTGGCTATATCTAGCCCTCCCCCAGTTTAACACCCTCCCCTTAGGGCAGGCTTCATCTTTTTCCATTAATACCCTAAAGCAGACAGAGTTGTGGTCACTATTAGACACATGCTCTCCTACTACAACGTCAACCACCTGCCCTGGCTCATTCCCCAGAACCATATCCAGTATAGCCCCCTCTCTAGTCGGGCTATCCACATACTGCTCCAAGGACCCTTCTAAAACACACTGTACAAATTCCTCCCCATCCGCACCTTCCGCTCTCGGTACCTTCCAAATATTCCAGGGAAATTGAAAACTCCCATTACAGCTACCCTATTCTTCCTACACTTATCTAAAATTTCCTTACATATCCCTTCTCCCAAGGCACGCGGACTGTTGGGCAGTCTGTAGTACACACCCAACATAGTAACCTCTCCCTTCCTATTCCTCAACTCCACCCATAGCTGTAATTACTAACATACTAAAATAACTGTAATTACAATTGCAGCAACTAAATCAGATCAATTTTAATTTTTATTAAAACGGGGGAAAGGGAACATGAAGTAAGTACTAATACGTTTGTATGAATACTTAGATCGCATGTAGAATATTCTAAACACATAACACAGATAAGTGGGTTTACAGTTCTAAGACATGCATCAGTGTTTTAATTGTTAGTAGCATTCCAGTTGATGCATACACAAAAAAAAAGGTTTCAACTTTTGTAGATCGGCAAACATTGCAAATCTTCCTCACAATCTCTGTGCACCTGAAATGCTTCTTCTGGTGTTCAGGCTGTGCACTTTAAAAGACATCTTTTCACACAAATCTATTGCCTAAAGTATAATCACATATACTTTATATGGCACAGAGATCACGCAGCACATTGGAGGAGCTGATTTGAAGATGGGATGTTAAACCAAGGCCACATCTGAGTCTTTCAGTGGATTAGGATCATGGAATGTTAACAATTCCATGACACTACTCACATAAGAAAGTACTCAAACATTATCAACTCAAATCCATTTGGATGGTATTGATCAAATTGTTATTTTGTGGTGCGTGCTGCTTCAGAATGGTAGCCAATGCACTGAAGAAAACTCTTGGTGACATAAAGTGGTAGAAAATGCAAACTAATAATTAACTGATGATGGAGACCTATATTAGCTCCTGTCCTTTCATCATTGACATTGTAATCTATTACCATGCTAAAGGAAGTATCGTATCTAAGAGATATGTACTTGATAAGATATCCACTGGAGGTGCTGATTGCAGTTGGTGAAGTTTTACTCAGCAGAAGAGCAAAAGCCTTGCATTCTCTCTTCTGATAAAAAAAATTAAAGCAAAATACTGCAGATCCTGGAAATCTTAAATCAAAATTGAAAATGCTGGATGAACTAAGCAGCATCTGTGCAGAGAGAAATCTATATGATTTTTTGTCAGCGCCAGTGTTATTAACTGAGCAGCACTGGACATTCCACTCAGGGATGGAAATAATACTCCCCCATCAAACTCCCCAACCCCCAAGCTGCCAGCCAATTAGAGGCCAGAAGCTATTCATTCTAGGCAGTGCAGGTGGGAATGATACCTGCTGCTGGCAATGCACCCAGTAAGAGGCTAGGGATTACTGAATGAAAGTGGGGCATTAAATTCAGGAGTGAGTGAATGTGTGAATTGTGTGTGTGTGTGTGTGTGTGTGTGTGTGTGTGTGCAAGAGAAGATGTGTATGTGTAAGTGAGTGTGTCTAAAAGAAGGTGTATATGTTACGTAAGAAAGGGTGTGTGTGTGCCTGTGTGTGCGTGCGTGTGTGTGCGTTTGTACCCATGTGCTATAACTTTTGGCTCCCTGAGCAGTATACTATAGTTTTCAAGATGATAGAACTAAGAAGATGTCCATTCATCTTTTTGGTGGAACTGTCCAAATAATCGCCCTCCATTGTTTTTTTCTCCATATCCCTGTTTTTTTTTCCCTTTTCAAGTATTTATCCAATTCCCTTTTGAAATTTATTATTAAATCTGCTTCATGAACAAGCAATTCATTCCAGATCATAACACAGTTCACTGCTTAAAACTATTTGTCATTATCTCCCCTCTGGTCCTTCAGGCTGTGAAGTATTTATTATGTAAATGTTCTCATCTGGTCACTTGGGGGTTTTGTGCACATTGGCTAACAGTTATGTGCTAAATGCCTTGTCAGCTGTATTTCAACTCAACATTTAACCTCTTTACAGTTCACAGAGCATGCAGAAGAGATTGATGCCCTTTGTGCGTTTGTTATAGGCAAGAGCTCCCAGGCCAATGACACTGCTGTTTTCCACCAACTCAGCAGGAGATGCAGGGAAGTGGCCTGTGAAAAGAGGTGCAAATTCTTCCTCTAGTTTTCCATTTTTAACTGTTCAAAAGCATCTAGTCTCCTCCTGGTGGTCCTGTGTGATAAGATTGCTGATGTCAGATTAATCATCAGATCATGGAATTGAGCCTGCACTGACAAAAATCCCATCCAGGCACCATTCTTATAACCCCATGTATTTACCCTGCTAATCCCCCTGACACTAAGGGTCAATTTAGTATGGCCAGTCAACCTAACCTGCCCATCTTTGGGAGGAAACCAGAGCACCCAGAGGAAACCCATGTAGATATGGGAAGAACATGCAAACTCCACACAGGCTTTTGCTGATGTAAACTCAGAACCTGCTCCTTCATTATGCAACACATTGAACTGTTCTGTACCACCACATTGTATCTGACTGGCCCCAACATACTCCTTATAATTTGGCCCTCAAATGCTGCAATTGTGACCATTTCTTGCTGCAAACCAGAACTTACACATATTCATTTCTTATGGTAACCAGCTGTCAGGAAATGGTTATTTTTCCAAAAGAGAGATCTATGTGAAAATTAATAAGCTCATCAAGAAATTCTTAAATTGCTGATTGGTGCAAGCTGCCTCTAACCCTAAATAAACACCTTCTGTTCTTAGCGACATTAAGCTGTGTGTTATATCTTTTGGTGAACACATAACGATTTGGAAGTTCTCTTTTCCTGCAGCTCTTCTCCATAGGGGGCAGGTACAAGACCCCAGGGATGCCAGTCTGTTAGTGGATGAAATGAGTAGCATTCGGAGCCATTACAACAGCGGATGGCAGTACCAATCTATTCTTTACCTCAGCGGGTCATCGGAGCTGCTCCAAACACTGTTTATTCCACTCATTACACCACAGGAAGCGGCAAAGATGGTGAAGCAACACAGCAAAGCAAGACACTGCAAACAGAAAAAAAGGCAGGACAGAAATTTGAAAAACAATTGGCATCTGCTGACTTGGTAAGAGTATTGACAGAAGACAAACATTGAAAAAAATAGTTACTGTGAATCAGAAACTGAAAATATAGTGATTAAATGCAAGGGCCTGAATACTGAAAATGCTGGCAGAGGTCCAAATCTGGAAGTTCTGTCCTTGAATCTGACCTCCATCATACCTACAGGGTGGAGGAATGAGGGCGGGTTCTAAATAGCACATCTCTGGTTCCTAAAGGTAGCTACCCATGTAAATCAGCAGCTGCCTTCAATTATGTGTGATTTTGGAGAGCTAGGTACCTAAAAAGTACAGATTAGACCTGCTAAAAGCAAGCCTAAACCTTGTGGATTATTTTGTTTATTCAGGATACCGTTTAAATACGTCTCTGGGACCTCTTTGTGAGAAGTCACTTGTCCTTTGATTGAGGGAAGGCACCTCTATGGGAGAGCAACATGGCCCTTGGGATTGTTAAAAGTAGACATGAATGTGCGTATAAAGTGCATGAACTCTTTGGAACTGTAAAGCTATCAAAGAACTGCCAAAGATATCAAAGTACTGTCAAACTGTCAAAGAACTACCACAACTGTCAAATAACTGTCAATATTTATTGGCCCTATCAAACCTGTCAAAGGATTTAACTCTGCTGTTAACAAAAAACAATGCTTGATATTTCATTCTTTCTGTTGATATAAACCTAAGGACTATCATTTAAAAAAATTGTGTTTTGTGGCTGATTTTATGACATAACATTATTTCAATGGAATGTCCATTAATTGATTAGTTTGATTGATAGTGCCAAGTGATAAAATCTGAGAGATGATGTAAGAGTGATGTTCTTGACATTAAGATTGCTTGCTCTGAGTATGGCATCATGGAGTCTGAAGTCAATTGGAATCAGAAGGAAAACTCCACTGCTGTAGACATACCTAGAACAAACAAAGTTGGTCTGAGTTGTTGAAGTCAATTATCTCATTCCTGTGATATCAGTGCTGAAGTTCCTCAGTGCAGTGTTCTAGACCCACCCAACTTTTGCTGCTTCAGCAATGACCTTCCCTCATCATAAGGTGTAAAGTGGGGATGTTTGCACAAAGTTCAGTACCAATCATGATTCCACAGATACTAAAGCAGTCTGGATCTATCTGCTGCAAGACCTGGATAATAGGCTTTGGCAGACAAGTGGCAAGTAATATTCATGGCACACAAGTGACCCTTGACAATCAGTTGCATTACCATCACTGAATCCCCTACTATCAACATCTTGGAGTTACCACTGGCCAAAACCTGAACTGGACCAACTATATAAATACTGTGGTTACAAAAGCAGGTCAAAAGCTGTGAAGCATGCACTGGGTAACTCACCACCTGACTCCCCCAAGTTTTTGTACCATCTACAAGGCATAAGTCAGGAGTGAGATGGAATACTTCCTTTGCTTGGATGAGCACAGCTCCAATAACACTCAAGAAGGTCTACACCATCCAGGATAAAGCAGCTTAATTGATTGATACAACATCTACAAATATCCACTCCCTTTATTACCAACACACAGCAGCAGCAATGCATCCCATTTACAAGAGGCACTGCACCAACTCACCAAGCCTCCTTAATCAGCACTTTCCAAAACTATTCCTATGAACAGCCATCTAAATTCACCTCAGAATTTTTTAGTGTGATCTTCTCAAGTTTCCAGTTCTTTTACTCCACTAATCAGTTGGAAACCAGTTCAGGCTTTCCTGGTAAACAATAAAAAACCCTGGTTCAGGATCACAAAAGTTTCGGCGGTATTTACTCTCCATTTTGAAGGAATGTATTCAAGTGATCTTGAATTTGGTGCCTCCTGGCTGTGTAATATTTTGCACAATGGCTGAAGATAACTTTTTTCCAACTGCAGTTCAACATCAGAAAGAATTGAAGGTGCTGCATCTGTATCTAACATCAAGTGTGTCTTGTTTCTATCAGCTCCCTGCTAGTTTCTACTTGGATTCCAAATCTCTCCAGGGAAATGCATCTCAATATCATTGATATCTTCTACTTTGTGGATCCAACCACATTTGGAAAGGATCTCATTTTGTTTATCTGTACAAGTTTTTTGCTGTGACACATAGCCTGAAAGTGGCCCTTCTTTCTACAAAAATGCCATTTGGATTCTTTGGCAAGAAAATTCTCACTAGTGTTTTTTGTTGTCACGTTGATTAATGTTAGTTGGGATGGTTGTTAGAAGCATTTCCTGCCTCCCCTGATTTGACATGGCCACCTCTAAATTCAACACATTCCAGAGTCACTCATTTTTGGGATATGGTTGTCCCAGTCACCCCAAATCACCATTTTATTTTGCTTCCTGATCTCAGCTTGGCTGCTTAGTTGAATTGCCTTTGCTAAGATTAGATTACTACCAATTCCAAGTAGTCAGACAACGCTTTATCCAAGATTCTGGCAATAATTCTGTTCTTGATTAGCTTTAAATTGCTATGTTCACAATCCACTGTAAATCTACACAGTTTGTTGATAAGTGTAATCTTTTGCAGATTGAACTATGCATCAAGGTTTTCAATACTTCATTGTACATGGCTTTGACTTAATTGATCCCTTTCCTGACTAGGATATTGTCTGCATGGTTAGCCATCATGTATAATAGCATATGACCTGCTCACTGCTCAGCTTCATGGTGAGACCCAATACAGTGTGATATCTGGCTGATCTTTGACACCAGTTCAAACATGTTTCTGCTTGATTGGGTCCTGCTGGAGCTTTCTGGTAATGGCAGAGTCTTTTCTGTTCTTGTTCTTTCACTTGCTAGCATCATATAATATCCTTGGTCTCCTATTGCAAACATGGAATATTTACAGAGTTTGCTGAGGTAGGAAAAATATTAATTTATTGTAACATCTTTTTACATCCTTACCATAACATTTAACAAAAGATACAAAGGTCATGAGATATTACATTACTTTCAATGAACGTACTATGTCTCATTAGCATATTACAAGTTAAAATTAACCCCTTATACTGAAGAATTAATCTCAGTTATGTCCTTCTAATACATGTCTGTATTTGTATGACAACATTTTGGCCTTGCTTCCAGCTCCTAGGGTTTCCCAATATTTGGAGTTTGTCCATAAAGGTCAGTTCATGAGAAAACATTCAGACCCATGGCAACCTTTCTTTGGCAGCAGTTTGTTTCTTCATTGCTGGGGTCTCTGAAGGTCTTATTTATAAACATATATCTTTAGGTGAATATTAACACTTCTGGAAACAGCATTGCCACCTTGATTTCTTGAGAATGCTTTTGCTGAAATCTGGTCTGCTGTTGCCATTATCCCCAATGGCAGAAGAATAATTGCTTCCATTGTTGGAAGAAATTTCATCAATAGTGCACAACTTTATTTTGCAAGAACAGTAGAACAGCAAAACATGGCCTCATATACATCATGAAACAACTGCAGCTCCCTGATAGAGCTAATCATTCATCCGATTTGAATATTCTCCTCAGGTTCATCCTATAGCGAGAAGGCAATCTATCAAGGGGATCCACAGACCTGAAGTTTTGTAATGATAGAGACCCTCTCCATTGTTTCAGAAATTGAGGAAAAGTTTGAAATCTCCAAACATTTTCACAGGCATTTTCACAGAGAAGGATTCGCATCTATGTGTTTCATGAAAGTAGTTACCCATATAAATCAGCAGCTGCTCCCAGCAATGTCTGTTTATGCTGAACTCAGTAAGAATTTAGCAACACCAATTTTAAATCCAACCGATTTATTTGATAGTAAATTTGCGAGCTTTCGACACTCTGTGTTTTTGTCAGGCAATTGCAGTGTTCTGCAATTGCAGTAAGAAGTGCTAAATTCTTACTGAGTTCTTACTACCCCAGTCCAACGCCAGCATCTCTACATTATGATTATGCTGACCCAGGTGTGTGAAACATAGTGTGCACAGATTAGATCTGGTAGGAGCAGGTAGGGTATCCCTTTGTGTATTGTTCCAGGGTACCTTTAGGGCAGGACAAATGACTTTTGGTGGAGGTCAGGTGGCATTTGCAAGACACACATTTCCCATTTTGAGAGGTAAGGTGTCCATTGAGGTTGTTAAAAATATACATAAATGTGCATAAAGAGTGCATAAACTGATTAACTGTCATGCTCATTAGAATTGTCAAGTATGTCTGTCAAAACTAGCTTTCAAAGGCAATCATCAAATCGTCAAAATGGACTGTTACATGCAACGATCTGGCTGTCAAATCATTTATGTCCCCTGTCCTTTAAATCTTTGAAAAGATATTCTGCACTGTTCAAAAAAATTCATTGCTTGCTATTTCATTCTGTCTCTTGATATAAACCAGAGTGTTATTGTTACTGGAGTACTGTCTCATTACTGATTTCAGAACCCTCCATTATCACAATAGTTTGTCCTTATTATCTCACAGTTTGATTTACAGCTCTAAATGATTGTACACTCATTGATGTGAGCATATGAATTCCAACACTGGATTTTATAAGGAATTACACATTTGGATGAAATAATTGCTCTTATAAAGGATTTTGTAGTTGGAAGAGTGTGCCTGTTGTTAATTATTTTTATGAATGAGAAGTCTTTTTTTTAAATAAAACCTAAATTGGACTCTTAGAATTTTATTTTGTTTCATTTTACCATGGCTCCTGAGATCTGACAACACCAGTTTTAAATCCAACCGATTTATTTGATAGTAAACTCGCAAGCTTGCGGCTTTATAGCCTTCTTCAGGCGAATGAGGTATTCTGGTCTGCAATAGGAATAAAACTGATGTTGTAGGCCTGTTACTGTGTTTACCCCAGTCCAACGCCGGCATCTCTACATCCTGAGATCTGCCCATGATGGATACTGTGTGAATTGGCATGGTTCATAAAGGAAAAAGGGTGATTGTTGGAGATAGGTTTGGTATGCTAACTTGGCATACAGGCTATAAAGGGCTGTAGGAGTGTGGACAAGAAGTGGACATGAAATGGCATGAAAGGAATGAGAGGCCAGAGATGTTGGAACAGGGGCATAGTTTGGCATCAAGTGTATGAGGGAGAAAGGGTCTGAGTGGGAGGCATGGCTTGGCATGGATAGAACATGGGAGTCAAGGTGAGGGATGTATGGGTGAGGCTGGGGGTCTGCTTCATGTTATACTCTTTTTTTAAAAGATAGGATCAATACAGAGCACGGAGATAGTCTTCCTACCCAGCAACTTTCCCACTAGCCTTCGCATTCATGCTGGGGTCACCTGGCCTGATTCCCAAGGGACTCCACAACCACCAAACAAAATTTCTAAATTCCAGGGCAGTTTCCTTTGGATTGTGTTTGTACAACCCACAAATATTGCAATCATTTCATTTTCCTTTGTTCTAAGGAATAGAATGTGTCAAACTGAAGTCTGCACTTTTGTCCCACTGGTCTTGGAGTTGGGGAATAATGAATCATTTGGAGTCTGCACTAATTACTAATTTCTGGTTTTATCTGAATGCCTTATCTATTTACTTCCAAACAGTTCACCATATGAGAACTGCTTTTTCTTGTGAGTAATCTTATAAAGGCATGATATATGTAGCTTGGTAAACTGTCAAAGTATAGTTTAGTTAGCTTTTCAGCACTGTTTTAACCTTCTAGATATTATAACACATATAAAGATACACGGAGCCACATTGGAGATATGAGAATAGATGATCAAAAGCTTGGTCAAAGAGATTGGTTTTAAGGAATATCTTGAAGGAAGAAAGTATGGTAAAGAAGCAGAGAGATTAAAGGAGAGAATTCAAGTTCATAGGACGTAGGCAGCTGAAAGCACAGACACCAATGGTGGAGCAATGAAAATTGGGAGGCCCACAAGATCAGATGTAGAGGACAGCACATATCTTGGAAGTTATACAACTGGAGCTGATTATAATGATCATAGAAAGAGGTGATGCTATGGAGGAATTTAGAAATAAGGAAGAGAGTTTTAAAATTGAGGCATTGCTTAACAAGGGCCAGTTTAGGTCAACAAACACAGGGTTGATGTATGAACTGCATTTGGTTCAAGTTAGGACATAAACTGCAGATTTCTGGATGACCTCTAGTTCACAGAAGGTAGAATATAAAAGGTCAGCCAGGAATGTAATAAAATAGTCAATTTTAGAAGTAACAAAAGCAAAAGAACTGAAACAGGAGCAAAGCTGGGTGTTGTTAAAGAGCTGGAAATATTAGTATTAGTGAGATCACATCTAAAATATTGCGTATGGATTTAGTTTCTTTATTTAAGGAGGGATATACTTGTACTAGAAGCAGTCCAGAGAATGTTCACCAGGCTGATTCCTGGGATGAAGGAAGTTTTCTTATGAGGAAAGATTGAATGACTGGTTCTGTACTCATTGGATTTTACAAGAATAAGAGGCGATTTTATCATAACATAAAGGACTCTGATGAACACTGACAAGGAGATGCTGAAAAGATGTTTCCCATTTTGGGGGCTACCTAGAATCTGAGCAAGCAGTTTAGAAATAAGGGGTCTTTTATTTCAGGTTGAGACAAGAACGAATTTCTTCTCTCAGAGAGTCATTCCTATTTGAAATTTGTTGTTTTTTTTAATTTATTCCTTCAAGCAGTGTGAACATTGTTGACTAGGCCAGCATTTATTGTCCATGCCTAATGGCTGTTGAGAAAGTGGTGGTGAATTGCAATCTGCTCTATCCATAGTATTTACATATCTCGTCCAGGTCAATTTCTGGCCAATGGTAACCTCCAGGGTGTTGATACTCGGGAATTCAATGGGAGAAATGTCACTGAATATCAAGGGGAGATGGTTAGATTGTCTTTTACTGGAGATGGTCATTGCCTGGCACTTTTGTGACAAGAATGTTCCTTGCCACTTATTAGACCAAACTTGAATGCAATAGTGGACACAATTTGTTTCAGTATCTGAAGACTCAGCAATGGGGTTGAACATCGTATAATTATCAGTGAACATTCCCACTTCTGACCTTATGATGAAGTGAAGGTCATTGGTGAAACAGTTGAAGATGGTTGGTCTAGGACGCCTGCAGTGATGTCCTGGGGAAAAAGAACTGGGGCATAAAAAAGAACAAATCCAATGGAGAGAGGATGCTCATAATTTGAAAAAATTCTGAATAGTGTACCTGGATCACAGACATTGCAAGTAATTGCAGCTTAATTGAAAAATTGATTTATGTACAATAACTATATACTCTTGACACAGTAAAGCATTTAATTCAACTGTTTGTGGCATGGGGAGGTGGAGGTGGGAGGGAGTACAGTTGATAACATAGATCAGGCATCAAGGATAGAAATAGTGGGCCTGGCTTCAAAAGCTGTCAAGCACAAATGCTTCCAGGCATTTGAGAACAAAGTCTTCATTGCCATGCACAGTTAAAGGTCCAAGACCAGATGGATGCTGAGGAAATGCCAGCATGCCAATCTGCTGCAGTGTGACCTTTGCACTCAGCAATTTTCACACCAATTTTCTTATTTTTATAATATTTGCAGTACAGACCAATCAAGGTGTTATGAAGATGTAATTGCCCTTAAGTTTCCTGTTCCTAGAATGTCTGAGATGAAGACCACAACCTGAGATTCTCTTAAATTTAACTGTGGATTATAAATGAGAGGTCAGTTCATTTTTGAAACAGATGCAGTTTGAAAGTACAACAAAACAACAGTGAATAAGAGAATAGATTTTTACATAATACATACCTTGCTGCCATCACCGCTTGCAGAAGTTAATTTTACTGCTTGAATTTAAAAATAAGGAACACGCATGATATTAAATCCCATATGGATTATAGCTGAGTGGGCTGGTTGATTGTATTTTACCAACAGATGTTGAATCTCTAACGCCTGGTGAGATTGTCAAAATTATTTTCTGAAAAATGGAATTGTCACTCATTAACATATGCAGGCAAGTTTCATAAAGAGCACTAAAGTAAGGTTTATCAAATTGTGCAGGTTCAAGGCAAGGTCAAGCATGACTGCTTTGCTCTGCAGACAGAGCATGATGTGCATATGTTCCTTTGAAATGCCTGTTAATCAAAAATGTGATAACATCATTAGTATTAGTTTCCAAAAAAACAGTTATAAAAACTAAGCAAGTAGCTGTTTAATCATGTTTTCTAATGGCATTGTTCTTAAGGGCTTTTTAAAGACAATTAATCCAGACAATGTTCACTGCTTCACATTTTCAATTCCGTTAAGTTCAACAAGAGGTTGAATGGAATTAATCTGTGAGGTTCATAGGGTGAAATAAAATATCTCCCACCATTAGCTACATGATAAGTCACACTCCAGGAATGTAATTCACTGCCTAAGGATAAAAAAATTGCACAAATTCTATTTACTGAGTTCAGCTTCAGGTCCGTTAAAGAAACAGTACGTCTCCTTCAGCTGGGTGTCCTCCCATCTTCCAAATGTATAACTTTTCAAATAAGATAGCCACACTTTCACAGCATTTTATTTCCACTTGCTTTTAAGCTCATTCTGTGTCATATTTCTCTACTTGTTGCCCTCATTTCTGCTGAAAAGTAAGGCACCAGGCAGTGGAAAATGTTAACGAATAACCTCTGACTTGCTTTTCAAATAAACCCTGAAATGAGTAACGACTATTACTACTTATGTATTGAAATATTTCAACATTTAATTCAGGATACTATTACAATGAAGCAGTTTATAAGGTTGTTATATTTTGCATCCATGACTTTAAGTATAGGGAAAATGAAGGGGGTCATGTGATCTGTTCTGGAGTCTGCCGGTCTGTAAACCTGAGTCATTGGAGATCAAACAGCAGTTAGCACTGCTGCCTCACTGCATCAGGGATCCAGGTTTGATTCCAGCCTTCGATGGCTGTCAATGTGGAGTTTGTATATTCTCCCCTGCATCTGCGTAGGTTTTCTCCGGGTGCTGTGGTTTCCTCCCATTGTCCAAATAAGTGCTGGTTAAACGGATTGGTCATAATAAATTACCCCTTACTGCTACAAGATATGTAGGTTAAGAGGATTAGTGGGTTAAATATGTGGAGTTACATGTATTTGGGTCAGATGCTCTGTCAGAGAGCTGGTGTCGACTCATTAAGGCTCCTCTGTTGAGACTCTATAAGAAGGCATAGATTGTTTTATTGGGAAAAAGGCACAAGGTTCTTAAACTTAGTGACAATGGCAATAGTCTTACAGTATACCATAAGGTAGACTCCAAATCTTCCAAATTCCAAGAAGGTGTCATCAGCATATGTTATATATTATCCACTTACTTATAAAATGAACGCATTTTAAATCAAAGATAGCTGATTAGCAATTTTAAGCAGCTACATGACAAGTGACTTTCATGTTGGGGGTTAAAAAAGGCAAATGGTATGTTGGCCTTCATTGTGATAGGTTTCGAATACAGGAGCAGGGATGTATTGATGCAATTATACAGGTCTTTGGTGAGGCCTCACTGAGAATACTGTGTGCAGTTTTTGTCTCCTTTTCTGAGGAAGGACGTTCTTTCTCACAAAGGAATTTTATCAGGCTGATTCCAGGGATGGAGGAACTGATGTATGAGAGCGATTAATTAGATTTGGGATTATTTTTGCCGGAGTTCAGATAAATGAGGGAGGATCTCATTGAGACTTATAAAATTCGAACAGGAATGGGTAGGATAGATGCAGGGAGGATATTCCTGATAGTGGGGGTTCCAATAACAGAGGTCACAGACTGAGGATTCAGGGTAGACCATTTAGGACGGAGGTAAGGAGACATTTCTTCACCCAAAGAGTGGTGAGACTGTGGAATTCATTATCCACAGGAAGTAGTTGATGCCAAAATATTGAATATATTCAAGAAGCAGATAGAAATAGCACTTGGGGTGAATGGCATCAAGGATTATGGGGAGAAAGCAGGATTCGGCTATTAAGTTGGACGATCAACCGTGACTGTAATGAATGGCAGAGCAGGTTCAAAGGGTCAAAAGGCTTCTGCTGTTCCTATCTTCGTTGTTTCTATGTTTCTATTGATAAAAGTGCAGAGGGTGAAATCTGTTTGGTGGTGTTTGCAATCCCTGAGAGGCAGAGAGCAGAAGGCCTGTAAGTAGCCTGCCTGCAACTGAAGCAGAAAAAATTCTGACCCAATTGTGCACCATGCAGAATGTGGGTGGCAGCTCTTGGTCAGATTGATGTCTGAGTTTGCTCGGATTTATGCAGGATTCAGTCAGTTTATGGCTGAAAGGAAGATGTCTACAGTGTAACCCTCACAGTGAAAGTCAGTTCTAGGTTCAGAAGTTATTTGGCTGGGAAAGTGAAATGGAAACAAGCCATTGGGAACAGAGAATAATTTTGGACCAGTTCCTGGAGGATGAAGTGTCTGCTTCATTTATAGTGTAATGTGTAACCATAGTGGGAGATTTTTAGTCAAGTTAAAGGTTAAATGGGAAATTTCTTTTCAGTAGTTTAAAATACAAGTTGGCTACAAAAAGAAAATAGTTTCTATAGTAAATGGTGTCTTTTAGTCATATGTTACAGTAAAAGTTGAAAAATATTGAATCTTGATGTGTCATTCTTTTAGCTCTTAACTGAAGTTTGAATTACTCTTTAAAAGTTTTTGGTCACTATGAGATTGCAATAAACTTGGGTATCTTTGCAGGATTTCAAATTGATAGTTTGAGCTAAAGTTTGACCAGAGTTGTAGAGTTAAAGAGTCATAGAGGTTTACAGCAAGGAAACAGGCCTTTTTGCCCAACTTGTCCATGCTGCCCCTTATTTTAACCCCTAAGCTACTCCCAATTGCCCACATTTGGCCTATATCCCTCTATACCCATTTTACCAATGTAACTGTCTAAATGTTTTTTAAAAGACAAAAGGGTACCCACCTCTACTACTGCCTTTGGCAGCTTGTTCCAAACACTCACCACCCTCAGTGTGAAAAATTTGCCCCTCTGGATCCTTTTATATCTCTCCCCTCTCAGCTTAAACCTATGCCTTCTAGTTTTAGACTCCCCTATCTTTGGGAAAAGATATTGACTATCTAGCTGATCTGTGCCTCTCATTATTTTATAGACCTCTACAAGACCACCCTTAAGCCTTCTAAGCTCTAGAGAAAAAATGTCCAGTCTATTCAGCCAGTCCTTATAACTCAAACTATCAGGGTCCAGTAGCATCCTGTAAATCTCTTCTGCATTCTTTCTAGTTTAATAATATCATTTCAATAATAGGGTGACCAAAACTGTACACAATATTCCAAGTGCAACCTTACCAATGTTTTGTATAACTTCAACAAGATGTCCCAACTCCTGTATTTAGTGTTCTAACCAATGAAACCAAGCATGCTGAATGCCTTCTTCACTACTCTGTCCACCTGTGACTCCATTTTCAAGGAGCTATGAACATGTACCCCTAGATCCTTTTGTTCTGTAACACTCCGCAATGCTGTACTATTAATGCTGTATACAGCTGTAATGCTGTACTATTGTTACTATATAGTTATGATGGCGGCACGGGCTCGTTGGGCCGAAGGGCCTGTTCCCCGTGCTGTGTTGCTCTAAAAAAAAATTAACTAAGTTCTGCCCTGGTTTGATTGACTAAAATACATCACCTCACATTTATCTAAATTAAACTCTACCTGCCATTTGTCAGCCCACTGGCCCAATTGATCAAGATCCTGCTGCAATTCTAGTTAATCTTCTTCGCTATCCACTATGCCACCAATTTTGGTGTCACCTGGAAATTTACTAACCATGTCTACTAAATTCTCATCCAAATCATTAATATAAATGATAAATAACAGTGGACCCAGCACCAATCTCTGAGGCATACCACTAGTCACAGATCTTCAGTTTAAAAAACGGAGTTTAGAAGAGCAAATTTTTACAGTGACTTTTAGAGTACCTAATGAAAAGTTAAAAATGGCCATGATTATTGCAGTAGCTTTCCTTGAGAAAAATGTTTAATAAAAGTTAATTTACAGGCAGATGCTGGAAAATTGGAAATAGAATTAAACTAGGCCCTACAAAGCTGAAATAGTTGAAATATTGGCTCAACTTTTGAACTTTGAAGAAGAAGTCAATCCAGAAAAAATGCAGCTTGAGTTTGCTTGGATTCAGTTACAAATGAAGCAACTTGAACTCGAAAGAGAGGACAAGGAAAAGAAAACGATATGAAAATAAATAAACTGGAGGGACAGGGAGAAAGAAAAAGAAGAAAGAGAATTACAAAACCTTGAATTTAAATTCCAAAGAGAAGAAATAGAAATAAAGTAAAAAGAAAAAAAGAGAGAATTTCACAGAATAAGAGAAAGGGAAGGTCTTGCGTTTATAAAAGAAAAAAAATCAGGAAGTTTGAACTGGACAAAGAAAGGCTTCAATTATATGAGCAATGAGTAATCAATAGATTTGAAAGACATTGAAGTTCTCTGCACAGCCACTGCTGCCAGTGAGGATGGAGAATTTATCGCTCAGTCAAAGCTCTATTCACTGCAGTGGGAGTGGAGAATCCTACCTGCTGGCAAGATCAAGGAATCCGACCCAAGGTGTCAGATTTAACTCCTAGACCAGAATTTTCCAACCATTCATACCAGCAGGATTTTCCCATTCTGTTGCAATGAACAGAGATTTGGCTGGCTGCCTAATTCTCTGATTTTGCTGCAGCAGGGGTGAGGCATAAACGCGTGGTAAAATCATGTCCCTGGTTTTTATTTGACAAGAAATATTTGTCTCATGCCTAAATTCAATGTGGAAGGAAATGTAGTTTTTCTCATACAGGAAAATTACTACAAGTTACAACGGCCACAAAAAAGTTTGGACAATCCTATTACAAAGTGCTTTGTTGGGAAAGGCTTTCTGCTGAGCAGTCTGCAAATTATGACAGAAATAAGACTGCTCTACTTAATGCTTATGAATTCATACCAAAAGCATATAGATAAGCATTTGGAAATTTGAGGAAGAGACAGAATCATATCTTTGTATAATTTGCTGGAGAAATCAAACAAGATTTTCAAAACCTTAGAGAGATGTTGTTACTGGGAGAATTTACAAATAAATTAATTTAGAAATTAGTCCCACCTGGAAGATCATAGGGTTCTGATATGAGGGGAGCAACTGTTTTAGCTGATAACTGTAAGCACCCACATGGCAAAGAAACACTGAACTAGAGGGGTGCAGAGCAGTGGTAATGAAGGAAAGTGCTAACCACTGTGCCACCATGGGCAGCACAGTAGCACAGTGGTTAGCACTGCTGCCTCACAGCACCAAGGACCCGGGTTCGATTCGTGGCTTGTGTAAGTGGAGTTTACATATCCTCCCTGTGTCTGCATGGGCTTCCTCCACGTGCTCTGGCTTCCTCCCACAGTCCAAAAATTAGGTTACATGGATTGGCCATGCTAAATTGCCCCTTAGTGTCAGGGGGACTAGCTTGGGTAAATGCACGGAGTTATAGGAATAGGGCCTGGATAGGATTGTGGTTGATGCTGACTGAATGGGCTCAATGGCCTGAATTGAGTCCTTCTGACTTTAAGATTCAATGATTCTATGAAAACATCAATAATCTTAATGGCGTCATAGAGTCATAGCGGTTTACATCATGGAAACAGACCCTTTAGCTCAACTTGTCCATGCTGCCCTTTTTTTAAAAAAGCCTCTTAACTAATCCCAATTGCCCACATTTGGCCCATATCCCATCATACCCATGTTACTATCTATAGCGATAGATGATAGAAATGACAGAAATGAAACGGCAAATAGCTGTGATGGATATGATGAAAAAGACATGATAGAAATGAAAAGACAAATATGTCTTAATGTAATAAAAGAGACGGCACAGGTGGATAAGAAGAGACTGACATATTTTATTGCTGTAAAACAGATATGCAAAGATGCTGGAAATTAAACTGAATATTAATAGCTTTTGTGAGTCTATCTGGTGTTTCTCAGAGAATGCTGTATAAGTAGGTGAAGTATTTATCTAAGCAAGTGGAAAGTTTTGCACCACACCCCTTACTCATATCTTGTAGATGGTAGGCCAAGAGGAACCAGGAGAAGTGTTACTTCTTCATTTTGTACAAATAAACATTGTACAATTGATTGTATAAAACAGAGTGCCAGAGCTTTAAATCAAACAATGATTCCCTGGGGCTCAGTCCTTTCAATAGTCTAATGGATAACTGGGCTCTCAGCTAGGCCACATTATGTACTGTTGGCTGAGAGCCTTGACATCCATTAGAGTACTAAAACATGGGGCATGGGATGGGTATGGGGGGTCATGGGTTTGGGTAGGAGAAATGATGTGGAATGGATGGAGATGGGACATGCGTGGGAGGTGAAGGACTATGAGAGGTGAGGAAGGAGGGCCTTTCTATTTTTATTATAACTGAGATAATACTCCATGATGTAGAGATGCCGGCATTGGACTGGGGTAAACACAGTAAGAAGTCTGACAACACCAGTTTTAAACCAAATAAATAAATCGGTTGGATTTAGCACTGGTGTTGTCAGACATGATACTCCACTACAGAGGTAGACCTTTTAAACAGCCCACCTGGACACTCAGCAACCATTGTGTCTGCCTCTGAACTTCTGTCCAGTTTGCTGGCCTGACTGCAATCTGCAACTGCCGCCCTGTTCCAATATGAGAACCTTATCTTTCCTGGCACATTCCCCTGAGATGGGCAAGCTGGACCGAGAATCTTTCTAACTTCTGTTGCCTGCCTTGAGGATGAAAATCCAACCTAGTGTTAATTCTGTTGCAACATTCTTCCTGTGAAAAGCCTTAGGATTTTTTCTGTTAAAGATGCTCTGTAAATATATTTATTTGATGTAAAAATGTGGTATTATTGGAACATAGTGTAACTCCTTCTTGAGGCTGGCCTTAGCAATATGGATGGGAATGGGTGCAATGGGAATTCTTCAAAATTCTCCAAAAATTGATTCTGAAGCGTGGAGAGAAAATGGAGCTGGTGAAATCTTGATTCAGACAGCAGGCACTCAGAGCCATTTCCATTCAATTCATGCATGTCAATAGTTTGAATTCCTTAACTGCTTCTAATTAGCAGGTAACTATGCAATGCAATACCTAGTCTCACCTACTCGACACTGCATTTTGCTTCCCATGACATTGCTGAGCTTAAAGCAAACATTATTTTTAGAAGAGAATCTGTTGAACTAATTATAAAAAGCAACAGGATGAACATTAACTGTGACCACCTGATTAGATTTTTTGCTCTGAAACTATTTTTCCTTCCAACGTTCCTTATCCCCAACACATTCATTCATAAATCTTTAATAATCACTACTTTCAAATCTGCCCTGTAGCTCTGTCTACTGCATTGACAAAAGGCCCCAATTTTTTTCTTCTTTATTTATTCTTTGGATGTGGGCATCACTAGCTAGGCCAGTATTTAATATCCACCCCTAGTTGCCCCTCAGATGGTGGTAATGAACTGTCTTCTTGAACTGCTGCATTGCATGTGCTGCAGGTCCACCCACAGTGCTGTTACAGAGGGAGTTCCAGATTTCGACCTAGCAACATGAGGTAACATTGATATATTTCCAAGTCAGGGTGTGTGACCTTGAGGGGATATTCCAGATGACAGTGTTCTAAATATTACTCTGTTTCTCACATAAAGATGTAGAGAATCCAAAGTTGGACTAGAGTAAACACAGTAAAAAGTCTCACAACACCAGGTTTAAGTCCGACCAGTTTATTTGATAGTAATCCACAAGCTTTCAGAAATGGTGTTCCTTGTCAGGTGTGTGAAAGATTCTGATCAGAGAAAGGCATATAAAGGCACACAAGTGTGTGTCTTTCACCTACTATATATTTTGTATGGAAACAGGAAACACCATAGTGACCATAGAACATAGAACATAGAACACTACAGCACAAACAGGCCCTTCGGCCCACAAGTTGTGCTGAACACATCAAAACCTACCCAGCCATAGACCTATCTATAACCCCCAATCCCATTGGATCCCATATACTCATCCAGAAGTCTTTTAAAAGACCCCAGCGAGTTCGCCTCGACCACCACCGACGGCAGCCGATTCCATTCACTCACCACCCTCTGAGTGAAAAACTTTCCCCTAGCATCCCCTCTGTACTTGCTTCCCTGCACCTTAAATCTGTGCCCTCTCGTCGCGACCATTTCAGCCCTGGGAAAAAAGAATTTTTTCAGTCAGTCACTGATAACTTCTTTTAACTACAGCACCACAAAAATCAATTATCCAGACTCTTTAAAATACCATTGGCTGGAATTGCAGTCCCTAGAAATCTTTTTATCTGGTGTGTAAATAAACAAGGACAGCATAGATCAGAGAGCTAGAACTGCCAATTTAACAATCAGGTGTTTCAACAGGCTATTGAATTTCTGGACTCACAGTCAAGATTATATAAGGTTAGACCTCTACCATCTAGAAGGATAATGACAATATATGCATGGTAAGATCACCATGTACAAATTTCATTCTAAGTTACATACCTTCCTAAAAAATATACCACTGTTCCATCATTCATTGCTGGGTCCAAATCCTGAAACTGCCTTTCCAACAGTACTGTGAGTATACTTATACCAAACGAACTGCAGCAGTTCAAGAAGGCAGCTCACCACCACCTTCTCAAGGGCAATTAAAGTTAGACAATAAATGCTGCATTACCAATAATTCCAACAGCTCATAAACAGATTAAAAAAACAAGAAAAAATTCCCATTCAAGAAATCACAACTCACTTCTCCTTGCCTGTTCTTTCTCCTTCCCATATGCAAAAAAACATAGCTGCTCCACTTGGCACATCCAAGAACTAAGGAGATATATTTGTGATGAAAATATTCAAGGGGTGATAGGTGATCTTAACACAGCAATGATTTAACACACGAATTATGTTGAAGAAATGGCATATATTTCAATATAGTGAGTGATTTTAACATTGGGTTTTGTGGAGAGGAAAGTTCAATTTGGTTATAAATCTGTTAAAGGTAAAAAGTTGAAAACTAGCAATGTCAGTGTTTTACTTACAATATTGGGTCATCTCTTCCATAGACACAATTGGAAGATTTAATTTCTCTGCTTCCCTATTAATAGCTTTGACTTAAGCAGGAGTACAAAGAGGACAAACTTATTTTCTGTAATAGTTAGTGGCTAATATTACAAGGGTTAAGGTGAGCTGTTTTCACTTGTACAGTTTATGATTTCATTGGCTCGAAATCCTGGTACTTTCTCCCTAACAACACTGTGGATATACCTACACCACATAGACGATAGTAGTTCAAGGAAGAGGTTACTATCACCTCCTCAAGAGCAATTAGAGATGGGCAATAAATGCTGGCCTAAACAGTGACACCCATACATCATGGAAGACTAAATGAATGAATAAAGTCCATGCACTAGAAGTGTCTGCAAAGTCCTGGAACCCTGATATATCAGATTAATTGTGAGTGGATCATGAATTAGTCTTGCAAAAACCCTAAGTGACTAGATCAGTCAGAAACCTCAGGGTCATCTGATTTCTATAATACTGGTGAGAAAAGGGTGAGAGACACCCCCCTCCTTCCCCCCCCCCCCCCCCCCCCCCCCCCCAATTAATGGGGGCAAATCATGTGGATTGGAGCCAGGGGAAATGACGTGGAGGTGAGAAAGACAAATAAGCTAGGTGAGAAACTACTACAAGAGACACTAAATGGTTTGATACAAATGGAAAAGTGAACTTCTGGCAATTCTTCTGACGTGAAGCTTGAAGAAAAGTAGCTATCGCATGTAATAGCACAGGCCAGGAGGGAGAAGATGACTGCGTTTCCACCTTGACCTTCCATAACTCCAAACGTATCCTTGCATTATGGAGGAAGATTGATGACCTCATTAGATCAGCAAAAATGTATTTACAGATGATTTACAGAGAGATGAGTGAATGACCAAGAAGAAAATGGATCTTCTCCAGTACAACAGACAAGCATTGATTTTTGGGTTATCATAGAATGCCATATTCCTTGCCCAAGAAGACTTTGCAGCTGATATTGAAGCTATCATTGAGAATTTACAGCCACACTGCGGGTCTGACTCCAACAAAAGGTAGAGCTCCTTCACAACCTTGAAACAAAGGCTCGTGAGATAAAACTCCTGGGGTAGGCCAGAGAAAGTGTCCCTAGATTATACATCCTGCTGGATGGCTATGCTGAGATGGTCTGGCTCTATTTTAGTACTGTCTAATTAATTTGGTTTCTCTCACTGAATCTGGTACTGATCTTCCTTCAGCGCATATATCACAAAATTTCTATTAACAAAAGCACTGCCGAGGTTGGCAATTGTTTTGACATGGGATTCTTCCGGTTAGTAAAAAATACAGGGAACATTTTCCTGACTATAATAGTAAAAAAACATTTTCAATTTCTGTAGTGAATCCACTAAAAGTCTCAGTTGAATGGTATCCATTTAACAAGCTATTTCCACTTTGGTGGACTAGCTTCTTGAAAACGTAGTCCAGATACTCAAGGGTAGATGGAAATGTGGAATTCATGCATTTAGAGCAAGTGGCACCATTCTGTCTTAAACCAGCAACATAAATTTGCCTTTGCATAGCACTTTCAACATAGTAACACATTCTAAAGTACCTCACAGGAATGCAATCAGACAAAACATTGACACTGAGCCAAGAAGACATGGGGTAGATGAGCTTGGGGAAACAGGGAAAGAAAGGTGATGTGAGGTGAAGTTTAGGGACCATAGTCAAGACCTAGGCAGCTGAAGTCTATCCTACTCCTTCATTTGCATGTGGCTGCCAACAAGAGAGTGGATGCTTCTTCAGCACATAGTAAAATTGAATGGGATTTATATTGGAGCACTGCTGCAACATAATTGTGGTGTTAATCAACCCCATCAGAAATTCTTGACCACACAAAGGCATACTTTGTGTTTGATAAGGCGTTTGATAAGGTGGCCCATGGAAGACTTCTGCAGAAAATGCAGATGTATGGGATAGAGGGTGATTTAGCTAATTGGGTTAGGAATTGGCTAGCAGATAGAAGACAGAGGGTGGTGGTTGATGGGAGATATTCATCTTGGAGTTCGGTGACAAGTGGTGTACCTCAGGGGTCTGTTTTGGGGCCCCTGCTGTTTGTAATTTTTATAAATGATCTGGATGAGGGTATTGAAGGATGGATTAGTAAATTTGCAGATGACACTAAAGTCGGTGGAGTGGTAGATAGTGAAGAGGGGTGTTATAGTTTGCAGAGGGACTTGGACAAGTTGCAGAGCTGGGCCGAGAGGTGGCAAATGGAGTTTAATGTGGAAAAGTGTGAGGTAATGCACTATGGCAGAAATAATAAATGTGTAGAGTATAGGGCTAATGGTAGGATTCTTAGTAGTCTTGATGAACAGAGGGATCTTGGTGTGTATGTGCATAGATCCCTGAAAGTAGGCAGTCAAGTCGAGAAGGTTGTTAAGAAGGCATATGGAGTCTTAGCTTTTATTGGTAGGGGGATTGAATTTCGGAGCCGCAACGTCATGTTGCAACTGTACAAAACTCTAGTGCGGCCGCACTTGGAGTATTGTGTGCAGTTCTGGTCCCCGCATTATAAGAAAGATGTGGAGGCATTGGAGAGGGTACAGAGGAGGTTTACCAGGATGTTGCCTGGTATGGAGGGCAGGTCTTATGAAGAGAGGCTGAGGGATTTGAGGTTGTTTTCGTTAGAAAGGAGGCGGCTAAGAGGGGACCTTATCGAAACATATAAGATGATTAGAGGTTTAGATAGGGTGGACAGTGATAGCCTTTTTCCTAGGATGGAGAAAGCTAGCACGAGGGGACACAGCTTTAAATTAAGGGGTGATAGTTATAGGACGGATATCAGAGGTAGGTTCTTTACCCAAAGGGTGGTTCGGGAGTGGAATGCCCTGCCTGCAGCAGTTGTAGATGCGCCAAGTTTGGTGGCGTTTAAGAGGTTAGTTGATAGTATATGGAAGAGAAGGGAATGGTTTAGTTTGGAGGGGCATTGCTTTTTATATTGGTCGGCGCAACATCGAAGGCCGAAGGGCCTGTTCTGTGCTGTAATGTTCTATGTTCTATGTTCTACTTATGAAGGTCTTATGAAGAAAGGCTGAGGGACTTGAGGTTATTTTCATTAGAGAGAAGAAGGCTAAGAGGTGACCTAATTGAGGCATACAAATTGGTCAGAGGGTTAGATAGGGTGGATAGGGAGAGCCTTTTTCCTCAGATGGTGATAGCTAACACGAGGGGACATAGCTTTAAATTAAGGGGTGGTAGTTATAGGATGGATTTCAGAGGTAGGTTCTTTACTCAGAGAGTAGTAAGGGCGTGGAATGCCTTGCCTGCAGCAGTTGTGGACTCACCAACTTTAAGGGCGTTCAAACGGTCAGTGGATAGGCATATGGATAACATTGGAATAGTTTAGGTTAGAGGGTCATTAGATGGTTCAACATCGAGTACTGGAGGGCCTGTACTGCGCTGTAATGTTCTATTTTCTATGTTCTGTATTTGCCAACATATATCCTCTGCTAGCCTAGAAATTTCAGATCTGTTATTTCTCCAGGTTTTCCTCTTTAACGTTTTATTTAGTAAGCTGTGAAATTAACTTCCAATTGTCTTCTGAAGTAGCCTGGGAAACAAAGCTGTTTTATTAAAGATGGGCAATAAATGCCAGTTGTGACCATATCTCAAGAATTAGAGAAAATAAAGTAACATAATCAGCTGTTGAGAAAGCTATTACAGCTTTCTTTTATATATGATGGCATACAGGATATCTACAGGGCGAACCAAGCATTTACCCTAAGTACAGAATAAATTCTATTAAGAAACTGAGATTACACACTTGCTAATATTGCTGTGCAGCAGTGCAGCTCAAAATTTCACTAATAATATCCTGTCATGCAGGAGTGACAACATCTGTTATCAGAATGGCTTTTCATTTTAGTGATAAATCCAAGTGCAGCAATTAAACTGTATCACCAGATTTCAATTTCATAGAACACTATACTGGGCTTTTTCTGAATGCTAATTGCTGTAGCTGCAAAACTAAATTGAAAGCATACATTAGCAGTTGCTGAAATTGATAAGCATTTCTTCACAATAAAAACATTACATTTCTTTCATTAGGCGATTAGATGTTCCAGTAGGAATGAAGTGCTTACTGAATTAACAGACTACTGTCATGGTTCAATAACGGGAGAATTCACGCTATTGGGATGTTGACTGCTGTATCCATCCTTGTAGGAGTGGGACTAAATAACGCATTAATATTGCAAGTATAAATGGGTTATGTGTGTGCAATTAATTGGGAATCCACATGTGGATAATTGCAATTTTAGTTGGTGAATAGATAATGAGTAACAACACTAGCATTGAGGATGTGTGTAAGCATATATACTTGGGCCTTTTGATTAATAAAATGATGTGTCAAAAGGAAATGTGTAAAAGCACTTTTACTTTTGTTGTGTGCTTTACTTCCTTGGTTGCTCTGTATTGGTATCTGATAAAATAGTGTGTAATACAGGTGAAAGTACCAGCCTCCAGCACCATCAGTTGAATAATTACCTGATATTTGTATTTACAATGCAGGAAGAGGTCTGCATCCCAATGCAATTAATGTTGAATCAGAAACAGAGACAAACAAAAATTGTCCTGAGCAAATTCTCTTGATAAGGCTGTCTGCTTCACTACTTCTTTCCTCCTTTAAGATACCCCTTACAGCCAATCACTTTGACCAAACCTACAGTCATCTGCCCTAATATCACCTTTTATGGGTTGTGTCAAAGTTTGCTTTATACTTTTATTTTTATGTTAAGGACACATTTATATGTAATTCATTGTTATTGTAAATGCAAGTATGGTCATCTTGTGGACTAAAGTAATTCCATCCTGTGACTGCACAATTCAGTGAGCTAACGAAGGAATACAGGCAGTACCTTTGTGAAATATACTGCGCCCGGCAAACATTTTAGTTATAATCCAGCATCCATTGCTTTGCGCCAATGAAAAGAATACCTGTCATTATCTATAGACTTTAAAATAACCTTTTTCAGAAGTACAAGCAGCGGTGCATGTAGGCTTTCAAAATGACATACCTCAGGGAAACGCATCAAATAAGTTCAATTTCAGTGATCCAGAGCCATGATAAACTGAAGCAATTTAATTTTTTTTGTGACCACTGCTCTAGGTCATTATGATTAAATGGGTAGTAATCCAGTGTAAAAATGTCACCAGCACTATGGTGTCTACTGGGAGGAAATTTATACGCGCGAGCAAATCAATATGCATCATGTGCACTCGAGCATTCAATAATCAATTCATTCTCGTTATGAGAAAACAAATGCAGTCGTTCCTCTACTTCACTTGCAAAATTTAATTTGCTTTTATTTTTAGGGGAAAGGAGAGGGTCTTTCTGAATTTAAATTTTGTTTTTCATTTTTCCACTCTTTCAAGTCTTTGGGTTAGGAGAAAAGATAGTCTAGGGCTGTGTGGTAAATTTAATGGAAGTCTTAACAAAGATCAACCCTGTGTATTGAAGGATGATAGCTTACGTGCTTCCTCATGCAAATTTTCACATTACTAGCCTTTGCAGCTATCAAAACCGTTAATCTGAAGGAGAAAGTGGGCTAGCATTTGAGGTTGGGCTTTTCATTGCAAGACTGAAAAAATAAGATTGAAATCCAATAAGGCAACATATAACAAAGGGCATCTTAGTATTTCTTGAGTGAAATGCACAATTCTGACAAAAGGCCTGATCTGAAATATTAACTTCTCTCAGATCCTGACTGATCTGATGTGCATTTCTAGCATTTCCTGAACACATTTTCAGAACATTTAGGAAACTGTTATGGATTGTGATATCAGTAAAACAACCAACAGATAAATTATCACTTCGATATTCCAAATGGATCACAACATGTGCGCACATTTCTGAAGTGTTTGCAATGTGTGCAGTTCTATATTGGAAGTACTGAAAGCAAAAATTTAACCCCTTTAAATCGATATTCTCTTCTTGTAATAGACATCTTGAAAGAGGATATGCATAAATACGCATGAAGATTTTTGGAACATTCTTGTCTTCCTTTCTTATCTTAATACAATTTATTCTGTTTAGCCACATTAATCACTTGGCATAATGGTTTCATTTTACTTTGAAATTCCACCAAGTGGCTGTTAAAGAATAATTACTTTAGGAGTTTCAGTTTGGTATCCAGGACCTTTACTGAAGCAGTTGATAATAATTTTTGTTTATAATTGGATACATTCCAGATACAATTAAGTAATTTCTTTTTAACCTGACAATGTTTGATAGGAATGCTTCTTTGTCGTTGAATCTTTTTTCATGGCTAAATGTAAAATTTTGAAGTGTTGGTCAAACAGTCGCTCAGTAATACAAAAGTTGAGTACTGCTGACAAAAGAGACATGGGGTTGAATTTTCCAGCCCCCACCCTCCCCAGCCTCTCCACTGCACAATGGGTTTACTGGCAAGCCAGGATGAGGGGTCAGGGTCAATGTGGAGGGAGCTGAAAAGTCAATTTCACATCAGTGTAAAATGACAGTGGAAACTTGCACTGCCGCTCACCAAGGTGGGTCACCATTCCTGCCATTTTGCATCCTGTTAATTTGATAGAGAAGAAGGCTCGACTGAAATCTCCCCTCCTGCCCAAATGTCCCTGCCACCAATGGGATATCACATTGGTCCATAACATGTCTGGACAAACATGGCACAGAGATGTTGGAACTTATTTGAAGAAGGCCATGAGCAACCTGCAGAGATGGCAATGAAGGTCTCCAATGAGCATGGAAAATGCAGCAGTGGGTGGGGGAATATCTACCAGATACATCTTTGAGTTTCAGAGTCTTCCAGGAGGTCCATCTTCTGTGTTTAATGGTGGGTCAGTTAATGTCTGGATGCCATATAAAGGCAGAGCACATGCCAACCAGCTGCCCCACCATGCAAAACCGAAGGGAAACCTCTGACTGTATAATTAATTAGGCCAGTGTCACATGATATTGTATGAATTCCCATTGGCCTGTTATCAGGAAACATTCCTCAGTCCCATTCCCACCACAAGTCTTAATCCTGGAAAGGAAAATTCCACACATAGTGCTGACATTTTATGTCTTGCACTTGATTTAAACATAGGTATCATGTTTATATTGCATGAAAAAAGTGTGTTGATTTGTTGATAAGTGGACTCTGATTAGTTGAAGCAACGTTACAAAGAATGCACCAGGGAACAGTTGTCCTCCATGCATGTCTGGTTATGTTCATTTTGGAGACCAGAACACCTCATTCGCCTGACGAAGGCCACAAAGGCCGAAAGCTCGCAGATTTACTATCAAATAAATCGGTTGGATTTAAAATTGGTGTTGCCAGACTTTATTGAGATAGAGGGTCAGCCATGATCATACAAAATGACAGACCATACTTGAGGGGCTGAAGGATGTACTCCTGCTCCTATCTGTTATGTTCTGATGTTTGAAGCATGAGCTAGTTGGGAACGGTCTGTACTCTGTGTCAGATGAGAGAAACCAAAGGGATATGCTGTCCATTACAATCCTCCCATCATTGGGACATGTTGTACACATACCCTAGCATCAGACCAGCACTGTATTTCACATACCACATTAATGAAGGAGTCCACACTTCATTATATCATGGCAATCTAGATGTACCATATTGTCTGAACTGATATTATTTGAACTTATGAACTTAATAGTTTCTGATGTTGAGTTGCTTTAATGACACCATCTATGCCTAAATCGATGGTGTTCCCACAGGATCCCTTCTAGGCCCAGACTTTACAAACATCCTCATCAGTTTTCATGACAAACGCGTTTTTGATGGAATGATCCTTAATTTCATACAACTTGTGTATTTCCCAAATGTAGATAATATATTTGAATCTGCAACTGTGAGTAAGAACTTCCTTAAGTACCTTAATTGGATCCATTCCACACTCAGATTTATCTTTGAAATATATAACAAAATCCTTTTTTTTGGCAACTTTGTAAATAAGACCTAAGCTATTTGCTCACCTTAGAAACATGATACTGAATAAGAGGGCATAAAAGGCAAACTGCAGGATAATGGCTAGACTGGTCAGATCTTTGATCGCTCTATATTGTGCAGACTCATGAAGGTGCCCAGGGCCATTACTTCCAGTCCTGAAGAGTGTCCAGTCTACTTCAAGTTACTCGGAAGGGTTATGTATCCCAAAAGTTTGAGCAGCAGGTGAAACTGGTTGTTTCAAGTTGCTATGATGCAATACCAACAGTCCACTCACAAGATGTTGCCGTAAAGACTGCTGGTCTACTACACAAATGAATGATACGATACGTAAAATTCAATGTCCGCATGATGCCAGATATGTAAGCTGTCATTACAATGACTGGCGGTGGCCGACTGTATCAAACTGCTGTGGTACGCTAAGTTATAACTCATTGAAAACTTGTGCTAACTAGAAGAGTAGAACATGTCTATCTGCAATGGCGCCAGCCATATTACCCAAGCCAAAATGGCATCAGGAATCCCAGAATTGGGTCCCAGCCTTCTTTTCCTCTCCCCCATAAATCTCCTCAATTCCATGAAAATCTAGGCCATATGTGCAATGTTAGATGTGATGCTGCAATGCCTTTGAAAGCTTTGACAGCATGTGTCTTTTTCAGCAATGCTATTTAAATGTTAGACGTCTCAGCAGTTCTGTAGTTGTCAAAGTCTGTTCCATAGTTTCTTGTAGGTACAAGGCAGAAAGTCAGTTTGTCGCTATTTCTGAATTACTTACAAGATATTTCTAATAACAAGCAATGGATAACATGTCATTGAAACTGTATGCACAGAGATAAAATGCTAAGAAGACAACTTACAATTCTGTAAATGCAGGCACATTTTAGATAGCAATTGCTTGTTGACAATAATACTTTCAATCAATAGGAACTTCATAGGACCTCTCCATGGGTATCACGTTCTGGAACTTTGACCATTTAAGTTATAGGATACATTTTGGGTCAGTTGATGATTCCAAATTAACTTTTGTCCGCAAGAGACCAAATCCACAACATATAGCTTCGGGAAATGTGGATTCGAATTCAAACATAAAGGGAATCATCCATGTGAATGTTGGCAGGGGCTCAAGATCCAGATGTTGAAATTCTCATGGGTGAGTTCACGATTTCAGATTTTCCACGTTCCTCACCTGCAATGTCATCAGGTTCACAGCCATAACGGGAGTGACCAGCTTCACACAAGTTGGAATGTATTTAAATGTCATTAACCACCCCCTCACCAGATATATACCATCCCCCACTGTATATCAGCATCGTGCAGACGTGATATCATAACAGTGCAGTTTACAATAGGTGGTGCCAACCTATGACAGGGTGGGTCACAGTGGGAGAACCATGGTGGGTGGGTGGAGGGGAAAGGTGGGGATTAATTTAGATGCTGTGATGACCAGCAGTGAATGGAGGAGAAGGGAATGTGGGTGATGGTCATTTGGGGCAGAGAAATGTGGAGGTGGAGGATGGGGTGGGGTGGCTGAATGTGGGTGATGGCTAGCTCAGGCTGTAGGGGAGGGTTGAAGGGGCCAATGATCATAAGGGGGGCATTGATAGGAGGCGTACAGAAGTGCTATCTCTTTCCAATTGTGCATGGAGTGCGGAGCTGCTTAGACGTCCATGATGGGGTGCGGGGAGCGGGGGGGGGGAGGGGTAGGCGGGGGGGTAGGGGAAGGAACATGGGGGGGAATTTATTCAGGTTATGATATCTCTGTCCAGCTGAATGTTGCCTGTGTGTTGAGGCCCCATTCTCTGTGTGATGGCATGAAACACGCCCCATGATTTGTTTTTAACAGAGTGGAATAGAAAGTTGAGGTGTTTCTTGCCGGAAATAGTTCCCTGCCATTTTTTGGTAAAATTTAATCCAAGGAATATTGTTTTCTGTGAACTACAGAAACATTACAGACTTGTCACCAACATTTCAGGAAACATTCACACGTAATAAAAACAGAAAATGCTGGAAATCTACTATGGGTGGGAAACTTCTACCCTTAAGGAACTTATGGTTTGCTGATGAGAATTTTTGGTATCACTGAACTCGAGAGAATGTCGAATTCAGTCACAGAATTTATCACAAGACATTTCAAAGGTGCTGTCATTATCCCTCTGTAATGGGTATTAAAACACCATCCCCTCAGAAAAAGAAAACCTCCTGTGAGTGTTGCATGTCTTTTTACAGATACTTCACTGGCTGGAAGTCCTGTAATTCTAGTTAGCTTTATTTCAAATAAAAACGGGAATTACTCAGCAAGATAGCCAGGATCTGTGGAGAGAGAAATAGAGTTAAATGTTACATATCTGTCAGCTTTTGTAAATGTTGGGAAAAGTTAGAGTTAAAACAAATTATGGCACCGTGGCACAGTCGTTAGCACTGCTGCCTTACAGCACCAGGGGCCAAGATTCGATTCCAGCCTTGAGTCAGTGTGCAGAGTCTGCACATTCTCCCCGTGTTGGCATGGGTTTCCTCTGCGTGCTCTGGTTTCCTCCCACAGACAGAAAGACATGCTGATTAACCGCATTGACTATGCGAAATTCTCACTCAAAGAGGGACTGAAGTGTGATGGCTAGTGGATTTTCACAGTAACTTCATTGCAGTGTTAATGCAAGCCTACTTGTGACACTAGTAAATAAACTTTAAACATTAAATTAAAATTTCTAACTTTTCCCAGTTCTAATGAAAGGTCACAGGCCTGAAATGCTAATTATTTCCCCGAGCTGAAATGGTCACTACGAGAGGACACAGATTTAAGGTGCAGGGAAGCAAATACAAAGGAGATGTCAGGGGTAGGTTTTTCACTCAGAGGGTGGTGAGTGAATGGAACCGACTGCCGTCGGAGGTTGTTGAGGCAAACTCACTGGAGTCTTTTAAGAGACTTCTGGATGAGTATATGGAAAAGAATAGGATAGGGGATTATAGATAGGTCTGTGGATTGGTAGATGTGATCGGCGCAACTCGTGGGCCAAAGGGCCTGTTTGTGCTGTATTGTTCTATGTTCTATGTTCTATTTCTTTCTTTGCACGTGCTGCCTGACCTGCTGAGTATTTCCAGCATTTTCTGTTGCTGATTTCAGATTTTTGATTACCATAATTTAAAGTTTATTTGGTTACACAAAATGTTATAAATACTGTACCATCTGCATGCTAATCTAATGCTGCCAGGAACTCAAAGGAGAAAATGAGGACTGCGTGATAACAGTTGAAAAACCACCAAGGTTACACATTGCATTATGTATTTACTCTGTGAACTAAGTGTAATTAGTGCTTACTGCAAGCTTGTTTGCAATTCAAAATGAAAATGGCTGGAACTGAGAAAGTAGCTGATAATGGTGAATGATTGATAGGTTAGTTCCATAAATATTTCCTTTTACAGTAGGTGAACACTTGAGCAGTGTCTGAATTTGTCTGGGTCTTTAAAACCAATAGAGAGTGTTTTTAAATATATTATGGATAGGGTTGCTAACTCTGATGAAATGTATTTCTCGAGGTTTCATTACATGACTTGCTCCCATGCTTCAGTCGGTCAACACATCCATCCTTGTGATGCACTGCCTTCCGACGCCAAATGGAAAACAGAAAGATTCATTACCCAATTGGAGGATGCCAAAACAACATTTTTTCCTTCCCATTTTCAATATTTTTATATCCAGTAAAAAGAAATGTTCAAAGAATATTTTTATTGAACTATCTGTTTTAATGTCCACATGATTTTTCATCAGGATTTTATACAACGGTGTCTTGAAAATTGGCCTTCAGCTCCCAGGGATTCCAGGCCAATCCTGGAGGGGTAGAAATCCAATTCATGGAGCCCGACAAAAGGACTTCCTATTGAGGTTAAAGGGAAAGGGCTGGGATTCTCCCAAAAAAATTCTAAATGCAAAATTCACATTGAAAATTGGAGAAAATCCCATTTTTTTAGTGGGATTTTCAAAATGAATTCCCCTAAACTGTGCATCACAGAATGCTTCAGCATGAACCTCAAGGTGAGGTTGACTCTTGCCGGTCAGGTCAGCAGCATAGCACTGAATGGACCACTGCGCATGTGATAATCTGTCATAGTGGAGAGTGATGGACATGTGCAGTCACCGTGCACTGCCAGCCTCCTGATTGCTTGTCAATTCGATCGCTGGCTAGCCCCATGATCCTGCAATGCTAATCGTGAGACCTCCCCCAATCACTCGATTGCTGTCCATCTCCAAGCCAGCCCTTCCCCGTCACCCACAGCCCACAATGATTACATCCCCCCGCCCCCCACCAAACCCAGCAGCAGTCGTGATGTTCCAATTCCCTCCCCAGGCTCACTGGCTGCCCTGATTCCCCTCCCCAGTCCCAATCTCCTAATCCCTCCCTTCCCTTTAGCCCACCCCTCCACTTCTGCAGCTGCGCCACCCCCCCCCCCCCCCCCCCCCCCCCCCCCCCACCCACCACAACTCCTCCTTCACTGATAGCCAGCTCCGATCAGCCTTTGCTTCCTCCCTCACCAATCATAACTGTATCGGTCATGTCCCCAAATAGGCCATGCCCCCTCTGGCCCCACCCCCACTGCCCACTGTCCATTGAGCAGTGGCAAGGTGGTGTCAGGGCATTGCCACTTTGCCCATTGGGCAGTGCTATATACCCTCTCCTTATCACTGACCTTCTGGGGGGCCTCCATGGCCTCGCTTCACTCCAGAAGGGTCAGGCGATCAGCTCCCTGCTCATGGGGAGCTGTTGTTAGCCCCACTAGAGTGCAACCCTCCTGGTGGTGGGGGAGAGGCTAGCAAGCCTGCAGGCTTCAGTCTCAAGTCTGCTAATAATAGTAAAATGAAGACTAAAATGTGGAGATCAGCTCTGCGCTGATTTCTGGTGCAGAGCTGACGACACTGTATAGCCAGTGGCCAAAGACTTACAGAGGCTGTGGTGCCCAGTGGTAAGTCCTCTAAATTTGGCTTCTCCCTCTGCCACTGAATTCTAGACTTCCTTACCCACGGTCTGTAAGGATAGGCAACAACACCTCCTCCACAATCATCCTCAACACAGGTGCCCCATCTATTGTATTCCTTAAATATCTAAGACGTGTGGCCAAATTCCCCTCCAATTCGATTTTCAAGTTTGTTGATGACAGCACTGTAATGAGTTGGATTTCAAACAATGATGAGACAGAGTACACGAAAGAGATAGAGAAACTGGTATGATGACAACAGTCTCTCCCTGAAATAGTCATTGACTTCAGGAAGTGCAATGGAGGTCATGCCCCAGTCTACATCAAATGGGGGCAAAGTAGAAATGGTTAACAGCTTCATGTTTTTAGGTGTCCAGATCACCAACAACTTGTCCTGGTCCCTGCATGTGGAGGCTATAGTTAAGAAAGCCCACCAATGCCATTATCTTCTTAGGAGACTAAGGAAATTTGACATTTCCACTACAATTTTTTTTGGTTGTATTACAGCTTGGTATGCTCCTGCTCTGTCCAAGACCACAATAAACTGCAAAGAGCTGTGAATGAAGCCCAGTCCATCTCTCAAACCAGCCTCCCATCCATTGACACTGCCTACTGCCTCAGAAAAGGAGCCAGCATTATCAAGGATCCAATGAACCCCGTACATACTCTCTTCCACCTTCTTTCAGTAGAAAAAAGTTACAAAAATCTGAGGACTCATACCAACCAACTTAGGAGACTCACTTCCAAGATTTTTAAGAATTGACTTGTAGTTATATAGCACATTCATAACCTCAGGGCATTCCAAAGTGCTTTATATCCAATGAAGTACTTTTTCAAGTGCAATCAGTTTTGTAACATGGCAAACATGACAACCAGTTTGTACACAGAAAGATCCCAATATATGCAATTTGATGATGACCAGATGATGTGCAACATAATGAAGGTTAAAGTATAAACATTGGTCAGGATATTGAGAAAAATTTCAATGCTCTAAATTTAAAATGGCGCCATGCAATCTTTCACCCCTACCTTAGAGTGAACTTGGGGCTTTGGTTTAACATGTCACTGGAAAGGTAATATGAAACTGAAAAGTTTGTGGATAGAGGTTCATGAATATCATGTTTCAGGATGTGGTTACCCCACAGCTTAAGGCAGGTTGGGAAAGGGTGACCATTAGACAGAGACATGGGACCAGGTGGGTAGTGAGGGAACATTCTGGAGTGCATCCTTTTCATAAACCATTTTTCAACCTTGAAAAGTGATGAGATTGACAATTCTTCTGTGGAGGCCAAACAGAGCTAAAACCATAGCACTGTAGGAAGTCTAGCTGCTCAGAGTGGGGGGTCAAGGATGTCATGAAGGGAGGCTGATCATATTGTGACATAAAGAGAGAAGGCGAACAGCCAGAAGGTGTGGTCCATGTGGGGACAAGTGATACAGGAAGAAAGGGAAATTATGTTCTGCCAGCAGACTTTAGGGAATTAGGTAGGAAATTGAAAAGCAGGTCTTTGGATTACTCTCTGTGCCATGCAATATTGAGTATAGGAACAGAAGGATGGAGCAGATGAGATGGCTGGAGAGATGGTGCAGGATGGAGTGCTTTAGATCGCTGAGGCATTGGGACCATTTCTAGTGGAGGTGGGACCTACACAAGTTGGGTGGGTTGGAAATGTGACCAATATCCTCGAAGGGAGGTTTGCAAATGCTGTTGGAACTAATTTAAACTAAATTGAGAGGGGTAAAACAAATCACTGCAGATGCCGAAATGTGAAACAAAAACTGAAAATACTGGGAAATCTCAGTTCTGACAAAGGGTCATCCAGACTTGAAATTAATAAAAAAAGAGAGAATATTCTCTCTTTTTTTATTAATTCATGGGACATGAGTATCATTGGCTGGCCAGCATTTATTGATGTAGAGAACTGTGTGTGGCTTTATTTGCCCTTTTCTGATCAGAACCTTTCACACACTTGATGCTTATGGAAGCTTGTGGGATTACTATCAAATAAACTGGTTGGACTCGAACCTGGTATTGTGAGACTTCTTACAGCATTTATTGCACATCCCTAGTTGCCTGAAGGCAGTTGAGAGTCAACCATATTGTCATGATTCTGGAGTCACATGTAGGCCAGATGGGTAAGGGCAGCAGATGTTTTTCCCTAAAGGGTGTTAGTGAACGAGATGGGTTTTACCAACAATCGAAAATGGTTTCATAGTCTTCAGTAGATCCTTAACTCCAATTTTTTAAAAATTCACATTCTATCATCTGCTGTGGTGGGATTCGAATCCCAGGTTTCCAGAACATCAGCTGAATTTATGGATTAATAGTCTGGTGATAATATCACTAGGCCATCGCCTCCTCAAACAGATATTGTCAGACTTACTGAGCAGTTTCTGTAAATTGGTAGGATAATGAGATCCTGACAAGTAGTTCAGAGAGGAGAGAAGTTGAGATGGAATTAGAAGGTAAAACGCCAGTCATTGAGTCTGAAAGACAGAAGAAACATAGAATAGTTAAGAAAGAAGTGAGTCTAGCAAGGCTAATATTTCAATGCAAGGACCCCAAGGAATAAAACAGATGAGCTGAGAGCACATACAGGCACTGGCTTCTTTTCTTTGAATAAGCCTAGCAACAGCATGTGGTCTGAAATAATTGTGAAATGTAGACCATAAATTTACTGATGGGATTTTTAACTGTTGATATTACCATTAAACTTTCCTTATCGAATTGAGTATATTTATTTTTCACTTCAGACAACGTCCTTTAGGCAAAAGCAATTGGCCTTTGTATTCCATCGGGCATTTTGTGGGACAAAACTGTTAGCATTCCATATGTGATGCATTGCAAGTTACCAATAAGGATTGGATCATAATGCACCAATAATGTAAACAATTGAAAATCTGCTTAATTTTTATGAATTGCTCTTTCGTGTCTTCTCCCCACCTCCAACATTGATGTTTAACAAATGATGGATTGGGATTAAAGGGATAGATGCATTTTGTAGAAATTACAACCAATTTATTATGCTGTTTTTAAATCAGAGATGTTTATAGGCTGTGGAATCTCTTTTATTACTTTTACTTTGTTTTCCAAAAGATGCGAATGTTTTGTGTCCACCCTAAAACCTAGAT
This sequence comes from Sphyrna mokarran, assembly GCA_024679065.1. Lineage (NCBI taxonomy): Eukaryota > Metazoa > Chordata > Chondrichthyes > Carcharhiniformes > Carcharhinidae > Sphyrna > Sphyrna mokarran. The sequence continues at coordinate 54,387,248 of JAGIQG010000006.1, read as the reverse complement.
AGGTAACTTTGTCTGCTTGGAAGATAAATTTCTTCTATTTAAGTCTAACAGCTTCTTCTTTAAATCACTTCAAAACTTCCTCCAAGTCTCTCCTGTGGTTTTCAGATGTAGCTCCTGTAATTAAAAAATCATTGAGATAAACCATCACATCTGGGATGCCTTGAAACAGACTTTCCATTGTACGTTGAAAATAGTGCAGTCTGATGAAACTCTGGAAGGCAGGTGTGTATATTGGTATAAACCTTTCTGAATAATGATGGTTACCAATCTCTATGAGTCCTTGTCCAATTCAAACTGCTGGTAGGCAGGACTGAGGTCCAATTTGTTGTATTTTAAACCCCCTGCTAGTTCTGCATAGAGATCTTCGATTTTAGGAACAGCATACCTTTGGTAATCTGGAATATCGGCCTAAAATGATGGTTGAGTCAGAACCTCTTGCAACTTTTAAAGGTAGTTAGATATTCACTTGTGCTGCCAGGCCTATTGGCTAAGTGCTGGAAAATGGGATTCATAACTGCATAAGAATTAGGAGCAGAATTAGGCCATTTGGCCCATTGAGTCCACTCTGCCATTCGATCAGGGATGATATGCTCCTCATCACCACTTTCCTGCCCTCTCTCCATAACTCTTCAACCTGTTACCAATTAAAAATCTAACTCTTCCTTAAATTTACTCACTGTGCCCAATTTTACCAAAAATTCACACCCATTTTTGGGCACGAAATCACAGTAAATTCGGGCGTCGGGCCTGTAACGCAATCTGCACCCGAAACGGAGCAAATCGTGCCTTTATCGACACCCGATTTGGGTACAAATCCAGTCCATGCTCCAATCAGGCAGCCCAATGATTTAAATGCATTTAAATCGATTTAATGAACTGTGTGCCTAACTCTACTGTCAAATCCCACTTTACCATCTTCAGATCCGTTCCAGATCTGCATTATTACCAATCTGCAGAATAAAAATCCACAGCAGATTCCTATTCTGGAAGGGAACCTCTGAAGCCCATCCTCCTCGAACATCCTTTGCAGAACCCCTGCTAATCACTCCGGCAGACCTGCTTCCCCACCCCCATGATCCAAACCCTCTGGGAGGCAGATACCCCCAACACACCCCCAACCACCTCGCCAATCAGATCCCCCCCGGGAGGCAGGGCCCCCCATGGCAGAGTGCACCCCCCCTCCGCGATTCACCACCTTCCCCTGGGAGGCAGGTCTCTCTCCGCGATCCACACCTCCTGACCCCCTAGGAGGCAGCCTCCCTGCGATCTGTACCCCCAAAGGCATGTCACACGCAGCACCCCCCTCCAGAGTTAGACCTCCCCCCCCCAAGAAGGCAGGCCACCCTGCCATGCCCGCCTCCCCCTTGATCAGAATCCCCCAGGAGGTAGGCCCCCCTCCTCAGCAGAGCACTCCCCCCAACCTACCTCAATTTCTGCTCTCCCTTCGCCATCCTTCTGATCTGCACTCGTTGATGTGGAAATGTCAATGTTGCACTGTTGTAAACACACTAAGAAGTCTCACAACACCAGTCCTGCTGGAGTTTAATCTGGTGTTGTGAGACTTCTTACTGCACTTGTTGGACATCCTGCAGCATCTTCCTGACCTTCCGCTGGCATCTGCTGGAGGAGAGGGGGCAGGCTCAGATGGATCTCTGGTTGTGTGTGTTGGGGGGAGGGGGGGTGGGTGGAGGATGGGGAGACGTTGGACTTGGGAGAATCTGCATCATTCCCTCCCAACTAGAGATCCATCTGAGCTCATCCTCATCCTCCGGCAGACACCAGTGGAAGCCCAGGAAGGTGCTGCGAGACTTCTTACTGTATTCATCACAATGCCGGCATCTCCACATCAATGAATGCAGGTCACAAGGCTGATGGAGAAAAAGCAGCAATCCTGGGAGGTTGGGGGTGTGCTCTGCCAAGAGAGGGGTCTGTCTCCTGGGAAGGGCCTGCCTCTCAGAAGGTTCTGATTCGGGGTGTGTCTGATTCGGGGGGGGGGGGAGGGCAACTGCTGAGGGGGGTCAGATCACGGCTTATCCTCCCTCCCATCCCTGCCACCACACCTCCCCGCCTACCCCCCACCCCCTTTTCCAGCTCCCTCTCTGTTTTGTCTTTGGTGCCCGGGCGCGATGTGTCAGATTTTTTTCGAACTGCACATGCGCAGTTCAGAGCTCTGATCGTTCCAGAAGTTCTAAGCCCCGCCCACAGTATGGACTGGACCGGAGTTGGTAAAAAGCACGTGGGCGCACTGGAATGGGAATACTGGGCTCGGATCCATTTTCTGTCCGGATCCGGCCCTTCGCCTCTGATTGATAAAATCTGGCCCACTGTCCCAGTATTCACCATACTTTGTAGTAGTGAATTCCATAGATTCACAACCCTTTGGGAGAAGTAGTTTCTCCTCAACTCTGTATTAAAATTTGCTACCTAGAATTCTTCACAACAGGTAGCAATTGTTCCACGTCCAGTCGGTAGTGTAGTCAGATCTTTGTTGTTCTACATGGACACAATGGGTCAAATAGCCTCTTTTTGAGAGGAAACATCTATGAATCTATAAATCTTCAATGATGCAATACCCCCTCAGTATTGTACTGGAGTGTCTGCCTGGATTTTTGTGTCCAGGTCTACAGAGTTTGTCTTGAACACACAATTTTCTGAATTATAGTCGCGAATGCTACAAAATGAACCATGGCTGACACAGGCAAATAAAATAATGCACAGTTTTAAGCAATCCCTTAAGCTAAACCGAATTGTACAGTGAAATGCATAATTCTACCTCAAACGTTGTGAATACAACATTGGAAATTGTTTGCAGCTCCAGCTGTTGTAGATGTTCTTAATTGGGTGCTCACTCATTCTGGGACTTGGAAATAAAAGGTCGCTGCACTATTTAAACAGCTGCAGTATCTCAAAGGGACAATTATACTCAAGAGGAATTTTTAATACTTACTATAAAGATCTCCTAGTTTGAATTTCTGAAAGGTTTTCTGAAGGACACAGAGTATGTCATTGTTGCTGATGCAGGTGTAGAATTTCCCTTTATCGAGGAAGGACAGCCTATTTGCAAAAAGGAAACAGAGGGCTTCAAAAGGACAACTTAAGACCACTGGGTTAACTGTCCAGGCTTGTTATTCCATCTCTACAATGATATACAATGCTTCACAATGAAGGAAGAAATGACCTTACCATATATGGAGAACTCAGAGGAGTCAGCTGTAACTTCTAAGAATCATTTTATATATACATCCCTGATTTGGACTTTCAAAATATTGGAATAGTTTATAATCAACCTAGAAGTGAACCTGAACTCTTTAGGACCTTACTCTACAGCAGGAAGAGTTCGTTCAGTTACAAAATTAATGCAAATGCCATACTGGAAGCTTTACATGGGAGCCAAAGGACCTGACATTCCCTTCTGTTTTAAGGGCTGCATGCAGTACTGCTTGTTCAGTTCTACTGAATAATCCTTATTTCAGTCCATTTTAAAGAAGATAGCAGAAATAAGCTAATCTGTGGAAAGTTTTGAATGTTGAGATAAATTACTCTGATGTTAAAGAATCCATGCAAATGAAGAAAGGCTACACACAATATTTTCGAGCTGGTGAAATAGATGGTAACATTTCACGAGAATATTCTGTTTCTCCCATTGTTTTTTTCATTGCAGGTGAATCATATCATAAAGTTCTTGTGTTACCAATTTACTGAAAGTGGCTTTCGAGCTCTGCCCCTTAGGAAACCATTCAAGCCTTACTTCTTAGGCTTGACATCCATTTTTCCTAATGTTTCTGTAAAGTACTTTGAGACATTTTTCTGTCAAAATTATTCCATAATACAGGCTACTGTCGTAATTGGTGGCACTGGTTTATCCTCGTTGAAGATACTGAACAATGACTTGTGCTCTGAGACCATTTTAAGATGTCAGACAAAAATATACTGATGGTACTTTTCGACCACATAGATGACAGCCCAATTTTCCTTGCCTGTTTGGGAATATATATCCTCTCCGTGCTGGACAATGTTTCTGAAGCAAAGACAATGGGTCTTTCTGTCCCATCAGGTGTTCAGTGGGATAAAAGAATTCGCATTCCATCACTAGTTATTCTTGAGGGTTTGTTTGGGTTAAAATGTACCAAATAGGCAGATGACTGCAGTGCTTGTTTTGAGAAAGCTTCCTTTTCTTCTTCTCCCCATTTCTAACTTAGGTGTTTTTTTTTAATAGTTTGGTGAAATGGAGTTAAAATGGTAAGGTTTCCGATCTTAACTACCTTCCCTGATGGTGCATTCAAGATTCCCACCACCCTCTGATGAAAATGCTGTTTTTCAAATCCGTTCTGAATCTCCTGCCCCTTATCCTAAAACCATACCCCCTTGTGATAGATCCCTCAACTAAGGAGAATATCTGCTTCCTATTCATCCTGTCTATACCCTCATAATTTTATGCACTTCAATCATATCACCTTCTCTGTCCTAAAGAAAACAATCCAAACCTATCCAGCCTCATCTTTATAGCTCAAATGTTCCACCCCAAGCAACACCCTCCTGAATCTACTCTGCACCCCTCAAGTGCAACCATATCTTTCCTATGAGATGATCAGAAGGGCACATATTATTCCAACTGTAGCCTAACCAATGTTTTATAAGCTCCAACATTATTATCTCTTTTCTCTTTTCATCTATGTTACAACTGATAAAAGCAAGTGTCCCATTCGTCTTTTTAACTATCCTATTCACTTGCTGTACCATCTTCACGCATTTGTGAATAAGTACCCCAAGATTCATCTGGTTCTCTGAGCTTCCTAGTGTCCTGCCATTCATTAAATACTCCCTTACCTTGTTATTTCTTCCAGAGTGTACCAGTTCACATTTAGCAGGGTTAAATATCACCTGCCACTGCTCTGCCCATCTGTCCACCCTATCTATATCTTCCTGTAACCTATGACCCTCTTCATTACCAGTAACTATCCTCCCAATCTTGGTGCCATTTGTATGTAAAAAATAATAAGGGACACTGGTAGGCCACTAGATACTGGCCCCAGTCATTCAAACATTCTTCTACCACTACCCTTTGGTCCTAATATTACGCCAGTTTCTGAATAATCTCACCAGGTTTCCTGAATTCCATATGCTTCAACCTTCTGAATTAGCCTCCCATGCAGGATTTGCTAAAACCCATGTAAACTACACGATTCATTGCTCACTATTCTTCAGGTCCCAGTGCCCACCTGCCCCACCAGTGTGATACTGAATGATGATTTGCCAGCTCTATTGCTATCACTCACAGTATGTGCTATTTCTTCACAACTTTGCAATGGAAAGAAAAGAAAAATTGCATTTATGTAACATCTTTTATGACCTTTTATGAACCATAGTTGCCATGGACCAGTTTCTGTGCTGTATTGTTGTATGACTTTATGACCTCAAGTAGTTCCAAAGAACTTTATGTCCAATTAAGGGAATACTTTTGAAGAATAGTTAACTGATATGAAGTGAGAAAGGACTTGCATTTATCTATAATATCTGAACCTCAGAAAGCTACACAGCCATTGAAAATGACCAGGAGCAGAAACCCTGACTGATATTTTCCTCTTCAATTCAAACCCCTGAGATCAATTATAGTTCCCCTGTAACTGAGATCAAACATCTCTTTCTTGGTCTGTACATCTCATTGGAGAAATTGATTGCACAGTTGTTCCTTTTAATGGGGAAATTACGTTCTTGACATACTTGGTTGACAGTATTAGATTGAAAAAGAATTATTCATTTTTTACTGTGTTAACACATTCCTATGTGTCTCATTTGGTTATTGATACTTTGACCAGAATATTTCTGAAGATTTTCTTTAATATAAAGAGCAAGTTACTGATTGCACAAATTTTCACAGTCTGGTGTGCATTCTATTTAAGCATCATCTATGAAAATCAGTAGAAAATACTGCAATCGGTTTACATTGTCATTAGAAATGTAAATGTCTAATCCTCTGTTGGACTTCAAAGAATGGACAGAAATCTCCTATGTTGCCTGTGGCAGGTTTGGTGGCAAGCAGGAGCAGAGAAACCAGCAGCAGAAACTCACCAACTTAAAAACAATTTGAAATTTTCCCAATGGTGGGTTAATGGTGGGTCATTTCTCCCACTGCCATGTAGTGTGAATGCAATTTGCATTCATTTGCATCTCATGAATGCTCATTAAAACAACCGCTCACTGAAATCTTGACAGACCTTCCAATCTCACTTCATGCCAACAAGAAACTATGTTGGCCTCAAACCCGTTTGAAAAAGAATAGCAAAGAACAAGGAGTACCTCAGTTTTTGAGGCTTTGAGATGAGTGCAACACATATGGCCTACCTGCCCTGGTGCTGCTCCCATTGTACTGAGCGTCAATCTTGTTTGTGCCCTCCACAGAGTCATAGAGTCATCAAGGTTTACAGCATGGAAACAGACCCTTTCGGCCCAACTTGTCCATGCACCCAGTTTTTACCATTCAGCTTGATCCAATTACCTATGCTTGACCCATATCCTTTTAATACCAATCTTACTCATGTAACTGTCCAAAATGCCTTTCAAAAGATAAAATTGTACCAGCCTCTACTACTATCTCTAGCAGTTCATTCTTGACACCCACCACTGTCTATATGAATAAATTGTCCCTCTAGATCCTTTTGTATCTCTCCCTGCTCACCTTGAATCTAGTTTTTGACTCCCCTGCCTTTGAAAAGATGTTGACTATCTGTCTTCTCTATGCCTCTCATTATTTTATAGACCTCAATAAAATCACCACTAAGCCTCCTACGCTCCAGGGAAAAGATTCCCAATCAATCCAGCCTCTCCTTATAACTCAAACCATAAAGTCCATAGCCTCCTAATAAATCTCTTCTGCACTCTTTGTAGTTTAATAATATCCTTTCTATAATAGGGTGACCAGAACTGTACATAGTATTCCTACTGTGGCCTTACCAATGTCTTGTACAACTTCAAGAAGACGTCCCAGCTCCTGTATTCAATGTTCTGACCAATGAACCCAAGCATGTCAAATGCCTTCTTCACCATCCTATCCTCCTGTGATGCCACTTTCAAGAAGCTATGAACATGTACCCCTATTTCTCTTAGTTCTATAACTCTCCCCAATGCCCTACCTTTAACTGAGTTAAGTACTGTCCTGCTTCAATCAACAGCTCCATGCCAAGATAGGCTTTATGGATAACACTGTGCCGTAGGATTCACGGACTCTCCACAGCAACAAAAAGGGGGATGCAAGGTGAAAGAGGAACTATTGAAGACAAAGGGGGCAATGTGGAAGGAGAGCTATGCAAGAATGGATTTGATGGGCAAAGGGGCATAATGGCAGGCAAAGGGACAAAGAGATGACAGAAAAGGAGGAAAGACTGAAAGGACGGAAGCTGAACCCTGGCAAAACTGCATGAAAAGGTCATCAATTGGAAGTTCAAAGAGATACTACATTGTTGATTGCAAGTGGAATCAGCTACCGATCCGTTGGGTGATTCAAAGAGATGCTGGATTGTGCATAGTTAATGAGTCTGCAAACACAAAATCGGGCATAAGCTCATGCCATGTTGGCCAGCTCGCCACCTGACTTAGTAAAAGAAATTGACAATTCAATATTTCAATCTGCTCAGATAGAGAAATGATCACAATGTGGTGATGCGATGAATTACCAATCAACTCATTCTGCAGCATATCATCCTCACTGGAGGTAGATTTACATCCCTTGCACAATTAAATGTAATGGATTTTAAAATGAAGAATTTGTGCTGATGCAGCAGAACAGTAGACCAGACTTGTAGTGAATCTTAAACTCTTCTGCTTGGCATTCCAGCACAGTTTCAGCATCCTATAGTATCTTATTTAATAAGAATGATGATAGATAAGCTGAACAATTGCACTGAAGAACATTTTAATGCCATTAGTTATGTCTTAACGGTTGTAAGTTGGCTTAAAGCAAGAAGTATTTGCCACTTGTTTTACAGTTCAGATTGTAGAGCTCAAGTTGTCTCTAGCCAAGCTGAGGAGGCTATTTGATGTACATTAGAGTATAAATGCATTTAATCCATATCTGTGATATAAACAGTTAGGATACATTTCTCTCCCGAACAGACTTTGGACATCTGGCTGGCAGTACATGTTGGCCAGATGCCTGATAATCCTATCATCAGAACTCAGTTCTGTGAAAGGTTATCAACCTGAAATGTTAATTCTCTCTCCCTCCACACCTGCTGCATTACTTCTTGAGTATTTCCATCATTTTCTGCTTATGTTACCACCCTGTTTCCTTTGTACAAGAATGTATCAACATTCAATCCAATGTTTCTTTTCAATTTATCTCCTATTATTCCCTCCTCCCATCACACAGTGCACCTTGAGGACAATCAGCTGGGTTTTTTAGAGATGGGATAAATGTAGTTCCATAATCTTGTCACATACCTTGTTCCCCCTCAATGTGACTACTAACAATAAGGACAGCAAGAAGTCACATATCTTCCATTGTTCAGAAGAAGACAACATAACAGAATCTGCTGTTCTCACCATCTTTGTTCTTCTCTGAAGAACCAGAGAATGGCTGTTCAGAGATACTTCACTGATGATTCCCCCTCCTCCCTCTCCCGCTCCCCCTCTTCCCCCTTCCTCCCCTCTTCCCCCTCCCCCTTCCCTTCATCCTTCACCCGTTCCTCCTCCTCTCTTCCCCCCTTCCCCTCTCCCATCCCTTCCCCTCTCCCACTCCTTCCTCCCCTCTCCCCTTTCTCCTCTTCACTCCACCTGCTCACACGAGGGAACAAATTGCCATTTGATAGCACTGTCGACAACTTCTTCCATCACTTTGCTGACGATTGAGATGAGACTGATGGAACAGTAATCGTAGAAGAAGTATTTGAAAACTCTTACTGACAGAATAACATTCCTTTTAGATGCTCAGTTTTGGGGTCTGAACTTTCCAAGACAACAAGCCCACACAATTTGAAGTTGTCAACACAACCAGGTAAACCTGCCTTGTTTTATAATCTTTGCTTCCTTCCTACTTTTCAGCCTCCTGGTATAAAAAAGCCTAAATGAACAAAGTGTTTAATGAACAGAAATGAAAGTCAGGTGGTCACCAGGAATACTGGGGAGCAGACTATTATAATATTCTTTGTCTTTTTGTGCTCACACAGAATATTTATAGAGTCTGACGAGAGAAGGAAGACATTAACTTTATTGGAACATCACTTACTGTGTCTACATCTTATCACAAGGTCCTACAAAAGAGAGCAGGATCATGTGACCTTCCATCACTTCCTGTGTTGATATATACTGTCTCACTATATCTGATTACACAGTTATAATAAATCTCTCATGCTCAAGCTATCTGTACACTAAAGCAAAGTTTCTGCAAATTGGCAGGAACCCTCCAATCTGTGATAGAGCAAGTCTCCAAGCTTTTGGTGGCTGTTTCACCCTTCACAACTTCACCACGATGATGGGCACCAGGCACCCAACGGGATCTCAAGGGGAGGATGAAGAGGATGAACATAGACCGTAGAATATTACAGTGCAGTACAAGTCCTTGCACCCTTAATATTTCACCACCTATGAATCCAATCTAAAGCCCAAATAACCTACACTATTCCAAGGAGGCAAGGATTATGCAACTGGGATCTCTTCACTCTGGAAGGGCAAAGGACTTTCCCGCAATTACCTTTGACTCCAGTTTTGCTAGAGCTCCTTGCCTGAGTCAAATGCTGCCTTGATATCAAGGGCAGTCACTCTCACCTCATCTCTGAAGTTCAGCTTGTCATCCATATTTGAACCAAAGCTGTAATGAGGTCAGGAGCTGAGTGACCCTGGTATAAATCCAAACTGAGCATTGATGAACCAGCCATTGGCTCCAAAATTGCCATTTGATAGCACTGTCGACAACATCTTCCATCACTTTGCTGACCATTGAGATGAGACTGATGGAGCAGTAATTGTAGGAGAAGTATTTGAAAACCCTTAGTGACAGAATAACATTCCTTTTAGATTATCAGTCTTGGGGTCTGAACTTTCCAAGACAACAGGCCCACACAATTTGAAGTTGCTAGATAAGCCTGCCTTTATTTATAATCTTTGCCTCCTGCCTACTTTTCAGTCTCCTGGTAGAGAAAGGCCTAAATGAACAAAGTGTTTAATGAACAGTATTTATGAACTTGGCTGCTTGTGAACCTTACCATGCACAAATTATCTAACACACTTCCCTATATTACACCAGAGTGACTCAATAGTTTTTCAGTAACTGTGAAGCACTTTGCAACGTGAAAAGGATATAAAAAACTCTGTATAAATTTTATATTAATAATTCAAAGTTACACTAGTTGTTTCAATGCTGAGAGTCAACAATACATTCAGTAAAACTGCAATAGAATCCATACAGTGTAGGAGGAAGCCATTTGGTCTATCAAGTCTACATTGATAACAATCTCACCCAGGCCCTTATCCCCGCAACCCCACATATTTACCTTGCTAATCTCTCTAACCTACGCATCCCGGGACTCTAAGAAGCAATTTAACATGGCCAATAAACCAAACCTGCACACCTTTGGACTGTGGAAGGAAACCAGAGCACACGGAGGAAACCAATACAAATACGCGGAGAATATGCAAATTCCACACAGACAGTGACCCAAGCCAGGAATTGAACCCTGATCCCTGGCACCTGTGAGACAGCAATGCTCAGGTAGTTTTTCCCTTCAGTGTTGGTCAGCTTATATAATACATACAAAAAAATCATGGAATCATCGAAGTTCTACTGTGTAAATGAATCCATTCAGCCCATTGAGTCTGCACTCATTCTCTGACAGAGTATTTTATCCAGGTTTGCTCCCCCACACTATCCCTGTAAATTTCAAATGATTTTGGCTCGAATGAAGGGCCATCCAGATTCAAAATATTGGCCCTATTCTCTCCCCACACGTGCTCTCAGACCTGCTGAGATTTTCCAGCGTTTTCTGATTTTAGAACATAGAACATAGAACAATACAGCACAGAACAGGCCCTTCGGCCTTCGATGTTGTGCCGACCAAAATAAAAAGCAATGCCCCTCCTAACTAAACCATTCCCTTCTCATCCATATACTTATCAACTAACCTCTTAAACGCCACCAAACTTGGCGCATCTACAACAGCTGCAGGCAGGGCATTCCACTCCCTAATCACTCTTTGAGTAAAGAACCTACCTCTGATATCCGTCCTATAACTCATACCCCTTAATTTAAAGCTGTGTCCCCTCGTGCTAGCTTTCTCCATCCTAGGAAAAAGGCTATCACTGTCCACCCTATCTAAACCTCTAATCATCTTATATGCTTCAATAAGATCCCCTCTTAGCCGCCTCCTTTCTAACGAAAACAACCTCAAATCCTTCAACCTCTCTTCATAGGACCTGCCCTCCATACCAGGCAACATCCTAGTAAACCTCCTCTGTACCCTCTCCAATGCCTCCACATCTTTCTTATAATGTGGCGACCAGAACTGCACACAATACTCCAAGTGCGGCCGCACTAGAGTTTTGTACAGTTGCAACATGATGCTGCGGCTCCTAAATTCAATCCCCCTACCAATAAAAGCTAAGACTCCATATGCCTTCTTAACAACTTTATCCACTTGACTGCCTACTTTCAGGGATCTATTGACACATACACCAAGATCCTTCTGTTCCTCAACACTATTAAGAGCCCTACCATTAGCCCTATACTCTACACATTTATTGTTCCTGCCAAAGTGCATTACCTCACACTTTTCCACATTAAACTCCATTTGCCACCTCTCGGCCCAGCTCTGCAACTTGTCCAAGTCACTCTGTAAACTAAAACACCCCTCTTCACTATCTACCACACCACCAACTTTAGTATCATCTGCAAATTTACTGATCCATCCCTCAATACCCTCATCCAGATCATTTATAAAAATTACAAACAGCAGGGGCCCCAAAACAGACCCCTGAGGCACACCACTCGTCACCGAACTCCACGATGAATATCTCCCATCAACCACCACCCTCTGTCTTCTATCTGCCAGCCAATTTCTAATCCAATTAGCTAAATCACCCTCTATTCCACACATCTGCATTTTCTGTAGAAGTCTTCCATGGGCCACCTTATCAAAAGCCTTACTAAAGTCCATATATACTACATCAACCGCCTTACCCCCATCCACCTCTCTGGTCACTTTCTCAAAAAACTCAATGAGGTTAGTAAGGCATGACCTACCCTTCACGAAACCATGCTGACTATCCCCAATCAATTCATTTCTCTCTAAATAACTATAAATCCTATCCCTAATAATTCTCTCCAATACCTTGCCCACCACAGAAGTAAGACTCACTGGCCTATAATTCCCAGGAAGGTCTCTCTTCCCCTTCTTAAACAATGGGACCACATTCGCCATCCTCCAGTCCTCCGGAACCACACCCGTAACCAACGAGGACCTGAAGATCAGAGCCAGAGGCTCTGCAATCTCCTCTCTTGCCTCCCAGAGAATCCTAGGGTAAATCCCGTCCGGCCCAGGGGACTTATCCAACTTCAAACCCTAATTTTGTTCTCAAATTACCTATTTTATTTCAAATTTCAACCTAACCCAAACACATGAACAAATGGGTCATTTATTTTCTTAAGTGTTTGTGAGATCAAGCTGTCCATGAATTGACATTACCCTTTCCCACATAAAATTAGTGGGTAATGATGATGTGCGGATGCCAACATTGGACTAGGCTGGGCACAGCAAGAAGCCTCACAACACCAGGTTAAAGTCCAACAGGTTTATTTAGTATCACAAGCTTTTAGAGAGCCGCTCCTTCATGAGGTGAGTGGAGGATTTGAATCACAAACCGGGCATGGACACAAATTCAATTACAAGATAATGTCTGGAATGCCAATCTTAACAGGTAATCAAGTTTCTACAGGTGTAGCCAAAGCGAGTGAAAAGAGGGTTATGCACAGGTCGAAGAGGTGGGAATTGTTTCAAGAAGGGCAGTTAGTGAGATTTTGCAAGCCCAAGCAAGTCATGGAGTTACAAATAGTGTGACATGAACCCAAGATCCCAGTTGAGGCTATCTTCATATGTGCGGAACTTGGCTATCAGCAATTCTGTGTTACCATGTGTCTTGAAAGCCACCTTGGAAAACACTTAACCAAAGATCAGAAGCTGAATGTTATTGGTTGCTGTTTATTGATATAATTTTTTGAATTTACTTTTGTGACCAAATCAAATCTTTGCTAGGTAGTCTAGGTACTTTATATTATCCTTTTGAATTAAGGGAAATTGCAATAACTGTTATCCCTCCCAGTTTCCAAGCCATTAAGTTTTTTTTATTCCTATTGGCTCATGCAGAGCTATGCTGTATCAATGTATGCAGCAGAAATGATATAATAGACGTAGCGTGGGAAAGAGAGAGAGAAATAGCTATGGAAGATATCACACACCATTAATAAAGCTCGGTTCTGTTTTAACCAAAGTCTACTGTGTAACACATCTCCAATATGCATCTCAAAGCTTATAATAATCATGCAATGGTATGTTAATTGAGTTTCACAGAACCATGCCTACTCTCATCTTTTGTGACTGAATACTGCTCTTTAGAACAATAAACCTGAAATATAAATATCAATCAATTCTAACCATACAATTCAATAAAAGTTTTATGAAGAAAAATGATAAATTTTCTAATATGAATGTACTGCAGTACATAATGAATCAATTTCTATGTTAAAGGTTCTCACCCGTTGAAGCTTGAGATTTTCATCGACAAATCCACAAAGGTTATATTGCATATTGATAAGAATTTATCAATTGTTCTCAACCAAAATACAAATGTAGTCATGACAGCATCACTGCTGTGTAACAGAGCATTCATTCTCTTTTTGTGCCAGTCTCCTGGTATAATGTCAGCAGAAGATCTTTGAAACCCTAAAGAGATAGTATAAACAGTCATTTTATTTCTGTTTCTCCAGATGTTGAGCTGATCTTGCCAGTGACAAAGCCATATGAAACTCCGAAGTGTATAAGTTTAGAGTCAGTGTTTTACATCTATGTAGCAGTTGTAATGTGAGTAAACAAGCAGACTAATAAACAAGTACTTCAGATCTTTCAAAATTTAGCTGTGTAACAATATAAACCCATCGTGTTTCGTTCATAATTTCCTACCTAAAACCAACTGGAGTAAGTGGAATTTTGTATCATTTTTGGCCCACAGATTAATTTCCACCAACTTGTTTGCATATTTCATTACACTATACCTCTTGATCCAGTCAGCAACATCAAAGTTGAATGGATCTCCATAACGTTTTACAGCAATGGCAAATACAATTGCAAAGATGATATTTTATTATTTCAGAGTTTCCAGTTGTGTTGCTTGCATTCTATAGAAACATATGATAACCAAAATACCAAAATTTTTGCTAAGATTTCAGATTGATTGCCTATTCACTTGAATGGAGTTTGTTTAATTGCATTGATCTCTGGTTACCATGTTGAGCAATTAAGAGGGAAGTACTGTGTAAGATTATTGATCTAGTCATTGTAGTTGCCAAGACTTTCTTGCTTCACTTCAAGAATATTGAGTCAAGTTTTTCTTTGTATTTTGTACCTTGTGTGATTTTCGAATCGGTTTCTTGAGTTGCAATCCCTGTTACTGATCATTTCTTCCTGTAAAAGAAAAATTAGCTTGGAGGTTAATGTTTGTGATATTATGAATTTTTAATGTGTTCGCACATTTCTGGGCTTGCGTAATAATTAAGGTATTTATCCATTTAAAATAAATGGCTTTATACATCCGCTAAATTAGCTAGTAAATGAATGTCAATTGCTGCTAGCTTGGATATTCCTGGGCTTTTGAGTTTGCTGAAAATAAATTGGTGCAATGAATATATGGAGTGATACTGTCCTTGACTAAAACTGATAAAAAAATCAGTTTTAGATTTTTGCAATTAAGCTTGTAAATGACTGAAGTTAACTCATTTGTGCTCAGTCAGTATTTCTCCATAAGTATTGCATGCATTTTCCCTGAGTTTCTTGTATTAATCTAACCAATTGCACGAACTATGATATTATACAATGTGCTGTTTTCAGGGTTATAAATTACTGACTGACACATATGTTTTTTTTTACCAAATTAATTATTCTTATGATGTGAGAAATCAGATTGTCTTGGAATACACAGATGTCATGGTGCACAAACAGACTGATCAGCCCATTGTGTTAGTATTTATTCTTCACACAATCGGTAGGTCTAACCATAAGTGCCTTACCCTATTTCCATAAAAACACAGAAACACAAAGCAGGAGTAGGTCATTCGGCCCTTCAAACCTGGTCCTCCATTCATCTTTATCATGGTTAATCATCAAATTCAATATCCTGATCCCCCCTTTTCCCATATCCCTTAATCCCTTTAGCCCCAAGAGTTAATCTAATTTCTTTAATGAAATCAGACAATATTTTGGCCTCATGTACTTTCTGTGGTATTGAATCTCATACGTTCACCATGTATGAGAATG
Source organism: Sphyrna mokarran (assembly GCA_024679065.1). Lineage (NCBI taxonomy): Eukaryota > Metazoa > Chordata > Chondrichthyes > Carcharhiniformes > Carcharhinidae > Sphyrna > Sphyrna mokarran. The sequence goes on along the minus strand of JAGIQG010000006.1, from coordinate 54,371,736 downwards.
AGTGAAGAAATTTCTCCACACCTCAATTCTAAAAGATTTACCTCTTATCCTTAAACTATGATCCCTAGTGTCAGATCTCTTCATTGGTAATGCAACTTGTCCCAGATATTTTCATTATTCACCTCAGATTCCATTCTTTGCATTGCTTCACTAGTCATCCAACATTTGCTTCCACATATCAAAGTTAGTGTTTTGTGAATTCCAAGATTGTCAGCTTTGTTTCCATGGATAATTTTACATTGATCATTATTGTTTTCATTTTACAAAACTGCATCCACAGCAATTCCAATGCTTTATCCTATTTTTTGGTTACACTTTACATTCATTGTTAATATTACTTCCGAGACAACAAAATTTGTCTACCATTTTGATCTTTTAATTCTTTGCTGTGATCTTGCATTCTGATATTGTGGATTTGTGAATAAACTACTCTCATAAATCTGAACACTTTCACAATGTTGGCCAATTGAATGGCCACTTACCTTTGAAGAACAAAGGCATTTAATATTGCATTAAAAACATACTTATCCATGTAGCATCTAATAATGACATGTTAAGTTGTCAACAACATTTAAACTGAATTGTCAGATGGTTCCAGTGGTGGTTTGTGGTGATTGTCCCTTTAAAAGTAACACAGCAATAAAGAGTCACCTGGCTTGGTACCAACTGGGAGTCAGAATGAATGATCACTCCAGGCGATGGAGTCCTTTCTTAGACAGAAGGCATGCAGGAACATATCAGCAGCCACATGGCTGCTGGTCTCTTATTAATAAACACTTCTGTGTTTCTCATGAAGTCTGTGAAAGTGAATCATACAACTGGCAATGAGAATAAAATTATGATGACACAGCCTCTGCTCCAATACCTGTGACTATCCTGTTTAAATCATAGTCAAAGAAACATACTTGCTTGAATCCCTCTCTTTGGGCAAATAGACCGATTTGACGTATTGCCAGATCCTGAGGGATAGATGCAGAAGAAACCTGAATTGACAATGGAGCCAAAAACATTGAAATATATGGAGAAAGAAAAGTTAAGAGAAAATAACTTTGAGAATCAAGAGCTGTGGTTTTAAGTTTAGAAAAAATAGAATTGAAGTTAAAAAGGGTGAAGAGTTTCTGTGAAGTTATTTTTTGAGAAAGAAAAGAGCGTAGAAAGAAGTGCCTTGAGTTTCAAAAAATTGCCCAAGTGGCTGACAGGAATTGTCCAGAAGCATGGCAAAATCTAGAGGCTTAAATGATAAGCTCCCAATTGGAGCTGAACCTGCGGGAGGTGCAATTGCTGCATTGATGGACTTGAAGCAATTAGACAAGTCCTCAATCTGTTAAAAAAAAATGAAAATGGCTTTAAAAACAATGACCTCCTTGGATCTCAAAAACACGGGAGGACTGGGAGAGGGTGTTGAGTGATGGGGGAGAGCCATCTCACCAGAAAAGATTCTAAGTGCCAAGCCAATGTGAAAATGGGGAAAATTTGCACCTTTTTTTTGGGTGACTTAAAAATTGAATTTTATTTGACTCTGTTTCTCACTAGCAGGGTGAACGGATGGGACTAGCTTGCAGAAAGCCAACTGACAGCATCACTGTGTGCAATTGCACATGCTCAGATGTGAGAGGGATTGCCTCCCCTAGCAATAATGAATTTCTGGCTTATTTCGCTGCCTCCCCCATCCCCAACCCATTCCCCTATACCACTCCCCTTTCCCACCCCCCAAACTGATTACCAAAGCCCCTGCCTCTCACAGCCATCTGATCCCCTCACCCCTGCATGGGCCAATTGCAATCGTAACCATCCCCCTCCTCCACTACCCCCACCATGCGTGGACTGGGTGATCAACAGTTAGAAAGAGTGCAGTGGTTATCCCTCAATCAGCCAGCCCCATCTAGTCCTGCCCTCAAACTCTTGGCAACTACAATGACAAGAACTGACTGTTCTTCTGGGTATACTGTTCCCATAGCCTTGTTACCTTAAATTCGCTTGTTGCTCCATTGTGGTAATTTGAGACTAATAGAACCCTGAGATTGATGGTAATTGTATACTCAGTAGAACTGGTGAGATTTCCTTCTCTCGCATTGCTTGATTGCTGTGAAGGAGCAGTGTCGCTAGCTGAGCATGTATGCTGCAGTTGTAACTATATATCTGGTTGAAATTTTTCAACACCTGCATTGAGTAGCCGACAGTAGATTTTTGGTGATTCTTTTCTCCTGCTACATTTGTGACATTATTGAAATTGGTTTGGTCATATCTCACTCAGCTTGGTTCATTGAAGACTTCAGTTCAGCAAGCATTTTCTAAGGGTGGGATTCATGCATTTTTAGAGGTGTAAGATAGGATTCTCCCTGCAGCATATTTTGCAGCAGCAGAGGTGGCCTGCCATTAGCTGGCAGTGGGATCTTCCAGAGACACTGTTGTCAAAAGGGTTTCACATCGTTTGCACCCTTCACCACCAGTGGACCCATTGCAGGGGCTCCCACAGGATCCTACAGACAGGAATAGCTGATGGATTTTGGCTGTAGACTCAGCTGGAATCTTGTCCTTCAATAATTCCAGTTCAAATTTGATGTGAACACTTTCCTTCACAAAGTTTCTCCTGGGCTCATTCATTTCATTCCACTAATTCAGTTGGTAACTATCTTGTGGTTTACTTGAATATTGTCTCCCTTTCTCTGGGATTTTTTGCCTCCATCTCTCTGATGTCTTTACTTTCCCTTTCTTTGGGGATTTTAATTTTCCTCTCTCTGGCATTTTTAGTTTCCCTCTGTCCGGGGTCTTTTCTCTTTTAATATATTCATGGTTATCAGTCCAAGTTTTAGATTTACTCCAGGTGAGATGAGTGGCTACTGTGTCTCATCAATGATCTGGAACTTAATATTTTCCTTCTTGCCGTTGCATTGGACTGCTATCCCCTGGGTATTTGTATTTGCCATCATAGAGCCTCAAACTCATTTTCGAGTCTTCATTTTCAGATTGCCACATTGTGCTACTTCACACAGATCTGTGAAGGTCATTACATTGCAAGACATAGAAGTGTCTATCTGATTACTCTTGTTTGTTTGAAACTTTCCCTCTATGGTCGTCATAGTAATAGTTACATTTGATGCAGTATACTTAACTGAACCACCATATTGTGTGATATATGTCTTCATCAGACATCTCTGATATCTCTCTTGCAACCCTGCAGCCTTTGTCCTATATAGGCTTATTTTGTTTTGTATTCTGGTCAAATACTTGTGAGTGAAATGACTCAGCTTCTTCCAGTTTAAAACATTTCCCTATGCTGGGCAATTCTTTTTTTTGCTATTTGTTTGAAATTTCTCAGTACTTTCAGTTTCTCTCAACATAATGTATCTCCTGGTCTGCCCTGCTATAATTATACTTCAGTTGTTGTTGCACAACTTCTGCATTTTGATACACATCTATTACTTTCTTTTGTATCAGTTTCTCATCTTTCTGTAGACTTGTTCTCACCGTGGAGTTGCTCACTCCTAGAATGAAGTTATCTTTAATCAGAGCATTCTTTAGCTGTCTAATTTCATACGATTTTGCTAGTTGTGTTACTGCTGTGATATACCACTCAATGGTCTCGTTTTCACACCAAACTTTAGAGTTGAACACATGTCATGCATATGTAATGTTAATTAGTATTCAAAATGCGTATTCAAGGCTTTCAAAATCCCTGTTTTATTTTTTGTTTGTTCATCCGTTAGATTTAGAATGCTATACAATTGTAAGTGTGGCTACATTTATTGGTTCAAACTTCTTAATCTCATAGTTTGTCATTGTAACTGGAAAAAACTGTCAGTTTTGCTTTGCATCATTTTTCAACTGAACTGAAGATGGGATTGGAAAATTTATTGTAGTCATTTTTATTCATTCTGTAATTTATTTGTAGCCTTTGTCTGTTTTTCCTTTTTCTTTGCAACCAGCAAATTCACTTTCAGCCTGTGTGCACATTTTTATTGCTTTTTTTTCTGCAGCCAATAATTTTACCTGCAGCCTGTATGTGGTCCTTTCTTTCTTGCAACCCTGCAGCCTTTGTCCATTTTCCTTTGTTCTGTTCAGCACTTTTTTCCAGATTTTGAACCTTTCTGTAATCATTGGTTCTATGAGTCATCTCTGAATCATTTCCAGGACTCAAAATCCTATCTTTGTCACTCTCTGACACACAATGTTGCAAGTGTAGGACAGCAGTCTTCATTAGTACATTTCTGCGAGAGGTTTTTATTGAACTGATCTTAAAATGTCTGCCTCCAGCGGCTGAACCTTCAGGTTTGAAACACATGTCTGTGAAAATTCAGTTCATACAGCATCACATTTCCAAAACCCAAACAAAGACTATCGCCATATTTTTAAATTGGCAGAAATACAGGGATCAGCAGCAAATCTGTTAATTACGGTCAATAGAATTAGATTCCAAACTTTAAAAAGGTTCCATGATATCAATAGTTTTATCTGAACATTTGAAACCTAGCATGAAAAGATACCTGAATGAACAGATTAGGCCACTCACAATGTCACTAATTGGAGGAAAATTTTGTTATATGAAATTCCACTGATAGCATGATGTATGATATTGTAAAACTGTTCTCAGGATTATAGTTTAATGCCTGTAGCACACTAGCATTAATATGAGAAACTAAGGGAAAATCCATGCAGTATTTGAAAGAGAAATGGTTACCGAGCTTGAAGACACAACTCAGTGAAATTTATTTATAAACTTAATCTGAAATGATCCAGTTTGGCAGCATTCATGTATGTAATTTTCTTCTTAGTTCCACACATACAGACGTATGAAATAGGAGCAGGAGTCGACCATTCAGCCCCTCGATGTTATGCCACTTCATGGTTGACATGATTGTGGCCTCAATTCCATTACCCATAATAGTCATGCAATGTAGGTTATAAACTACAAATCATGTTTATTGAAAGTAAAAATTTAACTGCAACAGAAGATCAATATAACAAATTTGCTTAATTGCAGAACATTTCACTTACAACTCATTAGATGTGTGGTGCAAATTCTCATCATTGAATGCTACATTACAATTTAGGCCATTCAACCTATTAAGTATACACTAACATTTTCCTCCATGTCAATCATTAACTTTAATCCGGCTCTCCTGCCTGCTCTGTTCATTTTAATATTGTTCTTTCTCAGGAAAAATCTAATTCCTTTAAAAAGTAATTTTTTTCTAACCTCTCCATTAATTAATTTTGTCACATCTTAAATGTATGCCCTTTCACTGTGAAGTTGCTGGCCAGCAAGAGAAAATAATTTCATGTTTACCTTAACTCTTGATCTAACTTTTGGCTAACTCCAGAACTGACCCCCAATCATTCACACAGACAACAACTATGTTCCTCCTCCTACAATCCAACTACCCCTCCTGACCACCCAAACACCACTCCGATTTCCTCTGACCTGACTGACTACCCTCCTCAATCATCTTATTCCGCCTCTGAGCCAGTCTGATGATTCATCTAACATATTACCCACCTCCCAATAATCAGATATCTGCCCAACTGAACCTAAGTACCCAGTAACACCTGACTCCATCTCCAACCATAGCTGGCCCTGACTTGACTATAACTCCCAACCTGACCCAACTACCTCACTGTTCCACCTAGCAACCATACATCCAATTCTACCCATGTATTTACTCAGACCTCACCCGCCCTACCACTTATGCGCCTCACCATAACCATATCACCCCTCTACCCATTAGTCCCCTCACTTATTTGGTAATATTGAAAGACTGGACAATTAAACTTATCATATGACACTAAGTGTCATAATACCGGCTGTATCCTGTCTTCCCTCAACATTACACTGTTTCAATAGAGTTCCCTGACGAACGCTGCAATCCGCATTTCTGGAAAAGACCAGCAGGGAGGTATGAAGCAGCATGTGAATTTTGGGGCAGATCAGCAAGTCAGTGATAATTGCTAAACCTCAAAAGATCCGTACTAGGGTCTGTACTGATTCTGTTGCTTTCACTTTCTTCCAATTAATAGGATGCCCAAATATTTCAAACAATTCTCCAACTTTACTACAATGTCCTAACCATTTTAGAGGTTGTGGGATTTAACAGAAAAAGAAAAGATCACAGTTTGCACATGTGGATTTAAATGAACATATAATGGAAAAAAAATGTGGTCTTCTTCAAAGTACAAAACTGAAAACAAAACAGTAGCCTCTAGAGCACTCTCATGACATCATCATAAAATAATGTGATGACCTCTTAAAGCAACCTGCAACCCTTTCAAATATATAACACATAGGGCCCAATTTAGCCATTGCATTGTGCCCATTTACCAGTGTGAAAACTTGGTAAAGTCGTGTGTGAGGTGATTAGTGCAATCTGCGTTCCTGTCTGCACAGACTCCAACATTACAAAGGCCCAAAAATGGCCACGATCAGAACTGCACTCAAAATGGGCACAACATCAATTTAAATACATTTGCATGCACTTAAATTGACTTAATGAGATGGATGCCCAATCTTATCTGCATTTTCCCCTTTACCATTGCGTTCGCCTGTCCATATTTGATGTAAAGTAGACATATTCGACAAAGGTCTGTTTTGGGCACTCCAGCTTTTGTGAAGGTAGGTTCAGAGCTTCCAATGGCTCTCTAATTCAGATCAGTGATAGTGGGGGGAGCTGGACCAGATCATTCTCTGGTGGGGGGAGGAAGGAGGAGATGGATCAGATGTATCTCTTCTGCAGGTTAAGGAGGAAGAGCGCCATATGTATCTCTGGTGGGGGGGGATGGTAGGAGGCCCAGTCATTCTCTGGTAGAGGGAGGAAGGAAGCCAGATGGTTCTCTGATTGTGGGGGAGGGAAGAGGAGGCAGGTCAGATGTATCTCTGGTGGGGGATGAGGGAGGGCCTGATCGTTCTCTGGTGGGGGAGGGAGGTGGGAGGCCCAATCATTGTCTGGGGGAGGGGGGAGGTGAAGGGGAAGATTCAGATTGCGCCCTGGTGGGAAAGTGCAGGGGGGGTCCACTGCCACTCTGCAGGCGATCAGTGGTGGGGGGAGGGGGGGGAAAGGGACAGGAGGCTGTGATCAGTCTGGGTACTGGGAGGGGTGGATGGATAAGGAGGACCATGTTACGGGGCTGGGGCAATATCTGTGGAGGCCACTGCTCCTGGCTACTTTATCTGCTTTTTTTGCGACTTGGCAGTGAAGCGAAAGGAGATCATCTTTCAATTTTGTTTTCACTGTGCATGCGCAGTTGAAGGCTCCGATTGGAGCAGCAGCATTTGAAGTGCGATAAGCCCCACTCACAGCATGATTCAGACACATGATTTCTTTTTCAGGCTGGGAGCATATAGAGGCATCTGAGAACAGATTTATAAGTCACACCTGTATTGCACTCAGATTCAGCACTCAGAATCAAAATGGTAAAATCACCCCTGTATTCGATTGTTCTGCACAAATTTAGCAGTGAGACTGCAAAATTGGTCCTCATAGTGTCACTAGTTTGAGCAGTGCAAAGGGCACTTCAGGAAAAATAATGTTGTATTCACTCCCATACTCATTCAAGCATTTATGATCATGTTGTGAAGGGTTGACAGCATGGTCATCTCATGAATGAATCAGAAGGATGCAGATGACGATATCAGCATCTAATATTGATTTGACAGCCAGTCTGCTACTTTGTACCTCACCTTGGCATCAAATCAGCATGCTGAACAGCATTGTGACCTGCCGCTCTGCATACTTCCACTGGCCATTCACTATTTGTATACCAATGTGTTTACAAACAGGGAGTTCAATGTGATTCAACCACCAGTGTGTGTTTGTGCACTAATACCATTTTGGAGTATTAGGGTATCCAAAGAGTCAATAAAATGGGTGAAAATAAAACCCATTTACCACCCATGAGTTGTGAAGTAAATTTGCTCTCTGTGTCAAATAGAAATATGACCCAATTTTTAAATTATTATATTGTTTTTATTCTGCAATTTCTTCAATACTGTAACACTTTGAATTAAAAAGACCTAATTAAATGTAATGGATTCAGGTGAATGTGATTAGGATGAGAGGCAGTAGAGAAGAGATTTTTTTCTTGGTTGTTCAGTTACAAATGCAATAAGCTGCTTGATTAATACACAGAAGTTGTGCCATGTATATTGATTTTGAAAAATAAAAGAGAAATGCACAACCCTCACAGTGCTAATTGGAACATTCACTTCTTGTGTTTCTGCAATACAATTCCCTTCAGAGAAATGTCTGAACAACCATTAGGCCACAGTGTCAACAACATTGCTTTCCAGACTGGGTTAAAGTATGGATAGTTATCAAGAGAACTGTTCTAGGAAAACATAACAGCGAAACAAATTTTAATGCAATCAACAGTAACGAAAGTATGAATATAATGATGTGGAACAGAGGACAAAATTGTTCTGACTTCAGAAAATTGCGCTAAGCAGTTTATTTGTGAATTCTGTGGAAGGAAACACTTCGCAGTTAGCAGGCATGTATTTTTATATAAGAAGCAGATGGTATGTTATAATAGCATTGAAAATGACACAACAATAAATTAGAATGACTGTATATCAGGTCTGGGATCTACAAGCTGCCAAGCCTCAATAGCTTGGTGGGGAAACTTTTATTAATCAATCCAAAAATATGCAAGTCTACCATCTTCCAAGGCAACCATACTACCACTATTATTTACTCATTAATAGGTAACAATGGTGTTACTTATGTACCTATAAAACCATACAATTCACATATATAAGCAGTCTTTGGCATTTAGTTGAACTGCCTCTCATCTAAGATCACATTCACTGAAGATATATTAACGATGAAAGGACACAGACTTGAAAAGCTAACTTGGTTTTTCTCTCTCCACAGATGCTGGAAGACTTGCTGATCAGTTTTTTTATTTCAGATTTCCATTATCCACATTATTTTGTTTTGATGTGATATAAAGGATTTGTAGAATAAGCATCTTTGTATGAAGCACAATCAAAACAATACATACGGTTGTAATATCGGAATAATGCGCAGATTGGAATCTCTGCTCTGTGCAGGTTAATTGATAATCTATGATGGCCAATGAAGACCTTTACAAAGGTTCCCACTGATAAGTACTCAGGAAGCGCTTCTTTCCCTTTTTTCATATTAAACCCTTTTACTATTCAGACTCTTATAAATTGAACAAGGTTGAGCATAAGTAGGGTATTGGTCAGAGATTTGAATTGAATTCTGTGGTAGATGTACATTAGGTCTAAGTGCAAACTTTTTATTTTCAAAATTATGTTTTTTCTTTTATTCTGGTATTGTCCCTTTGGGATCAGCTCCACCAGTGGTTCACATTTGCATTGATGAATGTCAGTGTATTTCTTGGCTCTGTAGTCAGTGAGTTCTTTCCTGCATTATTCAATTTAGCGATGTTGACATTTATTTCAAATAATGACTAAATATTCATGATTTAATACAGAATAATGAATCTAATAGCCTGATGTCTGAAAGTGATGTCTATAACAAGAGAAGACAAGGTTTGTGCACAACAAAAGCTAATCAGATTCTAGTTACACTGGAAATGTATGTGAATATTGAAAACAGAAATTATAATGATGAATGGCAAAAGGAATTGCACTTACTTATTCTTTAAATGTTCACCCACAGCAAGCCATGAAGTTGATTTGAATGGTACATTTTCATCTAATCAGTTAGCATTGGGAACATTTGATGAATATATCATTTCACTACGCTGGACATATACACATGGCCCTTCATTTTGTTAGCCATTTTATGTATTTAAATGGCATAATCTGTCAGAATGTTAACAATTCTTTTTATCTGCACTTCCAGGGTATTTAATGACATAGATCCCATATCATGATAATCTTGTGACAATGGAAGTTGTCAGGGAGGTATGAAAAGAAGTAAGTGGAGAGGAAATGTGTCAGATTCTGACGAGTCCAGCCACAATGAGATATTGGTTGTGACTGAACAATTATAGGAAACCTTTAATTGTTAAGCCTTGCAGCATCATGCTGCTTTATTCAAATGAAAGAACTAGAGACCTTGAAATTCCAGTTAAAGAGGAGGTTTGCTGAGCAATTATCGGATGGAACTGTTAAACTTATGTTGGAAAATATTATATCTAAAGAATTATGTGAAAATCCAGGAAGAATGATCTGTACACCTCGATGGGTAATTTTATTGGGAATATTATACTATACAATCTATGAAAGTTAACTTGCTCACAGTTTTGAAGAAGCAATTTTTTTTTAATTAATCTTCACTGACAAGGATGGTGTTTATTGTCCATCCCTCAGTGCCCTTGAGATTGTAATGATGAGCTACCGCCTTGAACTACTGCAGGGTCTGTGTGTTAAAGGCACAGTGCTATTTCGTAAGGAATTCCAGGACTTTGTCCCAGTAATGGTGAAGGAACTGCAATGTTCCAACTACGTTAGAAGGCTTTACACAAAATGAAAAAGACCTTGTTTCCACATGTAGATTCAAACTGATAATAACAGATTTATTCTAGGACCACTTGCTTGTTCAGAATACAAATTGAAACTAAAAGCCTGTGAAACACTCCAATGACACTCCATCAATCATGCGATCATCTTTTAAAGCAACCATGCAACCATTTAAATATATAACAGGAACAGTGGTATATTTCTGAGTTAGGATGGTATGTGACTTGGGGGGAATGTCGTGATGTCGTGGTGTTCCCATATGCCTGTTGTCCTTGTCTCTCTAAAGAAGTCACAAAATCATAACAAATAGGAACAGGAATAAGCCATTTAGCCCAACAAGCCTGCTTCTTCATTTGATAAGATCACAAATGATCTGAGTGTGGTTTTAACTCCACTTTCCTGCTTGTGCCCTGAACACTTGACTCTCAAAAGCTGAAAATCTATCTAACACAACCTTTAATATATCCAATAACCCAGCCTCCACTGCCCTCTGGGGAAGAGAGTTCCAAAATTTAATGAGTCCCTGAGAAAATAAATTCCTCCTCATCTCTGGCTTAAATGGATGATTCATTATTTTTAAAATGTGTTCCTAGTTCTAGATTATCCCATGAGAGGAAACATCCTCCCAGCATTTATCCTGCCATGCCCTCTTCAGCCAATGATGCAGACCTGCTATTGGCAGCAGTCCAAGATTCAGCAAATCAGTCAAGGCCTGATCCCCAGCAGCCAGATTCAAGGTTGCTAGCACCTTTCTGGGAAAACTCCAAGCTACATGAGCTAGGCAGGAGGGATAGAAGAAGGAGACCTTCCTGTTAAATTACACAAGCCTGGATGGAGATTGTGGATGAGGAGGTCAGCAACCATGGAGTCATCTAGAGAACCTGTCTGTAGCTCTGCAAGCAGGTCAAAGAATTACCCCACTCCTTCAGGGCTAATACCACAATTCAGTTTCAGTCATCAATCAGATTAGTGTGAGGGTCCACTTGTTCGGAAGGGAGAGCCTACTATTGATGAGTTGCAATAGTTCCTATTGAAGAAATGGTAGAGCTGTGAGCCTGTCACCGCGATAATCAAAAAGTTGCTCCAGAATGATCCATCCCACATGCACACCTGTGACACAGGCATGCAGTCGTATGAGGGTAAATAGATTCAAGTGGCCTGAAATAAGCATGAGGAATGTTGTTCTTCTGTTCTCCACTGTATATGCATTGATTCAAACACCAGCCAAATCTCGAGTCTCCTGTTCAGAAGGATAAGACCCCTTGATCTTTCCATACTCTCTTGCCCCAAGAGCAGGGAGATGCCATCTCTGGACAAGTCATCCACTTCTGAGGAGGAAGGGATCACAAAGAGAGCAGTATCACGTCATTCTCTCCTTATATCCTCTATCAGTGCAGACACTTTCATGGAAGTAATTATGTGTTTGCAAGTGGATTTGGGGGTCACAGTCTGATTCAGGCACTTGACAAGCTGTTGGTAGCTGTGACAACCCGAGGCCACGACGCTCAGAGGAGTTTGGGAGAATAAGGCATGTTGAGCTTAGACTGATGACAAGTTGGGTTATCAGTAATGCAGTATGAGATATCTGAAGATCTGGCAGCTTCCATGGGATATGCACACAGTGGAGTAGTTATCCAGACCATGAGTGATGCCATTTCCCTCTCATCTGTGAAAGTGGCCTCCTCCATTGAGAAACTTTCATGGAGAGCCTGATCTAGCAGACCAGTCAGTAAATGCTGGAGGTGTGTGAAAACCTACATATCATCAAGTTAACAATGAATTCAACCCAGCAATATCAAGATCTGAGGATAATAGACACTTGGAGTCTCTTTCAGGTCCTTGTCCATCTCAGGTCATCAGGGAAGTACAATTGTGCTTTGTGAGGAGGAGGACCTTTTGCATCTAGGGTTCTTCTCAGGGCACATTGAGTGTAAACAATGGCTCCACGGCACCTCTGCCAGTAACACTAGTGCATTGAGTGCCTGCAGTGAGATCCCTCAACATGTTGGGGCCTGTTAGACCTCACATACCTAGAGGATGAGCACTAAGGTCTTCCCAGCATTGGGTGCAACAAAGTCAGCAATAAGCCTCTACTCCAGCTGATAGCAAATAAGAAGCACTACATCAGAGCACTGGTAAAAGAATATGATGCATATAGGTTTCCCTGCTGAATAGATAATTAGGATGGCATTGCTAGTGTCTGAATATGTTTGGAGTGGGTACTATTTATTTCCATCTATTGTTGGGAATCCTCTGGAAGTGTTTCCATTCAGTCATATAGTCACAAAGTGACATGGCTGTGTTCAGTCTAATTTCTTCTGTTTAATCTATCGCATGATGTGGAGATGCCAGTGTTGGACTGAGGTTAAATTCAACAGATTATGAGTAATGCAAACAGTATAGGTAAGATTAAAAGTTATGGCTGTTTTATGTTACACAACACACTGGTCAAACACAGAAACATAGAAACTAAAAACAGGAGTCGGCCATTTGGCTCTTCAAGGCTGGTCATCAAATTTAATTTCCTAATCCTCCCTTCCCACTATACCCCTTGATCCCTTCAGGCCTAAGAGCTATATCCAATTTCTTCTTGAAATCGGGCAACATTTTGGCCAAAACTACTTTCTGTGGTAATGAATTCCACACATTCATCTTTCTCTGAGTGAAGAAATTTTTCCTCATCTCAGTTATAAAGGCTTACCCCTTATCCACAATCTTTGACCCCAAGTTCTGGACTTGCCCACCATTTCTGAACCTACCCTGTCTAACTCTGTTACAATTTTATAACTTCTATGAGATCCCATTTCACTCTTCTGAACTTCAGTGATCCCCTTGACTAATGCCATGATGTGTGGCTGTTTGGGAGATGACACACTTGTCTCAAATTGGCCTTGGAATGAATCAAAGGCACAGAAATCACTGGCTTTCACAGACACTGGCATTGGGTGATCACGAATGCCAATTGGGCTCAACTTGTGCACTAAGGTCTGTGATGACCTCTTCACAACTTTTTAAAGATCTGCAAGTAGCAGATCCTCTGTTTATATACCCTTGCGACATGAAACCATGCTCTCTAGGTTGATGCCTTCCCAAGGTCCCCTCTGTAGCATTCTGCTGCTTTCTCATCCTAAGGTTGTCCTACAAGTAGGCATGAGATTGCTGCTGTCTGGATCTGCATACTGGCATCTCCCCCCCTCTAAAATTTACCCTTCTCACGGGAGAATTGTGAGTGAACAATGCCATTAGAGGTTAACATTGCAGGTCTGAGGCATCATTCTACTACATGTTTCACCATCACTGACCACCCCATCACTATGGAGGCCTCCAGCCTCCTCTCAATAGATCCACATTCCAGCAACCAGCACAATTGAGGCTTGACCCAAAAGCTTTGACTTCTGAACTCTCCTTCCTTGATCCAAATTTTTCTGTTTCACACCATGGCTGCCAACTGTAGCAATGACTTCAGCTGTTTTTCCTTGTTGCCCTGAAATATCTCTGCTCCTGACACTCCATAATTTGTAAAATTCAAAGGGCTGTAAAATACCGTTCAAGGAGATGTTTCACTGCCTTAACTAGCTCTCAAGTTGCCATTTTCCAAAGTGGCATGATTATCAATTCACTTGCTATCTACTGCTGGGAAAATAATGATGACATTGAAACTACATGTCAACACCATCCACACAATTTTACCCTCCTGCCTCCAAGACTGTATGCAAAGGGATCAGAAAAATCTTGGACATTCATTCATCCCTTTCACTCAATTGTATCATTTAGTGAAGATAAGAGAAATTGAAGCACTTTTCTCGAGAGGCAAAGATGAATGCTCAATACAAATGGACTAAGGCTAGAATTCTCTGTCCATGTCCCGCTGAAGTGAATGGAGATTTGGCTGCGCACCAAATTCACCATTCTTGCTGGCAGAGATGTTGGGGTGAACCACATTGGAGAATTCCAGCCTAAGTGAAAAAAAGGGACTTGCTCATTGTGCCATACTGCTTTCCTTCTGCTTATTCAAGCGTTGATGTCTTACTAATGATTGGTTGCAGAGTATCAAGCAACTATAACCGCAGCCTCCTATCCTCTAAGTGATAAAGCAACCTTTCAGCAGATCTGGTCATACTGTGGACAAGAAATATGGTGGCAACATAATATATTTTACAGTGAAGTGCACTATCATCATGTTCTTTTAGTTCTGCCTAGCAATTATGATTGTGAGTTCTCCAATGCTCAGCTAGAAATTCCTCCAAGATTGAGGTAGATGGCAATCACATGAGGGTTATATGATGCCGTATTTGAAAATAGAAAATTGTAATTCAGTTAACCCTTTGTAAATTGTTAGGTAATCAGATGGTCAGTAGTTTACAAGGATATAGCTGATAATTGTCCAATCAGCCTGGCTCATTAATGAAGTGTAGACCTGGCAATCATCAAGCATCCTGCAAAATGCTTAAAGAAACAGTTCAATACACACCAATGCTCGGTGCTGGGACAATAATTATTTTTAACTGGTTGGACTCTAGCTTGTGTAATTTTGGGATATTAACACTTTTGTCACTTTTCTACCTAAGCTCCCTCAATTTCATTATGGGGAGAGAATATCTAGTTGAGAATATGGGTCAAATTTTCAGCGGATTGGCCAGGAACTCTTTCCTTTCAAACAAGATACCTAGTTTGATGAAAGAACTAGTGATGCAGTGACATATGCCTTTGAACAAAGGAGCAGTGACTTGAGAAATTAATTTGGATTTTGTTGACTACATGGTGTCCACAGCTGTTCCAACTGTGAGTAAACGCAGCAGCTAATAAAATGTAACTGGTGTTAACTTAATATTGTCAATCACATTTTGATTTTGGCATGCAACATTTGCTTGTTATATATAAATCTTGAAAAAGAAAGAAGGGGGTTGAAGTGGCAGAGTATGCAGCTGGGATTATAATGACATACTTTGAACTCCAACTAAATCTTGGATCCAGTGAAACTATGTCAGTAACAGAGCCACATTTTCTGTGCTATGTCACAATTAGTGTGATATGAACAGAATGAATGGGCCATCTATAAATTCAGAGGGCATCTCTCTTTGAGCTATAGTAGTATTTTTATACCGCTAACCTATATTTAATATAAGATAATCAGAAATACATGGAGCAAAATTCTCTGGCCAAGCCGACCTAAAAGCCGGAAATTCCTGCCTGACTGTCAATGGGGTTTTACACTGTCCACAGCACGCCAGCTATAATTCCAAGTGGTGGGCAGGATGGGAGAATTCCGGCCATGCTGGTTAAGATTGCAGCAGAAAGACTTTAAATACTAGGGAATTTATAAAATCATAGAAATTGTACAGTGCAAAAGAAGGCCATTTGGCCCATCGAGTCTGCACTGGCTCTCTGAGAGAGCATCTTACTCAAACCCATCACCACCTTATTCCCGCAATCCCCCACATTTATCCAATTAACTCGCTAAACTATATATATTGAGACACTAAGGGGCAATTTTGCATGGCTAATACACCTAACCTAATTTTTGAATTATTTCAAACTGTGAGAGCAGGATTTCAATGTGCAGATGTGTGGGTGAGGAGTGGATGTTACTAGTACATGGGAAACCTGAAAGTATGTGAAGAGTACCTGAGTCAGCAGCTTTTTAAAGCAGCCACTTCATTTGTATTTCATCTGTGGGGGATTTTACATCCAATCCATGCCCAGCGGGGCTGATGACAGTTCACATAGCACAATAAAGAGACAATCTAAATATGCAACTTGGAGTAGTTGGAGCAGGAAAATAGAGAGGAGGAAGGTCAGAAATGGAAAGGAAGTGGTTGAAGGCACAGTTCATGGATAACTCCATAAATGTGTTGTTGTAGTTGTGGGACCTGGAGGAGATACTCTCCCCTATCAGTGGGAAAAAGTAGCCTGTTAGAGAAGTGAAGCAGTCGTGACTGGAAGAAATGATCCCACTAAATGTTCTTTGATTTGTGTGATCTGTTTAGTTCAATGATTTGAATAACATTATTTTTGCTTGCATGGTATCTTCATTTTTGTTGTGCAATCGTGAATTCACAAAGCTAAGAGGGATCGCTGCTTGAAGGAGGCAGAAGAAAGCAGCACAATAATATTGTGTCAATCCTCATATCCACTTACCCACTGGTCCCATTTACCGATATATCATGGAAACACATCCTCATCCTTATACATTGTCATGCCTCTCCAACATACCCATCTTCAATAAATACTCTCAGTCCACCTGATGAATACTGACAGAATTTTCCTTTGTCTCCTTGCAGGAGAAGTCATTTCAGTGGAAGTCAAAGTAAATGATTCAAAGACACCTGAAGTGCAGCAGCACTTTCTACCAATCATTTAAAATAGTGACTATTTGTTCAACAAGCTCCATCTTTGAGACACTTTGAGACACTACCAACTTAATGTTTAATTTTGTTTAGTTTATCTATTAGTGTCACACTGCAATGAAGTTTCTGTGAAAATCCCCTAGTCACCACACTCCGGTACCTGTTCAGGTACATTGAGTGAGAATTTAGCATGGCCAACATATCTAATCAGCACATCCTTCAGACTATAGGAGGAAACTGGTGCGCCTGGAGGAAACCCACGCAGACACATGGAAAATTTGCAGTCTCTGCCAAGACACTGATCCAAGCAAGGAATCAAACCCGGGTCCCTGGCGCTGTGAAACAGCAGGGTTAATCACTGTGCTGTCATGCCACCTCAGTGCCACTGTGGCACAGTGATGAGGCAGAGTGGTAACAAAGAAAGAAAGGAAGCAAATTCTGCACTCCACATCCCATAATCTCAGGAGTCATGCTGTCCCATGTACCCAAATATCAGTGGGTCAGCAAAAGGCCTTTTCAGCCACACAAAGCAGAAATTTGTGAGCCTAAATAAGTGTCATCCTTAAATTGAGGAGCAGTTACTGCTGCTGCCAATCCCAAGGGTTATCATGAACAGGATAATTATTGAGCAACAATAGAGATTGTTTAATGCACTGATTGGCATTTTGAGCACACTGTTCACGATGTATCAACATTGGAGAAGTTGCCTCAAGCATGAATAGCCATTGTGATGGTACCTTCCTCTAATAACAGAGAGACTAATACAATGGAGCATCAAATCTGACAATCAAACAAGTGCATGCTGAATTGTTATTGTTCTGAGTCTGGGTCCTTTTGTTTCGGACCTGAGATGTGGAGCTTGGTTCTCAGACAAACTGCAGACATACTCTGGTATCTGCTTAACATTTGTTTATTAATGCTTCTTCTAAACACTACAGAGTAGGCATGTGATTGTTAGGCATGATTCCAACCTCTCTGTCTTTCAAGAGACACAGAATCTAACACATGACTGACTGATATCAGTGGTACATCATCACTATGTCATACATTGGTATATCCCATCTGATAACCTTTTACATGACAGTTGCTGATTGGCAAATGGTCTTTTCAGTTGTGTCATGATGAATGGAAAAACATAAATTGATGGAGAATATCTAAGTGAGTGGCTGTGAAAAGGGAAGCTGGTGTGTTATGAGGACTGTTTTGTGTCAGCACAGAGGGCGGAATAGAAGCTGGTTTTGCTTGAGGGAGCACTTGGTGGAGCTTAAGTGAAACTCACAAAAATGGGGCTATCCCAGCTAGCAATATATGTGGAAGGAAATATGGGCAAGACATCACCAGCCTCCTCATACCTCCCCTTCTGCTGCTCAGAATCCTGGGAAAAGACCTGCAGAAAAATCTTTTTATGCTTACATACCTGCTGTCTACTGAAGCCTGAGTATTTAATGATTAACACTCCTGGGTGATCTGGAAATGCCATTAATCGTACATATGTGAAGTCTATGATGCATTACAACAGTAGAAATCCAGCCAGAGCTGCAAACTCAAGTGCCGACTCATACAGACTGGCATTATAACAGGAAAAGTGCACCCAGTTGGCAGACATGTCAACCATTTATCTTATGCATTTGCGTGTTGCTGACTGGGAGATCCTGCAGTCCTACAGAATCCAGAGGCAAAGTGCTTGTTGATGGTAGATAAAAACAAATAACTGCAAATGCTGGAATCTGAAATAGGAACAGAAAGTGCTGAAAAATCTCAACATGTCTGACAGCATCTGTGAAAAGAGAATACAGCTAACATTTCAAGTCTGGATGGTTTATCGTCAGATGGTAATAAATGTTGACAGGTTCTGGTACAAGGTAGAAACATAGAAAGTAGGAGCAGAAGGAGGCTATTCAGACTTTTGAGTCTGCCCAACCATTCATTAAGATCATGGCTGGTCATCCAACTCAATAGCTTGATCCCACTTTCCTCCCAGATCCTTTGATCCCCTTTGCTCCAAGTGCTATTACTAACCAAGTTCTTGAAAACATGCAAGGTTTTGATTTCAACTACTTTCTGCGATACTGAGTTGTATAGGCTGACCACTCTCTGACAGAAGGAATTTCTCCACATCTCTGTCCTAAATGATTTACCCTGTATACTCTGATTGTGACCCCTGGATCTCGAAACCCCCATCTACAGGAATATGCTTTTTGCATCTAGCCTGTTCAAGTCCTATTAGAATTTTTCAGATTTCTATTAAATGCACCATCATTAACTAATGTCACTAATGTCCTTCAGGGAAGGAAATCTGTCTTTACCTGGTCTGGCCCACATGTGACTCCAGAGCCACAACGATGTGGTTGACTCTGAACTTCCCCCAAGGGCGATTAGAGGCAGGCAATAAATGATGGCCAGCCAGCAACAGCTGTGTCCCACAAATTAATGAACTAAAAAGGTTACAAAACTGTTGTCCTAAAGCAGAAAGGTGAGTTGCAGAGAGTGGCAATCTATTGGTTGCCATATCCAGCTTAGAGGAATTATAGAAACAGGATAAATTAATCAACATGTCAGAACACCAGTGCCTCAGGAGGCTCAGGGTCTCACCCCCAGGCAGGTATTTGTGGTCTGCCGAAGGAAGACTGGCTGCCTATTGGACCAGGTAGCTACTCTCTACAACACAGAGCTGACAATGTTGCTGTTGCTGCTGATATATTGTCTTGCTACTCATCTGAGGTTAAACTTAAAGCAGTGTAAACAGTATCCATTCTGAATTGTTGGATCAGACCTCCACACCAACAAAGTGTAGATGACACTTCCAAGGTATTGAAAAAACCTCCACACTGTACAAAATAACAAGTACTGTGCACAAATCCTTTCCCATCATTAGGTGAAAAAAGCAGCTGGGGGTACTGAGTGTTTATTGGCATACTTACTTAGCATTGCTTCAGCCTCTTAATTCAACTGATATCTGGGTTGATAGGGTTATCTTATAAGGAAAGATTGGTCAGGTTAGGCCTGTATCCATTGGGGATTTGAAGAATGAGAAATGATGTGGTGATTTGTGGTAAATGTTCCTTTAAGGGCAACACAGCCAAGTAAGGATTAGCTGCTTGGGAGGCCAATTGGATGCAGACTGTGAAATCACCCTAGTGACTGGAGTCTTCTCTTTGGCAGGAGACATGTAGGAACTTATGAGCAGCTATAGGGCTACTGGCTTCTGTACAGTTTTTCTTATTTATAAATAACTTTTATATTTCTAATGTAGCCTGTGAAAGTGCATCATTCCAGTTGTTCTTATTGATACATGTAAGACCCTGAGGGGACTTGATAGGATGGAAGGTCAAAGGACATTTTCCCTTGTGGGAGATGCTAGGACTAGGGGACACTGTTTAAAACTGAGATCTTATAAATAAGATCCTAATAAAAATCCTATTCAAGACTGAGATGAGAATTTATTTTCTCTGAGGGTTGTTAATCTTTAGAATTCTCTTCTCCAAAAGCTGTGGACGCAGTGTCATTGAATATTTTTAAGGCAAAGATAAATTGATTTTTATACAAACAGTGAAATCAAGAATATTGGGGGTTGGCAGGACTGTGAAGTTGAAGCCATAAGCAGATCAGTCATGGTCTTATTGAATGATGGAGCAGGCTCAAGGGACCAAATGCCTATACCCTTACTCCTGACTTACATACTTGGATGTTCAATTACCTCTGTGTACTTTGCTTTTAGTGGAAAGTTACAAGAAGCTCCGGAAACCCAAAGTTAAACGAAAAAAAAAAATAAATGTCAGTTGAGTGAATTTTTTATGTTAACCTACCGCTCCTGAGGCTTTCCTTTGCATAGCCAATTCCATTAGTTTTACCTCCAATCTGCCATGTGATCCTACACAAACATGCAAAACTCTTCAAAGATTTGCAAATTACAGGAAATGTGTCCGTGCAGTTTCAAAAGCATAGAAGCAAGGCATGCATTAAGTGGCATATTTTCAAAATTTAGCCCAAGTTCATTTAGCCCAAGCATTTCTCGGATTCATATTTGCTAGTTAGAGAAAAATATAACACTGCTTTGCTTCCATTTTGAAGAACCTCCAGCCAGGATAGTAAAATCGTGGAACTGGGAACACATGGTGCCTCTTTCTCTTTTGGCCACTGTTTATATCTACTTACCAGAAGGTGGATACAGGTGAACTGGGGTCCTAACAGGTTTTCCCCAGTCAGAATTGTCTCCTGCCAGCAGGCTCACACAATCAGTAGATTACAGGCTACATTGTTAGCCTCAGCTTAACGATCACTGTATAGACTTGAGAGAATTGCTCTTTGCAACATAAATTTAAACTTATGATAAATCAAAATGCTTGTATGTGTATAATTCACATAATATGTAGGTGTAAGTGAATTATATGTACCTGTTACAAACTATAACCTATGGACATAAGTCTAGACTGAAATGACCTAGATCTTTTGTGTTTATGATCTTTTATATATTGTGACTAGTAGCCCCATTCTGTACCTTTTTGTTGTATAGTAATGTTTTTTTCTGTAATTTGAAGTAATTTACTGTGTTGATTATGATTATGCATAATTGAAGAAATAAATGCGTCTTGTCATTTGAAGTAACTATGTGATGTCCTGATGTAATGATTATTGGCTGTTTGAAGCACTCAAACAGTGCTAAGTAATTACACTACCTGGAGAGCTGCGACATTAAGAGTGCAAAGGGATGTCAAACAAATGACTTTCTTTATCTTGTCATTACAGCACGCATCAAGTACAAGTGTCTGAATTTGCCCTTGACAACATATCAAAGCAGATGATGGAAGGGATTTTCCATTTGCAGGTTACTTGTGTCTAAAATAAACTTATAATTGGATCATTTCTAGCATAACTATTTCCTATTAGCTGATCATTTTTGTATATTAAAGTAATTTTTTCGAGATAGTGAATATGAAACCTAAAATATAATACAGTAAATTTGGTGTTAAATTTTGAAATAAAGTCATCTTAATTTGTGACCAAGTTATATGCTGCTGAGATTGCATATACAAAATTAACTATAATTTATTTTATTTATTATTCTCACAAATGAGCTTATGTTAGCACTGCATTGAAGCTACTATGAAAAGTCCCTAGTCACTACACTTTGTCGCCTGATAAAGTACATTGAGGGAGAATTTAGTATGGCCAAAGCACCTAACCAGTAGGTCTTTTGGATTGTGCGGGGGAAACAAGAGCACCTGGAGAAAACCCACACAGATGTGGGGACTGCATGTAAACTCCACACAGAGAATGACCCAAGCCAGGAATTGAACTGGGGTCCCTGGTGCTGTGAGGCAGCAATGTTAACCACTGTGCCACCGTGCCATCAGATTTTGCATATTTATTTTATCTGTTGAAGTCAATGAAACGTAAAAATTGGGCCATGCATAAAGCAGAAGATTAATCCCATCATTTTCCTGCCTGGCCCCTATTGCGGGCAATTGGGACTAGCTTAGGGGTTTAAAAAAAAGGCGGCATAGATAAGTTGGGCTGAAGGGCCTGTTTCCATGCTGTAAACCTCTATGATTCTAAACCTCTGTGGTGGGTTAAAGTAACATAATTCTCCATCGATGCAAGGCTGCATGGTAGCATGGTGGTTACCATAGCTGCCTCACAGGACCAGGCTTCAAGTCCATACCTTGGATGACTGCCTGAGTAAGATGGTCTTTTGGAAAGTTGGTGCAGACTCAATGGGCTGAATGGCCTCCTTCTGCATTGTAGAGGTTCTATGTGCCTTAAGTAAACAGTCCTGGTTTAGGGTTGGGGATTGGGGGTTGGCTGTTGCTAAGTTTCATTTATCATTGTTGGAAATTTCCTCTCTACGTGAAGGATGATTCCTCTAATGGAACATTTTTCAAGTGATTGCTGTTTATATGTCAGAACTTACACAGCTCTGAGTAGCAACATAGCCATGCTCAAACCTGTCAACAACCCACAGATGCACTCTTCAGTAAGGAGAATGAGGATGGCAACCAGAAGTGGAAACTTTGGCTGATTTTTACTTTGCTTCACCCGGAGGCACTGACACTAATTGCAGAATCCCAATCACCATCACAGATCAGGAATAATACTCCTCTTCTGAAACAAACAGAGAATGATGGAACAAAAACTTAGCAGATCTGACAGCATCTATACTGAGAGAGATCAGAGTTAACGTTTTAAGTCAGTTTGGCTTTTTATCACAAATGAGAGGGAAAATCTGCTAGATACAATACTGTAGCTTGCAACAGAAGTGTAGCAAAGTTAAGAACAAGAGACAGATGGCTAGTTAAAGTGAGGGGAGGGAAGGAGAAATGTTTTTGCATTGAGACAAAAATATATGGAATATTAAAAGGGGGTTAAGATGAAAACAAAGAAACATAGAAGTTAGTAGCAGGAGAAGGCCAATCGGTCCTTCGAACTTCCTCTGCTATTTATCACGATCATGGCTGATCATCCAACTCAATAGCCTAATCCTGCTTTCTCCCCAAAACCTTTGATTCTATTTGTTCTGAGTGTTATATTTAGCCAACTGCCTCTTGAATACATTTAATGTTTTGGCATCAACCACCTCCTGTGGTAATAAATTCCACAGTCTCACTATTTTTTGAGTGAAGAAGTGTCTCCTCATCTCTGACCTAAATGATTTACATGAATCCTCAGAATGCAACCTCTGGTTCTGGACATCCCCACCACTGGGAACATCTTTCCTGCATCTATCCTGTCTGGTCCTGTCAGAATTTTATAAGACTCCATGAGACTGCCTCTTATTCATCTGAACTCCAGCAAAAATAATCCTGGCCTAGTCAATCTCTCCTCATACATCAGTCCCACCACCCTTGGAATCAGCCTGGTAAACCTTCGTTGAACACCCTTGACAGAAAAATCACACTTCCTCAGAAAAGGAGACAAAAATTGTACACAATATTCTAGGTGTGGCCCCACTTAGGCCCTGTATAATTGCACCAGACATCCCTGCTCCTGTACTCAAAACCCCTCTCAATGAAGGCCAACCTACCATTTTCCTTTTTTACCACATGCTGCACCTGCAGGCTTATCTTCAGCGACTGGTGCACAAGAACATGCAGGTCTCGCTGCACACACCCCTTTCCCAATTTACAGCCATTCAGGTAGTAATCTACCTTCTTATTTTGTTTCCATTTATAGGAGGAGAAAATCACAGTCAAAAGTTGTCAAACTCAATGTTGTCTCCTCTTGTGTATGGTTTTATTAATCACTGTATGAACCTGCTCAAACATCAGACAAAGCAAGGGCTAGTTAAGTTAAGTTAGTCCATCAGATGATAAACAACACAACAATGAACATTCCTTTAGTTGTTTGGAGGGGAGAGGGGCAATTACTGCCTGCTCTTGTCAACTGATCATAGAGGAGCCACTTTGTCCACTTTGTGTGACACTCACACAAGAGTTAGTATTTTCCACTCTTACTACAGTAGTTCTACAATTCTAATTCAATAATGGAATTCGAGAAATCCAAAGCTAAAAGGTATTATTATTCAGCTCAAGTTCACTTCTGAAACCTGAAAGGTAGCAATTTCACAGCATTGTCTCGAATGCATATGACTGGTCGACTGAGGGTGAGAAATGAACATCATGGAGCAGCCTGCTTTCTCCAGACCATCACACAATCAAATAGTTTGGAAAAAAGTAGGCCGCATATAATGTAATAACAGCCTATATTATCAGTCACGTAAGTCACATGACAATAGAGTGCTGAACCAATGTGAAACCTCATGCTAAGCTTCATCCTGTACATCAGTATGAGAATGTTTAATAAGGGTTAAAGTTTTTCTATAGCCTTGACTCCAGAAATCTCAATCAATCCTAATCTGGGATAACCTAAGTTAAGCCCTATAATGATGACAGATGTTGGCAGCATTAAAGGCATCAAATAAACAGCCCATCGGCCAACAAAGGAGGAATTAAAATGACTGCAAGGAAAGGAGAGTTTGGAAACAAATGTCAACAATTCTCAAAGAAAGACTAGAGTTAAAAAAGCCATGAAGAAAGCCTTACCCTGACCAAAGTGCTTTGAATGTGGAAGGTCTAGATCAAGCTGAGAAGTGGCAACACTGATGTCATAGGTTTACCAAACACACAACCACTTTGAGACTAGCGGAGAAACATCTTGAGGAATAGATTTGTACACTCCTCAAACACTATGGGCAGCAGTGTAGATGAAGTAACGATTACACAGGGAATAAATGAAGAAACAGCAAAATAGGAAAATTTTATAAAAGCTTCTGATTCATCTTTCAATCTTAGAAGGAACACCATCATAGAAAGGGCAAAGTTCAATAGGCATACCCAAAGACCTGAAGAAAATGAGATTCCTTCATGCGCGTTTTATATCAATTAGCTGAAAGGTGTGCATATGGAGGCCTGAAGGACAAATTAATTCAGGATTGCACTGTTGTAGGAGTCATAGAAGAGTTTTTTTTTTACAGTCAAGAAAGAACTTAATGTTGTCAAAGGTTGTGTAGTTAACGGAACAGGCAGAAATGAGAAAACAAAATTGTGTATTATTGCAGGTGACAGGGAGATTTTGTGGAGAAAAACAACTGGCACAATGCATCGAGTAAGATTCAGGAGTATCAGCACACCTACTCATAAACTGAGAAAAGGCAAAAAGGACACAGTGACTGCAATTACTCAATGTTCCTACTGTGAAAAGAAAAAAAACTGATCATTGCAAAGAATGTCCTGCTAAAAATAGGGAATATCATTCCCAAGAGAGGAGAGGACATTTTAAATCCATTTTAAAACTCTCAACTCACACTTGGAGTACTGTGCGCAGTTCTGGTTGCCTCACTATAGGAAGAACATGGAAGCTATTGAAAGGGTACAGAGGAGATTTACAAGGATGTTGCCTGGATTGGGAGGCATGCCTTATGAAGACAGGTTGAGGGAGCTGGGACTGTTCTCCCTGGAGAGACGAAGGTTGAGAGGCGACCTGATAGAGGTTTACAAGATGTTGAGAGGAATAGATAGGGTGGACTCTCAGAGACTATTTCCCAGGGCTGAAATGGTCGCGACGAGAGGGCACAGATTTAAGGTGCAGGGAAGCAAGTACAGAGGGGATGCTAGGGGAAAGTTTTTCACTCAGAGGGTGGTGAGTGAATGGAATCGGCTGCCGTCGGTGGTGGTCGAGGCGAACTCGCTGGGGTCTTTTAAAAGACTTCTGGATGAGTATATGGGATCCAATGGGATTGGGGGTTATAGATAGGTCTATGGCTGGGTAGGTTTTGATGTGTTCGGCACAACTTGTGGGCCGAAGGGCCTGTTTGTGCTGTAGTGTTCTATGTTCTATGTTCTAACTCAGATATTTACAGTTAAGTAAAAGCAAGTAACATTCAAGAAATTGAAGATGTAAAAGATAATAAATTACTACTCTAGGAGAAATTACAGGATTTGATGGGAAATTATTGAGTGCAGACATTGTGGTGAATAGACATAAAATACACTTCAAATTAGACACTGGAGCAGGACTTTCAGATCAGTGACGAAAGGAAGATTTCTTCCAGCCATTGGCCACACTACCCCACAGTCCAGGATACATTCAATTAAAGATTAAAAGGCAATTAACTGCTACAATCCAGGACAAAGGATGACAAATCAGAGAAGTTTGTACATGATCCAAAAGCAAGAGTGTTTATTATTAAACCAAAAGGCTTACAGAGGTGTACAACTCATCTATAAACTAGAAGAACTGGGAAGCCAAGATGAATTCAGGACAGAATTTCCAAACTTATTTAGAGATGGTGGGAAGATTGGAAAAAGTGCTGCGCAGTAGGAGCATCAGAACCTAATCGAATCAACTGGAAACCTTAAGAAAACTAGGCAGAAGATTTCCCATGAATAATAGATCTGTCACCAGAAGCAAAGAGAATGACTGATTCCCATTTCCAAACCAGACCATGAGTACATTTTGAAACAGATCTTTTTGAGCTCAAAGGGAAGACATTCCTGTTGACTCCAGATAGATTAGGGTTAAGCATTTATGTAGCACCACCCTGGAAACTGTTATTATGCTACGGAAAGAAATTTTTGCCATGCAGAGCATTCCAGACCTAACTGTTTCAGACAATAGCCTACAGTTTGCCAATGAATCTTTTAAGTAGTCCACAGAAGCATTTAGGTTTGTCCACATGGTTAACTCATCCAAATACCCATGATCTAGCAAAAAGGCTGAACAGGCAGTAAGGCTGGCAAAAGCTATGCTGAAAAATGACAATATCAACTTGGTTCTGTTGAATTACTATTCCACACTGCTCCAAAATGGTTTGTGGCCCCATCCAGACTTGTCATGGGGAGATAATGGCAGACTCAACTTCCTTTTTTTTTACACAAACTTATTCCAATGGACATAGAGAGAATAAAAGAGAGGAGGAATATCATGCAAATCAAAGCAGGAATTACAATCAACACTTTGGAGTATACAACTTATCAGAATTCCAGCCAGGAGATTCAGTATGAATTTGTGATCAAAATCATGCCGCCAGGTTTTAGAAAAAATGTTGCTGTCAATGAATTCCTTAGTGGCAGAGGATGCAAATTGCGGAAAAACTCACTGGCAGCAGCAAAATCAGGAGATCCCACTGCGGGCCACTGGTGGGTCAGGAAGGTCCTGAATCTGGAAATTGTGGATATGAATTCCTGCAGGAAAATGAATGCATAATCTAAGCTGAAACTTCAGTACAACACCTAGGAAGAGCGGCACTGTTGATCATATTGTCTTTAAGATGAGGCATTAAACTGAGGCTCTATCTGCCTCTCAGATGCTTGTAAAAGATCCCACGTCATGAGTCAAGAAAGGGCAGCACTCTGAATTCTAGTGACATTTCCTACCAAATAAACCTGTTGGACTTTAACCTGGTGTTGTGAGACTTCTTACTGTGTTTACCCCAATCCAACACTGGCATCCCCACATCGTGAATCAAGAAGAACACAGTAGTTTTTCCCATGTCACGGGCAATAGTTATTCCTCCCCCATTACCTATAACAGATGACCTGGCCATTTATTCCATGGTGATTTGTGGCTCCATTCTGTGCTCCTGCATTTTCTACATTTACACCAGTGACAACTACATTTCAAAAGCCCTTAAATGAGCTATAAAGCACTTTGGGATGCCCTGAAGTCTCTTAAGGCATTGTATAGAATTGTATAGAATAGAAAAATATTAGAATATAAGAGTATAAAGAATAATATAGAGTATAAATACAGAGTATAAATGCAACATTTCCTAATTTCTTTACTCTTACCATCCCTATAAAAATGAATGAACACATACTTGCAGATTTCTCTCTCACTGGACCACCTACACATGTTTCATCCAGCTATGGCTTAAAATGACTTGGATATCTTAGGACCCCTTTTTGCACGGGTGTAAAATGTAAATAGTAGCACAACAGCTTACATTTCTACAGAATATGGAAGAACAGTGTTTCAGGAGAATGCATTTTACATTAAAGCCAGGGGATGGTGGTGGTGGTGGATGGTGGGGGGAGGTGGGATGAATAGGCTCTGCAACTCAGCACTCTGAAAAAAGAGAATGAAAGGAATTCAAGGTAGCCAATTGATTGTTCTCAGAGCTATCACTCCCACCAAAGCTTACAATGAATCCTTTCAAGAGTTGGAAGAAAATTGCTGAACTGATTATCTCTTTTTTAAACTTCAGAGTAAAATAGAGCCTGCGTGTTTCAAAGACAGATTTTTAATCTCCCCACCATTAACAAATGTGAGATTTGGATCCTCTGCAGTCTGCGTGCACACTCACATCTGTGCAGCTTCTGTACGAGTATATACTCCCTGCAATTTTATGCACGTGAACACCACACATATTCTGGGGACATGCCAAAAAATTAACAACATTTGGAATAGAGCACCAATGCAATGCCAGAGGTTTTCAGAGCTCATCAGTTTCTCCATTTAATTAATAGAACCAATTGAGTTGGGTTTGCACCTCTAAATGTTCGTCAAGATTTTCTGTGAATAGTAGCAACATTGTTGATAGATGAACAATGCAGAACAGATGTTTGAACTTTGTGCTTTAGAGCCTTTGTAGAGCTTTTGTCCAACGAGACTCTTTTTTTCTTTTAATTGCTTTCATTTGAATTGTTAGATTAATGCAAGTAATAATGTTTTACTTGAACTTTACTGTGAAATTCCTAATTGAAAAATGGACCTTTTGAAATAGTTTTGTTTGGTCTGGCACCCACCAGGAGAAAGAAATCCTGCCTTCGCCATTGCTGTCAAACTGTGATCTTAATACAGAAGGTGAAATGAAGTCATAGCAATTAAATGGATTTGAAAATGTATCCAAGTCTAAGTAATTTATTGTACGCTTTGTGAAATGCTTCAGTGCCATTTTAGTTCACAGTTTTTATTCTCTTTTTAAACCAGTTCAGTGAGGTATGCACAGAACTGTGATGTTCTTCATTGTTAATAGCTTAATTAAATAAATCAGTACCGGTCATCAGTCTTTTTATTTCTGGATGTTGGATTAAAATTATTCGGGATTCATTATGTTAGAATGGGCACTCAGCCAAGTAAAATACATTTACATATCTAATGATACACTTTTCACTGTAAGTGATTCTTCATGTTTCATGATGAAAATTGCAGATGTAAACCATAAAATGCATATTGATGCTTCAGATCCATCATTTGAGGTTATTCCTCTGATGTGATTGGCTAATTATTGCAACATACAACATCATATGACACTCAGCGAATAAAAGAAAATCATAAATCACGTCTGACAATTTCAAGTTGTAATCACGACCCCAAGGAAAGTTCAACTCATGCCCTATATCCTGAGAAATGCAGACTGAATTGAAAGAGTAGAGGAAAGGGAATCATGCCACCTCATTGACTCCAAATACCAGCTTGGTGTAAAGATCGAAACAAAATGGACAAATAACCCAGCCATTTGAAGCAGATTCTAAGGTGCTTACATTGGTGAATCCTTCATCTGTTATATGAAGCCTAATAGAAATTACAGGCACAAATTGGTGCAGTGTGTATCATCCATGCTCCTATTTATACAATGTAGTGAATAGGAGGAGGTCCCTAAAAGGAAATGACACAGATGTGCTCTTGTAGGCTTCACAAGAAAAACATGGACCACTCCCATCCTGGACCCGCTCCTTTCTGGAAGTGGTCCATTCTGTCCCAGGCCAACCTCACTGTCACAGGGTCAGCAGTCAGCCCTCTAAGACTGTGCAATTTGCTTTGGACCTCACGCTGGCACCAGCAGGCAGGCAAGGCAGTCACACAGGCCAACTTCACACTCTTCTGATGAAAGCTAGCATCTCTCCTCAATGTCATAAGCTGTCATCCTGTCTCTTTTACCGTTGTAATGTGGAGATGGAAGTATAGCTGTCACGTACCACTGATCCTGCCAAGAAAAGACAGATTCAACTCTGGCTTTCAAAAGGGAATGGATAATTATCTGAAGAGAAGCAAATTGCATGGCTATGTGGAATCAGGCAAGGGACTGGGTCTATCTGAGCAATAGTGTAAAACTTTGGTGAGGCCCCAGCGAGAATACTGTGTGCATTTCTAGTTGCCACATTATAGGAAGGATGTGATTGCACTGGAGGGGGTGCAAAGGAGATCACCAGGATGCTGCCTCGGATGGAACATTTCAGTTATAAAGAGAGGTAGTTTAGGCTTGATTATTTATGTTGAAGCAGAGAAGACTGAAAGGCAACATGACCTAGGTGTAGAAGATTATGAGAGACATGGACAGAGTGGATAAGGAGTAGCTGTTCCCCTTAGTTAAAGGGTCAGTCACAAGTTGACATTGGTTCAAGATGAGGGGCAGGAGGTTTAGGGGGGATGTGAGGAAAAACTTTATTACCCAGAGGATGGTAAAGGTCTGGAATGTGCTGCCTGGGAAGGTGGTTGAGGCTGGTTGTCTTACATCCTTCGAAAAGTATATGGATGAGCACTTGGTACATCAGAACATTCAGGGCTAGGGCCAAATGCTGACAGAATGGATAAGTTGGAAGTTCAAGTGTTTCTAATGTGTTGGTGTGGACCCAATGGGCTGAAGAGCCTCTTCTATGCTGTATAATGCTATAATTCCATGAATTCTTACAAAGAGCTAGTATGGATATGACAGGCCAAATAGCCTCTATACTATAACTATTCTATGATCCTTGGATCATAGAATCCTTGGATTCTACACCAGACAGTTAATTAAAGAGTTTCAATCAGCTAATACAAATTTTCTGTCATATAAGTGGACAATACTGGATAGCAAATTACAATAAACTGAGATCTCTAAGCTGGGTTGGTGAAGAGATTCCAAATGAAGGTTATAAAATAAATTGTCAGTTTTTGTTTTGTTTAGTTGATGCCAAGGTTGCTAAGATTCTGGTTCAGCCAGAGGTCGTGGCCGGAGAGAGGCCAGTATCCATTGCTAGGGAGCGGATGTGGTGGCAGAGGCTGAGTGCAACGGTTGGGATTTTCTGCCAAATTGCAGTGGATTTTGCAGTGATAGGTGCAGCCCGTCAGTGACAGGTGACAGGAACTTCAACTGGCTTTCCTGTCATCTGATCTCAACAGCAGGAACAGCTGGAAATGTTTGGCCAATGGCTTTGTTTTTCTAAATGTGATATTGCAGTTCATTATAAAGAAGCAGTCTGCCAACATAGTGGCTGTGGAGGGGTCGAAAGAGATGGTGGTCAGGTAGAACTCATGTGTCGTCAACATACTTACAGAACCTGATGTCATGTCTGCAGATGAGGGACAGCATTAAGGCAAGAGATAGAAAGAGCCCTTGGGAGACAGCAGAGATAACAATGAGCAATAAAATCACTAGTGAACAAACTCAGATGTTTAATGGCCAGATTGTAATGCTGCCTTCAGACATTTTCGTGTAAGGTTTCTGATCGATATCGGTGAAACTATCATTCCAAGCTTAAGTGTCTTCTGCAAACCAATTAGTGCCTGGTTAAGTTTTAAAATGATTGAGGATGAACAGTGAGCAGAGTAGCTTGGTTAAAGATGTGTAGAAATTGTGTAATGTTTCAAGTGGAAACTTGCAGCAGTGAAACGGACCATCAATTATTGGAAGGGACGATTTAAAGAAGAATGGTTAAAGGGGTATGATGATACTGAGGGCCAGGCTTACGTTGATAGAGTTTTGCATTCTATAAATGTTGCCCTTGAAACTAAGTAAAACTGAAAAGCTTAAATGTTGTTGTTATTTGGGACAATTGATTAGGCTGGTCAACAAAGTCCCAATAGATGGAGTATATGGAGCAGGAATTCCCCCTGTTGTTACCTGAAAATTACATTGCAGTCTTGTTGATATTAAAGACTATCTATTTGCATGGTCTAATAAGCTGCCCATTGGTTCATGAAAGCAAGTGGATCACCCGTTTCAGGGATTCCCCCAAAATGTCAGCAGACAAAAAAGACAACAGGAATTGGATAGTAACATGTATGTTCAGAGAGCTTCTCTTACACTGTCTTTCCATTTCTATCTAGAAACAGGAATAAAATTAATTCAAGTTTTATTAAGGTATGAAACAGGTTGTCAGAACTTCTGGAGGCTTTCCTCACATCCCATTCATCTCAGAGAAGCACTATCATGTGTTTGTGGGAGTGTATGGATTTTGAGTTCAGTACTCTTGTCTCTGCTAAGGGTGACAGTGTGGATCTTACAGTCAACACAATTAATTACTCTGAAAGCATTACAGCAGCAAGTCCAACAATATACCAGCAGAGTGTTCAATTCATACATCAATACTCAGCGAAAGCCAATTGCGAAGCTTTGGAACATATCACTCAAAGACAAGACATGCTGAGCAATTCTCATTCTAAATTTACAAAATCAGTTTGCAGAAAAATATTTGACTTCTATCAAAATAAAAATTAGATTATTTTGTAAATGTTAGGGTAAGAGCCACACTTTTGAGCAAATCAGTGCCATTTACTTCTTCAGTTTTATAGCATGGTGGCATTAGTGGCTTATTTCATTCCATTAATGAATCCTACATCAAGGAGTCTCATAACACAGTTTAAGTCCAACATGTTTGTTTGGAATGACGAGCTTTCAGAGTGTTGCTGTTTCATCAGTGAGTGGACACACTTATGAAAGAGCAGGGCTCCAAAAGCTCATGATTCCAAATAAACTTGTGGGGCTTTAACTTGGTCTTGTGAGAGTTATTACTGTGCTCATCCCAGTTCAATGCCAGTATTTCCACCTCATGAAATCCTATATCAGATTATTTATGTTTATTAATTAATATTTGCAGGCTTGAGTGAATCATAGAGGAAAAAGACTTTAGATTCATTGTAACTGGCTAATTTGCTTATAGACCAAATTAAAGGAAATTACATGTGATTACATATTGTATTTATATCTTTTCTCTGGTGTTTGTTTCTATGTTATGGGTGGCATGGTGGTACAGTGGTTAGCCCTGTCGTGTCCAATTCCAGGAACCCAGTTCAATTCTCGGCTTGGGTCACAATCTGTGCGGAGTCTACACGTTCTCCCCATGCCTGCGTGGGTTCCCTCTGGGTGCTCCAGTTTCTTCCCACAGTCCAAAAGGCATGCTGGTTAGGTGCATTGGCCATGCTAAATTTTCCCTTAGTGTATCCAATATGGTGACTGGAAGCTTTTGACATGAACTTCATTGCAATGTTAATGCAATACTTGTGACACTAATAAATAAAATAATTTTTTCGCTGTTTTTCTTTTCCTGCCTCCTCACATGTTTGTTGTCCCTTGCTGCAAAATGATTGGCTAATTCTGATTGATGGAATTACCCAAAGCACGCGATCTTTTTCCCAGGGTGGAAGAGTCAATTACTAGGGGGCATAGGTCTAAGGTGTGAGGGGCAAGGTTTAAAGGAGATGTACAAGGCAGATTTTTTACACAGGGAAGGATGGGTATCTGGAACTCGTTGCCTGGGGAGGCAGTGGAAGTGGATACGGTAATGACTTTTAAGGGGTGTCTTGGTAAGTACATGAATAGGATGAGAAAAGAGAGATTTGGTCCCCAGAAGTGTAGAGGGTTTCAGTTAAGTCAGGCAGTATGGCTGGTTCAGGGTTGGAGGGCCGAATGGCCTGTTCCTGTGCTGTAATTTTTTTTGTTCTTTGTTGTAAGATTTCAGTTCAAGTTGCTTGTCACAAATCAATAAATCCTATTTCATTTGTGATATAAGCTTTCAGCTCATTATATTCATCAAATAAAATTATTTGAAGTTGCATTACTAAAAATGTTGATTTTAAAAGATTTATGTCTGCAATGAGGCTTAAGGAATTACACATATGTTTGCTGGGATTTGCATATCACCTGATGCAAACTCTGCAGAAATAGTGTGAGCAGCTGAGCAAGGTCATTTAAAGAAATCAATGCAGACTCCTGCTTGACAACAGGCCAGCTGGACAGCTTGGAGAGCAAGCAGTAGCACCAACAAATGTCAGGAGGATTAAGGGGGCAGTTTGTGTCAGCTAATGAGATTCAGGGTTTAGTCCATGGTGTGTGGTGGTCGAGAGGCTTGCAGGGTGGACTGTGAATGGGCATATAATTGGAGTGAGGAGGAAGGCTAGTGCAAGGTCTTGATTGGGAAATAGAGGCAGGTGAATGGGGTTGCAATAAGAGGTGGGAGTTGTAAATAGCAGAGTTACGTTTAGAGAGGAGTTATGATCGGGGGCAGTCATGAGTGAGGTTATGATCAGAGGGAGAATTGTCATTAGGATTATGATTGGAGGGGGAGTTGTTAATGGGTTATGATCGGAGAGGAGATTGCAAACAAGGTTATAATCAGACAGGGGTGTTATGAATGGAGTTATCATCCAAGAGAGGCAGTTTTGAGTATGATTCTGATGAGAGGGAGGGAGTTGTGAGTGAAGTTTTGATCGGAGGGAAGTGTTGTGGGTGGAGTTATAATCAGGGCAGGGAGAATTGTTTGTGGAGTCCTGAGAGGAGGGAGGGGGCAGTTTTGATAAATCTATGAAGCCCTGCTTCTCCCAGCATGCTGGAGCTTAGCCAAACATTTAAAACAAGGCAACCTGTCAACTCTATCAACAGAAATAGTTTGAATAGATAATCAGACATCTGTTTTTCCAGATGATCACATTATGAATTATTTGCTAAGCTCCAAGAATTGATAAGAGATTCAGTGCATCAAGGATCTGTTTTTGCAGTTTGAAGGTGTATACAAATTTTCCTTGATAGACAGCTTTATGAGATTGTAATAATTCATTATTTCTTTTATATGGTTTTCAATGACTGATTGATTAGTTTGACAAATGAACAAATGTAAAGAGATCTAAAGCTTCATTCATTGATACTGTAAATGGCCATAACCAATTTTCATTTTGTGAGATTGTAATGTAAGTATAGAGTCATAGAATCATAAACTATTTTTAAAGGAGATCTTCAGAATCTTTTTGCTTATTGTGTCAGTTTAGAAGAAGTTCAGAGACTTGCCTTTGGATCCTACAGTGGAAATTGGGAGAGTGGAAACAAAGAACCCCTGGGAGGCATGGATGGGGCATGGGGATAATGGAAGGAATATGGAAGGGGCATAGAGTGTGAATTAGGCATGGTTGTCTAGAGGGGGCATAAAGAATATGGGCGGCATGGAGTTGGATGTTGGGATGAGTGGGGGAGTTGTGAGGGCTTGGTGTCCTAATAACCACATGCTAGGTTATAATTTCTGAATTACTACCTGAGCTGCACGCAAATTGGCAAAGGGTACCTAAAATTAGGGAGATGAATACATGTTTCAAAGACTGGAATGGAAGAAGTGGGCATCACTTCTGGGAATAATGGCATCAGTGCTGGGGAAAATAGGAGTTGTACTGTTGGGATTATCTGCATCTGAACCATGCTGGGATCAGTGTTCTTGGGGAAGGACAGAGGATTTTAAACTAAAGAGTGGGTGAAGGTTCAGTTGCTTGAAAAATTAGGAAGTCAAAATTAAAGATGAGAGAGCAGGTTAGTGATCAGTCTGAGTATCAACAGGAAAACTACAAATAGGAACAAATCATATGAACATTATATTATACCATGGACTCATACAAGAGTCCTAACTAGGAAGGAGGAGGGTTCCAAGAATGGGAGGTTTAAAAAAGGCAGAATTATCTGAGGGAGCAGTGGCACAGAATCATGAGGAAGAACTTGATATAGTACAACAGGCTGGGACAGGAAACATAAACAAAACATGTAACACAGAGCAAATCCAGAATTGTAAACATCTGTAAAGAAATCAAAGCTAAATGTTCTTTCTCTGAATGCACAAAGCATTTGCAACATGATAGATGAGCTGATAACAGAGATTGCAACATATGAGTACAATGCATTAGCTATTATAGAAATGTGGTTGCAAGGTGACCAGGACTGGATCCTCAAGGGTATACAATGTTCCAAAAGAACAGGCCAAAGTGGAAAGGAGGTGGGGTAGTATTGTTAATCAAGGGAGATCTCAGAGTTGAGTTGTGATATAAAGTTAGTGAATAGTGATGTAGAATCAATTTGGATTGAAATCACATTAAAGGGATGCAAGGATGGGAATAGTCTATAAACCCCCCAAATATGGCCTCTCAAGAAGTCAGGCATAAATGGGGAAATATTGAGGGCATGCTTGAAGGGAATGGCAAATATCATAGCAGATTTAAATCTGTATATTGATTAGACAAATCAAATAGACAAGGGTAGTACAAGAGAAGAATTTGTGAATTGTATCATGGATTGCTTTTTTGATCAGTACACGATGGAACCTACCTAATAACAGGCTACTTTAGATTTGGTTTCATGTAATGATGAAGGACTAATAAAAGATCTTGTGGTTCAAGATCCCAAGGATCTAGTGACCACAATACAACAGAACTCCAAATACAGTTTGAGGATGAACTCGTTGATCCATAATCAATGCCCTCAAGTTAAATAAAGACAATTGTAATGGTTTGAGGGAGGAGTTGTCTAAAGTGAACTGGGTAAACAAGTTAAGATACAGGTCAGTTGATGAGCAGTGGAAAATATTCAAGTAGCTGGTCCAAAATGCACAGCAGGAATTTATCCCAATCAAACAGAGGGATACCATGAGAAAGAGGCAAAATCCATGGTTAACAAAGGAGGTCAAGGAAAATGTTAAATTGAAAAACAGTATATAAAACGTGGCAAGGGATTGTGATAGACTGCAAAATTATTAGGATCAAGCAGCAAAAAACTAATAAGCTCATAAGAGGTGAAAAAAATAAGTTTGAGAGAAAACTTGCATACAGCATAAAAACAGTCAGTAAAAGTTTTTATGAATATATAAATAGGAAGCAGGTGGCTAAGATAAATGTAGAACCCTTACTGAATGAGGCTGATGAACTGATAACAGCAGACAAAGAAATGGCAGATATGTTAAATAAATTTTTGTCATCAGTCTTCACCATGGCAAATATCTTTAAGATATCAGATGGGTTGATTTCAAACACTATGGTAGAACTTACAAAAATCCCAATCACAAGAGATAGAGTGTTTAGAGAAACTCAAGGGGCTAAAAGTGAACTAGTTGTCAGAACTTAATGAACTGCACACAAGGGTTTTAATGGAAGTGGCTGCAGAGATAGTGGATCAATTAATTGAAATTTTTCATAATTCTTCAAATTCCAGGAGCATACCAGAAGATTGGAAAACAGCCACTGTTCAATGGCCCTTGTTGAAAAAGGGAGAAAGGAAGAAAGCAGGGAATTATAGGCCAGTTAGTTTATTATCTATTATTGGCAAGACGCTGGAGTTAATAATCAAAGAAGAAGTAGCGAGCCATTTTGGCAAGCTGAATATAATCAAATCTAGTCAACATGGTTTTATGAAAGGTAAATCATGTTTGATGAATTTGCTCAAATTCTTTGAGGATATCACAGGAAGAATAGATAGAGGGGAACCTGCAGATATAGTGTATTTAAATTTCCAAAAGGCATTTGACAAGATTTTATATAAGAAGCTATATATAGCAAAGTAAAAGCCCATTGTTCTGGAGGAAATGCATTAGCATGGGTTGAAAACTGGCTCTCACATAGGAAACAGAGAGTTGGAATAAATGGGTCCTTTTCAGAGTGGGAAGATGTAACTAGCAGACTACGACAGGGATCAGGTCTTGGCCCACAACTATTCATTATTTACATAAATGACCTGGAGGAAGGAACAGAATGTAAGGCTTTCAAATTTGCCAATGACACAAAGGTAAGTGGAAGGGCATGTGGTGATGAAAATATTGTGATACTGCAATACTGAGGCTATTTAAGGCTATTTAGGTCAGATCCTATGTGGAGTATTGTGAGCAGTTTTGGGCCCATATCTAAGAAGGACGTGCTGGACTTTGGAAAGGGTCCAGAGGAGGTTCACAAGAATGATCCCTGGAATAAAGAGCTTGTCATATGAGGAATGGTTGAAAACTTTGCATCTGTATTTGTTGGAGTTTAGAAGGATAAGGGGGGATTTTATTGAAACTTAAGGATATTGTTCCCTCATAGCCACTATAGCCTTGCCATCCTTCCTTCTCCCCTCTTGTGCAACAGGCCCATCCATGTTGCCATGAAGTTGGTTGCCGCTGCTTTTTCCTGCACCGTCATATCCCCCAACAATATCCAAAAGGGTATATCTGTTAGAAAGGGGAATGGCTATGGGGAATGAGGAACTCCTGCACTTCGTGCCTTCCTCTATTCTGCCTGTTACCTTCCATGCTCTTTCAGCCTGTTCAATCTTTACTTGTGGTTGACCATCTCACTGAATGTGCTATGCATGACATGCTCAGCATTATGGATTTGCCATGATATATTGAGGTCAGGGAATAGCACAACTCCCAATGCTCAGGATTTGGCCCCTTGTTATGTTGTTTACCAGGCTAGGCTGTTAAAATTAGGGCTGAAGTTTCAGAATGGACCCTTCAACAAATCTGCTGCACTCTCACAGTTCTCCTACTCCATGCCATTGGAAAAGCTAAGAAAGCAGATAATGATTGCTTGGCACTTTGGTATATCGTGTATAGGAAAAGAAGTCTTGGCTGTACAATAACATTTGAGTTAGGACCTCCCCATGCTTCTTTTAACTCGTTCCAACCAAGCCAACTTCAGGCATCAAACAGATTTCCCAGTCTCGATGTTTTCAGTTAAGTGCACATGTTCACTTATGTAAGTTTCCTGTTATGTTTGAAAGAACCCACTGTCTGGTTTGCAATATGTACCTGTCTTCTAAATCAAAAAGGTGTTTCTCTGCTGCAAAGTAAAAATAAAAATGTTAAAAGGGATGATTTATTGCATCACCAGAAGAACTAAAGCATCTCAGGATGATGTGAGCTGCGATTTTGCACTGTTAGGAGATTCAATTTTAAGACTTACTGATGTTATGTTCATATGGAAATGTGCATAGGTGTATTTAAGAATATGAACCAGCTTGAGGCTTAATACTTCCATGCATTGCACTGTATTTTTTTTATATCTTATTAGGGGGAGTTACCTTAGCTGTGCTTCACAGAACTAGTTCATCATAAGATTATAAACAGATTATGTGAATGAAACAAAAATGCTCAGAGGCCTAATGGTCTGTCAGTCTGGTATATAAAACTTTGCCAGAATAACACTTGTAGTTTTAATTGTGAAAACTCTTGGAAACAATTATAGTTATTATATAATTAACTGTCAGATTCTCATATCAGGACTCAGTATGGCCCTAGAACAATTTGTCTAATCTACACTGCCTACCCAATAGGTGGTGCGGTTATTTACTTATTTGGGTTTGTTTAGATTTTGAACTCCAAATTTAAAATGGAAATATTCTGCTTCTCAATTTATTTTATATTCAATCATGTGATCTGGGCATTTCTATGTGTAACAATGCACGCCACAGATGTTGTCAGGAACAACAGCGGGAGTGTGATGTGAATGGCCGGTAAGATCACGGCCAAATGGTATTCATTAACAAGGAAAAATTATGTAAAGCCACACAATTCAAATTGTTCCCTCAAACCTCTTCTGTTATGTTGTCCTTAAAGGGACAACCACCACACTAATGGAGGTTGGTATTTATTGCCCATTTCTAATTTACCTAAGAAGGTGCAAGTAGGACTTTTCATAAATCTCTAGAAGCAGGTATGATACAACTAAGTGGTTTGCACAGCCAGCATTAAAAGTCATCCATATTAGTGTGAAACTGGAATCACATATGGACAAAACCAAGTAGGGTTTCTCTCCCTGAAGGATATTAGTGAGCCAAAACAATCATCTTTTGTACTCTATTTCCAGAATCCTTTGAAACAATCCCAATTTTCAGTCTTTCACAATAGATTTTGAACTCCCATTCTCAGATAAGTAGACACACCTTAGCATTAACAGCTGGGTAGTATTACCATAATAATAAATTACTCTTCCTTTGATTGGACTGTTTTGCTGCATTTCGTGATGCGCTTTGGCTGATTCTGAAGAACACCAATCGATCATTCAGTCAATGATATGTCATTATAGAAAGAATTAATCCAGCCACAAAAACTAAGAAAGGTCAAACAAGAAATTATATACAATCAATTCCTCAAGGTCCCAAAGACTAACTGCAGATTATAATGTTAATCTATTTTTGTACTGGTTGATTTTTGTTACCATTTTAAAAATTCTTTACTACATTCTTAAAATTGGAAAGCCAAAACTCAGAATGGACAGGGGAAACCCAAATCAATTCCTTCCTTGCTCCAAAAAACAAATTCAAACTCTAATTGAATCCAATTCAAAATTCCCACAAGAGAGATAAAGAAGATCCAAGTTGACAAGATAAGGCATTGCATCCCACCTTGAGCTTTATCTGACACTCGATCTTAGCCAAAAGGCCGAGAAGTGATTTTTGTTAGCACAGCACACAGGGATCAAAACTAATGTCAACAGGTGCAGAACCTTGCACCAGTGCAAGGTGGATAAATGGACCAAGCTATGCAAATGTAATCATTTTAAAATAATACAATATTTTTTAGTTTTATATTATTGGTGGCTAAATAGCAGAACTTAGCACTTTGAAAAGTAATCTTAGCTGAAAGTTGTTTTTCTGTTATAACAGATGAACATTAAAGGCACTGCAGCACTACAGTGTCACCTTTGGTGGGAGAGGGTAGCCTCAGTGTGCCAAGTTTGCAGGTTAAAAAATTAACCCAAAAAATGCTGAAAATGCTCAGCAAGTCAGGCAGTATCTGCAGAATGACAAACGGAGTTAACATTTCAAGCTGATGATTTTTCTGATCCATTAAAACTTCTCCATTTCACTCCTGTTTGGCATGAAATGTTAAAAATGCCCCTGTATACATTTATTTTCTGCTGTAACCTCTTTGGAAAGTGTCTGCCTTAGTTCACAGAATACAGCAGGAAGCTCTGTTCTCAAACTCATTTCCATCAACATCAGCTGGATAAATTTCTGAAGCATATGATAATAACGGCTGAAGCGAATGAGGCTGTACTTTATGATAATGTAATTGCAAATCTCAAATTGCTGTATAATTGCTTCTACAAATTAGAAAAGAAAATGTATGGAACTGCTGGGAGCCTGTCTGCTGCCTGTAAGCAGAATGCTTTGATTTTTTTTTTAATTCTAACCATTCAGAAAGGATGAAATGTTTTCCCATTGAATTCCATGGATTCTGCTACTTAAAAAACAAAGTACAAAATCGCTACTTTAAACAAAATATGGCAGCAGTAATAGCTTACATATGACATGAAAGAAACATTGAACTGATAATGATTTTCATATGAATATGAAGTGATTCCCGGTAATGTTTTTTTCGCAATGCATACTTGTTTGAATTAAACCCCCTGTATCTGATCTGTCGATTTGACCTGGCAGACCACTAATCTGCTGTTTGTGTGCACAGTGGTCAGATTACAACTATCTGATCCTTGCACAGAATTTGCCTGAAGTCTTTAATTGAAAGTCAGAGCTGAATGTGCTTTCATCAAAATCGTACCCAGTTCCCAGCTGAGCACATCGCAAACACTTTGTGTACTATAGAACCAGGTGAAGGCTTTGAGGTCACATCTGACTTACAGCACTCACCTCATAAATCGATGTGAAAACTCTTCTGACTATCTCCTTGGTGACCAGATGGGCTATGTCCTGGAGCATTCACTGCAACCATTACTCCGAGCATCAGGGTGTGGAATTGATTTTCAGATAGCAGACAAGGGGAAGGGTTGCTAGGGTTGATTGCCTTCCGTCAATGAAAGAGTTCAGAAACTGTGTAATTCAGCAAGTTTTCCTCAATTTGGGTGGGGAAAGCTGACAAGGTGATTCTTCACTTGTCACGTAATGCGAAAGTGTAATGGGAATCTATTCTTCTGTCTTGTGATCTGTGACTTGAGTGGCTAAATCAGGACGCCATGACACATGGCTCAATTTCACTGACAGCTTTTTCCCTCTTTGTTTCTCTTGGCTGTGCAAAAACAACATGACAGATATTTCCAAGGAGCAGTTTAGGCTAACTTCAAGTACTTTAAAATCACACGATTTTTTTGTCTTGCATTGTCTGGCTACATAAATGTTACAGACAGACGGTACCATTAACTGACAATAAAGGTTTGGATAATATTGACCCTCTTGCCAAGTTAAATGCAGATTCTGAATGAGGTGTTCTTGTGATTAATAGTGTACCAGTACTAGCTTCATGTATTTGTCACAAACAATGCCTGACATGTCCTCTGCATTTTTCATTTCATTTATTTGCATCACATCCAGACAGAAATTTCCAAGATTTGCACTTAAGGTCCACAAATCATTCTTCACTAGCGCCTATTAGATCACAGCTTCCCAGGTCATTTAAATACAAAACAACTGGGAATAGAGTCTTCATAAATCTTCATTGCTGTTAGTTCTAAATCAAAAGAAAAGCTGTGCCAAGAACTGGAATTAAGATATAAACAATTGCAAGTAAATTATGTGTCCTCCAATTGGTTTATTTTCTGTTCGTCTAAACTTGCCAGTTGAGTACTCAATTTGTTCATGCCACATTGTGGGCAAATTTTTCCCTATTTTTCCTGTTCCAAATGTGGTTGTATTTGATTAATATTCTGGAAAAGTTTGAAGCAATAACAGAGAGGAGAGGTTAAAGAATTGCAGCAGATTCTCAAAAAAAATCACTTGAAAAAGTACCAGATGTGTTGCTAGCTCTGCATAGGACAGAGCTAGTAATGAGATTATGAAGAATGTGACCTATCTATAGATGGATGGAAGAAAGAAAGCAAAGGGCAGTTGAAGAGATTAAGGAATGTCCAGATACAGATCTTTAAGATTTTGGAGGATTGTGAAAATAGTGTTATGTTTTGTGATTGAAATTGAACTTCAATGCTGGACTGAAATGGGCCACAGTGAATCAGCAGCATGTTTTAGCATCTCACACAATGATCTTTTCCAAGTCAAAAAAAAACTAAATGGGTTTTTTTTCCATTTTGCATTACCACCCAATACTGAGTTGTATTCATTTGTTTCCACTGATGGCACCAAGCAGATAAAAAAATTGATAATCATAAAAAAACAGAGAGGTTAGAAAATATACATTTTTAGAGAGGGTGATTAGACCCTCCAATGTTCTGCTATAATCTACTATGCACAAATTATTTTAAAACATGATTGATACTTGCTTGACAAAAGGAATGAAGAATATGGGGAGCAGGTAAAAGAGTGTGAAATGTGAAAAAAGCAATATGTTCAGATGTGATGTGAAAATATGGCTTATTACTGCAGAATTGTACAATTCTGTAATTGGGTGCATAATATCAATATTATACACAAAGAGATATTCTGACTCTGCTGACCATGGAATTTTTAAAGCCATTCTCAGCCATTAACAAGGTCAGCATAATTGCCCATCCCTAATTGCCCTTGAGAAGATGATAGTGAGTCTTCTTGAACCGCTGTATGTAATGACGATACTCCAAGTGTTGTTAAGTAGGGAGTTCCA
Organism: Sphyrna mokarran; assembly: GCA_024679065.1. Classification (NCBI taxonomy): domain Eukaryota; kingdom Metazoa; phylum Chordata; class Chondrichthyes; order Carcharhiniformes; family Carcharhinidae; genus Sphyrna; species Sphyrna mokarran. Next base: position 54,327,976 of record JAGIQG010000006.1, on the reverse strand, counting down.
GAATTTTGACCGAGTGAAGGAGTTAGCATTGACAAATAAAATACCTGTCGCTGCTTTGTGCTTTGGACAAATCTGCTTGTGAAATTTGCCAGATGGAAGGGGCCAGTTACGCACAAGTTTGAGGCTGCAGTTACTGAAACCGTAGATGCTATCCACAACTTACTCAAATGTCTGTCCAAAGGGGGTGACATCTTTTTTTTATTCATTCATGGGATATGGGCATCGCTAGCTGGCTAGCATTTATTGCCCATCTCTAGTTGCACTTGAGAAGACGGTGGTGAGCTGCCTTCCTAAATTGCTGCAGTCCATGTTCTGTGGGTTGACCCACAATGCCGTTAGGCAGGGAATTCCAGGATTTTGACCAAATGATTGTAAAGGAACAGCAATATATTTCCGAATTAAGATGGTGAGTGGCTTGGAGAGGAACTTGCAGGTGGTGATGTTCCCATTTATTTGCTGCCCTTATCCTTTGAGATGGAAGAGGTCATGGGTTTGGAAATTGCTGTCGAAGGATCTTTGGTGAATTGCTGCATTGCATCTTGTAGATAGTACATACTGCTGCTACTGAACGTTGGTGATGGAGAGAGTGGATGTTTATAGATGCAGTACCAATCAAGTGAGTTGCTTTGTCCTGGATGGTGTCAACCTTCTTGAGTGTTGTTTGGAGATACAGCCATTCAGGCAAATGGGCAGTATTCCATCACACTCCTGACCTATGCCTTGTAGATGGTGGATAGACTTTGGGGAGTCAGTAGGTGAGTTACTTGTCATACTCAGATGGGCATATGAACAGAATGGGAATGGAGGGGTATAGAAAACTGATTTAAAATAGAGATCATGAGCCTTGGGAGTCCCTGGGAAGTGTGTAAATAGATGATGATATTGATGTACTTGTTTTTATCCTACAGGTGCTTTGGTCCACCTTGTTGTCTAACAAGGGGCATACAAGGGTTGTGAGAGGGCTGCTCTTGGATTTTTTTTTCGAGAGTATCCTAGTGCTTCACGTCATTAGTGTACGCTTGACCTGGACCATTTGATGGGCAAGATGACAGCTCAGTGACTATCGCTGTGCTGTGCAGATACATGGATTTGGGCCTGTGTCTGTGGGAGTTTGCTGCATTCTCCCCGTGCTTGTGTGGGTTTTCTCCGGGTGCTCCGGTTTCCTCCCACATCCCAAAGATGTGTTCTTAGGCTAATTGGCAAAACAAATTCTCCCTAAATTGTCTCAAATTTGGTTTTTAATCCATAGATCTATAAACGTTGACAGGGATCACGGGTAGGGGTGGGAACATCGGGGTGGCGGCGCGGGCTCGTTGGGCCGAAGGGCCTGTTTCCCATGCTGTTTTGTTCTTTGTTCTTTGTTGTTCTTTGTATTCATAGCCTCTGACCTACTCTTGTACCCACTGTGTTTATGTGATGAGTCCATTTGATTTTCTCGTCAGTAGTAACCCCAAAGTTGACAGTGGAGGATTCATACATGGTTACACCATTGAATGTCAAGAGGTGATGGTTAGACAGTCTCTTGTTAGTGATAGTCATTACCTGGCATTTGTGTGGCAAGAATGTCATCTGTCACTTGTCAACCCAAGTCTGGATATTGTCCAGATCTTGTTGCATTTAAACATGGAAGAGCAATTGGTGCTGAACATTGTGTGATTATCAGCAAAAATCTTCACCTCTGACCTTATGATGGAGGGAAGGTTATTGATGAAGCAGCTGAAGATTGTTGGGCCTGGGGCACTACCCTAAGGGACTCCTGCAGAGGTGTCCTGGAACTGAGATGACTGACCCTCTACAACCATAACTATCTCCCTATATGTATCAGATATGATTCTACCCAGCAGACAGTTTGCTGTTGGTTGGAGTCATACCTGATGCCCATTGGTACCCATTGATTCTAGTTTCACGAGGGGACCTTGATACCACACACTGTCAAATATGGCCTTGATGTCAAAGGCGGTCATTTTCATCTCACCTCTGGAATTCAGTCTTTTGCCCATGTTTGAACTAAGGTTGTAATGAGGCCCGGAGCTGAGTGGACCCCCAGAGAAACTCACACTGAGCATCACTGAGCAGGTTATTGCTGAGCAAGTGCTGCTTGATAGCAATGTTGATAACCCCTTCCATCATTTTACTGATGATCGAGAGTAGACTGGGCAATAATTGACTGGATTGGATTTGTTTTGCTTTTTGTGTATAGAACATATCTGGGCAATTTTTCACATTATTGGGTAGATGACAGTATTGTAACTGTCCTAGAAGAACTTGGATAGCAGAGAGGCAAGTTCTGGACCACAAGTCTTCAGTACTATTGCTGGAATGTTATTAGGCCTATTGCCTTTGCAGTATCCAGTGCTTCCAACCATTTCTTGGTATCCCAAAGAATGAATCAAATTGATTGGAGACTAGCATCTGAGATGCTGAAGACCATTGGAGGAGACCAAGATTAATCATCCACTCGGCACTACTTGCTGAAGATTGCCGCAAATACTTCAGCCTTACCTTTTGCACTGATGTACTAAATGGGCTCCTCCATCATTGAGGATGGGGATATTTGTGGAGTCTCCTCCTCCAGTGAGTTGTTTAATTGTCCACTACCATTCTCAACTGGATATGGAAGGACTGCAGAGTTTAGATCTGATCCATTGGTTGTGGGATTGCTTAGCTGTGTCTATGACTTTCTGTTTTTGCCATTTGGCATGCAAGTAGTCCTGTTTGGTAACTTCACCAGATTTATACCTCATTTCAAGATATGCCCGGTGCTGCTCCTGAAATGCCCTTTTGCACTCTCCATTGAACCAGGGTTGATCCCCTGGCTTGTTGGTAATGGTTGAGTGGGGGAAAGGCCGCGTAATAAGGTTGCATGTTGTGCTGGAATTCAATTCCGCTGCTTTTGATAGCCCACAGTGCCTCACGGCTGCCCAGGTTGAGTTGCTAAATTGGTTTGAAGTCTGGCCCATTTAGCATGGTGATGGTGCCACACAACATGATGGAGGTTATTCTCAATGTGAAGGCAGGACTTTGTTTCCACAAGGATTGTGCAGTAGTCACTCTTACCAATACTGTCATGGTTAGATGCATCTGCAGCTGGCAGACTGGTAACTATTCAAGTATGTTATTTCCTCTTGTTGGTTCCTTGCCACCTGCAGATCCAGTCAAGCTGGACCTGACCAGCTTGATTAATCCATCATTGAGGATGGGGATATTTGTGGAGCCTCCTCCTCCAGTGAGTTGTTTAATTGTCCACTACCATTCTCAACTGGATATGGAAGGACTGCAGAGTTTAGATCTGATCCATTGGTTGTGGGATTGCTTAGCTGTGTCTATGATTTTCTGTTTTTGCCATTTGGCATGCAAGTAGTCCTGTTTGGTAACTTCACCAGATTTATATCTCATTTCAAGATATGCCCGGTGCTGCTCCTGAAATGCCCTTTTGCACTCGCCATTGAACCAGTAATGCTGCTGTTAAGCAATCTTGGTGATGAACATTGAAATCCTCCACCCAGAGTACATTTTGTACCCTTGCCACCCTCAGTGTTTCCTCCAAATGTTGTTTAACATGGAGGAATACTGATTCATCAGCCAAAGGTATTTGGTAACCTTAAGAGGTTTCCTTGCTCATCTTTAACCTGAAGCCATGAGATGTCATTAGGTCCAGAGTTAATATTAAGGGTTCCCAGGGCAACTTCCTCCTGACTGTATATCATTGTGCTGCCACCTCTGCTGGGTCTGTCTTGCTGGTGGGACAAGACGTATCCAGGGATGGTAATGGTGGTGTCTAGGATGTTATCTGTAAGGTCTGATTCCGTGTGACTGACCGTATCAGGTTGCTGCTTGACTAGTCTGTGAGACAAGCTCTCCCAATTTTGGCACTAGACCCCAGATGTTAGTAAGGAGGACTTTGCAAAGTGCATAGGACTGTTTGTTTTGCCATTGCCTTTTCCAATGCCTAGGTGGTTGCCAGGTGGTCCATCCAGTTTCATTTCTTTGTTGACATTTGTAGCAATTGTTACAACTGAGTGGCTTGCTAGGCCATTTCAGAGGCAGTTGAGAGTCAACCACATTACTGTGATTCTAGAGTCACTTGTAGGCCATGCCAGGTAAGAACGGCAGGTAAGGATGGCAGATAATGATAGCAGGTTTTCTTTCCTACTGGACATTAGTGAACGAAATGTGCTTTTCCGACAATCGGCAATGGTTTTATGGTCGTCAGTACAAAGAACAAAGAACAAAACAGCATGGGAAACAGGCCCTTTGGCCCAACGAGCCTGCGCCACCAACTTGATGTTCCCACTTCCACTCATGATCCCTGTCAATGTTTATAGATCTATGCATCTTTAGAATGTGGGAGAAAACCGGAGCACCCGGAGAAAACCCACGCAAGCACGGGGAGAATGCGCAAACTCCCACAGACACAGGCCCAAATCCATGTATCTGCACAGCACCTCGATAGTCACTAAGCTGGCGTGTTGCCCATCAAATGGTCCAGGTCAAGCACTAGGATACTCTCGAAAAAAAATCCAAGAGCAGCCCTCTCACGACCCATCGTGTGTATGCTCCTTGTTAGACAACAAGGCGGACCGAAGTACCTGTAGGATAAAACAAATACATCAATATCATTGACAATTTACACACTTCCCAAGGCTCATGATCCCTATTTTAAATCAGTTTTCTATATCCCTCCATTCCCATTCTATTCATGTGCCCATCTAAGTGTCTCTTAAATAACTCCAGAGTGCCTGCCTCCACCATTTTACTTGGCAGCGCGTTCCATACCTTCACCACCCTCTATGTGAAAAAACTCCCTCTAGCATCCAAATTATACCTTATTCCCCTCACTCTAAGACCGTGACCACTCGTGCTATTGGAGTCCATCTTCGGAAAAAGCTTAACTCTGTTTATTCTATCTATACCCCTCATAATCTTGTACACCTCTATTAGATCTCCTCTAAGTCTACGTCTTTCTGAGGAAAACAGCCCCAATTTGCCTAACCTCATACCTCAGACCTTCCATACCAGGCAGCATCCTGGTAAACCTCCTCTGCACTCTCTCCAGAATCTCCACTTCCTTCCGATAGTAAGGCGACCAGAACTGGACGCAGTATTCCAAATGAGGTCTAACCAACATTTTATACAACAGCAACATTAAAGGCCAGCTCTTGTACTCTATACCCCTTCCTATAAAGGCTAACATACTATATGCTTTCTTCACAACCTTCTCCACTTGCTCTGCCACCTTCAGAGACTTGTTCACCTGCACCCCCCAGGTCCCTCTGCGTTTCTATACTCTTAATAGGTCTACCCTTTATCATATACCTCCCCTCTACATTCTTTCTCCCGAAATGCATCACCTCACATTTATCAGAATTGAATTCCATCTGCCATCTGTCTGCCCAAGCTACCAGCCTATCTATGTCCTGCTGCATCGCCTGACAATGCTCCGCACTATCCGCAAGTCCAGCCATCTTTGTATCGTCTGCAAACTTGCTGATCACTCCACTTACTCCCTCTTCCAAGTCATTTATATATATTACAAATAGAAGAGGTCCCAGTACTGACCTCTGCGACACACCACTATTGACCGACTTCCAGCTAGAAAAACACCCTTCCACTATTACTCTCTGTCTCCTATTACCAAGCCAGTTACTTATCCATCTAGCTACCTGTCCTTGTATCCCATTAGTCTTGAGAGTATACTCTATAATTCCTGACATTTTTGATTGAATTCAAATTCCACCATCTGCCCTGGTGGGATTCAAACACAGGTCCCCAGAACATAATCTGAGTTTCTGAATTAATAGTAGAGAGATAATACCACAAGATCATTGCCTTTCTGTCTTTCAGAGACTGCTTCCAAATTGAAAAATTTTCAAACCTATCTCAGATGGATGCCAAATCCCAAGTTATTGTTTGAAGGAAGAGCTCTTTGGTCCTGATCAAAATTTATTCCTGAAAATAAACATTCTGGTCATCTTTAAAACAAATATTTGCAGTGCATTACTTGTCTCCCAACAAATTGACTACTCTTTCAGAATTCTTTATTGGTTGGAAAGAATTGAATATCCTGAGGTTTGACAAGATGTCATATCAATCCAAATCTCTTTTTCTCTCTCAGTAAAGGCTAATCTAATGTCAGAGGGCTGGAGATTTGCAAATATGCACCCTTGTTCAAAAAGGATTTAAAGATAAGCCTGACAGCTACAATTTTTCTTTAATGGTGGGAAAACCCCTAGGGCAGAATTTTAAGCTGGCAGGAATTTCCAGTCCTGCTGAAATCAATGGAGCTTTGAATGACTGGCTGCATTTTCCAACCCTGCCTTGCCTTTTTTGGCCCCCTCAGCAATGGGATAATGAAATTCTGCCCCAAGAAACAACAATCTGGAATAAAATTAATAGTTACACGGACAAATTCCTTAATTAAGGAAAACAAGCTGGATTTGTTCAGGGAAAATCATGTCTAAATAAGTTGCTGGAATTTTTTGAAGAGGTAACAGAGGTGAATAGGGGAAAATCTTTTGATGAAGTGTGCATAGGTTTCCAAAAGGCGTTTGATACAATGCTGCACAAGAGACTGGTAAGTGAGGTTATACCTTTCAGAGTTAAATCAACTTGGATTTAAAATCAGCTGAGTGACAGATAATAAAGTAATGGTTAATAGACCTGGAGGCAGGTCCATAGAGGAATTTCCTAGGGTCAATGTTCAGATCCTTGCTCTTTGTGATATATTTTAATGACATGATGAACAGGGCACAATTTCAAAATTTGCAGATGATATGAAATTTGGGGGCATTGTATATTGTGAGGACAACATTGTAGAATGTCAAAAGGACATAGACAAGTAGATGAAATGGGCAGAAAAGGTGACAAGTGAGGTTCTATGCAGAGAAATGTGAAAAATATGGAGAGCCAATATAAAATAAAAGGAATGCAGTGAGTCCAGGATGTATGTTTGCAAAAGTCATTGGAGGTGGCAGGACAGGTTGGGAGAGTATTGGGTAAAATGTATAGTACCTTGAGCTTTATTAATAGGGGCATAGATTACAAGAGTGAGGAGCTTACATTGAACTTATAAAAGGCATTTGTTTCGCCTCAGCTGGAGTATCTTAGGAAAAATATGAAGGTATTGAAGGGAGTGTAGAAAAGATTTGTGGGAATAGTTCTGAGGATAAGAAACCTCAGTTTTGAAATTAGATTGGAGAAGTTGAAACTGTGATACTTCAAGAAGAGAAGGCTGAGAGATGATTTGACAGAGATATTCAAGGTCATGAAAGGTCTGGATAGAGTTGATAGGGATGTTGTGAAAGGATCAGGAACATTGGATGGCACAGATTTAAAGTAATTGGCAAAAAAGCAAAAGCAATATGAGAAAAACCTTTTCATACAGCAAGTGGTGAAGGTCTGGAATGCACCGCCTTGAAGTATGGTGGGGGGGGGGGAGGTTTAATCAAAGCATTCAAAAGAGAATTAGACTGTTATTTGAAAAGGAAGAATGTACAGGTTATGGGGTGAAAGCAGAGAACTAGCAGTAAGTGAATTGCTTATTTGGAGAGTTGGTGCAGACGTGATAGGCAGAATCCTGCTGTGCTGTAACAATTCTGTGATTCTGGGATCTCAGACATAACTGGAACCCTGAGCCTAATCCTGTAGAATAATGCAGGTAGATAAAGTTAAGGATGGACACGTACAGCAACATTGTCATTCGTATACAAACACATCTCATTGCTACTCAGGTCTCCCTTTTCCAAAGCAAGGAAATTATAATATTTTCTCCATCTTCTGAATTGTGGTTACAACATAAATTACATCCATCAACAAGTCACAGAGGGAATCAGGATTGACACCTGAATTCAAAAATGTAAAGCTAAGCAACAAATGCAATGAAAACTGAAAAAACAAAATGAACAAATATTGCAGAGAAACAAATATCATTAACTGCTTCCCTTTTGAGAGACATTGCCTTTTAATAGTACAAAGGTGATCAAGGCTGAAGGAGCTGGAAATGAAGCATTAATTTTAAATGGTCGTTCAATGATTTTATGCAGGTCTTGTACTGGGGCTGGTGGCTGAGTCTTACTGGCCATTGGCCCCCTAAGGGGTCAGAAGAACAACATCTAAAGAGAAGAGTTAATCTTCAAGCTTTGCTGAGAGCATTGCACTAATATAGCGTATTTTAAAATTGCAATCCACCAGTATCTCACGAGTGTACTGCAGAAATTGAATGGAACCAGCAGAACTCAGACCTCAGGTATCAACAAAAAAATATACAGGGAAAATTTACTGCAGGTATTTGTGAAATCAAACAGCAATTTTCTGTCAGAATTATATGAGGTAATTTCACCTAACTTTAATTCTATCTAGCTCATCTGGTGGGGAACCGACATGAGCAAGTCATTTATTCCCATCTCCCCATTATTTTAGACTCCTCCTGTTCCACTCTCCACCTATTAAACTTTGCACCCAATTTAGTCTCTACCATTTTACTCAGCTTCTAGTTCAATTTCCTCTCATTTTATCTGGCGATGTGCTAGATGGGCAGCTAATTGGATCACATAAACATCTCAATAGGCTGGTTAAGTTAAAATTAAATTCAGAAAATATAGTTTTGGATCTTGTACTCTTGTAACTGTTATTATATAACTATACATTTAAATGGCCAGAAGAAAAAAATCGTGGCTAAAACCACTTTGAAATATGGTTTGTCAGGATTTCAACCTCGCGATTTTTTTTTAAGCTTCGATTAGATCTTTTGCGAATTAAATTTTGGTTGTTCAGTTTGATTAGGCTGCTTATTTGAACCAATGAGCAGGTCAGTGTAATTATTGTTTGTTCAGTCTGCTGCATGGCAAAAACAGGTCAGCAAAAAGATACAAAGATAACACAACATGTTTCTGCCGAGTGAAATGTATTTTGAATTGAACTCTAGTTCATCAATGTCGTTCTTTGAAACTTGCACAGCTTTCAAGGGACCAAAATGTTATGGTCTCCGGTAATCTGCTGTGAATACAAGCTGGAGCCCAAAAAGTCACGCTTGGCCTGGTGTGTGGAGAGAGAATGACTCACAGAAACATGGCCTGAAGTGAGCTCGCTGTGTGAAATGATCGCAGCAACCAGCTGGATGCAGCCTTATGTGCTGTTGAGCTGGATTAATCCATTAGTGGAATCAGCCTTACATCTTGTATTGTAAAGGTGCCAGCTGATGATATACAGGATTGTGTGATTCTTCTCTCTCCATATCCAGCATCAACTTGGTGTTATTAAAATACACTGATAATACCACTGTCAAATGGACGCAATGTATAAAACAAACGAAAGTCATCTGCAAACTCTTGAAAACCATGCTCTTGTACTGAGTTTACAATCTTCATCCCCGGCATTTCTGTTTTTTCCCTCATTTTGAACATACTATTGCCATATGAATGGCTGTCTTTCTGTCTGCAAGGAGCAATTTAGAAATGGAAGCAGTTGTTGTGATAGATATTAGTCAATTGCAAAACCTTTTGTATTGGTTTTGATAAAAAGACATTGAGTGGAATTTTCCATTCTGGGGATTCAATCTGGTAGTAGGCGAGAAAGTCGACTTGACTGCTGCTGAGTGACAGAGTGGGTGAACAAAGTGGACAACCGTGCATCATTGAGGAAATCAGTGGATTTCCTGGTGGGGAGAGGAAGGCCCACCCAGCATTTTGTTACCCTCAGAGATCAAAGATCCTGGTGCCATTTTCAAAGAGCACATAAACAGACGTCCATTCAATGCTGGCTAGGAGCTCCACATTACTCCTATAGAGGCTTTGTGGCTGCACCTCATACTGAAGAAACTGCCAGATGTGAACATTCACATCCCACAACATATGAGGGCACCTCTAGCATTGCCTTTCACTCATCTGCACCACTGTAATACACTTATGGTTAGACCAATGCTCACCAATGCAGTGGTTTATGTTCACCAATCTCATGATCTTTCTGCATCTTGCTACTCAGGCACTTCCTCCTCATGGCCACGTGCTAATCTGTGATTGTCTTCTTTTTCCTCATCTGGATAAGAGTCATCACCAAGGCAGATTTCCTGCAGCATTGCCATGTCCATGGATATGTGAATGAGTTGAAATGATAACTTTAATAAACATGTTCTTTATAGGTTTCCCTCTATCTCAAAACCAGCAAACAAACCGGCCTTTCACTTGGCCTTTCTCTATATGTTGAATCACCATCCAACCCTTTCTATGTAATAGACATCCTGGAGGACCAGAGATGGGTATTGATTTTGATTTGATCTGCTTTCTCAGAAGAGTAAGAAAATTTGCCATGTCAACTGAGATCTCACCAACATTTACAGATGCACTATAGAAAGCATTCTTTCTGATTGTATCACAGCTTAGTATGGCTCCTTCTTTGCCCAAGATAATAAGAAATTACATAAGGTCATGAATGTGGCCCAATCCATCACGCAAACAAGTCTCCCATCCATTGACTCTATCTATACTGCCTGCTGCCCCGGCAAAGCAGCCAGCATAATTAAGGACCCCTCGAAACCCCGGACGTTGTCTCTTCCACCTTCTTTCTTTAGAAAAAATACAAAAGTCTGAGGTCACATTCCAATCAAATCAAGAATAGTTTTTTCCCTGCTGCCATCAGAATTTTGAATTGTCTTACCTTGTATTATGTTAATCTTTTTCTATATTCTAGCTATGATTGGAACACTACATTCTACACTCTCTCATTTCCTTTTCTATGAACAGTATACTTTAACTGTATGGTGCACAAGAAACTTTTCACTGTATGTTAATACATGTGACAATAAATCAAATCAAATCAAAACACTAGAAAAACCAAAGCCTATAGCAGCATAGAATGCATGAAGCCTTGTCAGTCATGACCATTTACCCAGGGGGATGGAGGTTTTGAATCATGAGTTGGGTGTCACCCACCAACTATGCTCTTTGTAGGACTCCACCTCCCTCCCTCCTTTCATTTTGCCTCTGACTGCAGCTGATGGAAAAAAAATGCACAATGAATGGAAATGTGATGTATTGACACCAATGAATCAGGAACTAACATTCTACCATGTCAGCTTCATCATAGACAGGAGAACACAAGAGAAAAGTTTTACATCTAGTTCTTTCATAATTATTGATGTTTCCCTTCAGTCAGCCACTTGTGCAACTTAGAATTGACTCACCTGAAAAGACCCACCTCCCATCTTGATGGGTTTTATGAATGACTAACTGCATGGTCAAGGTCAGTTTGGAAAAATGGTGCACATTATCTTTCAAACTCCCTTCAATAACTTCAATCCTCTCACTGTCATTCAACAACATCCCCCCTCACCATACATCCTCCCACTATCATCATTCTGCTCTCTTTTGTCATCTTTGAATGTCCCCTGGTATCCTGGACCCTATCATCATCCACCATATGCCTTTACTCCCCTCAGACCTGACATTCATCACCAGCCTTTTGCTCACCCTAATCCCATCCTTTCCCTTTTGTCTTGTCTTCCTAATTGACCCATTCAGTGAGATCTTTGCCGATAAGGCTCTCTTTGAATTTATGATCCTACTGCATCTCACTCTCCTCTCTGACTATAACTGTTCCCTCCTGATACCAGTACCCTGAGTTCTTCCTCCAGTACTCCACCATCAACACCACCAGCCCTGCTCTCTATGAAATATGCCATCCCTTACCCAGACTTCATAAATTCTTCCCTGACATTTTCCCCAACCCCCCCACCCTCCCCTGATGTTGCATCCCTTCTCCCCGAAAAACCTGCAAATATCCTTGATGACATCATGATTTGTCACGTGACTAATCAAAGAACAATACATTTGTTTACAATACATAACATCCTTCTCATTTTGCTTCAATAGTAGACAACAAACTTTAAATATTAATCCTTACTAACTATGAATTACCAAGTATTCTTCTATAAATATAAATAGTTATTAGGAGAGTCTTTTTAGTGGACACGATTTCATTTTGGTAAAATATGACATTCTGGAGTATTATCTTCAACATCTCGGTAGTTTGGTCTTCACTAATATCAGGTTCATCATCTAGTGAAGTCTCTTCCTTGTCAGCTTCCGTAAATATGGGTTGTTCTTCTGGAATAGAATCTGAACTCAGTTCTGAAATAATCATTGGTTCAATAATTTCACAACATTGGGCATCTGACGTGTGTTTTTTTGATACATACTCCGCTAATTCACTCTTTGAAGTGAGGATTTGAGCTTTGTGTCTCCTCCAAATTCTCTTGTCATCTAGTTGTACAATGTAACAAATTGGACTTGCTTAGCTAGAATGATTGCAGGTATCCACTGCTCTTCTATGGGGTAGCTTCTCACTAAAACTCTCCTTGATTCTCCAGATAAATGTGAAGTAATGCATTTTGGAAGGTCTAATATAGGAACTCTGCAGTAAATGGCAGAATTCTTAAGGATATTGATAGGCAGAAAGATCTGAGTGTACAGGTACACTGATAACTGAAAGTGGCAACGCAAATGTAGAAGGTAGTCAGGAAGACATATGGCATGTTTGCCTTCATTGTCCACGGCACTAAGTTTAAAAATTGACAAGTCATGTTGCAGCTTTATAGAACCATAGTTAGACTGCACTTGGAATATAGCGTTTAGTTCTGGTCACCACACTATCAGAAGGATGTGGAGATTTCGGAGAGAATACAGAAAAGATTTACCAGTATGTTGCCTGGTATGAAGGGCATTAGCTATGAGCAGAAGTTGGAAAAACTTGGTTTGTTCTCACTGGAACAACGGTGGTTGTGAGGTGACCTGATAGGAATCCACAAGATTATGTGGGGCATGATCAGAATGGATAGCCAGAAGCTTTTTCCAAGAATGGAAGAGTCAATTATTAGGAGACATGGTTTAAGATGTGAGGGGCAAGATTTAAAGGAGATGTTCAAGGAAAGTTTTTTACGCAGAGGGTGGTGGGTGCTTGGAATTCATTGCCGCGGTAGGTAATGGAATCAGGTACGATAGTGACTTTTAAAGGGCATCCAAAAAAAATACATGAATAGGATGGGAATAGAGGGATATGATCCCCAAAAGGGTAGAGGGTTTTAGTTCAGTCAGGCAGCATCATCAGTGCAGGCTTGGCGAGCCAAAGGGCCTGTGCCTGTGCTGTAATTTTCTTTGTTCTTTGAAACTCTTCTACTTTGATGTTGAAACCCATGAATATCTCTGATGATGTCAATACACATCATGTGACTAATCAAACAGGGATACATTGATTTATAATACGTTACACTTTAACACTCTCTCAAAGTTAGCTAGGTGCTTGGCTTCTATCAATCCAGTTGTGAAAACATCATCAGGGTATACATGTAAGTTACTGCAGCCCTTACAACAGACTTTCCACTGTCCTCTGGAAAATAGTACATGCTGATGTAACACCAAAGGACAGGCATGTATACTGGAACAAATCTTTCTGTGTGTTTATCATGACACCAATCTTTGAAAGGGTTGTCTAATTCAAGTTGCTGGTATACGTGACACATCCAGCTTTGTATAACATTGACCTCCAGCCAGCTTTGCTTATAGGTCTTCGACCTTTGGGTTCAGATGTTTATTCTATTTGGTCTGATTAACTGTTAACTTGTCGTCCTCATAAATGTGCATGGTTTTGTCTGGCTTTAATACAGGGATTATGGGTGCTGCCCATTCTACGGGCAGAACGGGCTGGATAATGCCCTGTTTTTACAATTTCTTTAATTCATATCCAACTTTTCTCACAATGCATACAATACTCGCCTTGCCCTAAGTAATCAAGTGGTTGCATCTGAATTCACACCAATCTTCGCCTGCAGCCTTTTTATTTTACTTAACCCATCATTGAAGGTGCTGTCATAGTTCTTCATCAGTTTTTCATCACTTCCTGCATCTGGAAAGTCTCCGTCCAATTTAATTTGATTTCAAGTCAGTCATAGCCCTGAATTATAGAACCATCTACAGTGCAAAAGGAGGCCAGTTGGTCCATCGAGCCTGGACTGACAATAATCCCACCCAGGTCCTTTCCTGTAATCCTACATATTTACCTCCCTAATTTTCTGTCAGTAAGGTCTATTTATCATGGTCAATCAACCTAACCCACATATCTTTGGAGTGTGGGAGGAACCGAGAACATCCGGAGGAAACCCACGCAGACGCGGGAAGAACATGCAAACTCCACACTCACACTGATGTAAGGCCAGAATCGAACCCAGAACATAGAACATAGAACATTACAGCGCAGAACAGGCCCTTCGGCCTTCGATGTTGCGCCGACCAATTAGGAAAAAGCAATGACCCTCCAAACTAAACCATTCCCTTTTCATCCATAAACTTATCTACTAACCTCTTAAACGCCACCAAACGTGGCGCATCTACAACTGCCACAGGCAGGGCATTCCATACCCTAACTACCCTCTGGGTAAAGAACCTACCTCTGATATCCGTCCTATAACTACCACCCCTTAATTTAAAGCTATGTCCCCTCATGCTAGCCTTCTCCATCCTAGGAAAAAGGCTATCACTGTCCACCCTATCTAAACCTCTAATCATCTTATATGTTTCAATAAGGTCTCCTCTTAGCCGCCTCCTTTCTAACGAAAACAACCTCAAATCCCCCAGCCTCTCCTCATAAGACCTGCCCTCCATACCAGGCAACATCCTGGTAAACCTCCTCTGTACCCTCTCCAATGCCTCCACATCTTTCTTATAATGTGGGGACCAGAACTGCACACAATACTCCAAGTGCGGCCGCACTAGAGTTTTGTACAGTTGCAACATGATGTTGAGGCTCCGAAATTCAATCCCCCTACCAATAAAAGCTAAGACTCCATATGCCTTCTTAACAACCTTATCGACTTGATTGCCAACTTTCAGGGATCTATGCACATATACACCAAGATCCCTCTGTTCTTCAACACTATTAAGAGTCCTACCATTAGCCCTATACTCGACACATTTGTTATTCCTGCCAAAGTGAATTACCTCACACTTTTCCACATTAAACTCCATTTGCCACCTCTCGGCCCAGCTCTGCAACTTTTCCAAGTCTCTCTGCAAACTATAACACCCCTCTTCACTATCTACCACCCCTCCAACTTTGGTGTCATAGAACATAGAACATAGAACATTACAGCGCAGAACAGGCCCTTCGGCCTTCAATGTTGCGCCGACCAATTATGAAAAAAAGCAATGACCCTCCAAACTAAACCATTCCCTTCTCTTCCATAAACTTATCAACTAACCTCGTAAACACCACCAAACTTGGCGCATCTACAACTGCCGCAGGCAGGGCATTCCATTCCCTAACCACCCTCTGGGTAAAGAACCTACCTCTGATATCCGTCCTATAACTATCACCCCTTAATTTAAAGCTGTGTCCCCTCGTGCTAGCTTTCCCCTTCCCCATCCGCAAATTTACTAATCCATCCTTCAATACCCTCATCTAGATCATTTATAAAAATTACAAACAGCAGGGGCCCCAAAACAGATCCCTGAGGTACACCACTTGTAACCGAACTCCACGATGAATAACTTCCATCAACCACCATCCTTTGTCTTCTATCTGCTAGCCAATTCCTAATCCAATTAGCTAAATCACCCTCAGTCCCATACATCTGCATTTTCTGCAGAAGCCTTCCATGGGCCACCTTATCGAATGCCTTACTAAAGTCCATATATACCACCATATATACCAGGTCCCTGGTGCTGTGAGGCAGCAGCACTAAACGCTGGGCAGATGGTTATCCATGGTAGACTGGTGTTATGATCCCAATTGATGTTATAATTGTATGAGAAGATCCCAGAATGGAACTTTTGTTCAAAAGATTTTAGGCGGGATTCCCCAGTCATGCTCCCCTGAAAGCCGAAGATCCCTGTGTGACTTCAATGGACCTTTACATTGTGTTCCCCCCAACCCCCACCACTGCTAGAATCCCAGTGGTGGTTGCGATGGGAGAATTCTAGCCTATAGCCTTTTTTTAATCAAATGTGGAGAAACAAAGACACAGGACCGGTAATTAGTTTTAACAACATGAAATTTTTTTAATTAAACTTAAAAAATGGGTTATAATACTTCTTTAGCCTTCCTTTAACTTAACCAAAACACACAAGTTTTAAGATTAACATAGATGACAAAGTCCATTTGAAGCTATAATGGTCTCATTAGCACACAAAGTTAGTGTTTGCAGATTTCTCCTCAGAATCCCCCAGATGATTGTCATATGAGAGCTTTCAAACTTCACTCTCAAAATTTGCTTTAAAATCTTCCCTCATTTACTTAGCAGTTTATATTCCAAAATCCAGTTCACATTTTCCAAAATGTGACCACAGCTTCCTCTCCACTTTTGGCAATAAGTAATAGAATCATAGAGTTACTCTGTGCAGAAGGAGGCCATTCAGCACTTCGAGCTTGTGCCAATCCCACTCAAGCCCTATCCCTGAAATTCCACATAATAACTCTACTATTCCCTAAGGAGCAATTTAGCATTGCCAATCACCTAACCCACATATCTTTGGAGTGTGGGAGGAAACCAGAGCACCTGGAGGAAACCCACACAGACATAAAGAGAACATGAAAGTTCGACACATTCATCTGACAATGGAATTGAACTCAGGTCCCTGGCAGCAGTGCTGATCATTGTGCACCATACCAGGATTTTAGTATCCTTTAAGCTTTTAACTGTTACACCAATTTTGGTATCCAGCCAATAATTTATAGACACTTCAAATTCTAGGATTACTTTTAGAAAACCTTTCTCTAGTATTCTCACTAATCAATTTCTTCTCAGCTTTGTCTGTTCCTGAACACAACCCTGTTCTATTTCCCAGTTTCTTTTTAGTTCTCTTTATCTCCAAACCTTCTAAAACTTCTCTTCATTTCTCTAGCCTCTTATCTAGTTATTCTTTAGATCTGTAGCACTGGCTGTTTGAACCATTGCTCCATTGTAGGTTTCTCTTACAGCAAAGCTAGAAGAGATTTAGCTTCCCCTGGCTGAGCAGAGAGAGTTGCTTATTGCTTCATTAGTGAACCAACTGTCTCCGACTGCCTCTAGCATTCAACTGAAGTTAAAGAACAAATAAATCGGTTTTATTTACCATATAGTTTTCCTAATTGCTCAGCAACAATATTTAATCTTTATGCTTTAGCTCTCTCTATAACAATCGAATCTCAACTGGAACTGAAACCCTCACATAGACAGATATCTTTTCAGCATGAAATCTGACAATAACTCCCTTCAGGCACAGAAACATTAAAGAAAAACTACCTAAAACATCATCTTGCTTTTTAAATGTTTGCCAAAATCAACACAAATCCCTTCAAACTACCTTTGTTTTCCTAACATAGGTATTGTTGTTGTGCCCATCATTTTTATGGCTTCTACGTATGCGGTTAAGTTTGCTACAATATTCTTTAAATTCAATGGCTGGTTTCCTTCTGTCAAGTGCCAAAACTTCCATCACAGTAGCAGATTCCCCCAGCGTCAACTTCCATCTGAACAGCTTTTCCATTTACCTGGAGCATTATAGTCATGGAGCTATCTTGCTCACTTTCACATTAAATAGGGAATGAAATTTAAACAGTTGGTGCTAGTTTTTTCCACATTTTATACTTGTTATCATCTACCTAATAGGCTACTGGGTTGACATGACTCTCTTTTGAATGAATGCCTGAAATGGCCATTCCCGTGGCAGGAAAACATTCAGATTCTTTATACCTACAGGATTCAGGGAAGTGGTTAGCCCCACAGTGGTAACATTCCACTTCAGTCTTTGCCAATTGAATTCCTTTTAGAACCATAGAAGTAGTGGGGAGCAATTCTCCCAAAAAAGTTCTATGTGTTGAACTTATGTAAAAATGGGAGTAAATCCCAGTGTCATAATTCTTGTCCACCATTTAGGGAAAAACAATAATGTGTTTATTTAATTTGAAGATTATAAAGAGGCCTGAAGTCTCGTGGCTGCAGCCAGCTCCTGAGGAGACTTTAGAACAGAAACCTGAGCTTAAAAGCTAATTCCCCATACTGTTCCCCGATTGATTCCCCAGGTCATGTGACCTTTACTATGTAGATTGACCCTTAAAGGGACAATCACACTGTAAATTTCACTTTTGTAATCTGCCAGAATTTCAAGAGATACCTACTCACCACAGATTTGAGCTATATACTTGCCCATCTCTAAGAAGTGTAACATATTGAAAACTGAATGTCTTGTTACAGGTATTTTTTGTCACGGCATGAACCAGAAGAAGATCATCCATTTTAATGAACCATTGTTAGGAACCAAGAATGATGCACACATACTGAAACAATCTTGAAAGCTTGAATGGCTTAAAAGTGAAAGATTGCTGGAAGATTTGCTCTTGGGGAACCTTGGTTACTTCAATGTATTGTATTACTCCAATACTTGAAGTAATACTTCAAAAAAAAAGAGACATACATAAGGTCCAGGCAGCTAAAAACAGAGGAA
The DNA here is from genome assembly GCA_024679065.1 of Sphyrna mokarran. Classification (NCBI taxonomy): domain Eukaryota; kingdom Metazoa; phylum Chordata; class Chondrichthyes; order Carcharhiniformes; family Carcharhinidae; genus Sphyrna; species Sphyrna mokarran. Next base: position 54,309,509 of record JAGIQG010000006.1, on the reverse strand, counting down.
GCACTGAAGAAATGCAGAACAAATAGAAAAGAACTCAAACAGGGAGTTAGAAAGGCAAAAAAGGGTTACAAAATGTCCTTGGCATCAGAATTAAGGAGAATCCCAAGGCATTTTATACATATGTTAAGAACAAGAAGGTTGTCAGAGAAAGAGTCAAACCTCTCAAGAGTGAAAGAGGGGAATTATGCCTAGAACCCAAGGAAGTAGGTGAGATCCTAAATGAACACTTTGCATCAGTATTCACAAAGGAGAGGGACACGTTGATTGGTGGTGTCTCAGAGGGATGTGTAGACCCGTTAAAAAAAAATCAATTACAAGAGGGGAAGGGTTAGGTGTTTTAGGAAGCATTAAGGTAGACAAATCCCCCAGGCCAGATGGCATCTGTCCTGGATTACTGAGGGAGAAAGAGATGCAATTGCTGGGCCTTTAACAGAAATCTTTGTTTCTTTATTTGACACAGGTGAGGTCCCAGAGGATTGGAAGATAGCAAATGTAGTTTTTTTGAGAAGGATAGCAAGGAAAAACCGGGTAATTATAGGCCAGTGAGCTTGACATCCATGGGTGGGGAAATTGTTGGAGAAGATTTTTAGAAATAGGATCTATAGGCATTTAAAACAGTAGTCTCCCTAGCAATAGACTAATGCAATAAGCCATATATGTTTTGTACGAGGGAGGTCATGCCTCACAAATTTGGTTGAATTTTTTGAGGAGATGACAAAAATGGTTGATGAGGGAAAGGCTGTGGATTTCATCTACATGGATTTTAATAACGCATTTGTTAAGGTCCCTCATGGCAGGCTGGTGCAAAAAGTTAAATCACATGGGATCAAGGGTGAACTAGCTAGATGGATTCAGAACTGGTTTGGCCATAGAAGACAGAGGGTAGCAGTGGAGGAGTCTTTTTCTGATTGGAGGTCAGTGCTTGGTGATGTTCTGCAGGGCTTTGTACTGGGACCTCTGCTGTTTGTGATATATATATATATATATATATAAATGATTTGGAAGAAGATGTAGCTGATCTAATTAGTAAGTTTACGGACGACACAAAGATTGCTAGAGTTGCAGATAGTGATGAACATTGCCAGAGATTACAGGAGGATATAAATAGGCTGGAAAATTGGGCGGAGAAATGGCAGATGAATTTAATCCAGATAAATGTGAAGTGATGCATTTTGGTAGATCTAATGCAGGGAGGAGCTATACAATAAATGGCAGAACCATCAGGAGTATAGACACACAAAGGGATCAGGGTGTGCAAGCCCACAGATCCATGAGGTGACAACACAGGTGGAAAAGTTGTGACAAAGACATATGGCATGCTTGTCTTTATTGGACAGGGCATAGAGTATAAAAGTTGGCATATGATGTTGCAATTATACAGAACGTCAGGAAGGCCACATTTGGAATATTGCATCCAATTCTGGTCGCCACACTACCAGAAGGACGTGGAGGCTTTGGAGAGAGTGCAGAAAAAGTTTACCAGGATGTTGCCTGGTATGAACAGTCTTAACTATGAGATGAGATTGAGTAAACCAGTTGTTCTCCCTGGAAAGACAGAGGTTGAGGGGCGACCTAATAGGAGTTTATAAAATTATGAAGGGCATAGATAGGGTGAACAGCTGGAAGTTTTTTCCTAGGTTGGAAATGACAAACACAAGGGGTCACAACTTGAAGGTAAGGTGGGGAGCAATGTTCAGTACAGATATGCGGGGTCGTATTTTATACAGAGGGCGGTAGGGGCCTGGAATGTACTACCAAGCAAGGTGGTTGAGGCAGACATGCTAGAATCATTTAAGACCTATCTAGATAGCCACATGAACAGATTAGGAATAAAGGGATACAAACAGATGGTCTAATTAGGAACACATGATAGGTGCAGGCTTGGAGGACTGCAGCGTCTGTTCCTTTGCTGTATTGTTTTTTGTTCTTTGTGTCTAGTTCCTATACTCCAATAAAGAACAGCTATAATTTATAGAAGGGTTTTATTAAACTGGAAAGTGTGCAGATTGAGTTATAAGGAAGGTTTGATAGACTGGGACTTTTTTTTCTGGAGCGTAGAAGGCTGAGAGATGATCTTAAAGAGGTCTATAAAATAATGAGGGGCATTAATCAGTTAGATGGTCAATATCTTTTCCCAAAAGTAGGGTAGTCTAAAACTAGGCTATTGAAGGGTATGGGTCAAATGCAGGCAGTGGGACTAGCTTAGGAGTTTAAATAAAAAGGACAGCATGGACAAGTTGGGCCTACAAGTCTGTTTCCATGCTGTAAACTCCTATGACTCTATGACTCTATAAAAAGACAGATGCACAAACAAGCATTTTGATTTATTGCAAAGTTGAAATATTGAAATAATGATTCAAATGTTTTGTGACTTTGGGGAGAGACATATTATATAGCATAGGTTCTATAAAGCCTCATTAGTATTAACAGTGTGCTGCATACTAGACAATTTAAAGAGATGCCATATTCTAAAGAAGATGAGAAACATCATGAAGACACAGATGAGCTCAAAGGTGGTAATATATTGGTGCACCAGGAGAGCACAGCCAGAGTGGCAAGTCTGAAGATATTCAAGTTAGGTTGATTGGTTATGCTAAATTGACCCTAATATCAGGGGGTTAACAGATGTAAATGTGGGATTATGGGAATAGGGGCAGGGTGGGGTTGTGGTCAGTGCAGACTTGGTGGATCGAATGGCCTCTTTCTGCACTGTAGAAATTCTATGATTCTTGCTGAGGGCTAATTGCTACTATGTCATCTGAATAATATAAAATAATTAACATACTCAATATAATGAAAATTGCATCAAAGATTTCAGAAAACTAAGAATACCTTCATTTCCTTCATATACTTCCACAATTACACCAGCAGTTGCAGCTTCATTATTGCCTTACTTTCTAATGATTAAATAAAAAAAGTTATTTGAACCGATCAAGGGAATCAAATATTTTATTTAAGAAATAGCCATTGTGACTGGTAATGTGATTGTCTGTGCCAAACTGAGATCAGCATTCAGACAAAGAAGTCCAAAGACTAATTTGTATCTTATGTGCATTGCATATGCCACATATGCACTTGGAAACTGCACACAGATTGGGTACAAAACTCATCAAAGGATCGCATCTTGTATAAATTAGGAGAAATACTCACAATATTATCTAGAGATCTGAGTAATGCCTATTATAGAACAGAAATTGCAAGGGAAGCCAACACCTTTCAGTTGAAATTTATGTTGTTAAAGATACACTAATATTCTTTCTGGACCCAATGACATTGTTGGATAACGAGGGCTAAAGAAAATTCTTACCTGTGACTTTACAGCTGAAGCTGAGTGAAGTTACTCATATGCAAAAGTGGTTATTTCTATGAGTGAGCCTTTATATTTTAAAGTTCTAAATTAAGAGAAAAAGAGAAACATGCCAGACTGATGTGTTCGCAGTTAAGATACGCAGTTCAAAGACTTCCTTCCACTGATGTGAATTTGAACAGTTCCAGGCACTGGTATGTAGACCTGTCCAAGGACACCTGCTTGTGTGGACTGAGGCCTGGAAATTTCTCACAGCTGCTCCTATTTTGCTGGCAAAAACAGACCCCCGAAGGACACCATTAACAGAACTCCACAGCCAAACTTGCAAACCAGTTCCAGCACATGGATAGTGCTGTCAGTGACTGTCAAGGTTACAACTGCACTGAATTTTTATGTGACAGGTTGTTTTCAGAAGCACAGCAGATTTGTGTCACAAATCTTCAGTGTGTGCTGGATCAAGCAAGCCACCGATGCATTGTTTGTCAATGTATTTCATTCATTTTTCTGTGGAAAGCAACCAGAAGCAAGATAAAAGCCTATTTCTTTCCTCAAGTGTAGGACAGAATAAATGTGGCCCCGACATTAATGCAAGTCTATTCATGAACAAAAAGGTGGTCCATGTAAGTACAGGTGGTCCATAACTGTAATAGGTTGAGAACGAGTCAATGCTGCTTTCACTATAAAGGCTTTATTGACAAAAGGATAATTATCTACAAGTTCAAGGTAAGATGAGACAACAAATGCAACAGCTATTCTTGACTCCCTGGCTCCAACTGTGAATCCCTCCTCAGTTCCCCCCTGAGATTAGACCCATAGTGTCCTCATTGGTCATGTGGCCTTTGGAATACACCAACCCCCCCTTCAAGGGCCATGCTACTGAATTCCTTCGCCCTAGTTCCTCAGCTATTTTTTTGTCCCCCTTCGATACACTTGAAGCACACATAGTGCTTAAACCTACAAACTTCCTGGGAATGTTCTCCCCCAAATCGAAAACAAATTTCAGCCCACAATGCTGCATCTCTCCTACCAGGCACTGCTGCACCCATTCCTAGGCTGTTTTGCACCACAACTGTTGCTCACCATAAATGATTTACCTCGTTTGGAACTCCGAGCAAATCTTGCAACTCTGTTATGCCCTGTTGGTGCATTCAGTCACATGAATCGGTACCACAGCTTTTTCAAAGGTGATTTTGGTCTCCACCAGTAACCTTTCCTGAATTATTAAGCTGTTTATGCCACAGACCATGCCATCCCTTAATATTTCACTTATTGCTAGGCTGAATTTGCAGTGTTCTGCCAGCTCCCTAAGTCTTGCCATGAAACATGGGATGGCCTTCTCTGGCTCACAGATTTCCTTATGAAATTTGAATTGCAACGTAATGATTACAGGGCAGGGAGGCTAAAGTGATATTTGACCAGCTTCACAATCTGATCAAAAGACTTGTGCCTGCAAAGTCTGGAGAAGTTAATATTCTCACTAAGCTGGAAGTCTGGAAGCTACAGACTGTTAACAAAATTACCTTCCTCTTTTCTGCTGCCATTAATTCAAAGAACTAAGAACAAAGAAAATTACAGCACAGGAACAGGCCTTAGGCCCTCCAAGCCTATGACGATCATGCTACCCAACTGAACTAAAACCCCCTTCCTTTCCGGAGACCATTTCCTTCATTCACATCCTATTCATGAATTTGTCAAGGCACCCCTTAGAAGTCACCATTGTATTTGTTTTAACTGCTTCTCCCAGGAGTGAGTTCTAGGCACCCACCACCCTCTGTGTAAAAAATTTTTCATTTAATTTGCTACAAAGTAATATCACAGCTTTTCAATGCACTGTCCGTAGTCATTGACCCCTGGATCGAATGATTCAATTTTTCCTATCATAGGCGTTGCTAAATGAATGTGCCTTATTCTTTTTACCCTCAAACCTCAAATCTCCTCCCTTTCCAGCTGGACGCTGCAAGCACTGACAGCTTTGATATTTTGCCTCATTGCCAATGTAATAGATCAAGGGTGACTCAATGCTGCTTTAACTATAAAGACGTTATTGCCAGCAGAATAATCGTATACATGTATGATGAGTTGAGACTGGATGACAAGTGCATCTGCTATTCTTAACTTTCAATCTCCAACTGCCAATCCCTCCTCAACTTGTAGTCCATGCCCTCTTGCTGATTGACTTGTAATCCATGCCCTCCTGCTGATTGGCTTGTGCTCCTGCCCTCTTGCTGATTGGCTTGTGGTCCCCCACTCCTCCTGATTGGCTCAGCTTTCCAGCAGGGCAATCCATAGGATTCTCGCCAGTCACACGGTCATCGGAACACACATCCCCCCTTTCAAGAGCCACGCTACTACAACAACTATCGGAACTTTATTCATTATTCGAATCAATGTTCACTTCCTACACGAGTCATGCGATTCCTTTATTCTTTAAGATATTCAATGCTTGAATCAAAAATCTAAAACAGCAAACAATGCCAGCATTATTTGAAGAACTAAAATACATTACATTGCCTTGCAGTGATGGCTCATGGCAAAACTTCATTACTCAAGGACAGGAGCTGAGCAGCAGTAAGAACTGGCCTACATTTTCACATTGTGAAAGAAACCTCCAGCAGTGATTTCATTGCAGGGAAGAGGTCAGGGGGAAATGTTACGATTCAATCTCGGCAAGATCCCCAAGATTAGAATCAACTGCTGTGTCCTACAATACCTCAGTTCACACAGAGGCTGATCAAGGAGCAAACAGCAGATGAAAAAAGTAACAAGCAGAAGAAGCCAAAGTCGACCACAAACAAAGGAATTAGCTGCACAATGAACAAGGTACAGTGGCATAGGGGGCGGCACGGCGGCACAATGGTTAGTGCTGCTGCCTCGCAGGGACCCAGATTCGATTCCCAGCTTGGGTCATTGTCTGTGTGTAGTTTACACATTCTCCCCGTGTCTGTGTGGGTTTCCTCCAGATGTTCTGGTTTCCTCACACACTTCAAAGATGTGCTACTGATTGGCTGTAAGCTCTGCAGAGGCTCCAAGAGCATGTGCGATGTGAATGAGTTACAGCTTACTTGCACTTCTAAAGGTAGCCCGCCCCTCTTAAAGATTGGGTGCACTCAGACTGATGGAACTGTTTCTGAAAGTCATTGAGAGAGGAAATGGATTACTAGAATAGAAATGCTAATGAGTGATGTAGACAGTGGGCAAAGTCAGCTTACACTGGTGGGATCCTCTGGTACTTCAGGCTTGATGATCACTTGCTTCCACTCTGATTCAATGCATTCTGAGATGGTGATTTGCAGACTCTACCACATGAGAGACAATTGGAGTTTGAAGAGTTCAGTCAATGAGTTGTTTGGAGTCATAAAGACTTGAAAGATTAACTCTGTTGCTCTTTCCACAGATGCTGTTTTCATTTCAGATTTACACAGGGTTGGGATAAATGGGCTTTTCCCAGGGTGGCAAAATGTAACTAGCAGGGTGATGTAGGGGTCAGTCTTCAGACCTCAACTGTTTACAATATATATACATGTTCTGAAAGCAGGGACAGAGTGTAATATAGCAAAACTTGCAGATGATATAAAATAGGTAGGAAAGCAGGCAGTGAAGAGGATATAAAGATTTTACAGATTGATATAAATAGGTTAGGAGAATGGACCAAAATTTGGCAGATGGAGTCTAATATGAAGAAGTGTATGTTGTATATTTTGGCAGAAAAAATAGAAAGGTAAATTATTACCTAAAAGGAAAGCAGATTCAAAATGTATCCAGTCAAAGGGATCATGAATCGTAGAAAGTTAGTATGCAGTTGCAGCATATAATAAAAAAGACAAATGGAATGTTGACATTTATTACAAAGGGACTAGAGTATAAAAGTAGAGAAGTGTTGTTACAATTGTATAAGGTGTTGGTGAAATTACATCTGGAGTATCGTGTTCAGTTTTGGTCTCCTTCTTTGAAGAAGGATGCGTTAACATTGGAGGAAATTCAGGGGAGGTTCACTAGATTGATTCCGGGAATAAAGGATTGACAAATGAGGATAGATTAAATAGCTAGATCTTACATTCACTGGAGTTTAAAAGAATGAGACAGGATCTGATAGAGGTACATAAAATTTTAAAAGGCATCGATAAAGTAAATTTTTACATTGATAAAGTAAATATTTCCTCATATGAGGCAATCTTGAACAAGAGGTCATGTATGTTGGGGAGAAAATCCTATTAGGTTAGAGAAATTTAAAATAATCAGGGATTTAAGTCACTAATAAATACTAGTAATAAGCGAAATGACCTCAAATCAGACTAACAGTTTAATAACTAACTGCATAAAGGCATGTAAGAATGAAACTTAAACAAGTATTTCTGATTTGAACATGTATTTTGGTATGTTAAATGTATTAACTGTACCTTATAAAAGTAATTATGCACTTTAGCCAAGAGCAGGCTGCTGAGAGAGGTGATGGGATAAGGCCTTAGCAGATAGAGCCACATTCTTTGAAACAATGAAACCTCAGAATGTGTACGTTTTCATCAGCAGAAGTTGTTAGCAATAAGGTTCGCAGGGCTACTTATGAATAAAGTTTTTCACACTATTCAGATGAGACAGATTCCTTCTAAGACGTGAGAATGTACATCTGCCTCTTTGACTGGTGACATAACAGGGGTTTGACCTTTGTAGCTAAGTGTCAAGTGTTACTAGGCAACAGAGAAAGAAGCATCAGCAATAGATAGAGAAAACATCCAGAGTCTACAGACCAATGAAATCCTGTAATATCAGAGAGTAGAATGCAATTGGCAAAAGCAAATGACAAGTGTAATTAATGATTGATTTATATTGAAGATGATTTTATCATAACTAACGAAATGGGGAAGAATTTGATACAAAAATGTATAATTAATTAATCCATGCATGAGAACCTCAGAGTAATATTAGAAAGCTCAGATCCCTCTTTGTAGAGAGGCATTGGACTGATCAATGTTATACCTCTCTTCGATTGTTGGTTAATAAAGATACGTCTTTAAACTGAGACACTGGCTTTTGTGAGTCTTTGTTTTGGCTGAAATTTCAGCAACTCCTAGCTCCAAAGAACCCCACCACAACAGATATTAGGTTGAGAGGCACTAGATTCAAAACTGAAGTAAGGAGGAGCTACTTCTCACAGAGGGTGGTGAATTTGTGGAACTCGTTTTCCCCAAAGCATGGTGGAGTCTAAATTGTTGAATGGTTTCAAGAAAGAGATAGATATATTTCTAATTAAAAAAGGGATAAGGGGATGTGGGGAACAGGTGGGGAGGTATTGAAACCAGGAAGGGATTAACCATGATCTGATTGAATGCAGGGCAGGCTCAAAGGGTGAACTTGCCTCCTTCTGTTCCTAATTCCTATGTCCTGGTATTTTGCTTTTATTTTACTGAATTGTTTGAAGGTTTTGTGGACTCCCAATGACCCTTTAACTTCACCTCTATATGTTCACAACTAAGACCCTCAACATGCGTGGTACCTTCCTTAATGAATTTTGGTCAGTCACAGGCTAGGGATTAGCATGAGTATCCCTGCTTCAGGAATATTTTAGAACATCCTGAAAGCGTTTCCACCGTCTTTTTCAGAGTATCTGCTGCAACTGATTTTTGATTAGAACAATTTATTTGGGAATCTGATGGGGGTGATCTTGAGTCCATTCCCACCACTTGTGAGAATGCCGGTGAGGCTCCAGATCTGGTAGCCGCAGATCTTGCTGGCGAAATCATGCTTAAGGATTTTAAGTGCCCTTTGCCAGTGATGTGATCAGGTTCATGTCCATAACAGGCTTGAACCTGATTTATTTTCATTTAAATATATTTCCATATTATCAACTTGCCCCTCCCCAGATATTGACACCCTTCCCCCAACCCCTGTCCCCATCCCATATTTTCAAACCTGCACAACTTACAACAGGTTCACCAAAATGTAAACCTGTCATGGGATGTCCCCTCCCCCCCCCCCCCCCCCCCCCCCCCAACTCCCAGGGGTGTAAAGGTGAGTATAGCCCCAGCTTGGCACCATGCCCATGCAACCCTGGCAGTGCTGTCTATTGCTGTTCTAATTGGGGTGTCCTTTAAACATGAAGATCTGCTGCAGAAATTTCCTTTTCAACCGCCGCAGAAATTATAGTGGGCAGGAGCAGACCATGCAAAAAATCTGTTGACCTTGGGTGGGATTTTCCAGGATTGGGGGCGTATACAGCATGATGGCATGAAACATACCCCCTTTATTTTTTTGGCAGATTGCCGTCGGATCCTGAGAGAAACATGCTGATTTTTTTGCCAGAAACAACATTCTGCTATTTTTTTGATAAGATTTCATCCAATATGTTTTACCCAGCGAAGCTGGTTTCGAGTGACACACAGTTCAATGTTTAAAGTTTAAACCTTATTCATTAATGTCACAAGTAGGTTTACATTAATACTGTAATGAAGTTACTGAGAAAATGCAGTGCATGTTAACTTAGATGAGGAATCTGCTGGTATACTGTCTTTCTTGCCACCAGATTAGGAGGATTTGTTGAAATGTAGGAAATGTGGTAGCCAATATTTACACAGCAAACTTGATAATTACCAGATAATCCATTTTCTGATGTTGAATGATGGATAAATATTGGCTAGAACACCAGGGATAAATTCCCTGCTCTTCTTCAAAATTGCACCATGGGATCTTTTACAAAGCTAGATTCCTCATTTTTATACATTCCCTTAATATCTGTCCATTGGATGCCTTTGCCTGGTCCAATGCTTCAGGCATTGCTACTCACTGACTATAGCATGACTGGTGGAAAGCTGCTGTTTGTCAATGGGGGAGACTGCACATGGTCGAGCAGAACTTTGAGGACCCAGCCTGGCCTGCGCCATCTTGATATGCATGGTGAAAGTCTGCATTGGCAGACTGAAAGGCAACAGCAAGAACACTGGTGAAGTAATAGGATTAGAGATACAGCCATCCTGAGAGACGACAGCAAGTTTGTGTTCCACAGAGCCTGTGGCATTCCCTCCTCCAAAGTGCTAAGGAGATACCTAAAGCTCATCTGGTTTTCTGCTACTCCACACAACTATATGCAGTCTTGTTTTACAAATGGGAAAGTGTCAGTGACTGCAGTGCAATGGGCCCTGTCATATGCCTAAATAGCTAGAAGTATGTGGAAGCTATGAAATACGGTGTGAGCCTGGTAGCATGTGTGAGTGTGAGATAGAATATCTGAATGTTTGGCATGAGTCCTGATTGCTGATTGTTGAGTGACAGTGCAGTGAGCAGCATAAGATGTTAATGATCTCGTGGCAATTTGAAGATGTATTCATTGACTATGATAATCTGTGTGAGGTTATTGAACATTTCCCAGTAGCACAGTCATGTCATTGAGACAAGACCTCAGGAATTCACCTCCCTAGTCACCATTTTCATTTGCTTAGCAGTGCTTTCCTGAAAGGCCTCCTGATCTCCTGTGGAAACAAAACAGCTGCGATTCTCCCAAAAAAGTTCTGTCGAGTTTCAAGGAAAACTGGTGTAAATCACGTTGTCTTCTTCAGTGCAATTTCAGACAAGAATCTCCCACGCTCTGTACACTGTAGGGGTCACAAATGTGATTGTTATTAACAGCTTGGAGGGGGCGAGGCTGATTAATACCGGAGGCTGACAGTTCAGTCACTCTGCACATGCGCAGTGGCCCTGGACTGTCAGCCTCCCATGTGCAGGCTCTCTTGATTGTTAGTCATCCCAGGACCCTGACAGTGCTGCCCCCCCACCCCAAACCTCCCCATGGTTTGATCACAGTCAGCACGACTATTCCCAGGCCAGCCCCAACCCCTCTCCAGTTCTGGAGCACCCCAATCTCCAGTGACCCCCTCTGCCAAACAGTGATAATCCCCCAACCCCACCCCTGGTAACACTTGCCCCCCCCCCCTCTCCCAGCAGACACCTCCCACCAGAATACTCTCCTAGTGACCACCCCCCCCCCCCAATCACTGGCCTCCTGTAGCCTCGACTGATATTCATGCAGAGTGGCAGCAGGACCCCTCACCCTCAATAATCATTCTCTAGGCCCTGTCTCAAGGTGCTCCTGCATCATGGCATTGTCCTTGGCCCTACCCTCTTGGCACTGCCCAGGCACGGTGGGCATTGGCACTTACCCCTTGGACAATGGCAGGGGACACAGGATGGAACTGCCAAGGTGTCTATGCCCAGAGGCCACAACCATCCCTGCCACCTGACCCCTTAGGGACCCCAATTGCCACCCCCCCCCCCACCCTTCACTCCAGTAAAGTCACCCCATTAATTTCTCCAATAGTGGAAAACTAGTGTGAACTCTGCTGGAGTGAAGTACTCCTGCCGGGGAAGGGAGATGCTAGCGAGCTCGAGAATTACATTTAAATAACATTTTAAAGGCTATTTAAATATTAGCCCCATTTTTCAGTCGATTCCTGGTGCTGTGCAGACAATGCCAAAAATCCAGACCTGGGAGGTGCAACCGCAGCCCGAAAGCTCACAGAAATCCTGCGAGTCAGCTGACATGCAATTCTCCTGGCTCTTAGGAGACTCGCCCCCAACATCTGTCATTATTTCATCCTCCAGGCCTCAAACACTGAATCACAGAAGCTCGGAGTTCTCTCTTTCTCTCTCTCTCTCTCTCTGGCCTGTTGCTCTATGACATGTCTTCGCCCTGTTTCATGGACATAATAGACTGTGCATCTTATGAAGAAGAACGCAAGTGGTTACTCTAAACTGGTTTACTTATGTGATGTACAATATATACATGGTGTGTTTCTGATTAGGCACTGGACACTGCTGGTCTGCTTTAAAGAGTATCAAGCACATGACTTCTGAGGTCATTGATACATCATAGGGCAAGATTCCCTGCACACTAACATCACTACCACCAACCCTTCCATGGCATGTTACTCAGTAGTGGGAGCAGGCTGGTGATCACCATTGGGATCTTCTGATTCCACTGCTGTCAATGGGATTTTCCATTGAATTCACTCTACGCCGGTAGAAAACCCGCAGCAGGGTACCAGAGGATCCCACCGGTATAAACAGACATGGCCCACTGTCTACATCACTCATTAGCATATCTATTCTAGTAATCCAGTCCCTCTCTCAATGACTTTCAGAAACAGTTCCATCAGTCGAAGTGCACCCAATCTTTAAGAGGGGTGGGCTACCTTTAGAATTGCAAGTAAGCTGTAACTCATTCACACCACACATGCTCTTGGAGCCTCTGCTGAGCATACAGCCAATCAGTAGCAGGTTTTGAGTAGGTATGACAAACTTTGTGTGCTGCCTTCCTCAACTCAACCAAACTCATGGTAACAGTGCATCGTGATTCCTATATCCGAAAATAAACACAATCCAATTTTTAGCCCGTGAAGTCTATGTTTCAAGTGCCATGTATATGTGAATAATTCATATTATATCAATCACTTTCCAACTGTTCTCGTATAATCTTGATGTGGAGATGTTGGCGTTGGACTGGGGTAAGCACAGTAAGAAGTCTCACAACACCAGCTTAAAGTCCAACAGATTTATTTGGAAATAAATCTGTTGGACTTTAACCTGGTGTTATGAGACTCCCATATAATCTTAGTATTATATATGTTTTTGTACATTTTTCCATCTCCTTTGCTGAATAACACAAATATTGAGAATGCATTCATGTTTATTTGAATGGTCATATAAATGCCAACAGCCCTATTGCTATCTCTCAAGATTGTTTTTGTGCCATTGAAAGCATTTTTGGTATTTTATTGGACAGTCCATGCTCTCTGTGCTGCTTAGTATAACATTTCTTCTTACACATTACATGTCACTTTGATAGCAGTCTATTTTATTCTTTTTATCTGAGCATTTATTTTCAATGTCATTCAAGATTACAGCATTAAACATCTAAATGGTTTAAAATTGATTTGAACTGGGATGTCATAACCTTCTCTGAGCCTTTGGCATTGCAGCCATCACTGCTACATTTTACACTTGTAAAGTTATGTCTAAGTGTGTTCTCCTGACAGCTGTTTTACAAGTTCAGCAATGTTGTTCTCAGAAAGAATTGCCTCAGTGTAACCTGCACTTGATGTAATACAAACCAAAGCATTAAATTAGTTCTGATGAAGGGTCTCCATTGATCTTCCATATCACCCTGTACTTCTCTGTTGATGCTGTCTGTCCTTTTGAGTATTTCCAGAATGTTTTGTTTTTTATTTCTTTAGTTACACCCTTATTAACGCAAAGGTATTACAATACTACAGATAATTGTGGGATCAGGTGCAATGATAAACAGTGAGAACAAAGCCTTTGTGATTGATCAATGGTCTTTACAGGGACATCACTTGGACAGTGCAACTCCTAAAAATTGATAGAGGTACCAAAGCCAGTCAAGATCCTGAACTGATCCAGTAACAAGTTTGCATGATAAAATATAAAGAATTCAAAAATAAACTTTGAACGGGATCCTCACAAAGCAAAAGCACTCTGGTTATCCCAAGCCTGAAACACAAGTGCCCAACTTTTCACTTTAACTGCTCAACAGGAGCCCACCAGATACAACAGTTGAGAGTCAACTGCTTACATTCTTCCTCCACCAGGCAAGTATATGTGCTTGATGAACTCCAAACGCAGACCCATCCACTGACTGAGCCTTGCACCTTAAAATAAAGACATACATTTAACTTAATGATTGATATTTCAGGCTGATAGTTGTGTATTGAGCCTTTAGACAAAGCTGATGCAACCAATTGGTTCTGAATCCATTGTTCCCTTGAAGCTGAGTAGGTGTGTACCCAGGCAGCTGTTGGGAATTTGCTGTGCAGTGGGCAAACAGGTCAAGTTAAAGTAGGAGGACCATTTAGATCCAAATTGTTAACTCTACAGCTGCTGCTAAACCTGCTAAGTTTAACCAGAATTACTGTTTTTATTTCAGATTTCCAATATCTGTAGTATTTTGCTTCTATATTGTGCAAAAACAATCTTCCTTCTCACATATACATGAGTGCAACCTGTGATGATAGTAGGCAGTTGCAATATATATCTATTATGTTTCAGAGGAATGTTTGAAGATTCAGCTTTATGTTACAGATAATTGGTGTCGTTGGAAAACTTTTAATTCAGAGGTAGGAGACAGAATAGTTTCTAACATTAGCCATGTGTTATATACTTAGGATAGATCTAATCAAATTTTGTTTATAGATGAAGATTTCCTCTGGGGCATTTGATTAGGCTGATTGACAGGATCATGTGATAATGTAGTTCATGGAAGAAGCTTAGTCTGTAAGAATAAAAGTAGCTTTTCAGTTCTGGATGGAGTTTGTCTGAAGACAAAGTTCTACAAGTTGCTTTATAAATCATTTTCTCTCTCTGAAAGCTTCAAGAACGTCTACACATTATAGCAAGTATACTGATGGCTGCTAACTACATTCAAAATGACAATGTAAATCTGTAAGAGGAATGTTGCTTACTTAGAACTAAACAGTGATTAGTTAAAAATTAAAGCTGTTTCCTTTCATTTTTAAAGATTATTCAACTGTTAACAGTTAAGCTGTTACATTTGTTGGAGTTATAGTTAAACTGTCTCATTAAATAAAGTTTGTTTTATGAAAAAGATCCTTAATTTGTCAGTGGAATTACTTCTGAAGTGAAGCATTATATCTTCACATTTATCTTAAAATAGAAAAATTGTTGGGGTCCAGTCTGGCTTCATAATATACTTCGGGGTTGTGCTCCAGTTCCCCAACAGACCACATGACAATCTTAAAGGGACCACACAATACAACAAACAGGACACGATTAAATTAAATTAAAGGTACCTTTGTTCTAATCACTTTAAAAATACTGAGGAATTCTTCAAATGCTCCCCTTTCTGTTTTCAACCTAATTTCAGCACCGCTACATTCCTCCCTGGCAATGGTCTGGAGCAGACAGACTATACACTGGGATGCATTATGGAGCTGGCAAAATAATACTACCATTAACACTTGCTTTGTCTTGGGCCCTAGATGCCTTTATGCAATTTCTCCTGCTTTGTACCGATCACACGAATCTTCTACTCTGCTCTATATGCTCCACTCCCTCTTAGAGTACAAAATCTATCATATTTCTTCACCCTTTAACTCTGGAGAAGAGTCATATGGACTCAAAACATTAACTCTGTTTCTCTCTCCACAGATCTGCCAGGTCTGCTGAGATTTTCCACCATATTCTATTCCTATTTATTATTAAAGCAGTTGCTTTAGATTCCCTTTAAAACAATCCAAATTGGACACTGTTTGTTTCTATTCCAGCCAAAAATCAATTCCAGGGTGAGGTCAACAAAGCAATTACAATTCTCAATGCACAAGCTGGCATTATAAGTGCAACTATTATGCAAGCTTACAAATTAGGAGCAAAACTAGGCCATTTGGCCCATCAGCTCTGCTCGGCCATTCAACAAGGTCATGGCTAATCTGATTGTGGCCTCAAGCCAATAACCATCAGATGCAAAGTGCAGCTTTCCTTTAATAGATGCATGCAGCTACTTTTAAACAACTATAATCACTGCACAATTTTCAATCAGTGAGGTGCTTTAGGGAGCATGAATAGCATTGCAACTCCTTAATTTTATTGAAGTGAGGCTCAAGCACAACAATAGGCATTGCCTCCCATTGCCATCATCACTGTTGATCCAAAGTATGCAATACTAAGAAATCAACCCCACAGATTTTGAAATGAGGAAATACTGAACACTACTCAGACAAAATTGTTCTCAGCAATTTGTCCTTCCCTGAGGTTATTAAGGATAACTGTAGCGATTTATATGAGATATAAATGGGCGGAGAAGTGGTAGATGGATTTCAACTCGGATAAACATGTAATGGTCCATTTGGACAGGTCCAATGGGATGAAGGAGTATAATATCAAGGGTAAGACTCTTAGCAGTGTAGAGGATCGGAAGGACATTGGGGTCCAGGTCCATAGGGCTCTTTAATCGGCTTCGCAGGCAGAGGATGTGGTCAAGAAGGCATCTGGTGTGTACTAGCCTCCATCAATCAAGGGATTGAGTTTAGGAGTCGGGAGATAATGCTGTAGCTTTATAAGACCCTAGTCAGATCCCACTTGGAGTACTGTGCGCAGTTCTGGTCATCTCATTACAAGAAAGATGTGGAAGCTATTGAAAGAGTACAGCGGAGATTTACAAAGATGTTGCCTGGATTGGGTGGCATGCCTTATGAGGATAGGTTGAGGGAGCTCAGTCTTTTCTCCCTGGCGAGACAAAGGATGAGAAGTGACCTAATAGAGGTTTATAAGATGTTAAGAAGTATAGATCGGGTGGATTGTCAGAGGCTATTTCCCAAGGCTGAAATGGTCGCTACGAGAGGACACAGATTTAAGGCGCTGGGGAGTAGATACAAAGGAGATGTCAGGGTAAGTTTTTCACTCAGAGGGTAGCTGGTAATTGGAATTGGCTGCCGTTGGTGGTGTTGGAGGCAAACTCGTTGGGATCTTTTAAGAGACATCTGGATGAGTACATTGGATTCAATAGGATTGAGGGTTGTAGGTAGGCCTAGTAGGTAGGGATATGATCAGCACAACTTGTGGGCCAAAGGGCCTGTTTGTGCTGAAGTTTTTCTATGTTCTATGTTCTAGATCTGCTAATTCAGCATAAAGCACAGAGTAGATCTGGTACCTTGCTGCTTTTTGGGGCTATACAGCATGTTCAAAACAGATCAACTTTCTCCTTTAATTTCCACTTAATGTATGAATAGCTTTTTTGTTCTCTCATGCAGTGGCAGCTTATTTATTTACATCATTTGGATTTTATTGTCAAAATGAAACCATTTCTAATTAAAGTAGGAGGCATTGATACATGTAATAAAAATAGCATGTAGTCATGGGATTCAAATGATATATTATACACACAGTACTGCTTCCAGATGTTAATTTTCCTTAACATTTTGTTTGACAAAATGTTTCAATTATATTAATACTTTGCACTATAAAATAAAATAGTTTACGTTTGAGAAATGCAAAATGTGCTCACAATATGCAGCAGATCTATTATACATTTATGTTGCCTCCAATGGTGCAAAAAATAAACTTTTGCATCTTTCTAAATCAACAATTTCTAAAGCAGTTTGAATGTGGAACTACTCACAGCACGCATGTGTGCACGCACACACACACACACGCACACACACACATACCCATGTGGCACCACGCCCTTCCCTGCAATTCACTGCCAAGCTGTCAAAGCCTACATTCCTAAAAGTGTAACTCTCTGCTGACTGAAGGAAACAGAGACTCAAAAGACATTGCCACAGTGTCAGAGTCATAAGCTTAAATGAAGTGGGTGGAGATCCTTAGAGAGCTAAAGCAGGAAGAAATCTGATATGATACAAGGTAAAACATGCAAAAAAAATGCGATGAGCATAACTTGCTGACAATCGGTATAAATTCAAAATGTTTATTCTACTTTTTATGTGATTCTCAGATGATATTCAGCCATCTCTCCAGGTTTTGTGATAATTTGACCCATAGCGTGTGAATGTGCAGTGTGGCATGAACTTTCATAGCTCATGGTGTAGAAGCATATTCAATATTCTAAAACCCACACCAGAGATAAGACACAGATAACACAAAACTGCAGTTTGCAAGGTACAACTGAGCATAAGGCAGAAGTGTCACAGGTATGCGAGTAGTACCATAACTGAAGGAACCGAGTCTCCTCTGGGAGTTTCAGACCTGAGCAGTTTAAGGGGGGACCTTCTTTCACCTGTTCTAAACAAGGTTTTTTTTTATTGATACCTTTCAGTACTTTTTTTCTAATCAAAAAAGCCAATTCAAATTCAGTCATGGTCCCCGCATGAGGGACAGACCAGATCCAAAGCTGACCTTATATCCCATCTTGGGCTCGATCAAACAAGATCCAAGCTGACAGGATGAGGCATTGCACCCCTCCTGGGCTTGATGTAACACTTGGTGACACCAATATTCCTGACCAGAATAGCGATGATTGGGTAATTTTCTCCGTCAATTCAACAGGGGCACAGCACTGCTATAAGTAACTGAGATTGATTTGCTGCTCAGAATTTATATGTAACTATACTCCACTCACAGGACACATCTGGAGAGAAAACCCTGCCTTTATTGGGACAAGTTTCTTCAGTCTGGTTTTCTTTTCTTTGTGGTGACTCTTTGTTAGGAGATTGTGCAGACCCGTGGTGGGCAATCTACAGCCCAGGGACCACATGTGGCCCATCAGAGTTCTGAGTGCAGTCCATAAGATATTTTGTTGACTGTTGCCTGTGCACAGAATTGTCACAATCCACTGATCTCCATCCATGTAACATTTTTCCTACCAGTATGATTTAAGTGATATGTACATAAAACACAGGCACATGAAGTGAGGTGCATACTGATTTGCACACAACATTGATTCTGTGAACTGTCCACTCCCTCAGCATCCAAAGTATAAATATTTCTTTCATTTTTAACCACTTGAAATAGATTACAGATCTATTAACTCATGAATGATTAAACATTTTCTATAACTTGTTATGAATTATTCACATGTTTGCAGGGAGGTGATGGCCTAGTGGTACTATCACTAGACTATTAATCCAGAAACTCAAATAATGTTCTGGGTATCCAGGTTCAAATTCCACCACAGCAAATGGTGGAATTTGATTTCAGTGAAAAATATTTGAAGTAAGAATCTATTGATGGCCATGAAATCATTGTCAATTGTTGGAAAAATCCATCTTGTTCATTAATGTCTTTTAGAGAAGGAAATTTGTCATTCTTACCTGGTCTGGCCTACATGTGACTCTAGAACCACAGCAATGTGGTTGACTCTCAACTGCCCTTGGGCAACTAGAGATGGGCAATAAATGTTGGCCAGCTAGTGATGTCCATGTCCCATGAGTGAATAAAAAATATGTATTAAATGTATTCAATCTTATTCAAGAGCCATAGTGAGTGAACATGCCTAATTTCAATCTTGCGACGCAGTGAGACAAAGGAGGGCCACACATATGGCCCACTCACAGCACAGATTGCATATCACTGCTGTAGCCTTTTATTGGTAGTCTGCTGTTCAAAAAGACCCTGTTTTCTTGGTAAATTGAATTTGTTTGCTGTGAGTCCACTCATAAGTGTTGCCACATCTCAAATTCATTGATTAATATAGTGATGTCAGCATAGCTAGAGAACTAGTACTCTCATAAAATGTGGTACTATTCCCATGCCCTCATCCCAAAACAAGGCCACTAACTCAATAGAGGGAGTGAAGAGCATAGATTTCTGCATTCGGGGTTTCCACACTCCACTCCTCAGAGAATTCAATGTTACTATCATTGATAAAGTTAATCAATCTTACCTGCCATGGAATAAAAGTACATTACAGAAGATCACTCATGGCTTAATTTTCTTTAAGAAGGGAAATTTGATGGGCTCCAATGAAATTTGTCATCTGCTCCCTGGATAGATATAATTTCTGGAAATATTAAAGTAAGAGCTTTAGAAAATGTGTTTGTTTAATGAATCTTTACCTGCTGAGTCAGCACAGGATTCTCATGACCTGATCATGTGCATTCTAAGATTTGTAGTGTCTGTCTTTGGAGCACAGAACCATGGTGTATTCTAAAGCAAACTGAGCACACAAGCTTAGACCTCCCCCCTGAAGGTGCAATGTGGATTCCCACTGGCCTCAGAAGAAGGGCAAGCATCACTGGAAACATGGATTTAAATTAAATGACATGGTTGCATGGAGACAATTCTGTAAACTCTTTGAGAGTTGACAGGTATTTTTATGACAACTTGAATGCTATCAAGTTGGCTCCATACATCTCCTGAACCACAACTAGTGAAATTTAGAAAAACAGATAAAATAATCTGAGAAGGAGGAAGGAAACTTGCTGTCACTATACTGGAAGAAGAGAGTTATCTGTCAGGCTCATTCTTGCTGTCTGCTGGACCACATCTGCTTAGTCTGATTGCGTTTGTGTAGCTGGCCCATCTAATTAAATGAACTCTAGCATTTGTTTGAGTTATACTTGCTTAAAAGGCACTTTCACAGATGGTCGGCCTACTTAGATTGATGACTAAGTTCTCCATTGTTGTCATGTAAAAGTGCAGATTCCGTGGACATGCACATTGCTGCCACCTCAGAGACCTATATTATTTATGTGTAACAAAAAGCCAAAGAATGCCTCCCTGCAAAATCTACCAAACTCAATTCAGATCACATTCTGGTATGACTTCTCATTTTCTTTTATATACTAAAAAAGGGAATAGGAAAAGCAAAACAGAAATCTGCAAGACATTTTCAATACTTGATAAGTGAACCAGAGTCATCCACTTTTTGAGATTCATCTAATACATTCTTTGCTTTGTTTTGATAAGTAATTATTGCTCAAGGTCAACATGGCTTAACGGGACATAGAACACGTTCTCATCACAAATTCTCTGAGGCAATTGGTTCTGCAGTGCTCTCAGCACAGGCTAGACCAGAGGGCAGTTAAAATCACCGACATCCTTGATGACCAATCGCAACCATAACTTACCAAATTCAACAGCTGGTTATGGTGCCAATATAAGACTGGATGGGCCTTTTTAGCAGAAACATATCATCCCATTGACATTGTTGGAACTACAACTTTAATGCTGGGTGACAGCTGTGAGTTTTTCACCTAATCAGCCCAATGGGGAAGAGGATTAAGATCTAAACAGGCTCAAAAATGCATGGTTTTATTTATTTGTTTTACATTTCCTGTGCAGTCAGTAGGAGTAAGCATATTCTTACAGAACCCATAAAGGTTATAGTTCCCCTTGCCCTGATTACAAGGTTCCCAGATTCACCAGCTGATCCTGTCACTAACCTGATCTCAGCAGACAGATTCTGGACACAATGAGGTAATTTTCCTACCCCACTGCCCTGCTTTAGAAACATCAGCAGTAGTCAATTTGCAGGATTTGATCTGGGTGTCCAGACCCCTGCACATCCCCCAGCCTAGGTCTTTTCACATCTACAGATTCATGCTGAAAATCAACATAACGGCGATTTGCATTCATTAACATATCTTAGCATGCCATTATCAGATCTGTGACTAGTATCTCCAACCCTGCTAGTATCTCCCCCCTCTCCAGCATATCATCACACCGGCAGGATCTGGCATGGCAACATTGAACAGGAGTAAGGAGGTAAGTTTTGTTGAGCTGGAGCCCCCAGAGAGCTGTCTCCAGGCCCATGGGATGTAGCCTCTGTGAGGTGGGGTGGGGTCCTTTACTGAGTGCTGGTCAGTCTGCTTTTTGCCGTCTCTGGATTGTTACATTGTTCTGGCTGGGGGATGTGGTGAGGGACTGGACGGAGTGCTGGGGTTTTAGGGAGGTGTGGAGGGGGAAGGCACCATGTGCTGCTTGAGGGTGAATCAGATCAAGCAGCTGGTGCTCCAAGCAGGGATGCTCAGATTAACATAGACACTCATACTGCACGTACTCTGCAGTGAATGGGAACCCATCTTGTGATAGTTAGATCTCTATCTCTGCCTGGGATGCTGACTTGCAACACATGCCTAGGATAGAATGCTGTCAATGTACTCATAGCAATGACTCAAGGGGGAACAATGG
Organism: Sphyrna mokarran; assembly: GCA_024679065.1. Taxonomy (NCBI): domain Eukaryota; kingdom Metazoa; phylum Chordata; class Chondrichthyes; order Carcharhiniformes; family Carcharhinidae; genus Sphyrna; species Sphyrna mokarran. The sequence goes on along the minus strand of JAGIQG010000006.1, from coordinate 54,287,593 downwards.
CTATGGACACACACCCTCCTGCATACTCTCCTCGCCAGCTGTGTTCACAGTGCCAATGGCAGGCAACCTAATCAGGTTCTGCAATGGCACCACAGCTTGTGTTGTGTTGCCAGCATGCACAAATGGGGGTACTTGGTGTAGTGAGGGATTGGAGGTGGGACGGTGAAGGGGGGGGGGAGCGGCGGTAGTGGTGTGGTAAGCGGTGTTGCTGAGGTAGATGCAAGCAACAACATGCATCTATCAGCAATTTCTCTCTCTGTCTCTCTCTCTAACTCCCATTATGCAAAATCAATTTTGGTCTTATTAATTTAGAGCTGGCCAGTACAGTAGTGGCTGACGATGAAGAGGTGGCTCAGGAAATGGAGGGAGTAGCTATACTACTCCAGGAGCAGCCAGTGACAGAACCTCAGGAAGGAGGGGAGGGGATTGCCAGTGATGCCCATGAGGTGGAAGAGCAGCGTTGCTAAAGGGTGATCAGGAGAAGGAGGATGAGGAGGCAAAGGCGGTATCAGATCAGGAAATCCTGTTGGAAGGCCTAGCGAAGGCCATGTGTCATCACCGACTCCACCAATCTGAGAATATGGTCCGTCACTTGTGTGAGATGCTCGCACATCTGGCAGCTCGGGGAGGGGAGGTCACTTGCTGTCTGTAGAAGTTAAGGTGACGGCAGCACTTAACTTCTACTCAACACGATTATTTCACACACCCAGTGGCGACTTCTGTGGAACATCTCAGGTCTCCATCCACAGATGTGTTCGCCAGGTGACAGATGCCTTGAATGCGAGAGCAGGCCGATGCGTTAATTTTAATGCTGAACAGGCTCAACAGGAGGCCCTGACTGTAGGCTTCACTGCCATTGCTGTGATGTCTCACATCCGGGGGGCAGTGGATGGAAACACATTGCCCTGCAGTCCCTGTGAGGTGAAGAGCAACCTTTCATTAACAGGAAACAGTTCCACCCACTGAATGTTCAAATTATATGTGACTATCGGACTATCATCAAGCAGATCCGTGCACGCCACCAGGGAATGTCCATGGCACCTATGGCCTGAGATGGTCAGACTTCCCTGAGCACTTCCCTGGGCTGCCGGGAAGGCTTGTGAGGGAAGAAAGGCTGCCCCGCTGAGGTCATGGCTGATGATGCCACTGCGGAGGCTTGAGACCAAGGTGGAGACCCTTTATAATGAGTCCCACACTGCCTCCTGGTCTCTAGTGCGGCAGTGCATAGACCGGCTGAAAATGCAGTTCCACTGACAGCTCTAGGGATGCCCTTTAACATGACCCTGCGCAGGCCTCATGCATCATAATGGTGTGTTGCATTCTGTACAACATTTTGCAGCAGCAGGCAGACCAGCTGGTGGAGCAGGAGGAAGAGGACTGACACCAGAGTGAAATGGACCATTTGCCATATGAGGAGCTGGAGGATGGAGGGTACTTGGCGATGGCAGGAGTCTGTCAGGACAGGACTGCAAGGGAGATTTCTATAGCAACCGGCTTCACCGAGTTGGTGCCATGCAGCGTGGGGGCTGCTCCCAACACCCTTCCATCACACCCCAGGAGCCACTGCAGCTGCCAACCCCTTCACAACCCAAAGATGGCCCTTCAACCCACATGACCTTTCCCCTTTCCCACCCTCCTTCCTGGGGAAAGCAGTCCTTCAGGCAAGCAGTCTATAATATTTGGCCAAGGCGCTAGTATATGCACTTCAATTTATGGGATTGGGGAACACTCAGCTCTATGGGGGGAGAATCAGATACAGATTAGCTACAGCTGTGAGGTGCAAATAATACTTAATAGTGCTCTTCACATTAATAAAAACCTAACCCTGACTATTGGTGACCTTCACCTGTGCCCTCTTAATGACCCTACAAATTTCTAATCTTGTGTGACCTACTGCTTCTTCTAGATTCTCCTCCAAGATACACATTAAAGGAGGAGGTCTCCAGCTGTTATCTGCACGCTGTTACCTGCATTGCCTTTGGCAGCCCTGGGAGGTCAAGACCTGGAGGGCCCTGGCTAACTTGAGGATGACACTGATGCCTCTGTGCCACTCTGCTGGCTCTGAGATGCCCCGGCGTGAAGAAGGGGGGAGAATTGGTACATTTCAGAATGTTCAGAGTCTCCTGGATGGAAGATCTAACCCCTGATTTTTTGCATGATTTGTGCTAGTGCCCTCTGCAATGCACAGAGTAAAAGATTATTGATTGAAGTTAAATACCACCTTTTTTTTTGGAGCATTAACCCAGGCCTTTGGATTCTTAGTTCAGTGACAGTACCACCATAGCACATTATCTTCCCCTGAGCTTCCCCAGTAGCTACCAAGACTGGATGAAAAGTCAATCAGTGAGGTTTGAATTGAGCTCAATGGTTCAAATGTCTTTGAGTCTGTTTTCCAAAGCAATTGGTAACTTTCTAATACATACTAAGGGTAAGTTTCTAATCATGTCCAGCGTGGGAATCATCATGGGTAGGATAGAAAATTTGATAGACTCAGCTTGACTTTGGGAAATTTCCAGTCTTAGAGACTTGAGAATTCCACCCTATTGCTCATGTGCCAAAACCTGGCTGCAAGTTAAAGTTGAGCTGTCAGTATCATGCATTCCCTGATCAGGGATGATACTTGATTCTTTAGCCAGTATTTTCATCTGGTCGCAATCTGGAGAACAGGGTAAGAAATAATGGAAGGATTCCCATCTATTTTTGTAGTCCCCTACTTCACTGTGATCATTTCTCAGCTTTTGAAATAAACATTAGCCTTAAAATGATTATGCTTCTTTAAATGGAGTGATAATAAGATGCTGACATCACACACCCATCTCCCACCATTAGCACCTATTTAATATTTTACTTCAAAAATTATATTTGGTGAGAAAAGCAGATGGATACTCATCATGTTCATCAAATTCCTTCTGCCCACAATTTTAATGGAGCTTGTTAACTCAATTTTATTAGCTATATCTTATGAAGTTGTGTTTATATCAACATATTTTTATTTTCTTACTTAAATATCTCTTACCCTACAGAGAAAACTATTGTTAACCCATAGTTGACTCCAAAATATTGGGAAATACAAGGAGTAAGATATTGAAACTCTAAATTTTGGGGGGCAATGTGCATGCCCCCAGTTACTTAGAGAAAATAAACCTCATGGGTGGGATTATATAGCCTCGCCCAAAGTCAACGGACCTTCCCATTGTCCGCTCCTCATCTGTTCCAATTCCTGTGATGGGCAGGGTAGTAGAATTCTGGCACATATCTCATATCTGGTACATGTTTTTCAATAAAATCATTACTGTTTCTTTCTTGCAACGTAAGTATTTGAATGTCAGTGGTAATTTATGGGTTCCCAATACAGAAGTTGTGTCAAGGTCCATGCAAGTCCAAGATTGGCATGGACAATTGTCATGGCATAGACAATTTGGCCGAATGGCCTCCTTATGTCCACTATGATTCTAGTGGATAACAACATAGCCATCCCAATTCCCAGCCCATGCTCTCAATGAGTGTAGTCTTCTACTGGAAGAAGGGAATCAAAGTATTAATCTTGTTAAGTGCATTTGGAGCTTGAGGCTTAACAAGCTGGGGCCAGCTGTAGTCTGAGGTAAACTCCATGGGCCACAAATGGCTCCTTATATTGAAACTCTCCAGTGATCTGTTGGGGACAGAACCATTGAAGAAGGAAAAGGAGGACCAAAAGGGAGAATGCCAATGTCGGGACTTCCTTCCTGTCTAGCTTCTCAGAGATCAGGCAGATCAATAGTTGTACCAACTCACAACATTGCAGTGGTTTCAAGGCACACTTGTTGGCCTGGCCACGGGACAGTCTTAAATTTTCAGGAAATATTTAGGCTCAATTACCAATGGGGCTAAATAGCAGGAAAGTCTTCCTTTTTGGAAGGGTCGGCATGCCCTCAGATGCATGATATTCCTACCCTTCTGGGCTCATGAGATGTGATTGTTACTACTGGTGCCTTCTAGGATCACCTAAATAAGTGATTTTCTGATTAAATTGACCAGAGAGGCACCTCAGAGCATCCTGGTACAGCATGGTGCATAAACCTTTACTTGTGAAATGAGATCCATCCATGCTTCAATGTTCCTGTATTATGGAGCAAATCTTTCTTTTTTGGCTCCTATATTAATGAAGTACAGAATTAATGTGGCTTTAAAAAGCACATTTAAAACATGGGATTGTGATGGAATAGGCAGCTCCCAGCATTTTTGCTGTTATATACTGAAGGACATTTTGGATACTTTGACCAGTGGCTCTCATTCGTAAGGTCTCATTGCAAGAGAGAGAGAGTGATTTCAAGATCTAAACTCTGATCTTATATCCTTTACAATTTTTTTGGAAATATCTGGTCCATAATCTTCAGCTTTCAGATCTTGAAAAATGACAGCTGTAAATAGCCTGATTTTTTAAAACTATATTCTACTCCTGAGAGCCATAAATGTAACAATTCTCTTTACCCACAGTCCATAACATGTTACAGCTTTCTGTTGTCAATTCTGTTTCATCCAGAAACACCCTGGTTCCTGTGTGATCGCCACACTCTCTCTCTCTTTCTCTGTCTAGTTTCTCAAACCAGAATCTTAGATTTCACATTTCCCTTTGAAAGTCATGTGGTTCATTATGATTTTCAGGCAAATGTTTGATCATGTATATTGGCGTTACTTGATTGAATAATAGTTCCTCTGATAGCCCTGTGCCCCCAGGTTGAATGAACCACATGTGGGAGTTGTTTGCACATCCCAAACAAAGTCTTCCTGGCTTAATTAACCCTATAATACAGCTTGGAATCCGCAGAGAAAAGTTATTTCCTGGAAATCAGATATTCTGAAACCACATGGCCATGTTATATCTGTCTCAGGCTTAGCTGAACTATTCACCTGGCCATACCACAAAGCATTACCAACAGCACGTTTACCATGGAAAATTATAGGAAAATTGCCATCACATGTTTTATTTTGCCAAGAGATCCAGTGGCAGAGTCTCCCCCTAGAATATAACTTCCACCCAGGGATGCCAACTTTCGCCATGAACACCTAACAGCAGAATGCTGTTAGATTTGCATGAAAGCATTCTTCAAAGTATAAGGTGCCATTGATGGTATCAATTGGCTCTACAATCCCCTGCACACAATCCCATGCCCTTTTTGTACTAGAAAGGCTTTCACAAGATCAACATGAGGTTGTTCGATTTGAAAGGCAATGATCGAATACGCAGCATTGACAAACATGAAGGTTTGATCAAGCTGTTTTGTAGAGGTTAATAATGCAATCTCAGTCAGGGTGTAAGATGAAGGGGAGACTGTTTGTGGCCTAAAGGCAAAATACTGTGGGAAGCTGGAATCTGAAACAAACAACAAAAAATGCTGGAGAAAATCAGCAAGTCTCTCAGCATCTGTGGACAGAGAATAGAGCCAACACTTTAAGTTGCGTGACTTTTCAGTCAGACTCTGACAAAGGGGCATCCAGACTTGAAACATTGGCTCTACTCTCTGTCCACAGATGCTGTCAGACCTGCTGAGTTTCTCCAGCATTTTGTGTTTCTGTTAATGGCCTGTTTATTTTACTCAGCCACATCTTATAGTGCAAGGCTTGTAATATTTAGTTTGCCAAAATTCCTGATTTTGTCTTCTGGATATTTGTCAACGTGTTGACTGGAGTCCTCCTAGCAACCAGTAATCTGGACATCTCTCTTGTGAGAAGGGTTGCCTTGGGATGCAGAAAATGAGTAACAATTTTTCCTACCTTTCCACAGCTCCCTAGAAATATGAGGATGCTTGGCTTTGCTGTCCAACATGATCCCTACCCTGCCCAGCAACACTAAAGCAGGATCTATAAATAGTTGCTGATGCCTTTAAAAACTACATGTTACTTCTTTTCTCCAACTGACAGCAAGCTCCTAGAGACAGTAGGAAACAGGTCAGGAGGTTGGAATGAATAGTTAATGAAGTTGACCTTGGAACGTCCCACAAGTTGGCTACTGCTCTACCAGTAAGAGCTAATCTAGCTGCATCTTGGTTTTAGGGTCCACATCAAAAACTCTACCTTCTGACTAATTTGAGAATGTGATTTTATTTGATACCTTTTCTCATCTGTGCACATTGTTAAACAACAATTTTATTTGAAATCTTCAAGGTATTCACAGCAATATTGCTACTTACATTATAACAATACAGCTGTTTTACACAAAAAATATTCAATGCTTTTCCGTTTTACAGAAGCCCCTTATATCTTTCTGATGGTACAATCCAGAGTTCATTATCGCCTCTGAACATTAGTTATAAATGTGCAAAACAATTTCAGATGTGAATACTCATGAAAATGTGAATTTAATGATTTATTGACTGTTACGTTACCCTAAAATATATCTCCACATGAATTACTGTGGCTTGTTTAAAATATTTGTGCCCAATTCCAATGCTTTACATTTATTTTTGAGACTATCATTCACTTGTGTTTGTATAAGGACTACATGCAGATAGGTGTGATTTATTTTCTTTACCCATTTGTCCCCTTTCCCCTCACAAATTTTACTTCAAAGAGGATCAAAATAACATAATTTCCTACAGCTTTTAATGAATGACACTCCATCATAGACGACAGAAACCGCAAGTTCAAGTCCTGGTGATTTGCATATGCCTCGATCATCTTCTTCAAACTTTTGCTTCTTGATTGTGTTATGCCAATTGCTTTTCTCTCTAGCCTCATTCTACTAATATTTTCTTACTCCATTCATTTCTCTTCCTCTGTTTACCAACATGTTTTATTATTTTCTTTCTCAAATTCCATCCTCCAGTCCAGTTGAGTTCTGTTTACTTTGCCTTCATGTCCATCAGGGTCCCAAGTTACATCTCCTCCAGGCAATGTTCTACTATTCTCCTTCATCAGGTCAGATTCTACCATTTGTCCAGATTTGGGTTTTTCCAACTGTCCCTCGCCTCCACTGGGCCAAACACCAAGTTAGATTCCATCAGTTCAGCCTTCTTCCCTCATCACCAGTTACAAAAACACAAACAACAGAAACATTTGGAAGTTTATTAGAGGTGGCGATGGTCTAATGGTCTAATCCAGAAACTCAGCTCATGTTCTGGGGACCTGAGTTTGAAGCCCACCATTGCAGATAGTGGAATTTGAATTCAATAAAAAATATTTGGAATTAAGAATCTATTGATAATATGAAACCATTGCTGATTGTCGCAAAAATCCATTTGATTCACTAATGTCCTTCAGGAAAGGAAATCTGCTGTCTTTACCCAGTCTGGCCTACATGTGACTTTAGAGCCACAGTAACGTAGATGGCTCTCAACTGCCCTCAAAGGGCAATTCGGGATGGGCAATAAATGCTGGCCAACAGCAATGCTCATGTCCCACAAATGAATAAAAAATGTTATAAGCAGAGGATAGCCAAGGGAATGTTTCAGATATTGGACATTAAACTGCTGAAGGGCCAACATATCTGTAATATTGACTTAACTGTAGATTCTAAGTTCTACATTTACTCCTTCTCCCATCATTACAAGTATCATTATTACATGTCACATGATTAAAAGAAGATTATGTAGCAGATGACTCTGTAATTTATACTTGTGTGATTCTAGATTGTCAGTTTAGGAGTATTCCAAATACATATATTAACAACGGGGCAGGATTCTCCATGCCCATCTGTTACAAGTGAGAACGGAAAATTTGGCCATCCAGTCAAAGCTCCATTCACTCTCAGCGGTTCCAGAAAATCCCAGCTGTGAATGAGGACGGAAGATTAAGGTCTGTAAGTCTCAATGCATTTTGATACATTGTTGTGATATGAATTGATGGTGCTGGACTGTAACTGAAAGAAATAGTACTTCATGGATTTGGCTGTTGTAACAGCAATGATGGGTCTTTGCTGCCCCCCTAAGACCAAGACATAAATGTGACAGAATATAATTACAGCCTTCGAATGAAACCAGATTCCTATAAGGGTTTTCAGGCAACACCAGAATGTTTAAACAATTACCTGTTCTTTTATTGTATTTGTTAATGTCTCTGCAGAGATTTAACTCGCTTGAAACATTGGCTTTTGAGTTCCAGACAGCGATGCGATTTAGTTCGGTACAGCGTGATTGATTTAGAAACTCGAAATGTGGTTGAAGTGTGGGAGGCTAATCAGATTCTCTTCTGCTCTGGCGATGGAGTTGGAATCAGAAATAACAGCAGTTTTTAGAAAGCAAAGGAATAGATTAACCTCATTTGAGGTGGAAGGTTTTGTTGAACTGCTTTTTAAATAATTAAGGCTGTCACAACTTATCATAAAGTTGAGGCACCTTCACACAGATGGAACAGAGTGGGCGTAACAAAAATCATAGTTTCAGTTTAGAGAAGAGCTGAATCACTGGGTTTGAGCACAAAGGACAATGCTTTCTACAGCAAATGCAACAGGCAGCTCATGTGCAAATTATGCTAGCATTGCCCAAAATTTTCATCCACTGACTTGATCTATCCATTTTTGCCAAAGGTAAGGGATAAAGAAATATGTTGCAAAGTCAAATAGACGGGATAGAGATAGATTTATGATGGAACGTGCCTAATAACCTTTTCCTTGTTTCCAGTTAAAAATTCTGATAAAAATCAGCAGCCTCGCCCAGCAATAAAATTTTATTTATTCAAGGCCAAAGGTGGGCTGATGATTACAATTATCTGAGAACACAATAAATGAAACATAATGGGTCAGATCTTCTGACCTTGCCTGCAGCTGGTGTCCTCCAGTCACGCTACGGTGAATCGAGGTTTGACTAAGTGCCAAATTCTCCATTTTCGTTGACAGGACGTGAACGTACTGGAGAAGTCCGGCAGAAGTTTTATCCAAAAGCAAACCATTCATCCACAATCTAACCAAATGTGGGGATCCACTCTCAATTACAAAGCTCCATTTGTTTCTTTACTTTAACATAAGTAGCACACCTACTTTGAAATCAAGCTAGACTGCAAAGGCAAAAAAAGGTAACAACTCAACAACAATGAAAACCAAAGGAACACAATTTCAAATACATGCAATGAGAAGTCAATGTCACAAATTAAAATGCCATCCACCTTTGATTACCTCTTATGTTTTCCCTGGTGCAAATTGGTTTCCATCAGTCGGTAAGATTACCAACACTGCAGATATAATAAAGTGCTTTACTGTGTAATCAGAGATAATTATCTCACAGAATGAAACCAAAATAAAGTATTGTATGCACATACTTGCAAACAGCCTGGACATAAATCTGGACTTGGACCAACTGTGTTTCACTCTGAATATGAATACATTCAAAATGGTGATACATTTAAAGATTGAAATAAAATTTGATTTTTTTGGATAAATGGCTGATAAAACATATCAGTATATGCACTAAGGAAAGCAATAAATGTGCCTTTCAAGACTTAGCTTCCTAATAAAGATTTGCAATTTCAGAATTATTGTGGTGAATGTCAAATCCATATGGATAGTATTAAGGCTAGGCACTAATATACTGATGTTTTGGCAGGAGAAAACCATTAGACTGTCTTATCCACCCAATAATCTGTTCTTCCACTAGGATTCTCGGATTAGTAATTCTGAATCTTCTTTCCTAACAGGAATGCACAAAGTTAATTTTAAAAACATGCCATGATTTTCTGTTTCACCATTCACAGTGGTCATCTATTCTATCAACTCTATCAACTGCTTCTAATGAAAATTTATGACTAATTTTTCTATTTTACTTTGAATCCCTTAGCCTTAAATTCTATACCAAAAAGAAGAATTTTTCTGATCCAAAATCCTGTGAAAACATTTCTCATTATCCCCCTACCCATTGTGCAATGTCTGGCTTTTACATTGATCCCTCACAATTCAGTACAGAATTCACCCTCACATTCCTCCTTTAGAGGCATTTAATAATTTGACATTTGTTGTGTAATAAGATACAGTATTGGATTCTACATTGACTCAGTGGGACTCTGACAACTGATTTCCATCCAATATGATTGCAGTACGGTGGCACAATTGTTAACATTGCCACCGCACAACTTCAGGTACTAGCTTTGATTCTGACCTTGGATGATTATCTGTGTGGAGTTTGTACATTTTCCCCCGTGTCTGTGTGTTTCCTCTGGGTGCTCCTATTACTCCCACAGTACAAAAAATGCGTAGGTTAGATAGATTACCCAGGGAAAATGTGTACGGTCATGCGGATAGGGTGGGGGAGAGGGCCTGTGTAAATTAGTCTGTCAGAGAATCGGTGTGGACTCAATGGGCTGAATTGACTTTTCTGCACTGAAAGGATATTATGACACCACACACCATCATCCTATCTACCTTTCACTGCTACATCAATCTAGATCATAGGTACATACCTTGTGCAACAGTGGAAACTACTTTCTTAAGTGCAAAGGGTCTTTATCCACTATCTCATCACAAATTGCTCAATCTGTAATTTTCTCAAGAAAACTGGTCAGAGTCTTTCCAGTTAGACCAGTCCATCTGGAAAATCCCTTGTAGAATCCTTCCAGGACACAATGATTTACATCAAATCCAGAGCTCACCTGCACTTTGGGTTGGTTTATAATGTATACCTGTCTTCCATGTGCTATCCCAGCTATCCATCAGATTCTCTGTGGTGGATGATTTTACAGGAGATAGAGTATCCTTTCTCAGATTTAACAATGTGACAGTATTTGTGCCTTTATTAATTTTAGCGGTAAAATAATGTTATGCCAGTGAAAAACATGAAGACTATTTATCTGTGCCTCCTCCTGCTTTGGGGTATTCCTATCATTCCAAAAATAGATTTAACAAACATTAGCAAAAAATAAGAGAATAGCTTTTTTTTCCTTCTCCTTGAGGGTATTAATGATGTACGCTGCAGAATTTTGCAGCTATATTAAACACTATACTAAGTCACACCTGAGTTTTATTAACTGGGAGGTGACAAAGTAATATCATAGCAGTAAATAAAAAAAAAGTGAAATACTGGATAATTTTTTGCCCATGAGTATTAGCTGTTGTATTGAATTGGAGCAGGAAGTGAAAAAGGATATCATTGCTCAAGAGATTAGATTGTTTGGAACAAATCTGGGCAAACTATGGGCCATGAGCTACACCTAGTTTGTGGGAGTTTCCAATCCAATGCACAACAGCAGTGTTAGTGAATCAGGTGCTCGCTGAATACATTTGCAGAACTACTCCTAGTGCCAATCGTTGTCAGGAGCTGTGCAAAGAATATGCTGATGCTAACGAGTTTCAGAAATAGTAATTCAAAGCTAGTGGAGGTAATTCCAAATGAATTGGAGTTATTTGATTTGATTTGATTTGATTTATTATTGTCACATGTATTAGCATACAGTGAAAAGTATTGTTTTTGCACACTATACAGACAAAGGATACCATTCATAGAGAAGGAAACGAGACAATGTAGAATGTAGTGTTACAGTTATAGCTACAGTGTAGAGAAAGATCAACTTAATGCAAGATAAGCCCATTCAAAAGTCTGATGGCAGCAGAGAAGAAGTTGTTCTTGAGTGGGTTGGTATGTGACCTCAGACTTTGGTATCATTTTCTTAACAGAAGAAGGTGGATGAGAGAATATCCAGAGCGAGCGGGGTCCTTAATTATGCTGGCTGTTTTGCCGAGGCAGTGGGAAGTGTAGGCAGAGTCAATGGATTCGTTGGCATGATGGATTGAGCTACATTCATGGCCTTTTATAGTTTCTTGCAATACTGGGCAAAGCAGGAGCCATACCAAGATGTGATACAACCAGAAAGGAAGTTTTCGATGGTGACATCTGTAAAAGTTTGTGAGAGTTATAGCTGACATGTCAAATTTCCTTAGTCTTCTGAGAAAGTAGAGGCAAGTATAGAAAACATAGTGTCAACATGGGGTGGACCACGACAGGATGTTGATGATTTAGACACATAAAACTTGAAGCTTTCAACCATTTCTACTTCATCCTTATTGATGTAGACAGGGACACGTTCTCCACAATTTTTGTTGACATTGAAGGAGAGATTATAGTCATTGCATCATTTCACCAGATTTTCTAAATCTTTTCTATACTGTATCTCATATCAGGGAGGGGGTTTGGGAGAGAGTGGGGTAATGGTGGAGGGAGGGTGGGGATGGGGGAGTGGTACTTTTATGGCACAGTGAGTAGTGTCTCTGCTCTGAACTAGAAGCTCTGGGTTTGAGTCCTGCCCAGGACTTAGCGCTAAGGAAAGTTTATTCATAATGTGGTTAACACACTGAGCATCAACCTCAAAGTCTTGCAACACACCAATGTTTTGCAGTAAGAATGGGAGAGACTCCTGGTCAGCCATGCTTGATGCATAGTGGCGCATCTCAAACTATACGCCTCTGGCAATTGACTCAATGACCTGTTCCAGGAAAACTTGCGAAGGGAACAGATGAAAGTCTGCCTTGTGCACCATTAGCAACAATGAATGGAAGACAGAGGCAGACATTTCTTGGAAACGTGGTTATCATGTTAAAGTGAACAGAAGTGAGAGCAGCACATGATAAGTATGTTTACCATGTAGCACAGCAGCACAGTGGTTAGCACTGCTGCCTCACAGTGCCAGGGACGCAGGTTCAAATCCTGGTTTGATCACTGTGTGTGAAGTTTATAAGCTTTCCCTGTATCTGCGTGAGGTTGCCCCAGTTACCTCCTGCAGTCCAAAAGATATGTTGGCTAGATGAATAGCAGCTATATGACCAAGTTAAACACTATACTGAGTCACACCTGAGTTTTATTAACAGGCAGGCGTTGGAATGTGGCGATTAGGGGATTTTCATGATAACTTCACTGCAGTGTTAATGTAAGTCTACTTGTAACTAATAAATAAACTTTAAGGTTCTTTCTGATACCATACCATACCATGGGGCATTGGAGACCATGAATTCCATTGGAATTGTCCATGATTATACTTAAAAGTACTGCAATAGTTTGTGATTTATAGTCGTTATTTTTAGTGTTTCCTCACCAGCAGCCTTGCAGTGGAAAAGGGGCACTTTAAAAGCCAGATCACATGATGCTGGTTTGTGTGGGCAAACTGGCAGCCTATTTTAGCAGCTTGCCTTGTTAACATCTTTTCAATAAAGCTCCTCGTTTGTTTAAGCCTTGGAAACCTGCAGACTATCTTTTAAAATGACCACATAGAAAACTGTCAATGAAGTGATTGGACTACTCACACAGCCAATAAAAGCAGAAAAGGTCTGTCAGTATTGTAGTCAGCCAACATAAGAATAAATCATTGAAATCATTGCTACACAAAAGCTGGTGACAGTTCAAACCAAAAAATAATCGAAGATTCTGGAGAAAACAACTTCAGAAAGAAGCTCGCTAAGTATCCTGCTGAAAAAGATCTGTAATGTACCTGGAGCAATGCAAGTAGCAAGTACACTGCAACAACAAAGTTAGAGCTGGGGGTGTTGTAAATGACAAAGGAAAATAGACTTGTTTCGGGAGGAAAAATAGCAAGACAGTGTTGAAAATTTGTGGCATATTATGCTCACACTGGTCCTTTCTGTAATAAAACTGGCAGGTGGTTTTGGTGCGTTGGGGCTTTCAGATGCTCATTTCGAGTGATGGAGCTCATATACAGAAAGATTCGGCTTTTTTTTCCAAGTGGACAAGAGAGCAGCACATTTATTGTAGTCCCAACTTTCCTAAGAATAATGGGTGAGGGTGGGGGGAGGGGCAAGCCTTTAACATTCTGAGAAGTCTGGTACAGTTGGAAAGGCCAAGCCTATGATGTAATAGTGAAAATATTTTAGGGTCACTATTCGCTGCAATCACATCGCCAAAAGATTTAAGTTCCATAGGTATAACCAACACAAAGGTGAATCGATCACACAGTTTGTAACTACCTTGAAGAGATGAATGGAACGCTATCAATTTGGGGATGTTTTGAATGACACTATCAGAGGCAAATTAGTCTCTGGCTAAGGAGCAAAGCTATTCAAAAGCGGTTGTTAACCAAAAGCAATCTAAATCTTTAGGGAGCTTTGGAAGTTGCTGTATCCATGGAACTAGCAGTCAAAGACACTCAACTGTTGCATTTCAGCTCAGGGATTCGTATGATGTTGCTCAAAAGCTGAACACAGACACGGACTTGCAGTTGCCAGAGTGGAAAAACTAGGCATTCAGCAATAAATTATTGGTGTAAAGACATCAGGGGTGATTCTCCCATCCCACTGCATTAATTTTCTAGCAGAGCAGATGAGGGAAATTGTGCAGGGAGCAATTTGCAGGATTCCCGCGAGCATTTGAGCACTGCTACCATCTCCCAGCGCTGGAAATCAGTGGGAAGGTGGGACTAGTATTTAAATAATATTTTACATATCATTTAAATGCAATTAGCCGGCCCGGTAGTGGGCCTGGGAGTGAATTCTCCAGACCCACTAGCCTCTCCCACCCCCACCAGAGCATTTCATTTCAGTGGGCATTACACTAGCTTCCCAGGTTCAGGGATCTAGCAGCCTGGCCCCACTGGAATGAAGGGGAGTCAATCGAGACTGCCCAGAGAGTCAGGTGGTGGCGGAGTGGCCGTAGGCATGGGCACCGTAGCAGAACCAACGAGTGCCCCCGACATTGCCCAAGGGCCAAAATGCCCAGCCCAAAGGACATCTTGGCACTACCCATCGGGCATTGGGCACTTCCAAGGTGGAGGTGCATAGGGGATGGAGCCTATTGGATGAGGCATAGGAGACCATTGGTGGGCATGGAGGAGGGGGTCCCACTGCCACTCTGCACTGGAATTGTTGGAGGTGGGAGGGAGCAAGCAATAGGTGTGGTCTGGAATGCTGTACTGGGAAGAATGGGGCAGTCTCCAAGGGGACTGGGTCTGTCGGGGAGGGTTGGCATCGCAGTGGCGAGGGGAACTGGAGATCGGGGTGACCTGGGAGGGGGGAACTGAGAATGGTCAGGAGGGGGCACAATCAGGCTGCGTAGGGTTTGGGATCGAACTGGCCAGAAAAGGGGGCAAACTAATAGTTTGGGGTCTCTGCGTATGCTCTGATACACATTGGTTTCAGTCTCAAGCACAGGAGTAAGCCCCATTCCCTGAAGTGTAATGCACAGGGTGTGGAAGATTCTGAAAAAAAAATGTGTATTACTCCAGTTTTCCCACGAATTCAATACTTAGAATTTTTGGGGGGAGAATTCCACCCATCATGTGCAGGAACTGTGGCACAAAGGGCCATCCTGAATGCACTTATCGGTAAAAGAAATATGCTTCAGGTTACGAAAAGCAAAATCGAATGCTTCAAATGGAAAGCTGAATGAGGGAAAAAGTATTATGTAGTACAAAAGGAGAGTGAGAAAGAATTTGAATCACTCCGAAAGTGAACTGTCATTAAATATATTGGCTATTGCTGCGGCAACAAAACATTACTGGGTCACTCTTTTACTGGACAGACAGCTTCTGAACATCGAGCTGGACACTGGAGCTGCAGTTTTGTTTATACCAGAAACTGTTTACCAAGTAAAGCTTTGACATACTACAAGAGGCAAGACCATCCCACCACCCCCTCCCACTGCACAACCGCCGCCCCCCCCCAAAATCTCTTTAACTGGTCAGCAACCAGTAGGGTTAAACCTGCCTGACTGCACGTTGAACAGCGAACTCCCACCACATGTTCAGTCACAGAGATGGTGGGATGAGTAATTTAAATCGATCGTTAATTGCTGTCTTAAACACTTGATGCCTCCCCTGCCATCTATAAAATCTGGTGGGGGCAGGCTGGCAGATGGTGGAGATGTTGCCGATGGCACCGGGACCCTAATTTACAAGTCCGCCCATTTGCTTTCCCACCCACCAGGTGGCCTGTACTACTCAGCCCACTGAAGAATGCCTTCTTCATCTACTAGAATGATTCTATAGCTGGAATTTTACTGGCACAGTACGTCCACTTCCGAATCAGGGCTAGCAAGACTCACAAAATGACACTCTCCATTGGCTTTGGGCATGATCTTACAAGCCTCAGGCAGGGAAAGCAGTACAATTTGGCATGTATATCTATGATCTATTAAAACTTACATTTGTGTGTACATCTTGTAAATCCTTTACATGATAAATTCCGATATATATAAATATAAATTCATCTTTTTAATGTAAACAAGGAACTTCAGTTAAGTGGGAAGATGAGAAGCACTTTAGAACACAAAAACAGCTTCTTCCTTGTTGCCATCAGATTTTTGAATAGACCAATCATTTACTAAGCTGATCTTTCTTTTCACCCTATCTGTAACTGCAACACTATATCCTATCCTTTCCTTTTTCCCCTGTGTACTCTATGAACATTACGTTTTTCTGTATAGTGTGCAAAAAAAAATTACTTTTCATGTGCCCAATACATGTGACAATAATAATTCAAATCAAATAAAAAAATCAAAAAGAGCAGAGATAGTTAAGGGTAACTTTAATAGAGGTATTCAAAATTATGTCATGTATGGATGTGGTAAATCAGAAAAAACTCCCACTGGTAACACTGAACACAAACCTAAGGACCACAGTGCAGCAAATCTACAAACCCCAGCAAATATTTAATCTCCAGTTCTACTGGTGGACATGTGTTTGTAATTTTGAAGCATAAACGCTGCTACTTGAAGTGGATGTTAAAATATGTAAGACTAAAGGTCTCCCCAAACAATCTTGGTTTAACGTTTTGTGATGGGCCTGTCAGTAATTAGTTGTTCATGCACTTCTGAGAATTAGAGTTGGAAAAGCATCCTTTTGTTGCTGTTTAGATTTTCAGAAGAAGGATGAAAAATCTAATAGAAAGTGAAGAGTCTGTGGATTTAAGTTAAAGTCAAAATCTATTACATTTTTATCTTTTCTCAGTTCTGATGAAGGGTCATCAACCTGAAATGTTAACTGTGTTTTTATCCACAGGTGCTGTCAGACCTGCTGACTTTTTCAAGTGCTTTCTGTTTTTATTTTCGGATAGGTTTCTATGTTTTGCGAAAGTTGAAAATTGGTAACACGTTCTCTAAAAGATATGCATTGGGTTTATACCTCAAAGAAATACAATGACAGTCACCATTTTCTAGTGTGAACCAGACTTTATTGCAAATGTTTTTAAAATGTCTGCTTTGTCATACTCAGTTCTTATTTCCTGAATCTTTGTAACCACACCCATAGGCTTGACTCACTGCACACAGCACAGTGAACACTCAGAATACATACAATTAACCACCAAACAATTGAATACAACAAGGGTTTAAGTTAGGATTGGTCAAAACATTGAGTGTTGTTGGAGCTACACTCATCAGGCAAATGCAGAGTATTCCATCACGCTCCTGATCTGTTAATAGTGCGCAGGCTTTGCAAAGTCAGAAGTTGTGCTACTCTCGACAGAATTCCCAGTGTCTAACATGTTGTTGCAGCCACATTACTTATATGGCCAAGCCACTTCAGTTTCTGCTCAATGGTATCCCTCAGGTTGTTTGTTACTAGTGGGAAATTCATTGATGGCAATGCTACTGATTGTCAAGGAGAGATGATTAATTTCTGTCTTTTTAGGGATAGTCATTGTGTAGCACAAAAGTTACTTGCCACTTAACAGCCTGAGCCTGAATGTTGACCAAATCTTGCTGCATTTGGACATACAAAGAACAAAAGAATAAAGAACAGTACTACACAGGAAACAGGCTCTTCGGCCCTCCAAGCCTGTGCCACTCATTGGTCCGACTAGACCATTCATTTGTATCTTTCCATTCCAAGGCTACTGATGTGACTATCCAGGTAATTCTTAAAGGATGCCAGTGTGTCTGCCTCCACCACCCTACTTGGCAGTGCATTCCAGGCCCCCACCACTCTCTGCATAAAAAACGTCCCTCTGATATTGGAGTTATACTTTGCCCCTCTCACCTTGAGCCTGTGACCCTTCATGATCATCATGTCTGACCTAGAGCATAAAACATTACAGCGCAGTCCAGGCCCTTTGGCTCTCGATGTTGTGCCGACCAGTGGAACAAATCTAATGATCCTCTAACCTAAACTATTGCAATATTATCCATATCCAATGACCATTTGAATGTCTTTAAAGTTGGCAAGTCGTCAACTGCTGCAGGCAGGGCATTCCACGCCCTTACTACCCTCTGAGTAAAGAACCTACCTCTGACATCTGTCCGATAGTTATCACTCCTCAATTTAAAGCTATGTCCCTTCGTATTAGCCATCACCATCTGAGGAAAAAGGCTTTCGCTATCCACCCTATCTAATCCTCTGATCATCTTGTATGCCTCAAATAGATCACCTCTTAACCTTCTTTTCTCTAACGAAAACAACCTCAAGTCCCTCAGCCTTTCCTCATAAGACCTTCCCACCATACCAGTCAATATCCTCGTAAACCTCCGCTGCACACTTTCCAATGCTTCTAAATGCTTCCACCTGGGAAAAAGCTTCCCACTATTCACCCTATCTATACCCTTCATAATTTTGTACACCTCTATTAGGTCTCTCCTCATTCTCCATCTTTCCAGGGAGAACAACCCCAGCCTACCCAATCTCTCCTCAGAGCTAAGGCCCGCCATATCAGGCAACATCCTGGTAAACCTTCTTTGCACTCTCTCTAAAGCCTCCAAGTCCTTCTGGTAGTGCAGCAACCAGAATTGGATGCAGTACTCCAAATGTGGCCGAACCAGCGTTCTATACAGCTGCAACAACAGAGTCCAGCTTTTATACTCTATACCCCGTCCTATAAAGGCAAGCATACCATATGCATGGACTGCTTTAGTATCTGAGGAGTCAAACATGCCTTAATCAGAACTTATGATGGAGTGAAGATCATTGCTGAAGCAGTTGAATGAAGATGGTTGGGTCTCAGACACCACCTTGAGGAACTCCTGCAGTGCTGACTTAAGACTGAGGTAATTGACTCCAGCCAGTGTGACTCCAACCAGTGGCCATTTTAACCCCCAACTCTTGTTCACTTCAGTCATGCTCGGGCTCCTTAATGCCACATTGGGTCAAATGCTGCCTTGACATCAAAGGCAGCGACTCTCACCTCACTTTTCGAGTTCATCTTCTTTGTCCGTGTTTGGACCAAGGTTGTATGGAGGTCAGGAACTGAGTGGTCTTGGCAGAACCCAAACTGAGCATCAGTGAGCAGGTTATTGCTGAGTATCTGTCAGTTGATAGCTGTTGAGGACCCCTTTCAACACTTTTCTACTGATTCCAAGTAAACTGATGGGGTAATAATTGGCCAGGTTGGATTTGTCCTGTT
Source organism: Sphyrna mokarran (assembly GCA_024679065.1). Taxonomy (NCBI): domain Eukaryota; kingdom Metazoa; phylum Chordata; class Chondrichthyes; order Carcharhiniformes; family Carcharhinidae; genus Sphyrna; species Sphyrna mokarran. The sequence continues at coordinate 54,268,359 of JAGIQG010000006.1, read as the reverse complement.
TTTGTGGACAAAAGGTGCACCACAACAGAATTAGGACCTGAGGATAGTGGAGGGACAGTGTGCAAGAAATCTTTTGTTAACCAGAGAGACATTGACTGTGGGGACAAACAACCATCTGCCATGTACTTCCAATTGCAGTAAAAGTTACAATTGCCTTCAACATTTATGTTATAGCCTCATTTCTTACTACGTCCGCAAATTTCTCCAGATTTACAAACCTCTGAGATGTCTGCCTTCCTTCAACTCTGGCCATTTATGGAATACCATCCCTTTGTTCCACTATTCGCTGTGATGCCTATAGCCAGTTGTGCCTTAACATTGGAATTTCCTTCCTGAATTTCCCTTTAAAATCCACTTCCTTATCCCTCATAACATTTCCTTCTTTTTGAATTGGCATCCATTTTTGTCTCACAATTCTTCTGTTAATAGCCTCAGGAAGTTTTCTTCTATTTTAAAAGTAGGAACTCGGGAAAAGTCCCATAAGAATATTGTGAAATTGTACTAAAAGCAATCTTATTTTAATAAACTTTCATTTATGATGTACCTGTTTGATGTGTTTTCTCTTAATCATAGAATCCCTATAGTGCGGAAGGATGTCACTTGGCTCATTGAGTCTGCACTGGCTCTCCAACCGAGAATCTTTCTCAGTTCCACCCCATCCTGTAATCTCACATATTTACCTTGCAAGGTTAGGCAAGGTTAATCCGCCTAACTTTGCAATACAAAGAGCCAATTTAGTATGCCCAATCCACCTAACTTGCACATCTTTGGAGTGTGGGAGGAAACTGGAGTACCCAAAGGGAATCCACACAGACATGGGGAAAACATGCAAACTTCACACAGCCACAGTTTTGCTGCCATGTTGTGTATCATAGACTATTTTAAATGTCTCACTACCTCTATGTTAAAGGGCAATTTCTGATTACTAAACTATTTAAAAGTTGCTCAGGATTTGCTTTATTTTAAATTTCTATCTTCAACTTGCCTTTCTTTGGTGCTTTATTCTGGTGATTATCATTGGCATGGCTGATTCTTGAGCTTTTGTTCTTTGAATCTTTCTTTAGTTATACAGGATTTTAGAGTTGCTTTGCAATTTGTGTCAGGTTTTAGGTTTTCCAATCACTCTCAACCTGCCCACAGTCCAAAGATGTTCAGATTAGGTGGATTAGCTATGATAGATGTAGTTTATGGAGATTGGATAGAGGAAAGACCTCAGTGGGATATTCTTTCGGAGTGAGTGCAAACTCGATGGCCTCTTTCTATGCTGCAGGGATTTATGCTTCTACATTGTAAGGTGTTGGATACTGTTCAGTAGGTTTTAATGAAGTCTTCATTATCTTAAGTAGGTTATTTATAAAAATTATTGTAGTAAGAGACTCAAACTTGGAACTGTCTCTCCAAGCTTACTTTTGCACATAACTCTGTCCAATATAAGACTTACCTGTTAATTCAGGTCATATGATCTCTTACACTGTATAGGCGGTACTGTACACAGTCCCACATTAGCCATATATGTACCAGATCATTATACTACTGGCTTCATTAGCTGATGGTAGAGATAAATGGTGACTTTTCCATTGGGCTGACCACAATGATCACTAGTCAGCTTGGCAACAGACCTAATATCGTGAACAACAAATCACAATGACATTTGGTAAAATCATGTGCAGCATTTGTGGCAGAATTTGCCTTTCAAGGATTGGCCTGTTCAACCCTCAGCAAAAGTGAACCATATCCTCATCTGAAATGAAATGTTTGCTGCAGGTCCATCATTTTTCATAGAAAAAAGATGGAAAGGCATGCAAAGAAAAGTGAAGAGAAAATACAAATTCTGGGAAAGGGAAACTTATTATTTCAAGAAAAGGTTCATCACTTCTATAGTCAAGAAATTTGCCAATTCCTTAAATTGGCTCAACTTCAGATGATAACCACAGTGATAAGGTTGAGAAGAAAACTTAAGGAATGGTTTCTTTGAGAAAACCTGATTGACAGATTGAACAGTGAGGCATTGATCACTATGGGACGCACCAGCACTTAAAGATACAGGTCAGAAATTTCTTGACCTTAACTATAAGATAAAGTCCAGGAATTCATGGTTTCTAGCTTCTGTAATACAAGTATTTTAGTTCAGATTATGGAATTTGCACTTATATCAGCCAAGTTGCTGAATAGTATAGACTTCAGAGACATGTGGCTCATTTGCGGTCATGATCCTCAAGTTGAGTAACTGTAATGGGAAGAAGAAAGGGGGAAATTAAACATAAAGATATATCTTTATTGGCATCGATACAGCAGCATATGTTGTATGGTCAACAGTTAAGTCAGATTCATTAGATGGACTCTGCCAGCATAATTTTACTTTCTGCAACAAACCCACATCAAACTGGGACAGCATTTACGTTTGAGATCAGTACATAACATATTGATTAGTTTGTAATAAATACAATATTTTGTACATGAGATAAATCAGTGCTAAATAAAGATATATATCTTCAATGGTGCTGAGATTAAAAAAGGATAAACTAACAGCAGTGCCAGCTGCTTTATGAAATAGGTGCACAAAGCTTCCAGCTGCCTCACAGCATTAGGTGTCAATGAACTAAAACGTATAATTCAACTTGGCATAACAGAGGGATATGCAGACACTATGTTTGAAGTATTGTCTGTATTTCTATCTAAAATAGGACTCTTCTGTTTTATCTATATGCAATGATACATATTTCTCCATTTGAGTTGTATAAATTCATAAAATTATTTGCTACACTTGCATAGTGTTTTACAGACCATAAAATCATTTGGTTTAGTAGATGGAATTGATATAGGAAACATAGAGGTGGCAGTGCTTACAGCACCACATCTAAAGATTTCTATGTATTACAGGAAAAGAACATTTGGCATTGAAAGTAAGCTGATTTTAAGGTGCTGTCTACATCAGGTTCCCATGTAAACTGACGCCAGATTCACTTTTTGCAAAGTGACTTTGCAAAATCAAGTAACCAGTCAACAAAATTCAAAAGAAAAATTGCAAAAACTTGGCAAAGCTCTGACGAAGATTTGTTCTGAAACGTTGGCGCTATTCTCTCTTCGCAAGATGCTTTCAGACCTTCTGAGTTTCTCTAGCATTTTCTGTTTTTGTTTCAGATTCCAGCATCTGCAGTATTTTGTCTTTATATTTAGCGTTTGGAATAAAAACAGAAAATGCTTAGATTGCACATCAAAAAAGAGAAAAGGCAGAATCTGAAAGAACTTTGATGAAATATCTTTACTGAAAGAAAATCAGTCTCTCTTTTCTCCTGATAATGCTTAATTTCCAATATTCTCATTTTGTTTATGTACGGCACCACTATTTGTATTGTGCAATGTAAGGTGTTAATATCAGTACTGAATTTACCAGGAAACAAACTGCAAACTTTAAACAGGCTATCCTTGCAGCTTTTATTTCAGATTTTTAATCTCTGCAGTAGTTTGCTTTTTCCAGCATTATAAATGTTGCATTTATGTGATCTACAATTGGTGTTGCAAGAAACACCAAGAGATAAACAGTGGAGCAATCAAAGGTCAGTGGTAGTCACCATATCTTGTGCGGAGTAAAATGATCTGTATCCTCTCTCAACCTTTCATTTCTTTACTGTTTTGTTCAATTGTATTGGTGGCTAATTGTATGTGTTCTGATTGCTCATTGTGCTGAGTACAGTGAATCAAGCCTGTTCCAGATTTCCACAATTTTCTGAGAAAAGAATCTTCTAGCCTCCGGCCTACTTTTGGCCTTACTTAACATTCTACCATGACTCTTGGTTCTCTTTATGTCTCCGGTTAACACTAATTGATCCATTTAAACATTATTTCTTCATGATTTCACAAATTAATTTCACCACCCTGCCCCCATGTTCTCCGAAAGTACTCAGTCCAGGCTTGGCACTGTGCTTTCATATTTCCTGGAGGTTTCATCATATTACCATCCATATCCAACCATTCCTAGTCAAACTGCCATTTCCAATACATTTGTATGTGAAACATTTTTAAAAGTCATAATTATTTTTAGTGCCCCAATAATTTTTCTCCTGGACTTCTCACAGAAGTGTGCCCGGAAATTATGGCCACAATTTTATCAGTTTACCGTGCCCATGAGTAGAGCGCACTAAGAAATTTTGCAGCTCTCACGACCTTGGATTGGATTGGATTTCTGGTATGGTCAGCCTCGCACCCATTTCTGGTGAGAGGCTGAATAAATTATTTAAATATATTTAAATAGTATTTTGCTTGTGTTTAGTGAGCCCACAGCTCAATTGTCCGGGCTCACTTGCCTTTGTGGCCTCACTGGGAAAGGTTCTCCATGAATGGAGAACAGTTATGTTGCTTTTGCCAGTTGAACCAGGGGCAATTGAGAACCCTTTAGAAGAGCTGTTTTGAGGCCTGATTGCTCTATCTTTCTCTGTCAACCCTCTGCTATTAGAATTGCTCATGTAGAAACCTCCGTGGCTGCACATGCACAATAGCTCCCCCTGCTGCATGATCAGGTTGATAGGCAAATTAAGCCTCACCCACTACCTGTAATAGCTAGAAACAGTCTAGCCCATATTTGCAAGCTCTATATGAATAAGATTGGGAGTAAAAACTCAATCCAAAAAACGAACCTGCAACTCTCCTATTTTCACATTGGCTTGACAGAATTTTTCTCATAAAATTTCATCCTATGTTTTAATTCCTCAGGGCACCAGGGTATTGGGGAGGAATTTACAATCTTAATATAAACCCAAGCCTTTTAAAGCTAAAGTTGCCATGCAGTTAGACTATCTTAGCGTTGCCATTACAATTGCTATTGTTGTTCTTACTCTTAAAGCTGACTACATATCCCATAGGTGAATAAGGTGATGTTCCCTTTACAAATACAGACTGATTGCTTCTGTTATTTCACCATTTTCTGGTTTTATGTCAGTTTTCTAGCATTTGCAGCTCTTTTTAAAAAATATTTTATTATATAATTAAACCCTATATCTAATGGGATTTAAAATACTAAAAATAATCAGATAACGCAAGAATTATTTTTTGTGCTACATGCATTATCTACTCGTAGCATTACTTGCGGTAACTATGTGAAAAAGTATATACCATAAACAGTTTGATTTAGGAGAGAATTGTGTTATTATGTTTCGAGACTGGATAATGTTTTTGTATGTTTTACACACCAGCAGATTGCTAGCAATGTTTACTAAGTAATAGCAGACATGATGCAATAAAAATGCCAAGGGAAACCAATTATCTATGAAACAATATTTATGTCCTGCCTAAAATATTTGCACAATGTGTTTTCTGACACTGACTGTGCAATTATCCAAAATCATATCATTCTAATATTAAATAAGCAATTAATTGTTGTCTAATTAAACACTCTTTACATTTCCAATTGTCTCTTACTTAATTAATTCGCCATTTTCTGACCTCCTTGTCATTTTCAATCTAGAGGTCTGTCCCTATCCTTTGCTGAGTATCTTGACATTAAATCAAAGTGCTGAATCCACCAAAGTATTACGTGCCTGACGTGTAAATGTTTACTGATAGAAGCACTGGCTTTTGCTTAATGATAAATCCATGGGAAAGTAAAACGGGTATGATCATAAATTTAAATTCCAAACTAACTTCATAGAACTTTCGATGGAAGGGAGAGTTTTATCAAATTAAGAAAACATGCACCATTGCAAATTTAACCTTTAAAAAAAATCCCTTTGAATTTAAATCATCTCTTGCGGAGTGGCAGTATATTTTATTTCCTTGCTATAAGTGTATAAATTAGACAGATTGATAGCAGCGAGAGGAGAAGAATTCTGGTTTAATCTTTATCCTCATTATAAATTCCTTAATGTCCTTGTCACCCACTATGCAATAATATTGTTTAACAGTCTCTGCCCAATTTTCTGGAAGTTTTTCCGAAGTCCCTCCATACTGCAACTGTTTTATATTTTTGACATGGCAGACAGCAAAATCAAATGACCACCATTCATGAAAACCAAGCTCATTACTTCTTTTCAATTAAAGGTCCAACTCCTGAACCTTATAGAAGCAAGGCCACCAATTAAAATAATTTGGGTGGATGATGCTTCTGTAAGAAACTCCTGCAGTAAAGCCATGTTAGGCTGTGATGGTTGGCCACCAATAACCACAATCATTTTGCTTTGTGCTTCTTGAGAGTATTCACTTCAAATCCTATTGACCTTAATTTTGCAAAGAGTCATTAATGTTGTACTCTGTTGGATGCTGCTTTGGTATCAAAGGCAGCTACTCTTGCATCTCTTCTAGTTCTGATTTCCACGTCTGGAGCAAGATGATAATAAAATCTTCAGTTAATTGGTTCAAGCAGAACCCAAACTGCCAGTGAGCAGGTTATTCATAAGAAACTGCTACTTCTTGGTTGCATTGCTGAGTCTTTCTATCATTTTAGTAATATCTGATGTTGATATAATAATCACGTCAGATCACACGACTGAAAAGTAAGAGAGACCTGGATGGAGAAGTATTGCCAGTTTCATATAGGCGTCCATATTTGTAAATACCTCCTATAAATAAAGTGTAATTGTTTTGAGAAATGATAAACTCAAGCAGCATATGCTGGGAAATTGATAACCCCCAAATCTCCTCACCCATGGATCCTTCCACAAGGTATTGGGGGGGATAGACTTGAGAGCATCTGCTGTCACTATGGATTCACTGTTCAGAAGTCATTCAAAATATTCTTTCCACTGTGGATGAATGGTAATTTCATCCGTAAGAAGAGATACACCATTCTTTGAGTGAAGGGAATTTTGTCCATTTGACCCTGATCTATAGATGGCCTCTGGTGGCTTCATACAAGCTTTGCATGTCATAATGGTCAGTTTTTTGCTGGATCCCTCAGGCTTCGTCTTCCCACCACTTGTCCTTTTTATCTTATGGATTTGTCTTTGGGCATTAGCATTAAGCTGTCAAAATGCTGCCTTCTTGACTTGTGATGTTGGCTTGTTCTGTCAGTAAATAATGGCTTCTCACTTTTGTTCCAGGTGAAGACATATTTCAGCATTGATTTCATCAAACAAGTCCTAGGAGTGATGATGCATGAACCCGATGGTTTGGGCACAGGAGTCTAATACAAATGACTTTATTTGATCCCATTGTTCTGAAGTTGAATTGGATATGTGAGGATATGTGAGATACACTTGGAATTTGTCTCGTTGATCAGCTGCTATAGGGCTGAGACCCCTTCCTCTTGATGTTTTGGTCTTGCAATGTCGAGATGCTAGGTGGATCACTGGTTGAACTTGTCCATGGCTTGTGCAGCAGGCGTCGATTCCCCACATGAATTGAATGATACAGACATGGCTCAGATCTTTAACTTGAACAATAACATCATCCAGGAGGTGCCAGTATTTTGATCTAGGATACCTCTTTATGGTTTTGTATTTGCCTTTCTGATGGAAGTGATGTTTGTTATAATGGGGCCATGCTGAGAACACTTTGTCAGCAGAAGGACACCATTTGCATTGTCTTTTCCTACAATATTTTTCCAATGTTTCTTCTCCAACACTGGAGTCACAGCTATCCTGGCATTAAACATCCCCAGAAGGATGATTTGTTAGTTCTTTGGGTTGAAAATGAGAACTTAATCAATATCAAAGTAGAACTTTTCTATAACTTTGACATCAGAATCAAGGATCAGGACACAGATACAGCAGAAGTCAAATCACAAAGTTAACTAATATCAGTAGAGCAGAATCTGCAATGAGGGATGCAGGGATGAATGAGAACAATCAGCTGCAGTAGAAAGAAGCTTTACAAAGATTTGCAGAGAAGCATGAGGATTTTTAAGTCAATTTACTAGCATAATAAAATTCAATGAAGCTTGACAAGGATAGGATGCTAGAAATAATGAATTTTTTATACAACAGAATAAAGCCAGCTAAAGTTCTTGAAGAATGGAGACTGAAAAGTTAGCTATATTTCAAGGATTGGAGACTTGGGTTTTAGCAGCATTGAATGGGGAAGGTGGAGCATAAACTAGAAATGTTTGAAGGTGAAATTACAGTAGTTATGGAACTGGATTTGGTTTGAAGTTGGAAAGAGTACAGCTCAGGATTACATTGGAGACCTCTAGAGTTATTCTGAGGAGCAGTCATGGTGGTTGATTGAGTTGTAGTTAGGAGTATACAGGCACTGTTGTGAACTAGAAGGGATTGCTTTACTCGAATTTTAACCTGCAGGAAATTCCAAGTTGGACAGAACTTGGACCAGTGCAAACTATGAGAAATTATAACATCACCTTTGAAATTGTTGTTGGAGATAGAAAGGTAGAATTGGTGTTTCAAGCACATGTGGAGTCTGACACTGTGCTCATCAATCATATTGCTGACATGTAACATGTTTCAGAGGTGACCAAGAATGTGGTTGGTCTTGGTGCAGTGGAAGTGTTAGTGCAGGGGAAGAATGTAGAAAGGTTTGGAAAAGGTCTATTATATAAGTTGTCCCCTTATATTCATCTAATGTCATCGCTGACCTTTTTCAAAGATGAATAGTGTATTCATGGCTGAGATTGATAGATTTCCAGATATTAAAGATATTAGGGGATATGGGAATAGTGCAAGAAAATGGCATTGAAACAGAGAGTCAGCCATGTTTGAGCTGAACAGTGGAATAAAAAGTTTGAAGGGTCAAATGGCCTACTCCTGCATATATCACCTATGTTCCTATATCTCCAAATAGGCAGAGAATGAAAATGGGAGGAAGAGTTGGAGGAACAGAGCTGGTGAAAAACCAGAAAAAAAGGCAGAGATGGCGACAAAACTCTATAGAAAGCTGATACATCCAGAAGTACAGAAACATGTTGCTTATCTGGCTTTGCCAATTATCTACCATGTCTAGGCTCTAATGGGATCAGAGCGATCTTCCACTGTGCATAAAATTTTTCAATTTATTTATGTTTTTTTTCTTGTCGTTGATAAATTACTTAAAATTCACAAGCTCCTGAGGTGATGTTGAATTAGCACATGCAAGTTGTAAACCTTTGTGAAACAGGTGATTAAAGCTCTCTTTCATATAACTGATTGAAGAGCTTGACTATATAAGATTTTCTTCAACCTGACTGCAGAACATTGATTATATTATGCATGATACACTGTTGATTAGGGCTGAAAAGTTGCTTACATCTGGCGTGGCACAGCGCATGAATATTTTTGATGTATCTCTCAACGGAAACTAATGTCATTATACAAGTCACAGGAAAGCAGCTTACAGCAAAATATGCATTGTGAAGAGGAACTTCTGCAATTACTGATCCCACAGAGAATAGATATCTTTTCCCCTTTTCCATTTTTACTGGGGCCTATCCTCTTATGGTCTGGGACAACCTATCAGCAAAGATGTAATGGTTTCACCATGGAGACGGAAAGGTAGAAAATATGTGGACTTTGACACTGTGCTCATCGATCATATAGGAAGGAATTTTCAATATTTGTGGGTAGATATCGAGAATGTCATTGAGTATTGATAAACATATGCAAAGGTGGGCACCATCAACTTTGGCTGTATGCCCTTGCTGCCTCATGTTCAGACCAGCAGGCTGAAATCATTGATGGTGAATTCATTTTGACTTCTTATATGGAAGTATAATAAACAATCTAAAATGCATGTGTTAGAATTGTTTCTTATCTGCCAACACAATATGAAACCGAGGGTTTTAGTAGCTTAATAAAAGTAAAATATGGCAGATGCTGGAAGTTCCAAATAACAGAAAATTCTGGAAAAACTCAACAGATCTGGCAGTATCTGTGGTGAGAAACAGTTAACATTTTGAGATTTTGTTGCCTGGAACCAATAAGGATTATGAACAAAGAAGGTGAATTGCGGTTCTGGAGCTAGTATTCAATAAGACATTTACAATTAAAACAGGAATAAATTTAAGCAATTAAGGTTATAGATTTCTACTGATCTATAGCGGCTTATTAATACGTTATTTAAAAATGCAGTTTTACTATTAATACGCTACTGAAAATCAATTACAATGCATGCATTTTGATGCATATTCTTTGGCTCTTTTGATAACTCAAGGCATATATTCACTGTCTATGATGTTCAGTCACATAGAAAGCCCCAATGATTTCAATCAGACCAAAACAAATGGAACTGCAATTGATCTCAGGTTTGTGGGAAACTACAATATAGGAACATTTCTGTGCAGAAACATTTTATTCTTTAGATTTGGACAACAGTATCTATGACCTCCTGGTTCAATTTCACACGATCGTCGGCTGCAAGTTAGTATAATGACTGTTGATGCTAGGAATGAGCCTGTGGTTATAGATACTCATAGATATTCTTGCCTTTGTAGGTTATGCAGGATGATTTCCAATCGACTCTCAATGTTTGACAGATATCAGGAAAGAAAAGTTCTGCTGAGAAGGAATCAACACAAATTCAGCTAGTGTATCCGTAAGTTAATTAAATTCTTTGCCTGTAACTTTGCTTGGACAGTTCTGTACACGGCCCAGGGTTATATGGCCCCAAAAGTGGCAATGCCCCTTCCTTCAGGATGCAAGCTTTATGTTGCTTGCTCATTACCATGATTGCAGCATGTAGCCACTGCTAAATGCACTGCTGAGTGGCCGCACATTTCACTAGGGGACATAATAACCAGGGAGGCTAGCACCACTCAAAGCTACCCTGCACCACTTAAGAGCAGCCAGTGCCTTTTAAAGGGAAGATGTATTTTGACTGAGCAGGTCCAGCAAGTGGAAAAGTGTGTTTAAGGTGGAATTAAACTGCAAAATAGCTGGAAAAGGGCAGAAAGCAATGTCAAGGTTAGTGGATGTATCTTCAAATACTATATCCTTACCAATGAACAACTAGCAGCGCACACTGCACCATTCACCACCTCTGTGTACCCCCTCCTTGCCCCCACTTGCCTCCCCCTCCATTCCGCAACACCACCAACACCACTCACTTGTCAGCATTTGCTATAAAGTACAGTTAAGGACAAACCAACATAGCTATACCTCACCATCACACTCACTAATCACTGCTACAATAAAATCACACAGCTTGCACACACAGCCAGCTATTTCAACACGACAGCCTTATCATCCAAACAGATTGCTCCATATTGGCTGGTACAACTTCCTCTTGCTTGCAAGGCAAAGTAGTGCACAATTACAGGCACCAACGGCAAACCAGCAAGAGAGAGACAAGCCTACGCATCCTCACCCTAATGGAGGAGAAGGTGCTTTCCATCGTTAACTGAGACAGTGACCAACGGTGGGAGTGAAAAAACAAAGATAATGGCACATTCACACTGGAATCTCTTTTTTACATTCCATTTCCCCTTGTCTCACAACCTATCCTGATGTAAAAGCTGCAACTGATGTATAAGCATGCATCTCCTGGTTCCTATCCCTCCGCCCACTGCAATCCTATCCTTGTGCCTTTTTTGCTTTCAGGTATTCAAGAACTGCAACTTGGACAGACACCTGAGCAGGAGGAGGATGTGGAAGAGGGAGAAAAGACTGATAAAAAGGAACATCATCACTTGTTCTGACACTCTGAGCCACCAAGTTAGGAACTGATACTGCATCTAGAGTAAAGGATCTGCACATGGTGAGACATTGACTGAAGTAGCTTAGCTTGAGCCAGGATAAGAAAAAAATAGCACGGATACCAGCTTGCAAGAGGACTAAGTAACACGTGAGTTTTGCTGCAGAGGGCTCAGATAAATGGTTTCTAGAGACAACCTACAGAAAGAAACCCGAAGCACAGTGAATTGCTTGGTGCAATATGGCAGTTCAGCCAGAAAGCACACTGTCACTGTCAAGGAGCAAGGAGAAATCTGACACTAAATTGATAAAGACTTTGCACAGATACCAGATCCCATTGTTTCTGGAATGGAAGAGGTGATTAACTTCATTTGTACATTAACCTAACTACAATGCAAATCTTAGCTTCTACTGCAGCAAAAGCAGAAGCTGTTGAATGTCTGAATAATGTAAGCTCAGACTGAAATCTTGCAAATCCATTTTGCTGCCACATATTGTACACTTAGAATGCTGCCACCATGACTGTCACTACTAGTCTGGAAAGCCTTGTTTCTTGTAATAGCTCAAATGCTGATGGTGCAAGGGGCTGACGCAGAATGAAGGCGTCAAGGTAGTTCCAGGATATCAGGCACTGACCTGAATGATGCACAGAGTATGGTCACATGCTCGCTACATATAAAGGAACTTGAATTCATTGCACTAGTGATATTTCTCTGAATTTACATATGACATCCACAAAGCAGTCAACGGTAACCTGCTATCCTGGCAAAGTCATCTGTCCACTCCAACTGCTTCTCTCAAAAAACAGAATTTGCAATCTATTCTCTTCACTTTGAAAACAAAATATCAGTGACCTCCCTTACACAGCAAAGGATGGTGAACAGCAAGGTTTTGGAGATGTCACCTGTTCTGGCTTGGAATGACCCTGGTGTGAGGAAATTCATGGCCATGAATTTTGACTCCCAGCTCCAGTTTAGCTATAGATTAGCCAGGAAGGAGCTAAAAAGTGAATTGAGGAGAGCTAAGAGGGGACACGAGAAGATGTTGGCTGATAGGATTAAGGAGAATCCTAAAGCTTTCTTTCGATATGTTAAGAATAGAAGATTGGTTAGGGCAAGATTAGGGCCAGTCATAGACAGCAGTGGGAAGTTGTGCGTGGAGCCTGAAGAGATTGGTGAGGCACTGAATAAATATTTCTCTTCGGTATTCACGCAGAGTGCTGAAAATGTAGCTATGGAGAACACTGAGGTACAGGGTTGCAAATTGGGAAGTATTGTAGTAGATAGGGAGGATGTGTTAGAAATTCTCGAGGGTTTGAAGTTGGATAAGTCCCCTGGGCCGGACGGGATTTACCCTAGGATTCTCTGGGAGGCAAGAGAGGAGATTGCAGAGCCTCTGGCTCTGATCGTCAGGTCGTCGTTGGTTACGGGTGTGGTTCCGGAGGACTGGAGGATAGCGAATGTGGTCCCGTTGTTCAAGAAGGGGAAGAGAGACCTTCCAGGGAATTATAGGCCAGTGAGTCTTACTTCTGTTGTGGGCAAAGTATTGGAGAGAATTATTAGGGATAGGATTATAGTTATTTAGAGAGAAATGAATTGATTGGGGATAGTCAGCATGGTTTTGTGAAGGGTAGGTCGTGCCTTACTAACCTTATTGAGTTTTTTGAAAAAGTGACCAAAGAGGTGGATGGGGGTAAGGCAGTTGATGTGGTATATATGGGCTTTAGTAAGGCGTTCGATAAGGTGGCCCATGGAAGGCTTCTGCAGAAAATGCAGATGTATGGGATTGAGGGTGATTTAGCTAATTGGATTAGGAATTGGCTAGCAGATAGAAGACAGAGGGTGGTGGTTGATGGGAGATATTCATCGTGGAGTTCGGTTACAAGTGGTGTACCTCAGGGGTCTGTTTTGGGGGCCCTGCTGTTTGTAATTTTTATAAATGATCTGGATGAGGGTATTGAAGGATGGATTAGTAAATTTGCAGATGACACAAAAGTCGGTGGAGTGGTAGATAGTGAAGAGGGGTGTTATAGTTTGCAGAGGGACTTGGACAAGTTGCAGAGCTGGGCCGAGAGGTGGCAAATGGAGTTTAATGTGGAAAAGTGTGAGGTAATGCACTTTGGCCGGAACAATAAATGTGTAGAGTATAGGGCTAATGGTAGGGCTCTTAATAGTGTTGAGGAACAGAAGGATCTTGGTGTATGTGTCAATAGATCCCTGAAAGTAGGCAGTCAAGTGGCTAAAGTTGTTAAGAAGGCATATGGAGTCTTAGCTTTTATTGGTAGGGGGATTGAATTTAGGAGCCGCAGCATCATGTTGCAACTGTACAAAACTCTAGTGCGGCAGCACTTGGAGTATTGTGTGCAGTTCTGGTCCCCACATTATAAGAAAGATGTGGAGGCATTGGAGAGGTACAGAGGAGGTTTACCAGGATGTTGCCTGGTATGGAGGGCAGGTCTTATGAAGAGAGGCTGAGGGATTTGAGGTTGTTTTCGTTAGAAAGAAAGCAGCTAAGAGGAGACCTTATTGAAACATATAAGATGATTAGAGGTTTAGATAGGTGGACAGTGATAGCCTTTTTCCTAGGATGGAGAAAGCTAGCACGAGGGGACACAGCTTTAAATTAAGGGGTATGAGTTATAGGACGGATATCAGAGGTAGGTTCTTTACTCAAAGAGTGATTAGGGAGTGGAATGCCCTGCCTGCAGCTGTTGTAGATGCACCAAGTTTGGTGGCGGTTAAGAGGTTAATTGATAAGTATATGGAAGAGAAGGGAATGGTTTAGTTTGGAGGGGCATTGCTTTGTATTTTGGTCGGCACAACATCGAAGGCCGAAGGGCCTGTTCTGTGCTGTAATGTTCTATGTTCTATGTTCTATGTTCTATCTCCCCTTTAAAAGACACCGGTTGCCTTTAAGTGGTACAGAGTAGTTTTAAGTGGTGCTAGCCTCTCCTGTTATTATGTCCCCTGCTGAGATCTGTAGCCACCTAACAGTGCATTTAGCAGTGGCTACATGCTGCGTTGTTTTCGCAGCTATTGGCAATGTTGACCTTGCACTGCTATGAGGCTGCAGTTCAACCTGCACAATGTGATAGACTTCAGTGAGCACTCCCTTTGTGAATTGAAGATGTCACACACATTGTCCCTCATTGCAGTTGAGATAGGAGAATTGCTGTCTGAAGACTCAAGGTGGAAATGGTCTCCCACTGAGAATGCACCTCCTCTCCCTGTGCTCAGCTTGTGCTGCTGTGCATCACCTCTGCTCCTTCCCCTTGTCATATCCTAGAGGAGTATTTGCTAGAGTGATTGGGGAGGGTTTGAACTAAAATGGCAGGAGGATGTGAATCTATGCAAGAAGTCAGAGGAGGGGGAAACAAGGACAAGAACAAAGAGAATAAAAAAAGGGATAGACAGAGAATCAAGAGCCGGAATCAAATATGGTCACAGTGAAAAATAATGGGAATGGGACAAGTAATATTGAAAAGACGAGACTTAAGATTTTGTGCCTTAATACACGGCGCATTTGCAATAAATTGGATGAATTAAATGTGCAAATGGATGTGAACAAATATGATACAGTTGGATAATGGAGGCATTGCCACAAGGTGACCAGGAATGGGAAATGAACATGCAGAGGTATTCAGTATTTAGGAAGGATGAGCAGAAAGGAAAAGGCAGTGGGGTTACATTCCTAGTTAAAGAGAAAATTAACAAAGTAATGAGGAAAGAAATTAGTTGCAATGCTGTAGAATCTGTATGGGTAGAACCTGAGAAACACCAAAGGCCAAAATGTCAGTAGGGGTTGTATATAGACTCTCAAATTGTTGTGATGATTGATGTTGGAGGTGGCATTAAACAGAAAATTTGAAATACATGTGATAAAGAAACATCTGTATATAGATCTTTAATCTGCATATAGATTGAGTAAATCAAAGTAGTAACAATACCATAGAGGAGGAATTCCTGGAGTAGGTCGATGATGGTTTTCTGGACCAATACATTGAGCAACTAACTAGAGAACAGGCCATCCCAGACTAGGTATCATGTAATGAGACAGGAATAATTTGCAGTCTAGTTTGTGAAGCCCCTTGGGGATGAGCAACCATAATTTGAAAGAATTCTTCATCAAGATGAAGAGTGCCAGGAGTGATTCTGAGACTAGGTTCCTGAATCTAAATAAAGGAAACTACAATAGTATGAGATGCTAGTTGACTATGATGGATTGGGGAATGTTACTTAAAAAGATGACAATGGATAGGCAATAGCAAACATGCAAAGCATGCATGGATGAATTCTAAAAATTGTTCATTCTTGTCTGGTGCAAAAATGAAATAGTTTATAGGGGAAATTAAAGATCATATTAGATCCCAAGCAGAGATATACAAATCCACTTTGGTCACAGAAATGAGAAAGCAGATTATTATTTGAATTATTCTAGATTGGGAGAGGGGAATGTGCAATGAGGCCGAAATGTTCTTGTACACCAGTCAATGAAAGTAAGCATATGGAGGTGCAGCAAGTGATGAAGAAAGCAAATGGTCTTCATGGTGAGAGGATTCGAGTACAAGAGAAGGAATGTTTTGTATAGTTATAAAGTGCCCTGGCAAGACCACATCTGAAATAGTGTGTGCAGTTTTGGCCTTCTTCTCCAAGGAAGGATGTTCTTGTTATGGAGGAGTACGCAAAAGATTCACCACACTGATTCCTGGGATGGTGGTATGGATGATTAAGAGGAGAGATTTTGAGCTCAGTCTTCAGATTATTCCTTGGGTGTTTAGATGCAATGAGGGTGAATCTTCAAATAGACCTATGAGGATAAGGGGTACATTTAGGCCTGAGATTGAAGAAAATCTTTTCATCC